>CM061146.1:24433482-26833482 GCA_030710495.1 Labroides dimidiatus
AATCGTTTCTGGCTAATTCTATCCATTATATCATTTAAACCAGTGGTTTCCGAAGTGCGGTTTGGGACCCCTTACCAAAAAAAGGAGTTACGCTGATTCAAAACCATGCAGACAGAAAATCTTTGATCTGTTTTCCATAATAGTTTGTCGCCACAAGACCCCCGAGGTGACTCAGTAAGAGATTATATATGATTGGTGAGTAGTTCTAGGATATAGCTGCCAGACTCTTTTGACACCGGTGCTATCATCACCCCCGCTCATGGTTTAAGTTTGTTAGTAGAGACTGGTACCCTAAAGTTCCTCTCACCTGCCTGGCGGTGGTTTCAAGTTTTGCTGAACAGGATCCAGTGTGAAAAATCCTGTGGTTCAGTCGGCCATATTAGCATGCTAACTGAAACTAACGTTTAGCCACGTAGTTTATCAATATATATGTATCGGTCTGTGGCGTCAGCAAGCAGAAGCTAAACTTTCTGAACTCTTTTGTTGTATATACTGATTTGATGTGATGTTTAATGTGTTAATATCTGGTGTTTCTCATGTTAGCGAGAGTTAAAGAATTGTTTAGTAGTTAAAAAGTTTGGGGTAAGCAGAATCAAGCATCTTAAGTAGTCAGACGATGACTAAAAACCCAGGACATAAGTCAGGATAGTGATGGTATCAGTAGTAGCAGATTGATTTAGCAAACAAAGCCATAGGTGGTCTTGGATTGGATATTTAGTGTATTTACATGGCAGGAGTCGCTGGTCTCCAGTAGCACTATTTTGAGGTTCTTGGGCTGAAAAGTTTGGGAACTACAGATTTTAATCAAACCACATTGAACCATCTCATGACACAAGAAAGTGTCCCATCCTTCTGAATTGTTCAGCTGAGTTACTGGATGGGAATCACTTACAAGGGGAAAAAAAAAAAAAATTAAATGTGGATGTTTTTTGTCAGGCCTGTGGGCATCATGAACGCAGTGAACTTTCTCATCTGCTGTGTTGTAGAGGATACAAGAATTTCAGAGGTATATGTTTCATAAATTCCAACTTGGATGTGAATCAGGAGATGTATTTTTCATTCGACCTGACCCTTTAAGAACCCTCAGTGGATGGTATGTAAGTAGAGTGAGTCAGCTGAGTCATGTCATAAATACAAATTTTGATCATTTGCTTTGGTGTGTGTGAGTGGGAGTCAGCGTAAAGAAATAAACAGTGAATTTGTGTTCGCACATACACACGCATGTTCAACCCGGTGATGAGGAGGCCGCAGGATGGGGAGAAAATTTATGAAATCCTGAGTCAGAAACGGTTGGAGCCATTCTTTTCTGCTGCATCACACTCTTCCAGGAAAACTATCCCCCTCCTCAGCCCCTCCCCCTGGACTCATTAATGAGCTGGACCAGGTCAGGGGAATTTCATCACGTTAATATGCTCATACTGGTTTGTTCTCTTAAGAGCTACGCACGTCTCTCTTTCAGTTACAGTATTGTATTTTAACTGCTTTTTAATGGTATGACACCCGTTACACGTTGTGAGATTTAGTTAGAACACAAACGCCCACTCACTGCCCAAACAGGCACATTCACTGCCATGATGGACAAGGCAAGAGCAAGAGTGCCTCCTACAGGCTGTGTGTGAGCAGAGAGTCCCTCTGAAACATTAACAGATGGCCGGCGACACGCGCCTCACTATCCCAGCCCCCATGTCTCTCTCTCTCTCTCACTCTCTTTCTCTCTCTGTTGGAGTAAACCAGTTACTCAACAAGGTTCCTCGCTGGTTATGGAACCTGTCTCACACTCTGCCAATATAAACCTCAGCCCCTCACTCCTCAGCCCCCACCTTCGTTTGACCAAATGGCCCAGAGAAAGCGTTTAGGGGAGTGGGCCGGTGGCAGGGAGCTCGATGGGCAAAGAGCCAAATTAGAAACATACTTCATCCAAACTCTACCGAGGCTCTTCGTCTCCTAAGCTCAGGGTTGTGTGCAAACACACAGATGCAACTCAAACACACACACACACACGCACACACAGAGCCCACATATGACCCGGTCAAGTCCCAATATTGGTATTCCAACCATGACAAATATTCAGGACTTTGGGGTTTGCGTAATCGAAGAGGATTTATTGAATGCCCGGGAGGTGTTTTTCTAACGGATTAAGACAAGTTTTCCAGAAATGACACAGTCATAGAGCTCTTGACCAAAAGCTGGAGCACCCAACTTCATATTCATGTCTTAAACAGAACCTGAGCGCAGAGAAGATCTTGTTTAATACCCGCATTTATTTATTTATTTATTTATTTATTCATTCATTAATTCATTCATTCTTATTTTTTTATCTTTACATAAGACTCTGGTCCTGACTAAATTGTGTTCATGCGTCTGCTTCTAGTGTGAAGATGGCGGCCATCCCAGTGTGAGCCCCACTCTCCTCCCCGTCCATCCCCGTCCCAACGTCTGGAACAGATTACATCTGATATTAAACACATGGCAGCAGTTAGAAAGGAGAAAAGGCGAGAGAAGAAAAAAGATTTAGAGAAAAAAAAAAAGGAAAGAAAAGAAAAACAGAGTGGATTTGTCAACCCGCTCCCTCCTACCTCTCCCCCCATTGGGTCTGTGTAGCCCCCTTTCTGTCTTTATCTCTTTCTCTTTAGTTCCTGGTCACTCCTGAGGGTACAGGGAAGATAATGTCGGTCTATCTGTCAAAAGCGGGCACAGATGTAGCTTTTGATGCCTTTTTATCCTGCCAACTGTGTGTCAGCGGCTTTAAAAGGGCAGGAAATCTGAGAGGAGAGTGTTTGAGACAGGAGAATCAAATATGTAACACTCTGAGTTTGAATTCAGATATAGGCGACATTTTTTAAGATATAAATGTCACTTTCTGTGAAGCACCCTCTGTGAAAACGTTTTATCCCTTCATTGAAAGAATTTAAGCTGCTTCCTCTCTCTCTAACACACACACACACACACACACAGGCCTCGTCCTGTTAGAGATGTAGATCAGAGTACTTCAGGAAAAACAGGACGAGGGACTGAGATGCACCCTGAGATGGTATCAGGAGGAGCCTTGGTGTCCGGACTCACACAGACATTCGAGGTGGATTGAGAACATTCCTGATGTCCCCTTTGCTAATTTCTGCTTTTTCCTGTGAGGGGTCTCACAGGGGAGTCTCCGCTTCCCCGACCAGCAGACTCCAGGACGAGCACTCAATCACATCCATGTCGACCTTTTTGTGTTTATACTCAGAGTCTTGCAGGCTCGGAGGAAACAACAGAAGCAGAAACAGATTGTTAGGGCAGAAAACCACTGCACAGATCCTGCTGAAGTTTTGTTTTTCATTACTTTGTGACTTGATGTGCTTTTGAATTGTTTTTCCCACCAGGTCGTCTGCAGCACAGACACTATGGGAGGCCATGCTGACCAATAAACACAAAGAGGGAGTGATGGAGGTCCGTCGGCAACTCGTGGAAGCAGCCAGCAAGGAGAAGCTTCCAATTAAGATGAGCATGGGTAAGAGAAGGATGACACCAAAACACTAATTCATGAAAAACGTTCGAATCAAGTCAAAGCATCATGAGTGTAAATAAATGTGTAGATCCACAGCGCCTCCTACTGGTCTGCAGCTCCTGTGCCTCGCCGTCTGTTTGCCCATGTGGCCACAGAGGAAATGTGAACCACATGTTGGCTCTATGACACACACTCACACACATACGCACATGCTCCCTCACACACTCACACACACACACACACACACACACACACACGCTGCTTTTGAAAACTTTTGTTCTTTGCTAATGAAGCAAAAGGGGGCTGCAGCGAGGGATGAAAATATGTGTAGGCACGCAAAAATAAAAGTCATTACATGAACAAGTATACAGCGCCCTCCTGCACGCTCACCTCTACGTTACCCTCTGAGTCACATCAGTAATGGATGTGCTACACTCACACTAACATTCACGTAAACACACACACACACTCAGGGCTAATATGCAGGTTAGCATCTGGCAGAAAAGGGGGTTTGAATGGGAGGGGCAGTGTGGTCCCTCAGCTCCTATAATCTGTGAGGTAAAGAAGGTCCCGCCACTCGTAACAAGTAGGTTGTAATACGTTGGAGGTCACACACACACCCCTCACACTCTGCCAACCATCTGGTGGTTTCCTTTCACACTTTTGTGCTAAACAGCAGCCCTTCAAATCCTGGATGGCTGCTACAAGGAAGATCAAGCGGCAGTTATTGAGGGAACAAAGTGATCAAAAAGGAAGCAAAAGCAAGAAAAAATGAAGAAGATGCATCAGAGTTTGAAGCATGTCTTGAAGATCGCTCCAGCCTGCAGCAGCAAAAAGTCTGTGATGGCTGCAAAGCAATCCTAACAGACCAGATCAAAGTCTGTTCACTAAAAGTTTTTGTTGTTGCCACTGACAGGCTCAGGATGTGTTTCAAAGGCTCTGACAGTATTGCAGAAAGGATCCCTACAGAGGTGGACCTTTCTTCTTTCGAAAAGATCTTTTATTTGAACCAGAAACAAACGTTAGATGGCTCTCCTCAAAGCCACCAGACTACACAGACAAAATCAGTAATTACAGCCTGCAGAGCTCAAGAGATGCCGCCACAAGTTTCTGTGTTGTTGTTGTCGTGTGACTTTTGGTCTCTGTAGTGCTTCAGATGTAAGATTAAATGCACCATGTACCATGTATAAAACCCAGTGACAGTACTTTTCTGAAGGGGTGTTATGAATCCAAACATGGTGGTTCCTTAATCATGCAGAACAAATAAGTGACTAAAAAATAAATGTCTGATATAAATATCAGAACAGCAAAAAAAACCCTGCACATCAACTACTCAGGCAGGTGTGTCGGATAAAGACAGTTAAGTTCAAAGTAATTGAAGGAAAAAAATAATAAAATCCTGCACACTGGCAAACTTCCAGAGAAGATATTCATAAAGGTCTATGACCAAAACGTTGTAGTAATAAATATCTTCTCTGGAAGTTGGCCAGTGTGCAGGATTTGTTTTTTTCCTTCAATTGGTATAAATGTCAGCAATAAACTATACAGTGCAAACCTGATTTATTACCTGGCTGTCAACATGTTTCATTCTTTTGTAAAAATGAACATTTTAATATGTTCTGTTGTTCCGTTGTCAGAAACAATACAATACCACAGAGTCAACTTCTAATGAGTTCTGACCACGCGGCAGCCTAGGGTCTAAAAATATGAGGCAACGTGTAAGTGTCTGCTTGAGGCTGGCTCCAGAAGTACTCGAAACCACGTACACACCAAGCCAAAAAAGTCATTTTCACAGCCTGGTACAAAGAATGTCTTCCATCTGAATAGCTAATTTCTGCAAGCACTGCAAAGGGCTACATTTTTTTCTGACTTGGCAGTTTAGATGAAATAAAGATGACAACACCACCCGACCAGAGGCACAGCACAGCTGATTGACAGGCAGGCGCCCTATAGCTGTTGGTGTGGAGGCTCAAAGCCCGCCTCATTTCCAGTAAGACCCTGGCTGACGATTGCTTCAGAACTCCGTTTCAGAAACAGACAGGTGATTTTACAGAGACTACGTCCATTTATTATAGAGTATCCATGCAAACTCATGACAGTCATCTGAATGTGTCAGTGATTGCAGTTCTCCGGATGATTTTTTTCTGGCTCGTTTTTGATGATGCAGGTCTCATACTCAGTGGTCTTGTGTACTTGTCTGCGGCTTAGCAGGGTTTTCAGTTTATTGACACAAGTTCATCGCTTTGATGATTTGATGGTCTGTACATGTCAGCAGATAATGTAGTCTCATACACTGAGCGTCTTGTGGAGTACATTGTTTTTGTCCATCAGAAACGTCTGGCCACTAAACATCTGTCCATTCGCTACTATCTTCCATCCAGGGAGTTGTGTACTGTTCATCAAAGTGAGGTTTTTAGATAAAGTTTGTTTTTTTGGTGGTTAGCCCCCTCCTGTAGCTTGACAAACCATTGTTCTCAGTGGTACTTCTGTTATTGTTTACAATCGGTAAAGGGGTCTATAGTAACTCCTTAGCTTTTCCAGACAGCCTCGAATGGCCGCTCAGAGAACTGCAGTTTTTAACAGGTCTGTTTACAATTTTCAATATTGGAGGTTGCCACTTGTAAACAGATTACAGGAGCAGTTTCAGAAACGTTGCACCACAGGTATAAGTCACTGAGGTCCTGGAGAAGTTTAAAAAGGGAGGGGGGGCAGGGGGCAGGGCAAAGTTAGAAACCATCAGGAATCCTCTTTAAAAGCTGCTCCTGGTCACTGATGGACAGTCTGCTGACTTTATGTCTCTCCTGAGAGACAGAAAAAGAAACGTGGGGAGTGAAGGGGGCACAGTGAAACTCCTCACACACTGAATCTTTATACCCCAGCTGGCTGAGGACCAGATACCACGAAGCCCCCTGAGCTCCCAACGAACCCCCACAATGGTTCCCATCCTTCCCACCAGCACCACCAACAGAGTCCTCAATCCATCAAGCTCTGCTCATATGAGACAGAGCTGAACCCAGAAACACAAAACGCTAAGCTTTAATACCTTTCTGCTCAGTCAGTGCCCACTCACTCTGCAGGAGAGCACAACTTTCCTCTCCCACTCAAACATACTCTCCTCGGGAAGGTTTATGCAGATCAGGGGAGAAAATATTCTATCAGGACACTACAGACCCGCAGTTCTCTCAAACACACACACACACACACACACACACACACACACAAACACATTCACACACTTTGGTCCAGCTTGGCTTCTTTTCATCTCAACGGGATAAGATCATCCAGAGAGAGACAGAAAAAATAATCCATTTCTCAGAGCCTGAGTATGACCCGTCAGGATTTTTTTCACAGCACAATGGGATGATGAAATTCCCTCGCTGTGATAATAGTGTGTGTGTGTGCATGTGTGTGTGTTTGTGTGCGTGGATGTGTATGTGGCCATGCTGCAGAGTCCAGTGTTTATGTTGGGTGTTTTTGCTCTTAGCAGGGAATTAGTAAGACAGCTTTGGTTTCATCGTCCTCAAACATGCGTTTATCTGTCCATCTGCATGTGTGTGCGTCACAAGGTCATCCAGTTTGTGTATATATGTACTGCGTGCTCTGATTCTGCAGTGTATATGAGATGTGTTGACAGGGCCTCTTAGCTTGTGGTGATTACTGGGTTTTCTAAAACAGAGAGCTGTGAGACTCAGACGGACTATTGATTGCATTCATTTAGGTTATTAAATCTGTGTGTTGTATCATAACACATTTTTATATTTAAACCTATCATCTCTTCCTTTTCTAATCTTGTTTAAATGACAATCACAATTCATTACAGGGCTTCAAGACTTTTCACTTCATCTGGTGAATGATTTCAGGCTTTTTCCCCCATTTTGCTAAAGAGAACAATTCTTATTTAACTTTGTACAGTCAAACAAAGATAAAAAAAATATCTTCACGGAACATAATAAAAAGCCATTTATATCTCTTAATATTCACAGTTCAATATTGATTTTTTGTAGTTTTAGGAAGCTAAAAAGCCAAAGTTACAATGAAAAACCTCTCAAATGTATTGTGATTGAATTATTTAAGAAATAAGTGGAACAGAAGGAGAGCTCCCTGGTTATTATTTGATCAGATGTTATTTGAGGCATAAAATCTGCTCAATCAGATGTATCTTAATATTTGAATCATATTCAGAGCAGATACCTCAAACATGATTTGTTACAGAAATTACAAATACATTACACAGCAATCAATCAACAACAAGCAGTTTATGTCTTTCCTACTCAGTTTGAAATCAGTCAGATAATAAGTGCACTGTAGACATCCAGATATTACAATTAGCATTCCTGTTAAGTTCACCACTGCCGTTCCCTCAACAACTTTACCACTGTCACCTCAGACCACACGAGAAACCTGAATTTAAGACACTTTGATGAGCTTTGAGGTGTATTTATTGCAGCACCTTCCATTAAATAAATCAGATTTTAGCCCTGAGCTTTAACAGTCTGAGCTTCTGTCCATTTCAGCCCGATGTGCAGAAGTGACAACTGAGTCTCAGACATGATCAAAGTCCCGAACAATACAAAGACGGAGCAGAGGCCAACAGTGATTTAGCCGAGTTACTGGAAGATGACTTGTATTGAGGTGCAGAAGGTTACCCAGAGGCTAAGTGATGTCTGATGTCAGCTGGGAGCTGAGTGGTGGCCTGCCTCAGCAGCTGGACAGACTCGTAAGTAATTCTCCACGTTAGGGGGACACAGGAAGGCTTGGAGACTCTTATTTATGCACTCCAAGACGAGGGAAGTCCTGGAAGTTTTAGCTGTGGACGCATGTTGGGGCCCCCTTTCAAGACTTTACAGTACAGGGAAAAGAGTTACAGCAGAGCAGCTCGAGAGCCACATCAATCAGAGCGACTTTGGTGTTTGTGTCACAGAAAAGTTTTTATCTGAGGTTCCTGTTCCACAGAAAATAGATACAAGTAATGTAGGGATTGAAACACCTGTTGGGAATAAAACATTATGTTTGAGTTGTGAGAGATATTCTGCTTATCAAAAATAAGATGTGACAGGGAAATGTTCTGGTGTTTATGCTGTCTTAAACATTAAAGGCAGAGTGAGCGAGATTCGTCAGCTTATAATCACAACATTCAAACTCCTTGTCCCTGTCTTCCACTTGAATGGCCGCTAACGATTTGACACCCTGTCACTTTGTTTTTACGCGGTCCCATCATCAAACCCTGCAGGCTGTTATTGGCAGAGAGCTGAACACCGACTGCCCAGAGGCTGATGCAAATTAAGGTCCTAAAAAAAATCCATGTAGGGGGTAGGGGCCAGAAGTAAGGATGAGAGGGATTATTCTTGTATCAGCAGTGCTTACATGTTGTTCCTAATCAGGTATAATTACATCCATGTCCACTTTATTGGATTTACATGCTAATTAGGATTGTCTGCGTTTTACATCTTTGCAATTACGTTCAGTTTGCAGATGTCTTATTTTGTATATTTTGTAAATTATTATTTTTTTGTCTATGTTCAATATCTTATTGTCGGCATTCATTGTGGACAGCAAAGACAAAAAATGTACAGGGAAACATGTTTCTTTACTGTGGACATGACAATGAACACTTTGATTGTTTGGCAGACGCCATCTTAAAAAACAGAGGTGATAAAATTTGAACAAGCACTAAGCTTAGCGTTGTAACTGCCCGATCCAGGCTAAAATAGCAACTTGCTAGCAATCACAGGTAGCTCCACATCAGAGCATGCTTTGATTTATCAACTTTTATGTCAATCAACCAATCAGCTGCTGTCCTTGGACAACAGGTATCTGTTTATAAAGTAAAATAAATCCTCATTAGATCACTACTGATTAAATCCGGATGTCATTACACTGGACTGCCAGCTTTTGCTCTCCATACAGACTGATATGTGCTGGTCAACACTACTTGCACTTCAGTCATTATGAAAATTGAAACCAGAACAATTATGCAAATCTAGCCTCCAGGTACAATCTGCCTGTTGGTAAAAATGTCATTTTAAGGAGCTCCCTCCTTGGCCTTAAGTTAATAAAAGGTAAAGGAAAATGTCCACTCTTCCACTCCTTGCAAACTGGCACATTTTAAACTCTGACACCAGTGACTTATATGTGACACTATAACTGATTAAAATGGCACAGTCAGCATATATTCAAATAAAACCGCTGTAAAACTTATGCTACATCTGACATGAAAAAGCCAGTACAAAACACAAGAAAACACATTTTCTAACACACATTAAGGTGTCTTTTTCAGGGGCAGGATGTTTGAACCTTCCCTGCGCTGTTTTGGCTGCAAAATCCATCCAAACCCCCAAATCCATAGTTTTAAACTGTATCTCAGCTGATTGCACATCTCCTTCAAATCATTAAGCATCTGGCAACAAGATGCTGCGGGAATCACAGAAGTGTTTGGAGGGAAGTTTAGTGACACAGATAAGCACTGAAGCTGGTCCAGGGTTGTTTGATTGTGTAATGGAGAACAGGCTTTTGTGTGGCTTTCTCGTCTTATGTTCTTTTTCCAACATCTTACATTTTCTCACTCGTTCTCATGTGATGCACCCGGCCTGTAAACTCTGATATATTTGGCCCACAGTGGACCATTCTTTGGTTGCCTATTCTAGGGCTGAATTATGCTTGGCTCTGGCTTTGGCCGTGTCTCCTGGTTCTGTGCTGAATTATGGTTGGCACATCAAGCTCTGCAAACCTTGGTTACTCTGCCAGGATTTTATGTTCACAATAGAGCTTTTCAGGATTTTTGAATGTGTCTGGACCTGAGTATATTTTTACAGAAAAAAAATAAAACCTCATTTTCAACAAAGAAAGTTGATTCCTGTCTCTCTCTCTCTCTCTCTCTCTCTCTCTCTCTCTCTCCACATTGCTTGTACAGTAGGTGAAACACATGAACATAGACTTCAGTTTATCTTGGAGAGAACATTTCCCAACAGGCAGAAATCTGTTTCTCTTCAGGTTGACTTCTCCGCTGCTTTCAGATTAGTTTTACAAGCTTTACTGAGTGATTCCTCCAACTTTCTGTCTGAAAATATTTTGAATTTTTGTTTGTCTGTCTGAGAAATGCGTAAAACCTTGTCGGTTCTATATGCAGTAAGTGCCAGATTTTTACAGAGTATTCTCAAGCTTTCCGCTGCTATTTCGTCTCCTGCCTTTCTCTTGCTCTCCTCCTCATGTGTTTGGCCCCGCTAAAGAAAACACTGACCATGTAGTCCAACAGGAAATACTCCCACATCTGGTGCTGGTTCAGAACATCAACATGAAGAAGAAGGCTTTATGGGGAGTTAATGTGCCCCCCCTCCCCAATCCCAGCCCCTGACACAGACCCTCGTACCTTCAGGCCAGCCTATACCCCCCAATCCCCGGCCCTTACACTCTTCACACCGTACTTCCTGTGTCTTTGTGGATCTTCACAGCAGGAGAGTGTGAGCAGAGCTCGGTTCA
This sequence comes from Labroides dimidiatus, assembly GCA_030710495.1. NCBI lineage: Eukaryota > Metazoa > Chordata > Actinopteri > Labriformes > Labridae > Labroides > Labroides dimidiatus. The sequence goes on from CM061146.1 coordinate 24,444,446, forward strand.
GGAGTCGGGTCTCTCTCTGTTGTCTCTTTAAATTCAGAGGAAACAGAAAGATGTTCAGCAATGATTTTCTCCTCACTTATATAAACCCTTAAACTGAGTTATAATGTTCACCTTTGAGAGAGTGTGGAAAAATAACAGTCACATTCTACTAGTCCAGTATGGATGTGCAAGGATTTTGTTTAGTCTAGGCTGTTTGGTGTTTAAACTGAAATACGTTTTATCTTTTTGTAACTACATAGTTTGTTTAGATTAGTTTTATATGTTAGATTTACTACATTTGTCTGTATTATTTGTGTCTTTCAAGCAGAATTCCTCTATGTTTACAATTATCCCTCTTCTAGTGTCACCGTTCAATTTTCAGGGCTTCATTTGCACTCATAACTTACTGCTGTTCCACAACAGTTTCATAGAACAATGAAGTGATTTTTGTCATCATCTATTTATTTCTGACAGATCTGAAAAATAACAAAAAAAAATGAATCAATTAAAGAAGTGATTTACCATTCTTGTGGACAAAATTTACCTTTTATTTATTCGTAGTAAATTTTGCAGATTTTTTTCCTCCATTCTTAAAGGTGAAACGATTTGTTTTGTAAGAACTTTCTGGACAACTCTGCTGCAGATAAAATCATTTGGGCTTTAATTACCAAAGATACTCTTTGGTAATTAAGATTTGGACTTGATTTGCCTCCCCTGGTGATCAGGGCTTGACCTGATTCAAGATTTGTTGTGACTGATTAGTTGTACAAATTATCCTCAGGTGTGTTGAGCCAATACAACTTTTTTACTGCTTCACGTTGCCTCACAGATTTGGAGTTATGAATATTAAACATGCTGAATACTTGCAATTCCTGATTGGACTGCTTCTGATTGAATACCAGCAGAAAAAAACATTAAAACAATGAGAGTAGTAGACTAGGAAGTGTCATTAACCGAGTGTTACAATTCATGAGCATGAAAGCAAACGTAACCAAAACTATACCCAGAGCCAAGAGGAGAACTGAAATGAAAAAGCAGCTTTTACTCCGATGTTTTTAATCATTTTGATGCTGTATCTCAGAACACACCAGGACGTCATGCTGATGCCGCTGATCACCCTGCATGTTTATCTTCTAAAATCACATTTTACGACACAAGCTTCAGTGGGATCTCCTGTCTTTAGAATCATTATTTTAAACATCAAGTGTGCAGTGCTCCTCTCTAATGAAATCATTTATTGTGTGTGATCAAAGGATTGTTACATTGAAAATTGGTTAAAATAAGTTAAAAATCTGAAAGTCATCTGATGTTAGCCACGGTGAGTAACACACCTATCAGACCTAAAACCACTGTAGTCAGAACTACAATAACTTACGTTTTCAACAAGCAACAGATGGTTCATTTTTTAAATCAGGGTTTAAATAATTACTACAAACTAAGTTTCTTGCTGCCACTCTAAAACCAGTAATAAAACAGTCGTCAGTGCCAAGAGATATAGATTATTTCTGGTGGCAGCACAGTCATTCCTGTGTGGGCTGTTGTCCTAAGAACAACTGAATCCTGGTTGGAAAAGCAGATATTTTCCAGGAACAAGCACTAATAGTAACATACTGGTGTGCTGACTATTTTGTGAGTGCCTGATGCTGATTTTACAGTTTCATGATGGCTTTTCAGAAGCGATTCTGCTCACACAGATGGGCTAACGCTCATACACACAGACACACACTCTGTAGTGTTTAGTCATATACTGTGACTCATGTAAGCACAGCACTAAACCCTCTAACAGTGCTTCTCCACCTGAAGGATGTACTCTGAAGAGTATTACCCCCTGACAGGCGCACACACATGCACACAGCTGTAGACTTTTTGCTCATTGTGATAATATGACTGTGTTATGATATCACTTTCTCCCCTCTGCCCTGAGCTGACTCTATGATCTGTGTTAAAATGCTGTTATGCTTGGAAAAGGTTGTCTGTTTATTCTCCTTCCACACTCACCTATTCCCAGCAAGAGGAGTAACTGTGTCACTTTGTGTGCATGTCCACTGCAGCTTTTATGATACAAATTTGTTTGCACACAAATCAGGGCTCAGAGCTCTCAGCAGATATTAACAGTTGCTTCTTCTTCTTCTTCTTCTTCTTCTTCTTCTTCTTCTTCTTCTTCTTCTTCTTCTTCGTCTTCGTCTTCGTCTTCTTCTTCGTCTTCTTCTTCGTCTTCTTCTTCTTCTTCTTATTCTTCGTCTTCTTCTTCTTCTTCTTCTATCTTTTCAGGCCGAGTGACCCCTGAACAGCTGTGTTCGTATGTGCAGCTGTTTCGGAACAACTGGGGGGCGCTGGAGAGTAACTGTGGGGTGCTCCAGCTGGGCCTGGCCACGGCCCAAACACTCCGCCACCCCTACCTGCCCCGCTGGGATGCCTGCCTGGCCTTTGAGAGACTGCTGCTGCAGGTGTGTACTCATCTTACACAGACTTGATATCCACACAGGGGATGAAACACTAAGTCTTCTGTCAAACCCATCATCAAGAGACAGAAAGATTGAGGCGAACTATATTTCTCAAATTTCATATGTTTTATTCATTTACATCAAAGAATGGTGATTAAATGACAGGAGGAACGCAGCTTTTATTAGTTTTATATTCAGACAGAGCACAATCCAGCCAAAACATGGGTCCATTTTTTTCTTACATTTGGGAACTTATTGTACAATATGTGTGACGAGTACAGTATTTGCTTCAGCCTGCAGTAAGGGTACTGACTGTAATTTTTGCAAAGTAACAATCTTTCCTCTAAAGTTGCTTGTTTTTGTTGCTCAATGGCTCTAAAATCTCTTCTTGGTGTCAAACACTTTTAGAGAAAATATTCCCAGGGAAACCAGACTCCACTGTCACTAAACATAATTTAACTGTGGAGGACATAGAAGTCAACTTTAACTTCATCCAGTTATTTCTTTTATATTATTATACAGCTTTGTTGTTTTAAAGAGTTAGCTTGGATTTAACACTCTACAACTACAGGAAGCCAAAAGGTCAAATCTAGGAATTTTCCAAAATGAGTAATATGTAATTTTGAGTGACTAATTTTCATACAGAAATTTGAACTTCCAACTCAGTAAATGGTCTTAAGGTAAGAAGACACTCAAAAAACAGGCAAAAGCTGAGCACAACCTATTTAAATTATTCAAATGTTAAGCATAAACCTCAACAGAGCCATCATCAGCAGCCTTCAGTCCTCCTTGCAGTTTTTATAGAAGGAGTATTATTCTTCTCCATATTTTAAAAGTTGGTAAAAAATAACAATGCTGGATGATCGTAATAAACGTGTGCAGATTTTCAAACTGCTACATATTCATATGTTGTAGAAATCAGTCTTTTTTTATAAACTGCTTTAAATGCTCAGTTTTAATAATAGCCTGAGATCTTCATGAGACTACTACTTTTGATCCCCATCCGCAAACCGGACAACAACAACGGTTCAATGGCAGACTTACCGGGTTGTGCTTGTGCTGCTGAATCTGCTGACTGCCTTTCAACACAATGTGCATCTGTTGCTCCACTTCTGCACTCAGATAAGACACATTTAATATATACACCTGATGATCAGCCTACCTCTTCTTTAGCGGCAGACTACCAAAAGACTCTACAGTTCTATCGCCACGTTTTACGTTTTCGAGTGAAACGCTGTGAATCGTTGCCGTATAAACAGGGCCTTATTTAACATTCATTAAATCTATCAACATAATGACAAATCACAGCACGCTACAAGATGACGTCTGTGACTGTGTGTATCCAGGTAGTAGAGTTTTACAGCATTATGGCAGCAGACATTAACCAAAGCTATTGCCTCAGCTAGCAGCTCGTGGCTGCGCTAGAGCTTAGTGATGACATAATCATATTTTCAGGCCCACATTAATGATTCTGGTGTTGACTAGCAAGGCCAATAAACAAAACTCTGTAGTTGACCAAGTCAAATGGTCGAGGTCTGTGTTTAGTGAGGTAAAACTGGACACATTTTCTCCAAAAGATTAGATTGCAGCCATTACAATCGGTCTGACTGCCGCTCTCTAAACAATCTACTGTCTACTGGTCAAAAACTTGTTTTGCATTTTACAGCATTTATACCCAAATATTTAAATAAAATGAGACCATGGTTTAAAAGTACAGGAATCCTCCTAAAGGTATAAAAACAACACATTTACCAGCAGTTTGTCATTAACATAGCACTCAGTCCTTCACATCTGTCCGCAGGGGTAAATATTTATTACCTGATGCTCAGCAGGTAAGTGGGTGTTTGCGGTTGACTAGACGTTGGCCAGAGTGTTGTGTTAAACTGACAGAGACCGGAAAAAATGCAGATTCCTCTCCATCGTAAACAAGCTCAGTTGTGTTTGTAAGGAAAACATTTGAATCCAGTAAATACTGCAGAAACGCCAGATTTCCACCATGATGTTTCAAGGTGTTGGAGGATGGTAGGATGTAGTTTACAGGTGAGGATACATGTGTTTGAGTGGAGACAGGTCAGAGAATAAATAACAGAGAGACAGAGGGGGAAGAATGTGAAGAAACTACTGTGATTCACTGATATTTTATAACATTTCCTACAGACTGAGTTTAATGGCACCAATCTCTGCACTGTTAGCGAAATACCACGGCCATTTCTCTTTATTTCTTATCTTGCTCTTTTCATTGAGTCTCTTTATGTTCCTGAAGCCATGAAGAAAGCAGTCGGACAGCCGAGTATTTGGGAACTTATTAAACTAAATCACGGAAAAGTAAAACAAGCTTGCAGCAGTGCCCTGTGCCAAATTGGAATTTAAAAACAACCTCATAAACCTTAGTCCTCGGCTGGGGCCATCACTGCTTTATTAAATAAGGGAAGAAGACTTTAGGGCTTATAGTTCCAGTATCCGTTTACTCCTTGACTCCACTTTGATCCACTCCTCATGGATGTCTGCTTCACCTGGAGAATCCAAAGTGCAGCTTTCTCAGCACTCTTCTTTTCAGCTTCAGCCTCAGCCAGCCTTTAGGTGACTGTGTCTGCAGGTAGAGCAGAGTCTTGTTAAACTCGATATAGAACTGTGCTAATAACAGACTGTTGTTGTATTCAAAGTATATATAGTGCTTGGCCTGCATTCAATGTGACATTCTTCAAGATTTAAATCTCACAGCCGTGCCTTGAGCCTGATGTTTGGGTCCATGTTTGCAATCAAAACGAGCCGGAGTTTTATTGAGGTATTAAGGGAAATGAGTTGTGTGTCCTCTGTGCCCCCTCTGTTTATTTAATTTCCATGTGAGGTTTTTGCTTTGGCTCAACGTGGACACAGAGAAGTTAATTACATTACAAAATGGCGGGGCTGAAATGCCTTTCGGCTCGGCCTGGCGGTTGGTTTGTGTTTGCTCTCCCTGAGTGTGTGAGGGCCTCTGTGGGTACGACGGGGCCGAGCCGGACACTCATCGCCTGTGGACAGTGTCAGCTCAGTCAGGCCTCTCTGTGTTGCTCTGAAGGCTTTGCAGTGGGTAGCAGCTGCTCTGAGGCAAAGAGCCATTGAGTTCAGGACCCAGCCTAGTTCATGTTTTTACCAGAAAGTTTGTGTACATTTTTTTTCTATTAGAAAAACAACTCTGAGAGAACTTTTTCTGATAAACACTGCAGTGTTTTGACGTAAGGTTATGTATAAAGTACTTCTTGGACCAGGACAATACCTACATCCTTCACCATGGTTCATACTCACTGACAAACAAGCAATTTCCCTATGAGCAACTTGAGTCTCAATGGCTTCCTCTGCTGCTTTATTTGTTGTCTGCAACACAGTTTTCTTTGTATGGATAATTTTGACCTTACCAGAAAGCTCTGTGCACGGGAGCGGATGGGAAATTTTGAGCTGCTGTGTTGTAGTGGATTTGCACGGTCACACACAGTGTTGTGTCTTTGAATTGGGGTCTTGTTGGCTCACATCAAGTCCTTGGTTATCTTTGTGGATGAGCCTGCAGAACCAAACCTTGTTCACCAGATCTTTGCCCTGTAACTAATAAGTGGAGTCAATTTTGTAAACGGACAAAAACCAACCCTGACACGGGGTTGGTGCTCGTGTATCAACAGGACGTGCCTAGATCATTAAATCAGCCCCAATAACAAACTTTTCCCCGACAACTTTTAAAGTTTAAAAAACAACTCAATTTTGGCTGAAGTTGTCTCTTTATGGTATATTTGGTTTGACAGGTGACAAATCGGTCTCCTTGGAAAAAAGTTTCACTGAGATGGTCACAGAGTGCGTTAAAGCATGCAATATTATGTCCTGACCAATCTCAGTGCCTATCAGCTGTCATCTGAAGGATGATAAGTGTCTCTTGGCGTGAAGGTGAACTTTTCAGGCACTCTGGTAAATATAAATAGTTTTATTTTCTAGTCTTACCAACCAAACAAAGTGCTTTTATTTTCCTCATCAAACCCCCCCTTCACTCATACACTGATGGCAGAGGATGCTATTAATGAAACGAAAGCTGGTGGAGCCACTTTTAGCCAAGGCTTCCTTCTCCGTGCGCTGACATGTTTACAGTCCTGTTTTACACTCTAACTCACATGAACCAAAACATGACTTGGTACGTACATCCTCCGATGTACGTACCAAGTCATGTTTTGTTTTCAGTATTTTTTCATCTGTTTCTGGTGAGTCTCTCTGTCACTGTAAAAAAAAATAAGTTACACAGAGGCATTGCGAAAATCAGGCTATGCCAGGTGTGTCCTAAAGAGGATAAGAAAAGTACTTTTATATTGTTTGTTTGTCGAATGGTGGTGGATCCATCATTACTGATGCATTCCAGGAAGTCAGGAAATCTAAACACTGATTGTCTTTAGTGACACGACATCAAGCAGATTTGTGTCTCAGTGTAAAATTGTGATCAAGAACAGATTGTTAGCTGCTCTACATGCAGATATCTGTTTATAGAGAGAAATAAATCTTCCTCAGATAACCAACATAGAAGACGGGAGGTCATTACGCCGGATTGTGTTCCTCCTGCCTTTGCTCTCCATGCAGAGTACTTTTCCTAAATATAAAGCGTCAGAATTTCTGTGACTACAGATGCACTAAAATTGAAATTAACACAGTTAAGGTAGGTTTTTGAGTTTTTTTTTAAGGTAAATCAGTTTGTTTAAGTTGTATTTGTGTTCACATGGGACACTGTAATTCCTTGAATGAGATAGAAAAAACAGAAGAGATGTTGACAAAGGCTGTGAAAGCATTGTTATTAAGGTGTTACTGCTCAAACATACAGTAACACAACACTTTAAAAGTTAACCAAGAGTTTTCTGATTTTTGATTGGCATCTTGTGTCTGATCGTCAGCATATTTATGAGAGTCTTTTGTGGGAATGCATGCAGTCGCAGTGGTTGTTTCTGACGTCAAACTGTGTGGTGAGTCTGATGCTACCGCCAGCGTTCGTTACCTAGGGCACAAATGTAGAGTATATGTAAGATATACAGATATCTTCTTGGCTGACAGTGCCACCCCGAAAGCTTGCTCCATTCCCCTGCCCCCCTGGCCCCTGGCTGTCTGGCATGTTACATGGTTTTAGTCTGAATGGATCAGATTGAGCAGACCTGGTCCAGTTCCAACCCGCAGAAACAGAATGTGAATGCTCGACGCGCTCTGAGCTGGACCGTTCCACGCTGCAGAGGTAACAGACTCACTCTTTCACCACTTCCCAGAACATCACAGAAAATGCTGCTCTACCTTCCCATCAACAGGGCGGACTTCACCAAACCAAACATGTAGAGCAGCATTCTGCATGCCTCCCACAGAGGGCTGAGTCAGGAGAGAAGAGTCTGCTCCATCTTGTATTTCTTAAGGCCTGTATTTTCTTTAATTACTGGACATGTCAGTGATGACAGCAGCCCAGTAGAAGAGCTCAGCCCTCTCACCCCGGCCTGTTGCTGTACTCTGCTGGGATTACCAGGGCAAGCCTCTCCAAACATCCAGCTTTGACTTATTACTGGTCACCACGCTGCTGAGACCGAAAGCTGCACTCGGCTGTGTGTCCCCGTTCTCCCATGAGTCACTCAAACAGCCCGCCTGCTCCTTATCTCTCTGTGCTCTGTGTTTGTGTTTCATTTCAGTCTGAAATACTGTATGTAAAAATCCAGCTATGAACCCAAACTCAGTGCCTATGTGAGAATTTATAAGGGTGTCACTCCATAGTGGAACAATACTGTATATAAGAAACTGAAAAAGATGCTGTTTTAACCTCATTTTTAAAGCTGCCGTGAGGAACTTTTGCTTCATGTTGATCTTGGCCTCCTCTGTGCCCTGTGCATGCAAGCTGTGTTTTTCATGTAAAATCTCAGCTGTCTTTAAACCATCAAACACAGTCCAACTTTTTTTGGAAATTGCAAAAATAAGTCTTTGTGGAAGCAGTGACATGACTCGAAATAACAGCGGAAATATTCAATCTTTTTCCTATTGGTCTGAGTTGCTTGTGTAGGTCACACAGCAGCGTCAGTGTTAATTTAAGTCTGTTTCATAACCAGTTAGTATCTCTTAATCAGGAAAACCTTTACGAAGTCTTCAGCAGTCCTTTTTTTTAATGTAACATGGACAACCTGTGAGAGATCATTCCCAAGCTGGTTTGGAGCAGTAATAGAAGTTACTATGACAGGAGAGGAAGTGAGGGGTAAGACTCGAAAAGCTTCTGCTTCTTCCTGCTCCTTTTTTCAGACTTATGATATGCTTTCTTTATTGGTTGTAAGGTATTATGGAATTGTATATCCTTAGATTGATTTCTTTTTGTTTTGTTTTTATTTCATTTTAGTTTTCTTGTCCAAAATTAAATAAATAAATAGAATAAAATAAATTGATAAATAAAAAAATAAGTATTTAATTGTACTGCTACTGTTGTGACCGTTTTATCCACCGCTCTGCATGAAATGAAGGTAGTTAAAAAGAGTTTTTTTCATGTTATTTGCAAGATATCATATTGACTTTGTATGACCAGGTATCACTCACGTAGCTGTGTAAGCTGATGTGATAATACAATAAATACGTTAGTAACAATGTTTTTGGTGATGAGGTTTTCCAGTGAAATGCATGAGCAGTGGAGATCCACTGTCTCGCCTGTAAAACAATCAAACTGTCAAGCTGTGGTGAGAAACTCAGCCTCAGTTTGTCTGAGGAGGCTGGTTCTTGTTGTCATTTTCCATTCTGTTAGATTTCATGTTGTTTTTGTGTGCTTTGTTGAAAGTAGAGCTGTGACAAATGAAGACTTTACTGTAACATATAATCTTTTGTAAAAGCGACACATATGATCCCACGATCGCAGAAGACTCCAGATTTAAAAAAAAAAAAAAACATCTCACATGGATTTAAAAGTGATTGAAATGTAAAATTATCCATTCATTTTCACAATCTTTGTAGCTAATGCTACTAAAGGACTCTCTAAAGTCTGACTTGGAAAATCAGAGTTGACTGCCTGAGACTGTGTAGGGTCTCCTATTGTGTTCTATAACGTGTTGTTTCTGTGCAGCTGTATTTCTCTCTACCATCTGATATCACCACCCTGAAAGCAGAACTTTAGCATTCCATCTTACAGACGTCGGATGGTAATTTTTTCCTTCATATTTTTTGTCATTTCTGTCCTGCAATTTATTTGGACTCATTAGATACACTTAAGTAAGTTTCTTTTGTCCTCATTTTTTGATAAGTTTAGCTCTTGCTGTGTCACTGCCTATGTGGACTAGCAGCTCTCGTGAAGTGTGTAAATACATCCAAAAATAAACACAGACTGCAAAAAGATTGAGATCCTTGGAAGTTGAAGAAAAGAGATACTGCTACTCTTGTCTCACTCTGTTTTCAGTCTTCTGTCTCTTTGCTGCTCTCTCTCTCTCTCTCTCTCTGTTTTTGCCTTTTGGGCTGAGCACATTGGGTTCAGGTCTTATTATTCTATAAACGTTGTAGATTGGGTCTGACATTCTTTGGTTCTTTTCTGGATCTGTGCCTTTATTTCTTCATTAACAAACTGTTTTACCAGAAACTTTGTAAACCTGCTGTTTATGCTGCTGAGTCAGAGATAATTCTTCCAGTCATCAGTTTTTTTTTTCGTCTGTAGTTTTGTTCTGTTACCGTGTGTGTGTGTGTCCATGTGTGTTTTGTCTGTTGTGGTGAGTTTATAACAAGGTTGGAGCCTGGTGACCCACATACTCCATTAACCCCCCTGGTACAGTGTTAGTGTGTGTGTGTGACCCTTCACCTCATCATGTGACCCTCCTGGGCCGACCTGTCGATGCTCAAACCTGCAGGTCTGCTGTTTGTCACTGACCTGACAGTAAAACTTGAGTTTTTTCTGTTATGTAAAGCTGTCATAAGGCGAACGATCACCTGAGTTTTTAACAAGCAGCTATATGTGGAACATCTGGATTGGATTATTTCTTACCGCAATAACAAGGAGGGGAAAAAAAAGGTTGATATTGGTCTGAAGTAACTTTCATCTTATCTGAGCTACATGCCACAGACAGACAGGGGGCTGTAAGCCTGTAATTGGCCTTTCCCCAGGGTATGGAGCCTGTCCCCACATCCCAGACATTCCCCTTACTCTGCCTCTCTGCTGCGTCCCTGCTGACACCCCCCACAGAGGGCGTCCTGCTGCGTTTAGCTGCAGATTGTAACAAAGAGGTGTGAATGACTCCAGGGCACGGCCCTGAGATGTCCAGCACTGACCTCCTCCTCTTCCCCACTGTTTAACTGCCTCACATCTGGACTGACCCGGACTGACCGTCTCCCCATCCATCCACCTTCAGTACCACATCCAGCCCGGCGTGTTTTCCTCTATGAACCCCCTCAACCCTGCAGCTACAGATCTGTACACAGACTGAGCCACAGGAGGTTCAGGATCAATGCCTGTCTGTCCCTAACAAAGATGCCTCTCTGGCTCTGTCCCTTTGTCTTCTCTTCATCCCTTCTCAGGTTTTTACTTCTACCATGGCCTTATGTCCCAAACCACAAGAAGTTACTCTGCAAGGGGTGCTGGTTTAGCTCAGTGGTGAAATCTTGCGTCACATGTACAGAGAGTTGAGAGTCCTCGGAGCGAGCAGCCAAGGCTCAGTTCCAAACTTCATTCTCCTCTATCCACTGGTCTCTGGGTGGGGGGTGATTCTTTCATCGGGTGAAAGTCCAGGTTTAATTTTGTTGTTAACAAAAACAACGATGGTAAATATTTGTCAAAAACAAGCTAAAATATTTAACTGATAATAAAAACTGATGATCGGATGTGTTGTTTTTCGTTAACCAGACAAATACGAAACAACATTGTTAGTGGTGGACGGTGGATGTTCAAAATCCATATTTCTTGATACAACATTAATACCAATCTCTGGTTGACTTTATGAATGAATTAAAAGGAAAAAAAAACATTTTCACTAAAAGTAAAGAAAAAGTGTTTATTGACTTAAACTAAACTAAAAGGATTTGAGTTTTTGTTGACTTTAACCAGACTTAAACTATAAAAGGTGAAAGAAAACAAAACAGACTAAACGTAAAGGTAACTGAAACTAAATCTAAGCTGCCAAGTTTCCCACTACTCTGAACAGGTCCCCAGTCTGTCACAGAGCTATCTGCCAGCTAACTTTAAGAGCAAGTCTTCAAACTGTGGGAGGAAGCTAGCATGCATGTCCTTGAAGAACATGCAAACTCCAAACAAAAAGACCCCTGCCCGATTTGAAACTAGAACCTTTGCATGTGAGGTGACAGTGTTAACTACTGTACACCGAGCAGCCCGTCCTTCCAATAAAGGCCCCTAAAAGCTCAGCTCTTGAACTGCTGCAGCCATGAGGGAAAGTGAAAACGCCGACTGGTTATGTTCTTTATTTTTTTCATGCTACTTATTTCCTGACTGTGGAAACATTGAACAGGAATGATGACTTAAACAAAGGAGACACCAGACAGAGTGTAGAAACAGTGATGTTTGATATGTTGACACCATTTCTTTGTGTTACATGCAAAGAAAGAATCAAGAATTTTTATCTGAGAAAAACTGAGACAGCAAAAAGAGTATGCAAGGTTATGATAACTTTTGAGTTGGGGAATGAGGTTATGATCTAAAAATGCAGCTAATCAAAGTTCAGTATTGCAACCTGTGACATCCTAGGTTTTTAAGTTGATGTATCTCGAGTGATGATTTTGTCACTTCTGATCTGAGCTTTACTTTAAGATCTGGCAGGCCCCGTGTCACATTATCTTCTGTGTGAGAATTTCTGCCAAAGACACAGACAGTGAACTAAGAATTTGAGAGAATGTGTCATAGATTAAAAAAAACAACAACATTCAGTTTGAATTTTTAATGAGGCTTTGTGTAAAATTTCTACCCTCCATATTTTGTTTATGCATAATTTGAAGCTTGTATTTGGGCCACATTGAGTCTTTGGGATCTGAAAACTCTTTTGCTTGTTATTTATTTCCATATTGGTTGAAAACTTATTTTCCTGTTTGGGCTCTGACTTTAATATAAATGTTGTCCTTTTATGTTTAGTTATTTTTGTTGCATGCAATTTTGAGGTCTGGTTAGGATTGACTGATTTTACGGTCAGTGTTTCCTTAAGTAATGAGTCATTCTTTGTGCCTTTCCTGCAAAACTTCCTTTGTGACACTGAAGATAATCTGAATCGGGAATACAGGACCTTTGAAAATTCAAAAACCGTCTCTGCTTTTCTTCACAACACTTTATCTTAAAGTCAGCCTTAAATCTGCCTTGTTTATCCTGCACCATCCCTAAACGTATGTCCCTCTCTAACATACACAGACGTGTTGAACATGCACCACGTCGCTGTATTTCGCAGCACAACAAGCCTTCAAAATGTGGAGGAAAAAGCAAGTTGAAGAGTTTATGAGAGGAGTGAGTTATTTACCCATCTCTTCCTTCCTGTGTTTAGCTGTAGAGGATTACACTGAGAGAGCAGAGCTGTGATGGAGCCCACTCCCAGGAAACACAGGAATAGAACCCATCTCTCTCCCCCTCCTCCCTCGGCGGCAGCGGTACCCTGAGACGGCTGTGTTTACATTGTTCAGGCTAATGTACTATCTGTTTAATAGGCAGAGAGAGGCCTGTTTACAGAGCGGGACCTTTTTAACAGAGGTGATGGGGCTGGCCGACCAGAGGGCAGGACCAACTCATCTCACTTCCTGTTATCATTACCTCTCTTCTCTCAGACTGATAGGTGCTCGGCTCGCTCTGCTCGCTGCATTACTTAATCCCCGCTCGCCTCGCCGTCCTGCCGGCTATGACTGTGTTCAATCTGTCTCGCCTGGAAAATAGAGCATCACCAGAAGGCTCAATCAAGTTGCCTCATATAAAACCTCCGTGGCTCCACTTTTCAGCTCAATAGTAATTTGCATGTGCTGCAATTTAAATGTTCTACTAAGCATCTTTTTGCTAAATCTATAACTCAGCCCACTGAACTGAAACTTTATGGGAATTGCTTTGGTGTTAATAGCTGCAGACTTGGAGAGCTCTTTGAATGTAAAAGCTGAGGGAGTAAGAGGGGCTCTTAGGGGTTTAATTCACTAAACATTTTCTCTTTTACTTAAAGCTGCCTGTTTCTTTTGGCTTCATTCTGTATCAAGTTGCACTCACTGCATGTGTGGAAATGAGTTTTTTTTTTTTTTTGCTCTGGTCTCTATTGTTTACTGCGGCTTTTAAAGTGCCGAGTGAAAACCCTTCATGTCAGGAGGATTTTTCATGTGGCCTGGACTTTTTTTTTTTTTTTTTTCCCTCCTTACGAATGTGTTTTTGCGGGTTTTGCAGGATTTAAACCGCCTCAGCCAAACAGTTTTCTCACACTTCCTCAGTCCAAACTTGCAGAGTGAAAGGGTTGATCTCTCCTGGAGATAATCCATCGCACACTTTGGACACCTCTGATCTCTGAGCTGCATTGTCATCTCTCAGAGTTTGGGTGAAGTGGTCCGGTGAACATGCAGACAGACGACTCTTGCAGCTTCCACTAACACTCTCCATCCTGGTGAATCAGGTCAGTGTGGTCTGCTGACTTGGCCTCCTGGCGTCAGAATTCAGTTGAGCATGCTCCAGAAAGACACCACAGACTGGGAAAAATCCCACAAAGCCCAGCATTCACCCACGGATTGTTAATAAGGAAAACTGTAGAAAAAGCTGACCATCAGGGGAAGATGCCGGGGGTTGCTTGAGACCCAACAATGACCCAGTGTCCCGAACAGAGCTGACCAACCAACCACTTCATACCTTCGCATCCCTCTGACTGACCCGCCTTCATCTTAACATGCCACTGGGTAGTGTTTATCCTCATTTTTTCCATGATGAACTCTGAAACTGAAACTACAGCCAGCTGTGCCGGCTAGTGTGCATGTGTGTGCGGCTGTTTGTGCACGCATGCATTCATGCATGAGCATCCTTTAATGTGCTTATGCTTGTGACGGCGTCTCAGCTTCCTGTTGTCACAAACAGACCCTCTGTTCCTGGTAGAAAAGCTCCACCTCAGGACAGATTAACTATCAGGTCATTTGTCACTACCTGCTGAGCACAGGCCAGGGAAGGTCACAGCCCACAGGACGTGTCTGTGTGTATGTGTGTGTGTGTGTGTGTGTGTGTGTGTGTGTGTGTGTGTGTGTGTGTGATCTGCAACTGAGACACAAACACATTCTTTGAATGTCTTCTTTAAATGCCGATGAACCTTTTACAGCCGGATTTAAAGATTTGTGGCTGGATTGAAGATTTTATGATAACTAGATCATGATTGGCAGGACTGTGAGCATGCTTCTGTCTGGCTTGGTGGGTTTAAGAAGAGTGAGTTATGGGAGAGGATGTCTGTCAGTGGCAAAAATAAGCCACTTGTTGGACATACATTGATTAAACACATTTGCCTGCTGCAGATGATTACATTGCAGCCATCACAGCTGTCAGCTGAAGCAATCTAGTGGGTTAATTCTTAAAGGGTTTGACTAATTATTCACTTGAGCACCAAAAATGTAAGTATAATTATGGCTAATGTTCAAAAAGAGCTGAATTGTTCTCTTCAGTGATGAGAAACTCCACCTGTTGCCCTTAAAGCATGCATTTAGTGCTGCAGATGGACACATGAGAGTTCAGTTCCTGTATGCACAGCTGAC
Source organism: Labroides dimidiatus (assembly GCA_030710495.1). NCBI lineage: Eukaryota > Metazoa > Chordata > Actinopteri > Labriformes > Labridae > Labroides > Labroides dimidiatus. Next base: position 24,459,547 of record CM061146.1, read on the forward strand.
TGATGTTGGTTAGCTACCTCTCAGAACTTTCTTAACAAGTTTTCTGCCAAAGAAAAGCAGTGCCCCCAGCTGCCCACATCAGGCAAAGACCTGTGGTCTGTAAGCAAAGATGAATGAGAGACAGCGGGGGAGGTCAGAGACCCCCTTGGGACGCAGAGTCAAGGAGGGACAAGGACTGTTCTTTGCTCCAGCGTGTAATTATACCCAGTCTCTTCCACCTCGTTCTCCTCTCCAACCCCCCACCCTGCTCACTCATGCCCACCCTGCACACACTACCTTGTCGCCCCAGGAATTCACCCACTCTGACCAGCCGCTGTGGTTAGTAAGCGGTGAGGGTTATACCGGGTCAATCAGAGACAGACTCCTGCCACCTCTCCTCTGTCATTAATTACCCAAAGTTCCCTGGGGCAGAGCTCCACGTGTAACAACATCGCTCCACAAACTGGGTCTGAGTGGTCTGAGTGTATGCTCAGGTGGAGCTCAGTATGAGTTTCATGTGTGTATCTGTGTCAGGGTCACTGTTGTCTTTATGACAGGATAAGTGAGTTTGCCACCTCCGACAGCGTGTGTCAAATGGAGATGTCATGTTAGCAAAAATAAATCCAGCCTGTGCTGATCCACAATGGATGGAAGAGACGTTCAGACTAAAAACAATCATGTTTTTCGAACACATCGTTTATATATGAAAAATCTCATCACTAAACTGTTTAATGAGCAGAAATGGATCCAGCTGACTAATAAATATCACATCTAATGGCTGTGAAATACTGTGGTGTAGGCAGTTTTGAATTGAGGGTTTTCTGAATTCTATTTGTCGTTACAGTTGGTAAAGTGTTGAGGTTGTTAGAGTTCAAGTTGGTACACTCGATGGAAGACTTGTCACAGCGTGTATTGCCATCCGCCGCAGGTTCAGAAGACTAATGTAATGCATTTGTGTAATAACAGCTCAAAAACATTCAAGCATGTGAATGAATATTATTCATTGCATGTTTATTATCACAACAAAACATCAGGTAGCTTTGAACTAGGGCTGCAACGATTAGTCGACATAATCGACAACGTCGATTACACAAATTCGTCGACGTGAAAAAATCAGTGTCGACACGTCGTGCTATTGTTGTTGTAAATAAAAATCACACACGGACCGCTTTATGCGTCATGCAGCTGTAACTGCAGTACACTACACTGTAGTGACAACAGGTAGTGCTGGAGGCAGAATCAGAGTCGGCGTCAGACAAAATTCAAGGGGGGAGCATCAAGACAGTGGGGGGGGGGGGGGGGGGGGGGGGGGGCACAGTCGATCTACTGGGGGGCACAACCCGCGAATGCCCCCCCCCCCCCCCCCCTTGACGCCGACACCGGGCAGAATCGCTCGCTGCCAGCAAACTCCGTAAACGCCGACCTAAAGTTTCAAGAGTTTGTAAACATTTCACTGAAAATAAACCAATGAAACACATTAAATGCAATCTCTGTGAAGCTCAGCTTTCATTCCATGGCAGCACTACGGTGATGCACGAACATCTTAAACGCCGACACCCCTGAGCCGCTGTGTCAACCCGTACCGCAGAGAGGTGAATTCACAAATAACGTTGATACTTTGAATATATTTTTAAATAATATTGTCACGACCTGGCTTGTAGGCCATGGCAAAAAATGTGAGATAGAGGGTCGCAGTTACCTTTTGTTCACTTCCGTTAAAGCGTACTTTACGGAAGTAATCGGTGAATTACAGGCAAAACTGCTGTGACATAACTAATTTCAGCCCCTGTCAAGACGAGCGTTTATACTTAATTGTAAACCCCTTTCACTTACTATGTGATTCAGAGCATATTAAATCGATATTTGAGCTGTCAGAAATGTGTGATAATAAGTTTCAGGTATTTTAAATGTGGTAAACATCGTATGTAATCTTTAAATTGGCAGGTAATAGACCTCTTTGTTTATTCTCTTCGTTTTAGTTGTTTTAAGCAAAGGTGTGTGGATGAGTTTGTCCTGAAGAGAGGTTCATGCACCCCCCAAATTGCTGAAGTCCTGACACACAGCATCCTCAACATGATAGTCACAGACATGATTGGTTTAAAGTTGAAATCATATTACCTCCTCAGCCTGCAAGGCAGGTTAACTGCAACTTTGAGTTTTTTGTTTACAAAGAATTTTTTTTTACTACCACTTGCACTTTAAGTTTGTATAATTTAATTTATTTATTTTTTGTTGTGGTCACAGTGATATATGTTGAAAAATATACCAACTATATGACAGAAAAATGTTTCATGGGTCAGTATTTTAATATATTTTTTAAAAAACATACGTTGTCAGAGTATAACAGGGTAACTTTGAAAGGTGTGAAGATTTAAGCAAGTTCGGTTGCTGGACACAGAAGTCCAAAATAGGTGCTTAAAAATAAAGAAGATAATCGTGACTAATCGACTAATCGAAAAGATAAATTATAGATTAGTCGACAACAAAAATAATCGTTAGTTGCAGCCCTACTTTGAACATCTAACAGCTCTCAATGGATTGGATTTTGATTAAAAGTGTATTTTTAATGAAACTGGACCTGTGGGCTCTGTAGGGTAAAGACAAACGAGTACTTAGAGAGGTTTTGTTTGATGCAGGTGAAAGAGCTCAGTGTAAAAAGTGCTAAAAACTGCAGACATGCTGCTGTTTTCACTCTCATGTCCTCGTAATAAGTGAACACTCAACCTTTAGACTCCTAAACAGGCATCCCTGAAGCTGTTTTCACACTTAACTCCAAAAAGCTTTCCAAAATGTTGAAGGAGAGCTACATCAGTAAAAGAAAACAAACACAACTGATACTTTGGCCAATTTTTTTTACCTTTTACTGTGCTTGAAGTTGGAGTGAGCTGATAGATGAATACTCTGTTTTTATTCAGGAAACCTGATATTATAAGTGACAATATCAATTTTGTGCAATCATTGTCAAAGTCGGATGATTTTATACCTAAAAGAGGTCAATTCTAGGGAGACTGCTTGTTCTGGTATTGGCTGGAATTGGAGCGTGACACACTCCTTTAAACTCTCAATGTTACAGAAAGGTTTGACGAAGCTCTTTATTAGATTCCGTGTCTGAACGTTTTATCGTAGAGCTGTCTAACAGCAGTCCAGAAGCCTCTCATTATTGGACCCTGTCCACTCTGCCTGTAAACATTTCAGTGTTTATAGCCTGAGACAACATTTTCTGTATCTGGTTTAGAGCTCAGCTTTCAGTCGGTGCTGGAATTTGCATTTGTTGGCAACAAAAAAAATGCATATAGCTTTCCTCTTTTTGTGTCGTGCAAGGTTGCTCTTTATTATTCTTGGACTCACTTCATATGAGCCGGCAATGAAACTCATCTGTGGAGGGATTTTTAGAAACAGACCCCCCTCCTAAGTGATTGACACCGAGGTGCAGAGAATAAGTGATGTCCCCCAGGCTCTCTGCTGGGGTCTGGAGCTAGTTAAGGATCAGTCTCGGTCTGTAGTGTTCATGTATTTTCCTTGGTTTCTTTACAGCTTTTCTTTCTCTGAGTATCTGTTTTTCTCCTCCCATTAAAACTTTTATATCTTTTATTAACATGATTATTTATGTGTTGATTTGCATGTGTCTCATTATAATCCTTTATGTGGATCATCTTTGTAGCCAAATGGTGGCACCAGAGCACAAAGTCAGTCAAAGTCACAGCTAAGCGTCACTTATTTTACGCAGTGAAACAGTCTGCTGGTAAACAATGTCAAATTGGTTTAAAGAGTGTGGCTAATGGTAGCATAGCTGGCACCACCAGCCTTCAGTTAACATCAAATATCTGTGCTGGATAGTGATTGGTCTGATTGAGTGGTTGTATGTCGATCAAACCAGACAGCATACATACATACAGCTTTATCTCCCTTTACTAAATCAACGTGCTGACAAACCACACCATACTACCAGATAACATCTGTCATCTGTGCTTGTTTACATCAGGGTAGTTCACCACAAAGTAATATGGACATTTTTTGGCCCGATTTCCAACGTGATTTCATGTTCAAATTTTTGATCAAATGTCGTTCAGTTTTGAGGACAGCCAAGCACACTGTGTGGATTGTCATGTGGACTACATCGATAGCCAATCAGGAAGCAAGCTGACAAAAGAAGGAAGCACAACAAAGTGATATGCACAAGAAAAAACTTGCCAGTTGCAATTTAGCTACTCTACCCTGAGATAACATGAAGTCGTCAAAATTACATCAATTTGAACTGACAGTTTTGTTTGTTCGCTTCTTTACAAAAATGTTGTTATTGTTGCGCGTTTCTCCTGAACCCCAAAATAATATGCAGACCTCCATGGATCTTTTTTCCTTTCAGTATGTAAAAATGAGAGCATTTAGTCATATCTAGAGGTCAGATTTGAGACTGAAAAGCTCCCTCACTTACTCGTCCTGTCAGTGAAGGTATGGTGGCTCTCTAGCCCTGTAAAGCCTGAACCATCAAAAAAATGACCAGAAAGTTCCAGATTTTTGGAACTGAGATGATTATTAACCCTTTTAAGAAAATCCACAAAAAATATCACCATATCATTTTGTTTATGATATATTTTTTGCATCACATTTGATAAATTGTGATTGATAAACATCTTTGTTTTGTTTTTAGTAAATGTGCATTATTTTCAATGCAGAAAATACTTATTTTTAAAAATAAGTAACAATTAAGATGTTATTCTTACTGTGAATTCTTGAAAATTAGTATTGATTTTCATGAAAAAACTGTGTGGATGATTTGAAAATTTGTAAAGGGCCAAAATACAACTTCAGCTGTCTGGTTTGATACTTTTATTTTATTTTTTTAACAGGTTTTTAAGGAAACTTTTTATCATGTTGATGAGATAGAGGGCTCATGGGTCATGTGCAATATAGGACTCAGTCAAGAAGCTCCAGTGATGCTGGGTTTACCATTAAAATGTCTGCCAGTAAAATTATTTTGCACACAACAGCCACTCTTTCTTTCTTCTTCTGTCTTCCATCTTTGTGCAGCCACAATACATATATCAGAAAACTTGAAGCAGTCCTACTCGGTTACATTTTCCCCCTTTGTCTGCAGCCTCATGTGGAAACATCCCTGAAGAGGCTGAAAGTAGAATGGCTGATGTGAACACGTACGCATGAACATAATATTTGTAAATGCATTTGTCAGAAATGCGTCAGAAGAGCTGCCAAAGAGCTGGATACGTTCAGCACCATCATGACAATTGGAGCCTGATTGGCCACATGTTGGCTGGATCCAGCTCACACAGAGATGTTTTATTTTAAGTTAGCTACACATGATACAAATAAATAGAGTGTGTTGAAATAACTCGAACATGTTGGCTGTTGTATGACAGTCCATTTCAATCGGCATGCAGAGCTCAGTTGGACAGTTTCCACAGCCTGTCGTGTTGTGTACCAGCTGAAGCCAAAGCTAAGCTGTTCCAGGCTTCAACACTATCCAATAAGAGGACTCCATTTGAGAGAAAACCTCACTAATTCCTGTGTTTTCCTGCTCCAGCTTTCATCTGGAGTGAACTCATAAGGCCCACTTCTCTTCTTCTATTGTTCTGAGTTGCCTGTGCTTGGAGACACATGTGGGCCTGTTTGTCCCGCTGCTGTTTTCATGGTGAGGGGAATGAAAGTAACCCAAAACGAACAACGATGCCAAACCACTGATTACAGTATCAGGGGCTGGTGGAGGGGGCAGCTTTCTCATACACCCGCCATGTGGCACAGCAGCACCTTCCTCAGAAGCTATTAAAGATGCGTGTGTGTGTTTCTTCTTCTCTCTTGTTCTAACATCACACCTCTCCTGACTCTAGGCATGATGTGCTACCTCTACATGCTTTGCACTGACAGTGTTAGCGCTTTAATTTGACTTATGTGTGCTAACTTTTGGTGGTCATGTTTGTGTGTGGCTCAGGATTGTGTTGTCATAAGCTTTCAACTAATTTTTATATCTATATTGTGGTTATTGGGAGTTCATTGTAGAGGGAATAAAGCATAAATCCAGTGACACATTGAGTGCATTCTGCACATCTGGCTGTGAGGATCACAAGTTCAAACGTCCTCAGTCACACTGCACAAACCACTTCTCCACATCCTGCCTGAAGCACAACAATACAGAGGCTCAGCTACACCGACTGAATTAGATTTCTGCAAGTTTGCACCAAAGCAGTCTGCACTTTCTCTTCTTGATACAGAGAAAAATATAAATGTTTGCCTTGAAAAATAAACAATTTGATGAATAGCTTATTTAATTAAACACAAATCTTCTTTGCATAGTCAGGTAAATCCCACCTCCTGAATCCAACCTGAGTTACTCTGCCATGAATCTCACTTGTAGAGCTCGTCATATTCGTTTTTTGTTGCATCTGTGTCATAAAGGTGCTGAGTCAGCTCTGTGGTCATTTGTGGAGGCTGTAGTGCGTGAAAATTGTACACTGCTTTAAATTGTGGAGAAAGTTATTTGCAGAACTTTGTCCCCTGACTTTAGAAGTAGCAGAGGTCGACAAACGTTTACAGTGCCAAGTATGATCAAGAATTTAATCATAATTCAAAGGATTTTCTTTTTTAAAATGACATGTATGTATCTGCTAACCTAAATCTGTTACTGAAAATGTAGTAAGACACCCCCTTTTTTCCGTCAGATCTGTCCCAATTCTTGGTGTAATAGATTTATCAAGGTGCTGGAAACATCCCTGTTCTTAGCTGATAGAAGGGTCACCCACTGACTATATATAGCATGGACAGCATGGCTCCGCCTTTTACCATTGTACGGTTTTGAAGCCAAAAACCTCCGTCATGGTTGCCTCCATTGTGCAGCCAGAGTCTGTGCAGTAGAGACAATGAGGGACTCTGAGAAAATCTGAGTGGAGCCAGCTGACAAAAATAATTTATTTTTATATGTCAACAGTCTAATCTCTTCACTCTCCTTCCTGATGTATTTTATTATTCCCGAAATACACAAGAACGGCAGCTGTCAGTCATTGTTAAACGAGATGTAAAACCCAGTTTTTAACCTCTGAAAACTAGTGAAAAATAAACTTTTCAGAAAAAAGAGGACTTGAACACAATGGAGCCCAATAATATCTAAATATCACCACAGCATACAGATGTGAGAAACAGTTCTACTAGGTGTATTATTGTTTTGAAGTTTGACCACAGCCCATCCAGAGTGAATGGAAAGAGTTTTTGACCTATACAGCAGCAAGTCACTAGGGGGAGCAGTTTTGTGGCGACATCAGTTTAAGCTGAGCGAGATGACGTTCATTGTTTTTACAGTCTGTGGTGTCACCCGGTCTGGTCTTCTGCTGCTGGAGCCCGTCTGCTTCAAGGCTGGACATGTCTAGTGTTCAGAGATGCTCTTCTACAGACCTTGGTGGTAACAAGTGGTTATTTCAGTTCCTGTTGTCTTTCTATCGTCTCCAACCGGTCTGTTCATTCTCCTCTGACCTCTGGCATCAAGGCATTTAGTCTCAGAGAACTGCTGCTCACTGTATATTTTTTCTTTTCAGACCTTCTCTGTAAACCCTAGAGGTGGTTGTGTGTGAAAATGCAAGTAGATCAGCAGTTTGTGAAATACTCAAACTATCAACATGCCATGTTCAAAGTCCCTTAAATCACCTTTCTTGTGCATTCTGTTGCTCACTTTGAACTTCAAAGGGTCATCTACAGTGTCTTGCAGCAAGGTGATTGTTTGATTACATACTTGAGTTAAAGAGCAGTTGAATAGGTGTTATTCAATTAAGTAGCCATTGAGTGTAAACAGGCAACCAGACACACTCACAATTTTGGGCAGCTGAGAGTCACCTGTTAACCTCTAATGAGCAGGTTTTTGGACTGAAAGAGGAAGCTGAGGTACCTGAAGAGAACCCAACTATGAAGGAAGACAATATACAAACTCCACACATAAAGGCCTCACATGGGATTTGAGACTAGGGACTTTCAAATTGCCTCTGCTAAGTCATGCACCTGAAGCAGGTTTTCCAATTGGAGCGCACTTTCTTTGCTTTTTTGAACAGCACTGCACCAACATGCTGTCCCAATCCACAATTTGAGGGTATTTCCATTGTCAGTATTTGCATAGTCCCCAAAACAGCAATCAATTATTTCATCCATTAAAACCTAGAAATCAAGACAACATTATCCACATTTTTGAGAAACCCATGATGATAAATTTCTTGCTTCATTAACAACCTGAAGAGTTTAAGTTCAAATAGTTAAGAGCTTTGACCTTTGTATCTTCAAACATTTCTCTTAACTTGAAGTAACAAATGTAATTTTTTCAGTACCTTAGAAGAAATTGATTTATCACAGCAGCTTCTGACAAATCAAATATGTAAATGTTGTTTCTAGTCCCAGTTTTGCGATGTGTCATATATTCTGCCAAGAAACATCAATTACTGTCAATCAAAAGTTTTGAAATTAAAGAAAGAGCTGCTCCTTTTGGAAGAAAAGTGGAGTTTAGGTATAAAGTGTCCTGAAAATAAACATCTTCCCATTTTTATTAGTGAAATACGAGAAGTGGATGAGCTGAGACACTTGTCAGCTGTGTTCTTATTTTGAGGCTGCTCCACACGGCTTTTTTTAGGTCTGGTGGGGAGAAGCTATGAGACTAATATTATCTAAGCGGTATACATTTGGAGCTGGAGCTCTGAAACTGTCAGCCTCACAGTGACAGTGTGATTCTCACACTCTCAGTGGTGTTTAAGCTGCAGTCCTACTCTGTCAGAGTGACATGTTTGCTCGTTGTTTAACAGCGAGTCTCTGCGCTGCATCACATGACAGACAACCTGAGAGACAGGCATCAGTGATGTGTTTACCATCTGCTCAGGAAGGACAGACATGATGGGAGACGATGAGAAAGAGAGACATTTTCAGGGAACACAGAGGCGAGGGGCAGAGGGGTGAGGGGCACCTGAGGATTTACTGCCACACGTCCACCGTTATTTATACGTGAGGCCGGTCAAACATTAGTGTGGTCTTTGTGGTAAACTGTCAGACCGAGAACTGTCGTCTTTATAAGACAGGACCCACCTGGGATGCGACAGAGGAATGATCACATTGAAAACAGCTGCTGACATTTAGAAACTTCTTGCTGACTGAAAATAAACACCAGCTCACAGAATACGACCTCACATCAGGAAATAATCAATGCAAACTAAAATAAAAAAGTTTCACACTTCCTAGAGCTGATCCCCTCAGTTATTGAAGGAAACACTTAAAGGGGAATATGTTTGTCTTTAATCAGTGACTCTATTTGTACGTATTTTTAGGTAAAAAATTGTTGGAAAAGGAAAAAAAAGAATCTTGTTAGGAATGTTTCTGCAAGCAGCAAAACATGATGTAATGGCTGAAATGTAATCCTTTTGAGCTTATTTGTCAATTTAAAATAAGGCTATGCAACTGACTGGTGGCCAGTCCAGGATGTACCCAACCTCTCACCCTAAGTCAGCTGGGATAGGCTCCAGTCAACCGTGACCCTGAACAGGATAAGCGGTATAGAAGATGAATGAATGAATGTTTCAAGGATGCTTGGATTTTCATTCTGAAGGTTTGAAAATATTACAGAGAGGATCCGTACAGAGATAGACATCTTATTGCAGCTTAAGAGGCTGTTTAAACTAGTAACAGTCATCACATTGCTCTCTTCAAATCCACTAGTCGCCCATCAGGAGCTGTGAGATTGTTCTTTGATACAGAAAACATGGCGGCAGTCTACAATTTCGTATTGACTGTATACCATACAAAACATGGATGTTGTCTCAGTGACATCCCCCATTGGTATCATGAGGACCGAAGGTAATGGACTGAAAAAGGTTACTCCAACTTACTTCCAGCTAATCTAGAAACCTGTGAAGTCCACTCAGGTGTCACTCAGTACTCTGGAGCATGGTTACAGTTTGTCAAAAATCTAGAGGTTTTCAGTGTCATATTAACTCAGTTATTGCCTTTCTTCATTTGTCTCCAGTGAAGTAGAACCAGTGAACTAGTTTCAGATTTTATTAGTTCTTCATGGTGTTATAATTAGCAAAAAACTCAAAAACTAGGGAAGTATTTTTGTATATTTTGTATATTTGTAGTACAAACCTTTCAAGAATGTATTTGTCAAGTTTATTTTAATGAAAAGTTTCCTTAGAGTAAATGTTGACATCTTAAATCTATGTCTTTCTTTCTGCACTTGTCAGGTAATGGCGTATATTAGGTCTAAAAAGAGTGAGTCTAAGAAAAATACTTACCTAGTTCTAATTTTTTTGTATCTGCTAATGCCTGATAACTGTGCTTTTAAAAACTGTGCTTTTGAAAATTGCTACATAAATCAAAAGTGATTATAAAAGTTATTTAGGAGGGAGCATTCATGTCATAGTTTAGCTATATATATATATATATATATATATATATATATATATATATATATATATATATATATATATATATATATATATATATATATATATATATATATATGTATGTATGTATATATATATAAAATGGATGAGCTGCAAAGAGATTCACCACTTCAAATGAGATTAGTAAAGAACTCGGGTATTGAGCTGTATACACATTCAGTTGTGCTGTAAACATTGACGTGGTTTGGCCACAGATTGTATGATATAATGACGCAGTCTTTGTGACTGTTTATGATACAAAATTTTGAAGCTCATTATCAGCAAAGGCCATATCAGAATGAAGCAAAGAGGTGCTCCTTCAGCTTTTTTGCAGACAGCAACAGAATCTTGAAAAACTACCATTTTTTTCATTGCACGTTCACATGGGCTTTATTTCTCACTGTTGCCACTTGAGTTTGGCATTTGGAGATGGTCTCAAGTGAACACTCAAGAAACTGCATTTTTTTGCTTTATTTTTCATTACTTCAGTGACAACTTGTTATCTCAAGCATTAAGCATTGGTTGGTATTAAGTGGAGTTCATCGCTCTGTTTTTTCACTCCAGAGTTTTCAAAATAAGATAATTAAATCAGCAGAGCCTGACAGCATGGAGCAGAAACTCATGATCTGAAAGGTAAAACTTCTGTTTTGATTAATGTAATCTGTAAAAATAATGATCTAACAGCTGTTTTTGGTTTTAACAAGCCTTGACAAAAATGTAAGCATTCTTTCCATTGTGCTGTCAGAATGTAAAGTAACAATCTGAGCCTGCCTGTTACAAACACAAGAATCTTTAGTGAATGCTTTTTATATCGACTTCTGGCACTCTCAATCTCCTGGAGCCAGCCCAACATTCTCATATTATAGATCACAGTTTAATGTTACCAGAGCCCACGCAGGTCTGAAAATACTGGAAGCATGTTGGAGAGGAAGAGCTCTTGGAGGTGAAAGTTATCCATCAGACTCTGGGGAGAGAAGGGGAACCTGAATGAAATAAGGCCAAGAAATTGATTTAATTCCATCCCGAGTTTGGTTTTGCAATCCATCCATTCCTCCACTCCATCTCTAACATTATCTCAGCCGGCAGCCGTACAAGACTCTCTTGCAAAACCTCAGCGGAGCCGTTAATTCAAATTGATTTGTGTTATCATGCTAGTGAGTTCTTGCAGTTTTGATCTCGTCAAAGATATAAGTTATGATTTTGCAAAGTTATGATGGTCTCAGGGGGATTTTTATCTTGTCAGCAAAGTTTAAGAGTCTGTGTGAATTGGCTGGAGCAGAGCTGTGCTTTCATGAGCAGTGAGAGGGGAGAGGGGTGCACGGGGAACTTGTGGGGGAGAGTATGATGGAGAAATGTTTTTAGTTTAACACAAAGTAAATAGAAAACGAGGTGTTGGGCTGAGTTAATAGCGTATCCCTTCTGGTGATGTTTTTAGCTGAGCTGTGGGCTTAGAGCTCTGGGAATGTTTGTGTAGCAGGAAGCCTGGCTGATGTTGTTTGTATTGTTCTGTCTTAGTTGATGTGTCCAACTGGTGTCACTATTGTTTCCACTCACACACACACATAAAGAGAAATCAGCCGTGCACTCGTCACATAGTCTGTTTCCATTCTCTGCCCCTTACATTACTGCAGAGAGTTCCCCCTTAAAATACAAAGTCTATAAATCCAAAATACCCAGCATCAATTTGCGTTTCGTCAGTTTAAATTGTGCACTTTGACTTTCTTCAGCTATGCAATCCTGTGTCCGTCAATGCAGTAGCAGCAAAGACACTCTAAATTTTGCATCCTCCAGTTGTCTTTGAATTATCTGCAGAGATCTCCCTCTCTCGAAAACAAGCAGTCTTGGTAATTAAAGCTGGTAAAAACCACTGAATAAAGCAGATTCTTCTTCTAAAAAAGTGTCTATTAAACACTCTTTCTTTTAGAGGCTGCGAGATTACTTCTCGCTGGCTTGTTTCTGTGTGCACAGCTTCTTTCAACAGTTCCTCCGTCAGGGTTTACTGTACACAGGGTTTTTACCTACAGCTGAACTATCAGTAAAAATTCCCTCTGCACCAGTTCTCTGCAGGTTAACACATCCTTTGTTTACATGTGCAATTTTCCTTCGTCCTGATTAAAATTACTCTAATTAGAGTTCCCAGCCTTGCTGTTTTCATGGACGCTCTATAAAGTGATCACATGCACCATGCTTCCAATCAGGGTAAAACCATTTTGACATGTTCAGAGTTCTTCTACGGGTCAAACGTGTCGACAATAGCAGCAGAAACTGTTCCTGTACCCTCAGTCTGTTCCTGTTGTTAAGAAACACTGATGTTGCTTCATTATTGCTGCATCATGTTACAAATGGAAATAAAAACTGTTTGCCTCTTGCTGTGCACCAGGGATTACATTCTCCTCCTCTTTTACATCTCTGACTTTGAATGTTTGGATGGATGTCTATCAATTCCAGCAACAACCGTTTGCATGGCAGACAATCAACCCAGTAAACAGAATAAAGGGTTAACAGTGGACGAGTCTGCAAATCACAGAAACTTTGAACATACTGTATCACTCACCCCTCTTGAGCTGGATTAAACTGGATGAAGTGTCTGCAGGAAGCATTTTTTTCTGATTGCTCTTCCCATCTAAAGAGGTGAATAAGAACATGATGATTACAAAAGTGTTAAGCAGTAAATCAGTGTTTCTCTGAAACTCTTAAGTGCTGCCTCTGGGTTAACCAGTTGGGCTGACTCTGTCATTAGCATGCTAGCTGACTTTATAGTGGAGTTAAAGGTAAGGGAAAAGTGACTCAACCCCTGAAATGGCAAAAACGTCTGTAAAAGACATCCCCAAATGACATTAGATTCTGTTCTTGAACCCTCTGGAATACAAAAGCTTGTTCTCTCTGTAAACATAACACTTGAAAATGTTAACCTCAGCAGTCAAATTGCTTCAGCTGTAACTAGTATGTATTAAGTGAAGTAAGAGCACAGAAAAAATGATTTTTGGAAGGATGATGGTAGAAATTCAAAGCTTAAATAAGAGTATGGGGCTGATTGTTCACACCATGTCATGCACTGGAATATTATTGGCTCTGGAGAGACCATAGATCGACCCGGTTGGTCGAAGAGGTGTCAGTCAAAAGGGCAACAATGCTGACTTCAGTATTGAGATTTGAAACACCTCAGAATCTCCAATCCTTACGTACAGAGGGCAAACTATAATGGACTGAGTATGTGAAGTTATGTTGTCACAAAGTGATGCTGCTGCAGGGCCGCTGAGGGGATAAAACTGTATTTTGCAGATTGTTGCCTCTGCTCTGAGGAAATCTACGTCTTACCCAGTGTGTTTGTGTAACTTCTAGTCAAATTATCGCATCACATTTTATATAACTCACAGTCATCTGCTTGGTCCGAATAAAAGATCAGATTTTAAAACAATAAATGCAAAAGAGCCTCCGTCAAGATGGATGTAATTTCTTTTCAAGTATCTGAAGAAGAAATTTTATTCTTTGCACTCGCAGATATCTTTACTCATTACAAGCAGTTCAGGTTTATGTTTTGATTTCAACATCTTACAATAAGATGGACTGAAATTAGACAAACTTAGAGTTGAGTAGTTTGCAAGCACAAAAACTATTTAAAAAAAATATAGCCAGGGCAATCAGTATTCAAAAATATGGAACAACTTGGTTCTGCTCTTAAGTTGACATCTTCATTGACAACAACTGACTGTGTCTGATGTTTGCTGCCTCGCTCATTTGCAGCGGTCTTTTTCCAGCTGACAGCGGGGGGCTCGTGTAAACCTCTGATAAACTGTCTCTCTCAGCTCCACAGGAGCCTCATGTGGGCTGGTATGAGAGTAGATTTGGTTTGACCAGAGAAAAGGAACTGTTGAAGTTTTGTACTGCATAGCCAAATCCGATTACTGAGAAAACTCTGAGTTGGTGTAAAGCTCTAGATTTCCTCCTTTCAGATGAAATGTGGGTCAGAGCCGAACTGAATGAGACTCTCTTAAAACTCAGAGTGCTCTAACAGCTGGGCTGATGGGTGTTAGAGAGCAGACATGTAGTCTGCACACACATCTCTGTGCTCTCTTTCACTCTGACCTGTGTGCTGTTGTCCGGCCCTCTCTGTGACATTTCAGTAAACACAGGCTAACACACACACCCTCTGTTGCCTGTGCTTCTGTGCACGTTTCTGTGTTCGTGTGCTCCAGTCAGACCTGGTCCTGGATCAGTGAGTCTTCATACTACCTGTATTAGAATTTGCACGTAAATATGTATGACAGAGGCGTGCTGTGTGTGCAGAATGCCACCTTGTCTCAGGTTTTAGATTTCTCACAGAAAGAGCGTTTTCTTCACGGCACACTGCTTTCAAACACTGACACATGAATCATTGTGCTAAAAATGGTTTTTAATCTCACAGAGGAGCTTTTTCTGTGAACACTTATTCGGGGGAAATATGAAAGAATCACTTTTTATATGTGATATTAATAAAGTGTCTGGAGCGTTATGTTTCATGGACCTTAGGGTTTGTGCAGCAGCCTCGTGTTCCACTGATCATTTCTACCTATTTATGCAGAATCCATGCAGTATTGATAAAGTGCAATAAGTGCTGTTTGTGGATGCTGCTTTAGGTACTTATATGTTAATAAATGACTTTTTTATAATTGATTTTTATTTTCTTTGAGTTGCCAGCTTAAGCTTGTATTATTTCACATCATTTCCTATGGCATCCTGAAGTATTATAACACAAAAGATAAACACCATGATAGCTCCACAAAGATTTAACAAAAACACTGCAACTCTCTCTACTGGGCAGCAGCGAACTGGTCATAAAACCTGTTTACATCATAGAAGTCGAGACTTAAATCAAACTTTAAAATCAAAACACAAGTCAGATACTTTTTTCCAAATCAGTCTCTGTGATCTTTTTTTTAGTTTTTTGTTTTATTTTGGCTTATTTCAGTTCAAATGTTTATATTTCTGAAAAGTTTAGTTTTAATTAGTTATGTCATATGATAGATAATTGTGTTAGGTTTTATTATGTTAGAGATATGTTGCATCATGATTGACAGATGTCTTAACCAGGGAGGTGACTGTGCAGTGCTGTGTGTGTGCCAGATCATCCAAGAATAGAATAGAATAGAATAGAATAGAATAGAATAGAATAGAATAGAATAGAATAGAGTGTACTTTATTAATCCACAAAGGGAAATTCAGGATCGCATTATATCACATGGTATCACGTTGCATTACATTGAATCGTAATGAATTATATCAAATTGTATCGAATCACATCAAGTGGTATCAAATCATATCCAATCTTATTGCATATTATTGTATCTTAATGTATGCTGTCACAACATATCACATCATTTCAGATCATTTTGCATCATATCATATTGCATTGTAGCATATTTATGGTACCATAGCATTTTGTATTGTGTATTGTCTGGTGTCACTTCATATTGTACTGTAGCTTTTCCTATCGTATCATATCACATTGTATCGTCTTGCATGTGCATCCAGTGGTATTATCGTGTAATGTTAAATGGTGTCATATCTCATCGTACTCATCATACTCATCTTATTGCATCATATTGTGTTACTTTAGATCTGTGTCTTATCTGTTGTGTTACAATCATAGACTGTATACAGAATGGACAGCGTGGCTTGGCCTTTTACCGTCGTATTGCTGTGAGGCCAAAAAACCTCCTTCACAGTAGCTGTCACTGGCCACCATTGTGCAGCCAGAGTCTGCGCAGTAGAGACTTACGAGGAACTCTGGGAAAATCTGAGTGGAAGCAGGTGACAATAATATATTTTTTTTCCTTTCTCTACATAACTCTCCTTCCCGATGTATTTTATTATTCCCCCCCAAAAATACACAAGAAAAGCAGCTGTCAATCATCATTAAACAAGACGTAAAACCCTGTTTTTTAACCTCTAATAACTAATGAAAAAGAAACATTTCAGAAAAAGGGGACTTGAACACAACACAGCTCAATAATATCTAAGTATCACCACAGCATACGGATGTGAGAAACATTTATACGAGGTGTATTATTTTTTTAAAGTTTGACCACAGCCCATCTGGAATGAATAGAGAGGCAGAGTTTTTGACCTATACTGCAGCCAGCCACCAGAGGGGGCAGTTTTTGTGGTGACCTCAGTTTGAGCCGAGCGAGATGACTCCTACTTTTTTTACGATCTATGGATACAACTTATCATATCGTGTTGAATCATATTGTACTGATGGCAATATACTTTATGTCCTGAATTCCCCTTGAGAACAAATCTGTTTATTTACCTCTATGTATCTGTGCGTCTGTGTGTCTGTCTGTCTGTATTTGCATGCACTCAACTCATTTATTCACTTACTCATCTCACTGCTAGTACAGCTCTGAAATTCATCATCTTTTTGCATCCAGTTTGAGGGCAGTGTCATAAATGTCCTCTTTTATATTTGTATGACTTGTCTTTAAATTGTGTGGTAGTTATGTATCACTGTTGGGACTGTATGGGGTAGCCTTACAAAAGAGAGGATACCACTGAATTTCTACAAGTGTTTTAATGTCACCCATCTGTCTTCTCCCTTTATTGACGACTACACTGATATTGTACCATTTAATGATTAAACTGAGAGTACTTACAGTTCTATAAAAAAGTACTTTTAACTTTTGTTTGGTAAGTTTCCTCTCCCCACCACATCTACCCCTGACTGTGGCTTTTATTTCCCAACTCTGTTTTGTGTCTCTCTCTTCTGTGTGAGTAAAAAGTTTCCAGTAAAAAACTGGGCAGAAAAAAAGTCTGTAACTGTTTATCACGCGCTCTCTACCCAATAATGCCTTTATTTCTCTGTGTGTTTGATGTGATGTGTCTGTTTGGAGTGTGTTTGTGTGCACGATAGAGGGCAACATCTTTTTCTTTATGTCAGACATAGAAAATTTTCCTGTTCAGTCTAATTGCACTATCTGACTTGGAGACACGTCATATCGTGGTCAAACACACTGATAACATCTCACAAATTTCCTTCCCATCATCCCAAACTAAATTCCCGTCTTTCCGTCTTATCTTCTACTATTGTTTATCTTCCAGGATATTTTGGTGAACTTGTTTATTAAAAGTTAATTAGTTAAAAAACTCCAGTCCTTTTTTTATTTTGAGCATAATTCATCTCTACATCCTCCCAGGTGTGTGTACATGAGTGTGTTTGTAGGGATAATTGAGGGGGATAAGTTGTTTTCCATTTCCCATGTCTGTAATGAGCATTTTCTAAATGTTTAGGAAAGAGCAGCCGTGTGGAGGCGTGTTTGTCAGAGTGTGTGATCGAGATACGCACCCATCCAGTCCAGGTTGTGATGTATTTACACAGAAAACACACACAGACACACACTTGCACATCAGATGTGCACATAACGTCTTTTTCATTTACCCATAAATTCATTTACCTCTGAGACCTCAGGAAGGAGCCCCGCCTCTCCACATGTGCTGCGCACACATGGACACACACACAGATCATGTCCTCGTCTTTCAGGACAGAGAGAGAGCAGCTGTACGTCAGAGTGATGACTCACATCACAGAGCAGCAGCCTGACACAGCTCTTTGGTTATTCATGATGAAATTCATGTTTTATTAAAACTTGACGGCAGAAAGCATGACGGAGCCCTGCATGACGACACTCTGCAGAGTTAGAAACGATGCCATCAACGATGCAAACTGCATCTGCAGAGCCGTGATCAACCTAACACACAGTTTAAAAATATCCAACATTTGACTTAAGGTCTGTTTCCTGTCGTTTGAAGACTCCTCCAAGTCAGAGGATGGGGTTTTGGAGGGAAGGAGACAGACAGACGTAGTTCAATCGGTGCACAGTGAGATCAAGCCATTCTGTAGTCTTTGTGGTGCAACAGTGCCCCCTACTGTGAGAAAGACACCTCAAACTTTCACACTGTAATAAAGAACAGCATCCCCTGAAAAACTTTCCATCTCATGCCAAAATAAACTTAAAACATGTTTCTCTCCTGCATTAATCAAGCTCTGAAAAAGGATCACATGTAGTTTGCACAATGAATTTGCAAGAATTGCATTCCAGCTCTTATTTTGAAAAGACCTCATTAATGCTGGTTCAACTTATTCACCCCTCTGCTCTCATCTGCACCCCCCACCACACACACACACACACATATTCGTAAGCCTGAAACTGGAATCAGATGGGCTGCTTGCTGCTTTAATCTTACACACAGCATTTTCCCCTTGAACAAAAGCACAAGAAGAAAATAGTGAAGCATGTCTGCGTAACGCTTCTGTTGTCTGCAGTGAAAATGAAACTCCAAAATGTCGAAGCAGAGTTGTGTATTTGGTCAAATCAAGGCAGATAAACTGCAGCATTTCATTCTGATTCATCTGTTTACCTCAGGATGTTTTCTCCCTGCTGGAGTCTCCTCAGTCAATTAGAAGTGGATGTAATGTTCTGTCCCTGGCATTATTAACGGGAAGTGTGTGTGTTTGTGTGTATTTTTGTGTTGTCAAGGATTTGTAGATTTTAGTGTGAGAAAAGTGCGGGAGGTTTAACATGGCCCTGAGGTTTGTGGCTCCAGAGTTACTCTCATCTTGTGAATTGCGCTGTAATCTGTTGCAGAGCATGGGGCAAAAATAAACCTCATTGAGTCCTGTATGTATTCACACACTCAGATAAAGCTCTGTATAGTTTCTGTGTGTTGTGTTTCCTCTGAGTACAGTCCAGTACAGGGCTGCAAGTCACAGTGTGATAAGCAGTGCGGGTGTCGTGTGGCAGGCAGACAGAGTCCAGCCACAGTGACCAGCATGTGGCTGAGCAGCAGTGTCAGGGCGGCGTGCGGGGACCGCGTGTTTGTGTCTGTGATTGGGTCCCACGTCTCGTCTAAATTACTACCCTGCAGCTCTGAGCCAAGCCACCCTTTGACACACGAGAGCAGGAGAGAAAAAAAAAAACAGATAAAAGATGAAGGAGTGGACCCTGAATCGACTCTTAAAATCCACTGTTAGAACAGCTGTGATCATATTTTTGACCGTACATGCAGTGTTTGTATGTTTATATTATATTTAAAAGTTACTGTTAAGGGAATTCAAAGACTTTATTGGATTGCACAACTGAAAGGAGAAAGGAAATGTGGGAAGCAGAGAGATTTGGGGGGATATGCAGCAAAGGGAGTTGAACTGGCAACCTCTGCGGTGAGGAATGGGCATCTGTACATGAATGGCAAAGCTTAACCAACAATCAAAAAAAGAAAAATGGAAATTGCTGAACAGACCATGCACAGGCTTTAGAAGATTAATAAACTTAACACAAAATTCAAGTACATTTTATGTTGGGTAGATAATTTTTGTTGTAACAATGCTGTGTGTATGTCTGATGCACCCATTAAAAACTTTGCCAAATCTTCTCTGTCAATGCCAAACAGCTTGTTACTGTTGCTAGTGACTCTTATTTTCATCACAGGTGCTGACAGTCAGGAGCCTCATTGGTGGTTGTGAGTTTCAGCACCATATATGCTGAGTATATGATGAGTCTAGAAGCTGTTTGGCATTGGCAGAGAAGATTTGGCAAATTCTTCATGGGCCAAACCCCAATACTCAGCTCTGCTGCTCATCCCATAAATGCATGTTCCTTACAGATGTGGCTCCATTTAAAAGGACTTTCTAACAGTATAATAATTATTGCCTACTTTTTATCTTTTTATTCTTATAGTTTAGTTGACTTTAGGAAAAAAAAATAACATTTTTATAAATGTGAAAAAGCTTCATTCAACCCACAGCTGTTGCACCTTGTGTCAAATGTTTGAACAATGCATGCACACACCAAGGAAACATCAGCGTCCAGTAGTTACAGTAGGGTTTTTTTTTCAGACAACCATATTTGATATAAGCTTGTGTGAGTAGTTTTAGCTGTAAATAAAAAAGTTTTCAATCAGTTTTGATGCCTTTATATGGGCAACCTCCAGTGACAGGCTTGACTTTACCTTTGTCGTTATAAAAATGACTTAAAACTGCTGCGGGACGGTGAAATTCACAGCATACTGATGACGAAACAGACTTTTTCTTAACACTTTTTTTTTCAATGTGTCCTTGTGAGTTTCACCTTAGAAACCTTGAAGGAAGAGGATTGATTTTTTTTTTTTTTTTTTGCCAAAAAAATAAATGTCATGCATGAACAGGACAGCCAAAAAGATGAATAAACTGCTTGTGCACAGGTGGCACAAAAATCAACACCCAGAAAGTTTCTCCCAGGAGTTTTAATGATCGCCGCCTTAAAAGTTCAAATGTTAAAGCAGATGAAAGGAACTCTGTAGAAAGACAAATGAAAAAGCTCCAGAGAGCTTTAACTTGTACAGACAGAGAGACAGCCACCTGTCCATCTCTTTTTCAGCCAGTCGACCTTGTGTGTGTGTGTGTTTGCTTCATTGATTTCTCTCTGACGGTCCAGCGTGCAGACCTGTGAGCAGGCCGCTCGGCTTGGCAGAGACAAAACAGAGCCAGCTCTCACTCTGTGTGGTGATTCAGGCCTCATTTAAAACACAAGATTTATGCCTCAGATTTCCCACAAACACAACAGGCATCAGGCTGATGGAGCCAGAGCAGGGGTCACCTTACCTTTAAGAGCTTTTCCATCCTCTGCTCTGTCTATCAATCTATCTCTGCCTTCACTACCATCCCTACAATCAATCAATCAATCCTGAAGATCGTCTGCTCTTTCATGTTTCTTGTTGCATGTTTTCTCTCAATGACCAGACATGCATGACTTTACTGACAGATGATCAAACCTCCGAGTCTGAAAACTCTGCTCAGGCATTCCAGAGTTTACTGACTGTTAAAAGACTTGTTGTGGCAGACAACCTTCACTGCTTCTCTTTTGCGTTCAACAGTTTTGCTAAGTCATCAGATTTTCTGAGTGATGATTTTCTTACGACAATACAACACGAGAGTGCTGTAAAAACAGAATGTGGACACTCACTTGGCACCATCAATAAGATATCTGTACAAGTAATGATGGAGCGCTAACTCACTGTTTTGTCCCACTCCTTTTAAAGACAGACGTTTTTCATCCTTAAGACATCTTACTTGACCCAGCCGAGTGATTTTCAGTCATAACTTCATGCTGAAGACAGCTCATATCCTCTTTAATGCTTTTTTGGTCAGTGATGACTCTAGGAGTTATAACATGTGTTTACTCGGGTTATTCATTCATTGTGTTTCATTTTTTTGGTTGGTTTGGATACCATTTTTCAGTAATTCCTAATGACACCAGTATTCCGAGGAATCAGCTGCAGTAGAAAATGTTTAGTTAAGAATGAACAGTGAGCTCAGGTGAATCATAGTCATGAACATCGCACCATGAACCTGCATGTTCCCTTTTTTCTCTTTGATTGATACCGAGGAGGATAAGGACCACTCAAAAGAAACAAGACCAATGTTTTTTTTCCCATCTCGCCCTAAGACAGCTGAGATAGGCTCCAGCCACCCATGACTCTGAACAGGATAAGCGGTATAGAAGATGAATGTATGAAGTATGGGGGACCGAGCAGGAAGTTGGGAGAAAGGTTGAGGGAGTGACATACAGGAATAGTGCATTTGGCTGGAAGGACACTCAAGTGCGACTTAGCCAGTAGGTCTGGCCTGCAACCTGTTTTTTACTTTTTTTTTTTTTTTTTTTTTTTTTTTTTTTTTTTAGACCTGACTTTTTTTGTTTGCTGTTTGCTGTTTGCTGTTTTGTTTTGTTTTGTTTTGTTTTGTTTTGTTTTTCCCACAGACTTGGACAGTGTTAGTATGATCAAGAATAACAGTAGCAGCATTAAAGTTTGTTTGACGTTATTCCAAAACAAATATTATTGTTGTAGTCCCATCCACCCAAAATCATTGTTCATGCTGCTCATTCAAACTAACACTCATTTTAGGACGGATGAACAAACAACCAAAGAAAAAATAAATAGCATGTATACCTGCTGTTTTGATAAGTTGAGAGACTCTTTTGCAAAGGATTTGAAAATACATTGTGAAATTAGAGTTGTATTTTTAAAATGTTCTGCTAAGTTAATGTAGTATAAAATAAAAAACTCAGGTTAACCACAGATAAAAAAAAATGTAGAAACGAACTTATTAAACCGAGTATATTTTTATAAAAGCACTGTTTTTTTTGTTCTTGTTTTTTGTTTTTAGGCAGAGATCCTTGTGTATTAAATATAAATTGATCTTTTGCTCTGACTTTCCTCTCTTCTCTCTTTTTTTTTTTTTTCATGTTTAGACTCTCGTTTCCGATCCTTCGGTTACAGACCTGCTCTGTCATCCACACCTTTCACACAAAAGAGAAAAATGGTCGTAAAATCAGAGCTTGAGATAAACGGCTCATCTCCAGGTGGATTTCCGTCTTTTGTTAAACAGAATTTTTCCGGTGAACTCGTTCTCAGGTTCATCGCTGTCATCTCTGAAGGTTACACTGAGCATGTATCCCTGCTGAGGAACTCAAGACAGACTCCATGTCTAAATGTCTGTGGAAGCATTTATTTGCTCTGCATGTTGTTGTTGTTGTTGTTTACACGTTTGAAATCCTGTCTCTGAGGCTGAAGATATACTTGTTTGTTTTCCAGCTGCTCTACAAATCAAAAGTAAGCTTGCTCTACATGATTCAGAGTTTAGTCACCGTCTCCGAACATTCAGATTTATGTATTTTGTTTTTTAGAACTTTGCTTGTTTCCCTTCCAGCTTTGCGTGTTGTTATTTGTGAATGCAAATTGCATGTGATTACACGTTTGCTAATGAAGCACATGTGTGTGTCTCTAAAAGAATGCAGATGAGTTTTTCTGCTTGCTATGGTAATGATGAACCGTCTGACATCTATGTAAGGTGAGTCCTGTCCTGGGTTCTTTGTGTTGACTGAAGTTACTGACCTATAGCCAACTTTGTTCAGGCTCCCTCAAGGACCCCCACCTCCAGAAACCCGCCCTCTCCTAGCCCTCCCCCCTACCCCTCAGGCCCAAAAAAAGGTTCATTGTGCAGGCAGCGAACGAGGCAGAGGAGGCCTGGTTCTGGTTAGCTCACTGTGATGCATCTGAAACACTCACCTTCCTCCAGGGTCTGCATCTGGAGCTGGTTTCCTGTTCAGCCTGAGCCAGCAAGGGGCGGAGTTTGACCTTGCTTTCTGATTGGACGAGATAGAGTCTTTATGGACCCCTAGATTGCCAAGGAGTAATCTGTCAATCACTGGCATACAAATTTAAAGCAGAGGACAAGAAGACAGAGCTACTGATAGGTGCAGAAGAGTGAGAAGTCTGTGATGTTTTAGTCCTAAACCAATAATCGGCCGGCAAATTTAGGCTTCAGCCAATCAGCAGAGCCCGTTCCGAGAACAAAGAAGTGTTATGTTCAGTATTTTTATCCCCAGTCAGATTTTCTTTTGGGAAACATTGTGTAAGGGTTTAAAGTAATTTAGAGTAATGGCTTTATTTGAGTAATTGAAGCTCTAAAATTAACTTTGTTTTGACAGAGCGATGCCATTGTTATTCTATAATTGTGTGTAATGGTCACATTAGAGTGTGGCAGCAGGACTGTGCATTCAGTAATGGTGTGTAATAATACGATTTGCTTCCTGTTATTACTGAAGTAATTCTGGAGCTCAGGACATGAGCACTGCTCCTAAATCTGCAACTGAGGACCTTAAACACCTCATGAGCTAGTTGCAGTCTTTAGGAGGCCCTCCTGAAGACTTCAGGACAGGCTGCCCCTAAAACTGGTTGTTATTCCAACGTTTCCCTCACCTGTTAGAGGGAGGAGTGTCTCAGGAGATGGGACATCTCGTATGAAGGCTGTCACCATGTATTGTTTACAAGACATCTAAGATGGCAAACAGCAGTGTGACACCATAGTAACAGTTTGTACCTTTATCAGTGGACTGTGTAACTGGAGACTGAGAGTAGAAAGGCAGATGAAGCTGCGTACATGAAGATCGGACTGCTCACACATCAGTTGTATAGTATTACGTTATTTTGTCCATAAATTCTATTATTAGATTAATTTCAGATGTGTGGGTGTGTTTATGTGGAAACAATTTTAATTATCACGCACACACACACACACATCACGCTACACTTAAAGCTGTTCTCTCTTTACACACACAGTGGTGTGTCCTGCCCTGCCTCCTTTAGTTTCTCTTTTCTGTGTGCCGGACCTTTTACAGTATTCACCAGCAGCACATCTGAACTGATAACAACGCCAAATCTCACAACTTGCATTCTGAGATGTATCACTCGATAAGTATTCCAGAGCATTGATCATTTTAGGCTTGTTACAATTACATTTTGCAGCTATCAATCAATCAATCAATGAATCTCACGATTCGCCAAAGGATTTTCAACAAAGATTTGTGTTGGAGTTTGTAATATTTCACTTAATTTCTAAAATTCAAAAAGGAAGAAAAGCAAAAAAAAATGAAGTTTTTCATTTCTACTGTAAATGTTTAGTGGTTTCAAAGGTTGGCTATTGGTCTTGTGAGAGTTTAAGAACTGGTATTGGCATCGTTCCTAAATAAAACCATATCATTCAACCCCTAGTTTGCAGTCACACATTTAAACCACTTAATTTCAGGAATTTATGAAAACAGCTCTAGGACTGATTTTCTCCTGATGTTGAACCTTTCAGCACTGAAGCTTTTTCTCACAGTAAGCCACTGCAAAGGTCAGATCTGAGTCTGATGAAATGAGACACATTATATCTGAGGGAAACACTGGGATTGTGTTGTTCTGAGTGGCATGGAAAGCTCACTGTATCCAGCTCTGCTGCGGTCCCAGAGGTGTACTGTACTCTACCTTTCCAGTCGGCCTGAGAGCCAGCTCTGTGAGTCGGCCATTGTTGAGTTTAGCTCCAGTGCTGGAAAGAGCTTTACTCAGTTTTCCCGCTCAGCTTCACTCAGTCCAAAGACTTCCATTTCCTGCTCTGGCGCCGTGGCCTGCAGCTGACAGCAGCTTTTACAGATCTGCTGAGGGGACGCAGTTACAGCATGCTTCCTCTCACATGTCATAACACACACACACACACACACACACACACACACACACACGCAGGAGAGTTCAGACTTTAGACACAAGATTATGGTGGTTGATAGCAAAACAAGCGTATGAAATTATACCGAAAGGCATTAACCAAAAGAAACAAAGACTTTGTGTCAGAGACAGAAGGAGAAAAGTTGAATTCAATGATACTTTTGTGAATAGAGTACATTTATTCATAGAATCAATTTCAGCTTCAGCTGTTCAAATCCATGAGCTGGTTAATATTAGAGCATTGAGTAAAAAGCTGAAGTAAAGTTATTTAAATAAAACCACGGGCTCTACAAACCAAAAAAATGTGGGATATTATTTACAGCTGTTGGCTCTAACCAATGAATGGTTGTTGTTTTTTTTTATTTTTTATTTTTTTATTTTTGTTGTTGTTTTTTTTCTTAAGGCCAACAGGTTTGAACACAGAGGTTGGGTCTTCCATGGCACTTGAGATAAATCTTAAATAAATCGTTTTGTGTTTGAGACTCTGGCCTCTCTGTGTCTGATACTTTGGTTCAGAGCACTGAGTCTGTGGAGTCTGCTTTTATCTGGAGTGTTACTCTTTTGTTTAGCATGTAGCGGTGCAGCGGTAGAGCTGGAAATGTGGCGAGTGGGTTGACACAGTGAAGCTGTTCGGAGTTTGATATGTCGTAATTCATTTCCATTTATATAGTTGTGTAGCCCGGGTTCTGCTGTTTAGCTGGATTTGCAACATCACTATATTCTTTCATGATTAGTCCATTATTTTATGCTGTTTTTGCAGAGTAACATCAAAGTCCCCCAATAGAGGGACTTAAAGGTTCAAATATGTTTGACCTGCACCAAACTGTCTCAGTAGAGTTTGCAATTTTCAAAGGGCCTGTTCTTTTCAGATTCCTTGTCTCAGTAACATGCCTCTTCCTTTCCATTAAGCTGAAGCGTCTTAAAATAAATGTCTCAAAATAAAAAGAAAATTAAACGCTGTTATTTTCTTCTCTGAAAAAACTGCCTCTGTGATGCTTCAGTCAAGCAGAGAGTTGGCAGATAAAATGACACCCGTAACTTTTGTTTTCATCATGAATTTACTGGACACACAGATTATCGTTTTAAACAACAAAGGCCGAGTGAAAGAAGAAGTGATAGCTGCTGAAATCTCTTGCTAGGCTTGTCAGTTGTTTGGTAATAAAATAATATGGTTGCTTCTACAGCTCAGGCCAAAATGAAAACATTTTTGTTGATAGTGGCAGGCTTCTCTTTCGGCTGATGGATCATATGAGACTCCTCCTGGACAGAGGTGAGGACCATCAGTACTTCTAAAGAGAGAGATGAGAGACAAAGTGCTGAAGTGTTCACATTTAAACAAGGGACTCTCAACGTGCTCTCTCTCCTCCACACCGTCCACTTAGACCAAGAGTGAAGGAAGGATCCCGAACGTTGTTTGGCAGTCAGAGTGAGTGCGACTCAGAGAGGTATTTGATTTCACAATGTTTAAGGAGAAAAATGTGTGCTGAGATTGTGTTTGAACGGTCCCCAGGGGTGAGCGTTTGGCTGGGGTCTGAGGCCCTGCTGGGTGAGGGGAGGATGTGAGTGATGCAGACGTCCTCTTCTGACTGTTTTTAAACTTAATGTTTATGATAAAGAAAATCTCAACAATAAGTAGATCTTTTAAATCAAACTCTGTCCACGAGGGGCAGTCATCTCCCAAAAAGTCCCATCTGCCTCTTCCTCAGACGGGGAAGTCGGGCTCTCTGTGGCTTCAGTTCATTGGCTCTAATTGTTTTGTGTCTTTGGCTCAGTTCAGAGTTCTTCTGGGTCAGACACAGGATCCCTCCGTGGGCCCACCACAAAGTCCAGAGCCCCTTGTTCTCAGAGCCTGTTTGTCTTAGTGAGAGGAGCACAAAGCTCTTCATGGAAGTTAAAATGAAACGTTACACAGAAACATGTTGTATCTCTGCTGTCCCCTGTCAACAATCAGTTCCTCTATTCATCATCTGGAGCTCAGTTCCTCTTGTAGTCTCTCTTAACGTCACCGTGACTCTCTCTCTGCACTCTGTTGACTCTGTTTCTGTCTTTCAGACCCATTTTTCATTCACTTTTCATGCAGCTCATCGGTTAGATTAGCTCCACACCCTTATTTTATAGGCCGATGAGCTCACTCTTGTTGTGAGAGCAGCCAGTGTTTTGTTCTGTGAGCTGTCCAGTGATCCAGAGCATGTCAGACTACAGAGGAACCATCGAGAGAGAGAGAGAGACTGTTCAGACCTGCTCAGACAGGCTCACAAAAACAGGTCACTGCACCTTTGAATGCAGAGTTTGTGAATGTGTGTGTGTGTGTGTGTCTGTGTGTGATGAAAGAGAAAGAAAACAGTCGATGCAATTCTTGAAGAGAATGACAGAAAATAAAGCGTTACCTCAAGCTGCAGAAATTAGCTAATGGAACGATGAGCTCACTCACACTGTGCTCCTTATTTTCACACTGTTAGCACAGCAGTCACGAGGACGCCGGCTAATAAGAGTGCAGACTAATGAAGAGGTCATCATTAATGATGTGTTGTCAACAAGGGGAACAAGTTAGTTATTTAATTCATTATTTGTTTGCTGTAGTGTTTGTGGACAGCATAACTTAACCTGATACTAAGAGCCAACGTGTTCATCACGTAGTTACCAGATCACGACTTGAATTTCACTCTCATAACAGACATCTCTTTTAATAGATCCAAATCAATGCAGTTGGATCTGAGAAGAAAGTTTTTTTCTTCAAAACTCAAACACAAAAGTTGAAATCTAAGATTACAACTGAAAAAATAACTTTAAAGGGCAATTATCACCTTTTTGCGTCGTCAACAGACTCAAAAAGTGTTGATTTGATTTGGCTTCTAGCCAAACCCTTTTTAAGATGCTCTTCATGTCTCTGCAAATAAAACTTTACCCTTAAAGGTCTAGCAACAAAACTTTGAATCTTTATTTTTTTATTTTTTAATAAACTTTGTGCGCAAGAATTTTGCAAGCATTAAGGCATCTTCCATTTGCCCCATCAGAAAAACAATTAACCTCCAGCAGTGGAAGCAGCCTGTTTTCACCATGTGAGAGGATGCAGTCTGCCAATTTAAATTTCTGACATGCCAGAAATCCATCCAACCGGTTGAGAGCAGCTGATCAAGCATGATTGACCCTCTGGCTTCTTTGTGCACTGCACAGCAAAAAACATGTTACCAAGATGAAATTTGGCTTACAAGTCAAATCGGTCGTGTGACTTAAAGTCAGGTCAGAATCAGCCCTGACTCTCAGTGTTCAGGCTGTTTCAGGTAGCAGATCTACCTGTGACAAACAGTGCGTTCATATTCATGTTTTTCCTGAAGTCAGGAGAATTTAGGCAACTTGCCGTCCTCAGACAGCAAGATTCTGTGGAAAAACTAGTCTGAAGTTAGTGGTGCAGTATTTGCAGCCTTTATTGTTTAAATAGTAGGTGTGTTTTGTCTGTATGTAGTGCAAAAAAATAGGTTTTCAGGTGGCAAATTAAAGTGCTGAGAAATGTCTAAACAGAGCATACACATAAACCATCAATCAATCACTCTTTATTTATAAAGCACCAGTTCATAACAAACATTATCTCAAGACACTTTCTAAAAGCATTAACAGGTCTAGACCTGTAAATAATGATACATTTTATTAACAGAGACCCAACATCAAGACAAGATAAGAAGTCTTATCTCATCTTAACCCTACATGAGTACAGCATTTTGCAATGTTTAGCAAGTTACAATGGAGAGGAAGAACTTCCCTTTAACAGGCAGAAAACTCAGACAGAACCAGACTCATGTTAGACAGACATCTGAGGAGACTGGTGGGATTGGAGAAAGAGAGAGAGAGGGGGGGGGGGGGGGGGCAGAGAGACACAAACACAGTCCATATTTCTGTGTTGTAGTGATGATCATGGAGAAACTGTAAAAAGCCGTAGCAGCTGGAGTCTGTCAGGTCCATGGCAGCAGGCCGTCCACAGCAACAATCCAAAGGAACCTGACAGACAAACTCAGAGACTCCCAGAGAGATCTATGGTTAATAACAGTCACCCCCCCCCCCCCCCCCCCCCACACACACACACACACACACACACACACACCACCAGCAAGAGCTGGTTCAGACCTGATCCAGGTCTAACTATAAACCAAGATGAATAAGAGTCTCTCTAGATTAGCTAAATTAAGTGCAGACTTAGCCGTGTCTGGAGTGAAACTGTAGCCTCACTTTCTGGCTGTTCATCCCCAACCCACATTGGCATCCCCTGCACCTCTCTCTGCACCCAGGTCATTCACAACTTTACTCATAACAGGAGGCTGGAAAAGATAAATACACCTACGCTGCACCATGGGCAACTGATTCTTAGAGCCTTTTGAATTGTTCCATAATCCTTGTTCAAACCTGGCTCCAATATTGCCCACAATCCAGCTCGGTTGCCAACAGTTTGGTCCAACATTGGAGCATGTTATGATTAAGACAGTAGGCTCAACTGTGTCTGACTCCACACCCTGTGAAGTAGTGTCACAAGAACTTCAAAACATTCTTCACTGACTTTGACCACAGTCGGTTGAGTTTACGATCTTACAAATTTGAATGTATTTAATCCCACTGCTGATTCAGTGCTATGAGAAATACTAAAAGTAAGTTATAGCACATCATGAGAGTATATATATATCACTAGTTTCTCACTTCTTTATGTCTGTATTTTTGTCTTTGTTGTTGTTGTCAGGCTCTTGGAGACTCTGAGTTCCCGGCTGTCCTGAGGCAGCTGCTGCCCCTCATGAAGCCCCAAAGAGGCGAGGATAGCACAGGGTCGAGGTCCAGGGAGGATGAATGTGGTCCTGATGAGCTGATCCTCCTGCTGGTCTACCTGTACTCCCTGGCTGACGAGGCCCAGCCTGCGGACGGAGACCCCGAGGAGGTGGAGGAGGAGCTGGAGAAGCTGGAGAGGGAGCTGATCGGAGCGCTCACCCTGGTCATCACCAGAGAGTCCGAACTCAGCCCCCTGCTGCAGAAACTCACCGGTGAGAGCCACTTAGTGTGATTACATGATTGCTTCCAGGAGCACGCTCGGTTTGCCAAACCTGCTGATGGTCTGAGAAATTAGATCAGGGGAGTGGGAACAGATGATTGTTTATTTCCTCTGTCGGCCTCCACTGCTGCTAACGGGAGGATTCTTATCAAAGATTTCACACCCCATCCCTCTCCCTCCATCACATCCACTCATACATACACACACATCTACACACACTGCTTTTGGTCAGTTTGGCAAGCAGCAACACAAATATTGGAGTGTGGGAATGTCTGAGGATGTGGATAAGTGTGAGAGAGAAATAATGTGACACAGAAATGACCTTTCACTTCAACGTCTATGGCCTGTCTGCAATGACACCAAGATTTACTGTTCGTGGCTGAGCTTTTGAAAAGTACAGAAACAAACATGTACAAATATTTGTGACTACACTAAACCGACTAAACAGACTCCTAAACTCAGTGAAACATGACGACAGAGAGAAAACCTTGGAACAAGACATTCACAGTCATTTCTAAGGTTGTGTGGGGCCTTAATGATTTGTCCTCATGGCTGATACTGGAGCAGGACTAGCAAATGGACATGTTGTATGTTTACTGTTGAAGTTTTGATTCAGGCAAAGAAACTCCACAACCAGGGCGCTGCTAGCTAAAAGAGCAAAATGTCAATGAACAGTATTGAATGTTTATGTCTGCGTGTGAATGCTTCTTTTCTGCTCTTTTACCCGTTTTCCACCAAACCCCTTCTGGTGCTGGTGTTGAGCCAATGCCTAATCAGGCACCAGTAATTTGTGTTAAGAGAACCAAAGAACTGCCCGCAAGCCAAGATACTTTTTTACCTTTCTCTAACAGTCTTTTGAAATCAGTTAAGAAGTTTCATCCTGCTTCTTTTAAAGAGGAAACCTCACGATCTGATCATATACAGGTCAAACTCAGTCGATTATTGACAACATGTTATGGTGTTTTGGTGAAAGTAAAAAAAAATCAGGTACTTCAACACAGTCTGACCGAGTAATGATATTTAAAAGAGGAGACCCAAGTTATAAGACCCAGTTTTTTTTACATGTATTTCAATGAAAAAAGCATCTTTCTGTACATCAATGTGATTATTTGTGTTTGTAAACCATGTGCATGTTTCCTGACATGTCCGAGACTTATTTAGTGAAGCGATGATGTCAGCCTTTGTGACTCTTGCCCTTGAAAAATCAAGCTTGTACTTAAACAGTTCTCAAGTTGAACTAACTCTGAGCTAGCACTAGCATCAGCCCAAAACTAGCACCAGGGCAACGATTAAAGTGTTAAACCGTGTGAATATCTGTTATTCTGACATTTATTAGGACATCAGAGGACGCATCAAGACACCGGGGCATATATCGAAGGGTAACCCTTCTGCCCACCTTTTGTAAACTAACGGTGATAAATTAAAGTTAACAAAGTTTAGTTGTTGATAATTTGATGTAGTGACAAATCATTTCACTACCTGTCTAACCAAAAAACAGTAGGCTCAGAAAGAATATCTTTGTTTGTTTATTTACCACAGAGGGTTCATGGGAATTGTAGTCTTCATCTTAGAAAACAACTGCAAACTTTTTCCTAAAGTTTTCAACATATGATGAAAACCCCTCACGGTGTCTTTCAAGACACTTTACACCTCTGTTAACATTAAATCAGATGTTTCCATGTGTGAGTAAAAATTTCAGCTGCAGCACAGCATGTAGATTGGTGACTAAAACAAGAACATTTCTCAGTTTTGGGGCCCAGAAGTTCAGGTTTGATGTCATGGTATCGAAATTAGTATCAGCATGCTTCAGTTTTTCTAAAATTTTGTCGAAGTTACAAATTCTAGCATCATAAGAATCCTACGCCAAATATGAAGTGAGATTGAGTTTGCCTGGCACAGAAAGAGGTGGTACATGGAGATGCCTTTACGTAAGCTGGACGTGTTTCCATTTTATACAGAGCCTGGACTCTAATTCATTGAAGAAGTTGACTCAGTAGTCACCCTAACCCTGAAACGAAGACGGTGTGTACGCTTGCCAGTTTCTCTTAAAAGCCTCGGTGTGTTTACCTCCTGGTTTCCTTGGTTCCTGTGTGCAGCAGCAGAGTGTTTGCTGGTTTAGCTGAGCTGGTAACTTCGTGGTGGAGCGGATCAAGGCCGGCCCCAAAGATGAATTAACGTCTACCTCCAACACCACAGCCAGCTGCACCTCCCAGAGTAATGGCGTCTTTAACCTTGAGCCTGTACACACACACGTCTCCTCCTCTGCCACATACTTCATAATTAGAGCTACTTTTAGTTTTGACCCGCTGTTTTACCTTAGCACACACCCTGAAATAATACACTGCTGTTAGGGTTTTCATCTCATATCACACACAGGCTCATAAATTGCACACAGGGCTTGGTCCATCTATGTAAAGCACTAATAAAGATTGTTGTTCCCTCGCTCTTTTTCTTACTCCGTCTCTCTCTCTCTCTCTCTCTTCCTGTTCTACTTGGCTAAGTGCAGTTTGGATGGAGGGGCCTCTTGGCAGGCGCAGGCTGCAAGATGTGGCTCATGTTAAAAACCTGACTCTCTGTTATAAACACTTCATTGGAAATTACCCCGTCATACTGTGCCAGGTGTGTTTTAAGCAGAAAAAAAAGTGTGTGTGTGTGCGCAGATGTGCACAGGTCTCGCTCCGTCAGAGGAATTCTGCACCCTGCTTTAATATTTGAAGGTGTGTGTGTGTGTGTGTGTGTGTGTGTGTGTGAGTTTTTATGGCACTGGATGGAGCTTGGCTGAGGTAACGTGAGACGGGAGGTCGTCTCTCTGCGTCCAGAGCAAAACATTGATTGTGACATTCTCCCCAATTAAAGGACTTTAATGGAAACCAGATCATGAGAACTGTGTTTTCACAAAGTCTTCTGTTTTGTTCCTCTTGGCTGCAGTGTGTGCACAAAGAGCGTGGAACAATACACACACACACACACACACACACACACACACACACACACACACACACACACACACACACACACACACACACACACACACACAAGAATGCTAAAAACAAAGCAGAATGAGGACAAGTGAGTTGAGGATAGGAGGAGTTGATGCTGCACACCCCAAACCCCGCTAACTGCCTCCCTGTGGGAACTTAATTAAAGAGCATCTTCAGGAAATGGTGTCTCTCAGACTTCTGTACACTGAAGACCTTTAACTGTTACATGTTTCCTGTCAGACTCAGTGGACCTGAGTTTAATTTCTTTTATACTGAGACACTTTCAGAGAGCTTGCCGTTCCAGGCATTGAACTGGTTTGTTTCATAATCGAATGAAGTAGAAGTTTATTTTTATGGATGTTTAGAGGATGAAGGCTGTGATGAAAACATGAAAGAGCATTGTGTTTTTTTTTCCAGACAAATTGTTACTTATTGGATTTCCTTAATGCATGCATGATGTAAAGAGTCCTCAGACCTTAGAGCTCTCTGCTTGACTGTGATCCTGCTCTACCACAGAGAGTTAATTTTCCTTTCACACGGCAGCAGACAACACAGAACATCTTGTTGCATCAGACAAACGAGGAACTGCAAAGATTTTTGATGATGTAATCTTAATCATGCTGTCACTATGGGCCGGTCATTTTTAATGTGCTCACTGCTCACGTATTTCTGTGCCTGGGTTGAGGAGTAATGGAAATAAAGGTAGAATTGATGTTGTCAGTACCTGGAGCTGGCATAAACTGAGCCTTGGTCTGTTAAAAAGGCTGATGCTGTTTGAGTTGTGGTGGACACTTTGAGGAATTTTCAAGAAGAGCATGGTGGCATAATGAGCAGTATCTTAACACTAAGTTCTTATACTATCCATTAACCCTTTGAACCCTAAGGTCCCCCAATTGGGGGACATTGACGTCACTCTTCAAACATAGCATAAAATAATGCACAAATCATGAAGGAATATAGTGATGTTGCACATCAAAATAAACAGCAGACCTTGGCTACAGGACTATATAAACCTTTTTTAAGTTATTTTTGGGGCTTTTTATGCCTTAAATGACAGTGGATAGTGTAGAAAATGGGGCGAGAGAGAGTAGAGACATGCGGGAAAGTTACCACAGGTAACTATTTCTTGATGTGCAGCACTCAGCTGACTGCAGGGCTTTTGAGGCCATGCTCCCTTCATGCACTGTGCATGATGCCCACAGCATGACCTGAGGTCTACATAAAGTCAAATGAGTTTTGATAAAACAATTCAGAATATTTCCAATTTTTCCCAGCTTAACTTTCCATGGAAAATTTCTGGTAAATGTCCAGAAATTTTTGCAACCCTATTACGTACAATATGATACAATGGAATATTTTATAATTCCATGCAACACAATATGGCATGACACAATGGGATACAATATAAATACAATACAATACAACACTATACAATATGATACAATGTGATGTGATGTGACACAATACGATACAATTCCAAGCAAAGTGATGCGAGACGATAGGATAGGTCATGACATGATTCCATAAAGCTGGATACAATACGATGCAGTACAGTTTGATACATTGGGTTACCATATCATGCCGCACCATACTCTGTTTTGACCCTGTCATGAAACATGTCTTCAACTCTGATGTTTCGTATGATTTGATGTCATACGTTACAACACCTTACTATAACGTATGATATCATACCATACTGTACCGTACCACACCATACTGTACAATTTAGTTAAATTTGTCTTGGACTCAAATGCTGCATCCATTAAGCTGCCTCTACAGTTGTATTTTATAAAATTATATTTGATTAAACCAACATGTACTTTGAAAACAAAGGAACATGTCAGTTAGTTGGACGTAATAGCTCATGAAAATATGGTTTGCAGATTTTTGGACAACAGTGACAAAAGCTGAAAAACTAAAAAGCTATATGTGTTATTAATTTTAGGACCCTGGATCACCATCATTCATTCAGATCATCTCTTTATTTTTGGCTTTTTTATGACCTCATAGTGAAAGTAAAACTATGTAATACCCCTTTAAAAGACCTGAGTCACCACAGAGCTTTTTCCTACTGCTTTACACCAGAGTGAGGACAGAAGGGCAGCCAAAACAGACTCCTCGAAACATCCCAAAATAAAGTTTAACCATAGTTTGGTTGTTTTGAGAAGTTTCCATATGATATGTTGATGTATGCAGAAGAAAAATTCATATTACAGAGCCCAGTTTAATAAGTCTGCATTGTTGTCTTAACGTATGGCTTTGATTAAAGGCCTCAGCAGTATTTATCCTGGAAAATGGTTCCTCTTATTGCCGCCTGGGAAATGAGCTCTTAAACCAAAGGCTTCTCATCCAACTCCACATGTGGAAGGAGCTGGATTGGCTGTGGACAAAACCACAAATACAGAAAAAAAAAATGTGATTGGATAAGAGACCCACCGCTCTCCTGAACACCGGAGTGTGATTGGTTCCTGGCCGACAGTCTGTGGTGAACATGGCTGCTGTGTGATGTGTGCAGGTTGTAAATAGCTCCAAGCGGTTGGTGTTAATCTCTGGTTCAGTTGTGGTGAGAGAGACATTGATGCTGGTAAGAGAGCGATTATGAGCGTTCCCCAGACTTCTTTATGGATATGTTTCCTGCCAGACTTGGTGCAAAACCAAACCTCCTCCTTGTTTTTTCTCATTTTCCTCAACTTCGTGGGCTGAAAAAGAGCGAAGGCCAACCCAAACGTCCCCGACTCTCTGCCCTTTGGACATCCATCCAACTGGATCATAGTTAGAGTGCACTCATGACAGTGTGTGGGCGTGCAGCTCCAGTAGTGAGAATATGAAGTCCCAGTCCCCAGATGGTGATGATGGTGATTTACAGACAGCAGTGACAGACGAAGGGAAGAAGGTCACAAAAGAACTGGCAAGACATGAATTCAGACTGAAAATGCAGTGGTTTTAATGTGCTGTATGCCTCACACACACATCCAGTTTGTTTTTCATCCTGTCAGCGGGGCGTGCACGGGGCAAGGAGGAAGAGGGGAGCAGTTTGAGAGTCGGACCTCCCCAATGCCGCTGTTTGGGTTGGCACTGCAGCACAGGGCCAGTCGAGGGACATGAAAGAGATCACACATAACTCAGGCCACCAGCTCTCCGTCTGCCTGCTTCTTTAACTTTTCTTCTCTTTGTTGTTTTAATTTCCTTTTCAGTTTCTCTCTTTTCCTCCTTCATCCTCCTCCTCCTCCTCCTCCTCTCTCTGAGGCCCTGAAGCACCCGGCTGGTTTCAGGGGGAAGTGGAGCATAAGTTAGTCTAATGATTGCGCCTGATTAAATATATTTCCCCTGTTGCTCTGTGTTTATGAAATTAGTCCCAATTATTTTTAATTGGTGGTCTTTCTTTACTTCCTCCCGTGTTACACACACACACACACACACACGTACACTGTCTCTCACACACTATATGAATTGAAAGCCAAAGATCTACCCTTGGGTGAACAGCAGCCAGTGGTGCTGTTCTCTTTCTTCATCAGATAAGCTGATGACACGGAGCTCAGGCTTTAATTAGCACAGACTCATCAGCTCCTCACTGGGGGGCCAACAGGCTGGTTTACAGGCCACACACACACACCCATCACACACACACAGGCACATTCACCACAAAGCCCCAGACTCACATTCACCCCACTGCATTCTTCTGACCATACAACATCCCACTCACTTGTTCCCAGAATTTGCTGACCTCTTGGGAGATGTTTAATACCTGATGTCCAATCTGCTACAAGCATGATCAAAAATATGCACATTTTCATATCATGTCAACTGCTGCAAGCCAATACTCTGTAGTCTCCAAGATAGAGGTTGTTACAATTTTCCAAACATGGTCATGACGCACACAACTACATGTAAGTGCTGCTTCTCATTTAATTTAAGGGATATAGAAAAGGGAGTGATGTTACCCCAAAGCTCAGCACCATAGATGACGTCTTGAAGATTGTCCAGATTGAGGCCCTGGTTGTGGGGATGCTGACAGATGCAGAGGCAGAAAAACATCGAAACAAACATGACAGGAGCTCCAGAAGAAGCTGAGCCAGTGCACTACACATCTGATCTGAAATCTGATCCGAAAAAGCTTTGAAGCTTAGGTGTCGTTTTCATAACCTTTCTGGCGACAGATGTACACTTTATCGTCACAATCTTCTTTCACATGAATGTTTAAATGTTACGTATCTAAAGTTGCTGTGGTGGTAGCTATAGACACTATCAACAACAAACTGGAAGAAGGTGGACCTTCGGTTCGCAGCTCTTTTTTCCCCATTCAAATCCTCCATTTATTTTTCACAAAATCGTTATATCAAAAGATTAGCCTATAGAACCAAGAAAACCAGCTACCCCAACACTTGTGATGAAAGTACATTTAATTCAGCACTAAGACGGCATTAACAGCATTTTTAACGGCACTAAAAATGCAGAGATTGGTCAAGGTACAAGACTGTGAAGATCAGTTTCATCCAGAATCAAGGAACTACCCTTCCCACGATGCAAAATATTAAACATAATATATATATATATATATATATATATATATATATATATATATATATATATATATATATATATATATATATATATACACTGACCAAAACTTCCAACGCAACACATACAATTTTGAAATATTTGGTGTACATAAAATGGGATATTGGTTTTGAGTCATGATACATCAACTACAAATAAAAAGCTGAGAAAATTGTTTAGATTTTGTTGTGTGGGCAGCTCGTTCCGCTTGATTGCACATTGTTTAGAATTTTGTCTATCCCATCAGGTTGAGTAGAACTCTTTGACCAATCCTTCCATAATTTGGTCAATAAATAGCTATAGCAATGGACAACTTTAATATTCCTGTGCATTGTCCAGGGTCAACGTGTGACCATGCTGTGCCTAGGTCAAAATCAGTGAGAGCAAGCCGTTGGTATGCTTACTGGTGGAATGTTGCAAAGACGGGTTGCAAGGAACCTTGGCGTCCACGTGTCGACCATATCACGTCTCTGGAGCTGACATAATGAAACAGGAAGCACCAGAGATCGACCATGTGCCCCCAGACCATGTGTCACCACTCCTCGGCAGGATTGCTATATTCACCTCCAGCACCTGCGCAATCGCTTCCTGCCAAAATTCCGACAGTTGC
Source organism: Labroides dimidiatus (assembly GCA_030710495.1). Classification (NCBI taxonomy): domain Eukaryota; kingdom Metazoa; phylum Chordata; class Actinopteri; order Labriformes; family Labridae; genus Labroides; species Labroides dimidiatus. The sequence continues at coordinate 24,498,166 of CM061146.1, forward strand.
GTCAAGCACTCCAGGAGGAATGGGACCGCATCACACAGGCTGAAATTCAGCAATTGATTGACTCCATGCATCACAGAATCAAGGCTGTGTGTGACGCCAGAGGAGGCCGTACAAGATACTGACTTTGGTGATCCAGAATTGCGCCTTCAACTGATGCAATGAATTTGAAACCAGGAAAAATCGGTTCCTCATTCCTGACTCTGAAACTGTGTTTTTGATTTGAATCTTAGTATTTGTTATGTATTGTTAAATTTAGCGTAAGAAAATTACGTGTGTTGCAATAAACCCAAGTGTTGCGTTGGAAGTTTTGGTCAGTGTATATATATATATATATATAAAACTATACATTAAGACAATACTGTTTGGTTTGTGTGATTTATATGATTTCATAATTTTATTTAAGAAACTAATCCTGACAGATTAATACTATCTTTTAAAACAGGTTTGGTTAGACTATTTTACAACAAACTGCATTAATGTCTTTATATCTTTGTTTGGATATGTTTTTAGGAAAATTCACCCTGATGAGTAGGAAAGGTCAATCCTTCACGTGTCATCTGGATGTAGAGCTCAGATCATGCAAAACGGTTTGAGCGAGAGAGGTGAACCTTTCATGTTGATCCTGTCATTGAGTGGCTGAGACTGACTGAGCATATTGAGAGCTGGACCCCAAACAGGTGTGTGAGGTACAGTAGCTCCACACCCTCTCTGACGCTACTTCCTGTTGGAGAGGGTGTAGGGGCGTAGTTCCACCAATTGCATGATTTTACATGTCTCAAAGGTCCTCATGTCAGATTTTATGTCTTTATCTTCTGTTGAAGCCAGCTGAGAGCAACATTTGTGTACATTAGATGCTTCAGAGAGGCGATCCGTGACACTGACACGCATCCTCTTGTGGACCAATGTGTCCATTACACGCTTTGTCATGATACCGGGTTGAATTGACTGGATACTCTTTGTTTTCCTGTCTGTTTATCTGTTTGGTACAATCTGCTCTGCAGAGATTGATGCGTGCCTGCAGTGTAAAATAGACTTGCAGTGTAGCAGCAGAGAGCAAAAATTTAGTGCCGTTGCTGGCAGGCATGGAAGATCGACTCCAGTGCGTAATGTGTGATGCTGAGGGACTGCAGTGTGCACAGAGTATGTGTGAATTGGTGGTAAGTTATTACAGCTGCATCTATGACAACATTTCTCTCAACTCAAGCTGGAATATTGTTTTTAAAGATAAAAATAAAGAACAAGCAGCATTTTCTTTAGTCATCCAGAATATAGACGTTTGTCTCATTTTGTGACCAACAACAGCCTCATCTGGCTCTAACCTTTGACGTCTTGACTCTGAAACACCGAAGCTAAACCACAGCAGCAGAGAAGGAGTAGAATCTATTGGTGAGCAGCTTTTCATGCATGCCTGTGTAGATCACTCCCGTCATTGCAGCGTGACAGGACCAAATTCAGAACTCATAGAGGTGATGATTTCCTGCTCAATGGAAAACAATTCAAGGACTTTTACACTTTCTTATTCTCAGGTTTGTGGGACTGGAAGATGACTAAAGTGTGGACTGATTTACAGACAAGGAAAACATGTTCTTCATAACTTTGGACCTTTGAAGACGTGTTTCCTTGAGACTGTTCTACATTAGATGAAAACTGACATCTGTTGTAACAACAAGCCTTTGTATGTAGGAGTAGTCAGTAAAATATTTGGATGAGCTTTCTGGACCTGGATCAAGTAAATTGGTGATGCTTTAGCGATATGGATACCCAGAGAGGAAACTTGTCATAAATATTTTAAGGTACGGTCCTAAAAAGCATTAAAAAACACACTGTAGTGTTAATAATGTGTCACGTTAAACCATAATCCTGGTTTCTCTGCTAGATTTCACAGATCCAGCCTGGAGTTTAGTTTACACCTCTGTTTGCTTTATGGAGTGTGTTAGTGTTCAGCAGAGAATTCCTCTGCGTCTTATTTATGACAGGAAATGCACATCATAAAGGGCTCGTAAGCACTTATATCTCCTCTGGGAACGAGACTCATAGAATAAAAGAGGAGACGACGATGAACCCACACGGACTCGCAAACAGATACTTGCTCAGCACAGAGAAGACAGAAACACAAACCAGACACACACACACACACACACACACACACACACACACACACACACACACACACACACACACACACACAAGCGAGTGGGTTCCAGAGGGACTCTAACTCTGACAGCGGCCCCTGGACCCCGCACACGCGTCAGTGCAGGCAGGTCAGTCTATGACCTCATGACAGGGGGTTGGACGGAGGAGTCCAGAGTCTGTCGTCTGCTGGGACTTTCATTGCGTCCTCTGGGAGGACATCTGTCTTGATCCACAAAAATAAGATTCAGCTCCTCAGTCTGTGCGGTCTTCAAATTCAGACTGAGAAATTAATGGATTTATGCCACATACTTAAAATCTCAGATGTGTTGATCCATCAGAGTTGGTATCAGCTGTTATCGGTCCTGTTGATGAATGTCAGCAATAATTTATATTTTTTTAAAGATGGTGAACCCAGTTTTAGTGGATCATAAAACATAGAGAAAAGCCCTGTAGTGTTTGCAAATACTCATTATTTACATAGAATATTTTTTACACTAAATTTCTAAATAGTTTATAATAATAGTAATTTCTAATAGTAATTTTTTTCCTTCCTGTGGCTTTAACCCGAGACAACATGCACCTATTGTTATTATGTTATTATGTTCAGTGGTCTTTTGATGTCGTTGTTTTTGTTGTTGTTGTTGTTGTTGTTGTTGTTGTTGTTGTTGTTGTTGTTGTTTTTACACCTTTTTTCCTCAGAACTCTGTGATTCAAGTTTTTGTTTTTATTATTGTTATTTTCTTAGAATTTGAAGTAAAGTTAAAGTTAAGTTTAAACTCTATCTCATTTTTCAGTAAGAATTCTATAGAAAATGTAGGACCCAAAATATAAGCCAGTGCTGTAATCCTCTTCTGAAGTAAAGCAGCTCAAAAAAAAAAAATCCATGAGAGTTTTCTTCAGAAATTTTGTAGTGGAGTTTGTGCTCACTCAAAGACAGTTTGGAAAAGGACAGACCACCTTTGTTTTTACAAGATGATTTATCGGCTTCCTGGCCAAGACGGGGAACAATTAATAGCAAAAATAAAACAAAAAACATTACAACTTAATGCAAAACAAGAAAAACATCCGTATCCAAACTAGCTATCGGCTGAATTGTTAATAACCATGACTTGGTCTGGGAATTTTCTCTTTATCTCTTCATCTTACTTGTTGTTGGAGTTTCTCATGAGATCGAGCTCTGAGGTTTAACTTGATAAGTGTATCTGTGTGGGCCTTTTTTACAGTCAAACTGCCAAAGAAACAAATGTCCCAGCTCAAACAACATCAGTGAATTAGTGTTAGAAATCTGTCGACTGTATGACCGTCTGGTTTACTGTATATCTGTGTTTTATCTGTTGGTGCGGAAGAGCTTGTTTACGTTTAGGATTCCAGTCAGCAGTGAAAGATGACCGGTCTTCTTTTACCCGCTTTCCTCCCCAAACTGTCCCCTCGTTCCCTCTCTTCCTCCTCCTCCTCCTCCAACCCCCCAGCTGCTGCAACACTCTCTATCCTCATCCTGTAGTTTCAGAGCCTGAAAAGCACTCTGACCCAGAAATCCAACAAACACAGCTTTTCTAATTACACCTTTCCCAACTATGATAGCAAATAAAGGTCAATAATGTTTCGACAGGAAATGCTGTGCTGAAATAATGTGAAGAGACCAAAGCAGTGTTTGTACCAGTCTGCAAATATTGAATTCTGCTTTAAACAGGGACACTTTAAAATGGGCTTTAACAGGGTTTCCTGGACTGTTGGAGCCACCCTCTAGCAGACACCTGAGGTGCTGCAGTTTCTTATACGTCCAGTTCTTCAGCCAACACCTCGCTCCTCCTTGAGCTCCACCCTCTTGTTCAGATATGGCTACTTTTGGCCTAAAAGAGGGATAACAGCTGGATTCAGCCCCATACAATGACATCACATCGACTATGTGCGTCTTCTTGTACAGTCTAGGCTCTGTCCTCAAAATACCTCAATAGTTTTTATCCCCAGAGCGAAAGCCACAGCTCAGCTCTGCTCTTGGTGACTGACCTTTAGACAACAGGAAGACTGAGATGCTTTTTGTGTTTGCACCCAGTGCGAGCAGAGGGACTCATCCAGATCTCCTGGAAGTGAAAGGGAATTCAGTTGGAAGTTCCTGCACTGTTCTGAGTCCTCCAGGGTGGAGGATTCCTCCACGGCCTCGACACCAGATGGAAGCTCTCCTGGCGCTATGAGCTGGCCGGGTCATTTCCTGTCAGGAGGCCTGGTGTTAATCAAGGCCTGAGCCAGCAGGAACGCCCCTTACTCCCCCTTTACCTCCTGCTTTTTTTTTTTTTTTTCATATAACCCCTCTCCTCTTTCACCCCCTCATCCAGCAGAGAGGCTAAGAAGTGCACATTTTTCTTTCCTCCCCCTTTTTGCTCTCTCTGTTTCTGTTCCTTTGTCTTCCGTACTTTTCCCCCTTCTTTGTTTAAAGCACGTCATACTCCACTCTGAGTGTCTTTAGGTGCTCGTAAATCAGAAAGAAGTAATGTTTCATGTTATCAGAGTGTCCCTATGGAGGCCTGGAGGTCCAGCCAATAGATAGGAGCAGATAGAGAGGATGGAATGAGCAGAAAGGAGTCTGGTCACTTTCTTTTTGTGTCTGTTAGTGTCTCCTGCAGGGTGATGGACACAGTGGGAGATAGGCTTATCTCCTCGCTCCTCCTTCCCAGCTGACCTCCTCACTGACCAGACGCAGGCCTTCAAACCGAGAGGGGGCTTCAGAGGGGAGGTTTGGGCTGAGCTCTTCAGCATGTCTTTCTCAATCACTCAAAGGTCTACATGCTTAATCTGCAGGGTTTAATGCTGAAATGTAGCCTTGGCTGTGGTTTTCCTCTGGGTTGTTCACACACAGGGATGTTCTGAGGCTCATGTGTCTGAGTTTTGGCCTGATTCATAAAAATGTGATTTAGTCAGAGAATGTTAAGCTGAAAAAAATCATGAAAAGACCCTCTAAGCCTGGAGCCTGGTGAACAAAACATCATTTCGATTAGCTTTTATTCTCCTCCCTCTGTTTGTGATTTGATGTTTTCGATCACCAATCGGTTGAACTATCTGTAATTTTTTTTTATCTCTCAATCCATATCAATAATAAACTGGTTTCCATCCACAGACTGCACATAAGACAGAAGACAAAAGAGTTATCACCTATGAGGAAAGAGTGGATATGCAGTGTTACGTTGCAGAGAGATTGACCCTGAAGATTTACCCTAAATTTAACCATAATCTCACAGTAATTTTAATTTGCATAAAAAATCATGCTGTACTCAAAGAGACTTGAAATTAGAGATCATCTCTCAGGGCCAGAGGTTTTTACTTGATCGCTGTTTGTCAGTTAATGAGTTAACAGCAGTTATTTCCAGTGGTTAGCTCCCTTTGAGACAATCAGGTGCTGGAAGAAGTGCTGTAACAAACACCCTGACACCCGTGATTTTCCAGAGTAAGTTAAAACATCATTTCTGCAACATTACTTAACGTAATCTGTTAAGTTATATTTGGAAGTATGGCTCCCTGCCCTTCCACCTGCCTACGTGGAGCGCCGAAGCCTGAGGCTGTTAGAGCACACCTCCTCTCTCCTCCATGTGCATACATGAAGAAACAAGGCAGGGAGAGCAGCAGCAAAGAACATAGCAAGCATCAGGGACAACACATATGAAACTGGTAAAATCAGACACTGCATGAAAGAAGAACTAGGGTAGAGGTGGGTTGTAAATTTGTTTCTAGGGGAAGCCACGAGAGCAGGCAGGCTAAAGCAGTTTAAATAGAACAACCACTTTGCTGTTTGCTGATTGGATGTGTAGATAAAATCAACTGAGCTGTCTGCTGAGAGGAGCTGGCCAAAGAGTATTAGAGGACAAACTCAACAGACATTTGAATTTCCACGAACATGTCAGATATTTTTTTTCATGATGATCTGAACTCACTTCTTCACTTGTTACTGGTTGAGTGCTGGCTCCTGGTTTGACGTGGTTTGAAGTCAGGGGAAAAGTGTTATGGTGCTGGATGGTACACAGACCTGTAGACTTGCTGACAGCCTAGACTGCCTTTTAGGCTGCCTCGGTTTTGTGTTACTTAGTTCTCTTGTAGTGGATGAGTGTTGCTGTGTTGTGAGTTGGCTCTGGGTAGAGCACAGGCTGTTATCGTAGAAATCCTCACATCAATCAAACCAATTTCTCCATCACATCTTCTGCCTGCTGCTCCATCATCTCATCTTATCTTCTCTTAGCCCTGTCTCTCCTCCTGTCAGGCTGACTTTCTCTCTCTCTCTCTCTCTCTCTCTCTCTCTCTCTCTCTCTCTCTCTCTCTCTCTCTCTCTCTCTCTCTCTCACAAACACACACACACTGCTCTGTGAAGCAGACAGCTGCTCACGGTCTGCTGTGTGTCTGTGAGCTCAGTGCTATCGCACCGACTCGGCCCACTCTCTGGCAGGTAAACATCCCCGTGTGACGGGCAGAGGTGGAGGGATGAATGAAACAACTGTTGCAGCGTTTCCTCCGCAGCCTCACAGACGTGAGAAACATTTTGGTGATGAGGATGTTATCAGCTCCATCCCCGTAGCGTGGGCGAGTTAGAGTGATAATAACAGCGAGGATCTCTGCAGTGAGGCCAGTATAAACTCAGGCTCCACTCAAAAATAAACACATTAGAACACATTTAAACACATTTACACACCTCCCTAATGACTGCTTCCCCTTCCTCAAAGGGCAAAGCATCCTCCTGCCCCTTTTCTTTAATCTCTCAATATCCAGATCCTCCCCCCTGACCCAGAAAACACACACACTTAAGACACCTACACTTAGTAGCAGTATTTTTGGCTGTGCTGTTTTTTCCCACTTTGTCCCGTAAAGACAGAAAATCCTTGTGAGGGGAGGTCTTATCTTAAGTAGGGGTGTGTAGGTTAGATTTTCTCCCCTCCTGTCCGTCTTTTTCAACCTCCTGATCCAGTGTTCATGATTACAGTGAAACAGAACATCTCTACTTTAATGAAAGACGACTTTATTTATTGGACAGAGCCAACAGAGGGTCACTGGTGATGTGATGTCTGAGGAGTCAGAGTCCTGTTCACTGACTTCATGTTTAATAATGTTGAGAGGGTTAAGCTGTATGATGCTCAAAGCAGGAAAAGGCTTAAAAGTGAAAACAGATTCAATGAAGCACCTTCTTTTACATGTGTATCTACGGAGAGAAAACAGAAAAGCTTTCTTTATCTGGGAAACACACTTTGAGTCATTTCAACTGCTGTCAGAGTCTGTTTCATCTCCTGGAGGATATTTTTATTGTACATAATTCATTTAATTCAATTACTTCAAATAGAGTCAGGAATTTACAGAAACCTGAATTACATCAGTAGGGTAAAAAAATAGAAATACAAATCTTATGTCATAATATCAGGTAAAATGCTGCCCTTTTGCCTCACCCTAACTCAAGCAAAGCTAGGCTGAGTACAACATCACTAATATAGCTTCCATCGAGGATGAGCTTCAAAACTCCATAACAGAAACAGCTGGGTGACATCATCAAGATTGTGTCTTGAGAAAATACAGTCTGTGGCAAAGACCTGAACTAAATATCTCGCCCATGGATAATTCTGTTTACGTCGCCAACTGTTACATTCCAACTGTTCACACAAAGCACTGAGCTTGTTGCCTAGTAATGTGTAGCTAGCTGGCTAATGTGGCTAGCTGTCAGGCATCACTAGCTTTATTTAACGTTTTCAAGATAGGCTCAAGAACAGGTGTTTTCAAAACATTTGCACAGCTTGTTAATGTGTTAAAACCAAAATACTATCTTCTACAAATGTATCAACATTTTGTTTCGGTTGGGGAGCAAAGAATTATGGGAATTGATGGACACGTTTGTTGGCTTCATTTGAAAGAAGCCTTCAAAATAAGACCGCTTTTGACGCATTGCAGTGACACCTTCAGACCCCTGAATTGAGATACAGCCACAGTATTCTTATAGCATAAACCAGTTTTTCTTTCTTCCAGGCATAATTTGCCTTACATGTTGTTTACCTGTGAGCTTAAAGGTTTGTTACCTTCTATCTAGACAAGAACAAGTAACTTGGATTATTAGTGTGAAGGCACACTGTTTTTCAGATATCTGATGGTTCTTTGTTTAAATTTTCACTTTTTTCAGGTGAGATTTTCTTCCTTCCTCTGACCATAAATGTGCTTCTTTTGAGTTATATCCGACCTGTTTCATTGCCCCTTCTCTTTTTTTATGATAGCTAACATCTTGCAGTAAGTCTTGTTTCTTACCAAAGTGCGATTAGACACGGTGATGTGAATTTTATGGCGTTGCTGCAGCAGCTCTAACCCTCTGCTGTCTGCCTGTGGAGACACATGAAGTCACACACAGAACCCTCACATCTGTCTCTCAGGTGGAAGCAGCCACCCTCTAGTAGGCCTCCTCGCATCACTGACTCACACACACACACACACTCTGCCTTTCACTTTCACTTGAACTCTGAATAATTCTAAAACTAGCAGCCTCTGTGCTCCAAATGTTTTCGGTTATGATACTCCACGCTGTGATTCCTGAACCATCCGTGACAGCCCCGAGTTTGCGATGTGTGGGAGCGGATTACCCCGTTGTGTATTTTCAATGATGGGATTATGAAGTTTGTGTGTTTCCATAGGGCTTCTGTGTATGAAGAGTGTGTGTTTTTAGGGGTGCAGTGTGTTGTGTGTGTTATGCTAACCCATTTTAGAAAGCAGCACATCTTTTCAGCAGAGATGTTGTGGGTTATAACTGTTCACTGTCGGCCCTGAGGGAAGAAACATAATACACACACAATGCTTAATTAAAAAGTTGGGTTGACTTATAAAAGGATATTTTGTTATGGTATACAAACCAGTTGTTCAAAGCTTGGACACAAAAGCAGGCGGAGGCAGGGAAGCAGTTAAAGTGATTGGATTTTTCACACAGTGAAGGTGGAGGTGAGGGTGAATTATCCAGAATCCCAGGTGAGCGTGTGATCTGTGAGGGCAGGAGAGCAGCATGAGCAGGTGAATGTCCAAGAAGAGAGCGTGGGCGGGGGTGCAGGAGGCTTGAGGAGGCACTGGAGGACACTGGAAATTAGTTGAGCACATACACATAGAAAACTAGAAATTTGCAGTACTGAAGTGCTGACAAGTCAGCCGTAATAGATACAGACCGTATTAAGAGGAACGCCCACAAAACGTCATATCCAGTTTGCACTGAGGGGGAAAACAAACTGTTTTCCACAATGCTGAAGAGCTGTTGTTCGCGCTTTTGTACCACAAATATGATTAAAAAAATAGGTCTCAAGTTTTATACTTTATCAAATCAAATCACAGAGCCAAGGGGAAGAACGCAGTGGGTTCAAGTGATCCAGCAGGAGGATGAGTTTGATCACCTTTGAGATCTAAAATCAAAACCTGTACGTCTGTAGTCAGCACTTCATTACAGGTACAATAACAGTATCTTCATCTTATTCAATCAGCGTTAAATTGTTTTGTATTTCACATAAACATTCAGTTGCTAGTTTTAAGAGCATCAAACCTGAACAGGTAGGTATCCGAGGCAGGTATTTTGTGATGAAGCACAACTCAAAAAAGAAAAGTTCTGTGCCTCCATTGACTGATAGTTGTTTGGGCTGCTGTAAATCCCTGTGTGATATACCGGGTCATCAATAAGCTCATGGGGGCTATTGAGCAATAACAACCATTGTGTGGAGCACAAATTCACTAAAACCGGCTAATTTCCTTGTCAGACATTGAAATGATGTGAGATTTAATTCATCAGTGAACCTGATTTCGCCTCTTACCAGGTGATTCAACCAGGTAGCAGAAGGTGTCGGGAATGACACTTCAGGCCATTCAGTAGGATCATTCCTCCACTCTTTAATAACATAAAGACATACAATCTAAACCTACTTGTAGTGATTTTTTTAAGTATCTAGCCTTTTGAACTGGCTCCAATGAATCAATGTATGACATTTTAATAACTAGCATGGAAATCTGATTTTGAAATCGGCGTGTTTACAATGATGTGGACGAGGGGGAAGGATTGTTTTCCCCCTCAAAAGTCCCGGCCCCGATCTATGAAGCGACTGTGACGTGATGCTGACTGTATCTACACCACTGAAGAAGCATGAATACTCTGGTGCTGAACTCTGAACTCTGCAAAGCTTCAGTGCCTCCTGATGAGTGTGATGAGTGACAGGTGCACAGGTGAGGTGACAGCTGGTGCAGGAGAGAAAGTGAGTGACAGAGCACCAACCAGGGAGAACTCCACACAGTGGGAGGACAAAATCACCACATATTTATGACATTTCAGACTTGACACCTTTATACGCATGTTTGGTTTGATTTGCTTATTAGCACAAAACATTTTGTCATTGGTTTAGTAGATTATTCCAGCAAATAACCTTGAAATGAGCAGGAGTAGCTGCAGCTGGGGGTTTATACACCTGTGCAAAGTACCACTCAAAGAAAAGCAACTGACAGCCTCAGGTTGATATTCTAAGTGTCTGACATTACAGAGGATCACTCCAGATATGGATAAAGTATTTGTCTTGGAGACGATGTGCTTTTCTAAGCAGAAAAAAACGAATACAAGAATAGGTCAACAAATACACAAGTTTAGTTTAGTGCTACCATCTCAGAAAGATGTTTTATGTCTATTTCAGGCAGAATTAAAGCAAAGGAGAGAAACAGCACCAGCATCTGGTATGTCACCCTGTATGTAGTCCTGAGCTGCAGTCTGTCAGCTGCGAGCTTCACGTCACTGCACGGAAGCAGACACCAATAAATGTTTAAAACAAGAAAATAAGTAAATACAGACAGAGAGCAGACTGTGAAAACACAACACACACATCATTGACCTTATCTTGGACGTACCCAACGTTTCTGAGGTATTGAAGAAGGTATTGAGACAATTTCATCATTTATGTCTTGTATTGATGTTTATAATATAGTCTACTCAAGCTATTCTAAAACTTTGGTTCCTGTTGGTCATGTGGACTTCTAAATCTGTAATAGAAATAGATCAGGTTTTAAATAACCCAAATCCCCTGAAAATACAAATTTGAGATTAATTCCCGAATTTGAGTATAAAAACAAAAGTGGAAAAAGAGAGTTTTGGGTCATTCTGTGACCTCATGGGCAGCGTCAGCATGTCGAGGTCAGAAATAATAAGCGGTGTGTCTGTTAGCGGCCACTGTAGCGCTGGCTCCATCCACCCTGTAATCCACTTTGATGTGGACCTCAGCCCCGGCAGGATGTGATGTTTGTGTAGGAGTCCAGCCTGGACCAGTAAGTATATGTGTGATCCCGTTTGTGGTGGGTATCATTCTGCGCGCTCACGTGATGTTGTCCAGCTCCGGGGACTCCAACAGGAAGTAAAGCAGTGATTAGGAGGATCTGACATTTGCAAAGAGAGCTTCCTGTGATAGGAGGCTTCCTCTGTGTCTGTGGGAATCATCACCTTATCTCAACCTCTCTGACAGCTCACCCCTCTCTCTTTTAAAGTGAGTTTACTTCAGGCTGGTAGTGACACACATACAGGACATGTAGATGTACAAGTTGATGCCACAGAAAGATGGCAAAAACACATTTTTAAACCCAGATTCATACATATGCATTACCATCATTTATACTTCTCATTATTTTTATGAATGTTAGTATTTTATTTGACAGCACAAAACAAAAAGAGCGTGTGGCACCACTTTCTTACCTCTTGTGCTGCTGTTATCTTGTTAAACTCAAGTAACAGATCGGGCACTCTGTATCTGCAGATTCAACCCTGGGAGCCAAAAATGCTAATCAGGACGTCATCACTAGTCATCATGGGTTTACTTTGAGGAGTACATTTTTCCACAGTTCCTGTTACTCAGCACATCTTTGGACCTGTGAATATATAAAACGTCATGTGACCAGATTTAACTAAAAACTGTCCGCAGTGCTGTGCTGAGGCTCAGTTTGTATGCAGCTGTGCTTTCACTCCTCATGATGCCTCTCACAACTCTGAAGGTCCTTTCCTTCACCTCTCAGCACAGCTCTCCCCATCTCTCTGCAGCTTCCTCGTCCTCCTCCTCCTCTCTGTGGGATTACACTCTGATACAACCCGTACCTCCTGCTGTGTGCTGCTGACTCTCTGCAGCAACATCAGACAGTTTCTCTACTCAAGAAATCAACTTTGAAATCATGCGACTTGTACTGGGGCAGCCGCAGCTATCATGTCGAAATTTGTTTGTGACACAGCACCTCATCAGTCTCCTGTGTTATGAATATGTGAGTCATCCTCACGAGACAATAGTGTGAATGAGACGAGTGTGAGTCATAACTGAGTGTGTGCATGTGTGTGTGCGTGTGTCAGAAGAAAAGAGAAATGGAGATGAAGGGGGAATGTGCTTCAAATATGAGCCGTTTATTGTGTGCTGCTCTGGCTTTCCTCTGAAACTTCGAGCTTTCAGAGGAAAGAGAGAGAAAATTCCAGATTAATCAATCAATCTGTGTGTGTGTGTATATGTGTGTGTGTGTGTGTGTCTGTGTGTGGACTCAACATGTGGCTTCAATCTCTGTTTTCTCTAGCGTCCCACCCCTCTTTTACCCTTCACAGAGTCTTGTGACCATTGAGGACGACTCCGTGGTTGAAAACAAGTCATTTCATCCTGGATCTCACACAGATTTTTTTCTCTCACATTTTCAATACCAGCGTGGCTCGTGGTGTCTCTTTACAGCAAAGTGCAAAAAGTAAGCCCCAAATAACAACAGCAACAAGCCAGAGAAAATACAATCAAAATAAACAAGCTGTCTTTTGACGTTTGTAGAAAATGTAACTGATTAAGATGGCATGTCTGCCTTAGACCCGGAGATGTCTTAAAAGCATGCACATCCAGACTTAGATTTAGTGTTGATGTCTAATATGCAGAAAAAACTATTTCTTCAGTACTAAAATGATTGTGCAAAATGTAACCTGTATGCTGCTGCACTCACGAAACCAGAGAAGATGTTGTGTATCATCTATCTATCGATCTATTGATCTATCGATCTCTCGATCTATCTGTCTATCAATCTATCTATCTATCTATCAGATATTTTTGAATTATATTTTAAGCCTTGCATGCTTTTAATTAGATAGGACAGGACAGCCACTTTACATGGGGCGCATGTGAGGACTGTCCATTTGGTGTTGACTGCAGTGAAACCTTTGGCAGGAATCAGTTGTGTTAAGACTCTTTTTCCCATGACCACCATCACCCACTGTCATTCAGATGTAGCTCTTGGGTGTGTGCTTGTTTTGAAGTACATGAATGGAGAGCAGATCTTCTTTTTATCACTACTCTTCTTTGTTCAAACTCCAACCCGACAATGGATAATGAGAAAAGTGTTTGGGAAAAAAATGATTTTGGAGCTGATGATCTCATTTTAGTCATGTATTACCAACAGGCTAGTATATAAAGGTGAAACTATTTCAAGATCACATATAAAGTCCTCACATTGGGCCTCATTTACTAACTATGCACTTAAACTGTGCAAACAAATGTTTGAAACACAAATCTGGGATTCATTAATATAATCTTACTTGAATTTATTCTCACACTGTGTACACACAAATGATGACGACCAACTTTCTCAGAAAACATAAACACTCTTTTAACTAAAGGCATGACATTTAAACTACTTTTAGTAAAAGAAAAAAGCTTCTACGAGAATTTAATAATAAAAAATGAATTGTATGAATGTATTTAAAAAAACTATGAATTATTCTGATCTAATTTACTAATATATGCAAGGTGGTCGCAACAAAATTGGCTGGTGCTTGTGTCATGAATCCAAAGGTGATTTTGCCCACGCGTTTATTTTATGGACAGAGTAAGAACATTTCTACGAATTTTCTGGCAATTGAGACCCATTGTCTTAAGTCATTAGGCAAATTTCACAGAAATGATTCATTGTCTGTTCTTTAGTCTGGGAGAGTTAGTCTGGAAATAATTTTTGAAAAAAAAAACTTTGAAAAACATTTTCAAATACAAAAATCTTTGCAGACAGAAATAAGTAAACAGCTTTAATTTCAGATATATGACCTTTGTTCACAGAGAATGATTATTGTCTGAGTGTCCAGCTTTAGTTGTGTCCATGTGTGTGTTTGTGCATGTGTGTGTGTGTTTGTATATGTATGTGTGTGTCCTTGTGGTGTATTGACTGATGAGCTTGTAAACAGAGCGAGCGTCTCAGATATCAGTGCAGTTTATTGCTCTGGCTTCAGATCTGGCAGCTCTGACTTGTTTATTTGACTTTCAGGTATCAAATGAAACCCGCAACTCTCTCTCTCAATCACATGTGTACAATGCCAGCCCCCCTCACACACACACACACACACACACACACACACACACACACACACAGAAGGACACAAACTCTGCTCACTCAGTAATAGCTCTGTAGAGTCAACAAATAGTCACGCATGAACTTGTTCACACAAATACACAACTTATTGTCCGCCTCGAACAAAAACTAATTTGGCATCTCGCATTTCCCACACACACATTCACCCTCTTTCTCCCCATTTTTACACACTTTATGTTGTTTTCTGTTCAACATACAAACTACATACATGCACACACTTGGGGTCTCTATGTTCCCATGCTTCGTCCCAGGTCAGCCTGCTTTCAGGGGTCAAACACAGATCCTCTCCTCTGCCCCTCCTCAGCGGGTAATTCAGACCAGCAGCACCCACAGACCACCAGAGGGTCGAGACTACACAACCAGCCAGACCAACATGTCACACACCCATCAGACACACACGCAGACATACACAACCTCTGACAAACCCACCCTCCTCCTCCTCCTTCATCCCTCGTTATCAAACAATCTGAACAGCGTCATCATTATCTCTCTCTCTATGTCCCATGAGAGCAGCCGAGCACATAGCAGGGTTATCACTCTGCCAACACACACTCTCTCTTTGCACACACTCACTCACACACACTCTGATCGGATACGGAGTGAAGATCAAAGGTTAATCGTGTCTTTTCATCAGCTGCACCACCCTCTCCTCTATCCGTCCTCCTGCTGTCTGATGGTTCTGTTTTTATCTGTGTGTGTTTTATCTGTGTGTGTCATATGAGCACACATCTGTCCTCACTATTTCGACAGTTTTGCAGCACTTAATGTTTGAGCGCAGTAAATAAACAGTCATGTCCTCCTCCTCTCCTATTGTTTCTCCTCCTTCGGTCTTTCAACTGTCCTCTGAGAAATTAAATTTCTCCATGTTTACTTTATCTGATTTAATGGAAACTGAGGGTTTCTGAATATTAGCCATTAATTTGATGTATGCTCCAGTAAAGTCTGCAATAGAGCCTCACAATAATTTGATAAGGATGTGAGATCTTAGCTGCATGTTTGAGGGTCTGTGAGGGAACTGAAAATCCTGCTTTGGTTGTTTGAGTAGTTATCTCTCTCTCTCTCTCTCTCTCTCTCTCTCTCTCTCTCTCTCTCTCTCTCTCTCTCTGAGAGTGGAGAAAGAAAGTACGGTCTTACCCCCCTATGCGAACCCCATACAGGGCGTTAGACAGCCTGAAACAGGAAGTGCTTATTCATCCAGGAGGTGTACATTTACAGAAAACCCCCCACTGAACCCCAAAATGGAGATTTTCTTTGGGGGAAACAAAGTTGCTCTGAAGAATCCGCTGTTTGAAACTCATGCAGGATGTTCATTGTGCATAAGCTCTAAACTCCAGCGCTGGACATAAAAAAGTCCCCCTGTTTTCTAAAGATAAAGATAAACCTGTATTAATACCATAACAGGAAAGTCATCTGTATAAACAGCTGCAAGGACAAAACAAAACAACGCAAAGTACAAACACAATGATCACAGGGTTAAAGAAACATAAACATGTAAAGTCTAACTAACTAACTAACTTTTACAGCAACCAGGACACAAAGAGGAGAAGCTGAGGTGGGCCTAAAGCCTAAATAAAGAAATGACCTGGCTACATTTGTTTTTGTTCCAGGCTTTAAACATGTTTAATTTGCTGTAAAGGAAGCATTTTAATGCAGGTCAGTCCCATGTGAACTTTCAGGTTCAGTTGTTATTGCACAAGTTTTATTGCAACAGTTAAATTGCATGTATTATTGAGCCAGTGATATTGCACATGCAATTAAATTAGTAATATTCCACATTATTGCTCGTGTTTTATTGCATGTTTTGCACCAGTAATATTGCAGGTTCTTGCATCATTATTTTTAAACATTAATGAATCACGATTATTGCACATGTTGTTGTACGAGTAATATTGCAATTTTAATTGAACTAGTAGTATTATTTCATGTGATTAAACCACTAAAATTTGCACCAGAATTGTTGCACATTATTGCACCTGTATTATTGCAAATGCAGTTGAACATGTATTTTTGCACATGTAATTGCACCCTCATTATTTCACAAGTTAGTGCACCAGTAGTATTGCACATGTAATTACGTCAGTAATATTGCACATGTAATTTCACCAGTGTCACTGCACTTGCGTTTGTAACATTCACATGGTATTCAACCAATATTATTGCACCAGTTGTTGCACAAGATATAATATGATGTTATTGTTAGATGTAACTGAACCTGTCATATTGCACATGTAATTGCAACAGTAGTAATGCACATGTTGTTGTGTCCATATAATTCCACATATTTAACTTTTTTATTATTATTTATTTTTACCACAGGTAGTTGCTCCAGGTGATAATAGTTCAGTTCCTTTTGGCTGTTGTGTTTGTTTTGACGTTATTCTGGGAGCAGAGTCTGTTTAACAGTCTGTCAGCAGCAGCAGGTAGGAAGGATTTGGAGTATCTCTCCCTCAGACACGCTGTGTGAAGCAGATATGGGAGGTAAACCCAGTCATGGGTGAGAGGTGCTGTAACAAGCAGCTTCTGGAGCGGCACCATCTTATTCATCAAAAATTAAATTTGTAGATTATATCATACTGGATATGAGTTTTAGTGTTTTATCCATTGTGGCAATAACCTTCAAACAACTTTTTCAATCCGTGAGATGATTGAAAACACTCCTCTGAGAATGAGTTTCCATATCAGCTTTCAGCAGTCTGCTTATGAATAAATAAAGCATTATTTGTGGAAGAGTTCAAATTATACAACCAACTATACCAACAGCTTCCCACCAGCAAAAACTAAAATGTGTTTTAGGTCTCTAAAGACTGATTACACTTTAACAGCATCTTAACTGACTGAATGTTATCTCAGGTTTTTGTCCTTCATTTTCATTTTTGTTTTTTATGAGACCGTTACTGATGGTGATTTTGTGGTTCATATGTGGATTGTTTCATGGGCTTTAAAATATCACCAAACATTATTTAAAAAGAAAATCAGACCACCTTTGTTTAAATATGCAAGGGGCAGTTGTGGCTTGTGTGTAGTCTGGCTTGTTTAATCAGAAGGTCGACGGTTCGATGGGCAGTGTTTTACTGGATTAATTATTCAGTTTTTTTGGTGTTTCAAATCTTATCAAATATTTAAATCAAACATTACAGTCTGTACTGTTTTCAGTTCGTCATGACTGTTTGAGTCTCTTTTATTGTTCGGCCAGCTGATGACGGCCTGCAGCAGCATCAGTATCTGTGTTGAAATCGTGCCGTTTAGTCGACATTGCTGGGAAAAGTCAGGAGCTAACAGTGGTTGGTCCTTCAGATAGAGAGAGTGTAAGTGGTGTACTGTTTTCTGTGGTCTCTGCCGAGTTGTGAATAAACAGTTATGATGGCAGAAAACCAAGAAGAAACTGATGCCTACAGATGATACAACCTCAAAAATTTATCCAAAGAAAAGGAGAAAAAAAAGTAAATTCAGGTGGTGACAAACATTCAGTGAGACTGTTCAGATCTCTCTCAAGACTCAATTACAAATAAACTAGAGCTGTTCCCATACCATTTTTCTCCCTCTCAATATCGATACCGAGTACTGATCCGACACAAGTATTTTATAAAAAAATATATCATACTACGCCTGCATGACTGTGATACCATTATGATTTTGTTAAGGCCTGGCTCAGGTTCAACCCTTTATAAAACATGAATAAATACAGCAAATTCAAGCCATACATTTTAAAATTCATTTTTAAATAGAACAGTTTAAAAAAAGTTGTGCAAATGCAATTTGACTAAATAAATGTAGGATTAATTATTACAGAAAATTAAAGCCCAGCTACAACATTTTTAAATAAAAAAAATGGAATATATATATATATATATATATATATATATATATATATATATATATATATATATATATATATAGTGAATATTTGCAAAAGACACAAAAGTTTATCAGTTTGAACAACAAATATCATGTTTTTGTAGTGTATTCAATGGAACAGGTTTAACAGGATTTCAAAATCTTTTTTTTTGTTTTATCAACATTTTACGAAGCGGCAACCTCCGGTCTGAAAATATGAGCCAATGCGGAAGTGCTAAAGTCTGCTGTTCCTCGAGTGTCCGCTTGAGGCTGGCTCCGGAAGTACCGGAAGTCATGTACACACCAAGCCAAAAAAAGCCGTTTTCACAGCCAAAATAAGCCTATTTCCAGCCTGGTACAAAGAATGTCTCCCGTCTGAATCGCTGATTTCACTAATGGCACGCACTGTGCGGGGGTGAATTTTTTTTCTAATTCAGCAGTTTCCACAATATTAAGCTTGCCAATTCGTCCAATCGGAGGCACAGCTCAGATCACGTGACGTCAAACAGTCGAGGGCGCTATCTGACTTTGACTTCTTTTGTTTGATACGTTAGATTACATTTGATACATTACAAAATAAAGTAAACTTGAAAATAAACGGCAAAATAAACATTTAACATAAACTGGGTTACTTACATCATTAAAAAAAAAAAAAACTTAAAAGAAAGTATGTCAATCTTAAATCGTGTCATCAGTTGAATTCATGCCTGAGACCTACACAGACCACAGAGTCTAATCTAAATCATTTCTTACTGAGAGGTTCTTTGGTGCATCAGTCTGATTTTTATTGTGACATCAAGCCGTCGTTTGCAAAGGAAATGATATTCTGCCACGAGTCAGCCCCCCTCGCTCCACAGTTCATTAAAGATAACCCCAGCAGTGAGGCTGGCCTGCAGCCACACCGCTCCTCCAGCTTCTCATCAGCACGCAGCAGCCGGGCCACGCTGAGGGCTTCAGTCAGGGCACATTATCACATTATCATGCTTTCTGGTGTGTGGGATTGAATATTTGCCACCAGGCTTCCGAGCACTAATCTGACACACACCTGTTGAGCTGTTTATTGCTGTGGAAGCTTCATGATTGTAGTGTTTCATAAATCAAACAGCATGTATCTCTTTCAGTCAGGATGGTCTGAGTGAGTGCAGCCTTCATCTTCTTTGGGGCATCATCAGTGGCAGAATCACTGTAGATATTTCATCAAAGAGCAAACATCATGAAGCTAGCTACTTACAGCCCGTACAGAGCCATGCACTTTGCTTTCATATCTGTTTAAAGGCATGATGGGTTTAGGATGTATGTTTGGGCATTTGTCTCAAACACCTGGAGGGAGGATTTTTTTAAAAATTTTGCTTAAACTTACATCAGATTAACTTAAATTTGAAGGTCCCTCTCTAAGACAGAGTTTGGACGTAATAAATGAAGGAGTATTGACATATTTCACAAAGTCATGAAGTTCAAAAGTTTACTTTGCCCTGACATCATCACGTACTGAAATAACATCTCTCTGACTGTTACACCTGGAGGGACTATCAAATGAATGTAGAATCAGGCAGGAATGGCTTATTGAATCATAGATGAACTGATCAGATTCTTTTCAGGTCAAAGGTTACAGCAACACCTTGTGAGCAGTTCTCATAAGCAGAATATGTCAGTAGTGCCTGTGGGGAATTTCATTGACTTTTTTTTTTTCCTCCAGATGAAGAATTGTAAATGTGACTGACCAATGGACACTGTTTGTTTACCACCTGTTTGGTGAACTGACAGTCACACTATCTTCAGAGAAACCAAAATAAAACTAGATGTTCACTGCTTTCCTTCAGTAATTTTACCATACTCTCTATACTCAGCTTTTATCTGCTGTTCTTCTGGAAGTTTCTATGACACATTGTCACCATCTTGGAAAATTTCCATTTCAGGGAAAAAAATCATTTTAAAAATATCCTTATCCTGCCCCATGCACAGAGGCTGTACCCTCTAAAGTGGGCAATAAAGGTTTGATTCAAGCATGTGGCCGTTTAACGTGGAACTCCCCACTCTCCCAGTTTTCTGCTGTATATGCTATCCTGTCCTCCATTTCTTGCCTATCCCTGCTTTTTATCTAACCCCATATGTACACCACAAAGTTGTTTTTGAATGGTTTAAAATCGCTTTTCTTGAAGAAAAAAATTTTAAGACATGCATGTTTTTGGTTCAGCCTTTACTAGAAATGTTAGATAACTGTAATCAGTGAGAATAATCAAAGATAATAAATAAAGTAAACACTTTAAATGATTAAACTGGCTCCAGATGAACCCGTTACTCTGGAAAGAAAGCTTTTTTTTTATTCATTACAAGTAATTCTTGTTTTTCATGTGTAATGTCTTGCCAAACTGACATTAATCTGCCTCATTTTGATTGTTTATTAATGTCACAAACACACACTTAAAGACAAAGTATGTGAACTATGTCAAACTTTTGTTTTCCCTGAGGATTCTACCACACGTCTTCTAATGTGCATTGTTTCTTATTGGATCAGTTAAAAACAAACAAAGCAGTAACTCAGCTCCACCGTATGTTTAGTAAGAGCGTTTTGCAGCAATGTTTTAATTACGTCTCTCGGCAGAACAAGTGTGGTTAATCCGCAGCGAATCACTGTGCAGATTCAAAGGATGCTACCCTAAAACTTGTGGATTTTATTAAGATGTTTCCAAACATGTTAAATGCTTAAAGCGTTAGAAATATGCAAACTGGCTTTGTTGTTGTCATGTGTTGAGTTGTTTAAATCCAGCTCTCGTGTCTGCAGGCTAAATATGAGGTTACAGCTAGCAGCAAGTTAGCATATCTCCGCAGAGACTCTGGGAACAGGTGCCTGCAGAAAGAGAGAGAGTAATGATAGATGCAGTGCTCTTACCTAATGTGCACTGTGTATCCTGAAGGCCTGGCAAACCTCTTGCATACATTTACTTCCTCATGAAACACGTGCAGAGCAGATTTTTTAATATTTCATACGTGGATCCACAGGGGAGTTGTTGACAAGCAGCAATATTTTTACTCCAATGTGGAAAATTTTTCTGTTTAAACTGGATCAATCTCAGACTTTTAATGGAAACAAACTTTATAACATGTTGTAAGTGGAAACATTTGGATTCAGAGATGTTTGGCTTTTATCCTTCATCTCGTGTTTCCTTTCACTAAGGGCTGGGCTCAGCTGTTTATCCTCAGTGTTTCTCTCTAATACCAGCCTGTGTGCAGTATGGTGTGTATTAGTTCTGTGTGTGTGTGAGTCTAAAGCAGGTCAAGTCTTTATTTTCAACCCTTATTGCCAGTTTGCAGGTCGAAACTTTTATTTGAGGCGCTGCACCTCCCAGATGTGGTTTATAGATGTTGTTTTTGGACAGTTTAACATGTCACACCCAAGCATTAGACCAGTGAAAATATCTCTACTGAAGTATTTTTTAGGGAGATTAAGTTTGGTTTGATAAAGATTCAGCAGTTAAATAGCCACCGTAGTGCAGATTTTGGGGTGTTATCAGTGAACTCATCACTTTGAGGGGAGGTTCTTAAAATCAGTATGAACTCTGTCACAATATATCAGAAGGTTGTGTGTATGTTGACACATTTTTTAATGATTTTTTTGTTTGTTTGTTTGTTGTTAACATCTAAAAAGTTGGCTGCATCCTCGTAGAGCAGTAAGCTCAGTGGGTGAGTGCCTTTAGGTAAAACACTGAACCCTGATTTCCTCCTGATGGTACATTCAGGGGTGTGTGAGAGTTGATATTGAAGGTCCTTCAGTAGCGTCCTTTGACATCAGTGCATGAATGTCTGAGTCGTGATGTATTTTTGCTTCCTTTTCCAAGGATGCAAAGCGACAAGATATTGTATTTATTTGTAGTTATGTAGCGCTATTGTTTAAAACGTGTCAACAATCATACTTGGTGAACTCAGTTTGTAGCTTAGTGTCCAGAAGGTGAGCGGACTGTCTGTTTAGTATTACTCACAGCCCACTGCTCTGAGACGTGTCTGTAATGTGTAACGTTAGTGAATCCTGGTTATGTCCAACCAGAGCTCATCTCCAACTCCAACCAAACAGCTTAGCTTGTGTTTTATCCCATGTTCATTAACTCTCCTGTTTAGCTTTCTTCTGCTCTTCTGCCCTTTTTCTTTTGGACAGTCCAGCTCCTGTGTCCTCCACTGCTACTAAATGAATCCTAGAATTCATTTTTTTTAAGGAAAAGGACAGATTTTGCTCTCTTCTGCTAAACTTTGCAGGCTGACGTAGCACCATCAAAGGGGCTTTCAGTCTACGTGCTGTAAATGGACATTTCTACCAAGTCTTTTTTTTCCTCTCCTCAAGACTACATGCACTTCAATCTTTAGTTGTCAGAACAATGTTTTGGGTGGTGATGAACAAGCTATCTTTGCGCTGGGATTGGCTCTCTTCAATTTAATATCTTGAAATGTTAGTTTCTGTGTGTGTGTGTGTGTGTGTGTGTGTGTGTGTGTGTGTGTGTGTGTGTGTGTGTGTGTGTGTGTGTGTGTGTGTGTGTGTGTGTGTGCTGGTGCATCACATCCGAGCCCACAAACCCTCTTTCTGCATTATCTGAGATGGAAGAGCTGGACAGAACGAAAAGACTCTGATGTCCCTCAGGAGAACGAGAGAAAACAGCTCAGTCTGGAAAAGTGTGGCTCATGCATGTGTGTGTGTGTGTGTGTTTGTGTAAGAATCAGTAAGCAGTGTTAGAGTGCACCCTAGTGGTCACATTAAGAGCAGCATCCTCAGATTTAAAGTGAAACTGAGCAGACAGAAAATGAGTTCAGATCTCTTCTCTCTGATCAAAGCAGAACATGTTCGTCTCTATTGTCGCAGATGTTTCATCAGAGCTGTTTCTCACTTCTTAAAGCTCAAACTGTCTGAAATCGGCATATTTTTACTGAAACAGGAGGACTGTGACAAAAAACAGATGTTCAGGCCAAGAGAAATATGTTAGCACTTACGCAACATTTGCTCAAGAGTTGTTTTTGAGCCTCAGATTTCTTGTTACAATACACAATAATTGTACAAAAACTTCATCCACTGCCAGAGAATAATCAGTTTGTCCATCCAGCTGTGTGTGTTCACTCCAGACAAACTTTTTTCTACTCCTCACACACACAAACACACACACACACACACACACACACACACACATACACACACAAACAGAGCTCCCGACAGTCCCAGCATCAGGCGACATTCCTCAGACTGCCTTTGAAGTTTTGTGGCGTTTCCACTGTCTGATGATAAAACATGAGGCTCGTACATTACTGCAGAACAACATGACCCAGCAGAGATACAGAACAGCATCTCCAGATTAGATTAACCTCTTTCCTTCATTTTTTTTTCCCCTCTTTGTGTGTGTTTTGTGCATTTTTATGTGTCCAACTGTGCACACGTGTTTATGCACTCTCCAACACCGGTGCAGCTTGTAACTCTAACCCAGCGTGTTGCTCCGAGAGACGCTGCAGATGTTCTTGAAAAACAAACACAACAGGGGCCATATTCTCCAGGACAGGGTGAGGGACTGTCAAAATAAGAGCTGGACCCTCCTCTATGCATCTGATTCAGATCGCTCTGTTCTCCAGTATGTAGATGGCAGGTTTGTGCATTTGCATGTGTTAAAAGATGTATGTGAGAGTCTTTTCCTCATTTTGTTTTTATGTGTGTTTGTTCATGTGTCTGGGGCATCCATTACCCGGGTGGAGCTCAGAGGAGGAGCTGATTCTTCAAACTGTGAGAGATTTAAAATCTTGAATAGGAGGGAGGGATAGGAGGAAACATGGTGGGAGAGTGAGCCTCCTCCTCCTCCTCCTGCTTCACCTTTGATTAATGTCCCGCTCCCCACAGAGTATGGCAGAGCTCCACAGGGCCTCAGGTGAGGAGGAGAAGAGGAGAAACACATGAAGAAGGAGTGCGAGCCAATTTGCTTTCACACATGTCAAAGGCCGAGCATTTGTCTTTTAGCTTTATACAGAAGATAACATCAGTTGTTTTAACCCATATCATGCATCCGTCAAACACATAAAGATGTGGAAGGAAAGCTCAGAAAAGCGTGTGTGAGTGTGTGTTACGGTGTGTGTGCTGATAGTGGGAGATGGATGTGACAGAGCTGGATCAGAGGGGAAGAAAAAGGCTGTTAGAGCTGTGAAATTGAAGAGGATCAAAGTGTCAGAGAGTCGTAAATAAACCTGGGATCCCCCCTGTGGACGGACAGAGCGGACGTTGTGAAGTGCTGATTCTAACAGCAGTGTGAGTATCAGGAGAACAGCTACAGACTTTATACAAGAGGCGGACAAAGCCAGTGTGAAATCACAGATTCCTCTGCAAACACTCTTTCTGAAACCTTAAAAACTGCATTTCTGCAGTCGCCATCTTTTATTTATTTTATTTTTTTGGCAACTTCTTGGTTCCAGTTATCAGTTAATTTGTGAGCCCACTGGCTGTTGTTTGGCAATGCTGCACCTCTGAGGAACGACTTAGGGAAGGACTTCAGACCAAGACTTTGATTTCAAGGTGCTGCCTTACAGTCCTTGCAGCAAATTTAGAAGCAGGAATAGATTCAGCTTTGATGAGATAACAAGATGCAGTCCTTTGCATACGTCCACTTGAGCACATTTCATTCAGACAGCTCTTGTTGTAACGGTTCATTTACTGTAGCAGCAGAACTTTGTATGGGTTTCAGCTCTATCCTTATCACCTCTCAGTTCAACATGCAAAAAGTGAGGAGTGTTGAGATAATGTTTTGCATGCAAGTGGGTGTTGAAAGGCGGTGGAGTAGGGCAGTGAAGGCAGTGACAGCAGAGGGAGAGGCTTAAGATTCTGAAGCTTCATTTGGGAGGATACGTTTGACAGGTGATGGTGAGAATGATGCACGTCAAGTGTGAAATTATACAGCTCGAGACTTATCTACATTAAATGAAGCTAAATGTTCATTTGGTAACCGCTCTTGGGTTTGGGGTTAGGGTGTTGGGATGCCGTTGTGGATTGAAGTTTGCATTTTTTGCTCCCCACACAGAATCTGTCGATATAGATAATAGCTACAGCCTCAAGCATCGTGTATAGTTAATTTTGGACCATACTTTAGTGAAGAAGACCTACAGGTGGATGTTGAGATCTCAAATCTAACAGGACATTGTTTATTGTGTTAACAACACAGGACAGAAGTCGTCTGTTTTTCTCATAGACTTCTGCTGGATTTTAGAGAGAATACAGTTTTAATTACCTCATCTTGACCTTAAAACCAAACCAAACACCATACCTAGCACTGAAAGCACAGCAGCATTCATGTTTTGCTGCTGGACTCATGCTAACCTGGGAGGTGGTTCATTGAAACTCAATTGGCCAACACATTTTCCCAGAACTCTCTCTGTCCCTGTCCATGTGTGTTTGTGTGTGTTTGCTGCGTTGTTGGAGAGCAGCAGGTCTATGAGCTTGTTTCCTCTGGGCCACATGTGCTCCTCGGTGCTGAGCACGCTCAGAGCACAGCAGTAATGAGAAGTCCAGGTGCAGACTTGTACCCTGAGGGAGGAAGTGCTTGTTTATTCAAATTGAACCTCGTTTTTGACCTCTCTCCTCTTCAGCCTGTTTGAACCCAGAACACTGAAGCTGTTAAAGCTTCATCAGATCAGAAACCTTTGAAACATTCAGCCAGTGAGCAGCAGGTTGTTAGGATATCATGAATGGTCAGTGATACGATTTAAAGCGCTGGACAAACACTTACAGGCCCTGCTGGAATGAATGACTGCGTGACATCAGTGCAGGTGTTTCAGCTGCTTCCCTTTTTATTGATGTAATAATGTGGGGAAAAAAAACTTGATTTGTATTCACATAAATCAAGCTAGAATATAAAAAACTTTAAATATTGTGTAAGAGGGGTCAAATGAAAATGAACCATTTACAAAAGTCTGCAGTAAGATCATCTTGTCCTCTCAAAAAAAGATCTACACTTCATCAGCTAGTGTTTGGTTTCATTCTGTATGTGCAGTACTGAACGGTTTGTTATTTTGAGGAGTTTTTAACTGGTTAAGAATCTTACTTAAACCTGCAATAAAAACTTTTACGACTCACAAAGGCAAAACAAAACCACTGGCAGAAAGATCTGCAAACTTTTATTCTCATTTTAACACCTGTAGCTGCTGCAAAGAGATGTGTCATAAAGGATTTACATCAAATTAAAGGGAAACCCCTGTTTACTTTTTCCAAGGCAAATGTTTATGATGAAGGAAACTTCTGTTTAAAAAAAAAGTAGGATGAAGTTTGTTTTTTTTTGTTTTTTTGTTTTTTTTCAGAAATTTTCATGTACTGGAGGAGATTGTTCTCATTGGTTACATATCTGTCCTCCCCTCCACTCAGAACTTCTCACTAAGAGTTGACGACCACACAGTCACGCCATCACCAATAGTCTGTAACCTCTGCATCCTTCTCTCATTTAAACCATAAATTATTATTATTATTAATAATAATAATAATAATAATAATAATAATAATAATAAAAATAATAATAATAATAATAATAATAATAATAATAATAATAATAATAAAAACAAAATCACAACCAAAAAACAGCTTTAAACAGCTAAAAACTGCAGCAGCATCTTTTACAGCATCCAAAATGTGCAAAACTTCTGAAACACCACCACCCCCATCACTTAGTCCAACCACCATACTTTAAGGGACGGAGCTTTTTCCATCCGTGAAAATCTCTCCCTCCAAACATCCAAAATTCCAAAATTAAAATCACAAATAAAAGCAGAACATGTGCAACAGTAGCTTTGAAAGGAAAAGAAAGTACACTTATCCTTTTCCTACCCTAGCCCAAAAAAGTGCCGTATTTTGTCCCCTTTCTGTATTTGCTGTCCCCACCAATGTTCACCTTCATCACATTTTGGTGAAACATCCAAAAACATCCGAGCACTTCAGATTTGAAAATCCAAATAAATACATAGTCAGAATTTGTAACCTTGTGTGTGTCCAAACCAGTGACAGACAATCTAAATGATGTTAACCCAGCAGCTTGAGCTGTCTGTGCCGTCCTTTGAGAAATTTCAAAACACTGGCATGAATATGATGATATGACCATTTTGCAGGAATGACCTGACAACCTTTCAGACTAACTGAGCATCTCAAACATGTGAGTTGTGACACACAAGTCTTTTTCTTGATAAAACATTGCCTGATAAAACATTTAATGTGATTGTGTTTGATTCCACAGCTAAAACCATCCGCTGCTTGCTCTCTTGTGCTGTTAGAAGACATTGATTTACAGATTTAACCATTAATCTGAAGGCACATTTTCAAAACGATTTTATTAAATCTATCTGAATATTGAATATCTGAGTACAGGATGCAGCTGTGCATTGTGCTGGGCCACCTTTGACCAGCAGAGGGCACTCTACAGATGTTTATTTGTCTCTCGGGACACTCTCAGCCTTTATTAAAGTTTCTGTCTAGCAGATAAACTGTAGTAAAGATTTTAACTGCTCATGTCTGTCTAAGGAACCGTAGACCTGCAGCTCTTAATACACTTTTCATTCAGCTGTGTTCTGACCAGCTGCTTTTTACTGCTGGTGAGTTAACTGCACCGTTCACTGTCTGCACTTTCAGTGTTGTCCTTCGGGGGGCAGAATAACACTACTTAACCCAGGTGTGTGCACATTTCTCTCAGAGGAGCAAAATTATGCCAGAAAACAAAACCAAGAGCAAACAAACAAAAAAGTGCAACAGTGTTTTTTTTTTTTTTTCAAAAGAAGGCTATATTTTGGGAAATGAATTCAGATTCAGTAAAAAAAATAAATAAATAAATAAATAAAAAAGTTAAAGGGTTGTGATTAGAAAAGCTGAGATATTGTTTCTTTTTGACCAAAATATTCAAACACTTCTTTCCTATCAACACATTTTAGCATAAATATGAGTAACTGAGGAAATCAACATCTCACATCAGTAATCCAAATACTTTTGTTAAAAGAGGCTGAGATAATGCTTACTATTCTTAAATAAACTCTTTTGCCACAGATTTTTTGGGGCTGTCTTAAGGATTCATAAATTTATATTCAAATGTTGTAAATTTTGAACTCTCTATAGTGTATAGTATAAAGTGATGGAAAAGTGAAGTAAAGGGCTGCAAGCTGGACTCAACCCAGGCCGTCTCACTAGAGGATGGAGAGCATAATTCAACCACTCAGCCAAACCGGCACCCAAAAACAGTTAAATCTTCATATTTTGTATAAAAGAAAAACATTATGTAACAAAGTTTTAGAAAGTAGATCATAAACTGACGTTCTAAAGAAAAAAACAATCTTCAAACTGTCGACTCACATCCAGCCTAAAAAAGGCTGAAAACAGAACGAGTTACATGGCTGAGATTTTCCTCTTTTTGACAAACAGACTGCCTCTCCATCTATACTGAACCTCATTTAAAGAGTCATGGACTGTCTGTCTGAAACCACCCTCTCTGTGAGTGTCAGAGAGAAGGATCCATTCACTGTGTGTGTGTGTGTGTGTGTGTGTGTGTGTGTGTGTGTGTGTGTGTGTGTGTGTGTGTGTGTGTGTGTGTGTGTGTGTGTGTGTGTGTGTGTGTGTGTGTGTGTGTGTGTGTGTGTGTGTGTTTACAGCTGCTGACACCAGTCGTCAGGAATGAATTTCAATTTAGTAGCGATGAAAACTGCCCCTACACACACACACACACACACACACACACACACACGCACACACACACACACACACACACACACACACACACACACACATACATTCACACTGCTTTATCGTCCACATGCACTCAACCACAGCACATCTCTGCTAATTGAAAAACACTTTCTCTGTTCCAGCCTGGCACAAACACACACTCAGTCATCACGGTGCTTATGACTTTCTTCAGATACATGCAAGTAAAATCCTCTGCAGGGTCAGCTGAGTTCAGTAACCTACCTACCAGAGAGACCAGAGAGAGAGAGAGAGAGAGAGAGAGAGAGAGAGACGATGATGCAGCTTCCTGTCCAGGTGGCCTGTATGATAAATGGTAACTCAGCAAAATTCAGGATGAAATATTTTATGATTTATTACATACTAAATTTAATTTATTATTATTATTTTTTTTTAATCTAAATTAAATTTAAATTTTCATGAATCTCATAGTGCAGTCTGTTTCACCAGTACTTGGCACTGCCACTTCCTTGTGTTATTTTGAATGTTTTATGTTACCTTGGACATTTTTTATTATTATTTAATGGTAGGCTATAAGATTCAGATGCCCTACAGCCACCGTCTGGAGGTTGAATCACATTCTAATCAAAGGCTCATAAAACTTTTGAAAAATCTCATTTTGGGGATTAAATAATAGTGACGTGAACTAAATAATTATCTGAATATTTGAAAACCCTGACTCATTTGTCATTTTAAGCCTTGCAATGGAAGAAGCCCGACCCCAGGAGTTTTCTCTTACACTCTCACAGCCCTGTGGCTTTGTGGCTGGAGAATTATTGGTGAAGCAACCAATAAAAAAAAGTGGAACCATATAATTAAATCTCTTGAACATGAACTCACTCAATGTAGACAAGGTCACATCCAGTGACGTCACTTCATTCTTTCAAACTTATGTAAGAGTGGCTGAAAACAGAGATGTATGGATTTCTTTGTCATTGCATAACATCTTCATGGCCAGCTTCTTTAACAATTAAATCGTCTTTGATGGTTGATGTCATTTATTACTGTCTCTATGAATTCCCTGCTGGTGCCACATTCTCTATTATATGTGCAATATTCAGTATGTGTGTATGGCAACGACCGTACTGACACATTTTACTGCACACAGACACATAGAGCGACCCTGAGACTTTATAAGCAATTAGTCAGAGTATGTGGCAGTATCTAGTTGCCATGTCAACTCCGTTTTCACCCATAGAAACATAGTAAAGCCTGCAGACTGGTCAGATAAGAACCTTGTGACCCACTTTGTATACCCACTCACCCTCAGATACCAGAGAACATTCGCTTCTGTGGGCTTTCTCTCGGGCTTAAAGACTTTACTGGAGGCTGTTTCCGCTCCTGGACTTCAAAACAAAAGTTCTCAAAACTTTGGAGAGTGTGCTGCAAATTCATGTTGAATGCTTCCAACTATAAGATGACTTTGTTAGTTGTCTGACCAATCAAGTATTAGCATGCGTTGGTGTTAAGAGACAGTCTGTATGGTGAGCAAAAGCAGGTGGAACCATAGACTGTAAAAAAAATATGAACGTCATCATGTTCAGTTCAACTGATGTCGCCACAAAAACTGCTCCCCCTGGTGGCTGGCTGCAGTATAGGTCAAAAACTCTGCCTCTCTGTTCATTCCAGATGGGCTGTAGTCAAACTTTAAAAAATCAATACACCTCATACAAATGTTTCTCGCATTCGTATGCTGTGGTGATATTTAGATATTATTGGGCTGCATTGTGTCTAAGTCCTCTTTTTTCTGTAAAGATACTTTTTCACTAGTTATTAGAGGTTAAAAACTGGGTTTGACGTCTCATTTATTGATAGTTGACAGCTGCCGTTCTTGTGTAGTTTTTTCAGAAATATCAAAATAATCAGGAAGGAGAGTTAAGAAGAGATTAGATGGTTGAAAGAAAAAAAAAGAATTATTTTTGTCACCTGCTTCCACTCAGATTTTCTCTGAGTCCCTCATAGTCCATACTGCACAGATTTGCTGCACAATGGCGGCGCCTCTGACAAGGTTTTTTGCTTCAAAACCGAACAATGGTAAAGAGCGGAGCCATGCTGTCCATTCTATATACAGTCAATGGGTGGAAAACAATCCCAGCTCCCATCGTTGGTAATTTGAGGAGGATCTATCTCTCTCCACAAACAGATATCTGCATGAGGAGCAACTAACATCTGTTCAGGATCAAACAAACCAGCTTGATGATGTGTCACTAAACTGAATCAGCGTTTAGATTTCCTGATTTCCTGGAATGCATAAAATAATGGATCCCAACTTCATCCTATAAAGATTGTAAAATTATTTTTCTTCTCCTCTTTAGGACAGACCTAACAAAGCTTGACTTTTGACCTTTTACTCATCAGCATCATGATTTCCAGCCTAAAGAGCCACTGATGATTTAATGTGTCTAACAAATCTCCAAACGCCTGTTACAGGAGTGCACTGCTTGTATTTGGACAAATCAGACAGAGTGGGGGATTTTAAATGACTGACGGTTCACCAGGAATATTTTTGTTTCATTTCATGGAGTATTAACAGTGATACCAGGACTCACCAGAAACAGATGAAAGCGACTACTCTGCAGATGAACCAAGAAATTTCAGCATTTCTTGTGCAGACATATTGGTGGCGGTGGGGGGGGTGTATTTTTCCTTAGTTCTGAACATGTTTGCCTGCCAAGTTGCTGTAAACAATGAAGGATACTGAAAAGAAGTCTGACGTCTGAAGGCTAACTCGTCATTACATCAGATGTCGTATTGTCATCAGACTATTGATTTAAGGCTCTGAGAGTAAAACACAGATTAATAATGTCCCTGCATTTATCATGAAAGAAGGGGTGCAGTTAAGTGACAAGCTAACAGAATAGAGCGAAGTGGCACCAGTTGTTGTAACACCATCATGAACATTAACAATGTCTTAAACTTAAAATTTCCAAAGTTGGAGCCAAGCTGTGAGTTTTACATTTTCAATCCATCCGTGAAAACACTTCCACTCTTTTCTTCCTCCGCTCCTAACAGAGAAGAGTGGAGCAAACTCGTCATCGTTATTACAACAGTAACACCACAAATTACAACTAAACCATGTCTTTAAAATATGGCTTGAGTTAAGGCTCTTCCTGGCATGTGTTGAGTTTAAAAGAGTAATGTAAGATTTAAAAGCTGGTTGCTCAACAAAGGATGTGAAGTTAATTATTCTTATTGGTTGATTAAATGCTTCAGTAATCAATGACTAACAACTTAAAAATCTGATTTTTAAGTTGCCACTCTTTAGCCTGTTAGGATGTTACCATGATGGAGGCTGGTGAAGCTGCAGACTGTTTCAGTTTTATAAATGTTTTGCATCACGCTGAGAGATGCCGAGAAAAATCTTGTTTTTCTCAGATAACTACCCAAAGAGTCTCCATGAAACCAAGAGTCAGTTTGTCATTCTCTAATTTGCATGAATACGGTCTAAGTGAAATATTTGTATGCATGAGTGTGTATTTAACCAATCAATCAGCTGCTGAGTGTTTTCAGTGGATGTGTGGATAAACACCTGGTGCTCCACTGGGACCAGTTATGTAACTACTGGGATATTTATGAGCCATATACCCAGTCAGCCAGACAGCCACAGGAGAAGAGGTTTGTTCAACACCCCTCAATAATACACACTGTTACACACACACACACACACTCCTCCCCTCTGTCCCATGTGAGGGAGGGGACTCATGTTGCTTTGCGTGCAGAGTCATAATTTAGTCTTTGTCTGGAGTCACTGGTTTTCTCTTTGCTTCTCCAGATTTCACTGATTTCAATATAAAAGCACGCTTTAAACAGTGTAACCACCGAAACCACCACTTACACACACACACAGACCAACACACACTCACAAACACACCGCAGTGTAATTACAGAGGATGAAATTCAGGGACTCTGATAATCCAGCGAATACCAGACGACAAAGAACGTGGGACGAGAATCATGAGGAGTAATTTCAAAGGATCTTTTATAACGAAGGAACAAAAACCTTTTATTTCTGCTGAGGATGAATCAGCGTCTGACAAGATACTTGAAGTAAAAAGGACAGACATAACTCTTTTATGAGTAATATATGAAATACAGTACTTTTTTTTTTCCCAGCTCATATTTGGTCTTCATTTCCTTTTTTGTGGGGATGCCAAGCAGCAACTTTAAGTGCTAACAAATGAAACAAATGTGGAGGTGCCAAAAGCTGCAGTTGGAGTGTTCATCCCAGACTGGTCCCAAAAGCCCAAGGGATGCCTTTTAGATCCTAAATTTAAATGTCAACTTTTACAGCAGAATTTAGCAGGAAACAAAAACTGTTTTTAATTATGATGCTCATTTATTTCATCATACAGCCTGCACAGCCCCATACATGCAAGGGGTGAATTATTTAATATTTATGTTGAAATTATATCGAGGTAATAGGTTATACATGCGGTTGCATAATAAGGGGCGGGGCTTATTTGATGGCGAGTGTGTTGCAGCTGTTTTTCAGGAGGGTAAAATCCTACCTCAGCTCCATCTCCTTGTCTGTTTCTGGCTGATTGAACATTAGGTTAGGTCAGCATATCCAATATGGGGCTCACCATACTTAAAGAGGGGGTATTAAGTTTCTTCATGTTGTAAATCAGGATATAAAGTAACAATGTGCAGATATTCAAACTTCTATATATTCATATATTTAAGAAAACCCAGATTTCTACTGTAAACTGCTCATAACGGTCTGTTCTAGAAAAGCCGAGATCTCTTTAAGATTTGATGAAATGATAAGGCTGTCATGTAAGGCTCTCTTAAGTGGTTTACGACACATTGAAGAGGCGGATCTCAAACACCAAGGCCTGCAGTAAACAACAGGTCTCAAACTGGCTGGCCAAATAGAGGGAAGGGGGTTTGTGGAGTGGGACGCCTTAAAGTGACAGTAGCTAAAAGAAAACTTTCTCTACAGAGGCTGAAATAATGATTTTCATAATAAACTAGTGTTGGGAAAAATAAGGATTTCTTTAGGGCTTTAAATCATGAACAGCTACTACGGGGTAGATGAAAAAGCACAATACCCCTGCTTTAAACATCATCTTCAGAAAGCAGTAGGTCACTTCACAATGACTACACTGTTGTTCTGTACAGTCTTTTGAGGCTGCAGATGATTTTCTCAAAGCTTCTTTGAGGAGCGTTCTGCTGGTTATGAAACAGACTGAAGACAAAACTTTTGTCTCTTCTTGACTCACGATATGGTCCAGGCAATGTGCCATTGTGAAGGGTGGAAAAGCTTGTAGATGAATCTGACAGTTGTTGGGTTTGAGAGTTTTATTATCTCCAAACAATTAGAGGCCTCTTTGTTTTCTGCAGTGCAGATTAAGCCAATATTTCAGCACTTTTAAATAGTTTAATAAATGTGATGCAGACAACAAGTTTTTTCAGAAACCTTTGATTTTTTTGTCTTTCACAGTTGGTCAGATGAGGACACCACATTGAAAGGTTCACAAATAGACCAAACAGGACGCATGTGGTCTCTAAAGGGACACTCCCTTCTGTCTGAAATGTAGTGTTTTTGGGGAGTCTCTCAGACAGACGAGGAAACAAGCGACTGCCAGTCTCTAATTGAGCAAATCATTACTCTGTGATTTAAGGCTCTGTCTCCACCTTGACATTTCTGCGCAGACCCACACGCAGTCTGTTCTCTGCATGTGTTCACGTGTCTTGTTAGTCATTAATTAAACCCTCCCTCACAGGCAGAGACTCCCTCGGCGTTGTCGAGGTGTTTCCCCCTCTGCGGGTGAGTCCCACACGCCTGCTGTTTGATCTCATCACGCCTGCTAGCAGACAGTTATATCTGAGGGCCTTCATGTCGAACCACCACGCAGCCCACATGATCATCAGCTCACACAAACCCACCCAGACATGAAGGCACACTGGTGACACTGTTTCACATTAAGATCTCTCTGTTCGACACAGATATGCTTCCCAACCATGAAGTGGTTTTTCAGAAGTATCAGGGCTGAGACCTCCCCATCCTCAGTGTGTGATTAATCAAATCCACTCTCTTGCTACTGTGTGTGCCCTTCTCACCTTACCTTTCTCGTCTTCTCTCTCTGATGAAACAGTTTCACACCATGTTTACTGTCACTCTGCAAAAGTCTCTTAACAGTCAAGTTCGACCTTATTAACATGGCCTTGAGATAAAATCTCTGTTTTTCATAACAGATTTGAGAATCTACTTCCAATTACTGAATAAAGGTAATTTTTCAGTCTTTTAGTCTGTTTGTGGGTTTGTGCTGCATCTTACAGCCTGCAGAGCCACAAACACTTCTCCCACTCAGCTCGTAGTGTCTTTTTAGATGCATATTCAGAGCTGACTAAAAAAACTGAAATCAGAGTTTGAAACTTTTATCCGCTGTGTATTCTGATATCAAATTTTGACTTTTACCTCATGGAGGAGGTGGGCTTTGTGACCTTTACTGCAGCCAGTCAGGAGAGGGAGCTCCAGATGTTTTGGCTTCACTAATGAGGAGGTGTCATGTTGTCAGTTTTCTCACACTAATATTAATGTGAAGCAACTTGAGTTGGTTTCATGGCCTGAGCAGTGTGTGTGAGTGTGTTCCTGAGCATCATGAGGACTGTTGTTCACTTCCTAAGGCGTCTCTGAATCTGCACAGATTAGCAGGTCTTGTGTTTTTGCTCTGAGGAGGATTAAGACTGAACACCGGAATTCAGACAGCTCAACATGTTGGGCGTTCTCACAGTGAACTCTGCCACTGGCCTTCAGGAAAGCCTGGAAACTTTGGCTATATTTTCTTAAGCAGTCTTTAAGGGGATCTGCTCAGCCGAGGGAAGTAGTGATTCCTCTCATTTTGTGCCAGCTGCCTTTAGTTTCCTTCCAGAAACCAACAGATCGAGGGAAAAACTTACCGCTAGTTAGTGAAAAAAGGTCACTCATTTGTCATTACACCATGATGATGCTGCAGAGCCTTTTTCACACATGCACTCCTGAAAAAAATGTGGCAAACAGTGAACAAAGACCTTCACTGTGAAAACACATTTGCATATATTACAGTGTTACGTGTAAATGTAGAGATGTGTCGATATCTTCACTGTTCTTAACCTGAAGATGATTCTGCTTCACGCTCAGATGTTTTTATTCACTCTGTGACATGTGGCTTTTCTAGGTTCACACCACTCGCATGACGTAACATCATCGCCCCCGGCTCACTCATTCGCTGTGAATTTTCCTGAATATCCCCGGCTGCATTCTTACATCAGCTCACATTTGGGCTGGCAGGAAAAATACCGGATGAAGTCGGGTTATATTTTTGGCTGTTTACAATCAACACCACTCTAAAGCTTTTTGGAAGTTTTTTGAAGTTTTGTGCATGTGTGAAAAAGGTTAATATTTACTGTAAGCTGTTTAGAAATAGTTTAAAAATCTCTTCAGTCTTTCTGCTCACTTTTGCATACATATTAAATCCTGGCACCTACATGACCAACAAAACCACTAGAAAGATTACATTTTAGTCTAGAGGTGTTTTCTGTAACTTGCAGACTTCAACTTGAGAAGGGTTTTTTTGTTTGTTTGTTTTCTAACCAGAGGGTTCAGAACTTTAAGTTTCTGGTAAAATATTCCTAGGAATTAAATGGTTCCTGCAGCCTATTGTTATTCTTTGTTTCCCCTACAGACCAGTAACGCAGGAGAAAACAAAAATAAAAGTAATTGCAATGCACTATCAGACCATAAGAGGGCAGTAAGACAACAATGAAGGCCTTTAAGCTAAAATGACAGCATAGAAGATGACGACAGACCAGTATTGTTTTGTGCAGCACCACAGTTAGCCTTTTAGCAATGAGGCTATTCAGCCTGTGCTGGTTTTAAGGGTGCTTCATTGAACTGCAGACGGATTCATTGAATCAACACTTGAAAGGATACAAATGCTCCTGGCAGAGTCGTAGCCAGTTAGTTTCATAAAGCCCCAAACAGCTTCAACTGGCAAAACACCGGACTGCTCTGATGATCTCTGACGATATGAAAACTTCATAAATCAACCGCTGTTTTGGCTTAAAAAGTGAGCCGATTTGTAGATGCCTTTTATCAGGATGCATTCTTCACAAAGGGCTTTTGAATATCATCAAATCCTTATCTACTGACACGTTCACCTGAAGGTCTCCAGTTTACAGGCTCACTCTTTCAACTGTAACATCAGGCTGAAAGAAGACAATTGTTTAGGAGTTATAAAACCAAATGAATCACAACTCTGTATGATGTTATTGTGGATGGAGGGGGAAATAAACACACTGCAGGTGTTCTACCAATCAGAAATGCTCAATTTGCAGGCATCGCCCCAGATAGTTCCTGAAAATATGGAAAGTACTACCCCCCTGACAGTACCATTTTCAGGGGTAGATTTATCACCCCAAAACTAAATTTTAGTTTCTAAATTTTAGAACATAATTTCTCCAAAAATCTCCAGTTTTATTACTTCATCGAGTCTTCATTTTATCAACTTTTAAGGTTTAAAAACAGCCCTCATAAATTTCCTCTTGCTCAAAGTGTGGACAACATTAAGCTGCAGTTCGTTGTTTCCGACGACTGAGTACAACATGTTGATCAGTCACATGATGGAGGTTGTATGAGGTCTTCTCATGTCCTAGCTCTTTAAGCAACAGTTTTAATTTCTGAAAATAAATCAACAGTTTGTTTTTTTTCTGCACCTACATCAGTGTTTCCCACAGAGTCAAACTGCTCCTGCTGCAGGGCAGATGGGGACTCAGAGAGCTATTGAACATAGGAAAGTACATTACCCTATTTGCATAACTTTGAGTCATTTATTACCATAAGGCGTAGTTCAGTCATGAACATGCTGATCATAGACTTTAACCCTTTACTGCTAAATGGAAATACAGTTATGCTCTCTGTCATAGTGCTCCCTGGGTTAGCCCGGGATGTATGCTAAGGAGGTTGTTCTGTAGTTATACAGTATTAAACGTGTAATCAATGTGTTAGAGGTCATGCTATAGTGTGTGTTACAGCAAGCTTGCTTGCAATTCTGCAGGCATGCAGCCAAAAAAAGGCTGGTTGGCTTTCTTCAGCCTAGAAAAACCCAGCCATCATCTCCTGATTCAAGGATTTCATTGTAAATATAATACCTGTGTCCAGTTCATGAACTGTTGCTTCATGGCTCTCTGAGCTGACATGATTTCCTTCACTATACAGAAGACCATCAAACAGGAGGTTCTCAAACAGGCTACATACTGGATTTAAACACTTTAAATGATGAAGAAGAGCAACAGAAAGAAGAAGTGAGCATCACTGCCAGGTGTCGGGAAAATGTGTAATGTGAGAAAACTTGAAAGAGAATTCTGTCTGTCATCAAAAGGTTTGTGAGGAAATCCTTCTATCTTTTTTTGCCATTTAGTAAAGGTCAAGTGTAAACATTTTTACCGGTCAAATTATCAGATCATAAGTTAATAACAAGCTTGTCCAAGGAGAAGACACCTTACAGAAGAAGAGGCAATTATTCAAGTAGTTCACAGTGACTTTTAAATAGTGTAAATACTAGAAATGCCCATTTGTACTGTACACATGCATGAGCGTGTTTTTTAGGATCTATAATAAATAGATAACATCCTACTCTTTAGCTTACCTTCAAATAATACAGGTATGGGATTTCATAAACCTTTATATACTGAATCATTCCGTTTCCTTATTGTGCATTCTCCCTCAGTGGAGTTGTGCTTCTCTTATATCATTCTCATCATAGGACCTCATGGAAATTATTTCCTCCTGACCTAGAAATGACATGGTTCCCATGGAAACAGCTAGCATCATGTGAAGAAGAAGCATGATGGACATGTACCTCTGTAACCGACCTCTGTGTCCATCCCTCTCATCTCTTAACCAGAGTTAGAAAAACCATCTCTCACAAAGTGACCACATCTGGTTTAAACTCTCTCCTGGTTAAATCTCTCCTTCCTGCCTCAGAGCTGAAGTTTTCATCAGGGTTAAAATAAGCGTGTATATTTAACAGCAGCCTCCTTGTCTACATTCCTCTGATAAGTACACAGCCCTTTAGTTGTGATTGTGGTTTTTGGGGACAGATGTTGAGTGGTTGTTGTTGCGAGGGTTGTTGAGGAAACGGACTGTGTTTTCTAATTGAATGTTGCCTCAGTTTCCCTCTGCAGAGGCCACATTTCCTGTAAACACATAAGTTCTGATACACAAATGGACTCTACCGTTCTCATTTCTATTCTTCTCCATCTTTTTTCTACATTCGAGTCTCTGATCGTTCCTTTTTCTGCTTCCTGCTGTTGTGTTGTGGTATATGAGTGTGAGACTGCACCATTACATCCAAATGAAAACAACATTTATTTGGCTCAATATAAAAGTCCTGATTCATAATTACCACTTTATGTGGTGTTTAAGAGACTTTTTCTATTTCACATTTAAATCAACAGAGAAACACTTCCAGTTTTTAGTTTGCAAAATATTCCAGCTCTTGAATCTAAATCTGAACACTTAGCACCCTAGCGTCTTGATTATATCATGTTAGCTCGTTAGTAATAAGCTCTGACATGATCTCTGTCATGTGAGAATGAAGCACAGTGAAAAGGGAGACTGATAATAGAAATATAAACCAATCTAAAACCAGCACTGAAGTTAAGAATGTCAAGCTGATGTTTGATTGTTGATCACTGGATTGATTGAAGGGTGGTTGATTCGTAATGCCTGATGAGAGGCAAACTGATGTCGTAATACTGCGCCTCTGAGCAGGCATTTCTAATCAGCCACTGGCTTTAAATGTTTAAATTATTTGCACTTGCCCTAATGCTCTCAAATACATCTTGAGGTCACAGCAAGACACGTAACACAAAGCTGCTCCCGGTGGCACAGCCACCATGTAAATGAGATTAGATACATCCCTAATTCCAACGAAGTTGAAACCTTGTGTAAAATGTAAATTAAAAGAATACAGTGATTTGCAAATCCTGTTTAACTTTTACTCAATTGAATACACTGCAAAGACAAGATATCTATTGTTCTAACTGATAAATTGTTTCTTGCAAGTATTCACTCATTTTGAATTTAATGCCTGCAACATGTTCCAGAAAAGCTGGGACAAGTGCAACACATTCTACAGGTAAATTGGAAACAGGTGAGTGTCATGATGATTGTTCACA
Organism: Labroides dimidiatus; assembly: GCA_030710495.1. Classification (NCBI taxonomy): domain Eukaryota; kingdom Metazoa; phylum Chordata; class Actinopteri; order Labriformes; family Labridae; genus Labroides; species Labroides dimidiatus. The sequence goes on from CM061146.1 coordinate 24,538,391, forward strand.
AGCAAGGATGGGGCAAGGTTCACCACTTTGTGAACAACTGCATGAGCAAACAGTCCAACAGTTTAAGAACACTTTTTTCTCAACATACAATTGCAAATAATTAATGTATTTCATCATCTACAGTCCATAATATCATCAAAAGATTCAGAGAATCTGGAAAAATCTCTGCATGTAAGCAGCAAGGCCGAAAACCAACATTGAATACCCGTGATCTTTGACCCTTCAGGCAGCACTGCATTAAAAACCAACATTGTGTGAAGGATATTACCACGTGGGCTCAGGAAGACTTCAGAAAACCATTGTCAGTTAACACAGTTCATCACTACCAGCATCTGTGATGGTATGGGGGTGTGTTAGTGCCAAGGGGCAACATCCATTAGAGAAAAATGAAGCCTATGTGGAAGTGCTAAAAGTTGCTGTGCATGGAGAATCTGCTAGAGGCTGGCTGCAAAAAGACCGAGAGTCACATACACATCAAGCCAAAAAAACAGACTTTTACGGCATAAAAAGACATATTTACAGCCTTGTTCAAAAAACGGCTTGGGTCTGAAACACTAATTTCGCAATTGGCACACACCATGTGGTGAGTGAATTTTTTTCTAACTTGGCGGTTAATTAGATATTTGTCCAATCAGAGGCTGAGCTCAGCTCACATGACTGACAGATGCCCCCTAAAGCTGTTAGAAAGGAAGCTCAATGTCCACGTCATTACCAAGATGGCCCTGTCCAATGACTGGCTTCATTTGACCGTCCATATTTTATACAGGCTATTGTTAGTGCCCATGGCATGACTAACTTGACCATCTGTGAAGGCTCCATTAATGCTGAAAGGTACATACAGGTTTTGGAGCAACATATGCTGCAATCCAAGCCACGTCTTTTTCAGGGACGTCCCTGCTTATTTCAGCAAGACAATGACAAGACACATTCTGCACATGTTACAACAGAGTGGCTTTGTTGTAAAAGAGTGCAGGTACTAGACTGGCCTGCCAACAGTCCAGACCTGTTTCCCATTGAAAATGTGAGGCGCATTATGAAGCGCAAAATACTTCAGCAGAGACCACAGACTGTTGAGCAACTGAAGTTGTTCATCAAGCATGAGGGGGAAAGAATTCCACCTCCAAAGCTTCAACAATTAGTGTCCTCAGTTCACAAACACTTATTGAGTGTTGTCAAAAGAAAAGTTGATGTAACAGTGGAAACATGACCCTGCCCCAGCTTTTTAGGAACATGTTGCAGACATTAAATTCAAAAGGAGTAAATAGTTGCCAAAAAAAAGTTTGAACAATAAATATCTTGTCTTTGTAGTGTATTCAGCTGAATATAGGTTAAACCGAATTTTCATTTACATTTTACACAACGTTCCACCTTCACTGGATTTGGGGTTGTAAAATCATCTGTTTGAGCATCCTCTGCCATCTGTATATGACTCAGGAGTTAATGAGTGAATATGACAATGAACTTAAAAAAAAAGATAAACACTTGACAGAAAAACTGATTCCACAAATCCACATTATCATTTCACTGAGTGCTCAAATGCTCCTGTAAAATCAGAATTAATGCCACTACTTATCCTGCTGTTTGCTGAGATTTAGTAAACTTAGTAAAAGCTTCTATCCAAATGCCTCCAGCATGAGTAAGAGTTTCTAAGAACTACAGCACCCAGCTGTTAAAGGAAATTATTGAGCCTGTTTTGAAAGGGAAGCTTTTTTATAAATCTTTCAGACTTACATCCTTAGAGGGACTGTTCGCCTCAGGGAAGCACAGATAAAGAGGATTTTGAGATGTAATAACAAAAATGATGATTTTGATGGTTCTTTTTCTTAAGAAATTAATTAATTTAAATCAGCCTGAAGCGAAAGACTGGTTTAAAGTGATCCTCTCTGTTCATCTTTACCTCATCAAAGCTAGTGTACACAAGAGTAGTGTTCAGAAAGTATCCAACCCAGCCCTCTTTCCTCATCCAAAAATGAAGCTGAACAGATGAACACATGCACATATCTCAGTACAGTATGAACTAGGGATGAGTCATGCTTTTCAAATATCCAAATATTCATTCATTTGTAAAGAATAAATTAAAAAATAAGAGTTCATATGTTACTACCTTTGAAATATAGCACACAACACCCAGAACAGACAGCATTAGCCTAAAAGCTTGTCAGACTTTACTTTTTCTATATTTAATCTCCATCCAGCTCTATTTTTGGTGCTACATTCCTCCCTGCCACTCGGGTTTGCATTTTCCGTCATAGGTTACACTCACACCCTCACAGTCACTATTGCTCACCTCCAGCTCTGTTAGATTCAATTAGGAAAACTCTCAGTCAGCTATTTCCTACTAGACCCATTGTCGTCTTATCCAGACTAAAGTGCTTTTCTCTCCTTAATCTCTTTCTCTTTGCTACTCAGGGATGAGTCAGTCCAAACCATTACTTTATAAAGTGTGAACAAGTAGCTACATGGATTAAATGTGGATTTCTGAAGACGGCATCAAGGCTGCATTTACCCATCCTTTCCCATCAGTTTTACAGAGTATTTGATCAGAAAAATACAAAAATTCATGCAGAGACACATTAGGTATCTATTAGGGGGTTTTGTGATGCAGTTTAAATCAGAATTCAGCTCCCATATTTGCGTGAGAGACATAGGATGGCGTGTGGATCCGTTATGGAGGGTGTCATGGTGGCAGCGTTGCATGATTTGCCCTCAGACGCAGGTGTTCGGCCTCACAGGCAGGCTGGCTGTCCCAACACCAGCACCTGGTCCTGCTCCTCCAAGAGATCTGCAGCAGTGCCACGATCAACATCTTAACCACAGATTTCCAAAAGGTGGGGGAGTGGGGGTTTGCAACCAGCAGCCTGTGACAGCCCCAGACCAGACCTCACTCTGCTGTGTATGCTTTGGCAACAAGTCAGCCCGCTTTCTCACAGCACACATGCAAGATCTTTAACAGGTTTACACTTCCTACTACGCACACTCCAGAGAGGAATGCACATGCACACTTTAACATCATAGAGATAAATTCGCAGCATATTTGCATGTTATATTTCACCATTTCCTCGTGCGAAAACGCTCCAATAAACATCAGCTATTTGTTTTGTAGGATGCCTTTCCCCTGTGCAGGTGTCTGCAAAGATAAGACCCACATCTCATAAAGTCTTCACGCTCACGTCCGTCAAATAGCCCTCCTGTTTTTCCGAACGCTTACCCCTCAGTCCAAGCAGCACAGGAGGGCCAGACTCTTTACATTCCTCCAGACAGAAACTCAAAACAAAGACTCACTGCTGTTAAATTTGATAGCGTCTATATGTGGAGGAGAAGGACCGACCAGAGAACAAATAACAGAGATTAAAAGCTGACAAAGTCAAGCTGCTCGGTGTTCGTTATCTAACTTTGTTGACATTGATTTATTCATTTACATTTAAATGTGCCAAATAAAATGAAGCAGAGTGTTTATGCAGGTCAGATTGCAGCGCAGTGAGTGTGTATCTTTCTCTTCAGTCTGAGGAGGGGGATTTAAAATGACATATCTCGTCTCACATCCAATCACTTCTCTTCTGTACTCTGTATCGGTGTGCATGAAGGCAGATTTAGACCACATTTCGTGCAAGCGTTAGATCTTATCTCCAACACTTACACATAGCTCATATACATGTGTCAGTCTTTGCTTTTGCAGGCCTGGATAATGAGTGAGCTCATTCACCGTTATATAATCCTGGAGTAAAAGCATTAATTGAGTTTCCGGGCTCTGGCAGCAACCCCTGGGTGGCAGAAGTCATGCAGAACCTTTCGAGTTGAGCCTAATTACTCAAATCAAAGCCGGAGTGACTGAAAAATCAAGTTAGAAAGGAATTAAAACAGTATTCTGTGTTTGTTAGAAACAAAGATGAACAGTCTTTATGAGCCACGTACTACTCCTTACTGTGATATCTGTTGGCTTATCCTTAAATTGTTCCCTGCTACAGTATCTAATCCTATATATGATAGATTACCAAAACATTTTGCAGACATGCCCTATAAAAACTGACTCTGAGCCCAGTTTTTATGCTAAATATAGTTTTAAGCACACAACTTTCTAAAAAAGGCATATCATTTAGCACCAAGAAAATGTAAACATGCATTAAATTCTGAATTTGGAAAAAAAAAAGTGTAATTTCTGCAAAACCCTCCTGCTGTTGGCTTTAATCCATAGACTGTATGATACATGGACGTAGTCTCCGTGATGCCACACATTTGTTTCAGAGTTTTGAAGACCATTGTCAGCCGCCGCCATATTGGAAATGCTGACTCAAGTCAGTGTTGCCTGGAGTTGGTACCTTTAGCTTATACAGAGCACTAAACCACCGTGTATGAAAACAGCTATCAAAGGAATAACCTCTTGAGATGATTTATCTTATTTTCAAGAGGGTCTGTATACTATTCTACAGAAGACAGAAAAAAAGTAAAAGAAATAAAGAGTAGTTTTACAAAGAGCTGGGTCTGAAATGTTCTGACATGTAGAAACTACTGACTGGAGTTAGTTTCTGTAACTTTTTTCACCTCTTGTACCTCAGAGGAGACACATTAGTGTCCCAGTGTGTGATTTCACATTGCATTATCAGTCCAATTAAATTTATTTATAGAATACATTTAAAAACAACCACAATTGACCAAAGTGATTTACAGTCAGAAAATACAACAGCAAGACACATTACAACAAAGACCACATGTTACAAAATTAAGAAATGCAGATTGATTCCTACATCACATCTCTGAGATATTTATATTGACCACTAGACCTCACAAAAGTATAAACATCAAACCATGAACTGGCAATATGACAAAAGGTTATAGCAAAGAGAAACAGCAACTATTTGGAAGTCTAAACCCAGGCTGAACATCCTCCTGGGCCAAAGTATTGTCTAACATACGCGGTGAGGAGTTTCACCCTGGTCTAAAGAGTGTTCGTCATCAGGTTGTCTCTGGTGTTAACTTAATACAGTTGTTATGATGTTTTGGCCAATCAGAATTGGGAATTTAAGACAATTGGGTAATAAGTACTTGGGTTTCACTTTATATTATAATATATATTAATATTAATATATTATATATTATACATGGAGGAAAACATGACCCCTTGTGTTTTTAATTCAGAAAAGTCCAAACTCTTTTTTTTTCCATTTAACATTCAACAAATCAAATGTAGATAGTAACCAGTTTCACACAGTTTATAATATGAATATGTTTATTAAATCTTTATCAGAGTCCATCTTGTTTCCCCCTTCAGAAGGATTCAGGATAATCCAGCTTATTGTGGATCAAAGGTTTCTAAATCCTGTTCAAAGTTTTAAACAACACTTTCTGAAAGTTTGATCCAGATCAAAGCCAAAACAGGGTTACATAAACTAATCTGAAACCAGAGACCTTTTTATTCTCTGATTGAACTGTTTTCAAGATTTGATTCAATCTGAAAGAAGAAATCCGGCCGGTAACTTTTGAACCATTTAGCACCATGTTTTCCTTTTTCTTGGCTCAGAGAAGTGCAGACATGGCTTCATTAAAATACCTCAGAGTGATGCATCCAAACCACACCATAATGTAAAAGTTCTTTGAAGAATATATTTGAAGAAGAAATTACCTGCAAAAATAAGGACTGGTTAGCCTGAGCTGCAACCATACGATACCATATGTTTAACAATAATCATGCAGCTTTTAAATCAGCATCATTCTGTTTATGTGTAACAGTGTCAGCCATCTGATGTTATGCATGGCTCATATGTGCTTGACCTACATTATAACTTTTTGCGTGGTATTTTTCTTCTGAATGTACTGAATAACATTCATCTGTTATAATGTGCATGGTCCTTAAGTACATAAGCACACACTGTAGGCTGGAGTCCAAAGCATTTAATATGTGTTATATCACAGGGTAAAGTGGCTGCTGTAGCTTAAGCTTCTTATCTCTGTGCCTACTTCACAGCATCTGACTGGGAGGAAGTGGAAGCTTAAAAATCCGGTCAGTGAAAGTCTTTTGAAACTGTAAGAGGTGGTTTATAAGATGCTGTGAGGAATAAAGGAAAACTTCTCCTGTAAATAATCTGAGCTGTGCTGCAGGTTGAGTTCTTATTGTTGGCTGTGAAGGGGGTTGTTGTTTCACTTATTTATTCATTTTGAAGTGGAGTAGTATGAGGTGCCCCCCGGGAGATCCTGGTCAGCTTAACCCCTTCGTTTGGAAACTAGCCAGGGAGCTAGCATGGAATTTACGCTATCAACCACTACAAATGGGGTCATCTTAACCCAGGGGGCTCCAACCTTTTTTCAGGATGACTTGGTTCACTCATTGTTTATTGCCAAACAATACAGTAGCTTTAGTGACAGTAAAATAAAATACAAATTTGTAACAGTAATTCCATTCACATTCATTTTAAAAACATTATCCACCAGCTACTGAGTCCACACATTAGCTACTGCTCGTTAGAAAAGGTGATGGAGTCATAAGTATGAACATGATTGGCTGATATTCTTTGTGGGGTGTGGAAGGGGAGGTTGTATGAATATGGAGTTGTTGTAAATAGAGTTTGCATCGATTCTTTGTATTTTTTTTTCCTTATTCTTTTTTTACATTTTCCATTGGTGAGCTTCTTATTGAGGTCTTGCGAGGTACCAGTAACTCACCAGCTAGCTGTTTGAGATCACTGTCTTAACCACATAATTAGGCTAATTTAAAGAAGTTCTGACCAAAACATTAATATAAGTGAAAGTACACCAGATGTGACAACTTCGCACATTTAACTTTGCTGTCAGTAAACTAATCTGCTTGGAGCTTACCAGGTGTACGGTTCTACAGACTTAGAAAAGAAAAACTGTAACTAAGAAAATGAGTTATTTTGAGGGTGACAGTGACTCATGTACCTTTACAGCTGTTCTGTGCTCTGAGTACTAAACTACACCTTTCGGCATGTTCCTGACTCATGATGAAGAGCAGATACTCAGGGAAAAAAAGTCTTGGCTAAAAGTGGAATTATCTTTTTGGTTTATAATCCTGGATCTGAAATGTTCTCAATTTTAAAATACAAAGTATCTTTCTGAACAAAATTAAAGGTGACTGTTTCTATTTGATATTAAATGCAGATCCCCTCATATCCAGAAAATCTATTCAACTGAAATCACCCAAAAAATATATATTTTTTTAAAAAGTATGCAAATATAATAATAATAACTTTTTTGTCTCAAATATGGAAGCCAGTTTGTTGGGGACTGTCAGTCTGCTTTGGATCTGCTGCTTGTGGCCTGTTCATAATCCATGATTTAAAATGAGATTATTGGTGCTAAATTTGGTTATTTCTAAGTACTATTACTCAGTATCTGCAGTCAGGTCAGATTTTAAGAGAGAAAACAAATCTAAAACACGGGTTAAGCTGTTTGTGATAATGTTAATTTCAACCCACATGCAGCAGCTATGCTGCAGTCATCTGATCAAACAAGAGTCTGTCAATAAAATGAAGAGTGAGGTGACGTTAGCTCTGCTTGGTGAGGTTGGAGTTGGTAGATGAGCTCTGGTTGGACATAACCAGGATTCACTGACATTCCATGTCACATACACGTCTCAGAGCACCGGGCTGTGAGTAGCACTACACAGAGAATCTGTTCAGCTTCTGGAAACTAAACTACAAACTGAGTTTACTAAGTTTTGATAGTTGTCACATTTCAAACAGTAGCTCTACATACCAACAAACAAATCCATTACCTCATCAGAAACGGTGTCTTTGTCCCATAAAAAACTACCGATTCTGACCAAAGGAGTTACTGCAGTCAATGCCAAACAGATGGTCTTTACATTAACTTCAATGAAGCTATATGCTCTCCCTGTGGCTCACACACATCATCTTGTTGTGCCAGTTTCTTGTTGTTGTCTCTTTCATTGGATCGACTCATGGAATGTTTGTAGTGATTAATTTCTACTGATATTCACTTTACAAGGAAATAAAGAAAGAATCTGTTAGTAAGTTGAAATCCGAATATGACTTAAGAAAGACATGGACAATGAAATGGATACAGACCTTTTTATTTAGTTGTATTCAAATATGCTTGTTATTGTCAATGTCAATCTATTTGTTATGTGCTTCTTTTATGCAGCAAAGCTAATAAAGCTGCAGTCCAAAGTTGATTCATGTTGATACTAAGGTCAAAATGAAAACTCTGCCCAAGTACATAAAGAAGGAGACTTTCTTTTTCTACATCAGACTCCAAGTTGTAGCTTTCTAGAAAGTTTTTATCCGCTGTAACTTGGCTGACTGTCTTGTTAGCAGAGAGCAGCTACATTCCTGAGCAGCTCGAGGGGGAAGTTCAGGTGACAGTCGACCTACATTGCCCGGGGTTCTGTAAACTGTCGTCTTGGCCACTGTCCTCTGTCTTCCTCCACTTTCTCTCTGTTGACTTCACTTTCACATTCTTATGCAACCTCCCAGTCTGGCTCCCTGTTTCCCTCTTTTATCTTCTGTTCTGTCATTTTGGCTTTATTTCACAGACAGTATCTGCTTCCCCTGCACTTTTTAAAGGAGGGAACATTAGCTTTTCATTAGACAGCAGGTTTTCTGTTGGATAAAGGAGCTCTTGTCCTCTTGCTGCCAAGCGTTCACCTTCATAATTGGTTTCAGTGGACACCCAGCTGAGAAAATCACCCACAGAGGAAAAATGTTACATCTTACACACTTTTTTTCTGCAGATGCAAAAGATTTTGTGCTTGTTTAGCTTCATGTTTTTGCATTTTGATTTAATGTGAATCCAGTGTGCAAACCGTCACATTTTCACCGCTGCTCTTAAGTGTGCAGAGATTTGCCTGTTATGTCACACCCTTGATATTCTGGTAATATTGCATAAGCGTCTTTCATGTAGTAAGTGTGTTAACGTGTGTGTTTGTGTGTTTCAGGATGTGTAAACCCTGCGGAGTTGACGACAGAGCGAGCCCACTCTGCTGTGGAAGAGATGTTTGAGACCCTCAGAGGTCTGAGTCACACCAGAGACCACCTGAAGCAGCTGCGCTCCGTCTACACAGCCAGCGACGGAGTCCACCAGGTCTGAAACACACTGAAACACACACTGTCACCATCAGAACACATTGTACACTTTACATGTATAGTTGAAAAGGTAAATGTACACCACATGATGTCAGCTATTAGATTGTGGACTTAAGTTTGAAGCTGTACATTCAGGAGTTTTATAGTCAACATCACTTTTTCTTCTCTTTTCTTTGGAGCAAACCATGTTTGTATTCTGACGAGTAGGTGGAGCTAAATGTTTGCAATTCAATGCAGTAACAAATAGCTCATCCCCAACTGCTATGTTAGTCAGCAGGCTGCACTGATGGAGTAATTTGAATACTTTTGCTTCAAAACCCAGGCTTTAACCAAATTCCACACATATTGTGAAATAAATGTTGAAATCATGGAATCAAGAGCAGCAAATCTGGGCATTCAAAGGCAATCAAATTGGGGAGACTCCAAGATATCCAAGTTTTTGATGAACCTTGAAAGACGAGAGCATTTTGGAACTATTAAATGCAAAGTGTATAAAAAAAGATAGTGCTCTTACAAATTTAGAAAAAAAAAGATGTGCAAGTTGTGCTTTCAGACAAAATACAGTTTTTGAACAGCAGCTTATCATGAACATTTGATCCTATGAAAGTGAAAAAGGATTTTTCATCCATGTGCTGTTGATCCTTTGGTCTAGTATCAACCCCCTCTTGGTGGTTTAAGGTGTTAAAATTCCAATCTGGAATCTGTCAGCACTGTCACTCAAGGAACTGCAGGTTTTAGCTCTTCTGCATTGGCTTCATTTCTTGTAGCCAGAGGCTACTGCTTGGCGTAAGCTCATACCTTTGTTGGCGTGTTAGCTTAGTAGAGACTCTGATCAGCCCAGAGGTTTGCTGGGAAGAATCCTAACCCAAGCAGAGTTGGTTTGCAAGAAAGTTGGATAAAATGTTGTATAGTGAGACATTCACCTTCCCTATTCACTGCACACCTGCTTTAATGCTAACTCATCCACACTAATTCAGCACCTCCAGCTTTCTGTCCCTTAACACAAATCAGTGCAAAATCTTACTCCTGTGTTATACCGGTGCATTGAAGACAGGGTGACCAACCGTCTTCTTTTGCACGGACATGTCCTTCTTTTTGGTTGTAAAATAACGTCTGGGAGGATTTTTGGAAATTCCCTAAAATGTGCAGGTTTTGCTCATCTTGTTCTGCAGACCATTACTTTTTATTATAAAGTGCTGTACTGGGCCCAAGCGGCAACCTCCAGTGTGAAAATATGAGACTATGCAGAAGTGCTAAAATCTGCAGTTCAATGAGTGTCCGCTTGAGGCTGGTTCTGGAGGTACCGGAAGTCACAAACACACCAAGCCAAAAAAAGCTGTTTTCACAGCCGAAATAAGCACATTTACAGCCTGCTACAAAGAATGTCTCCGATCTGAATCACTAATTTCTCTAACCACACGCACTGTCCAACTCTGCATTTTAGATGATATTAAGATCACCAATTCGTCCAATCAGAGGCACAAATCAAACATCCTCTGACTGACTGCCCTGCACTCTCAGACAGAAAATGCCGAAGTGCAAAGCCTTGTTCCCACCGAGCGGTTCAGTTCTCGGTACGGCACGCATTTTGTAGGGTTTCCATTGAAAACAACAGGTCACAAAATAACTGAACTGTACTGTAAATGCACCTTTACGGACTGCAGAAAAAGTACCCCTCTTTTCGTCATGGTCATGACCCATGGGAAGCAATGTGTTTTTTTCACAGGTGTTATTCATATTTATGGTATAGATTTATTTATTTATTTGTTTATTTATTTATTTATTCAAAAAGAAAAGGAACATTTTTAATAAATGTATGGTTTTATAGAGGTTGTTTTTGAGTACCTTTGTGTATTCTCGAAGTATCTCCAAGAGGCCAGGTAGGGTGTCCTCTTTTGGGGTTTTCAGAATATAGTCATCCTATTGAAAACATTTATTAAGTTTGCATGGGATCCTCCAGCATTAAAGGCTTCAGACTGACAGGAGTGGCCATTTGAAAACGACTGAATAGTATGACAGACGATGGATGCCCTCTAGTCTTTCAACATGATGGATGGCCTTCAGATTTTTTCATCAGTTTTTATTCTGTGAATAAAAAAAATGTTTGGTTAAAGCTACTCTACTTCAGAAACCCAAAATGTCCTTATTAGACCCTGAAGCTATCACTTCCTCAATCAAACCCTGATGCACACCACACTTGCAAAGTAACTCAAAAATCCAATGTTTCCACTTTAATCTTAAAAGTCAGTGTCACACTCACAGGGCAGATTTTTCAGTTAACATTTACTTTCCACTCAGCGGCTCTCCCTCATGTTTTATTCTTGTATTTTCCACCCTGTAGCTGCAGTGCAAACAGACATAGATTTAGACGAAGACCTCTGGCCTCACTCTCTTTTGTCCCTCTTCAGTTTGCGTCACGGCAGCAACAGAGAAGGAGTTCAGTGTGAGAGCCTCTTCAGAAACTGTCTGCTCCTTCAGGCTTATGTAACTCAGGAGGGCCTCTGTGTGCATTGGAAAGCTTTGTCCCCATGAAAAGACTCACCTTTTACATGGACAGTAGCTGTCTTTCACTCTGATTGGGCGGCTTTTTCAGAGAATTATTGGTCAGGAGCGCGAAGGTCAGACGATGAAAGTTGAAGAGTGTTACTTCTTTTTCTTTCAAGGTCTTTTTTATTTTCTCGGCCAAATACGTGCAAGGAATAAAGACACAGACAAGAAACTGAATGAAATCTCTGCTTGGCTTCAACAAAAGCTTTACAGATGCTCTCTGTCTTTGTTCATCTTTCACTGTCTCTTCAGGCTGATGGAGTCTTTGTGTTCCTCTGTCTCTCATACGGCTTATCAAATAATAAATCAGAGAGAAACAAAGCCTTACAGTTGTTAGAAAAGATGAAACTCTGTTTATCATTGTGTTAAAATAGATGGAAGGTTCAACAGAAGGAAATTCAATATTAAATATATAAATATAACTATATTTCCATATAAAGACACAAAAATATACACTCATACTTAAAGTAAAACACCATTTTTAAAGTAAACATTTAAAAGGAGCATATGTATGCCATACCCAAGAAAACTAAATTCACTTCCAAATTCTGACAAAATAAGACAAATAATTCACTCATAGGCCACAATCCACTTTAAGTTGATTGTAGTGACACCTTTGGCTGTAGTGTTTTTCCAGTCAAAAGACACTGTTTCCCATGAGCACCATCACCCACTGTCATGAAGACATGACCCTTACCAAGGTGTACATTTTTTTTTTGAAGCAAATAAACAAAGGGCAGGTATTTATAACACTACTTTTCTTGGTTTAATACAACTTCTCATAGGATACAAAGCAACAAGATAATATATTTATTTATCACGTGACAAGAATCAAACTTTGTAAACTCAATTTGTAGTTTAGTCCAGAAGGTGAGCAGACTGTCAGTTTAGTGTTACTCACAGCCCGGTGCTCCAAGACGTGTCTGTCTATGTGTAACGATAGTGAATCCTGGTTATGTCCTACCAGTGCTCATCTACCAGCTACAGCCTCACCAAGCAGAGCAAACGTAACCTCACTCTTCATTTCATTGATAGACTCTCAAGTTTGGAAAGATCACTGCAGTATAAACTTTCTCACTCTTCTGCTTAGCTTTTTTCTTCTGTCCTTCTGTCTTTTTGACAGTCCCACTCCAGTGTCCAACATCACTACAAAATAAATACAAAATGAATACAATAAATCATTTTCTTTAAAGAAAAAGGACAGATCCTCTCAATGGGTCAGATCTCACTTCTCATCGCTAATCTCTGCCAGCTGGCCAAGTAACTCTTGGTCTGCATACAGACCACAGATACTAAAAAATATCATTTTATTTTAAATATCCAGTTTTGGTGCTGGTGATCTCATTTTAAATCATGGATTATGAACAGTCAAATATTTACAAGTAAAGACTTCATTCTTCCAGAAGTCTCAGATTTCTCAACGGATGGGCTTGAGGGTGGTTGAACCTCCTCCTCTAACTCATGGTAGAAATGGGAATGCACATTTTCTCCTAAATATGGAGCTCTTGCTTCCTCTGTGGAGATATCATGAAGGCAGCCTGTGTGCCTAAAGATGCAGCATGTTCTGTGGACAAAGAAATGATCTGAATCTGAATGATATTTTAATGTCATTCAAATGTCATCTTTATCACAACGTGCTGAGATCCTCACCTGTGCAGCCGAGTATTCATGCATGTGAGCAGAATATGTTGTATTAGATCAGAACTGTTTGTTCCTGCTGAACTCTGAAAGGATTCGTATAAAGAGGAGAACGGCATCACATCAGCAGCTACATGATGTTCTTGATAAAACATCAGAAATCCATTGTCTCCGCAGCTTGACGCCACCCGTCTGAAGCCAGTACCTGCAGGATGAGACACTCTCCTCTTATTGAAGTTTCCCTGAACGTTGTTCCTCTTGTAGCCCTAAAATCACAAATTGTTTCCATGAGCAGCAATGACTGTGTGCTGTTAGCTTTATCAAATCATCTTTTACCCCTCTGTTAAACGACAGGATTAAATTAACAAGTAGATGTGTAATAAATGTGCGTCATGGTTTCGCTGATAACACCACTCAGGTGCACTTTATTGGAGACGGCATTAATCAGAGCAGCTCACAGAAGCACACACTCATTTTCCAAACACATGTGCAGTTGTTGTAAAAGCAGCATTAATATTTCATATTTTCTGAGCACATGTCACACTGAGGCCAAGTGAACACTGTTGAGTTTCCTGGAATGATAACATCAATGAAGTCTGAGTAACAGCCTGAAGCAGCAGGAGTTTAATGCTGTGTGTTCACTCTGCAGAGAGGAGAGGCTGCCCCTCTGTGATGTCTGAGAAACACTTAGGCCATGTGCGCACAAAAACCTTAACTGTAAATGGAGAAGTCACTGCAGGTAATCTAAAAACACAACCCCCCCTTCTTTGTCTGTATGTAAGTGGGTGATACTTGTAATTTATCAATTTTATGATTCTCTTTTGTTTAACCTGAGGTAAAACCTGAGGTAAAGCTCACAGCAAAGGTTTAATAGGTTTAATTTACCTCCTCATTTATTTTTTTTTTTTTAACTTGTCCCGTCCAGCATCACGACAGCAGAATTGTGGTCTGGCTGCCATATTTGTGCAGAACAGATTTACTTTGCCAAAAGGAGCCGCTTGTGTAAAAGGTTCCCCTTGAGTTTTAAATGACACTTTTTATTGGTGCTATGGAGTTTCTTTTTTCCGTATATTGCCAAGGTTAAAGATTACTGCCGGACCGGACCAAGGTGATAGTAGAAGACAGAAGGGAAGAGGGCAAAGAGAGAAGGAAATAGACAGAAAAGGAAAGAGAAATGACTAAACAAGAACAAGAGAGAACAACCAAAATAACTGAGCAAATACATACAGACAGGAGAACCAAAAAACCAGCTGCTGAGCCTGAACAGTCACCTGAGGTCTTTGACACAACAACCACTAGGAGCACCTGCGGAGAGATGAACTGGAGAGGTCATAAGCAACAATGAGCACAGCAATAGTAATTTTATATATATATATATATATATATATATATATATATATATATATATATATATATATATATATATATATATATATATATATATATATATATATTTATTTATTTGTTTATTTGTTTATTTATTTATGCATACATACACATACATACACATATACATACATACCCACACACACACATATACTTCTATATATACACACATATATACATACATACACAAACATATATATATATATACACTACCGTTCAAAAGTTTGGGGTCGCTTAGAAATATCCTTATTTTTGAAAGAAAAGCTGTGTTTTTTCAATGAAGATAACTTTAAACTAATCAGTAATACACTCTATACATTGTTAATGTGGTAAATTACTATTCTAGCTGCAAATATCTGGTTTTTGGTGCAATATCTAGATAAGTGTATAGAGGGCCGTTTCCAGCAACTATCACTCTAGTGTTCTAATGGTACAATGTGTTTTCTCATTGCATCAGAAGGCTAATGGATGAATAGAAAAACCTTGTGTAATCATGTTAGCACAGCTGCAAACAGTTTAGCTGGTTAGAGAAGCTATAAAACTGACCTTCCTTTGAGCAGGTTGAGTATCTGGAGCATCACATTTGTGAGGTCGATTAAACACTCAAAATGGCCAGAAAAAGATAACTTTCATGTGAAACTCAAAAGTCCATTCTTGCTCTTAGAAATGAAGGCTATTCCACGCGAGAAATTGCCAAGAAACTGAAGATTTCCTACAATGGTGTGTACTACTCCCAACAGGGAACGGCACAACCAGGCTCTAACTAGAGTAGAAAGAGAAATGGAAGGCCACGCTGCACAACTGAGCAAGACGATAAATACATTAGAGTGCCTAGTTTGAGAAATAGACACCTTGCAGGTCCTCAACTGGCAGCTTCATTAAATATTATCCGCAAAACACCAGTGCCAGCATCTACAGTGAAGAGGCAACTCCAAGATGCTGGCCTTCAGGGCAGAGTGGCAAGGAAAAAACCATATCTGAGACTGGCCAATAAAAGAAAAAGATTAATATGGGCAAAAGAACACAGACATTGGACAGAGGAAGATTGGAAAAAAGTGTTATGGACAGACGAATCAAAGTTTGAGCTGTTTGGATCACATAGAAGAACATTTGTGAGACGCAGAACAACTGAAAAGATGCTGGAAGAGTGCCTGACGCTATCCGTCAAGCAAGGTGGGGGTAACATGATGGTCTGGGGTTGCTTTGGTGCTGGTAAGGTGGGGGATTTGTTCAAGGTAAAAGGGATTTTGAATAAGGAAGGCTATCACTCCATTTTGCAACGCCATGCCATACCCTGTGGACAGCGCTTGATTGGAGCCAATTTCATCCTACAACAGGACAATAACCCAAAGCACAGCTCCAAATTGTGCAAGAACTATTTAGAGAAGAAGCAGGCAGCTGGTATACTATCTGTAATCGAGTGGCCAGCGCAGTCACCAGATCTCAACCCTACTGAGCTGTTGTGGGAGCAGCTTGACCGTATGATAAGCAAGAAGTGCCCATCCAGCCAATCCAACTTATGGGAGGGGCTTCTAGAGGTGTGGGGTTAAATTTCTCCTGATTACATCAACAAAATAACAGCTGGAGTCCCAAAGGTCTGCAATGCTGTAATTGCTGCAAATGGAGGAGTCTTTGACGAAAGCAAAGTATGAAGGAAAAAAGTATTATTTGAAATAAAAATCATTATTTTTAACCTTGTCAATGTCTCGACTATATTTTCTATAAATTTTACAACTCATGGGATAAATAAAAGTGTGTGTTTTCATGGAAAACCCAAAATTGTGTGGGTGACCCCAAACTTTTGAACGGTAGTGTATATATATATATATATATATATATATATATATATATATATATATATATATATATATATATAGATAGATAGATAGATAGATAGATAGATAGATAGATAGATAGATAGATAGATAGATAGATAGATATACACATACATACACATATCCGCATAGGCACATACACGTACCTACATGTGTATGTGCCTATGCATGGGTGAGAGTGCAGATTATTCGGGTTAAGTTGTGTTTCGTGTTGAGTGATCAAGCTCCTCATTCTTTTGACTTTTTTTTATTCATGCATGCCTTAGTGCAGGAGAGTCCAAACTTTTATCAGAGGGTCACTTTTGATTCTGTGAAAATGAACAAGAACCAGCAGCTTTGCTGCTTAGCGACGTCACATACTTTGGTTTTGTTTGTGACCTTGACAGATAATATAACTATTCACATGATTTAGAACATAATTTAATTTCAGTGAAATGATTAATACATTATAAGATGAAAGCTGAGGGCTGTATGAAAATGGATCTCAGGCCATGATTGGCCCCCAGGTCTGACTTTGGACATGCCTGCCTTGATGAGAAAATGCTGTATTCTAAAATTGTAGTGGCACCAGTTTTGGTGGGTTTTATTTTTTTATTTTAATGTTTCATTTTTTTATTTTTTTATTTGTTTGTTTGATATTTAATTGTTGATGGATTGGTTGTTTGGTTCATTTACAGTGACAGTGCATGTTGATAAAAACTTGTGTTTTTATCCAGAGTTAGCCAAGAGACTAGTTTCCAGAAACTGTCTCATTGCTGAACTTAATGCTCCTCGCATGTTCAGGTTTCTGTGTTGCTGACTCAAGTCAGGCAAGGGTCAACAGCAACAGAAGAATAAGCTGTTTGGCTTTGGCAGAGAAGATCTGGCAAATTTTTCATGGGTGCATCCCAAATACTCAGCTCTGCTGCTCATCTACAAATGCAGCTCCATTTAAAAGAGAAATAAACGGGTTCTCCAACAATAAAATATTTATTTCCAGGAGGCTTTGTTATAACAAAAAAAAAAATATTCCAATCACATATTGTCTCACTATTTAAGCTAGGTTTATGAAGATTACGTGTAAACTGATGTGCAGACATCTTCACTGATCTCTTCTTCTTCAGTTCAGATGTTAGTCATTCTGTTCATGTGTCACTCTTGCACCACATGATCACATGGTATTTATACCATGTGACCAGTGCAACAAGGCCTGCTCGCTTACAGTGATTTTTCCAAAACATTTCCCGCTGTATTACTTCATCTCATCCTGGTCACTTTTGCAAAACTACCTTGAAATTTTTGTGAAGTTTTGGAAGCATCCCCTGACCACCTTTATGCACCTTCTGAAGTTTGGGTTCAACTGCATCTTGACAGACACAGTGTGTCCTGCTTCTACTAAACATCATTCCAGGAAACATAATGCATCAGTTTTCCCTCTGACAACACTCGTCACCACCTCGACTGAACTGTGCACTCTTCAGAGAGTATCAGCTCACTACAAGTGCAAAACAACATATTTCCTCAGTGATGCTTGTTGCTGCTCTGCCAAGATTCAATCCTGACAAACCACAAATTGTCAGTTTCACACTTTTTTGTCTTTGTGCCGAAAACAAAAGGAGGGATTGAATGCTAATCTGAACTTTAGAGGAGACGTGCTGCACTATTTTTAACATATTATGAGAGGGAAAAGAACAAGCAGAGCACACGTGTTGATTCAAATATGGTGATTCATTTCTTAGAGACTTAAATGAGATGCATAGTACAACTTCTTTTAACTGAATGAATTATTTCTGAAGACATACCGGTCTGTTCTGTACTCTAGTTGGTGTGTGTTTTGGAAATGTTACATGTTCAAAAACAGGCTGTGTGAAAACTGATACTGACATGTTATGGTTGTGTTTGTGCAAGTTCGGATGAATCTTTAATATCGAAGCTCTGGCGTTGAAATATGGCTGATGCTGTGGTTGTTTTTGTCCTGTGGGTGTGTGCTGGGGAGGTTAAATTGGTTGGCTCTTCTCATTTTTGGACAGAAGTGTGTGTGTGTATGTATGTGTGTGTGTGTGTCACTGTTTACACCTGCGCTGCTGCTGTTTGTGTGTGTGCAGGCGTGTTTTTCTGGAGGTGAATCACTAATGTGTTTACTCCATGCAGCACACTCATGTTGATTTAGGTAAATGTTAGTTTATATAATTCATGATTTACACATCATGAACGGCAGGATTTACCCCGGGCGTAATTTCTCTGCTGCTCCGGGATCAGAGGAGTGGGAGGCCGGGACAGAAAAACCACAGCACCACTGATGCTCCATACTTAGATGAGAGGATGCCTGTGGGAACAAACAGCTGGACGCATTAGTATCTGGATAAATGTGTGTGTGTGTGTGTGTGTGTGTTCAATGGTTATATAAGCACTTATGTGGAGGAGTTTTCAGACGTCTCTGTGAAACATCTCAATAAAAAGTTATGCTCCTTCACTTCCTCACATTTAGCTCAATTTATCACTGAAGTAAGATGAGGAAGTCTACCCTCTATCAGCTGCTCTATTTTAAGACTTCAGATATTCAGAGCCCTCAAATAAAGCTCTGCCCAGTCTTATCCGGGTCTTTATTGTTCTCTGAGACAGCAAACTCACTCACATGAAACAAAAATCTGGGCTGAATTCTTTGAGGTTTACAGCTGGTACATTCTGTCCCGGTTATCTGGGAAGGGAAAGCTGAGTTCATTTTGCTGTTGGGCATTGTTTTCCTTTTGGATCACCTGTTAAAAATGATCTAAGGTATTTATGAAGTCCTGGTACAGGTCTTGTTGCTCTGTCTCATAGAAGACATCAACACTAAACATGCAAACATCACATCAGATAGCAGACTTAGTTATAAAGAGTTGTTCAAGTGTGGGCCAGAAAGGTGAATGCTTGTATAGGTGCCATCCATCCATCCATCCAACCTGCCAGTCAGTTTCCTCCACTTGTGCAGAGTAGGTTTGGAGAAAAGAATCCAGACTTATGACTTCCCAATCTAGAGTGATTATTACAGATGATAATAGAAACGAGACAACAGAAATGAGAGGAAATGTATTGAGGACACGCAGGGATTTCAGAAATCTTGTAAATGCTGATTTTGCACAGGAACCAATCACAGGCCTGCGTTTCAATGTAAAATGATAAACCAGGTCTTACGCCGAGTCCAGACATCCTGCAAAGAAAACTCATTATAACTACTTGGTCGCTTCCAAAATCTCATGACAAAAGTTTAGGCTCACTTTCCCATTCACAAATCTGTTTCATGGTCTGTTTTTCTTACATAGCTGATTGCTGATGGAGCAATCTACTATTTTCTGACAAAACCAAGTGATTTTTCTATGTGACAATGTACATTCTCTTTCTGTGAGTTAGGATTTAAAATTGCAGATTATATCAGAAATGTTTTATATTATTGAAGTATAAAGACTAGAAAGACTGACTGAGGAAAGCCACAGTCTGACACCAGGAAAGCACCGGATGCGTCTCCAGTCCAGCTCCATTTCGTTGTGTGTTGACTGTGTGCTCTCTCATCCCTCAATTAGTCAGGCTCATTCCAGGACTGAGTCCTGAGACCGTGGCGTTCCTTATATTGGGCCTCTCTTCATTCATGTTGGGCTGGCTCCGCTCATTATGCAGGTTTGTTGTTATAGTCAAGTTAAATAAGATCTGGTATTGACACGGTTTGTTTTATTTTGAAATTCAGTGGGCGTTTTTAGGTAGTTTCCGTGTACAACTTCCTGTCCCACTGGATCTGCTTTTTGAAAAGTGACACATCACAGATCAGCAAATTTAAGAAGCTTGCATGTTTGCAGCAACAGAGCAGACTGCAACAAAGCAGATCCAGTGTGAGTTTTTACTCTGACTTGAGAAGAAACCTGTCAAATCGGGTGTCATGACAGGGTGGACCAGACTGGAGACGTATCTGCTGTATTTTGGCCGTTAAGGCTGTTGCCTAGCTGCCATGCTAACACAGTCTCGCCTCTAATTGTGCCTAATTGTGCCTAATTGTGCCTAATTCCGAGCTGTTATGTAATCAAAACAGATGAGTTATATTAATATCACTTTTATACAGTTTTCAAAAATAATCAAAGAGAAGAAAGAGACCAAAACATTTTTGAACCAGACTGTAAACATCTTTATATCTGCTGTAAAAATAACACAAGTGCTTGTTACCTCATTATAAAGTCAAAACAAAAGGAAACATAATCAGTGGTCAGACAATATTTACAGATGTTTTGGACTGTCATCATCACATCTACACCCACCAGAGGAGCTTGGTGATAAATTAGGAAACAACATCTCACAATGGAAACCACATTCTCGTTAGCCTGAATAATCCACAGACTGGACTGTGACCTTTGTTCAGGAGAAAATACTCTGAGCTGAAAACAAAGTGCTGTTTTTAGCAACATTCAGCAGAGCAGGGATTTTCATCCTGATTGCTGAAGTGTTCAAACTCCTCAAAGTGAGGTGACTCATAAGTTAGGAGCCTGTCGGGTCAAACCAAGCTGTTTATAGCTCACACCCACAACCATTCACACAAGCATACAAAGACTAAAACCCCAACAGCTCTTCATCCACTTTAATACAAACATGTATTCATAACAATGGTTATATAAAAAGAAAACCACACTCTGAAGCGTGGCTATTTTTTCTCCGTGGATAACTTCATGGAACTGTTTGCTTTGCTGTTTGTGTTTTTCAGGCCACCTATCGTCCATTCCTGCGCCAGATCCTGGAGGAAGTCTTCCACCCGGACAGACCTGAGTGTCCAGACATTGAGCACATGTCCGGAGGACTCACAGACCTGCTAAAGACCGGCTTCAGCATGTTCATGAAGGTTAGACACCACTCACATGCACTGACACACGCAAACACACACGTTTGCATGTAATGAGGTCAGCGCTGTCACGTCCTCACCCACCCTGTGGCAGCCTCCCACTGTGGATAACAAAGTGTCTTCTCCCACAGCTTCAGATTGACCTGATTTGATAATTTGCTTGATAATTTCATGTTGGCACAGTTTTGACCTGCTGCACTGACCGATCCATCAAAGGAAGAAAAATAGGTCATATCCCGCCAGTTTTTATTTCCTTTAAACACGATTATGCCCTCAAAGAAAGCACTGTTAAACTTTAATGTCAAGACGGTTAGATTACCCTCAAGACTTTCAGCTGCTGTCTGAGGATGGTTTATGTCTTTGGGAGGTCACATGGAGCTTTTCTGGCATAATTGCGGTTAATAATAAACAATTTTCAAGAAGACTTCTGTGTACTGCATCATTTACAATCCAGGAAGCAACTTAAGAAGCCGCTGTGTGTTCAGAATAAAAGGGAGGTGAAATTCACCCTCCAGAAATGTAAGCAAAAGAAACTTAATTTCTCAGTTACTTGAATCTCCCAAAGGAGCGCCGGTCCATCTGTCTATGGTGAGTCTCAGTTTCATTGTAAACGGTAAGTCCCACGGAGGCTTCACTTGTGATAGAAAGATAAAAGGCAGATATTATTTGAGTGGCGCAGTCTCAGTAGCACTTTCTGATGGGTTATTTCAAAATTCTGTTCAAAATTAGTGGAAGTTAAAAC
This sequence comes from Labroides dimidiatus, assembly GCA_030710495.1. Taxonomy (NCBI): domain Eukaryota; kingdom Metazoa; phylum Chordata; class Actinopteri; order Labriformes; family Labridae; genus Labroides; species Labroides dimidiatus. The sequence continues at coordinate 24,560,432 of CM061146.1, forward strand.
TAACATAAAAAACTTATTTTAAAAAAATTCAGATGGTCTGCTCTCCAACTCCCGCTGCAACAGACGGATCCAAATCCAGTAAAAGGTTTTAATCTAGATTGAATCTGCCCAAGCCAAATGTTCTGCTCAAGTTGTCTGTAATCAGTTTTACCATACAATAGCAGAGTTTGGATCGTTCTCCTTTCTTGGGTTAAGATGATGTTTGGAAGTCTTTCTAATGATTCAGATTATTTGAATCAGCAGGAACAGATCCCAAACAGCTCTTCATAGTGTCGTTCATGGACAGCTGTCGCAGGGCTGTGTTCCTGCAGAGGTTTCAGGCAACAGGGGAATGACGACATCAAAGTAAACTGAATTTGACAGAGGTTAAAATTTAATTTAAAAAAAGTAATAAATAAAAAAATTTAAAAAAATGATAATGAACGATAAACAGATGTGAAGTTCTGTGAGTTACTGGCCACCAATACTGAGCCCAACGTATAAAAGATGCTCTGGGAGCACTGGTTGCATGTCCCATGTTCAGAAGCGAGAGTCCTTGAAGTGGTCAGCAAAGGTTTGATTCCAGTCTAAAGCCTGATTTGTACTTGATTCATTCGCGAGGTCAACGCGGTTTTGTGAGGACGAATGATGTCATTTTAGCAGCCTCGCCCCTTTGCACAGTCCTTTTCACGCAGAAAATTCCGCATTGCACACCTCAGAAGACTTCTAACAGGAGCTCTTTGTTTCTGAACCACGAAAAAACGTGACATTTATAAGATTCAGTGCAGAGTGTGAAAATGTATAAAAGCCACATGCATTCTTTTGTGCAGATCTTGCGCGTCATGTTCGTGCAGAAAGCATGATCAGCCCTTGAGTCCTGTTTCTGCATGTCGCCAAAAACTGCAGTTCCTAGAGTGTCCACTTGAGGCTGGTTGCAGAAGCAGTGGAAGTCATTTCAACACATAGCTAAAACAAGCATGTTTACAGCCAGGTCCAAAATAATAGTTTTGGTATGAAGATATTAAAGGTACAAGTTTTATATAATGTTTGTTAAAGTCATACCCCGCTCGCTCTCACAGCTTCCTGCTCCGTGAAGTCTCCGATCCTCTTTAATAGAATTATAAAATCCCTTTACAAATACACTTTAAAATTCAAGCTTTCAGAAATAGTTACATGTGAGCGCTTTTCATGAACTCCAACTCTTTTTTACACTTTAAACTTGTGCATTTAAATGTTACTCTAGCTGACTGCTTCAAAGATTCACGTTCAGTTTGTGGAATATAATCCTACGGTTAGAGCTTCAGGTGAACACCTGAAAAGATTCACACTGTTACAGTTTGTGGTCATACGCTAACAGAACAACTTGATTCATTTAACCCAGATTTCACCTCTTTAAAACAATGCAGCAGGGCCTGCAGAGAATGAGAAACCTTCACAGTAATTATACAGTATGATATTAATGAGCTGCATGACTGATTACCAACTGCCTGACCTCTCAAACATCCATTGAATTATTCATTTACCCCGTTGTACTGCTGTTTTTCCAAGTTCTCTCCACAATGTCACAGGGAGACACAGAGACCTGGATTTTAGTGGTTTTATTAATATTTTGACCAGAATGGTTTTCCTGTGTCGTCTCTGTAGGTAATGTATATCCACCGCAGTGCAGATCACTATCCACACTCTGATTATCCCACATCTGGACCTGTTTAAACTGATGATCACCCGAGGGGAGGAATTACACTGGTTGTGTAACTGTGGCCTGGTTCTACTCAAATTAAAAATTCTGGCCCTTAAACCACAAACTCAGACAGACTGTAACCCTGAGTGTGGAGCTTTCTATAGGAGCGAGCTGCACCCCCTTTATGCAATAAAACAACCAAATAAAAGGTCTATTTATAAGCACAGAGCTCCCTGTGTGCTCCACTCTCTGTGTCATTAAACTCAGCCTGCAGACCTGGTTATGATGAAGGGAGAGCTGTGCGCTGACACCGTTATCTGTCTCCAAACACATTGTGTGTGCGTGTTTGTGTCTGGTGTCCCATATTTAGTCTTTGTTTGCTGACACACAGCAGTTCAGGAGAGCTGATTCTGCACTTTCATGAGTCACAGCTAAGAAGAGTTTGATCCAAGCATCAGACATGGAAGAACAACTGTTGGCATCAAATCCAGAATCCAGAAGTCAGCACAAATGTTTTCATTCATGTTCAGTTTTATTTAAATGTTCATCGGAGATCAGGAAATCACTGCGTTTCGTTTTACATACAATATTCACGGCATCGTTATACTTCAGCTGCAGCTGACTCACCTAACCAACAACACAAACATTATAGAAATCCTGCTTTCATAAGAGATCGACACAGCTCCTTTCATTCATGAGCCGACTCAAGTTTGTAATCTGTATTTTTGTGAGGGGTGTCAAGTATTTAACAAATCAGATGAGGTATTTCACATCCTTGCTGCTCCAGGTCAACCCATGAGTCATCTCTTGTAGGTTAAGTGGCGAGCACAAGTTAGCATCTTGAAGTGGTGTTTCTCATAAAATTCTGTAGTTTTCCATTAAAAACATATCTATCAGTAACTCCTTACATGATAAGATTAGAATTCCAATCACCAAACATGAAAATGTGTTTTATACTTAAACTGCTTTAGTTTAAGTTTACACGATGTTTCACTTAAAAATGCAAAAAAAAAAAAATCTGCTTTTACACGGAAACGCTGAAGGACTAAAAACGCTGTACTATGCATGCCAGGCCCGTTGGTGGCGATATAACAGTAGAATCTTTTGGCAACCCTCCACTGAAGAAGCGGTGGGCTGATCATCTGGCATTTATATTGAATGCATCTTCACTGGTTGCAGAAGTGGTGCAGCAGATGTACATTTGATTGAAAGGCAGTCAGCAGATTCAGCAGCACAAGCACAACCCGGTAGTCCTCCGTTGATACATCGTTGTTGTCCAGTTTATACACGGTAATTAAACGTTCCCACAATGAAAGTGGAATGCGCACACGCAAAACAGAGCGTGTTGTTAGCATTTCCACTGAAAACTCTGGTGTGCTGTTTACACGGCAATGGAGGCTGCAGCGTTTCAGAAAAAATCCACTCTGGAGGATGTTTTTAAAAAATTGCCTTTTGGGTTGGCTTAAACACCGTTTCCGTATAAACGGAGGCCAAAATGCAACAATACTTTTGTGTTTCATCCTGAAACTGTTGTCGTGTAAGCGGCCCCTTAGAATTGAAACGTGTAGTGACTACTATTCGTGGCATTTGTTTACCTCCGCAGTGGGAAAATGAGGCTGGGGTTTAAGGACATTAAGACAGCCATGTGATGGTCCACACATAGGTATGCTTTGCAGAACTGCAATGGTAGCAAAAAATGACTTAAAGGGAAAAAAAATAAAATAAAACAGTGAATGGATTTTGTCACGTGAATCACAAAAAAAGCTGATAAGTGTGAAAACAGGCTTAAAGTAAGACTTGAAACATAATTTTAATCAGAAGGTGTTAAAAAGAAGGTGTTTACCAAAATAAATGTAGAAGTCTGAGTCAACTTATAATCATTGTCACATATATTCCGACCATTACGGTAATTTCCAGCCCTAACGTGTTAAAGATGAACTTTTTTTGTCTGGAGAGAACATCTGCATCCAGATCTGACCGGTTCAGAGCCTCCCGTCTTGCTCAATCACTCCCTCACCTGATCTGTGCTTTCTTTAGATTCCCCAGTGATAAAGTGAGTGATAGTAGGAGTAGTAGACGTGTTTCATCACACGCCATGTAAGGATGTCTCCCTTCCTTTCATGTATACTCAGCAGCACATTTCTCTCTCATCTTTTCACACCTCTTTCAGCCCATCCTCCCTGTCTGTCCCATGGCCGAGCACATGGTTCAGACGCCGGGAGCTGCACTGTGTCTGGATCCAGCACACATGCAGGTGCTGATCCACGGGCACATGGAGCAGCTGCGCCTGTGATGAAGTGCCAGAGGAATCTGATTCATGGTAATAAATAAAACATGAGCAGAAGAAAGCAGAAAACATTTGTTCACACATTTTTTATCACTAAACACATGTTGAACCATCCTTGACACGCTTCCTCTCAGCCTGCCGCGGCCTCACGTGGACTGCCACCCTCGCCTCGAGTCCGCCCCCTGCAGCTCTCATTGCTGGGTTAGCATTCAAAGGCTGAATAAGTGCTCTGAAAGCCCCTCGTCAAACCAATAGAAAGCAGCTGTTATCGCTCAACAGCCAATCAGGAGCTCCAGGCGTTACTCCGGCTGCTTCCCTGTGGTGACGGTTCGTTGTGTTTTTGCTGCGCTCGCAAACGTCTGAGTCAAAGAGTGTGTGTAAATGTGTGTATACAGCTGCTTATTGCTTTCCACGTGTAAGCCGTCATAACACCAGAGTGATAAGTCTACACCATTAAGCTGAAAGCACTCTCATCAGTATCACCACAACCTCCCAGGTGTCCAACTGAGCAGTGACTCAGCACACAGACACAGACAGGCAGCAGCACAGATAATAAGATGGAGAGGAAATGATTAAGTGTTCCCTGCTCTAAGTGGATAGAGGGGGTTGTTTATCAGAGACTGAGCTATAATAAGAGGCAGAATCAACACCTTAGATGGTATAAATACTCAAACCAATCACAATGTCTTGACCGCAGGTGAGCCGGCCTCATCCCAGCGACAACCCGCTGCTTTTCCTCTTCCTGGTCGGTGGAGTCACAGCCTCAGAGCTCCGACTGGTCAAAGAAGTTGTTTCTGCACACAAACCAGGGACTCAGGTGAGTAAATTCAAAGAGTGAAGTTTCAAAATCATGGTTTCTTTACTGTTTTACAGGTTGTGCTGATTTCATCTGTCATTTTCAGCTCGGTTTGTTTCACTGAAGCTCTTTTTTGCACAAAATCAGAACTCCTGAAAGTTCTCAGACATTACGAGAGCATCGTATTTCAACCCAACGTTATCCAGACTTTTTCTGAACAGCCTGAACAGGTAGTTTTCTGCAAGAAATCAGGGCAAGCCAATGAGAAATGTCTGTACACGTGTAATAGAGGTTAAAACCAAGCAGCAACCTACAGTCTGAAAATATGAGACAATGCAGAAGTGCTTAAGTCTGCTTTTCCTCGAGTGTCCGCTTGAGGCTGGCTCCGGAAGTATTAGAAGTCACATAAACACCAAGCCAAAAAAAAGCTGTTTTCACAGCCGAAATAAGCCTATTTACAGCCTGGTACAAAGAATGTCTCCTGTCTGAATCGCTAATTTCACTAACAGCACGCACTGCACGGGGGGTTGAATTTTTACTTACTCCGCAATTTAGACAATATTAAGATCTCCAGTTCGTCCAATCAGAGGCACAGCTCAGCTCACGTGACTACCGGGCACCCTGTGGTTGTTACTGTGGAGACTCATAGCCCGCCTCATTTCCAATATGGCCGCGCCAGCCGTTTTGCTTCAAAAATGTGTTTCAGGAACAGACATTGCAGAGACTACATCCATTAATTATTCGGTCTATGGTTAAAACTCAGAAACAGTCACCATAACTGGGGACTCCTACTCTTCCTGCACAAGTTGAGAGAGTACATCCAGCAGGGAAAGCGTCAGATACAGAAAGGTTTGCTGGGGAACAGTGAACAGAGAGGAAATTGCAATATGATGTAAGGGTAAAGCTCTTATAGATAAAACTGAGAGATACTGAGACAGTCTGTTTACATGGACCCGAGTATCCTGGTTATGAAACTTATCCCAGTTTCAAATTCAGGACGTGGCATTTTCATGCACACAGAGAAACCTGATCCTTCATATCTCTGTGTCTTTGATAAATACTCGTGTCCCAGTTTTTTAAGACTGCATCTTGTTTGCACAGGCCCCTGTGGTGTTTGTTTTTTTTTTTGACAAAAAACTCCAGCTCTTTTGAAACAAAGATGAATGTAGTTTATTGTGGGCTTGGCACTGTTGAAAGTCAACACATATTGCAGAAACAATGAATCTACCTCATGTCCAGCAACAGGAGAAGAGAAGTTTTTTTTTCATCACTCTCAAAGTAAGATGCTCTTCTTGCCGCCACCGTTGTGTGTCTGAGAGCACGGCTGTGCAGGCAGTCAGGTGTAAACATGCAAGAGCATCATGTTTTCTTTCTGAGGTGGAGCAAAGTCAAGTTTCTCAAACCAGGAAAAGGGCTTGTTACAGTTTGTGAAATCAGGTTTTGATGTTTAGACAACACAAAAACGGAATACTTGATCAGAGCAGGAATACTCACTTTCATGTTAACACACTCAATAACAAAAAAGACTTGAGTCAGTGTTTACTGATGTAACGTATGAAGGGTGATTCAATCTTAGCATTAAAATGACTCAGACCAAGACCTCACAATCTGTCTTGGTTTCTCCAAGGATGGTTTTCATGATCTAGACCCCAGATGGTTTTAGTTTAGTTTTAGTTCATCAGTTTATTTAACCGGGAGCATGCACATTTAAAGTACACAATCCAAACTACTAAAAAAGACAAAATTTAAACTACTAAAAATCAGCAAACTTCACTGTCATTACAGCTGATAAGAATATATTTGAAATGCTTTAATATTTTACTTAAAGCTTAAAGCAATGTTTTGTTTGATACATGTTGGAGTTTGTGCAATGTTTGATTGGTCAAAATGAAGCTCCACTCATCTGCAGCTCTGACTGTAAACACAGATCATCCATCAGCATTTTCCCAACTGTGGCTGCACTTAGAGGATCCTTAACCATCATAATCGATGGGACTATTTTCTTTGTTTCATGGCTCACTTGTTATTTCTGCTAAAAACAAAGTCTGAAGCTAAAAACACCAAGCAGAGATTTGATACCAGAAAGTGAAGTTTTATTGAAGTCACTTCAGCAATTTGCAGATTCTTCTTTGAGCCTGTGTGGAGTGTAAGCCCAAGAACAGGATGCTGACTGCATTTCAGTTACAGATCAACTTGGGAATACATCTCGCCCACCTCCCAGCTGTTTCACCCCAAGATCCTCAAATCAGCAGTGCTGGAAACCCCTCCTGTGTCAACACACTAATAGGCACATCCAAAAAATGATTTGTTTTGGGGGGTTTTTCACTGATCTGTAGAAAATTAAGACCACCCATATATTGCTGTATTTCCTTCGATCTGCCACCACTGATACAGTCGTTATCCTCACTTGGTGTTAAGGGTCCAAGACCGGGAGCTAACTATGACCCAAGAGCACCGCAGAGGTAGAAGCAGTTTTAACAGTTTTATAGTAAAACAGGGGAATGAATGTGAGGGTGTGAGTCCAATCTTGAATCCTGACTGCACAGAGGTGCAGAGTCTGAAGCTGCACAGAGATTCAGAGAGACGCGAGACATGAGAGGATGAATGAATCCAAGGCGTAGGAGAGTGTGGCAGAGCTGGGGCGGCATAGCAGGCAGGAATGGGGGACACTGGAAGGCAACGGAGGAGAACAGGACTTAGTCAAAATCACTAATCATACACAAGGAAAACTTTCAGAGTATAATACGCAGTGTTAAAGACGGCCGAGGTAACACAAGCACTGAGGAATAATCCGGCGCCGGTCTTCTCTCTCCAGCTGCTTGAATGCTGATGGTGATTGCAGATTGCAGGCAGGTACACAGGAGCACAGAGAGGGAGCCAGTGCGGGAAAACTTTAAAATCACTCCCGAAGAAGTTTTCAGCTGTTCAACCTCATAAGTTCTTCAAAATGCAATTTAAGTGGTAAAACTTTGGTCTGGTGAAAAAAAAATGTCTGAACAGAGTCAGAAATGATTAAAGGAGAAGAGATAAAATAAGGAGAGAGACTGCTCCCGACATATCTAGGTGACCCTCATGGGGGTGGGGTGCAGGTTTATGAACCGCCCCCCCTTCAGACAGATTTCAGAGCGGGCGAGCGAACACTGACCTACATTCACAGGAGGCTCAGATCAGGTGCAGAGGTGAGAACACCATCTGATCATCACATGAATCGACCAGAATTCGCACCATGAGCTGTTCTGTCTGCCTCTGTCTGTGTGAATTAGGTGCTAATTCCACACAGTCCACAGTGACATGCAGAGCATGCAGATGAGTGTTTTCAGTGAGGAAGAGGAGGGAGAGGAAGAGCGGAGTCAGGCAGGGTAATGTGGGTTTGACTTAATAAAAGGCTTTGAGGCAATGAAAGGCCGGGGCATGATCAAAGCTCTCCATCTGTGATCAGGGGAGCTGCATCAAGAGCAGCCTATACAATAACCTGCTGGCCCACACACACACATACACACACGCTGACCTCAACTCACACACTCTAACCTCATACTGTACAACAGACTGTAAAACGCATGATGGCCGACGTCTGTGTAGCAGACGCTGATAAACAGTTTCAGTGGAAACCAACAGGAAACTGCTGCTCCGCTTTCGGGCAAAAATTCCTCTAAAAGGCTTCGACGCTGCCATGAAAAACACACACTGTGCCAGGTTTAGATGCTGACCCAGAGTTAAGGCAACATTCTGCAGGAACAGAGCTGCCCTCTTATACAACACAAGAAGACTGAGGCTCCCGTGTAGAAAGCATTCAAGAGAGAAAGCATCTGAATCAGCTTTAAACTCAACATAAAGATAGAAAATCGCATGATATGAAGCATCTGACTTTTTATATAACTGATGTAAACCAGACCGCCAAAGCCTGGATCCTGGCTGCCTCTCATTTCTTAGGACAGTTAAAGCTAGAATGCACCAGAAGACTGTTTAAAAACAACGAAAATATGACAGACTAAGACAACATGTTTGCAAGTCTCTGAGTTTTCAGTCACAGACTGAAGATTCCAGAGAGACTGGAGATCCACCTGCGAGACTACAACTGGATTGTTTCCCATCCTGCACCAGGATTTAAGGGCTATCCTCAACTGACTTCTCAACCACTTTAAAAAGTAAATATGGGGATTTAGAGCACTGCAGCAATTTCTGTCCACTTATTTCCTTCTCCACTCCATCGCAGTACAAATGAGAGGCAAAGACGTCAAAGAGGCGCTTCTCCTTTTTTTCTACAGTCCGAGTGGATTGCACGTCATTTCGCTTCCCTGTCATGTTTGTTTGGCTGCATCCCATTTGGTGCTGGTTAAAGCCCATCGATTGGTTGTAGATTGGTAGATTGAGTTGTAAGACGTACTCAAACCAAACGACTGAAAGCATCAGAAATTCTCATTATCTTATTCCAACTTTGAAATTTGTTATAAATCCAGCATTGGTGATCTGTAACAGTGCTCCAATCATGTACAAACCTACCGTCTCATGTGAAAAGGGGGCACTTCAGTGCCGGAGTGACTCCTGACACAGCTCTTCAACATTTCTTTGTACAGCTGTCTAACCATCAAACACAAAACTAAACTCCTCTGCAGAAACTAATCAGGCCAGTAAAACAAAACAATCAGCTCTTCCCAGCCTCCTTTCTGTGAACTGAACACCCACTCGCTACAAGAAGCTAGCTGGCTAACCAGTCGACGTAACATTATGTAACTTTGTCACTTAGATAACTGTAATTTTTAAAGCCTTTTTCTCTTAGCATTCATACTCTTAGCAGCTCCATTGAGTTGAAACCATTTAAAAGTGTTTTCACTCAGCCACTTGAGAGGATGCACTAAACATTAACATTTTCTTGGCCAATATAGCTCCTGTTTGAGAAGCTGCTTCTGATTTTTAAGGACTCAAGGACACCTTCAGATTCAGACGTCTTTGTTATGCTGTGATGTAACCAGCCTCGAAACACATCCTTCAAAGAGTGCAGCTTATTTTTTCTATCTGCAGCAGATTAAGAATATTGACAGAACATTAATGTGTATTTTTAGGCAAAGATGCTTTTCTTAACAAGAAAAAAAAACATGGCTCCTTCAGCCATCACAGAAACATCTGCCTATCCTTCAGCATGTGTTGACATTGGCTTCTGCAGTATCAAACCTTCATTCTTTGCAGACTTGACAGTTGTGTGTCAGAAGCTTGAGTTGGTAGTTTGTCTGCTCAGGATCTTTTCAGACATACGACATACCACTTTACTCTGTTTTTGTTTGCTTGGTTACCAGGTTTGGAAATGACCACAATCTCCAAGTTGTTCCTATCTTTCTCCAAAATAGGATAAACTCACAACTTGAGGCTCAATCCTGACATATGACTCCACCCTTAGAGAGCTGTTTTACACTTAGAGGAATGAATCTGGTTTAAGCAGCACCTGAATTAGTTCTTTTTCCAGAGCCTTAAGCTGCTTGGAGACTGTAATTGAATGAAATATGAAAACTAAACCAGCTACCGAAGGAGCAGGTCCATGCACCCACTGATTCCATCCTGCACATTTCTCATCCAGACACTCGTGTCTGCTTTGACTTTTGGGTTTCAAGTTTCACTCTGAGATGTGTTTTAACCTTAATGACTTAATGTGTTGTGCTCCGCTGCAGGTGCTGGTTTTGTCCACCAGATTACTGCGGCCGACCGAAATCCCCGAGCTGCTCTTCACCACGCAGAGACTGCTGCCTGATATCGGTGTCTGACACGCAAAAGACACGTGGAAACACACACGCAGGCTCACGTGGAAGGACACACACAACACCTCAGACGTTCCTGCACCTCATCAGGAGTGTGTCTCGCTCCAGTAATCAGATTCAGCGTCAAAGGATGTCACACATAACAAAGCAACATTCCTTCCAAATGTGCTCTGATAAGTTTGACTCTGAAGTGTAGAATTAAATATGTTAAAGTGGGAGTGTTTCCTGGTGAGTGGGGAAAATGTGTAATTGATATAATCCCTCCTGTAAAGTCTGTCGAAAGGTGCAGACATTGTGTTTGCGTTGAATGTAAGAAAAATAAAATCAGTTACTTTGCAGACACGGCTCTGTGATGTTTAAGTTATGCTAGCAGGTTGTCTGATTTTAGAGCTTCTTTTTAAAATAAAAACCATCTCTACCAGTGTTTGAGAAGTGTCTCCACACTGAAACACCTTGAAATGCAGATTTGCGTGTTTTCAGTCAGTGTGTGCACTCACAGTTGAGCAGGATCCCTCAGCCTGTAGCTAACCTGTAGCCTGCATCCTGCTGGATGAAGGCAGCTGAATCGTGAAACACAGCAGCTCACGTGCACTTCAGTTATTTTTGAACTTTGTTCTGCACATCATGGATGGTAGTGATTTTGTTCTGGAGGCCTGTTCTTAGCTGCCAGGAGTGGCACCCGGTGTGGTCTTCTGCTGCTGTAGCCCATCTGCCTCAAGGTTCAATGTGTTGTGTGTTCAGAGATGCTCTTCTGCAGACCTCGGTTGTAACGAGTGGTTATTTGAGTTACTGTTGCCTTTCTATCCGTTCGAACCAGTCAGAACTGCCGCTCTCTGGATATTTTCTCTTTTTCGGACCATTCTCTGTAAACCCTAGAGATGGTTGTGCGTGAAAATCCCAGCAGATCAACAGTTTCTGAAATACTCAGACCAGCCCGTCTAGCACCAACAACCATGCCACGTCAATCAACTTTCTTCCTCATTCTGAGGCTCACTTTGAACAGCAGCAGATCGTCTTGACCATGTCTACATGCCTAATTGCATTGAGTTGCTGCCATGTGATTGGCTGATTAGAAATTTGCGTTAACGAGCAGTTGGACAGGTGTGCCTAATAAAGTGGCCGGTAAGTGTATAATTATGAACAACATGCCTTTGTTTTCTCTCAAGTGGAGCCAAAATATATCCATCAATCATTGTGTCACATTCAACAATTTAAAATCTGATAGCAAATTAATACTGAACTTAGAAAAATGAACACTGAAGGAGAACTAACCTTAATGATAGAAAACATGTTTGAGAAGAATTTATTAGATGTGTGTCTAAATTTTCTTGTTTGCTGTTCAGTCTGTTTACAATAGAGGGGTCAGGCTCTATGAGGGGGAGCTCTTAGAGTTCTGTCTTAACTTTAGAGTAGATGTTGCTCTGCGTGCCTCTTCTTAAGAGGAAAGCAAGGGGCAACATTTGGCTTTGAGAAATGAAGCAGATACAGTGCCAAACACTGCAGTTCCTTGAGTGTCCACTTGAGGCTGCTCTGAAAGCTCCAGAAACCACAAACACACCTGTTCAAAGAAGCTGATTTTCACAGCAACAATAATTACATCTGCAGCCTGGTTTAGGAAACAGCTTTTGTCTGAATAGCTCTTTTTTTCCTATCACCCGAAATGATATTTTCTGTTTTGTTTTCCTGTTGTAGTGTTGTTTTTGGGGAACTTTAATAGTTAGCACATAACCCACAGGGGATGCCGGTCAGGTCAGCTCCTTTTCAGTTTTCAAACTGGACTGAGAGTTTGATCAAAAACTCAGCTATCAACCTCTGCAGACGGGTTCAGCTCCACCACACACGCCCGACCTGAATACCGTCAGTGTCAGTGTACACTATGTTTGGACAAATTTCAATGCTTTTCTTTGTCAGCAGAAAGCTCTTTTACTGCTCACTTAGACTCGTGTTCTCTGCCTGCAGCACACTGATCAGCTGTTCAGCTCTGTGATACATGAGTCAACTTAACTTTTGCACAGCACCCTAAAAGAAGAGATGCACCCATCCAACTTTAAAGTCCTGTTGCAAGTACCCATACCTGGGCTTTGGTATCAGACAACCTCAGTGCTAATCCAACCTGATACCAGACCTGGTATCAGTTAACATGCTCTGTGACGTAATATCAGAAAGAGTCTCAAGGTTAAGTTTTTGCAATTTCAGGCTTTTCTAAAATTTTAAACTAAAATAAAATAAACAAACTTAAACTGACTGAATAATTATTTTATGGGATTATAAATGTGTAAATGTGTGATGGATAGGTCTCCAAAACTGACAGGGATTATAATTCAACTGTAAATCTCAAGAGTGGATGAGTGAGGGATAAAATTTTGCTTTGCACAAATTTCAAATTCGCCACCATTGTAGGATCTAACTTTCTAAGTCTGTATCAGACCAGCTCCCTATACCATCAGATCAGTGCATCACTATTTAAAACGGTATCCCTTTCACCAATTGTGAGGAAAATGTGTTGTTCACTCCTGAAAGCAGCTGATTCACTGCCCAAAGTTTGTGGTCTGAGCAGCCAGTCGAGCTGCAGCACAAAGCAAATGAACGATCCGTATACGTTTGTTGATAATGTCATCATGCAGCATCAGCTTTAACAGCTTTATTCCTTCATTATGTTATTTTATAAACCATCCGGTGTGCAGAGGTGAGTCTTTGTATATAACACATTCTGATGACAGGCTTTTAAGTTTGTCCAGATTTCTCCACCCACACCAACGAGCACCCAGAGGACACGGGGATACAGGCTGGCTGATTCCACCAGGCTGTGTGAAAAGCAGGTCATGTGTGTGTGAACTCATTACAAGTGAAAGGCTCAACAGAGGAGAGTGTGCTGCTGCTGGTGCAGGGAATACACACTCTCTGTCAGCCTTAATTCACACCTCCACACATACGGAGCGAGGAGCAGAATAATTAACACGTAGATTCACACCGTCTGCTGAGGCCAATAATCACTCACATCTAGACCTCACCTAATACACCACACACACACACACACACTCTGATTATTCTCTTTAACATGAGTCAGCTCAGCTCTGTACTTTCTCTGCCTACACACCTGAACCTGAGTGAATAACAACAGATTCTTTCATTTTTCCAACACTGAGGTACTGAAGGGTTTTCACATCTCTTCATTAATGCATCATCCTCCTCTCTCCTTTGTCCTCCTTCCTGTGGCACCGAATTATTCAACCCTCATCTTTAAGGAGGCTTGAAGGAAGAGCTCTGAGCATGGCTGCACAGGGGTATCCTCAACAGAATTATAGTCAACTCAAAAAGCTAACAGAAACAGCTGTGACCCTTAAATCAAAGATTTAAACCATTTAAATCTGATGTCACTTTTGAGCTCCACTTGCAGACATCTGCACAGCTTAGTGAGGATACAGCTATGGGACGTGTTACATTTGGTGAAAGTTACTTTAAAGAAGTAAAGAGCATAATTTTTCAAATTTCTAACTCCTTTGTTTGATTGTATCCTGGATGCATGGTGGTACAGTGGTTACCTTACAGCACAAAGTTTCCTGGTTTGATTCCCTGGTTGGGCAGGTGCCTTTCTGTGTGGAGTTTACATGTTCTCCCCCATACATGCATGTGCTCTCTCTGGCTCCCTCCCACAGTGAATGGTTCTGTCTCTTCATGTTAGCCCTGTGAAAAGCTGGTGACCTGTTTAAGGTGTATCCAAAGGGCAACATCCAATTTTAAAAAATGAATTGTATGCGGCAGTGCTAAAAGTTGCTATTCATTGACGGTGCACTTGAGGCTGGCAGCAGAAAGATCAGAAATCACACACCAAGCCAACAAAAAAAACAGACTTTACCAACATTAATAAACATATTCACAGCATGGTTCAAAAAACAGCTCGGGTCTGAAATGCTGATTTCTTTACCGGCACACTCTGTACGGGGATGAATTTTTTCGTCTAACTCAGCAGTTTAGAAGATCTTGAGATTACAAGTTTATCCAATCAGAGGCACAGCTCTTGTGACTGACAGGTCTGGTGCCCCATAGTCGTCAGTAAAATGTCTCAAAGCCCGCCTCTTCAGTCAGCATTTCCAATATGGCTCCCACCGACGATTGACTTCATTACTCCATATATCAGGCGGGTGACGTCATGGAAACTATGTCCATATATTATACAATCAGTGGATGTACCTGCCCTTCACCCAAAGCTGGGAAAAGGTGGACGGACGGACGGATGGACGGACGGACGGATGGACGGACGGACGGATGGACGGACGGACGGACGGACGGATGGACGGACGGACGATGGATGTCTTTTTTACTTTGGAACTCTAATCAGTGAATGCTAGCACAAGCAACAAACACTACACTAGTCAGGCCAACAACAGTGACATGTATAACGTAAGAGCAGTGCTTAATTTGTGCCGGAGCTAGCCGGAGCGCGCTCCGGCACCTCTTGGATCGGATCCGGGACCTATTTGATCCGCTCCGGCACCTCTTTGATCTGCTCCGTCACCTTTCCTGTCAATAAATAAACTGTGTTTTGAGCTGTGTTTTCTCTGCGCTTTAATCCTCTCTGAAGTGACGCCTGTTGGCTTATTTCGTATGCATTTTACTCAGAAATTAGGTAAAACGGGGGGAAAAAGTGATTCATGCCGTCACGCGTCACAACGCCATGCGCATTGGGAAGGTATTGTTTCTGCACCGGCACCGCGCGCAAACGACGCTTAACAGCCAGGTGACTGACAACGCTGTTACACTTGGCCTGCTAAAATGTCAAAGCGACAATCAAAACTCAAGTTTCTTTAAACCAGTCGGTCAGCCAGACCCCAAACTGGCCAAAGTTGTTCCGGAGGCAGAGCCCGGCTCCGCAGATACGGGTGGTGACAGCATAATAGCCGCTGAAGATGTGGTCTGTGCAGTGCGAGTGAAAACGTGGTGTAAAGTCCCATCATTGTGTGGGCATGATTAGCGCATCATTGCTTCATTTGTATATCGGCGTTTTCCAATCAGCACCTTGGACAGTCACTGAGCGAGCTGCTTGGTGTTGTGTGTGTGCGTGAGTGTGTGTGTACACAGTTGCACCGTGATTGACACTTGACAGTGACAGTGACACTCTGTTCAGGCTTTCTTTTTAAAATAATATATTCAGTCCTAATTCAATTTCCCCTCCATCTGAAGGGAAAACATATGGAGTGAGGGCAAGGCAGCCTTCCAAATACAGACCTTTTTTCTAATTCTTTCTTGATTTTTGATTCTCAGGCTTTTGTTAAATTTATTGTATATATTTTTTTTCTGGCCTGGTGCTTACATGACAGTGACACACAAAAAAATCCCATTAGCAATAAAATATGTTTATTTGCAATATATCAGTTATTTAAATTGCTCATTCCAAATTGATTCCAAGTGTTCTGATGGGCCACATGGTGTGCCAAATGTTTCTGCAAATGTTATACTAGATAAATGCGGAAATTAAGGTCAAAAAGAAGATAAAAACGCGTTAAAACCCGAGAAAAAAGGTTTCTTTCGGCGCACAATTTCGAAGGGGGACCCGGCACCTGATTGGGGACAAATTAAGCACTGCGTAAGAGGCAAAACTTTTACTTATTCATGCAGTTAGGTGGAACATTGTTGTACTGGATTGCTTCAGTTATGGAGATGGGACCAAGTATAAGCATAACTTCACATAAGAAAAATTAATTTGATGGAAATATGAAAATAATGTTTAGGCTGTTCAAATCAACACATCATCACATTCATCCAGTGATTTTCTTTCATGTGGAAGTGGATGCTGATAACTGCTGAGAAGCAGTTTATCAAACCATCATTACCGTTAAGAAGAGGAGATTTGTTATAGAAGTTACACAAAGCTGATGTGCAGCAAAAACAGGAATACTGTGAAACACAGTGGACCAAAGCAGGACTTTTTGCACCATCTCGAGGAGGAGATGCACGTCAGGTTACGTTTGCAGGTTTTTGTGCAGATACAGATGTATGACAAGTGCTCTGATGTAGATTTGATGAAGAAGTATAAACCAGATGTTAATCGTAACACTCAGGTTACTTTAAACATGCAGCAGATGTCTGTTTTTATCTGCTTTAATGTTCTGCATTTCCTCAAAATTCTCCTGATTTATATGAAGCAGAGCTGAGAGGAGTGATGAGATGGTGCCATGGACGCCAAACCCCAGCTCTGCTCTACTGCTGTGACATCTTTAACGAGAGGTGTCTGATTAAAAAGAAAAGTGCACAGAGCGTACTAATCCAGTGTTTTGATGAACTTCTGACACTGAAACTTGATATCCAGGATTCATTGATGAGGTCCTGGGTTGTAAATGAACTGCTGTCCAACATAAACACAAACTTATGAAGCCTTAATATAATTTTCTCAGTTGTCTTCTTGGAGCTCATAATTCTTAGAAATGTCCTCATAAAAACCAACATGAACTCTGTCAGGAAGCACAGTAGACTCAAGCTTTATTTTTTTCACCTAATTGATTTCCTGGTTCAGAGACTGCTCAGAGTTCAAGTCCACAGATCTCAAACCTGAGCAGCAGCTGCACAGACAGGCTCTGGTTTCCAGCGTGATTCATAAACTTGATTATCAAAGCTTTGTTACATGATGCATTCAGGACTCAGACTACCTGCTTCTCTGAGTCATCACCTGAAGAGCAGCAGAGACCTGGAGCCGAGGACCTCACATGGACTAAAAAGAGAGGATTTATCATCGGTTTCTACCCAGAAAAGAAAAACGGAGACAATTTAAAATTCATCATCATTTTATTGTGAACAAAAGAGTGAATTTATAACAAATAAATAATAACAATATGCCCTTTGGAGTTTCTTTTTTTTAAAGTGCATTAGTGATAGACAGCCACATGCTACATCCTGTGTCTGCACCTCCTATCAGTCTGGACCAAATACAGTTTATAAACACAAACCTGCACAGAGGCTCTGCTCCAGTTGCTGATATAATTATATCAGCGTTTAAAGCTGCCGTGCAGCCAGAATAAAGCATGACACAATGGGAGCTAAAAATACACAGCACAGTCCGTCAGAGCTGCTGTTGCTGGGTGATCAACAGTTACTCTTTTTATCATTTTAGGCTCACAGTCTGAGCCTCAGCCCACCTCAGGTGTCACTTTTCCTCCTGACCTCCGCACGATACCAGACAGCACCTGCAGCTGTGAGGTGTTTTGCTCCTTCTCACACCTGTCCTCTCCAGACAGACTGCTGCAGGATGTAGACGATGGAGCATCAATCTCCTCTGTCCTCCCCCCTCAATGCTTTCTTTCTCTCTGTGGCCACTCTGGACCACGTTCAGGTTTTTCTCTTCACACAGAAGTGACAGTCCGGACTTTGGCAGACAGCGCCTGCTTGAACCTCCTCTTCAGGTCCTGCATGTTTGGAGACTTGGGTCTGGGGATGAGGGGGGAGCGCCTCTTCTCTGTGGCAGCGCTGGCAGTGTTCTGATGTGAGGATGAGGAGGAGTTGGAGATGGGAGGCGGCGGCTGCTTGGCGAGCTGGCAGCACAGTCGGTGGAAAGCTTGGTGCACCTGGCTGTAGTCCTCGCTGGCTGAGACTTCGTAGAAGGAGCAGCCGAGCGTCCCTGCCAGCTGGGGGCCCTGCTGGGAGTCGACCCGCCTCAGGTGCAGCAGGTCAGCCTTGTTGGCGAGCAGGATCACAGGAGGCATGTTGGCGCCGCCCACACGGACAATCAGCTGGTGCAACTGATCAATCAGATCGAAGCTGCGGCGGTCAGTTACAGAGTAAACAAGAACCACTGCATCCGCCCACTGGATGGAGCAGGTCACATGATCAGGGAGGCTGACACAGTTATCAGTCATCTGTGGAGGGGAGGAGGAGAGAGAAATTGAGTAAAAATCAAGAAAACCCTGAATTATTTAAAAAAAACAATCATGGTGGGATGATTGATCCCCTTTAATTCACACATTCCTTGTGTCTGTGTTTATGAGAGCAAAATGAATGATTTTTACTGAAGGCTGCATAAAACTGCATTTTTTGATAGGCCAGTCTGAGCAGTCATTCAAAGAAATTATAATTTGTGTTTTTCTTTTGCTGTATGGATAGAATGATAAGATAAGTGCCCTGAACTGAAAAATCGATCAGGGTTCAGCTCGGATTAAACGCTCCCTTAGTCTGAGTCTGGGCTTTGTCATTGGTGCTGAGAGAGGCAGACAGCAGTCTGGGGTTTCTCCTCCTGGACAGGGGTGTGGGTGACTGAAGAGTCTGGACCAGGATCAGGGTATCATTTACTCTGGCCTAAGACATGCATTAAACCATTAGACTAAACGGGAGATTAGACAGCCAGACTGAAGGGCTCAACTTCAGGACACACACAAACGCACACACACACGCTGAAACACACGTATCAGTGGGTTTGGACTCGTGCCCAGCAGAGGAAGATTTATACAGCCAGACAGTAAAATCCATTTTCTTTGTCTAGCCTGCTGGATTATCACGGATTTTGTAACCGAAATATTTTTTTCCCAAGAGAAGGATGAAAAACAATCTTACCTCTACACCCGGAGTGTCCTGAACCTGGATGGTCACCTGTTCTGAATCCACCTGAACTTCTCTGGAGTACAGATTTCCTGCACGCAGAAACAAGTAAAACATTTAAAACTCATTGTTTTGTTTCTTAGCGGGCAACATTTGCAAAAGTACTTCTCATAAATACTTATATTTTTGAGTTTTCTTTTACTCACCAGCATTTCTCTCATAATCTCCGATGAATCGCCTCGTGAGGAATCTCACCACGAGCGCTAGAATAAAGAAAATAACTTTTTCAGTCAGTTGCAAAACAGAATATAAAATTATCAAACATCACTCTGGGTTGTCTTTAGAGCGATGTTTTTAGACATGTCTCACCTGTTTTGCCCACTCCACTGCCTCCGATCACTGCCATCTTTATGACCCGGTTGGGGACCGAGTAATCCGGGGAAGGACACTCCGCGATGGTCGTCATGTTCTGGATGAGACGCATTTCTCCTGTCTTGTCAACGAGCTTTAAAAATGAAAAAAAATAATGTCCAAGCCTTCAAGCAAAAATAAAAAAAAAAACAAAGTTAATCCTTTTCAGTTCCGGAAGTTGTTCAATTGATGTGAAATAATCAGATCTGCTGTGTGAGGACAGGAAGAGGCAGCAGCTCGATGAGTGAATGCTAGAAAAGCTCCGCGCACGCGGTCTTTATAGGGCAGAAGCGGTGGTCACATCTGATTGGACGCTGCTGATCCCCCTCCTACCTCGTGCGCCTCCGCCTACACGTGGATGTGAAAGCTATACACACAGGCCAGAGGAAAAGCTGCAGCGACAGGTGGGACCTCCGGCTGAGTGTCCTGAAAACACCAAGGCTGCTGGAGGAGAGAGAAAGAAGAGCTCAAGATGTTTGATGACCTGACTGTAGAGACCAGAACACTTCCTCCAACAAAAAACGACATGCATGACATAAATTTACATTCTGCATCCTACACCACGAGGAAACGTTTAACTGTAAATAATCATTTAATGATATTCATAGTGTTTTTATGTTCATTTTGAAATTAAGAAATGAAGTAAGAAATTTCTTCTCTGCTCTCCTGAGCCACAGTCATCGCGGTGTTGTGTATGAAAGGATATTAGAGCCAGGAATGAGGTTTTGAAAATTGCAATTGGGATATTTTCAGCTTACGTTTCAAAATGATGAGATTTTTTTTTCTTTTTTACTTATTCAGTTTAAAGCCCCGGTAAGAAGTTTTATCTGGTCATGCTAAAAACTGAAATTGATGCTGAAGCCTCAAAGGTAAATGAAATCATCAGGACCGAGACTGTGGACCACCAAAACAACCATCATATTCTTTTTCCAAGACTCATTATGAGTTCATGTTGGATGCACTATTTTGTGTCATGTGATAAATTAATGGCAAATAATAAGAATGTGTCTTAAACAGACTGCACATCCCAACACAGTAAGTGGGATTAAGATATCCGCCATGTCATACAGATAAGAAGAACAAAAGCTGCTGCAACAAGCTGATAAAAATGTAAAAATGGCGTTACTGATTTGGATGACTCTCAAGGTTTCAGAGGAAGATCACATGACTGCAAGTTACAAAACGTGCTGCAAGTGATCAGAGAGAAGGAAAGTTCAGATGCAATAAACGTTTTTAAATCACTGGATAAGCTGACACCAGAAAGATGTATCAGTATAAAGCAGCAGTGAGTGCTGCAGTGATGATTCAGCAGACATTCGAGAAATGCAACAACAGTTTCTATCGGAGCAGACTCAAGGCTAAAGCCCTCAGTGACAGAATCAGAGAGTATGCAACACTTAATGATGCACATTTCCCAGAAAACCAAATATTTCAGCAGCTAATGATGTATTTACTGTTTTGCAGATATATTTCTTTCAGCACTGGGTGATGTGATCCCTTCATACATTCACAGTCTGAGCCACAACAAAATGAACATGAATTTAACATGAGAAAAAAACACTGCAGCACAGGAGAGCCCAGTTCATAACAATAAGCTCTAAACTCACATAAAGCCATTTAACAATATGGTACCGTTTTAGTGGTTGAGATTAAAGGAAACATGCAACTTGTTGTATTTTTCACTTAACCTGTTCATGATGTACCAAAATTAGGTCACTTCATTGTATTTCTTTGAATGTATTTAAATAAATCTTTTTTTTTTTCTTCTCCTGCCTGCTTTGACTCTCCTCCTTTATTCCGGGATGTAGTTGTTGCTGCCGCCTGTAACCTGTTCAGACATGCCCCTGCACTTGTGAAGAGTCCACACAGGAGGTTAATGAATGCTGATGTTGTTCAAATACCCCCCCCCCCACACACACACACACACACACACACACACACTCACACACACATACCACATACTTTTCATTCACGCCGTGAATATTGTGGCTCATAAAATTGCAACACATTTTATACCTCAGATTTGCATCAAAGCTACATAAAGGTTTCTTTTCCTGCATAAACATAATAACACATTTGTTCTGTTTCACGTGACGAACAGCTCAGCACCTGTATCATCTCTTTGTCCCATTTCTCCCTGCCTCTGCCTCTCCCTCCCTCGTCTTTCACTGGTGCTCATGTGCTCCGAGGTATTTGGCGTCCAGGCGGTCTGTGATTACACTCTGGTATGTATTTTTGATAAGAGGGCTGCTGACAGGCGGTCGGGCTGAAATATGAAATTAATGCTCAGGATTTGTAGGCAGACATGGTTACAGGGTTAGGAGACACAGAACAAACCACATCACAGCAGTGAACTCCACCCAGAAAAAAGTTTAAAAACTCTAAGCTGTGCTGTATTTACAGACATGCAAACTGGATTCTTTCAGAGTTTCTTGCTAGAGACTCAGATCCTGCATTTTTATATTTCCAAAATTCAACTCATCTCCAACCTTAAGTAACTAGGTCTGGCAGAGAATTATCTGTTTGCTCTTTTTCATACATTTTCTTGCTGTTGGTAGTGCATCTGTTTTAGAGTTTTGCAGCCCTTTCTAATGTTGTTTCTGTGACGCTTCTTGACCTTGTTTCAAACTGAAGCATTTGTTTAGAATTTACAGTTTGTCTGTATTTGCAGCATGTTTGCTGTATAGATAATGCTTTTGCTTTTGGTCTTTTGCAGATCAATGTTTGTTCGTTCTTGCCGCCCATTTCTGTTTATCATTCTTTTTCATCATTCATTTATCGGCTGTGCTGGTAATGCATATGCTTCATCTTGCAGCTTTGCTCTTCTTGGACTTGCCTTTCCATCCTCTTTTATGAATTAGCATTGGATATTTTGCTGTTTTTCTTATCACTTTGTGGTTAAATTTGCAGTCTTTTTCCATCAAAGCATTATTTTTTTCCTTTAAGTGTATCATTTAAGAAGTAATTGCCTGTTTCTCCTAATAATAAGTTTTTGGAACCATTTATGCTTTTTTCCTTGTAGGCCGCTGCACAAAGGAAGCTTAAAGTATTCTAGAAAGGAACCACAAAGGTACAAATAAAGTACCATTTTAAACATGAAACAAATATAAATTTCCCTCACCTTCCTGCCTCTGTCCTTGTTTTACGGAGCAGATTTTTTACGGTGTGCTGTGAGTGAGGTGTGAGCATGCTGTAATCTAAGCCCACACTGCAGCATCTCCGTGTCACTGAAAGATAAAAGCATCAAGGTTGATCCCTCCCTTAGCAACCTGGTGAGAAGGCTAATGATGACAGATAATGGGAGCATGCTTCATGTGGAGGTGTACTCCAACAATAAAAACAAAGATTCACCACAAAAGAGACCGAAGAAAGTGGAGTGACTCACAGCAAGAGTCACAGCAGCAGGGATGGACACAAGGATATCGCCTGAGATAAAACATTACTCAACTCAATCCAGCTCTCCGTCTGTGTATTCTCACCTTCTGGCTAAGCTGCCTTCACTTTCCCCGAGGGAGAGCTGCAGGTACATTAAAATACCTTTGAGCAGAAGAGGACAATTACAGCCACAACAGAGCAGAACAAGGCCTGGGTTTGGGATCAGAGTGTCGCTCACACAGAGGCGACAATAGCTGGTTAGAGAGGGTGAAACGGGGGGTAATCTCTTCGTCAGGGTGTCGGGTGGGGGCAATTATCGGGAGAATTTGGGGCATTCAGTGGAAGCAGAGGAATGTGGAGGTAATTGAGGGCTGGCAGAGGGGATGAGGGGCAGGTGAAATCAGAAGGAGGAGGAGGAGGTGTTTTCAGAAGGATGTCCTTGTTGACACATAAGCGAGGGCTGATTTCCCGAATGGGCCTCGCCTCGGAGCAGCGTCACTTAGCCCTGGGCCTGATCCTTCAAAGGGTGCTCATCTGGGAAATCAGAGAAACTGGTAGCTGCCCTCAGGTCATGGTCATGTGCTCCTCATTAATGACGCTTATCACCGTCATAGCTTAAATTATTGTCTGTTGTCTTAGAGGTCAAGAGGAGCTCATTTTAAAGCTGCGGTAAAAACCTTGCTAAGTGCTCAATTTCGCACTCGACTCTGACCTTTCAGCTGATGTACCACACAAGAAGATCTATTCACACTCTGCAAAGATCTCTTTTACTGTTTGTTTATATCTGAGGGAACATTTGCATTTATTCTGACTGATGGAAATTGTATTGGCTTGCTGGCACAAGCAGCTCTCAGCCTGCACAAAGGAAGAGAGGCTGTTTTTTTCATATTGAAATGTAAACCTTCCAACATGTTCAGCATTTGCATACCTCTGCATGTCAAGAGAGGAGGGGGAGGGGGCAGAGGTGGTTTTAAAGTGAATGACAATAGTCTCAACTTCACAAACACCTCCTCCTCCCTCCTGAGGAATGCCCGCTCTCTGTTTTTACTCTCAAGTTATTCAGTTAATGACAGCAGATTTCTCTGATTTTCATCAAAAGCACCACCAGCAAAGTTGAAGAAGATGCAGAGTAAATACCACGTCTAAGAGTCCAAAGCTAAGTGACTCTTTTCATGTTTTCTGATCTCATGTGTTAGTGGATTTGCATAATTTGAGGTGTTTCCAGAGCATCTGCTGTAAAAGCAGGTTTTTCCAACCTTTTTTTTTATCATATCAGTTTATCAGACACATTTTGTTCCTTATTGAAGGGAACAGTTTAGACTGTTTTCCTTTGTGATGATTTTCACTGTGCACATCATGTGCTGTCTGTGGAGCCTTGTAACTCTTTATAATCCTGCAGGTCATCAGTACAGTAGTTAGGTTAGACTATGATAGCGGTGATAGCTCTGAGGTACAGACCTGCTGCCTGTGAACAACTTGCTGAAACTTGCACATCCTACATCCACTGGTCACTTTTTATCTTAAACTGAGGATTTTTTTTCTTCTTCTTTTCACTCCAACCAGCACTCCACAAGGCTTATTTACTTCATTACACCGTTTTATCTAAATGCATGATTATGACCAAATGAAGGCGCAAAGTGGTTCAAAAATGGCACCGCTGGCCTTTATAGCATCACTTTGAACATGCTTTGTGCAGAAACATGGATGTTGGTATTAAACAAAAAACTGTCTCCATTGAGGAGTAAGAGTCATCTAAGGATTGAGTCATAACTAAAACTAGTCAGATCTCCTGTTAATATCACCATCTGTCTCGCCCTCAGAAGTGCTTCACATACATCGCTCCATAGCTAGTCATGTAGCTCAACCAACATCGCCATCATGCATTTGTTGACTGTGTTTGAAGGAGCCTTTGTGCCTTTGGACTGACTCTGACAGGCTGCAGTAACACATCAGTCTTCGGATGAATGGGCGCACCTCTTGATGCAGACCCTAAAGTGGGATACAGTTAATGAATCAGGGTCAAAGCTCACTTTTTTGAATGATACAAGGAATTTAAGGTGCATCTTATACACCAAATATCATGGTAAATTTTGATTCTCTGACACTCATTCAGCCTTTTCCTGCTGCTGTTTAAATTTCACAGCTGATCCCATGAATAACTCTTCATCCGTCTGCACATTTTAGTCTGCAGCCTCATAAAGTCCAACAGCATGCCTTTCTGTGTGCACTCAGAAGAACAGACCAACCCGTAGAAAGGGTTAAGGTACAACAACAGAGGATAGGGGTGTTTACGTCTGGCCTGCATGTGACCACAGACATGTATTTAAGGTAAGACGGTAAACTCAGAGATTATCCTGTTTTCACTCATTCAGAAGTTTGTTGTTTCCATTTCACGCGCAAAACCTGTGAGCGAACACGAGTGAAACTGCTCTTGAAGGCTGCATACTTGTTTTGTTTTGAACCAGAAGATTAGGAGAAAAGGTTGAGGAGGGAACGTGTTTTCATGGAAAATAATCTCCAATGACAGTCCTATGTTAGCAAACAAATTCTGATCAACACTGTTTCTTCAGTGACAGGGATGTTTTTCATGCAGAATTCATAAAATGTCAACCGGTTGATCGTCTGAAAAGGTCTCTCTTGTGTTTTTTTTTTTTTTCTAAATTCAAATATTAATATTTTCCAGCTTCATAACTTACTGTTTTCCTGAAGCACATTAAGGCATACATTTTTAAAGGGCTCTACAGATTTATTTCGTTATTATGGTGATGATAATTTTAACCCTGATGAAACAAAAACCCAACAGCAGGTTCAGTAAAGCCAAAGCAATGAACTCAGACAGCTGCCGCCAACATTACAGCTTTTAACTTTGCAGCAACCTGCTCTGCAGCTTCTCCACATGTATACAGTAAATAACTGTGTCATCTGCACACATTACAGTGTGAACAGTTGTGAACCGAGCATAAGTCCATGTGGTGCACCTATTACACTGAAAAACAAGCTGGTAGGAGGATGGAGTAAGAAGATACAGATGGGAGATTATCAGTTTGTATTTAAATCGCTGAAAATGAATGAAACAAAAAGAAAGTTGTCTGATGTAAAAGTAAAGAGTTCATTATAAATAAATCAGAAGTGATAAAACCAAGAGAGACAAGCACCTTGTTCTTAATTAGACAATTCGTAATGACTTTATCGATGGGGTTTTTCACACTTTGACTTTGATTTGAAGGTAACAACTTGACAAATAGAGGATCATAATTATCACACATCAGAGGAACTTCTTGTCCTCAAAGGCTACTCATAGTTTCACCAACAAGATGGGTGACCAATGGAGGGTTTCAGTCTAAAACCAGGGTGCTTGATATTGCAAAAAATCCCATTTTTACCCACTGTACTTTTAAAAGAAACACTGAAATCTTAAAGATACTGAACATACTACCTGTTTAAATTTAAAGGGGTCGAAAACAGCAAAAAAAAATCATCCTGTTTTTAATTTAAACATATTGTTGATGTCTTTTTAAAGAAAAAAAAAAACAAGTGCAAAAACGAAGGAGCAGTGCCGCAAGAAAAAAATGATGATAATGATAAGAGAATAAAATCATAATGTTACAACAACAAAGTTATAGTATTTTGAGATAGAAGTTGCATTAATATGTGTTTATATTACTGAGAGAATCAAGTCATAAATTAAATGAGGAAAAACATCGTAACTTTTGGCTGTGGTTAGCCGGGATTTTATTTTGAAGGGACAGATCAGAAAAACAGCCTTCAACCACCCTGGAAAGAGGGCTGGGCATCTTGGGAAGTTATGCTTTAATCTAGACTTAATTAAAAGTGGAAACTTTAAGCTTGTCAGTAGCATGGTGGCATTAAGTAACAAGAGTGGGAATCAGTTGTGCAACAAACTGCATCTGTTCTGAAGACAGGAAGTTAATGTCTGTGCTATATATGGATCTGACCCAGCCTGAGATTAAAACTTCTTTAACGGGAAAAAAATTACGTCATATTCCTTTTAACAGCACAACTTTGATCTTGAAACATTACGCCTTTTCTTTGTAACATTTCGAATCTTGTAATATTATGACTTTGATCCCGGTAAATTATGACTTTAGACCCAAAACACTACAACTTTCTCTCTATTTTTTTCTACTGTGGCCCCAATTCTTTGTTGCAAAAACAAGATTAAGTGTTTTACTGGATTTATATTTGGAATTTATAATAAAACATTTAACAATTTTTTTCTGCAGAAGCTCAAGCCTTGCTGCAGAGAGCTGAAGTCATTACTC
This sequence comes from Labroides dimidiatus, assembly GCA_030710495.1. Classification (NCBI taxonomy): domain Eukaryota; kingdom Metazoa; phylum Chordata; class Actinopteri; order Labriformes; family Labridae; genus Labroides; species Labroides dimidiatus. The sequence continues at coordinate 24,587,514 of CM061146.1, forward strand.
AGGGCCAACAACAATCACCCAACAATGATACCCAAACACACACAGCATGCTAATGGCCAAGTAGATGTTATATTTATATTTTCTTTTGGTTCATTCACTTATAAAAAACTTTGAGATGCTATTTTTTGTGTCAAAAGTTATTAAATTTAATGAAGAAAAGTGTTTGTGAGAAGTGTTTCTTTATTGTTATCTGACATGACATCATGTTTTATAACTGCAGTCATTTTTTCTGAAGCGTGCTTCTGTTTTATGACTTTTTAACAGCTGCTTTTTGTCGACTTTTTTCACATCATATTCCTTTAATTTTTACATTTTGACTTTCACAGCCACTGTACCTTCTTCAAACACAGGTTCTATCTGTACAAGATACCCACCCTGGTTGTGGATCTCTTTTTTGACGACATTGTTTTGACCCCTGTACATGTATTCTCATGCATTTCACGCTGCCCTAATGTGGACATCAGACCCTCATCGACCCTGATGGAGGGTTTGATGTGCACAGACAGAGTTCGAGGTCATTTCTAAAGTCACATCTTCAGCTTAATTTTTCATGAGTCATATTATTCAGGCCTCCATGGCAACAAACAGGAACACATTTCTTTGAACTAACCTTGGTTTCTGGGTTTTTTTGTTCAGACTTAGTCATCATAAAAATGACAGAGGGACACAGACAGGCAGCTCTGTACAAGTCGCTTTGGGACTTCGGGTTCACTGGAGGAGATTTATGGTTTTAGGTCTTCAATCAGAGCATCCCCTCTAGGTACAATCTGTCCGTCTAGCCTGGTTTACTGCCCAGACTGAGCGGAGCTGGAGCTGCAGGCTGCAGGCTGAGGTTTAAAACCGACAGACACAGTCCTCCAGGGCTGATTCTGGAGCTCTGATCTGTGGATGTGACTCAGTAGCCAAAACGAAGCCTCTACAAATCCTGCTTTACGTCTGGAAGTTATACAAACAGTGTGAGAGAGTGTATTAGGAAGAGTATGACACGTTTCCTCAGCCTCCTTCACATGCACTCCTCAAATTTTCAAGACGCAACAAAGAGATCTGCCCCCTAAATTTGAACCCTTGGATACTATTCTGCCTCTAAGTGTGTCAGCTCAGAGCCGACTGTTACAGCTCCTCTCTGGTCTCCTCACAGTCATCCTCAGCGGGACACGGTGACCTGCTCAGCTGCCAGCTTACATGTAACAAGAGCCAGGTGATGAATAGGAAGAAAGCTGCAACTGAGCACGTGCAGCCGCTCAGGCAGGGATCAGAAAGTAAACAGAGGAGAGAGAAACAGTTTGTGCACATGACAAAAAAAAGCTCCCAAATATTTACTCTGAGTGTGTTTTCAGTCAGACATCTATCAACATCATTATTCTTACTGCTAAGCTAAATGAACGTGTTTTTTCATAGCCTGCTCTGGGATCTGTCAGCTTTTCTGTCAGTCCAGACTAAAAAAAAAAAAAATGTTTTCAAACTGACAGACGGACTCAGTCACAGGGAGGCAGGAGCTGAAAGCAGGTATATTAGGCACCTGTGGACAAACATCTGGTGGCAGAAACCTGCTCGCCGTCACGACGAGAGAGCGCTGAAAAACATGAGAATATGTGGCATGTTTTAATCCTCTTCTTAAGAAGACTGCAGACAGACAGACCACAGGTGAGAGGATAACATTCAAACCCAGCTGCTCCGAGGTGGTTTAAGTTCCTGTGGTTTGATGTCAAACAAGGTGAGGAAGAGCCGTCCTGGGGACACAAGAACAAACCATCAAAAGAGCTTTTCCCACCTGAGAAGAAGCCTGATGGAGGTGTTAATATCTGTTTGCTCTTCAAGGATTTAGTCTTTTTTTCTGGGTTTGAAAGTGTTTTTATAAATAAATCCTCTTATAGCTCTTTAATCCTCTGGTGAATAGCTTCTCGTCTCTTCTCAGGTGAGTGCTCTGACTCAGAGGATCTTTAAAGACGTTGCACATGGCCCCTCACTGATGAGGCAGATTCTGCACTTTCCCCCTTAAAATTCATATTTAATCATGATAACTTTTCAATTATTGACCCAGAATTTACCCAGTGATACGTCAAACATGAGCAGACAGAATCTGGAGGACGTGATGTAGACAGAGAGAGAGATACAAAGCAATCAGGATGATGTTTCAGACTGATGATCTACGTACCTGGAGTTCAGAGGGCCTGACTTCACGGACAGCTGGAGTCACATGACAGAGGACTTTCTACCCCAACATGTCAAAAAAACTCACATCACCTCAAACTGTTTTTTTTAAACATGACAATGAGTTCACTGGACTCCAAAGGCCTTCACAGTCTCCAGATCTAAACCAGGAGTAGAACTCCTTTGGGATGTGTTGGAACAGGAGAGTCTCATCATGGATGTTCAGCCTACAAATCTGCAGCAACAGTGTGACCTTTTTGAATCTATGACATCAAGAAATTAAGGCCGATCTGACCGGGGTCCTGGTACTAACAAGGTGTGTCTAATGAAGTGGCTGCTGAGTGTTTATATAAGGAGTCCTTGAATAAAGAGCCTGAGTTCAAATCTGACCTGCTGCCCTTTACTGCTTGACATACCCACTGTGCCTCCACTCCACTGTCCTGTCCATAGATGAGGACACAAACACTTACAACAGATGACAACAAAGTGCTTTGACGAACAAAGGCACAAACCGGGGAAGATAACAGATTTAATATTAACTCATTGGCTGCCAGACATTTTCAGACCATTTGTTTATTTGTTTGTTTGTTTGTTTGTTTCAAGACCCACAGATTATTGTGCTCCATGACTATGAAAACTCCGAAACTACAGAGACAATGTACTTTTTCAGATAGCGCTTGTCTCTGAAGCTCCATCCTTTGATCCTCTCCATGATCTCTGTCTTTTCCCATGATTGTCTCTCTCTCTCTCTCTCTCTCTCTCTCTCTCTCTCTCTCTCTCTCTCTCTCTCTCTCTCTCTCCCCCTCACTGAACAAGGGCTGAACAATTAATCAAATTTAAACCAACATCACAATGTAATAGAACACAATTTTCAAATCGCAAAGGCTACAATTAAAAAAGTAAAAAGTTTCATGTACACAAACACAACCTTTCGTGACATGCATGCAATAGGTGGCAGTAATGCATCTTTCAGCTGGTTTGCCAACCGCCAAAAATGTCTGAAGAAGAATGAGACGCATACAAGCAGGGGATGAAGAAAACAACTTCAGCTATGCTAAGTTTTGCTTTGTTGTTGTTGTTGCTGACACCTTTAAAAATGGCCTCAGCAGAAGAACCAAGAGAGGACACAGAAGAAGAGACTTTGGTGTCAAAGAGGAATAGCATGTCAGTTGTCTGGACCTATTTTGGATTTAGGAAAGAAGATGCAGCACAGTGTAAAGTATTGTGAAAACATGCCTGGTTACCGTAGCTACAACAAGGAGCAACACTACAAACCTGTTCCAGCATTTAAGAAAGCACCACAAGTTCATGTATGAGAACTGCATGGCTGAAACCCCGACCACCAAGAAAAGAACTGTTTATATGTTGACAGCATCCTTTGTTGTGTTGGTCAAATTATAGAATGATTTATTGCTTGTGTTTCAGTGAATAATGCAGAGGATAAACATCCCCTTCAAAAAATCACATGCTAATCGCAATATTGGTTTAAAAAAATTGCATCCAAAGAGAGCACGGCTGCCACGTACAGCCTGATATTGAGAGACAAGCTCAACCAGACACCAGACACCACCCGCTGAAATACATAACCAACGTCTATGGACACAATGGTTGTAATCAAATTGTCTATAGACACAGTCAGTGGCAGCCACTGAGTTGAATGGCCAGGACAAAAAGAAAGTAGTCAAGAAAATTCAACATCAGGTCAAGAACAAGATGCAAACACAAAAGGTCAACAGGAATAAAAAGAGGAATAGAGGTGATAATAGGCAGCTATGAGAAGGCAGTGGAAAAACAAAAAAACAGGTGGGATTTTAAAATGAGGCCAGTTCAGTTAAGTCCTCTCGTTTTGGCAAGTGAGTTCAAAGCTGACACTTTAAACGGAAAGTGACATTTAGAAATGAGCAGGTAGGAAAATCTCTGAGGGATTTTGAAGCGAAAGCATCTGCAGAGTCTAGGTTTACATGAAACTTAGCGCACATGTTACTTCTTAGTGAAGTTCATCGTGGGTCATTCTTCTCTTCTTCACATTAAATCCATCAGTACTGTCCTCAAAGCCCCTGCAGCCCACATGAGAGAACAGAGAACTGTTTCAAAGACGTCCTCGAAAACATTCAGTATGACAGTCTAAGGTCCACGCGTTCATTCACATGCACGTACACACCCACACACACACACGCTCCCATGCTTTGGCCTTTTCTCCTTCGCGTAGCAAACGTCGAACAAAGACAGAAACAAATGCTCACGAGTGCTGGTGTATGTCTGACTCAGAGACTCTGCTGAATCTCACTCTGGATTGTCAAGGTCTCCGCTCAGTTTGAGCTTTGTGAGGAGAGCAGACAGGAAGAAAGTGTGAACGAAAGCACCTGCCTGCTGATGTTGCTGGTAACGGAAGTGCAAAGAGAGGCCTGAAAGCGCACGCGGGAAGAAAAAAAGCAGCCGTCATGACGTTCACATCCACGTGTTGGAATTTCTTTTCCCTCAACGTCATTTTATGAGGGAACCAGAAATAATGACCAAATCTCTCCATATCTGGAGAGGAGAGGAGTGAGAGTAGACAAATGCAGCATGATGAACAAGCCAGGTCAGCAAGATGCTGCTAAAGATCACAAAACTGAGATGTAAAGAAGCATGCAAACTGTTGAATGCAAAAAGTGCAAAGTGCATATTTAAAATCAAAAATGGCTCCTAAAGATGAGCTCAGACCCAAACTGTTTTTCAGCATGATCAGACTCAGAAGACATCATGTGTTGATGGAGCCAAAGTATGTGTATTAAACTGTGTGTCAAACATGTTAAAAATGCACAAAAAAAATACTCAGAATTTGTCAACTCATTAAGTCTGGCCCACCAATCGACCAACAATCAGAGTGCGCACTTCAAACAGGAAGTACCAAAATCTTCCACAGTCACACATTTATTTGGAGTAGACCAGAGGTCCCCAAACTTTTTCCTGTGAGGGCCACATAACTTTTCCTTTCTCTGATGGGGGGTCAGTTTGTAACAGAAAAAGTGTGACGATCACAGGGGTGTCTGAACGTAAACATTTATCGTTTTCCAGGAAGCCACACATAACCAAATATTAATAACCCTCTCTGAGATATTCACAGAAAAAAAATCAGGAAATAAATAATAACACCATTTCTGAAATAAAATCACACTGATAGGGGCACAGACTGCGGAAGGGAGGAATAGAATGTCATGTTCTATGTGTATATTAGTATTAAAAAAAAAAAAAAAATCATAATGCGTCTCTGGTGTTGTTCAGGGGGCCGGGCCAAATGTGGCGAGCTGTAGTTTGGGGACCACTGGAATAGACAGACAAGGCGGATGGTAGGATAGTTTCTAGTTTAACTACCTTTATCTACACATTATTTTTGTAGCAATTTCCGTCCAGCTCTTCTCCATGTCAGCATGATTCTACTATCAGAGGATATGAACAACTCCTCTGTTGCCAAAAAGCAAAAGCAAGGTTTTTCATTTCTAACCATGTTTTTACTATTGTCACCATGACTTCCTTCACTCACCAGCCTGCCTCCTGATTGGCTATCGTTTCTTTCCACCTTATGATTCTCATGAGTCATGCTGCAGTCAGGTTGTGTTGCATGCATCAGAAGAACAACTATCCAAGTTTGAAAATGCACATGAATTTCTGCTCACTAAATAGGATTAAATCATTCTCCCTTAGACTTCTGACAGCACTTCAGAAAGGTACATTTTCAGACGGTCTTAAACTCTGCTCTGCAGCTAATGAAGATCGAGGCCTCTGATTCTCTCCAGACTCTCCTCAGAAGACAGATTCCCACTCACACACTAAAATACACAGTCTGTCTCAGACCTGGCTCTCAGAAAGACATTAAGTCCACTGCAGTGAGGAGTTGTGGTGAATCTCAGCCATTAGGTTGCCACAGAGCGCGAGGAAGAAAAACAGACGGGGCAAACTGCTCGGGGCAGTAATGAAGGAAACATGTCGATGTTCTTGAAGGGAACATACTGTACCCTACCTGAAAATTGGCACCTAGTACAATGAAATGAAAAAGAAGGAGTGCGTCAGACATCCTGAAGGGGGAGAGAAGGAAGCAGAGCTGCATCACTCGACCCCCCTCATTAAACAGCAGAATACACACAGAGGGAGCTGTCTCTTCTTAATGTTCACACACAGAGACAGGGGGACACGCTGTGACTGTGAGAATCACACTTCAGCTTCAGTGGAGAGGAAAGGCGAACAATTTAGGGTGCTGTGTCGTTTCAGTATGACTGTTAAAAAAACACTTCAGATTTTTGTTCTGTTTTCAAGTCCTATCTCTCTTATTTTTGAGTCTTTTAGTTAAATTTTCAGACACCACTGGCATGGAAGTTCAGGAGCAAGAGCATCAACACAGGAAATGAACAATGTCTGGACAAAATAAAGTTTTTTGTTTGTTTTAGTGCTTTCTGAGGAAACGTGACTGAGTATGGATCCAATTTGTTTGTCTCCTCCTCAGTGGCAGCTTCAGTCATCTGACGCACAAACCCAAGGTGAGCTTGGAAATGTTTTTTTTTTAAAGAAGTGTTTTTTCCCATCCACCAGATTTTTCATGCAGCTGCGTCAGAGCAAAGCTCAACATAAAGAGAGAAAAAGATTCCTGCATGGGGATTATTACCATGTAAAAATAAATAAATAAATAAATAAATAAATAAATAAATAAATAAATAAATAAATAAATAAATAAAATACTGATTCAGGTTCAATGAGCGTCCCTGCAGACCTCAGAGGAGGTATTCACAGAAACAGTGCATTTATGAAAGCCACTTTCGTAAATGCACTGTTGAGAGTTTCAAGAGCTCTTCCCCCAAATTTTCCAGAGTTATCACTCACAGGCCGCTCACATAGTGACATCTCTTTGTCAGACAACAGGGTTGGTGGGCAGAGGCTGGAGATGAGTCCTGGGAGGTGACATGAAGTCAAAATCATTCTGTGGAGGCCACAGGGTAATGTTTGCAACATGATGACAGTTTGTGTATGCATCAATGCAACGTGCAAACAGACAGATGTGTGGATATTTTCACTTTCCCCCCGAGAAAAAGATTGTCCTTCACAGGCTTTTATTCATCTTGTCACCTGTCCCTCTTCTGGTTTCACTCCAGTCACACAAAGTAAACGTCATCACTCGCTAGAGACAAGTTCTAACTGCGTTCTAACACTGACTCTCCCTGACATCTTGTAGACTCTACTTGGGGGCTTGCAGGAAACAATCTGGATTAAGGGGGCATGAAAAATTCTGTTGTTTGCATTCACACGTGATTAACCCTAAGCCTAACCCTCACAGCAGAATAACAAAACATGCACCACAAGGAGGTCAATTTAAAAGTAAAAAACTAACATCTGCAGACACTGCAGGCAGCCGCCTCATCAGTGTGACAGTGCTTCTCCTTATGTCTGTTCAGCAATCTGCTACAAATTTCCTGTCAGCATCGTCTCCCTTAAATGACAACATTTTTTTCCCTCAATCTGAAACAACTGCAGGCTAGTGTTTTGTGTGAATTCTGAAACATTGTATAAAGTGATGCAGTTTAATATTGCCACTGTAATGAATGTCATTTTCTGAAATCTGTAGCTTAACTCAATGAATTTTCCCGTTTTATGAAGTAATTCTAAATGCATCTAAAACCTGTTCCTAGCCAAAGTTACCAGATACATCGGATTGTAATTTGTGTGGAATAATAGAGATCAATAGTTATAATCATTGGATAGTTTTCTATTAAAGGCAGGGTTGGTAGTCCTGGAACACTAGCATGAATTTGAATGTAGCGTATCCTCAGGACTCTGTTTAGCCCCCACCCCCTCACACTTGGAGCTCCTCCAAAACAACACCCGCTCACATGCACGAGCACCGCGACCATAACATCATGACTGATTCAAACCACAGACTCCAGCGTACTTGGATCCCTCTTGGTTATGTGCATTGAATCAGGGCTTGTGCATGCCAGCAAAACATACGTGCAGGAGGCGGGCAGAATGGCAGGATGGGATTTGATTAGTTTAATAAATTGGATCCTAAACGTTAGGATTGGTTGGTGTTTTCCCAGGTTTACTCCTGCTGTAGACAGCAGATATTTTTCACTCTATTTTAAGAATACATCATGCATCAGGACATTAAGATCATTTTACTCAGTACAACAAAAATGTATTTAAATCTGATTAACAACCCTGCATTTAAAGGAAAGAATTTAAAGAATTTTATATCCACAGTTAGCTTAACTGCACCGTGATTATCAGCACAGACAACAGCGGTTGAAAAACAGAAATCATTTGACCACATGTTACTATTATGTTAATTCTGTGATCATGAACAATAATAGATTTCTCCCAGCAGCCAGCTCATGTGATGATTTACAGCTGGACAGAACACAGTCGCTCCATTTCATCCACATGTTCCTCTGTGCAAACATTACAGCCTGAGACTTCATTCCTATTAGTTCTGAAGTTACTGTCCATGTGCATCCACTGCATCTTGCATCTTGCATCCTGCAACTGTACGGTGTTAATTTTGAGGACATGCACAGGACACATGGAGAAGCTATCATGCACAAGCAGTAAAAGCAAGTTATACTTTAGCCTCACAGTAACATTCAAAAGTTAAGCATTGATATGAAATTATGAGCTCAGACGACTACAGCTCGGCTTCAACAGAGACTGATTCTTTATGCTTGTTGTTAGAGGCAATGTAAGCTCTGTGTTCCTGATGCCAGACAAACACTTCACCCATATATTTTCCTGATTAGATGTAGCTATATAGCGAACTCAAGGTCCCTCATGATGGCACACAAACATCTCACACAGCTCACTGTCTGCTTTGTGGAGGATGATATTTATCAGCTTCAGTGCACTCCCTCAGCAGAGCTGTTGTCTCCGGAGCACCTGGCAGAGTGAATTAATGCGCTTCACAGGGCTGAAAAGTGGGTCAAGCTCTGATAGTTCCTTTGCAGCCATCTCAGTTCTCAGTAGACAACCAGTTATACAATCAGATCTGTTGTCATCGAGAACAATCAGGACGAGATGTTTCTGAGTATCCAGAGGAGAGGAACGCTGCTCAGGATTCCAAGGCTCCTATAGAGACGAGGGAAATATGCAAGGGTTACAGTATATCAGCTTGTTGTGCACGTCGTATGTGTGTATATGAGTGTGTCTGTGTGTGTGAAAAGGGGGTCTTCTTCCAAAGGGCTTGCTTGTATCTGATACACTTTTTATTTTAGGCCATTTTGCAGTCAGTGAGGTTTACATGTCTGCAGAAAATGATCTCAGTCTTTCTGTTTCATTAGATTCTCTCGGGTCTAAATCCAGAACCGCTGCATATACACCTTTTATTATCCAAAAAAACCCCATCATTCATATCTTTATTATGGTGTGAAAAAAAGCTGTGGCATATCTGTAAATAGCCTGACACTGTTATCCACCGACCTTTTGACTCTCTGCTGCCAGCCTGAATGTGAGTGAATCTCTGCATGAAGGTTAGATAAACATCATTTGCGACTGTTTCCATTTAGAACCTGTACATCAGTTTGCATGATGAGTCACTCACATGATTGTGTTAAAAGTTCAGCATGTGCATAACTGTCACAGTAAACTCTGCTGCTCTGTGCTCTGTGTTCATAACATAAACTATCGATCTGGTTTCCAGCAGTTCGCTGTGGACCATGCAAAGAAATGTTCAGACAGAGCATGTTTACACCTGGTATCAACATGCCCTTTTAGTGATGCCGTCAACATTATCACTCCTTAAAAAAAGAATGAAACAGAATTTTAATTAGAACAATAATGCAGACTCAAGGGGACTGATATGATAACATATGATAACATAGTTTTTCTTACCTGTTTCAAAAACACAAGAACTTTCTTAAAATCAAGATTAGAGGGACTGTATGTCCAAAGTCACAACTTGGACACAAACACATATATAAAAAAAAAAAGTTCCTGATGATGTGTTATATCTGAACACCTGCTTAATTTCAAAACAGTGTTTTTCCCTGCAGCACTTATACTATTCCACAAAGCCAACATGTCGGCCCACTGAACACATCTTGTCACTGTTTGCTAACAATAGAAATTATGTGTTATAAAACCTCAACAGACAAAAGCTTGTACTTTCTTTTATAAAAGACAATCAAAAATCAGGTGCACATAACCAGATTCTGTCTCTGATTTCTTTCAGAAGAAAACTTCAGCCTCCTTCATTGTTGCAAAAACAACTAAGGTTTTCAAAGAGAGCTGCCAGCTGTAGGTTATCAAAAGAAAAGTACGGACAAAGAATGACGGGAAAGTTTTCACCACATCAGTTGAATGATTGAGGGCCATCAGATAATCCTTTTTTTCACAGCGACCAAGGACGTATGCTTTCACTGCAAATCTAAAAAAAAAAATATCTATATGGTTTGACTGGTTCACAGATGAAAAAACAAGTTTAGCAGTAAAACTGGGTCAAACTTAGACTAAGAAATGGCATTCAGCCAAAGAGAGCGAGTGTTTTCATGGTGTCTGTCAGAGTGTTTATCCTTCTGAATACTTTAGAAAGACATGAACACATCGGAACCAGCAGACAAAACAGAGCACTGAGTGAAAACAAAAGTGGACCATGGGTGTCTCCTCAACATAGAAGAAACTCTAATTTCTCAAACACAGAGAGAGAAGAGGCTGTGGCATCCACAGAGCACACCATGAGCATCACTTTAAAGCAACTTACTGAAAACACAGCGCTCATGTCAGACTTTGCATAGTTTTATCCGCTTATTATTCACAGTCACAGAGAGGAACTGCCATGTTGTGGTAATATTGCCTAAAGCTGATCATTATAATCCCTGTGTGCAAATGTCTTACCTCTTATCTCTTTGCTGACTTTTTAGCAAAGAAAAGTTCAGCTGCTGTCTTTTAACAGGACAACATGACACACTGTACATCTTTGCAGTGGAAAATGTAGACAGTGTTTTTCTGTCCTAAACATTAAAATGAAAGAAAAAGAAGAGATCATCAGTCTCTCAACCCTAAGATCTTAAAGGGACTGTGAGGACTTCGTAAGTGATCTCGAAAAAAGTCTCACTTCTAGAAATATGCCTGATCATTATCAGACAGAAACCAGGTTGATTGACTGCACGTCAGAGTCTCCATGACAACACCACGCAGGCTGATGAAGTTTAGCAGTGCGAAGAAAGATCTGTGTTTTTCTCTGCTAAAACTGATTTTTCTCAGATTTATTTTGTAGTGATGTTGGACACTGGAGCTGAACTGTCAGACAGAAATAGGACAGAGAAGCAATTGATAGAGCACAAGCTAAAGGCTGAGCATAACTGTTTGTGATAACGTTCAGAAGTTATACTGCAGTGTTTTGTTCAAACTTGAGAGTCTATCAATAAAATAAAGAGTGATGTTACGTTACCTCTGAGCACTGACAGCAGTACATAACAAGGATTCACAAACGTTACACGTTAGCCTGATACATCCCAGAGCACTGGGCTGTGATTAGCACTAAATATAGCTGGTTACCAAACTACAGTACAAACTTACAATGTTTGCTTGTAACATTTTAAACAATAGCTCTACTTTAGTTGATAAATACATTACCATGTTGCATTGTGTCTGTTAAAATGTTTTCTTGAACAAAGAAAAGTAGTGCTAAAAAGACGATCCAATCTCCATTAATTTCCAAAACAAACACATGCCTTGTTAAGGGTCATGTCATCTTGAGAGTTTGCACGTGATTCAGACCAAATGTGTTACTGCAGTCCACTTCAAACAGATAGTCCTCTCAGCCCCTTGAAAGAAGACGTGTCACCCATCCGTGTCAAATACATCAAAAATTGTTTATTTATCAATGGAACCATGTTCCAAGGGAGATCCTGATAACACACATCAAATCAAATCAACAAAGGGTTCCGATCATTTCACATCTGCCTGTTCACACTTGGCAAAAATGTTTTGTTTACTTTATGTTTCTTAGTACGCAAATTTTGAAAAGAAAAAAAGCATTATGCAAAAATATGAGAGAGAGAGAGAGAGAGAGAGAGAGAGAGAGAGAGAGAGAGAGAAATATAGAAAAAAAAATCAGAGAAGTTCATTTTGGTGCAACTTCATTATTTTGATACTTTTAATGATTTATTTTGTATTTATTTTTGTTATAATTTATGCATAATATGTTGTAAAATTTTGCCTCTGAGATGCTTGTATTCATATCTGGTTTATTTTTTTATGAGGAAACTCCTGAAAAATGTTCACTGACTGTTCCCGACATGATTTTTTAGTTAAACCTTGACTCATGTCAGCGACCTTTTCAAGGAGAGGATGCATAATTTATGCTCTTTTTCTTTGCAGCGGCATGAATTATGGGAAAGTTATTTGAGTTTTTAGTGGAACAGCAAGCCTCATTTACTGGAAAACTAACAGTTCAAAATAAAGGTTGTTTCTATCTGTCTGAAGTATTCATCTGCAGGAAAATCCAAACATTTAGACCCAGTTGTGATCTCAACCACAAGGAGCAGAAAAAGGTTCATGTGCAAGTTGCAGGAACAAAAGACCTCTCAGCTCCATCCAGACACTTGATAGGTTAAAATGACAAACACAGACTTTTAAAAAGCCTGATTTCAACACACAAAGCAATCTGCACATGGCCAAAAAGAAACAAACATGGAGTGAAATAAAGCACCAGGTGTGGATCTTTTTAAAGCAGTGGAACAGTCTGAAATGTTTTGTCCAGTGAACACATTATTCTCATGAACATGTTCATCTATAATCAGCAAAGGAGGAGCAATAATCAAAGTGAAGAGCAGAGTGAGTCAGTAGAAAACAGCTGCTTCCGTAGTTTCTCTCCTTCCTATTAGTACAGGGCAGACAGAAATAGAAAATATGTCTGGGAACGCTCTGTGTCGAGAGCCTTCAAGCTCCCGCCACATGTAATTGTTTCCTTGTCAGTCAAACGCATTCATAAGAAAATCTGTGAGAACAAACAACAAACTTCTCATGGTGCATACAAAACGTCATACAAACAATAAACCTCTCCCTTCCTCCACAGCCCAAACTGACATCTTTGTCTTTACCCGCCGAAGACTTTTATTCTCCTCAATTTTCCCTTTCCTTTTGATGTAAAGAACCATAATTGTTCGTTGTTTTCCTCTCTTTTTGTTCTCATGTAAATGTTAAGGAGATAATTGGCGGAGGATTGTTGTGAAAGCACAAACAAAGCTGAAGATGAATGAAAGTGTCCTGAGGGCCTGAGACTCCTGCAGAGAGGACACTTAACAGCCGACCTTCCTCCATATGCTCAGATAACTGATGCTTTGAGTCAGAAACCTACAACTTCTTTAATGTTATTTGACCTATCTTACAAAATCATAAGGTTAATACTTTTTTATATATCAGTAACTGTTTTTGTTGTGTTTGAAAATGGAGTTTTCAATTTTTGCAATACATTACTCTCCTTGATATTTAATGCATAATACATTTAAAGGGTCTTTGCACTTTTGGCTCTTAGAAGTCCTGGGGGGAGGTCTCTTTAGCAAAAATAACTCCAGCAGAATCAGTGTTTGGGCCAAGGGTGTGCAAAACAAACTTGTTTATGAATATTTAACAAAATTATGAACATATACAAGCCTCAATTGGACACTAAACAGAGCAAACATCAGGATATCATGCACAAACCCAGTGGTGTTCTTGGGGGGAGAAAGCTTCCCCTGGCGTCTCCATGGATTCCTCTGTAGTCGATAAAACATTACAAAATGCCTTGTCTGGTATGCTTTCAGTGGAAAACACATAAAAATATTTTTATTGCTGCCCCTCCTTATGTTTTATCCCTCCAGTGAATAAAACATGAAAAATTGCCCTTTGGAATGAACTTCTTGTTAAAAAGTGCCTTCTGAAAGTTCCTTTAGTTGATGTAATAAAGTAGCCCTCTGGTTGCTCCTCTGGTAGACCAAATGTTCAAAAACAACTATAGATGCCTTTATAACAAGTTTAATGTAATAAAGTGCCCGCTGTTCAGGGGATTAAAAATGAAAAAGCTCTTCAAAAGAAAAAAACTTGTGTTAAGATGCCTCATTAGAAGCTTTTGGATACCACTGAAGTAGTCTTTTTCTTTAATCTAACTGTTTAATTTTGGAAAATTTAGTTAATAATTGAGGTGGTTTGGCCTAATGTTTGCAGTGCAAATTAACTGAAGTGCAGCTACTACTGTAATGTCTTTCAGAGTTATCAAGCTGCTTATTTTAGTCTCTAATGAGAAATATTTTTTCTGTTTTTTCTATGTATCATCTGAGCAAGTGCTCATTTTATCATTTAAGTCGATGTGTTAAAGCCAGAGAAGTGGACCAGTGTAGGAAAGGACCAAATTGTGATGAGTAGCATTTCCTGGCCCCAAAGACTCCCCAGATCTATCAAATCTAGCATCTGTCAGGTCGTGTGTCCATTATTTATTTATCACAGCCAATATTAGAGAGATAATTTCACAGCAGAAGAACATTTGTTTACAGCCCAGTACAAAAACAGACTCTGTGGGTCATTCCATCTTGACATTCCATCATGAAAGCTCATCAGAGAAGATTTTTTTCATAATTTGTCTGTTTTAATAGAAGAGGACTGAATTATTTGGCATAATTAGGGCTGTTGGTGATTTACCTGACACTTGTATTTGTTTGCCAGGTACCCATGGCTTCAAATTCACCTCTTCACAGGTTTCTACATCAGTCAGAAGTTACTTTGAACCATTTCGAAAGCCATTACTTGTCTACTAAGTCTTGTCAGACTACATACATAATATACTGTTCTGCTGGCTATAGGCATTTTTTATTTTAAATCTTACTTAATTTTACTGTTGACTGTATAATAGATTTACCTAATTTTAAAGACTGAATGCATCAGTTGAAGGGGGAAAAAAGCTGTCGAAATGGTGTGCTTGGAGTTCACAAATCCCTTTAAACGCGATTCCTGACATGAACTACATTACCCAGATTTCATAGTGTCAAAAACCTGCCGTTGATTGGCCGCAGCTCATCTTAGCTTTATCTCTTAGGTCTGGGATTTGCTATGTTTTCTTGTCTGTCAAATTAAGATAATTCGAACCAATCAGCTCTGGAATTTTCTTCATATGGGCGGGGCTTATCTGCTTCCTCGCGCATCACGCTTGTTTCCTGGTCGTTGCTAACAACCTGCTGCCTGTAACTTCACCTGTCCTACGTCCCCGCATGCTTTGACGGCTTCCAGCGGCGGTGTTTCGGGGATGTGTGCGGGGATGTGGCCGTTTGGACGCTGCTGAGGGCGGCCGGACTCTCAGCTCGGCTCTGGCTGCATGCTGCTCCGGTTCTCTCCGCCTGCTGTCTGACTCTAGGGGGGTTGCAGTGTGGCCTCCAGCCGCGGCTGCGATTTAACTTCATTTCTGAGCGTCGCCTTCCTCTGTAATCATGTTTATTTATTAAAGATGACGGCGAGGGGGACACTGTAAACTAAATGACTGTCAGAAACATCGCCTCCATTTGTAATATGGTGAGTATGACGCCGGTTGTGTGTGTATGTGTGTGTGTGTTGCCATCGATTTGCCTGCAGCCTGTGTGTTGGAGCTGGTGTGTAGTGATGTTCATGGATGAGTCGCCTCCCCCTGCAGCCACACATACTATTCAAAGAGGAGAATACGGATGCAGTGTTCCCTACTCTCAGGTCGAGGTTATAAAACAGGCCTGCGTCCCCACACCATATCTGTGCTGTACGCCTTTACTTTCTGTGCTGCAGCCTAAGACACGGTACTTCTCCACTGTAAGAGGCTGTCACCGGTGACTGACAGGTGAATGAATCCGCGCGCTGTGTCTGACAGCTTGTTTTGATTGCATAATCTGCTGCTACAGAGCGCTGCAAACAGCACAGAGACATTATAGACTGGACAGTCTGCAGCGTCTGTCACCTCTGGTTTGCTGCTGGGTGCATATGACACACAAAGTTATTGCATTCTTCAGTATATCCCATCCAGCTTGTATCTTCTGAATTCTATAGAGGTAGATGAAGATAGAGCTTCTAAACTAGCGATACATCTTTGCAAAAGAAAGTCTTATTTGGATGAAAGCAGAATAAGAGAGCATTAGTTCGTGTTCGAGCTGTATTTATACACAATATATGTGACAGCAAGTGGTTCCCTGCGCAATTTGCAGGGGAAAAAACGGGACAGTGATGTCTAAAGCACCACAGATTTTTCCCCTTTGACTGTAAAAGATTTCTGATCTATTATGTAATTTTCAAACTAAAGTGTTTGGAAATACTGGTGGCTCATATTGTCATCAAGAATTGTAATAATTTTTTCAATTGGTCTAAAAACTACTACAGTCAGCGCAAGATGTTCACCAGTTCGAATCCCTCTCTGTGTGGAGTTTGCGTGTTCTCTCCGTGCATGCCTGGGTTCTCTCCAAGTACTCCAGCTTCCTCCCAGCGTCCAAAAACATGCTCACTAGGTCAACTGGTGATTCTAAATTCCCCCTAGGTGTGAGTGTGGGCGTGAAAGGTTGTCTGTCTCTATATGTCAGCTCTGCTGTTGACTGGCAATTAGTCCAGGGTGTAAAATCTATTTCTGCAGTTCTTTTACAGACAAAGATAACACTCTTAATTTGCTGTGTAAAATGTTGAAAAGGACATCTCCGCAACAAGCTTTGTGACACCTACCCCCTAGCAGTGATTAAAAGTGTGTGAAATACTGATTAAAAATATTAAATGTTGTCTTTTCCTAAGGAGCTTTAAATCAGCTGCTTCTTTGTTTTTGTTTTTGTTTTTTGCATTTTTTGCATTTTATTTGTGTTTTGCTGAAAAACACAAACCAAAGATTTAAAAGAAAAATGAAAAGTAAAACCCAGCTTGCCGGATGAAGTCCCAGAACAGATTAGCCAATAAAACTCTGTTTGGAGTGATGCCAGTTTACTACCTTGCCAAGGTGTCCTTGAGGGAGATGCCTCTAACTGCAGGGGTCATGTATGTATGCAACCTCCTCACTCTGACATCTCCTCTGTTGGATGTTTCCACAGGATCGTGTTTGTGTATGTGTGCTTTCTTGGTGTGTGAGTGTGTGTGTGTGTGTGTGTGTGTGTGTGTGTGTGTTCAATAACTGAACTTATTATTAATAATATAACCAAAGAATTATAGACCATGATGTTACTTCACATGTGTGTGTTGTGATGCAGAAAATATACAACACAGCTTGACATGACACCAGACTCTGTGGCATTTTTGCTTTAAAACTGAATTTCAGTTTCTCAAAGTCCAGGATCACATCTTTAAATGGATGATTTCCCCCACAGTCTAAAATACACTCAACTTAGAGTCAAAATAAGCTGAAAAGGTACAAAATATTAATTGCATACTTTGGTTTGAGATGAATTCTGTAAGTTAAAAAGTATCCAAAGAGACTTATTTGTGGTTAATAAATGCATCAGGGGAATTATCAGAGTCAGAAAGTGATGTTTGGTGCTCATCTGGTGTGAGTAAAACAAAAAACTTTTTAACTTTGTCTCGTAGATGCTGACTTACTTCCCTGCAGATTTAGTACATCAGCAGATGCATGCTTTTTCGTAAGGATCTCAGTAAAGAGGTAAATGCTAAAATCCACTTCAAACTTAAAGTATTTCAAAGTTATCTCTTACAAACAATGAAGCTCAGAGAAAATCGATGTACTGTAGCCTTGACACAGTTTCAGTCTTTGTTAAATGGATACCAGCAATTCCTGGCAAGTGGTTTATGTAGACATTCTAAGTTTTTACATGAAGACATTAAAAGCACTACTTACATTGTTGAGGTTTTTTTCTTTTCTTTTTCATGTCGGTCAAGGATCTCCATCTTTAAATGCTTGTTTAATGACTAAGTATGGAGGCTTACAAAGTTTCCAACTGCAGCCAACAGTTTAGTTTGGATGTTACAGAGAGGCTGATAAAAAATTATTTCAATAAAAGTATCTTTTGCTCAAGGTCAGTTTTTAAGCGTTTCTCTTCTTAAATCGAAAGTGACAGCAGCTGCTGTTTAGAAAGAGGAGATCAGATGTGGAAATGTGTAGATTTGACTTTCATTTTTGTATTTTGTTTCTTAATATGACCAATATTTTCCCTCCTGTTTTTGTGTCTAAAATGACTGAAAGGATTCCACACGAGGAGAGGCTCACTCCTGTGCAGTTCTTCATCTCAGACTGAAGATAGTAACTCACACAAAGTCTTGTTCACTCTCTGCTTTGAATGTCAGAGAATCCCCCAAAACTAAATCATCCTCCGTGATCGTTCGACTAAGCTGTGGCTCATGGAGCAAAGCTTTGTGCCCCGGCAGGAGGAAAGTGGTCCATCCATCCAAGGCAATCAGACACAAAATACTCCTGACTTTTGACATGAGTGGAAACATTCAGACTGTATCCTCCTTCTACTCTGACAGACAGGTTGCTCTGGAAAAGACATCAAGCTCAGCTTTTGAAACGGATACTTTGAAATTTGGCCATTAGGATAATTTGGTCAATTAAACTGTCAGAAAACGAGACCTCAAATTTAGGTGCATCTCTGAGCTCGACTCAAAAAGGGAATTAAAGCAGGGCCCCACTTAAACTTTTTTTGAGGCTTAATGACGGTAAACTCAAGAACTTAAGAGGCAGGTTTTATGGCTGCAAATCCAGTCAGACAATTCACTCAGCTCGATGACTGCAGGCTGCAGGGACTGTAAAGAGTGTTGAGAATATGAACCTTACATCTGGCTGAATTTGTTTTTCCTCTTTGCGTAGAAAAGTCTATTCCTGTCTTTGTTTTTCTTTTCTTGGGCCACACACAGCTGACACATCCAGGAAATGTCTTATTTCAAGATTTAAAAGACAAAATGAAAACTGAATTTCTTGTAATGGGTGAAAAAAAATACAGTTGGGGTAAGAAAAACATACTTGTTGAGTTTCTTGAAAGAAGAATAATGTCTTTATACAAACTAAACAAGTAAGTTTGTTTCCTCGATTGGCTGATTTGTTTGGGGGGTTTTTTTTCAAGCAACTCCTCCTCAGGCTCCATCATTTTGGGGTGTGCAGCAAATTAATGCCAGTGTTTTATCGCTCCATGGTTTAATCTGTCCTGACCTTTGTCATCATCTCCTGGTTTGGCAGCCTCTCATTAGGAGATAAAAAAGAGATTAGGACACGTTGTTAAAGTTGCCAGTAGAGTCATTGGTGTCACTCTACCTGATCTGCTCACAACCTTTTGCAGGAGGGTAAACTCAAAGGCTCAGGACATCAGTCAGTGCCCTGATCATCCCTCCATGCTGAGTTTGAGCTGCTACCCTCTAGCAGGAGATTCAGATCACCAAAGGCTGAATCCAGCAGGATGAAGATGACAATCATTATGTGTCTGTTTCCTCTGCAATGTAATGACGGTGTTACCTCTGGTTGTCTTTCAAGGTTGTGTACTTGTCCTTTTTTAGTGTGGTATCTGCGTGGGATTTTTTTTACCTGCCTGCAAAGCCAATTTCTCTTAGAGCACAATAAAGATGAAGCTGAAGTTGAAGACTCGGGCACATTTGTCGTTTAATATCTTGAAATAAGACATTTTTCTTGTCAGGTAAATGTGGTTCAAATGAAGTGAAATTATGAGACAATTTTTACTAGAAGTATGACAAACACTTCATCAGATTTCAGTTTGGCAGTGTGCATGATAAGATATTTGTCCCGCCCTGACTTCATGCAGAAATAACTTACCATGAGGCTAGCAGAAAAAAATGAGGATAGAAACGTTGTGTTTGTGTTCACACATGCAGCCCACCCTGAATTTTGGAAATTTTGAGTCAGAAGTTTTGAGCATGTGTGCAAACAGCTTATTATTTCAGGATTTTCTTTATAATCTTTTCTCCAATAAGAGCCCAAAAACTTTCAGAAGAAGTCAGAGACAGGGATGCTTTTGTTTGTCTTGACAGCCAGCAGCACCACACAAACAACTTACATTCAGTGTAAAGAATTGATAAAGAAAATGCCGCCAGCTGTTTATTCTCTCTGACTGTGATACAGAATTTCCACAGGTCTTTGGTTACACGTACAAAGATAAAACATGTCAAATCAGACTTTCCTCCAACACAAACGATAATAAATGTGTGTAAACTCTGTTATACGAGGTGATGGTCTCATGCTTTCTTGTCCTCTTGTCCCTCAGGGCACCAATGCCTCTGCTCTGGAGAAAGACATCGGCCCGGAGCAATTCCCAATCAATGAACACTACTTTGGATTGGTCAATGTGAGTATCTCTTAATCCTATCACACACTCACACAGGTCACTGCTAAAAAACAGCAGTGTCATGTTTCCAAACAAACCGCTGCAGGACTATATGAGTCATGTCCTTCTCTGGAAGGTGAAGGTGACGTTGTTGTTTTGATTCTGTTGTTGCCCGGAACAGGGATATTCTGTTTTGTGAACGGGGCTTTGACATAAACAAGCATGTTTCTCAGCAGCCTTTTGAACACTGAATGAATAAAATCAATCAAAAACATATGTATGAAAACCAGCTTCTAATTTCAAAAACAAGCCAAAGAGTGAAATCCTCCTCCTGTGTTTGTGTCTCCTGCCTCAGTTTGGAAACACATGTTACTGTAACTCGGTGCTCCAGGCTCTCTACTTCTGTCGGCCTTTCCGGGAGAACGTTCTGGCGTATAAAGCCCAGCAGAAGAAGAAGGAGAACCTGCTCACATGCCTGGCTGACCTCTTCCACTCCATCGCCACACAGAAGAAGAAAGTGGGCGTCATCCCGCCCAAGAAGTTCATCTCACGACTACGGAAGGAGAACGGTGAGAGGCCAGACATTTCTTTTTTTAAATGAAGCTGAGCTTATCCTAGTCTGTCTATCAGAGATGGTTTGGGTCCAGTAGCTCCTCAGACTGCTCTCACATCTGTGC
The DNA here is from genome assembly GCA_030710495.1 of Labroides dimidiatus. NCBI lineage: Eukaryota > Metazoa > Chordata > Actinopteri > Labriformes > Labridae > Labroides > Labroides dimidiatus. The sequence goes on from CM061146.1 coordinate 24,608,545, forward strand.
GCTAACTGTCGTTATTCCCCCACTCTTGAAACAGCCTGAGACGACACTAACCTTTTTTTTACCACAGTGTCAACAGGCAGAGGGGGGGTGTTCTGGACTGCTTCACAGGGGTTGATCTGATAGGGCATGTGTGATCAGAATGTCCCTGGCGTTGCACTTGCCATAGAGAATTGGTAACTATCTGTGGGTGATTTTGACCAATCAGAATCAAGTCTTAATGTTCCACCTCTGACGGCTGAAATACACCAGATGCATCTCCAGTCCGTCTGCGCTCCGCCACGTCACCAGATCAGATACATTTCCAATTTAGTCAGTGTGTCAACTTACACTGGATCTGTTCCATTGTGGTTCGGCTGCATGGCTGGTCCGGACTGGACTGGAGACGCAGCCGGTTCTTTTGAGGCGTTTGTTGACAATAAATTCAGCAGCAGAGGTGACAAAGGAGGAGTAGCGTCTCTGTATGTAACAGAGCAGTGCGTTTTCGTGAAGCTCTGCTGTTTGGCTTTTTTGTAACAACTGCAGCACCGAAACAAACAGCGACACAAATACTACATCCTGTTTGGTTTAGGGCTGCAGCTAACGATTATTTTCATTATAGATTAATCTATCGATTATTCTCTCGATTAATCAAGTAGTTGTTTGGTCCCTAAAATGTCAGAAAATGGTAAAAAATGTTGATGTTTCTTGGAGTACAAGATGACATCATCAAATGTCTTGTTTGCAAACCCAAAAATATTCAGGTGTGTCACAGAGAAGCAAAGAAATCAGAAAATATTCACGTTTCTGAAGCTGAAATTAGAGAATTTTGACTTCTATTTCTTAAATAATTACATAAACCGATTAAATGGTTGACGATTAATTTAGTAATCGATTAATAATCGATTATTCTATTAATTGTTTTAGCTCTGGTCTGGTTCAATGAAGAGTATGAGGGTGGAGCAATGGTTTCATTACCGCTGTTACACAACCTCTTTGTGAAAAGTGTTTTTGCTCCAACACTTTCTGATCTGTGCCAAAACACTGATAGTCCAAATATAGTCGTGTTTATTATTTAGCACATTCTCATAACACGACTTTTCTTCTTTTATTTGGTCTTTTCATATTAGTGGAGGACGTAGTAATGTCAGTGTTTTTAAAACAAGTTCCCTCTGGACGTCTTTTTTATACTCATGCCTTTTATTTGTTTATTTATTTGCAAAGAGCAGCTTCTTATCCTTGGCATAGCTCTGTCAGAGACAGCTGTTTAGGATTGAAACATCAAACTCTCAGAGCTTTTTTTTCCCTGGAGAGCAGTGTTATATCAGAGCCAGTTCTTCTTCCAGCACTAGTACTAAAGAGGAGACAGAGAGACTTCGCCTGTGTGAGACTAAATGCAGCACAAAGTGAAAAGACTGTGAAGAAGTACACTGAAAATAAAAAATAAACTGTGCAATGTTTTATAATACCTCGGTAATCAAATTAATTTTTGTGCAAATTAAAATGTAACATAATCCAAAGGGTTAAATATGTACTCAGCCTTGTTCGAAGTCAAATGTGCTGCCAAGTAAGTAAGTAAAGCAATTCAGCAGAGCAATGCAGAGTCTGCAGCTGCTCACACAATGCATTCTGAGCAATACAGGTACAATTAGCAAGGTTTTCAAGCAGGTAATTCAGCCTCCAGTGTCAGTTTAATTACATTTTAGAATTCATTGCTATAACTGACTTTATTAACACTTCAAACAGCTTGGATGGACATGCTAATACAGCCAGTACGCTCCCCTGAAAAGAGGACTTGAACTGATTTAAATTTAAATGTTTACAGCAGGTATTTTTATGAGGTGTACCTGGAAAAACTAATGTAAAATGTTTGTCTTTCATCCAGTCCCCTGGTCCTGGTTCTGTGCATGCTGATTTATAGGATTTGCTTACTTTTTATTATAAATAAAAACCTGCTATTGATAATTCTTCATAAGTCACACCTGTTTCTTCCCTTTAAACTGAATTGTGTGCTATAAAAAGCTGTTTCAACCACAACAGAAGACTTTTCTGTTGGGTTTTATGTTCTTGTCAAAGCACTGGATGCACACACATGTTCATGAACAATCAGAGGCAGAGGAGTTGTGTGTCAGTGTTGTGTGTCTGCAGCGCTGTTGGCTTTAATGCCGTCTGAATATTTGCGTTGAAGGGCAGGTGCATGTTGGTGGTAAGGTCATTCAGAGAGGGAGAGTGTGCAGAAAGGCCGACTGTTCTCTGCTGTCCATATTGAGGAAGCTCTTTATGTGACTGAACAATGAGATCTCTGTTTGGACCCAGCTTCGGTCAGCTGCCTCCTCTCTGCCCCCCCTCCATCCAACTCCACAATTCCCCACATCTCACCTTTCACATACAGACCTGCTCTCAGGAGAAATTTCTCATCTCAGGAGCAGCCGAGGTTTAGCTAATCACAGTAATGATGTTCAGTGAGCCAGCAGTCATCACTGTTTTTTATTACACCTGAGCCTGACAACTCAAAACAGACCAGGGAGCAGGTTTATTGGAGGGGGATTTCAATTCACAACGAACAGGACAGATTCACAACACATTTTTCAACCATGTGCCACCTTGAGATGACCTTCTTTTCACTCTATACCCAGTATAATCTTTACAGACTCTGTTAAAAGGTGGCTTAGGAGTCTTAGGATGCCCAAATAGTGATCAGGCATCTGCAGGCTTTGTTGTGTACAAGTTTGGGGAGCAAAACCAGGGGGAACACAATCCAGCATAACAGCCTTCCGACTTTCAGTGGAAGTAAAAATCTGTTCTACATCAAACACGTACACTGAAACACAGGTCTGCATGATGCTGTGTCACTAAAGACAGTCAGCATCTAGAAATCAGAAATGATGGACAGACTTAACAAAACTTGACTTCTTTTACTGGTCTGCATCATGATGTTTTATGAAACTTCAGCTGAACACGTGAGCTTTAAATTAAGAAACGGCTTTATTGAAAAGGGATACTGCATCATATTGAGATAGAAGTCCTGGTTTTACTGTTTCGCTGGTAAATGTTGGACACTGGAGCTGAACTGTCAGACAGAAAAAGGACAGAAGAGCAGAAGAAAGCTAAACGGGGGATTGATAGAGCACGGGCTAAAGGCTAAAACACAGGCTAAACTATTTGTGGTAATGTTCATTCTAACCCACATGCAGCAGTTATACTGCAGTGATCTGATCAATAGTCTGACTTGAATGTCAGTAAAATGAAGAGTGAGGTTACATTAGCTCTGCTTGGTAGATATAAGGCCATAAGGATTTGCACATGTTACACGATAGCCTACGGATAAGTCAGACACCAGGCTGCAAGCTGCACTAAAATAGCGGGCTACTAAACTACAGTAAAAACTGACAAAGTTTACTTTTCACGTTTCAAACAACAGCACTGTGTTGATAAATACCTTACCTCGTCGTATTGTATCTGGTAAACGGTTGTCTTGAACAAAGAAAAGTAGTGTTAAAAAGAAGATCTGATCTCCATTCCTTTCCAAAACAAATGTACACGTTGTTAAGTCATGTCATCACAACAGTGCGCATGATTCAAGCCAAAAGGTGTCGCTGTGATCCACTTGAAACAGAGAGTCCTCACAGCCCCTTTAAAGAGGAGCAGGAAATGTGGGTTGTAGATAGTTTGGGAGACACGCAGCAGAAAGTCAGGAGTTAAACCAGCAGCAGCTGCACTGAGGACTATGACTTCAGCACATGGGGTGGACGCTTAAACTGCCAGGCCAACCATATAGAAAAATAAAAATGTAAGATTGTGCTCCATGGCCTGTAATTTCAGCTTAATTTGGACTTCAGGTACTTAGCACAGAAAAAATACCTCTACATATAAACATGATAAAAGGATATGTCAGTGCTGCAGGAAAAAGTAACGCAAATCAGATTTTTTTTTGCTCATTTGCAAGTCTGATCAAATGTTTCATGATGATATGAACAGAAACAGGCACATGGAATCTGATCTTTTCAAACCACTTTTGTGCCAGTGGGAACATTCAGAAGTGAGCGTGAAGACCGGTGAAGATAAAGTAGTGGAAACTCTACCAAATCATGCATCTTTTCTATTTTTTGAGTCTACTAACTATCAGTTTTATTTAAGGTCATGTGTCATATTGTAGCTCTTTATTGTCTGTAAGTTTGTCACTGTTGTTTGGCGTCTTTGATGCACAGTACCAGTTGCCCCTTCAGGCTGTAATTAAGTTGTTTACACTGATTACCTCTTCTTCTCCCTGCAGATCTGTTTGATAACTACATGCAGCAGGATGCCCACGAGTTCCTGAACTACCTGCTGAACACGGTGGCCGACATCCTGCAGGAGGAGAAGAAGCAGGAGAAGCAGAACGGACGTTTGAAGAACAACGGCACCGCTGTCACCACCGAGACCGAGCCAGAGAACAAAACAGAGCCCACATGGGTCCACGATATCTTCCAAGGCACTCTGACCAATGAGACGCGCTGCCTCAACTGTGAAACGGTGGGTGCTGTTTCTGTTAAAGGCTGCTGTATATTTTCTCTTATTGTCTGTCCCTGTGTCACCCTGAATCACTGATCTCCCCTGAATAAGTCTGAGAAAGGGATTAGTCTTTTGCAAAGATGCTGAGAGATGCAGATTCAGTAAACCCTCCGGTGGGCTCAGGCCACCCACTTTACGTCAGGCTTTGTCCTCACACTCGCAGGGTGAGGAGTGGGACAGGTTTCCCTGAACAACCCCTGCAAGCACTGAAGATGCTCTGTGCTCTGACAAAAGCTGCTCAGTATCACCACTTCAAAGACTGACTGTTCAAGTGTGTGTTGGTGTGTGTAAAGGTGTGGGTGGCGCAGGCTAATCCTCTCTGACTCTGTTAAAGAAAATGACAGTTAAGTTACATCCACGTCTTCTCCTCTGTGACAGGTGAGCAGCAAAGATGAGGATTTTCTGGACCTGTCTGTGGATGTGGAGCAGAACACATCAATAACACACTGTCTCAGGTAGGACAGGATCATTACACACCCAGGTGTAGCTAACAGGCTGACGGTAGACCACGTCTTCTTCAGTCTGAGACAGATTAAATAACCCAGCCTCTTGTGGCGTGCTCTCTTCCTCCAGGGACTTCAGTAACACAGAGACTCTGTGCAGTGAATACAAATACTACTGTGAGACATGCTGCAGCAAGCAGGAGGCACAGAAGCGGTCAGTGCAGCTCTGGACTTCACACCGCCGTGATTTGTTGATGTGTCTCTAAACATGTTCCCCTCCCTGCAGGATGCGTGTGAAGAAGCTCCCCATGATCCTGGCTCTCCATCTGAAGAGGTTCAAGTACATGGAGCAGCTGCACCGCTACACAAAGCTCTCCTATCGAGTGGTTTTCCCCCTCGAGCTCCGTCTGTTCAACACCTCTGGGGATGCAGTTAACCTCGATCGCATGTATGATCTGGTGGCTGTGGTGGTTCACTGTGGCAGGTACAGTAAGCTGACTACAGGACAGCCTCAGCATGAGCCACGATTCACTAACACTTGATACAGGATCAAATTCATGATTATACATACACTCACATCCCAGCTACCTGCTTAACACATCAATAACTTTACACCAAACATTAATTTGGAAACGATTTGGAGCAGAGCTGCACGAATCACTGAAGCACCTGATTGAGTTTTCTTGCCTCATCACTCTGATCTTCCTTGAATAATCCTTAAACACTGCCCTGTCCACTGACAGTGCTCTGTTTCATGAAGCATAAAGTTTAATTCATACCCCATCTTCAGTTTTGCAGTTCTCTGTTGTAGGCTTCAGTTTTTATGTCTTTAATGTCCTACTTTTTCCTGTATTTAGTCTCTTTTCCTACCAACATCAAATAAGGTGAACTTCTTTCTGCACATTGATATAATTCAACCTTCAGAGTCAGTAACTCGAGCTGCGTCCCAGGCAAAAGTCTCTTTATAACGACAGTTTACTAATGAGAAATTACAGGTTGTAGTTATGACCCATCAAACTCAAGTGCCCAACACAGCAATGAAATATATCATACAAAGATGTGAGGCCTTTTACTTCTCTTGGCCTTACTTAATTTCTTTTTTCATAGATCTCTTAAATTTTTCAGGTTGAGATTTGCAGATTATCTTCTGAATTCTTCTTGAGATTCAGAAGTTTCAAACCAAATATCACTGCAGCTGTCTTTTTTTCCAGGAAATTAAACAATATTAAAAAAAACGTTTTTTTTCCCCGAAGGATTAAACTATGGGTTTTTTTATAACAAAATGATACAGCAGAAATAAAGTCCGTCATATTTAAACTTTTTTACTGAGAGACTGGAGACGAACAGCAGTCCTTAAACAAAAGAAAAGTTGAATTCACAGAGTCTTCATTTTATGGTTATGAGTAAAATTTGTAAAAATGTGTGTCTTTAATATTTATGAGAGTGTGCTACTATTCTGACCATAATAGTGTGGTGATCATTTCTGAAATGTTTTAACGTTGAGGAAGGAACAGAAATCTAAGTGTCTCTGTTTCGTATCGCTCTCATTTTGGATTTCATGTTACCATAGTGGTAGAGGTTACATTAAAACAAAGATCAGGGTACATTTTGACCACATGTTTCTTTGATTTAGCCAACGGGAGAAGAAAAGGATCATCCTCTTTTTATAGTTTAAAATAAATACAAGAAAACAGAAATACAGAGGTGCTTTTTCAGTTTTTCATTTTCAATCCACAACAAACAAAAAAACAAAAAAAACAAAAGCAAACTTAAAAAAAATGTGGTGTTTTGTTTTAGTTTATTTTTTTATTATTTTATTTTTATTTTTGTATTTGATCTCAAGGAATTTAATAAGGACAAAGGATGGTCATGTGACACACAAGTCAAAGTAAAAGGTTTCAAAATGAAAGTCTTCAGAACAAAACGAAAAATAAGAAATCAAGGACACGAAACAATTTGAGCACAAGACAACGTGTGAATCAAACATTAAGAGTGACCCCAGGTTAATCCTGTCTCTCTTTAATCCCAGTACAGAATCTAAATTGATGCTTATACTTAGTGTTCAGTTGCATTTCATAATTAATAATCAAATAAGATTATTAATTTAATTTGTAACCCTGGTTTTGATGCACTGATGTGGAATATTTGTGTAGTATCATTTTCATTTACACAGTAAAGCTTCTGCAGCAGCAGATTTATCCATAACACTGTGTGATTACCTAACATCGATATCACAAAGAGTCTCTGTGTGTGTCTCCTCAGCGGCCCGAACAGAGGACATTACATCACGATCGTGAAGAGTCACGGCTTCTGGCTGCTGTTTGATGATGACATTGTGGAGGTGCGTCACTCTCAGTCTCAGCCTGTCAATGTTCTCTGCGTTCCCTGAATCATCTGTCCTTGCTGCTGTAGCATCAGGAAACGTCTGTTTACACACCGTCTCGCTTCTTTTTGTGCAGAAAATTGATGCCCAGGCCATTGAGGAGTTTTACGGGCTTACCTCAGACATCTCCAAGAACTCCGAGTCGGGATACATCCTCTTCTACCAGTCCAGGGAGTGACTGAACCCAGATCAGAGACTCAGGAGGAGACTGCACAGGATGAGACATTTTCTTTTTTTATTTTCTTTAGTTTTCCCTTCAGCCTAACAGACCTAGACTTCTGCCATTTTTCTTCTCATCCTGCTCCCAATCCCAGAGTCTCTCTGACATATGTGCCAATCCTCCTCCCACCTCTGGGTCTACCTGTCTGTCATCTGTTTCTCTCCCTTCCTGTGATTTTCTTCTTGCCTTTACGTCACCTGCATCTGGACTGCACTTTAAAAACCGAAGCAAAAATGCTCAAAAGCATGACAGAAAAAAAAAACAGTCTACACTCAAAGATGGAGTCCTGTGTGCTCACTTTGTGTAGACTTGTGTAAGAATCTCGAGGAGGTGATTCTCTGTGATAAGATGAAGAGTCTGGTGCACATACAGACTGTTGTACGCTATCGTTTCTATGTATATAAGGTCTATTTTCATGCTGTCGTCCCCTATAAATCCTTCATTAGGGCTATTTTCCCGTCACGTTCCTGTCGTTTGTTGTGTCCCTGTTCCAGGTGGATGCATGAGAAGTGAATGAAGTTGGAGACAAACACTGTATAATACTCACAGACAGATTTCATGCAGTTTTAAAGCAATATCTGAGCATTAACTGAGGAGAGGCAACGTGCTGAAAACTACCTGAACCTTTAGAGAGGTTCTTCTGTCCCAGCGTAAGCTGCTGTCTGCCTGCTCATGTTACTTTAATCAACTTTGTTAAATAATCAAACACTACAGAAGAAAGAGGAGTCAAAGAGATCTCCCTTCAGTTCAGCTTCAGTCTTTATGATTGTGTAGAAAACCCTTATTTATTAAACACAATGTATTTATTAGTGTTGTTTTAATACAGTTGATGAAGTTTTGAGAGCATTTTATGTCAAAGGGTTATATATTTAAACTTTGGCTTTATTCTTACACATCATGAGCTCTAAATGAATCAAACATAGCAAACTCTTGAATTGCTCCAGTAGTTTGCTTCACCCAGCCGAGTAAAAGCATCAATAAAACGCAGGTACGTGCAGGAAGTGGAGAAGGAGAGCCTCAGAGCGCGGTCATACTGGCCATCTGTACCGTGCACAAGCACGCTTTAACCCTATAGTCCAGTCCAACACTCGAGAATAACTTAACTGACTCGTGAATCACGATTCATTGTCCATACTGACTCATTCACTGACTCGGTACAAAGCTCACATCAGCCCAGCCAAACTCAAAACACAAGAGAATCACTCACTAGCTCACAGTCCGACTCACAGCACATACAAATCCCTCTCCCTCTCAGCTCTCAGCTGCAGCCTCTCGAGCTCTCTTACTGCAGGCAGAGCCGCTTCCTCGCCTGAGCTGAAGGTCGGCGGCTCTGCTCCGCTGAGTGACGCCATAGGAAGACATTCAGACCAGTCTACACTTATGTTTGTCTCGCAAAAAGAAATAGGCAGACTAAAGAATATATTTGATCAGTTCCTCCACTCTTTATTCTGAAGATGAGCTATAACTTAAGGTTCTAACTCCTTTTTTCTATATCGCTTTATTATAACATCATCAGCTTTGTAGTTTCCATGGCGACGTAAACAGAATGTTCAACGGGACGAGCAAAACCAGCAATTGTGATGAACTATGGGTAGTCAGGAGAAAGGTGGATACAACAACGGCATGACGCATAATTTATGACGTACAACTGCTGCGACCGCTCCTCTTGACAGTCAAACAATAACGGGGTGTCAGATGGCGGACCAAAATGGCTTGATGTTAGCCAAAAAGTCCCTAAAGTTGTAGCAATGTTTTCCGTGTTCCGCACTACTTGTATACAGACACTTCATGATGACATACGTGGGCCAAAGTCTGGTTAATATTGGAATAGGGAGTTTGGGGTCAATCATTCTCGAGTACACCATGGCTCAGATGACCAGTGTGACTGCACCCTTACAGAGCCAGCACAATACCCCCTCTTTAACATCCAGGAAACAACCAGCAAATTGACAAACCACGCCATGCGACCAGATTCTGGCAGAATTAACTGGAGCTTCAGCTCTGGATGGTAAAATGTGGCTGTGCTACAGCTTACACACAACATATGACTGGCATTTGAGTCCTACAATGATGAAAAATATCAAAACATAAGTCAAACAACCAGTAATTCTGGTGCCAGCTAGCATAAGTAAGCAACATCTAATCTGATGTCAAGCATTCTACTGGATCAATTCAACTCATTTTCTAAAGCCTAACCCGATATTTATGAAGTAAACAAATAAGTAAATCATAAATATTAAAAATGAAAGGCCCAAGGTTTAAACCCATCATTATTAACACCCCCCTATTAAGGCTCTCACTCTGAAGGACATGGTGTATGAGACACCAAACAGGATAAGACAGATAATAAAATTAGTCTCTTATCTGGTTTTAGTTTTCAGTTTTGATAAAAAGTTAAAACAGATGAACATAATCCTCATCAGACACGGCTCAGAACTCCCAGATCTCTTTAAAGACGTGAAACCATGAAAAGTGCAATAAGAGATGAAGTAATCCAACCTGGATTTCCCAGTGGGACTAATATGAAGTTATTAAATGTTAGCAGTAGAGGTGTTTTTATCAGCAGCTGGTTCTTTTCCCAGTGATGTTTGTTGTGGGTTGTAAGTCCCTGATTTCAAAGTAAAAGCTTTCCCCTCACTACCTGCTGAAAGTTATCTACATGTATTTTCAGCCTTTTTTTGTTTTTGATTTTTGAGATTGTCTTTTTTTTTATACATTATCCGTGTTTAACTTTATCTTTGGTTGTCTCTGACTTTGACAGACTGTATGTGTCATTCAGTTTGTAGCACGTTGGATTCCTCAAGCGTTAATGTTAAATCACACACGATCCCGTGTGCTGTAGATGTTGCTCATGCCTCGTGCTCGGAGGCTGTGCCCTGTAGAGTAGTTCAACATCTAACAACTTGTTTTATGTGAAAGACATTCCTGTTTGCTGCACATCAGAGGAATAACCATTTAAAAGACATCTCAATAGAAATAAGGTAGAGATGCGATTTATTTCTTACAACCCCAGGTACAAGAAAGTTGGCATGTTGCGTAAAATATTGATAAAAAAACAGACGTTGATGGTTTGCAAATCATCTTTATCATGCGTACACAGCAAATTGAATGTGGAAACGGAAAAATATATTATTTTTCAATATATTTCAGCAAGACGATGACAAACCACATTCTGCATGTTTTACAACAGTATGGCTCTGTAGTCGAAGAGTCCAGGTGCTTAACTGAAGGCCTGACTTGTCACTGGCTGAAAACAATTTGAGCATTATGAAAGGAAAAAAATATGACAAATGAGACCCTGAACTGTTGAGAAGCTGACATCCTGTAACAGGCAACATTCACTTTCCAAACTCAAGAAACGGATCTTCTGGGTTTGCAAACCATAAAAATCTGATTTGTCAAGATGTCTCACAGCATCCCAACCCTCTTTCTGAACTGGGGTTGTGGGTAAGTGCGCGTCTGTTTTGGGGAGTTAGACTTCAAAGGTGTTGGTTGCTTCTGTTTCTTCTGTTTTTCCATTTAGTTCGTTGCTGGGTGAAGTCACAAGGAAAATGTGCCAAACTGGAGCTGACACTGACCTTGCAACAGTCTTGAACAGAACATTATTTTCTTTGTAAAGATACAACTGTACATATATATTATGTAGAAAACAAAAACACTTCTGGAAATAGGAAAAAGTATTTTTTTAAAGCAAAGATCTTAAAATGTAAAGTCGCTCAAAGATTTTAGCTGATCATTGAGGAACGTTGCTCTGAAATACTGTTTCTTTACTATCACTCGACCACATAATCAGTCACAACTTTCATATGTTGTTCATTTTTACTCGGTTGAACTGAGCCAGGATGTAAACAGTAGCAGGATTAGTCCTAGTCATTTTAAACCAATGGGGGGAACAGGAAGGAGACTTACAACTCACCGATCTTCCATTAACACTTATGCACTCTCCTTCGCTGAGACGCTCAGTCGTTGCACTTGGTCTTATCTAACTGTGATAGAGTTCTACCTGGAGAGCTCAGGTGCAGAGTCCTGCAGCAGGTAGGATCTGATTGAGACTGTGGGAGAGAAAGAGGAGATGTACTGGGTGTAAAAACTGAAAGTGCACTTTATTAGTGATGAGCTTCAATGCTTTAACATGAAGAACCACATTTTAACACTGATTTTGAGTTTTTGTCTTCTGTTCAATAAAATGACTATCAACTCATAGTGCGGTGTCAGTGGTTTTATTTCCTACTGAAGTGAACTGTTATTTCTACACTTTTCACTGTTATTCTCCTTACTGGCCATGTGATGGCTTCAACCATTGTTTAGGATAACACTCCAAAGCATCACAGTTTAGAATACACACATACAAGAATGGATTTGATGCAAGAAGTGCAAAAGCAGAAGAATGACCTCCTGACTCCCATTGTGGCTAATCTAAGGAGGACTATGGACAGATATCTGTGTGCCATTGCAGCTAAAAACCTGTTCTAGATCAGCGTTTACACTGGGACACAAATTTGCTTGATGCTGTGTCACTAAAGACGATCACTGTTTAGATTTTCTGACTTCCTCTTATACATCATAAATGATGGATCCACCTCCATTCAAAAAAATAAACATTGTTAAAGTACTTTTCTTCTCTTGAGGACAGACCTGATAAATTGACTTTTTAATCTTTACTCTCCTGGATCATGATGCTATTTCAGCAAACTGAAGAACCGTTACTTTCAAGTAACTCATTTTCTTTTTCAGCTTCATACCACTGAAGGAAGACAGAGTGAAGCCTCTGTGGAACTGACTCTTTACAGTGAAACTGAGACTCACCACAAACAGATGAACAGACACTACCTCAGTGAATGTAATGAATTAAAAATGGACTGTGTTTTATCTCCACAGTTTTGCTGTCCAGATTTCTTGCTGGGCTGTGAACAATGCAGCATATCACAATAAAAGTCTTTGCTGCAAGTCGAGAATTTCTACACCAAAAATGGAGAAGTCATCGTTACCAAAAAGTTAAACCATAGTTCATTGATTTCTGGGTTTCAATATTTGTGAAACTTTGATCACCATTTTATGAAATGAGCAATTTGAAACCAATAATCTCTTTTAAAAAAAGTTACCCATATGGACACCCATAACTTCAGTTTCCAACAGAGGTCTAATTTTACCTTTTTCTTAAAAAATCTCCCAACAATACATCAGGTGGCTGTATTTTGTATGGACAACAATTGGTTTTAGACGATGCATCAAATTACTTTGTAGACCCAGTTTATCCTCAACCACCACAGTGATGTCAAAATTTATGCTCTGTGTTAAAAATTTCTGATGCCTCTTTGGATTGTTGTGGTTTTGTCTGATGCATTTATGTGAGTTGTGTACCCCGATGAGTTTTTTTCTCCTTAATTAAATTTATCAAATACTGAACACTCCCAAAAATGCTGACATTTATATCAGCCTCACCTGTTCTTTGTAAAAGGTGCTGCTCAGTGAGGGTTAGCCTGTTTACATGCTAATTAAAACGTCATCCAACGGGCTGGGAAAATGAGTGATAATCCACTGTTCTTCTCAGAAGGGTGAGAGAGCATAATAATAATCAAGACTACTTGATACCTCAGAGTTTGTCCAGACCAGATTCTTTTTCTTAAACAAATGTTTGGTTTGGTTTTCACAGAGAATTAGACAACATGTCCAGCTACAGCTTTCAGCTTTGTGTCCTCTCAGTCACCCTGAAACCTCAGCTAATCCCTGAGGAGAGGAATGACAGCAGCTGCCAGGAGTCTGGCACAGCCTTTCCTCTGTGTTGATACTTTCAGCTTTCCCTCATCTCTCCCCTGGTTTTCTCCAACAGCTTTTCTCCCCTTTTCACTTTTATGCTCAAGGTACCAGCATGCACAGGCAACAGTAAGCCTGCTGTTAGGTATTTAAGTCATCATCTCTGTTTTGCAGAGCTGAAAAGTCGTCTTTGAATCACACGTTTTCAATCATGCATAATTCAAGTTATTGTCATCATTGGGGAGAAGCCTACTGCAGTTTGGATTAACAGAAAAAGTTCATGAACTCAAACATGATGAATAATGTAAAATATTTTTAAGACTGTCTGACGTCAGTTCAAACCTTGTCTCAGGGTCTCCAGAGTCTACATTATGAAGCACAAATACTATTGAATTGTGTTGAATGTAGCTCAAGGTAAAAATTTGTACTCAACTATTTAGACCTCAGGTTTAAAACAGCCCTCACAGATGGATTCCTGTAACATATTTATAAGCCAGTCAAGAGGGATTTTATAATGAGTGAACAATTATCTACTTTACAAGTTTAGAAAATATGATAAGTGTTCAAAGTCTTTGACAATTCAGCCCATTATGTCGTCTTCATTTGATCAAGGTGTGGTCAGGCTGAGAGCAGGACATTAAACTTCCTATGGAGTCAAGACTTAGCTTCATTAGCATTTTAAGTGAGTGCATTAGTAGCTATTTAAAAGTAATAAACTATTTGTAATCTAATTTTATCATACTCTTTCAACCAGTTATCATTTAACTCTACTTAAGTTGTTCAAAGTACTATTTATTGACTTAAGCAAACTATTTCAGCCATGTATTTACAAATTTTATTAAACTTTTTGAATCTTTTTAAAGCTAACTCAACAATAAGCTTGCTAAACATTTAAGTTATTTATTGTCTTCTATCTCAAGCATTATACCCATTTTAGTTAACTATTGAAGATTTTTTTGATTACTTGTAGCATATGAATGCCATTATTTATGCTAAACTTTAAGTAATATTTAACTATTTCAATCATTTTTTGCATTATATTTAGCTTTGGTTTTAAAAGCTAACCCTTTCATCTGCTTTCACCCACTTTTAGCAACCTAGCCTATAGACTGTTGTGGCTAACTTTTTTCCCTGTAAGTTTAAAAAAGGGTTTTCCTGACTACATTCAGTGCTATCAGCTGCTTCTGCCTTTTTTTAAAAGATTAATCTTTATCCATTACTCACTGCTAAATAAAAGATTGAGCTACTTATTTTAGCACAATATTAATCATCTCCACCTTAAAGTTAATTTCAGTATAGTTCTGTTTTTCTTGTACAGTTTCATCTGTTATTTATGTAGGATGACCAACTGGTTTAGATACAGCATGCAGTTTATTCTTAACCACTACATTAGCTAACATTTTCAAACACTTGCTTTTTAAATTTGACAAACCATGTCACCCTTTATCCTTCAACAATGCAACTGTTAATCCATTAATATACTGGTAACTTTTTTAGACTTCTGGGTTCTTTTCATAAGTTCTTCTTTGATCTTATTTGAATCTACTACAGAGATCTCAGGTTTCAAGCTGATGGCACATTCTGGATCGTAATCTAAATTTTAATCATTGTTTGAGCCTTACTTAAAAGTATTCCCCTTAGCAACTCTTAAGTAGGTTTTACGGAACATATTTACCTTTTTTTGAACAGAGACTGTTGGAGAAATATGAACAACATGAAAGCTCCCTGACTGCAAAGCTCCTTTGTTGGCTGACAGAAATTCAGGTTGTATAGCCAACCTCTTCTAAGGTGACAGATGGAACAAGTGCTAAACTTTAAACAGACTGCGAGGACTGTCTATGTGAGCTTGGAATAAGTCTCACTTCTAGATATATGCCTGATTGTAATCCACAATGAGCTTATCAGCACCAATATATGTTTTTCCTAACTGCAAACTGGGTAGGACAGAACTTGATTGATTTATGGCACGTCAAAATCTTTATGACAACACCACACTGGCTGATGAAGTTTAGTAGTGAGAAGAGAGATCTGTGTTTTTCTCTGCTGAAAACTATTTTTTGGATTAATTTTGTAGTGATGGTGGAGACTGTAGACTGGAGCTGGATTGTCATTAAAAAAGGACAGAAGAGCAGAAGAAAGCTAAACAGGAGAGCGATAGAGCACGGGCTAAAGGCTGAAACATGAGCTAAAGGCTTAAACACACACTAAAGGCTAAAACACAAGCTAAGGGCTAAAACACAGGCTTATCTGTTTGTGATAATGCTCATTCCAGCCCACATGGAGCAGTTATTCTGCAGTGATCTGATCAAACTTGAGAGTCTGTCAATAAAATAAAGAGGTTATGTTAGCTCTGCTTGGTAGATTAGCAGGGCATAAAGAGGATTCGCTAACGTTACGCGTTAGCCTAAAGACACGTCTCAGAGTGCCGGCTACTACTACTATAAAGTTTGCTTGTTGTAACGTTTCAAACAACAGCGCTGCGTAACTGTTGATAATTAACTTACCTGGTCGTGTTGAATCCAGTAAAAAGTTGTTGTGAACAAAGAAAAGTAGTGTTAAAAAAAGAACTGAGCTCAATTCATTTGCTTTAAAACAAACACGCCTTGCTAAGAGTCATGTCATTATGACAGTGCGCACGATTCTGGCCAAAGGAGCAATCCACTTTGAACAGACTGTCCGAAAAGTCCCTTTAAAACCCCATGAAATTAACATTCATCAAATATGGTTTCTGTCACTGTACCAGTAATTTTATGTCTAAATATTGTTTTATTTTCTAAGACGTTTAGTTTAAATAAGTTATTTGATACCATAAAAGTGGTATAACTCCATAACTGACAGCTCTGCTGCGCTGTGTGCGTCAGATTATCAGAGCACCAGAACAAGAGACATTGAAATTCATTTAACTGTGGGCATCTGCATCTACTGCAGAATATCAGCACCCATCATAGGGTGAAACTGTCCTCATTTTTTTGTACAACAGAAGTAGAGAAGGGTCATCTATCTTTAAATAGAGTCAGTGGTCTGGAATCACTGGGGTGACAATACGTCTTGGCATCAATGGTAATACTGATAATGAAGACCCCTGTGGTTTGAGAGGGAACAGAGTGGTCACAGTGTTCCCCTGTGTGATTCTCTCTGGTCAGAACCTGTTCAACACTATAAGAGACACAACGAGGCGAGGGGTGAGAGAGGTGACTGTTCGTCTTCTGTCCATATTTTCATTGTAAGATTATGAAACCACAGTGAAACTCATCAGGTGTTCCTGGACATGCCACAGACCTCTCACTCTGTTTCTATGGAAAGATCCTGGGCGGTTCTCAGAAGCACTTTGTCTCCCACAGAGAGGAGGGTGTACAGAATAAACTCACACTCAAGCACAAGCGCACCATTTTTGTTGTGAAACAATGAATCAAAGGGTCCTGGTTATCAGCGGAGACCTTCAGCTCCTTCCCAGAACCTCAAAAATAAAATGTGTCAGTGATGTGAGGTAACAAAAAACAGGGACAGTGTTTGTGAGCCAAAATAAGACAATGCGTGTCAATTCTGAGAAACTAACACATCTTTTAATCGTTACTTCCTCCATTCATTGTTGTTACTGAGCAAATCTCCATCCAACACAAAACCTAAACAGAAAATTGTTTTGCTAATCCTGACAGCTATGAGGACAAAACCTTACCTTACTTCTCACTGTCAGAGCTCCGAGAAGAGACCCTTCAGAGTCCATTCATCCATTCTGTGGTTGAGAGGCAGGCCAGGTCACCAGCCAACCACAAGGCTAACACTTTGGAAAATCCAACTCAAACACTAAAAAAGTTAGAGTGACGAAATAACCAATACTGTCTCTGATGATCCGATTTACTATATAGAGCATGAAGAGGCATCAAAATAATGTTGCGGTCACACCAGACCTTAAAAAAATATAATATATAAAAAATATATATATAATACATAAAAATCACATCATGTTGGAGAGATGTAATTAGACACAAGCTCTTTTTGGGTGACAGTAATGACACAAATTATGACACGAGTTGCACAAACAAAGCTAACAATATGCCCATGATGTGGATCTGTGATGTTCATCTCGCTACTTGCTTCATTCACTTATTTGCAAGAGTTGAAAAATCTTATCCTCAGCCAAGTTTCAGGGTTTATGATTAGATAAAGGCTAAATAATTAATAAATAATCCAAAAATGAAACATTTTACTGGTAAACTGATCTGTGTGCTTCAAAACAGGATGATATAAACATAATTTTCTTCATGTGAAAGTGTATGTTTATAGGTTAAAAGCACAGATAAAGCTCTGTTGCGTTTTTTTTTATTTATTTTTTTTTATTAGAGTTATTACAGCGCACATGTGCAGACACACAAACAGCTGTGAGAGCTGACTGACAGATGATCCAGAGGTGATCAGCTGATGCCGTCATCACTAAAAGATGTTGCTTCCTCCGGAAGAAAGGATGAAATTTTGGAGCTTTGAGACGCATCTATAGTCTGCGCCCTCCATGCTAACAGATGGGATGCGCCAAACTTTAAATGCAGTAAAATAAACATTCCTCAAATACTGTTCTGTAACTGCAAGTGGTTGTCATCATGCTTTTTAAATAATGTGAGACCCGTAATAATGTGAAGCATGTATTAAAGACACCGACACTCTCCACTCACATGTTTCTTTTTGTTATCTGTACATAATTTTGTTCACTTGTAATGTGACAGATGGTCATGTGCTAAGACTCTGTTACAGTAGTTTATTGGTGGTTAAAATGAGCAAGGCTCAGCTAGGCGTTTTGGGACAGCTTGTGTTTTTTTATGCACATACATCATTCAGTGGACTGGGGTGTCCTGCAGCATGCACTCATGTTAAACTGATGTGCTTGTGTTTCTATATTTCTAGAGTTGGAGTTGGTTATTTTAAGACCCATGCAAGCCTGGAAATTCAATTACTGTGTCCAAGTGTGCAACAATATGTTTGTCTTTTCTGAGACCTTAAGTTTTCATAAGTTATATGATACCCTGAACCGGACAAGACTTCCTGGTTTTTGTTCTATTTTTTTTTTTTTATAAAAGAAAAAAAATAGCAGGTTGATTCACCTGGTAAACTGTGAAAACCTCAGTGGGTTACTCAAGTCAAGCAATTGGTTGTGCCAATAACAAGTTAGCAGTGTCCCAGTGAGTGGCCTCATAAATCTAGATACTTGTGTTTGTGAGAGTTATTATACAAATGCTGAGTTAAATGTGCAAATTATCAAGTAAATGCATTTTCTGGCATCCAAATACACACATTAGAGTGAGACGATTTCAAAAAGTTAAAAACCTGACATCTATTTTCTCCATAAAACATTCACTACTGATATTTTTAATCTCTGTTGAGTCTATTTTGACAAATTTGTTTTTGCTTTATGTTTATCAAAGTTGTGTGCTACACTCATTCATCACTCCATAATTCCAGCTGCTTGGATAATTGATAATTTATTAATAATTCTTCTTGTTTATCTCTATGAATGTTTCAGAGGCTGAGTGGATAAACGGAAATGACCAGATGTGAACAGAGAACTTTAAACAGACCCATAAATACACGGGAAAAGGCGCTCACACATCAGTGAGCAGAGGTTCCAGCTCACTCCCAAAATAAAGCGAAACAAACACAAAAGTTTCTATTTTTGTCCCTCTGTGCCAAATTAAGCCCTGTGACACCTGCCTAAGCCATTACGTGTAGCTATTTTTGGCTGCAGCCCAAATAAAGTCTCTTCTCCTCATTATGATTATTGTATCTGACTCTAAAAATAGAAGTTTGATGTAAATTCGTTTTGTAAATTCCTTGGAGAGAACAGGGCCCAGTGACTTCCTGTTACTGGACTTTCTATCTGCCAAGAAGACAACCAACTGTGTCACCACAAGTCCTTTTTAGGCCAAAGTCCTTTGGAAATCCCAAGGAAGAAATTTTATTATATAAGTACCCATAAAAAAATATACAAACACATCAGTGCCAGGACTGACCTGACCTTGAGTTTCAGACTGAAATCAACAGACGTGCCAGTTTCCCAGTTCATGTTTTTTTTACACAGTAACTTCTTTTCCACAGTTTTACATGTAAACTGCAGATTTGTGACTTCATCCAGTCCAAAGTGGGCCATTTACATAAGCCAGCCATGAGAGCCGGATGTCTTCTTTACTGTCACACACGTATTGAGTCACTCACCAGTAAACACTTGTCTCCAGCATGTTGTCTATCGATCTTACTGACGCCTCACTCTCTGTGTGAGTGTAAACTTGTCAGCTATGGATTGATTTGGCTTGATACCTTTCTAAAGTGACCCTCACAAACCAAATAATGACTCTCTCAGTGTGGGCTGTGTTTGTAAGGATGCAGCAGTTGTCACTTTTTTACGTTTTTCTGGATCAAGTCTGCTTTCTTCCCTCTTTCATGATTTTTTTTTCTGTTCACTCAGTTTTCTGACTGACGCCTCACTCACTGTGTTGTTGGTGATGGAAAGAGGTTGATCTCCTTCTGCCCTCTTCATGCGTGGAACGGCAGAGATCGATAATACTTTGCCAGACAAAGATGCTTCACAAAGAACAAACCAGAGGTAGGCTTTCTGACAGCTTTACAACTTCGAGTGTCAACAGAACAAATCTGTGTGTGGTGCAATAATAGACATTCAAAATCACTTCCATTCTAGGGATACTTCATGAACCAGGAAATGACAGGAATGATTTGTGGGTAAATATGGAGGGGCAATTTCACACTGATCCCAGCACACGGTTGCTCTTCAGGTTGCTGACTGGAACCGAAATAGACAATCTGGTCTGGAAGAAATATATTATTAACCACTGTTGCCATTAAACATCATTCACAGAAACATATTTTGACTCCAGAGAAGATTAGATGGGTTCCATGAGTAAAAACAAAGAAGTATCTGGTTGTGTTAGAAATATGTGACATTACAAGCGATGTCAATTGCAAAAGCTCCTGTGACAGGCTCTCTGTTTGTGTCAAGTGTGGCGCCCCCTGTAGACAAAGTGATGCCTCATTTTTCTGAGGAATAAAAATCTCATCGTGCTTTCTTTTAACAGTCAAATGCATGGAAAGCAGATGGCTGAGTGGTTAAGGTTTTGCTCCATATGGCTACTTTCCTGCATTTCCCACTCTCACCCTGTTTCCTACTCTATCCACTGTCCTGTCCCCTCACATTAAAGGCACCCCCCCCCCCCCCCCCCCAAAAAAAAAAAAAAAGTGATACTCTGAATATTTTTTGCAGGAAAATTTAAAAAATAACATTGTCTTCAATGTGTTTTCCCAATCATCTATTCCTTTGCAGAAGTCAGTGCATTAGAAATTACAGTGTGTTTCATATCCACCAAAAACGTCATATTTCCTACTTAGAATTTACTGCAAAGTACCGACTAAATGTTTATTACACCTCCACAGCTGAGCAAACACTGGTAGACAGTTTCTTGTCTTCAGTAGAAGACTTGTACACTGACGCTGAGTCAGACTCCAAGGAACTGGCATAGAAGACAGCATGACACAGAGAGTTGCTACCAGACTAAAAACAGCACAGCTCCTTTAGGGAATCAGGACTTGCAGTAACTCTGGGAGACAGGAACAATGGAGAAAATCTACTGGACACAGTAAACACGTGGTTATTTGTGTATGGGTCATAACTAAAGTACTGCAGTTACAGTAATTAAAAAAACTTTCTCTTACTGTCAATGTGACTGAGTCACTGACTACGATGAATTATTAAAACTAAAAGTACAGTGTGTTTGGGTTTTTTTCTTTCTGTGACCATTTTGGGACAAACAACTGGTTAGATAACAACCAGTGTGCAAGAAAGTCAACAGTTTGAATCCTGGTTCTGGCAAGGTGCGCCTTTCTGATCTCTCCAGGTACTCCAGCTTCATCCCACAGTCCAAAAACAAGCTCACTAAGTGTGATCAACAGGTGATTCTAAATTGCCCATAGCTGTAAGTGTGTGAGTGTGAAAGGTTTTCTCTGTGTGTCAGCCCTGTGATTGACTGGCGACCAGTCCAGGGTGTACCCCGCCTCTCGCCAGCTGAGAGAGGCTCCATCCACCCACAACCCTAAACATGATAAACGGTATAGAAGATGAATAGATGGATGGACTTCATAAATCAGTTCAGCTTTTATGTTTGGTTGCAGGTTCTTCCCCATTTTTTTCATGTTGCTGTTGAATGAAGTTACAGCACTTCAGATGCTCAAATTCAAGCAACTTGGATATGTTTCATTAATTTTCTTTTGACAATGTTTGGTCTTCATGCCTGGAGCAGGATAAGTAGCATTTTTTTTTGTTGTTGTTTTAGTTTTGTTTCAGTCTGAGAAATTCTGCAACCAGAAGAGCTAAATGTCTATAAACGGGATGTTGGTGTGCCCTTTGTCAGTGGGTATATTTTCATTTAAAGATAGATTTTATTTATTTTTCAAGATTAATTATTTTATTTATATATAAATAATTGCCCCCTGTCGATCAATGAAGTCTTATCTTTACATTTTTTTTACACATTTATTGGGATACTGGAGCTCACATCAAGAAACGGTGGTTGTGACAGGTAAGGTCAAACTCGTATGTCTGTTCACCTTCTGTAAGGAAATTTAGTCATCATAAAAGCAAAGCTCAACTCTCTGTGGAGAGTTTATTTTGAAGGCATTCATCTTGTAGTCTCCTCTTTAATGACTTTTTAATGAGTGGAGAAACTGCATCAGTCTCACTCTGCATATCTAAACCAGTCAGCCTAGTTGGTGTAACTTCAAACTACAGCATGTCTTTGATCTAATATTGAATGATAATTTATCTTTATGTCCTTTTTATTGTAGAAGATCTGGAAGTCCAGTAACAGTACAGCTTTTAGAGTCAAGGACATATTAGCCAGCGCTGTTAAATAGCTAGTTTAAAGATAGTGGTGTCCTAAAGTGTTGGGGGAAAAAAGTCATGCAGAAGTTTCAAAAACTGCAGTTCCTCATGTGTCCACTTGAGGCAGGCTGCAAAAAGCTAAGTTATTACCCCTGGCCCCATTTTACAATGTCCTTCTTACTCCAACATGTTTGTACAGTAACACAGAATAGACAAACTTGTTAGTTTTGTACAGTGAGTGCCCATGCAGATGTGCTGGTTGGAAATCAGAGAAGAAGAAGGAGAAGAAGAAGAAGAAGAAGAAGAAGAAGAAGAAGAAGAAGAAGAAGAAGAAGAAGAAGAAGAAGAAGAAGAAGAAGAGCGGTTGTTGTTTACGGTGAAACCGTATGTGGTGCCTGGTGTTTGTGAGCTTCTGCAGTCAGCCTCAAGTGGACACTTGATGAACTGCAGTTTTTAACCCTTCATATCAGCTTCATATTTTAAGACTAGGAGCTGATGTTTGGACAGGAGTGATAAAATCAGATTACATTATTTTCTATTTGTCCTCACTGGCTGAGGCTACTCTCCCTCTTGGGGTCCTACTCACCCTTTTGAGATTCTAATTTGCATAACCACCTCTTCACTTCACATTATAACTTACCTCTTTAAACAACACTTTGTTTACTCCTCACAGGAAGAGTGAGTGTCCTTCAAGCATCTTTTAACCACATTTTCTTCATTTATCTACTTCCTGCTTTTTCCATAATCAGCTTTAGCTCTGCGTCAGACTCTGCTGATGTCATCGAACAGTCACCAACAGTCCTTTTTTTTTCTTCTCCATCTCCTTCTTTTGTTACATCAGTGGTGTTGAAAACATGTTTATGTTTCTGTCCACTCTTCAGGGCTTGCATAGAAAAACATCAAATCAGAGGGACCTCCCCCAGAGGCCTCTGTTGGTCCAGGGGCCCTGAGAGGACGGACAGACGAGCATATATCACAGGACATCAGCTGGAGATTGTACAATGTGAAAGCTCATGGTAACTTGGGGTTCTCTATCCTTTGGAAGACAAACTATTCATCTGGTGCTCACAGTCAGGACTGGATTTCAGAAAGTCCAGAAGATTTACTCCAAAGTGAATAAAATAGTTCAACACTCTCTATTTAAAACCTTTTATTTAGAGCTCCTGGGTGAGACTTTCTGTTTCTGTTGGTTTTTGCGCCTCCTTGTGAAATAAGTGATACCCTGTATCCCTTGGCGGATCTTGTCTTGTGAAAATCATTTTTACTGAGAAAAAAGTCAAAGTCTGACTTCTTTTGACAGTGAAATGAAAAATTAAAGTTTTTCTGCCTCATAAAGTGAAGTGTCTCACCTAACACCAACCCCCTCACAGTTGTTACAGGCATTAAAAATGACAACAGATGTGTTATCAGTTTATTTTGCACGTGGTCTTGTTTTCCTCTGTAGGGTTATGTAGAGATAACACTCTGAGCCTCTGTCAGTATTTTAACCACATAAAGCCTCCTCATAGGAGCTTTGAACTGATAGATCCAGTCAGCTCACTGAGACCCTCTGTAGGATAGAATCCTGTGCAGTAAAATGAAGATACATTTTCTTACATGTAGGAAAACAAATACAAGTTTTTAAAAGTTTAGATTTTTTCGACGATATAATATGTAGAGTGTTGTTTATTTATTTATTTATTTATTCATTCATTCCTTTATTTTCACTATTGGAAGTAGTTTGCTTCCTGACTTTCACCACTTTCTTTATGATGGTCTTTTTTGAGGATGAATTAGAAACAGACACATGAAGTCCTGTGCTGCCATCTGCTGGTGAGAAATAGTCACAACTGTAGAAACTTTTATGTTACTAAATTAGTTTACGAGCCAAACAAAAAATAAACAAATAAATAAAACCTTTTTGGGGGTTTGCTGTAGAGCTTTGTTTTGGCTTTTATTTGATTCTCTTGTTTTCACATTTTGAAAGCTTAGAATAAACCTCAACCCAAAAAATGATGCAGTCTTTCAAAATGTTTCAGATATATCAGACAAACCTCGTATTTTGAAGAGGATTATTGTATGTAGAAAGAACTGAATTGTACCTTTTCCATCTTAACCAAAACTGTCAAATATCAAGTGACCCAAATCTTTAAATCGCTTCAGAATATGCAGCCACTGTTTATCAGTTCAGGACGATGATCCCTGCCTTCATGACGGATGTGATGATGAGTGAGAAAAGAATCACCTGTGATGAAGAGCAGTGAACTGTGATATAGAGACGAGAGGCTTTAAGGAAGAAGAAGCAGCATGCAAACATCTCTGACATGTTCATTACAATGGCTGCAGGATGAGCGGAGCAACAGTGAATTAAAACCCAGAGAAAAGAAGACAAGGGGGACACAAAGTCTGTGCAAAGTTTAAGAATTTATTAACAAACAAAGGAAAATATTTAAGTCAAAGCGAGTTATATCACAAAACACACACAGTTGTCTTTTAAATGCGTGGTGTCCAAAGTGTTTGTAACATTTTATTGTCTCAGAAACCCACTGTGTTAGGATATTTGTCTAGGAAGTTGGTGCATTTTGTTATGTTACTTTAAAATAATTTAGGGATGTAAAACAAGTATTTTACTGTGAAACAAATCATATGACTGAAGTTAATCACGGTGTTAAAGTGCCACCTAGTGGTAAAAACACAGTACTGTTGACTGTGAATTCTGATTTTCTGAGGTTAAAAGGTCAGATCAATACATTATAACCCTTAAGAATCTATACTGTGGATAAACACGGGTTAAAAAATATCAACAACTCATAAAAATGCCATCTTTTGAGTGTTTAAATTTCTTTCCAGCCATTTTGTTCTTCATTCAACAGTCCTTTTGATCATTTTATCACTCTTTTATGCAGAATAATCATCAAATGAGCCTGTTTGTTCCACTTGACATGCAGTTTCACCTCCTCTGATAAGTTTGGGACTAAAATAGACCAGAACAGAAACAAATTAATGCAGTATGAAGTTCAGGGAGTTAACATGGAGTTGTAAAGGCTCGGCCACCCAGGAGGTCAAACCACAGCCCCTCAAAAGTTTCCATTTATTTAAGACTTGTACGCGTTCCCTGTGAGGCTAATGTTGTTCCAGCAGAACTGCTTTCTTTGGTGTTTTTTTCCTCTTTTTTTTCCTGCCTGGGTGGGGTTGGGGGAGTTTCAGTATCAGGCCCAGTTGAACACAAGATTGGCGCCAGGTTTGATCGCCTGTTTCCGTGAGAGTATCAAATCCGAGCTAAGTGTAACGAGTCCCGGAGGAGCAGTAACCTTGGAAGCTCACACCTGCATCCACGGCTCTCTGCCCTGCCGGTGCTACTCTGTAATGTAAATGGAGTCCTGCTTTACGCATTAATCACTTCATCCAGATGTGCCTTTATATGAGCACTCCACACACACACACACACCCCTTTTTAGGACAGGTTAAGTTCAGCTCGGGGAACCTCCTGACAAAGCAAACCATGTTATCACAGCTCAGACGCACATCTCCAGCGAGCAGCTGTGAGAGTTTACACTCAGGAACATATTTAGAGACCTCTTTGCCAAACAGAGCCGCCAAGACTGACTGACATCCGGTTGATATTATGAAAGAGAAAATGTCATGACTTTCTCTGCAGATTTTAATGACGTGTTAAAACCATTATATGGAAAATCAAGAACCAGAGCACTTCGTCGTGCTCTGCTGTCGTGTCCCGGCTCTTTGAAGCTAATGAAAAGCAGGGCACATGATCACCAGGCCTGGTCTGCTCTGCTCGTTACGAAGCAGAGACGCCGATTTCATGAGTGAAATGTTACTGTTTGAACAGAGCTGGAGGTTCTCTTGGTTTCATCTGATCATCGCGGCATTAAATCCTCCCTCCTTTTTCACCAAGGAGATCTCCTCGCTTATATTTGGTTTCTTGCAGCTTTGAGTTTGACTTTTTAATCATCAACATCTGAGGAGGGTTTGTTTTATGTTAAAGCTGACCAAATTTGGAAGACAATAAGGAAATGAAAAGTTGTATTTTTACTGGTTTGGACGTCATCTTGTCAGAGTTAATTAGTCATTGATTGTTCCATCTTAAACCTACCCTGGGTAGCCCCGTTTACATTATCAATTTTGCATTTTCATGATATTCAGGTCTGGGTATGATCAGAAACTTCAGGGATAATGGTATAAAACATGATACAGACGGATGATGTTTTTCTTCATAGATCGATTGTGCAGCTTCATCAGCCAGAGATGATGTGGGCAGTTATCTCTCCATCACTGCCCAGTCTCTGCAGTCCTTCATCAACCATCTCTGACAATGTCATCACACTGTCTGCATGCACATCAAGGATGTTCCAGATTAGGGCTCTTATAATATCAGAAATTCACCAACAATTATCATGGCCAAAAAGAAAAAAATCACAGTTTTCAGTGAAAACTGTGAAATGAAGTCATCAGAATGAATTTTACTTTCATCTTCTGTTTGAAAAACACTCTGAACATGAGCATAAGGCACCGAAGAAACAGTCTGTGACTATAATCATACAAAACCTGGACAAGACCCAACATTTGAAAACAATATGCCAACAAAATTAAATTCACAAGCTGGTGCAGGGATGGAGACTCTGTGTGTGAGACCACAGACAGCCAACCAATTTAATATCTTTGTCTCTATGTCCAACTCTTTAGCTTTTCTTTGTCTGTGTTTCAAGAAAACAAACACCTGATTTTTGTTTTAAACAAAATCTTAAAAACTGCCAAAGTGTTGAGGAAACTTTTCGGAGATCCGGTAGAGTACTATTGCTTTTCATCCAGGATGCTAGCTAGAAGGGTTTCTATTCCACATCATTATCTGCTGCGTTCATAAATCAACTCACCCTGACTTTTCAGAGTTTCTCCGACAGTGCTTGCTGGTAAAAGTCCAGATAAAGTCAAGTGAAGCTGCTTTCATTCAAACATACACTTCACCTGGATCATGTCAGGATATTTTCAGAAGGGAGCATGTGTGAAAGAGGCTAAATAAATCTCTCAAATGAACCATTATTTACAAATTTAACATCATATAATATGAAAGACGACTTGGAGAAAATGTTTAATAAGATAATACTTTAACTGAGACTTTTCTTGACAATCTTCTTTTTACAGCCAGTGGAGTCGCCCACTCACGGCCAATAGAAGAAATGCAGGTTTAGTACAATTATATGTTATCCTGAAATGAGGTAGTCCTTTCAGGGGGATTAAAATCTCTTAATCAAGATAATGTCTACAATTTCATATTCTTTCAGCTCCTTTCATGGGATCGTGGTAACTGTTTCTTAAATTAGTGTTCACAAAGATTTTTTTTTTCTCAGGTCTTTCACCAGATTGTCATCATTAATTTTCCATCCATTGGTCACACTTGATATGCTTTTAATTCTTTAGATGCAGAGAGACACCATGTTCATTGTTCCTGTCACTCAGCTCAGTGAGAACCAGAGCAGATCGTACCAAACCGTTTGTCTCATAAATATCTTATTAATCGAGCGTGCATGTGATAGCCCAGATGTGCAGAGGATGACAGAGCAGGAAGAGGAAAACAGTCTGGAGAAATGTCCGCTCTGGGAACAACAGCGTCCAAATCTTGAGTCGTATTTCACTTTTTGATTTCAATAATCGTCATAGAGAAAGGAAGGAAGTCTTAGAGCATGCTATCTCTGGCAGAGGACTTGGTCACTTGATGTCTGATCTCAGTGGAGCTGAGGAGGAGATCAGCAGTTACGCCTGTTTGTTTCAGTCAGCACCCATCAGGCTGCAGCCAGCAGCCAGCCCTCACTATGACCTCACACACCCCATACTGTGCCAAGGAAATCACCCCTGGGTGCACAGAGAGGGTGGGGTCGGGTCTGAGCATGTGGTAAGCTCGCAGTTATTCACACACAACAGTGTAGTGATATTTGGCGCCACAGTTATCCATGCTCTGTCTTTTTCTCTGCCTCTGTTTGTCCCTCCTGTCATAAATTGTGAGTTCCTCCTGTGTAAAATCTGCATCCTGCTCCTCCGTTCCAGATGTGCTTAACGGCCTCTCTGGGTCTCTGTATCAGAGATACAGAGACCCAGAGAGACCCAGTCTCTGTATCTCTGATACAGAGACCTTCTCAACCTGCAATGGCTCACAGGCCTTACTGCCGAAGTGTGATACAATCAGTGACAAGACCTACAGTCAACAAGTTCAGTGTTTGAAGTCTCTCTACTGTTGCTATTTATAACCCCAATTCCAAGTAATGAAGTTGGGACATTGTGTAAAACGTAAAAAAAAAACAGAATACAATGAATTGAAAATCTTGTTTAACCTATGTTCAACCAAAGGTTGAATGTGGAGGAATCTCTACACATAAGCAGCAAGGCTGAAAACCAACATTGAATGCCCTTGACCTTCGACCCCTCAGGCAGCACTGCAATAAAAACCAACATCATTGTGTAAAGGATATTACCACGTGGGCTCAGGAACACTTCAGAAAACCATTGTCAGTTAACAGTTCATCACTACATCTACAAGTGCAAGTTCAAACTCTACCATGCAAAGACAAAGACATATATCAACAACACCCAGAAACACCGCCGGCTTCTCTGGACCCGAGCTCATCTGAGATGGATTGACGCAAAGTGGAAAAGTGTGCTGTGGTCTGATGAGTCCACATTTCAAATTGTTTTTTGAAATCATGGACGTGGTGTCCTCCAGACCAAAGAGGAAAAGGACAAACTGGATTGTTATCAGGTCAAAGTCTTAAAGCCAGCATCTGTGATGGTATGGGGGTGTGTTAGTGCCCATGGCATGGCTAACTTGACCATCTGTGAAGGCTCCATTAATGCTGAAAGGTACATACAGGTTTTGGAGCAACATATGCTGCCATCCAAGCCACGTCTTTTTCAGGGACGTCCCTGCTTATTTCAGCAAGACAATGACAAGACACATTCTGCACATGTTACAACAGCGTGGCTTTGTAGTAAAAGAGTGCAGGTTCTAGACTGGCCTGCCTGCAGTCCAGACCTGTCTCCCATTGAAAACATGTGGAGCAAGATGCATAAAATACAGCAACGGAGACCCCGGACTGTTGATCAACTGAAGTTGTTCCACCTCCAAAGCTTCAACAATTAATTTCCTCAGTTCACAAACACTTACTGAGTGTTGTTAAAAGGAAAGGTGATGGAACACAGTGGGTAACATGACCCCGTCCCAGCTTTTTAGGAACATGTTGCAGACATCAAATTTAAAATAAGTGAATATTTTTTTTTTTTTTTTTTTGGGGGGGGGGGGGGGGGGGGGGTAATAAAGTTTATCAGTTTGAACAATAAATATCTTGTCTCTGAAGTGTATTCATTTGAATATTGGTTAAGCAGGATTTTCAAATCATTGTGTTCTGTTTTTATTTATGTTTTACACAACATCCCAACTTCATTGGAATTGAGGTTGTAAAACATAACCAGTAAAGGATTTTATCAGCAGCTCAGCTCATGGCTCTGTGAACCCAGCAGAAATCTTCAACTATTGACTGATTTTCAACACAAAACTGCTTTATTCTGTTTAATCTCATGTTTTAAGCAGAGAGGACTTATAGTTTGGCTGTAAAATTATAATTATGATCCTTGTCATAGGGTAAACTAATTCTATTGGTTTGACCCTCTAATGGCTTCAAACTTATTTTCAAACTATTTTTTTCTTATTTCTTTGAGCTGCGCATGATTTCCGTTAATTAGCCTATTCACAGTTTACTTTACTTCCTGCTTGTTTCAATCATGAATCTGTTTGTAGTTATGGTTCATTGCTCAGTGAGGTGCTTTCAAAGCCTCAGTGTATGAACTGTAAGACACAAACAGCTTCCCTGTCTTCTTATGCAGTTCTCTGTTTACAGTAATGAAGCTGAAACACAAAGGTGTTGAAACTTACTGTCTGCATGGAAGTGACTCATGTCCTCTCAAATCATCAGCTTCATTCAGCTCATCTGGGTTTTTCTGTCCACTGCCACATTTTTCCACTTTCTTTACTCCTTATTTTAAGATTTCCTTTGATTTATGCTCTTCAGTCCGGTCACCCATAACCATGTCGTCATGTTCTGTGATGTACAGCCCCATCAACTCTCCCCCTCTGGTCTGGCTGTGGGATCAGGGTGGGTCTGATCAGTCTTCAGCTCCAGAAACTCATCTCCTGCCAGCACTGAGCACATGATGAAACATCCAGAGGAAACATCAGCACGGGCCAGCAGCATCCAGTCAGGCCTCTTCAACCAAAGTGGAAAAACTTTACTTTGCAGTCTGTTCTGGGTGAGCACCAGATACTACAGCCTCTGTGTTCAAGCCAAGAATTAAGACATCACTTCTCAGAAGTAATCTGCTGAAATCTTGTGGCTCTGCAGAAAAAAATGAGGTTTCATCACTTTTAACAAGAACACAGCCCTGTCTTGCTTTTTTCACACGCACTGATCATAAATAAAGATGTTAAATTTTTATTGATGATCATATATTTTTCCCACATAATTTGTCTCACATCAGTTTAGCTTCGAAAAATGTGTAAAACATGTCCCTAAATCTGCAGTTTGGACAGAAAAATGTACAAAACTTTAAATTAAATCACTATCATCACTCTTGATACACTGCCCTCAATCGTGCAAATACAAACACCTGCAGTTCTTCAAGTGTCCACTAGAGACAGTCTTTAAAAGGCCAGGAAGCCCTATGGACACCCATAAAATATTCATTTTCACAGCAGAATCAGGGATATTTACAGCCGCTCAGAAAAAAAACCCTCTCAGTTTAGTGGCTCATTTTTCCCCCACACCGCACAGTGGTGAATATTTTACAACTTGTCTGTTCTGACATTCATAAGGTGGTCCTACCTTCTTCTACTCTGTGTCTCATATCTGTGTCTCAGTTAAAGGCAGGGTTGGTAATCAGAGTTAGATACACTTTTTGTTGTACTGGTTAAAATCATCTTTATGCCCTGATGTCAATCAATGTATGATGTGTTCTTAAAACAGAGTGAAAAATATCTGCTGTCTACCGCAGGAATTAACCTGGGAAAACACCAACCAATCCTACCGTTTAGCAGCCAGTTTGTTAAACCAATCAAATCCCGCCCTGCCGTTCTGCCTGCCTCCTGCATGTACATTTCGCTGGCATGCACTAGCCCCAATTCAATGCACATAACCAAGAGGGATCCAAGTACACTGGAGAACAGCAGAAAAGCTACCTATACCCTGATTACTGGTGACGCAGAGCAAAAAAAAAAAATGTGCTGACAGAGGACCAGTTTTCACTCTGTGGTTTTGAATCAATCACAGTCACATGGTTGTGAATCAGTGGCGCTCGTTCATGTGGGGTGTGCAAGTGCTCCAAGTGTGGGAGGATGGAGGCTAAACTGAGTCCTGAGAAGATGCTACATTCAAATTCATGCTAGTTTTCTGTGACTACCAACCCTGCCTTTAACTGAAATCAAGGCCGAGTCAGCTTTTCCATCATGGCAAGCAGCTACATTTGGCTTTCAGACCCCTCTGAGATTATGTCCATGTGTTATACAGACTATGATTCAGAATGAATCTATGAAACCCCCCCTCCTGGGTATATCAAGGTAGCAGGAGCTGGTCTGAGTCCCAGGAGTCAAGAGGTCTGCTGCAGACCAGACAAGGAGCTCTTTGTGTGGAAACATGATGAGGAGGAAGAGAAACAAGTTCCCATGACACAAGGTTCTTCATATTCTACACAATTTTCCAAACATGTAGCCACTGCTAAGAGTTAACTAAGCATTTATTGAAGTTTTAGGAGGATACCCATATTTGACCCTCTCTGGATAAAATCATGAGTCCATGTGTCTTTTGTCCTCTTCTTTGTTCAACATTTAAGGTAGTTTTTAAAACACTCACAGTCAAAACTGTAAGCATATCTTTTTCCAAATATATTGCTAATGCAAAGAGAGTGTTTTGTACCTTTGTGAGGAGAAACTTGAAATTTATTACTCTTAATATAAGCTACATTTCATGAATAATCCACCCAGATATAAAAACTAATCTCATGATATTACACTTAAAAGTAATGCCTGGATTGCTTGTAATAAGTCAAAAAGTCTGTCAGTGCAGCAGGAAATCAATCGTGACAGTTTTAGCTGTGCGGGCCACTACTTACAAGCAATTTAGTATAATGATACATTCAAACAGCTCTGTACTTCGTTATTATTCATGTATTTATTTTTTTTATGTGGTGTTTGCACTGCTGTGATACTCACACTACAGCAGACATTTTTGTATGTGATGTATTTTTTGTCAAGGTCAAATCTTTTTCTTTTTTTTTCACTTTGGTTTGAGAAATATCCCCATTTATTTATCCCCAGGATGTGGAATTCTCATTACTCAAGCTAAACATGTCATCTTTAATCAGTATGAATCAAGTAACTATTTATCAAGTGTTTTATTTCTCTAGATAACAGTCACAAAACATAAAACCTCCTCCTCATTCCAAAAGTTGCAGAGTAATATATTTACTTAAACCTTGCATTAAAACTACATATTTTTTTAACATTCTACAGAAATAATCTGAGCATGAGCTGATGTTTAACTTAAGCTCTCCGGGGTCACGGAGGCCTGTTAGAGCTCTGTTTCTGCTCTGCACATCGAGCCTGTTTCAGATATCAGATATGCTTTCGTCAGCCTGTGGTGTAATTTATTTGCTCGGTGATGCAGACGGGTGCAGGACCGGGTCAGGCCTGCAGAAAACGAGACCTAATTAAAGAGCTGAGAATGCTGAAACAAATCCATAAAGCATCACAAACTGGGATGTTTCTGCAGGGACGGCCTGAAGAAGTTCATCCAGTGTAAACATGCTGCTGACCCACTCATGTGTGATGCACAGGAACTTACAGAGTTAAGCACGTAATCAAGTCCTTTTTTGGCTTCTTGCATTTCTTTTTAGTTTATAAGATAATAGATTCTAAAAAATTATTTGGTCAGTGTCATGTCAACCTTTTGAAAGCATACTCAACACAATTTTATCTAGTTTCATGTTATAGTTTGTGAAGGTATTCACTGACCTATTTTCTCTATATGAAGCCTATTTCACAAATTCATGTACCATATTTTCTGCATTATCATCTTTTATTACCTCATTTATTTCTTTTCTTTTTTTTTGACAATATTTCATATTGCTTTTTTTAAACTATAACATTTATTTCATCATAACTCTGTTTTCCTCCCTGGGAATTCATGGGAGCCTTCAGTTTGTTTTTATCAAGTCCTTTATTTCTTATCTTGTCCATGGATTACTTTTTATATATTTTTGCTTACATAAAGCACCTCATGTTACATTGTTCTCATATAAACAAACACAAATATATAAACAAATAGAGAAAATAAATCAGATATATGGACTGATATCAAAATGTCACCTCTTTGTTCAGGTATGTATTATGGTAACACCTCTGATGATTATATAAAGATTTTTAAAAAAGAAGAAAAAAAACGTGAAAAATGTTTGCATTGACTTCAGAATTAAAACTCTCAACTCTGACTGCAGACTCTGTAACTTGCAGTGGTTTTAATGTTAAAATTCACAAATTTGATGGAGCAACACCACCATCTACTGTTGAGAAAAGGTATTAGTGACTGTTGTCAAAAATGTAAATTAAAAGAAATACTGAGTCTGTGATGATTAAAAAAAATAGATAAATAAAATGCTACAGTAAAGTGCTTTAAAAATAGGTACTTAAATGCGTGTTTCCAGCTGGTATTAGGGGTCTCACAAATCTAAAATAAGAAAAAAGTTATTAAGCTTTAATCCTGTAGAGCTACAGCACTACAAAGCTATCAGGAGACGATACAGTGACACTGAATATGAGCCCAATAGTCCCTCTACAATGTATTTACAAGTAACACAATCCTGCTGATGAGGCAACAGAAAAAATAATCTATCAGCAATGACAATGAAGCAATTAAGAAAAACAAACAGAAAAGAACCTGAGGATGAAAAATATTTATTTAAAAAAAAAAGAGAGAGATATCATATAAGGCACAGTCAAAAATGTATCTATCACACAACAAAAATCATAACCATGAGATTTCACACAAAACAAATTTAAGCTTTCTTTGTGAATTCAAGCCATTACATGAAGGACTAAGAACAGCAATATTTTAATATTTTAAGTAGTAATATATGATAAAGAAGTTGGAATATACAATAAAAATCCAATAAAAGTATAGAATGCATAGAGAGATTAGCTACTACTTCTATTCTATTAAACAATAACTGAAACAACCCATTTCAAAATGTGTCAGGGTGTGTCATCTTCAAGTACAGAGAAAGGTCAAGACTTGTCTTGCAGTAAGACTTGTTGGATGTAATTAGACTGGGAGTAATAAATTGTTTGAAGGGAGAATGAAAACTCAATCCTGTAATTTACTTCACATATATATAGTATCACTTTAAAACATCACAATGTTTTACTTCAGATAAGATTTCAGTCTGTAAATTAGCACCAAATAAGAAAAATAACCCACAGCAATGACATAAACTCAAAGTTATCACTCAAGTACCGCAGGATTTAGCACTGATCATTAGCACCATATGTCTTTAAGAGCTCTGCTACATAAACCTGTGGTAGAATACAAAGAGAGAGAGAGCCAGAGGTTGAGTATATTTCCTACAACTATCCGTCAAACTAAGAAAGTGCTACTGTGCAGGTTCTAGTTTAACATTACAAACTGTACTTCAGTGTTATTCATGAAAGCACTATATCTTACAAAGTCAACAAGTAAATATGGTAACAGAGTCAGCTGCCAAATTAACATGCTTTGCCTACAGCCACTTTTCCACCTCACAAAATCCCACTTTTTGTATTTTTTCCAACAATAAGGAGATTTTATTTCATCCAGCGTTTGGAAATCTGCATGAAGCAATAAGTTTGTTTTTTGTTCATTATGTTTTGGAAGATAGACTGTATAAACAATGGATGACATGGCAGCATCCTAAAGGTGAAGCCAAAAAATCCAGTGCTCCCCCTGCTGACTGGCTTCTGTAAAGCTCATCTCCTTTATGCTAACAGATGGACATGGGTCAAACTATAAAATGAATTATAGTTATTTCTTATCATGATGATTTACTTCACAGTGTTCATCAGGTTTAGTTATATTTAGTTATTTGATGATTTAAAAAGTGTAATAACGCCATGAGTGACAGTTACACCAGTCAATGTCTGTTGAGCCGATTCTCTGGTATTATGGCTTCACTTTTGTACAACAGGAGAAAGAAAAGATAGAGTACAAATCTTTATACAAAGTAAACTGTTCAGGACAATCCACAACAAAATCCAGGCTGTTTAATCATGCTTCAGAAATAACTGAAAAAGATTAATAATCCTTATTTTCTAATGTCATCAGACCAGTCTGCTTCATCATTATCATCTGCCCTTTAAGCTACTGTGGATATGCAGACAGTAACTGGCTGAGGTAACCTCTTAGTTTCTTTCAAAGTAGATCTTGGAACAAAAACTTTCCCATGCTGGAAATACGATTTATAACCTTCTGACTGTAAATACCATCAGAATCCCATTAATGTGCCCTCAAAAAGTGTAAACTCTCAGCCTCCTCAGTGTGGAAGTATATCTGTGGATTTTGTTGGTCTATTTGGTTGTAGAAAAAGTGTAACCAAAACAAGAACTGTTAATACCTCTCCCTTTATTTCACTGACATGAGGTAAGGCGTGAGTTTCTTCTCCTGTTGAGTTCAGAGGAGGCTGGCTCTTAGACGCTGTGGAGACAGACTTCTTTTGCTGTTATATGCCTAAAAAGAGATCATAATATTCATTATTTTTACCCAAATAAGACAGACAGAGAATATAAATAAACCTATGATATAAAAAAAGTTATACGAGGAAGAAAAAAAACACAAACACAAACATGGCTTGGATTAAGTACATACCCTTAGTGCCATGGGTATGCATGATAACAGACAGAGTGAAAGAGATAGAGTTTGAAGTTACTGATAGTCATGCACTAAAAGAGAAAAAGCTGTAATCTTTTAGTGTGTTTTGATCCCTCTGTCAGATATCATAAGGACTTACAAGACTGCGGCTTGGGCTGAGTGAGCGAGATCTCACAGGGCTGACACTCCTGCTCCTGCTTCTGCTCCACTTTGAATAAAAACAACAACAAAGCAGCTGTAAGCACATGAGCTGCATGTGTTACCTCGATACTATTTCTGCATGAAGTCAGGAAAATTCAGCAGTTCCTCTTCAATGACATCTCTGGATATTTAAATGTATTTTTATCATGTTTTTTGTGCTTTTGTGTGTCTGAGTCTTTGACATTTCCACCTGGCCCCAAAACAGCTTTAGCTTGGGAACAATTTAGCAGCATTTTGAAGAATTAAAGTCAGTACCAGAGCTCCCCTCCTGGTCACAGCCTCGCCCTTCACCAGCACAACATCTCCCTCCATCAGAGCCGGCCACACGTGGTACATCACCAGAGGAGCAGAGAACTCTGAGTCATAGCTGCGACGATACCTGACAGACAGACAGACATACAGACAGTAAAATGGGAAAGAGGGCCGTCAGTTTCTTCACCCGTGTGTTGAGGGTGACATCTAATGGTGCAGACAGCAAATAACCTCAGATGTTTTCCAAAGATTGCTTGGAAATGTATCATGTTATATTGACTTTAAAGTTGTGTGAGAAGGACTGACTTGTTGTCGTTGTAAAGTTCCCCATCACTGGCGAATGCCAAATCGATCGGCGGGTCTAATGTTTGCATGGCAAAGGCGACCCTGCATGTCTCCCTGATCAGATTGCTGATGAGGGCAAAGTCAACCTCAGGCGGGAATGAGATCCGGGGGTTCACATTCATGGCATTGATAACATCCTGGATGGAGATAATAAATACAGTCAGATCAGAGACATCGCCTTTCTCATCATCTAACCACTCTGATGGTTTAGTCTTACATTGACGCTGGAATGGACATCATACAGGTCCAAGTTTCTGACGATGTAGTCCACAGCTGCGTCCTCCAGACTCTCTGGACCAAAGTGAGATGGGGACAACGTCTTCCTCACACGCAGTTTGAACTGGCGGTATGCCAGTTTAGCTGTTTGAAAGGATTCCTGAATGATGAAAAGATCAAAAATACAATTCTATCATCTGCATACCAGACAAACTTATAAAAACATGAATTTTAAAGCTCATGAGGAAACTAGAACCAGTAGACAGTCTCAACACACAGCCATGCATTGAGCAAACATTTGTGAAGGTTGTGTTCTTTGCTTAAAACTCTGTACCAATGCTAACTTATTTTGGCTGGAAAACTCTGCTTCATTGACAGGGGAGTTTTAAATCCAAGCTTTAAAATAACGTGGGAAGTTTTAACCATGATAATGAAATTGCATCTGCCTTTGGTGTCTATTGGAGCAGGGCCTTCTCTGTGAATGACATAATGACAAAACTTTAACAATCTGTCTGATACTTACACCTTTAAACGTGGTTCAAAAATAAATACATATCATCATACCACAACAGCAATGAAGATGATTTTCTGGACCATCTCTAAGTCAGAAATGTATCGTCTCAGCAGACTCTGAGCCTCAAGTCGCTCCACAGCGTACAGGTCACTAAGGCGAGACACGAGTCGAGCGTGTCGGGATGAGTTAGTGAGCTGAGCTCTGGTTGGCGACTCGCTCCTCACCGGGCTGGAGGAACGGCTGAGCTGAGGCAGAGGGCTTGGAGAACGACTCCTCACCAACCTGAGAAATAGAGGAGAAGCATTTTTTAACTACATCATTAACAAACACACCGCTCTTTAGAGTGACGCCTACATGTGCGAGTACACCATGTTTACATGTATACTCTACCTCTGCTGCAGCATGGCCTTCTCTGTGCTCAGATAGGACACTTCATCCCTTAGCAGGCGAATCTGACGCTCATAGTCATCCAGAGTCTCCACCTTCCTCTTATAAATGTCCAGTTGCTCATGAGCCGATCGCAGACTGAAACACAGACATGCCTCACGTCAGCAGAGGGACACAAGCTGCATTTCAAACAGACATACTTCAGCAGTATCTGACTTTAACACCCACTCTGCCTTCAGCTGTAATATTTCATCCTCAGTGGCCAACAGAGTGGTTGCTGATTT
Organism: Labroides dimidiatus; assembly: GCA_030710495.1. Taxonomy (NCBI): domain Eukaryota; kingdom Metazoa; phylum Chordata; class Actinopteri; order Labriformes; family Labridae; genus Labroides; species Labroides dimidiatus. Next base: position 24,646,874 of record CM061146.1, read on the forward strand.
GGTCTTTGTGTCATCCAGCTCATTCTGCGCTTCGACCAGCCTATTAGAAAACATGAGTATGATACATGGTTACTTTTACGTTTGTGACTTTATTTCTGACTGCAAGGTGAAAGGCTGTAGTGAATATCAAATGTGTTAAATGTTTTTACTTTGTCCAGAAATCATTATCTTAACTACATTTTGCATGAGCTGTACAGGTGCAGGTGGACAACTCTGACTACACTGCTCTAACAATTTATTCAAGGTTACAACAAGACATAAGATCTAAATGACAACATGTCAAAAATACTGGAACAAGTTAAATACTGAAACGTAAAAACTGCATTTAGGAGAGACATCTTGTCTGATTCAAAATTAGCACATCTAGTAACAATAAAGGACAAGATTTCATTAACTACAGCGAAACTCACTCAGATCTGAGTGAGTCCAGCTGCAGACGTGTGGAGCACAGCTGAGTCTCCAGCTTCTGTCTGTCACTGTCATGAGAGGCTGAGAGCTCCCTGATCCTCCTGTCCTTCTCCACTGAATCCTGATCAAGGGAAAAGGGTTACTGATAAAGGGAAAAGATTGGAATTCTATTTTCCTAGAAATACATAAAAGTACTTTAATTAAAGAAAAATACAGGTTTATGTCAGGCTGGTGTCACCTGGATCAGCTGCAGACTGGTGTCATCTGTGACTGAGGGCCTTGCCATCGAGAAACAGGTCCCAAGCCATGGCAGCAGGCGTGTTTTCAGAGTTTCCACTCCAGCGTAATGTCCACCTGATTTTTAAGTGTTAAAAAGAAAGCGAGTGGAAAAAGATTGTCTCAGATATTTTTACACTCACAAGCTCACTATAACCCTGAATTAACACATAAGGAAGACCTGACAACAATGACCTGTTTTGAACACATAACCAACAGGATTCAGACATTGAATTTTGCAATAGTCACTTTACCTTCAGCAGCTGCGAGGTTGAGAATGGCGAACAGTTGGCCCTGAATCTTGGCGGTGAGTTCAATCAGCTCACAACATCTATTCAGATTCTGGTCACAGGAAATCACCTTTTGTGGTACAGCAGACACAAAATTCAGCTTGTGTACAAGACAACACTTGCAAAATGTACATATTCATAGATTCTTGTGACCAAATGACAAGAATAAGTGCTCCTAAACTGCACCAGCAGGGGCTTTTGCCCATGAAGAAGTTATACCAGAACCAGACTGGTTTTTTTTTTAGCTTCAGGCCCAGTGCTGATACCCGACCACCTGGGCCCTCACAGCTCCCAAATCCAGAGCTTGGTTACAGATGAGCAGCAAGAGCCAACACGCCAAAAGGCTTATTATTTGAGCGTCTCCTTTATTGTACTGCTGTTTCCTCAACTTAGGCCCACAACACCACAAGAGAGCTCAACAGTTAGCTCTAGTAAGATAGTTGAGTACAAGTATGACCTTTATAAGATATGACCTTGAAATTTAATTGAGGACTTAATGAGATGGATAATTATGACCTTTAGCAATAAGGAGTTTGCACTTTTCCTTAAGGTCATCGATTTACATGTATTTTAATTTTTGCTACTATTGACCATCGTCAAAAAACTAGCTTCTTTTATTATCATCAATACAAAAATTGCAAGCAGCATATTTTTACCACAACACACAAAGCTCATAACACAAAAAATGCAAAACACTGCAGTGGCTTGACTCCCCATTTTGACCCTTTTGGACCCTGTGCATTATGATACAAGGAATCCTGTAAAAATGTCGTCATTGCATTCTTAACATGTCTTTTCTGATACGGATTTTAATGTATAATGGAGTAATTTTGTCAAAATCCTTTACATGACAGATTTTTTCAAGTTATTGGTAGTGAGAAGTGATGTATTGATGGTATCCTCTTAGCAGAGGCTCCATCAACTTGAAGGATACACCTTGTAGACACCCACTAGGGCAGCTATTGCTCAGTAGTTGAGTCGGACACATAACCCTAAATTGCCATAGATATGTAAATCAGATTAATAAATAATTGGTTCTTTGCACACCAGCCTCCGCCTTTAGAGTATAAAAGTCTATAATGTAAAAGTGGTTTGAGTGGTCTGACGACTAGTTAAAATAGATGAAGAGGTGTAGGTCTGCTAAAAATGAGCAAAATATGTTTGGTTTTCTCGGTAAATATGTCGTTTGTCCATGTAATATGTTTGAGGGAATTTATGGGTTTACTATCAAACACTTCTGTCATTATTGCTTTTTTTTTTTTTTTTTTTTTGGAGTTCTTTCACAAACCTGTGTTTGCTAGCTAAAACTAAACTCTGTGCTGAAGCATGCTAACTGTCTGTAGTTCAATATTTTCTTTCCGTGTAATTTAATTTTTCCGGGTTTGTAAACCTGTTATTCTCTTCTTGTTGACAGACTAAATTGAAGCGCCAAAAGTGGATATTTGTGACCTCACACCGGAAGTAAGAGAACGCGAACCATCACAACACTGAAATAAACGATCTTTGGAGAAGTCCAACCGATGCCATGGCGACTGGCGTCCATAGCAACCAAACTCTGGAGAAGAAGTCAATGTATGTGAAATACTTGCATTCCTTCAGTGCAGTGTTTTGAAATGTATTCACGTTATTTACAGAAACTGAGCCAATTATTTCATATGTAAAACTGAAAACAATTTAACAAAAATGAGATTTTTTTTACGAGAGAATTGGGAAAAAGAAAGAATGAAAAGCAAATGTTGCAAACAAAACATTTAATTTCAACTATATTAGCACCTGTTTTAAACTCAAAAATCAGCCGCAGAAAAAGCCTCTTTTACCTCTCGTTTATAACAGGATAACATGGCTGGAGCAGGTGTCTGCAGACTGTTGAAGTGGTTTGGTCAGATTTAGGTCGCTCATTACTTATTTATGTACTTACATGGTAGTCTTTGTGCCAGCTCTCCAGCTTATCCTGTAAAACGCTGAAGGAGGATGTGTTGGTCAGCCTCCTTAAAGTGTCCGCCATGTCCGTCCTCGATTATTTTGATTACTGGGGAGTTAAAAATGCCACCAGGAGGACCAGGAGGAGAATACAGCCAGCCGGAGGCAGTGAAGTGAAAATTCCTCTCCACCTACAACGCAGATGCAAAGCAACAGTTGTGGCAACCGAGCGAGGAGGCGAGCACGACAACCAACCTGACAATGTGTTAAAGCAGTAATTTTACGACATATACGAGCTGCTTCAGTCAGTGCTCTGCAGCTTCTGCTCACCGGTCATGTAAACACGATAGTAATGTAATGTCATACCGTCAAACGACACCAAAGAGACTAAGGCTGTAACACAGATAGGGGCTGATGTTTCAGCCAAAGAGGCTATAGTTGGGTTGAAACCATTGTTATAGCCTACGATAGTGACCAAGCAGCTATAGGTTCTGTTTGTTTGTTTGTTTGTTTGTTTGTTTGTTTGTTTGTTTGTTTGTTTGTTTGTTTGTTTGTTTGTAAATTAACTTATACGGCTTTATTATTAATTTATTTCTGTGTTTCTTTAACATTTTAACCAATAAAGAAATGATACTAAAATGCAAGAAGCAGAGAATGAAAAATACACATAAGCTGTATGGAAGCCCTAAGTAGACATTACTCTTTTTTTTTCATCATACTTTTTTTCTGGGGATCTCAACTTATCTCATTGTGGCAGGATAACAATGCTTGTTTTCCTGTGACAACAAGCTGATCTTATTTTATATAACATAACTGGTTTAGTTCAATAAAGTTAATTGTCTTGATAAAACTAAGTGCATTAATACTATATATAGCACTGTTTTCTTGTAATAACAGGTTAATTTTCCTGCAATTTGGTCCGCAGATAAAAATGCTGACATCTCTAACACAAATCCTGAATTTCCCTTCAGGGTTTAATGAAGTATATTCTATTCTATTCTATTCTATTCTATTCTATTCTATTCTATTCTATTCTATTCTATTCTATTCTATTCTAAATAAGATATGTCAGTCATGTCAACTCAGCTCAACTTAACATTATTCATACTGCCTTCATAAAAAAAGAATACAAAAGGTGTGCTGGCCCTGTGACTGACAAGCAACCAGTCACCCTCAAGTCTGAACTGGATAAGTGGTGTACTAATAAAGACAAGTGTATATTTATTAAAAATTAAAATTAACCATTATATCACTTAGAATTACGTGGCAGATTGAAAAGTAGGTATTTACTATTACTAGTTTACTTTATTTGCAAAAGGGCTATGAGTTGCAGAGATTTGGGGCATAAAAACAGAAAGCTCTCTCTCTCTCCAGTGCTTGTTTGAGGAAAAATGAGGACCCCTTACTGTATTTGTTTGATGTTTTTAAATCTGGGAGATGTGTTATGATTATCTAATGTAAAACTGAGATATAAAGAAAAAACTGAAAGTACTTTGCTTTTGAGGGAATATATGCTCAATATATTTGTCTGCATGTATTCTTCAAGCTTCCATACAGCTAAATTGTGCAGCAAACAACTGTTTTACACTCTTGATATTACATCAGTATCTGCAGCTACTGTGAAAATAATTATTGTCATTTTGCGATCAAATTAAAAGTACAACACTGACAGAACTTTGCTGAAATTATTGTCAAGGTGTCAGGAAATACTTTTGCTTTGCAGCAGAGTTTTCAATAAAGCAGGAGTAATTTTATGTAAAACTGTTTGATACCACTCTGACAAACCCCTCTATTTTATCCCCGATAAATAATTAATTACCAAGCTGAAAGGTTTTATTGAAAGATACGACTGTGGCCCGCTTAGCAGTTTATCTATGGAAAATATGAATGGATAAGTTTTTCTATTTTGGTATCCTCCTCCTGTCATTAGCTGGTTAAGCTTGGAATGTACCACTCGTTTATTATCCCGGAAACGTCTCACTTCTGTTATTTTTTATGTCTTTTACTGAGGACATTTGATGTAACTATTATAAACCATAATAGATATTTGCTATCGTGTTACTTATATATGCTTATTATTTATGAATAGAACTTGTATGAACCTTAATGTGCAAAAAGGAACTGATGTTCTCCCCTCGTTGAAGTGGTACGTTCCTGTCACTCTGCAAGCAGGAGAGGGAGGGTCAACATGGCGTCCGAACAGGTCCGTTATGTTCATAATCTCTGTATTTACTTGACTTTGACTCATTTTTTCATTACATGCTATTACATGTTTGGCATCTGAGAAGTTTTATATGTTGTGAATGATCTGATGTGATAAGTCTTAATATTCGAAACTATTAGTCAGGCCTTAGATCACATCAGTGTAATAAACACTGGCCTTCTCTTCGTTATTATAGGAGCGTTGCATGAAAATATAAATACCTTCATTGTCGCACAGCTGCTCCGTAGCAGCAACGGATCTTTTAGCTAATGTATAAGATTTTATAGGCAACAAAGAAGAAGAAACGAGTGTTTTTGTGTATTTCTTTTTGTTGCTAAAAAGGGCTCAGTTTATTTTTAGTTATGACCACAGACAGTCACAGGGTATTTAACTGCGATGCATACCATTGCAAAGCAGCAGAGACACTGAAAATAACACATAATGTTCATTCGTGGACAGTGGCAAACGTAGAATAAAAAAAAACTGTACACTTAAATTAAAAAAAAAAGATCTTTTGTTGCATCTAATCAATGATATCATTGTGTCATGGACATCATATCTTGCCATGAGTTATCCGACTATCCTACAATTCCCACCCGTAGTAGGATGCCTTAAGGACTTGATTTGTTTTCAAAGGGTTAAGTCTGTCTTCATAGTAAAAAACAAAGCTGTTAAAATCAAGGTTATGTGAGGAAATAGTTATAGAATAGAATAGAACTTAATTTGTCATTTCAACGAGTACAACAAAATTGCAAAAGCCCTTCAGTCAGTGCAAAATCAAAATAACTACTTAAGTGAACTGATTCATTCTGTCTGTCCGTACTGTGTAAAAAAGGACTAGTCCAGGTATAAACGTTGATGCCTCATGCCACAGAGTTTGTTTTGTCTTCCAGGAGAGCTCCAACGGGCCGATGAAGAAGTCCATGCGAGAGAAAGCCATAGAACGACGTACCATCAACAAGGAACACAACAGTAACTTCAAAGCGGGTTATGTTCCCATAGAAGAAGAACGTCTTCATAAGACAGGGCTGAGAGGGCGCAAAGGGAACATGGCTGTCTGCATTGTTGTACTTCTCTTCCTGCTCGCCTTGATTAATCTCATTGTGAGTAAAATGGATTCTCTTAATAAGCTTGTAATCGAAGTTATTCTAAAGTGTTTATACTTAATCTTTATGTTGCTGCTATCCTTTAGATCACGCTAGTGATATGGACGGTGATCCGTATCGGTCCAAACGGTTGTGACAGTATGGAGTTCTTTGAAAACGGCCTGCTGCGCTTTAAACAGAAGGCAGACATGGGCATCGTTCACCCTCTGCATAAGAGCACAGTGGGAGGCCGAAAGGACCAGGACCTAGTCATTGTGGGCAACAACAATCCAGTGAGAAACATTTATAATGAACTTGTGATACATTGTGTGCAAACTATTACAAAAAATCATATCATTTATATGGTGTTTGTTTTTTTCAGGTCGTGTTCCAGCAGGGCACCACTAAGCTGAGTGTTGAGAAAGACAAGACCTCTGTAGTCAGCGATGTTGGCATATCCTTCACGGACCCTCGCACACAGAGCACTTTCTTCAGCACAGATTTTGAAAACCACGAGTTCCACCTGCCCAAAGGAGTCAAGGTGCTCAGTGTCAAGAAGGCGTCCACAGAGAGGGTGTGTATGATGCTAACGACGTCTGATAGCTGTGATGAAAGTGACTCGAAGTGTTTCACAATCTGTGAACAAAGTACTGTATGTGCAGAACATTAAGTATTTCAGTGCCTCTAATGACACACAGAGATCCATTGAAGTGAAACAGGAAGTTAAGGTTTCGCTTTAATGATTCATAACAAAAACAAAGGACTGAATACAGCAAAGCAAAGCAAAGGCTTCAGGCTGCTCTGAATACACAACCCAGAAAATTCTGAGTAAGCTTCTGAATGGTAACAGACTTCTATCAGTTCTTCCTGAATACAGTAGGTACAAACAGTCAGTTTGCAGGTTCAAGATCCATGTAAGAAATTTAAAGAGGGGCATTATTCTTTCCCATATTTTAAAAATAGATTTAAAGTAACAAAGCTTGGTGTTTATACTACATGTGTGCCAATTTTCAAACTAGTACATATTCATATGTTATAGAAATCCGTGAATCTGTCTATAAATTGCTCAAAAGGGTCTGCTCTGAAAGAAGCACGAGAGCTTCATGAGATTTACTAAAATGATGAGGTCATCTTTTTGGGATCTCCTAACTGGTTCATGACCCGTTGAGGGGTCAGGTCTCAAACGCCAAGGTCTGCCCATAGCTTCACAGTCAGAGGACAGGCCAGTCAGAGGCAAGGAGGTCTGTGAAGCAGGATCCTTAAAAAGACAGCAGCTGAAAAAAGATTAATTATTTTTAGGCTATCAATCATCGAAAGCTACTACACATGTACCAGAGGGACAGTATAAAGACTATTAACCCTTCGCCCACTTTGAACGAGTATACTCGTCAGCCCTCTCGTTTCTAACAGCGCTATGAACGAGTATACTCGGTTTCTGTCAGCCCTCTTGTTTTCAGCAGGGCGGAAACAGAGAATGTTCGGTTTTTGTTTGGGATGCACTGAAATTTTGGCCACCGAAAGTCTTGGCCCTAAAGTGCATTTTCAGTTTTCAGCCGAAATACTTTTATCACCAAAACAACATAGCTGACGTATTTCAATATATCTGATAAAGACACACAGATAGTAGTCTGTAAAGCGTGTGATATCCAGGCTGAGATGAATGTGAAAAACCTGCTTGGACAGACTAAACAGCCTCATGTTATTTATCTTAATTATATGATGGGATGATTAAGCCTTCACAACGCCTGTGCTCTCTGTATTGCGCACAGCAGGTCTGCCCTGATGCACAGACTCAAACAAGTGAACGCGTGCATGCACACACGCACACAGACAAGCAGATTATGTGCAGGACAGAGAGTCCAGAAAAAATGTCACAACCATCACAAGAGATGCAGAAAAAAAGTCTTTTTAAAGCACTCCCTGGGCATCTCTGTGAAGATCTTATCTTATGCTGAATGATTTCTGAAGCGATAATTTCCAAAATAAATTCAGCACTGGGGGAAAACTGGGGAAAGTATAATTAGCTAAGCTTAGCTTCGGGCTAAGGGTTAAAGTTCTCTTTCACAATTTTGAAATAAATCAAAAACACTTCCTTTTTTTTCTAACACCACTGACAGAAAGAGAACCTTAATAGGGCTGTGACTCAAAATCTGCATCAACAACAAGCATGTCAGGACATGTGCATCACTTTTAAGTGTCCTCTGGAAACACTTCTGTTGTGTTGTGTTGCGGTCTGTTAACAGCGCATTTTTCTAATGTGTTTTGTTATGTTGTGGTCTTTGCAGTGCATTTTCTAAATGCTGCACGTGTTTTCAAATTTATGAAGATGTTTTCTTAATTTTTTTGTGTTTTTTCTTTTTGCATGTGCTTTTTTAAGTTGCATTGCTGTTAGCTTTCAGGGCCACTGTTGTCAATTTTAGAAGTTTAGAAGCAGTTAAACTCTCAGCCCCTGAAGTACCACCAAAAAGCATTAGAAGAACACTGATTTTCAGCATTAAGCTGCTATAATTAGCAGGTCTGTTTGGATGAATGGGTCTGATTACTTTCCAAAGCCTCTGAAAACACTTTTTATGGTGCTTATGAATCCCTCTTTTGTCTCAGATCACCAGCAGTGCAGCTTCAGATCTGAACATTAAAGGGGACGGTAAAGCCATCATTCGTGGAAACGAGGGCGTTAACATCATGGGCCGGACTGTGGAGTTCAAAATGGGAGGAGGCATCGAGCTCAGAGCTGTAAGTATGGATACAGAAACATGTCAGGATAATAAATTCTGATCTGTGTCAATGAGATGAAGGAATGGAGGAGTAACGTTCTGTGGTTACGTGTCGTCCAAAGATAGCTGTTGTGCTGTCATTAAAGGGAAACAGAAAATAATTATGATTAAACACTGGAATAAGAGAATTTGCCTATTAAACAGTTAAATGCATGAGGGCTACATTAATGCATTATGTGTTTTCTCTCTGCAGGAGAACAGCATCGTCCTTAATGGGTCAGTCATGTTCAATGCCACGCGCATCCCTAACTCTGCAGGAGATGTGTATTTTGATGAAGGCTTGGAGAGGTACAAGCTCTGCATGTGTGCAGATGGGACTCTGTTCCGTGTGCAGGTCAAATATGCCAACATGGGCTGCCAGACCTCAGACAACCCCTGTAGAAAAGCTCGCTAGGAGACCTGCTGTTACAATCCATCACCACTGAAGTCAGATTACACATTTTCTTTTATAGAACATTCATCGTGACCTGCACATAATAATACCTCTGTAGCTCATCTAACACATTTCTCTGTCTGATTTAGTTTGCCAAACTGGAATTGTGTTACAGACTTTACCACTTGGCCAAAGAGAGTTACATACTCTGAAATGCTGAAATATTTTTACTTTATTGTTGCCAACTGCATTTAAAAAGCCAATCCGGTGTATAACACTCCTGTTTCTATCGTGATACTGTACTTTAAACAAGGCATGCACAATATTTTGGCCATTAACAAATGAGTTACACCCAAAAAATGTTGCCAACTGAAATTCAGAGTGCCTCAGTTCCCTACATTTTTTAAAGTGCTTTGTAGGTGTTCAGACTAAACACAGATTGAACTTGTGATGCGACAATAATCAGGTCAACACTAAGACATGTATTTGTGTTGGGGGGTTCAAATTTTCAACTCACAACACATTTGTTTGATACTCCTTTTTAAAAAACAAAAACATTTTCCTGTCTAAGCTTGACTTTTCCCCTTTTACAAAGCTGCCTCATAATGATATTTCTGTTTCAGCCGGTTTATTGGTGTTAAATCTAAAGAGGAGCTGGTAAATCGGGGACATACTGCTGTAGGAAGCTAGATTAGCATGTCAGCGTAATTTACTAATTACAGTGAAACTGAGACTCATCATGAAAATAAAGATGAACAAGTGCTCATAAGCTGAAATGGAGTGCTTTTGACATAAATCTCCACCAGGGAACTTTTTGTGCGGTGATATCTATATTTTGTGCTGCTTCTTAGCTAAACCAAGGGGCAACATCCAGTAGAGAAAAAATGAAGCCTATGTGGAAGTGCTAAAAGTTGCTGTTTATGGAGAATCCGCAAGAGGCTGGTTGCAGAAAGACCAGAAGTCACGTACACATCAAGTAAAAAAAAAAACAGACTTTTACTGCATTAAAAAACATATTTACAGCCTGGTTCAAAAACGGCTTGGGTCTGAAATGCTAATTTCGCTATCGGCACACACTGTACGGTGAGTAGATTTTTTTTCTAACTGGGCGGTTTAGAAGATATTAGGATTCCAGGTTTGTCCAATCAGAGGCTGAGCTCACTTCACGTGACTGAGGGGCGCTCAATAACTGTTGGAATGGAAGCTCAAAATCTGCGTCATATCCAAGATGGCCCTGTCCAATGATTGGCTTCATTTGACTGTATCAGGAACAGATGGGTGACGTTGTGGAGACTACGTCAATGTTTTATACAGTCTGTGATCTAAACAAGCATAAATGATGTTAACAGTTTTGTAAGAAATGCTTTGCGTTTCAAATATTTTTTTTCGCATTTGGTCTGAAAGCTCACAGACATACAACACTATGCTTTTAATTTATACACATTTACTGGATAAAATCAGATTACCATCTTAGATAACATTTTAAAGACCATTTATCACGGTGGTCAAATTCTGCCCTCTGATACTGAAAGCACATTCAAACCATCAATTTATCGTCCTGTCCGATCTACAGAAATGTTTGGTTACAGCTGATAGCAGTATTAAATTTCAGAGCCTCTATCAGCCTATACTAATGATGTGCCAATATTATACAGTGTATGCTCATTCATAGCGTTTAGAAGCTTTAGTTTTTACTGTTTGCCTACCTACCGTCCAGTGTTATTAACATGCAAACGTTGCAGAGGTATTTCATTTTCTAGGTTTGATTTTCTGTTCATCAATCTGGCAGCTGTTTTCTTTATTGCATTCACTGAGCTTACAACGCTAAAGATTATAATGATTTATGTTGTACATGAGCTGAATAACAAAAGGTACATTTTAAGCTAATTTAAAAGTAGAGAAGGTCTGGTTCTGCACAGTATGGACTGTGTTTCATGCACGTGCCAATGGAATTACAAGGGATAATAAAGAATATAATATATATGAATATTCTTATTTTGTTTCCAAACCTTTTTTACAGCATATAGTACTTTATTGAAAACTAAAAAAGAGTGTGTGGAATACAGATAAAAGGAAATTTCTGTTTGCAATTTTGATGCCAGGAAAATGTAAAAACTAGCTTGGTTTGTGCAATATATTATCTATTTGACTTATATCTTGTTCTGGGTTGTCTTGTTTGTTTATAAAACTGATGCTGAGTAACTTCATGATGTAAACGTTCTCAATATTACAGAGGAATATTATAGAGACAGGTTTCAGAAATAAAGGTGGAGGAATTTCTTTTTCTTTTTGAGAATTCTGTGAAACTGTTGAGGACAAATAAAACATTGTTCATTTGGCCAACGGAAGATATTTTCAGCCGTCAGTCAGTTTCTGTGTTTAATTTAATCTCAGTATCTCAGATGACCGTCTTTGGATTTATTGTGACCTGTGGTGAGATACTGAATCATGTTTTTGATCATTTATATATAAATCAAGAGATACAAAGGCACTCAGCATAATTAAAAAAATGTGGCCAACATGTCATTGTTTGTTTTAATAAAGAAACATGTTGCTATGTGAAACTTCTTATCAATCGTTTCAGTGACTGTCTCAAGTGTTTACATGGTGATCTAAAATCATAAAAGACTACAGTTCCTCGTTGTGCACTTTTATGACCTAATAGAATGTGCAGGCGGGGGCATGGTCCTCCTCGCCATAAAGTGTCAGGACTGTAGTTATCTGTCATACAACGAGAGGAAAACAATGACTGTAAGACATTAACCAGACGTGTAAATGATTGAATGAATCGCAGGATGGCATCTTTGGAAAGGTGCATGTTTAGCAAAATACTCCTCAGACTTTGATCAGAAGAGAAAGAGACAGACAAAGTTAAAGGGCTAAGGGTGCACTGGGTGTGAGAAGATATTCACCAGTCACAAGATAAACAGGTGAGTTTGACGTTTTACTTCATATACTGATTATAATGGATGTATCTTAATGTAATGGGGGGTTACAAGTTTAAAATATCAAATATTTGGTTTACAAGTGTCTTACCACACTTGTAGATTTAGTTACCTGTGACTTTGAACTTGACTTTGCTGTACTATGTGGAAGAAGTTCGTCCAACCTTTAGCATCAAAAATAAGAAAGTGATGAAGGCATGTACAGTGGAATCTCTTCCTGTTAAATTAAACATACATAATAAGTCATTCTAAATAATAAGTAGTGTCCGTTCTAATAATGTCGGTGCATTTTGATACATACACCTTTGTACTTACTTGTACTGTCTGAAATTAATTGAAATGCAAGAATTTCTACTACCCTAAGATATTCACTCACTACATGACTGTATCACACAGTTAGCCAATGTTTATTTTTCCACAGGCTTAATTTTGTTGGTCAAACTAAATTCATCATGATTATAAGATATAGTCTTTTGACTCACTATTACACAGTGGACATTATGTTATATATCAATTGTAAAGTTGTTGTAGTCATCATAGTAAGGCTTTAATAAGAACTATAATATCAAACAAAGATTCAACACTTGAGTAATATGCTTATTCTAGTACATGTTATGTACATGCAATCTAATGTATTTGACCAGCAAAACCTTCTCTTCCTCTCCAAAACTCACATCCTCTCCTCACCCTTTTTCCATAATTTGTTTCTTTCTATCTATCACAGTAACATCAAATGTAAAGTCATAATTATGAAATACTGAGTCATATTTATGTTATGGGATAAAAGTAAAGCTGGTGGAATTGTGAGTCATTCTGATGAGATTAGAGGTCCCACAAATGAGATAGTGAGCCATTTTACAAGACAAAAGGCAACATTTTGAGAGGGTAAGTCATAATTATTAGATTAAAAAGTTCCCATGGCGTCATTTACCTGAGATGAAAAAAAATAAATTCAGAGATAGTTATTTCAAGTTATGTATGGAAGAGGAGAACCGCCAACGGCAGCAACAGGCTAACGCTAGCAGAATTCATTAAACTAAGCACAAATTTCAGCAGTCATTGTTTTCTCATCACGTCCTAAGGCAGTTTAATTTGTATTTCAACATTTACATAGTTATTAATAATAAAAATATAATATATTAAGTGTTTCATGCTAAAAAAAATCTGGTTTACATTGATGCTATGAAGGGGCGAGCTCAGCAGCTAACGTTATTAGCCGTTAGCCAATCTCTGTAAAGGAAGAAGCAGTACCAGGATAATGACTATGACAATTATTGCAAGCAACAGGAATTAGTTTAAGCTAGCATTGGTCTCAGTGGTAGTTTAAGACTTTTTTGTGTCACACCTAAAAAGTATTTTCTTTTTTCTTTAAAAGGCTTAGTAAGTGTAAACAGTACAAAATACATAAAAAGTGTGAATCTAAAACAACTGCTAGTGCTCACTATAATTTAATCCTTAAAAGCCTGACCCATCAAAAAATAGCCAGAAAATCCCTTTTTTTTAACTGAGATGTTTATTAACCCTTTTTACCCCCCAACCCCTGAAAAAATTGCTATATCATTTTGTCTTTTATATATTTTTGTAACACATTTGATGATTTTGGCAGGTTTTGCAGTGTTTAACTTTAAAAATGAGTAACAATTTAGATGTTATTCTTACCGCATCTTCTGAAAAATTACCAGTGATTTTGTGTGGATAATTTCCTGGGATCAGCTGTTTTGAAAAGGGACAAAGTACAACTTCAGCTCCCTGTAGTGGAATGATAATGCTCAAGAGGGTAGAACAAAAAAAAATAAATAAATAAATAAACAGGATGTTAATAAAAATATTTATCATGTTGATGAAACAGAGGTTTTGAAACTCAAATATCACACATTCAGCAATATGGTGTTAAGTACTCCGACCTGACAAATATAAAAGCTGTTATACCATAAGAGGGTTACTTGCATACAAATTGGTATACAGCTGTCAAAGCTTTTTTAAAATTATTATTATTATTATTATTTCTGATATTAGTCAATAATCAAGTCCAAGTAAAAACGTTATAAGTTAGAAAAGAATATTACAACATCTCATCCAGAAAGAACAATTATGGTAGAGAGCAACTTAAACAAAATTTAAGCGTTTAGAGATCCTAACTTTCCACACATTCTGTAAAAACAACAGCTGTAGAAGGTTTTGGCCCAAATTGACTGATTGTCCGCAATCAGCAAAACATCCCAATGTGTTGAGAGTTTTGAGAATGCAGATTATATTGTGTCAACTATAAAATGCCCATAACAGCAGTTCTCCTAAATTTTAATATTCGTTGTATATTCAAAAAAAGTAAATCTTAACTGATTTGCTGTTTGCTAATTTGGAACTTTGACTTATTTTCCTTAACTATGTACCCTCAGGACAGCTTGTGATGGCAGGGGCACAGGTGCTGCTTTTGGCTGCTGTGCTGCTCCATTGCTCCTCATTCCTACCTGCCAGCTCAGAGTCCTGCACGCGCCTGAGCCCTGATCAGCTGAACTGCTCCTCCTCAGGCCTCTCCTCTGTTCCACAACCCATCCCAGACTCTATCACTGAGCTTGACCTGACCAATAACCTCCTTGACTCTGTAACACTCAACCGGCCACATTATTACCTGAGGGATGTTCGGCTGGGAAACAACACTATCACACACCTGTCTCTCTGCATAGAGAGGAATTTGGGAAGAAGTTATATCACAGGTAGACAGCTTCTACACATGAGAACTTGGCGTCGGCGAGGGTGTGTTCCTTGGGCACCCTCCCTGCAGCTGCTATCTGTTGAGTGGAATCAACTTGAGCAACTCCCAGAGGGTGAGTCAGTGATATGGTCTTACACTCATGTATAAAACACTGCCGCAGCACATGGGACAGGGCCATAAACATTCCTCTAAGTGACCTCAGCACAACGACAGTGTGGGAATGCAGTTTCACATACCAGACACTATGATACACTCTTTATCATCTGTACATTTGGTGCTAAATTAAAAAATAGGCAGGGTTAGGGTTAGACCTCAAAATCATCTTTTGTAGTCAAAACCAAACTTTGACTTAACTTGTCAAACACTCACAGTATTTAATTCCTGTCATAAGTTAAATAAAAAATACACTTGAAAAGGCATTAAACTTACTATACATATCCCAACATTACCTTAAAATGAAAAAAAAAATCAAGTAAAGTATAAACACTTCAGAGCTGTACTTCAGGACAGTAACACATTTATATATTTACTTACAACTTTAGTGTCTATAAATAAGACCTAATGTATTAGTCCTGACTGTTAATATCACAAAATTTTAAACATTACTTGCAGACATGAGAAGTTTCTGAAACATCTGGTTCAGACCTCACTCTACCGAACAGATTTATGATCACTACAGTGTTTAAATTATCACACAATTTCTTTCAATAATTGACCCAACACACCCAATATGTTTAAAGGCCACTCGCTTATAAAAATGAGCCATGCTTGGGTGTGGACCCACAACATGAGAAGTACATCTAAACCATGATCAGCGCTAATTGCAACTATATTTTTAATGCCTTTATCTTAAGATTACAAGTTTATCATTTCTTCTTAATTTATCCAAGCAAGTGGATCTCACTTTTTTTTAACTCTCTTTCCGTGCTTATGAGATCTGTTGAACCATTTCTCTGTCTTGTTTTTTTGCCTTTTCATTTCTCCTTATGTTAAAATCAATTCAGTAATTTGTTACCACCACTTTCTCTTTGTGCTGAACCATAAATTCAGTCACTGCTAAACTTGTGGTACAACAGGGAAAGGAACAAATCTTATTTTTTACAGCTATTCATCTCATTATCTTGGGGAAACAGATAAAAGGATCATTTATCACGAGAAAATATCTAGCATAAGAATTCGCTTCACTCACACTTTCAGTTTGAAGATAACAGTCATGAGTGTGTGTGAGGATTAAGTAATAGCTGAAGTGCTCTCTGATGCACTGATCAATGATTGGCGCTCTTTCATGTAACATTTACAGATTAAAGGTGTGGTGTGTGATGGGGATGCACTGATCCAACTTTTCTGGATTTTGAGAATCAACCGATACTGATCCCGATCCCAATCCAATACCTACTGTGGGATATGGCTGGTAATGTTTGGGGTAAAAGACAAAAAAAAAATTATATACATGGAATTACTGAAGTTGATATTTATTTTAACTATAAAGTGTTTAAATTTTACCAGCAGTTTGGTAAAAACAATGCTTCAGTACTTACAGAAATTAATATTCAATTGTAAACTTTTATACCCTGCAGTCTGGTAATTCAGCAAAAAACAAAGTAAAAAACAAACAAGAAAGTGCATGAGAGGTAACATTCCAGCACAAAATGTGTTACACAACTGTTTCTAACCACATACTGCAAACAACGTGACAAAACAGTGTGGAAAACCTTGTTTGATTTAACCATAATTTAACCTTAGTGTAAAGTTCTTTAAGTAACAACAGAAATTCTAGCAGAAAATAGGAGAGTGCTGGTTTAAAAAAAAGACAGAGCTGGTTACCTAGATCGGCACCATAGATCAGCTTTCTGTAACAATACCCGATCCAGCTTCGAGGGGCTTGAGCGGTCGACACCCGACTTGTTGTGATCTGCTCATTGTGGCACGAGCGCTAATCCTGCACAATGTGAGGGAAATCTGGGGCTTGTGTCTATTTTGATTTTTTTTTTTTTTTTAGCTTAGTGATGTGAGATAAAAAATAACTGAAGTGTGCAGGATTTTACCGCTTGCATCCTTGTGCAAGTTTCCTGCCATAATGCCCCCCCTGTGGACAAAGGGTGATATAGTGTGTCTGACCAAAAACAAACTCCTGCTTCTTTAAACAGTCAAAATAGAATTCCTTTTGTGAGTAGTTGGTACAGAATATGTAACAAAAAGAGCAAGGCTGTGTCTTCATTTTGATGTAAACAGCCTTGTCTGACACCGACTCCCCCAGGCACCAAACAATACCTCATAGAAACAGTCAATCTTGTCACAGATGTGGGTTTTTTTCTTGCTAGTGATAAATAGGCGTCACTTTTCTTTAAGCCTGTTTCAAAACTCACTAGAATCTCCTCACAGTGGCTTTAAATCATTCCCTGATGCTCTTATCATCTCGTTTTTATGTGTTAGTGATTTAAGATAATGCATCTGAGAGTGAGGTTGAGCTGTGTTCAGAAAACACACACCTTTAATGTCTCCTTGGGAAACGTCCATGAGTCTAGCCTGGATATTGGGACACCTCACTGGCATATTGCTCACTGAGTTTGCCTGAAAAGTGTTCAGAACAGTAGAATCTTTAAATGTATGAGCTCTGTGCAATGCTTTTTATATTCCGTTATTGTATTCTCACATCGAGCCAAACCCTCTTATTGATATTCTTTATCTCTGGTACTTTGCTCCGCTCAGAAATGATTAAACCCCTGAAGATAATGACACTGTACACCCTTTGGCTCGTCACGGCTTTTATTGACATTCCAGTGGCCAGAGAAAAGGTGTAAACATGCAGTAAAACTTTAAAGATTTCCTCTTGCTTCATGTTTTTTCATAGAATTCCTCCTGCTTCGCTGAACATTTGTGTGTTACGCAGAAAAGCTTTCACCGTGGTTCCTTTTAAAGGCATGTGTGGACAGCCCACTTACTTAGCGAGAGCTGTGTTGACAGTCATAGACTTCTCTCCTGTTTGGTATTCAGCTCACAGGAGCCTCAGTGCCTCTCTAATGAAGCACAGACCCACAGTGCCTCACTTCAGCCCAGCAGTCTCAGGGAGATTGTCTCAGGCTCGTGAAAGAAGGAGACAGCAGGGAGACTGAGAACCACAGACAGATTCTCGGCTCCTAATTAGTTGCATTGGACAAGCATTCACAGTGAAAATAAGCAGGAAGGGTTTGGATTCATACACCAGGGAAGGGCGGTTATTGAGTTAAACATGTTACTCTATTAACTACCTACAGTCCAGAGATAGAAAGAAAGAGGGGAGGGGGGTCTACGTCTTTCTGGCTGCACTGCTGTAAACACCTGCACTCATGGCTTAATGTTTACTGGTTTAGAGTGCAGAAGGTAACACAGACTAACTTCTGTTATTAACTTTGAAAACCTTTGACATAAGCCTCTTTTACACATGCATTGCTCTCCTGAACTTCCCAACATATCCATGTGGGATTCATGGGTTAATGCAAATCTGTAAATAATCCACCCTGACGATAATCTGACTTTTTCTGGCCAGCCCCATGGTTAAAAGCGGGTGTGAAGACAGGGTGAGTGCTTATGTGAACCCTGCAGGTAATAGTCCCCTCCCATTCACCTGCATAGAGTGGGCAGCGTTCATGACGGTTATGTTGTGCAGTTTCTGCTCCAGAGGGTCATCGCCACCGCCCAGGAAATCATCACTTGCCCTCCCCCTCCCTGGATAAACTTCATAGTTCACAGTGTCTCAGAAAAGCCAAAACATCCACAGGCACTTGTCCAACGGAGACTTCACTCGTTTGAACTGCTGCCCTTAGGCAGAAGATTCATGAGATTGAGAACAAGGACAATCCAGTTTAAAAACAGTTGTTTCACAACGACCTAAAGACTCGTGTTTTTTTTCCTTTTCTTTTTATTGGGTTTTTTGTCTGTTTTTAGTCACTATTAATGTTTCTTTACCTTTTCTAAATTGTTCACTGTTCCATGACTGAGATATATTTTATTCTATAATATACACAAATAATAGCAAAGTCTGTACTTGATCATATTTTTATGTATTTGTTTGAGGGAAATTTTTTGCCAATTTCTGAAGTCTTGGCAGTTTTCTTCAGTTCAGAATCTTGGAGTGACATCTCTTCTGCCGACACCTGACACCACTAATAACTGCTTCTTCTTCCTTGGTTATTTTCTGGTTATTTACTCAGCAAACAAATGTGACAAATGTTGTTTAATGCATTCCTTAAAAAGCCACTCCAACATACTTATTGCTAAGTGCTAACAGCTCTTGTTTTTATCACCCAGGGCTGGAAGGCAGTTCATCACTACAGGTTCTTCAGCTTTCCTTCAACAGAATCTCAACCTTACGACCAGGACAACTCAGCCGCCTTCAACAGCTAAAAGAGCTCCACCTACAACATAACCTCATCACAAGTCTACACCCAGAGATGTTCAAGGACCTAGCCCGGCTTCAGGTAACACTGTTTTATAACACATGCACAAGATGTTAAATATCTTCCAATAGCTAATTGATGTCAGATATTTTTTATCTTCTATTTTCAGACAAGCAATCAGTAACATAAGCTTTAACCAGAGAACATTCAAGTCAACAAACCATGTGTGATGAGTCAGCTATATCAATTCATAATGCTATTTTACCACTGCTTCCCAAATAGTGTGCAACTTCCAAGACAACAGATGATGAACTGATAATATCTAGAGAAACATCAGGGCACATATCACCAAAATACTAGCATTCGACCACTTTCTAGCATTTTTCTCACACACACTTCACTGGATGCTGCTAAAACCTCCCACCCTGAGACTTACAACAACAACATATGACTGCCGTGATAATATGGTTTCTTGTCTTGTCATTTATATTGTCTCATCATCTGTTTTTTTGTCCTCAAAGATCCTTGATCTGAGCTTCAACATGCTGACCAGCCTCCATCCACTGACGTATCTTTCTCTGCACAACCTTGAGGCAAACGTTCATCTGGCTGGGAACAGGTGGAAGTGTGATTGCAGCATGCGCAGTGTAAGGAGACGTATGCTTTATGACAGCAGCAGAGGCATGCATGCCTGGAGTGTGGTGTGTGCCTCCCCCTCCTACCTCTCAGGGAGGGATCTCCTGCAGCTCAAGGATGATGAACTAAACTGTTTGACAACTGAGAGCAGACAAGATCGCCACCAAGATGTGACAGTTTTCAGCGGGTCTAAGATATTGCTATCTTGCTCCACACAAGGTAACACATTTAAAAAAGAGCAGAATTATCCAATACTAAAGGCGACATACCATAATCTTAATGCATGTTAAGCATTTTTAATCTTTTCCCTTTCTGTAGACTCAATGGGGTGGACGCCCAGTGGTCAAGCATCTGTGAGCCAACCTGCGGCTGGTCTTTTAATCACAGATGTCGCAGGGAGAGATACAGGACTATATGTGTGTGTGTCTGAAGAACAAGAAGTTGTGTCTGTTTATAACCTCCAAATCAGTAAAGTAGGAGGTGAACAAAGAAAAGCTCGAAGTTTGCCTGAAAGCAGCCAACAAATAATCTCACAAAGTGGAACAGATCAAGAAAGGAATCAGAGAGCTACCCAGTCTGATTTGGCTCTTGCTGTATGTTTGTCTATTTTGTTTACATTTCTGGTTGCCTTTATTCTTGGGGTGCTAGCACGACCCTGTGTAGATGTTCTTTGGAAAAGGATAACCAAAAAGAAAAATGCAACAGTAACCAACACTGTCTCAACTGTAGAACAGGGTCAATATGACAATGAGGCCTACTGCGATGTTGAGGAACCACAGATGGTCGGAGGTCACAGGGAGAGGAGAGTCACTTTTAGTACTGTAGAAGTTAGAAGAGATGCTAATGTACAATATTACGATACTGTAGCCAGGGATCAGGACAGTGACAATGACGATTCTGTATTTGAATATGATGAAGCCAAGGGTGTGAGGGAAAGAGCCAGAGATTCAGAGAGTGACAGCCGGAGCAGTTCAGAGGGTAACCAGAGAAATGGTAGAGACCTGTCTGGTGTCACTCTTGAGTTTGAACACATCCCAGATCCTGTTGAGCCAGACAAGAGGAGACACTCATCGTCATCCTCTGATTCTTCACTTTCTGACAAAGGAAATAATGAGGAACAAACAAGACCAAAGGCTCCCCAGCTTGTAGAGGAAGCTGTCCAGCAGAGAGCTAATATATCAACAATCAGTGGAGACGTGCCTCATGTTTCTATCGAGAGCACACATGAAATTCCTGGATTTTCTTCTGAGCCTTTTGCAGGTTGGTCACCACATGCAGACCCTGATCATTGGCAGGATAATGAAGCACAATTTGAATTTAGTGATTCTGTTCGAAGCATCTCTCCAAGGTCCAGCAGTGTGATTGGATCTTTTGATGATTCAAAACTTATTCATACACAGAAGAGGAGAGATACATCAAGCTCCAGCTCATATCTAAGTGAAAATGAGACAACACATTACACCGTGAACTCAGACAAAGAGGACAAAGATGCTATCAGACCGTCCCTGGAATTTAACCATGGTGAACCTGGTGTGAGAAAAGCACACTCTTCTTCCTCTTCTTCCAGTGACAGTGATGAGGAGGCCCACAAAGTGAAACATGTCACAAGTAAAGGAGTGGTGAAGGTGGAGTCTGACAAGCTAAGCAGCAGTATGGTTACATCAGAGTTGGATAACAGGGAGAAAGTTAAACCAATGCCACGGACAAGGAGGAATGTACCCAGTTTGGCTGTTAGCATTCAGGGCAAGGGCCTGCAAACTGGAGAACCACCTGCAGCTCATTTATCTTCTTCAAGCAGTGACAGTGAAACAGACAACAAGAACCTGAATGTGGAAAATAAGCAAGGAGATACCAGGCTTCACTTTGAAAAAACTCAGACAGCAAAATCCCCCGACTCCAGCTCATCTTCTAGCAGTGAAAGTGAGGATGACACAACTAGGTCCTCAAAGAGGCCTGGGATAGTAGACATTGGAATTCAGAAATCTCCAACACTAGTATCCAAATTGCATTCAGACTCATCTTCCAGCAGTGACAGTGAGGATGAAGTCACAAAACAGATAAAGAAACATGAACAAGGGCAACTCCCCACAACAAGTCTTCCACTCCAAGGCTCTCAAACTGCAGGGCATAATCTGGAATCTGGTTGGCCTGTCCTAAATCTTCAGCATCTCCCACGCATCAAGAGACGACTGGAAATCAAGGCACCAAAAAAAGCTTCTGAATCTTCATCAAGCAGTGGCGATGAAAAAAGAGTATCTACTAAAAGGCCTGGAGTACTCGGAGTTACAAATCTTGCAACTACAAAACCTCCAACCGTACCAGACCCCCTGTCAGACTCATCCTCCAGCAGTGACAGTGAGGATGAAGCCACAAAAAAATTAAAGAATCAGTACCTGGAGCAGATGCACACGGTAAAACTTCCACTGGAAAAAAACTCTAATGCTGGTCATGTCCCTCAAACACAGTGGCCTCTCCTTGACCTCAGTTATACCACAAGTGTCAAGAGACGTCTGGATATCAAGGTAATACCACAGGCTATGGATACATCATCTAGCAGTGAAAGTGAGGATGACACAACTAGGTCCTCAAAGAGGCCTGGGATAGTAGACATTGGAATTCAGAAATCTCCAACACTAGTATCCAAATTGCAATCAGACTCATCTTCCAGCAGTGAGAGTGAGGATGAAGTCACAAAACAGATAAAGAAACATGAACAAGGGCAACTCCCCACAACAAGTCTTCCACTCCAAGGCTCACAAACTGCAGGGCACAACCTGGAATCTGGTTGGCCTGTCCTCAATCTTCAGCATCTCCCACGCATCAATAGACGACTGGACATCAAGGCAACAAAACAAGCTTCTGAATCTTCATCAAGCAGTGATGATGAAAAAGGAGTATACACTAAAAGGCCTGAAGTACTAGGAGTAACAAATCTTGCAACTACAAAACCTCCAACGTTACCAGACCCCCTGTCAGACTCATCCTCCAGCAGTGACAGTGAGGATGAAGCCACAAAAATATCAAAGAATCAGCACCTGGAGCAGATGCACACAGTACTTCCACTGGAAAAAACCTCTAATGCTGGTCATGTCCCTCAAACACAGTGGCCTCTCCTTGACCTCAGTTATACCACAAGCGTCAAGAGACGTCTGGATTTCAAGGTAAAACCACAGGCTATGGATACATCATCTAGCAGTGAAAGTGAGGATGACATAATTGGGTCTTCAAAGAGGCCTGGGATAGTAGACCTTGGAATTCAGAAATCTCCAACACTAGTATCCAAATTGCATTCAGACTCATCTTCCAGCAGTGAGAGTGAGGATGAAGCCACAAAACAGATAAAGAAACATGAACAAGGGCAACTCCCCAAAACAAGTCTTCCACTCCAAGGCTCTCAAACTGCAGGGCACAACCTGGAATCTGGTTGGCCTGTCCTCAATCTTCGGCATCTGCCACGCATCAAGAGACGACTGGACATCAAGGCCAAAAAGCCAGCCTATGATTCTTCTTCAAGTAGCGACAGTGAGGATGAAACAAAACTATCCATAAAGAGACCTGGAGAAGTAGGAGTTACAAACCTTGCAATTCACAAATCATCAGCAGTACCCAAATCTCATTCTGAATCATCTTCCACTAGTGACAGTGAGGATGAAGCCACACAAAAAATAAAGAAACAGGACCTAGTGCAGCCACAACTTCCACTGGAAAAAAACTCTAATGCTGGTCATGTCCCTCAAACACAGTGGCCTCTCCTTGACCTCAGGCATACAACAAGCGTCAAGAAACGTCTGGATATTAAGGTAAAACCACAGGCTATGGATACATCATCTAGCAGTGACAGTGAGGATGATACACCTAAGTCTTTGAAAAGGTCTGGGGTAGTAGACCTTACATTTCAGAAATCTCCAGCAGTATCCAAATCTCATTCAGACTCTTCCTCCAGCAGTGACAGTGAGGATGATTTCACCAAACCCATAACAAAACAGGAACCAGAACAACTGCCTACAACAGAAGCCCCACTTAAAGGCTCTCAAACTGTAGGGCATGACCTAGGATCTGGTTGGCCTGTGCTTAATCTTGTGCATCTGCCACACATCAAGAGGCGACTGGATATCAAGGCACAAAAACCAGCCTCTGATTCCTCTTCAAGTAGTGACAGTGAGGATGAAACAAAATTATCCATAACGAGACCCGGAGCAGTAGGAGTTACAAACCTTGCAAGTAAGAAATCGTCAACAGTGCCCAAACCTCAGTCTGAATCATCTTCAAGCAGTGACAGTGAAGATGAAGCCACAGAAAAGATAAAGAAACAGGACCTAGTGAAGACACAGTTTCCAATAGAAAAAAACTCTAATGCTGGTCATGTCCCTCAAACACAGTGGCCTCTCCTTGACCTCAGTTATACCACAAGCGTCAAGAGACGTCTGGATATCAAGGTAAAACCACAGGCTATGGATACATCATCTAGCAGTGAAAGTGAGGATGACACAACTAGGTCCTCAAAGAGGCCTGCGATAGTAGACCTTGGAATTCAGAAATCTCCAACACTAGTATCCAAATTGCATTCAGACTCATCTTCCAGCAGCGACAGTGAGGATGAAGCCAAGATAAAGAAACATGAACAAGGGCAACTCCCCACAACAAGTCTTCCACTCCAAGGCTCTCAAACTACAGGGCACAACCTGGAATCTGGTTGGCCTGTCCTCAATCTTCAGCACCTTCCACACATCAATAGACGACTGGACATCAAGGCAACAAAACAAGCTTCTGAATCTTCATCAAGCAGTGATGATGAAAAAAGAGTATCTACTAAAAGGACTGGAGTACTAGGAGTTACAAATCTTGCAACTACAAAACCTCCAACAGTACCAGACCCCCTGTCAGACTCATCCTCCAGCAGTGACAGTGAGGATGAAGCCACAAAACGGATAAAGAAATATGAACAAGGACAACTCCCCACAACAAGTCTTCCACTCCAAGGCTCTCAAACTGCAGGGCATAACCTGGAATCTGGTTGGCCTGTCCTCAATCTGCATCACTTGCCACATCTCAAGAAACGACTGGATATCAAAGCACCAAAACAAGCTTCTGAATCCTCATCAAGCAGTGACGATGAAACAAGAGTATCCATTAAAAGACCTGAAGTACTAGGAGTTACAAACACTGCAACAACAAAATCTCCAACAGTACTAGACCTTCCATCAGACTCATCCTCCAGCAGTGACAGTGAGGATGAAGCCAACAAACCCATACATAAATATCCGCAGGACCAGGTTTTCCCAGCAAGGCCTTCAATCAAGGAATCCATAAATGTTAGCCGCGTCCCCAAAACACAGTGGCCCCTCCTTGATCTTGAGCACACAACAAGCATTAAGAGACGTCTAGATATCAAGGTGCAGGCCCCTCATTCAGACTCATCTTCTTCTAGTGATAGTGAAGATGAATCAAGGACCCACCTAAACAAACAGGGAGCACATCTTATCCAAACATCAAGTAGTGATGAAAGCCAAAGAAAGACCAAAAACTTAAATTGGAAGGTGGAGGGGGAAAGACCTTATGTTGGGATTACCGGTCACCACCCAGGGTCAGTATCACCTGACCTGAATTTGAGTGCTCCCTCCTTTAAATCTCATTTGTCAAATGTCAAAGTGCCAGGCCCTCAGCAGTCTATATCAAGCTCCTCCTCAAGTGAAAGTGAGGATGAGAACATGGACCGTACCAAACTACAACTGAAAGCAACTGCCAAATCCATGACCACACAAAGGGAGTTACTCGAATCCCCAAAGTCCCCAGTGATTGACATCCCTCTCAGTCCAAAAACAGACCCCAATATTAAATTGCAAAAGTATAATATTATTACTGATGGAAGTGCCACCACAACACCTGAAATAAATCCAGAACTTGAGTCACGGTGGGCCACAATGAGTCTTGGTATCTCTCGCTTCAGAAAACGTCTTGAAATCACATCCCGTGCACAAGAGCCACCGAAGGTGCCCTCATCCCCTCCTCCTGTATCCTCTTCTTCCTCCAGCAGTGAAAGTGAGAACGAGGATGAAAGCGCCAGTACAGGACAAAAAAGAAAGGAAATTGGAATGCAAGGAATCAAATACTCAGGATCATCTCCAAAACCTGACATCACACCTGTGACCGTTTCTCCCAGTTTGAAGGGCCGCGATGAAAGTTTTGGCACAGTGATAAAGAGACAGGAAAGTCCACTACAAAGAGAGACATCCTCAAGCAGTGACAGTGGGAGTGATAGGATAGACCACCATGTTCCTGACCTGAGCCTTGGTGTCCCACAGGTTAAGAGGCGTCTGAACGTCATGGCCCCATCACCACAGCCAAGGAGTTCATCATCTTCCAGCAGCGATAGTGAGACTAAAGTGACAGATCATTCTGTGAAACAGAACAGACCAGTATTAAATAAGCCTCATAATAGAGATACTGACACTCTGATCACTTACAAGCGCTCTATATTCCAAACGACGTCACCAACGAGCAGTTCCCCTCCCTTCACTAGCCAAAGTCTGTATGATACAAAACAAAGATACTCTGAAATTGAACATGAACGGCAGTCCTACAGTTTGGGAGGCAGCAGTACATCTGCTGGCACAAAGAAAAATCCCAGTAGGAGCTTTGATGGTTTGCTGAAGAAGATGATAGGCCCATCCAAACGCACAACAGAACTCCCACCTGAGTTAAAATGGACTGGCGTTGGCCGTCAGATGCACGACATGCCTGTCTCCAGTCCAGGGAGAGGCTTGGATGTAGGCTTTTCAACGACACCTGCAGAGTCAGAACTCCCCCCACAAAGCTCCTCCAGTTCCTCGAGCAGTGAAAGTGAAGATGAAATAAAACAAGACCGAGCAAATTCAGATGTGACACCGCAGCATAAGTATTTGTCAGTTAGTGCTGTTACTGCTTCCTCTACTTCTGCCAGAACCTTCGACAGAGTTGACAACTCATCCATCAGCACAAATGAGATTTTGAGGAACATATCTGAGGAGAGGAGGGAGAGGAAAGGCCTGAGCGCCCTAAAAGCCATGTCTTCAGAGATACAACAGTGGGACACTAATACTGAATATTTAGAAAACAGAACATCTCTGTTTGATGATCAAAATGTTGAGACAAGTTTTCAATATCAAAGGTCTGAAGGGTACACTAAGCCCATGACCTCGCAACCCCTTACAAAATTACATATTCCCTCTGCTTCAGTGTATGAGAGAAGAGCGATGGATATGACATATGGGATCCCCAGCGACAGATGGCACCGCATTGGCAGGATTGACCCACCACAGGAGACTCCACCTCCAATTCCAGAGACACCACCTCCTTCTGACAAGGTAATGGGATTGACATGGAAGTCACGACAAAACAGCTGGAAACAGAGGTCGGAAGGAACCGGATACTATTTACAACAGAGCAGATACACAGTGGGGACTGACCCTTCTTCACTCACACCACAAAACCTGGAGGACTATTTAGACACCTCAAAGAATCCCATCACTGAAGTCTGACGAAGATGTCAATCATCTTAGACGATATAAACAAATAAGAGGCAGTGTTGGAGCTTAAGTGGCCAGTGAAGTACAGAAATATTTTTACACTTTTAAGCATATAACTTAAAAATTGTTTGTAAATACTCTCGATTTATTCTGGAGCAGTTTGTGTTTATCTTAACGGTTTCTTCATTCTTGTAGATCCCTTTTTAAAATCACTCATCACAGAGATGTTTCTTGTCTAATCAATGGCAGCATCTTCACATGCATGCATATTACGGTATCTTATGAAGAGATCATACTAAAACTACATCAGTATTTAAGAGATGATTAACACTTTTTATGGACATGCTTCAACTAAAAAGCCCACACTTGAGCCAGTAAGTTAATAAACCCTTTTATTTATGTATATAGACATAGGTTATAGTGAAAACAGACATATAGACACTTACATTGTTTACATACATATATACAGTCGGGACAGGGTTGTTCATCCTCCTGCATTGTTGTGGGAGAATACTAAAACATTGATCTCTACATATTATTTGGTAAGCAATCCACAGCTACTTCAGTCTGGGATGTAATGCTGATGGTCGAGAACTTGTAATGATGAGAGGCTTTCAGAAAGTTGAAGCTGCAGTGAGTTTTTAATGGCATGAGAGCTGATGAGTTTTATTTTCACAACAAATTCCAATGAGAACTTTATGTGTGTCATGACAGTGTGGTGCAAAACAAGCTATAAATAAAAAAAGGTTCCTTTTCCTTGCTTCAGTGTCACAGTATGTGTGAGTGTGAACATGGGATAAATGCAGGAGGGAACTCCTGTTCCACCGTGAGGTTACAGGTGTGTGTTCCAGGTCTTAATCGACACAATCATGTTTTTCCTTGGACTAAAGTGAACATGATTGTGAATATCAAATTAAGCACAAAACAGTTGCACAAGTATCTGTACAAAACAAAAACGTGTTTGGAAAATGTTTTCAAAAAATCTCATCCATTCACAAAAGGCTCTGTCGGAGCGTGCATGCAAATATTAAATCTGACAATTCAGCATCACACCACAGCCAAAGACAAAAATTTATACATGTGTTACAAGAACATTATACTAGGCGAAAAGAACAGCATAGCATCATCACACAGCTCCAAACTGTCAGTGTCTGTTGATTTGTTTCGATCCTATGGGTGGTACAACGCAACGCTTTCAGCAAACCTACCTTTCTACTCAAGCTTTATGGACCTCGTCCTGAGAGGGTCACTGGTCTTCAAATGTAGTTATTTAACACCGTCAGTGTTGGGAGAGATGCTACAATAAGAGGAGACCTGAAACCAACAGTGGACTAAGGACAAACAGATGTCACATAGCACAACAAAATGGACACCAGCTAGTTCTATGTCAACTTATAACACAGCCCAAACAGTCTGAATTCATCCTGAAATATTCCCTGACCACTCAGTGTGTCTGTGTCTGTGTGTCTGTGTGTGTGTGTTTTTACATGTGTATGTACATTTGGGTTTGTTGGTGTGTGTGTGTATGTTGGACACACACTTCCATTGTTTGAGGCACAGTAATACTCTTACCTACACAACGCAGAAGCATTAATCAGTCACCAGACCAATAAATGCTGTTATGAGCACTAGTGGCTCACCACTGTACTGTAATAAGAGTTAGTAAGCAGCAATGCAGAATTGTTTGGTGTTATGAGGTCTGAGGCCTTTGTAGGGGAGCTAGCTAACTGTTAGCATTAGCAGGAGCAAAACAGTAGGAGAGAACAAAACTGGAGGGAAAGAAAAATCACTGGCACAAATCAAAAGTAAACAGCATAGGCATCGGAAACCTGCGATCAACCGTTTGACACAGTGTGCTTCTTAGAGAACTTCTAACTCAAAACATGACAAACAAAAGTAAGTGCCATCAGTCCAGAAAAGCTCGAGTTCAAGTTCATCGTACAGACACTCCATTTGTCAATGTGCCCAGGTCAAAGTGACCCTGTTTAAGACTCAGACACAAAGCACGAACGGTCACTTCTGTTGGTTTCTCTGTGCTGGAGATTGGGACTGAGGAGTGGTTCTCCCACATAACACCATTCTGCTCCTTTCATCCATGTATGACACCACGTTATCTTAACACAGACAGCAATATGACATGTCACAGTGAGAGAGAGAGCAATGCCATCGGGGATTGCTGCAAGCTTGCCCACTATGCAGCTTCAGTAGGGGACATATTTCCACAATGGCAGCTCTCAGCCTGCGTGCGCTGGGCAGCTAACACTCAGGCTGCAAACCCAGAGCACCCCACCCTGACCCACCCACAGCCTGAACCCTCTCCTCCACCAGGAAGCACCCATAGTCTCTGCTTTACCGTTGTTTTAATGTTTACTTATTGGTTGTTGTTTCTCATAGTCGTTGTTGTCACAGTTGTATTTTTCCATCTCTCTCTGCGCCTACGACATCTGCCTTTCCTTGTACCATTCCACAAACTCGTCCAACAAGACTGGCCCTGATGAGGGGAAAAGACAGTCAGAGATGAGGTTTATGTTGTATTATTATTAAATCACACAATCATACGTTAATATAAATTTACATACAGGCACCATCCTCATCGTAGTTACTGAGGTCCAGGTTGATTGTCCTGCTGAACTCTAAAACATTGCACCACTGGTCTTTGTTGATGACTTTGTACTTGGATTGCTGTGGAGAAAAGAAGAAATTCCTAACATTATGCCAACAACACAACCTTAGTGGTGGAACGGCAAATCAAATTTAAACTAAATTTACATGAACGGATTGATCTTTAGTCATTTCTCTGACATTTTAAGTACCAAGCTCAAGAGGACTGAGGTGACACCAAAAGCCCAGATTCAGAGGTCAAATGTTTAACTTTTATACAACTATAACAATAAAGCCTTGTCCAACTTACTAAAGCCAGGCACACTCGACAACTTTTAGAGCCTTACTGATTTTAAAATTGTGGGAAACCACACACTGATTTTTATCATGTCATCCTTAACACAAGATGACTCCTTAAAAATGCTACATTACACACTTAACGTCTGTGGCAGCGATTTCATAGAAATGAGATCTCACAGAAGCTCACGTGATCAAAAGTGACTTCAGAATCAAAAGATAAACAAACGTGGAGGATAGTCGATGTCACCCTGGCTGTTCTGTCACATCGCAACAAAAAAAAAAGAGGAAAATAATCTGTAAAAGAAGAGCAGCTTGTGGTGTTATAACTCAGTTTCCTGCTTGGCTGCCTTACTCAAGCCGCAGTATCCAGTTGATGACACTTCCCAATCTGCTCCTTTCATTGGTTATGGCGTGTATTCCATCAGAGGCAGTCCGACCAGATCAAGAAACAAGTAAAGTTTGACAAACAAGTAAAATAGTCGTATTGATTTCACACACTTTAGGACTATTTGGAGAAATAATTAGTTATGAGGAGTACCCATCTGAAGTCACACCCCTGATCACTGGGGGAAGCAAACTGGGCCCTAAATCTGGCCTAAAATCATTCAGTGTGTCGCTAATCAAACTAGGGCTGGGTACCCAACTTCATTTTTTTTTTTTTTTTATCATAATACCGACCGAAATTCTTTGGTAGTTCCAAGTATCGAATTATGTATTGTCTTTCGGTGCCAAGTTTTAGTACCCAAAGGGTTAATCAGATGATCAAGATCTGATAATGCCATCAGTGACTGGCTGTAATGTTACACCTGCTCGTGGTACGCAGGACAAGGCTGCCAAATTAGCCTTTCAGACCCCTCTCGCGACTTTTTTTCCCTAAAAAGCGACAAATCTAGTAACTTTTCTTGAGTTCGGGATGGAGTAAAAGCAAGTTTTGATCTTCAGCCGCATGTATTGAGCTTCAACCGCTGCTTCTCAATGAGCAGGGGCTGAGCCCCTCCCCTTCTCCAAAATACAGACTCCTCCACTCTCAGCAGACCCTCCAAGCTACTGCATGCAAATGACTCACACTAATGTTGGTCTCTTTCAGCTCATTTTTGCTGGTCAAAAGCCCGGATAAAGGAGGAGGGTTTTTATTTTAACATAAAAAAAGACAAGAATCGACAGAAGAAAGGGGGGTCTCGGCAGATGTCTAACATGATCTCATTCTGCTCGAGGTTTCTGACTGTTAAAGAAAGTTTGTTTTTGTCATTGTAACTTTCTAAATGCTGCAAGGGTGTTTACTCATGGTGAGTTATAAAAAGATAAGCAGGTCTAGACGTGCTGTTTTTGTAAGATAACATTTGTTATGATTTGGAGCTGTATAAATAGAGACTGATTGACCTACTTCTGCCTATTTATCACTTCACTTACTCGACCTTCAACACACCAACTTGTAACTCTGTGTCACCTTCTTTGGGATGCTGTATAGCTCTTAACCTGCTGGTTTTGGATTACAGGATAGTACAGGACTCGTAACATTAATTATGCAGGGCAATTTTATTGCTTATTGTGCACAAAGATAAAATAATGGATAAAATAAAAATAATAATACCGACCCTGCTGTCAATAGCTGTGTAAAGACAAAAACTGCTCTTGCAGCAAGTGGAACGTGTTTTTTTTAAATTAAACTGAAAAAACATCAACAGAGAACTGCTTTCAAGTTAAAACTGATCACTTTTCATCTCTTCTTTTTTCCAGTGAGAGATTTCCTCTGCTGTGAGAGCGCGGAAGAGGAAATCAGCATCAGGTTTTGAGTCTTTGCTTCAGACACCCGACTCCTTGCGGCTGTTATGATTTTGTTCTGGAGGCTGAAGCTCCATTCTGTTACACTAGATACTGGAATGACCAGCACTACTTCAGCAAGTGTTTTAAAGTCTGGAAACATTTCACCCGGTGAAGTAATGAGCAGTTGGCTTAACTCTTTGAAAGACGGGTTTCCTGATCCTGCCAGAACCCGCTTCACCAGGAGAAAATCCTGGAGCATGCGGTCCCAATGTATGAGAGAGGGGACCTCAGTCCTGCATGAGTCGTAGCAGTGCCAATCGATGCCAACATTTAAAAAGATAAGACAAGCCAGCACGTCAGAGAACATGAGATCATAAACAGGACAACACAATACCTCATTGATTATGCACGCTTACCACTAACTGGACAGGGGGTCTGCTGCAGGTGAGATATGTGATTAATGAATGACTGTGTGATGGTTAAAGTGGACTGGATCACTGTCTGGGTTTCTAATCCATCAAAATGACAAGCAGCCTTCAGATTTTTCCATCTTTGCTCAAAAAATTCCATCAAAGACAGAGAATAATCAGTTAACGCAACCTCTGGTTGGAGAGGGGCTGCAGGTTGTAGCTGAACCTGGGCCATCAGCCTGGGGGCTGTAGTCCCTTAATATGGATTGCACAACCAGGCTGAACTGGCAGCCCCCACCAGAGTTCTTTGAGCATTTGGCTGGCAATTCAAAAACTTCATTAGACAATCAACATGCTTGTGCTCTGATGATTTCATTTGATTAACATGGCTTCACTTGAGATTACCATTGAGTTTAAGGACGGACAAGACTCAACTCAATAAGCTCGAACAGAACTAACTTTGAGGTTTTGCACAGTCCTGAACTGGGTCTTAATCCTCATCCCTTTGCTGAAGTGCAAGCATGAAACCTGCTTCTCTCTTAGTCTAAATGTGATTTTTCTGAAAGTAACTGTGCAAAGAGAAATCTTTTCCCTTTTTTTCCCCAATTACACTTGAGTTCTACACACCTGCTGTGCTGGACAAATTAGATTTTTTTAAATGACTTACCTCTAGAAACTGATTAAACACAGGAAACAGAGGCCACGTCTTTCCCAGAAGAAGCCCCAGCATGCACTTGGCTGTGTTCAGGTCCAGACTCCTCTGATCCTTTTCCTGTCAAATGAAATCCCCCACAAACATGAACAATGATCCTGATCTGAAAAAATACTTTACAGGATTTCAATCAGATCCAATCGGCACATATTTAAATGTAGTGAATTAAATCCGTCTCAGACATGCAGGACTGAATGTGAGTGCATTGGCAGGAAACACTTTGCTTGACTCACCCGAGCGAAATCAAAGGCGTATCTATAGATGAGCTTAAAACTGGTGCTGTCGTTGAGGACAGATCTCAGGTAGTCGAGTGAATTCCTCAGCCGCTCTGTGGAATCGCACCTGACGACAACAGAGGAGTGCTTTAAACATCAGACTCAAACAGGGAGGTAAGGATCATACTGAAAACAGAGTGCAGAAGATCAGTGACATACTGCAGTGAGCCCATGCCTCTCAGCCACTCCTGGAGGGTGAAGTAGCCCATGCTCTGAGCATCCAGCTTCCAGGCAAGAACCAGCATCACCACCTGGGAGGAAACAACAGCCTTTACACCTACAGACTCCATTAAAACTAACACAGGTAATAGGGCGCATTTAAATTTTCAGATTTACGCCTACAAGGGGAAGTTTGCACTGATTAAAACGTGGGTTACTCGGAAATGATTCTACTTTAGGAACATGCAGAGAGAGCAGGTGGAATATGTACAGGAGCCAGGTTTCAGGAAACACCTTTGTTGCCTGTTAATGACCCATTCTGTGCACTATAAACCAAACAACCAGACAAAAAAGTGCATCTCTCTGCGACGTATTGGATAATAATAACAAAAACCAGAATATTCTGCATGTAACCAAACTCACTGAGGTGTAAAATTTGGAGAGTCTCAAGAGAAAGCATGATGTTGCCACAACCGCAATATAAGGCAGGCAAGAGGATCAAGTGAACTTATTTCTGTCATTTGTCTGTCATCTTTAAATCAAATACAAACCACAGCATCTTTAAAATGCATCAACAGGCCAAATGACAACTACACTGTGTTCTCTGTAGTCCCAATGTACTTTTTTTCATTTCAACACACATGAAGGGTTACGGTGGAGGAAAAAATACCTTTCTGGAAGATAAACATTAAGCAGACAGAGGTTTTAATTTCAAAGCAAAATATTACAACCCTGAGTGGTGATTATTGTGACAAAAGTTTCTCTAATATTTTTGAGATTCTTTTGAAATCCTGACTTCAATCAGTTAGCTTAGAAGTACAGAGCCATGCACCCAGCGCCCCAAACTGTAACAAGACTGACTTATAAAATATGCCCAGTTCACTTCAGCTCACACCAGCTGCAAAGGAGTTACAGAGATGTAAATGGATAAAGTAAATCCTTTTCTGAGTTGAATCAACACAGCAGCCTGTCTAAGCCTGACGTGCACCTCCTCTAAAATGTAGCTACATGACAAAACAATGGAGACAGAAAGCTCTCTGATTTGACCAATGGGCTGCATTGTGTTTCCTCTATTTAAAACATTTTAATTATCGCCGTCCAACAGGAAATCAAACAGTCAGGTAATCTGATGATCACAGAGATCACACTTCCAGCAAGCGTTTGGCCAGAGTATTGCAGAGCAACAAGACACATCAACACAAGCAGAAACCAACCACAACAGCTTTAGGGTCAACGACACACAAGTACAAATCAGGCTTAAGAAATGACACTGAAGGGTTGCTTCCTTGAAACTACTTCTGCAACAGCAGTGAGAAGTAGGTGCATGTTCATGAGAGCTGGCCTCAGCTTTTTTCATCACATGTTATGAAAACATAATCTCATTCTGTCGTCTTTGAAAAGTTGCCCATCGTTGCTTCAAAGAGAGGATGTGTCTATAAAATCATCTAAAGATGTATATAGACATATGTAGCATGTATGTAAACAAGTCAAAGACAGAAAAAAACAGCACAAGCCAGATCAGCTCTTGAAGTAAAGCTTGTGTTGCATTTTGTTTTTGTGGAAAAACTTAGTATTGCTCAAAATGCACATCCTGCCCCCATCAGCAAAACGACTCGCTCAGTTTGACTGACAGCCAGGAGAGAAGTGAGGAGTGAAAAGCGACCATACAGGTAAAACTAAAAAGAAATCTGCTTACATTCTCCGGCTCCACTCCGATGTCCTCACAGAACTTCTCCATGCCCTCTGGACCCACCACTTCATCACAACCTATTTTAGACAGACAGTGTGAGGCTGCATATGGAGCTGCTGCACTGACATGATAAAAACCGGCAACATCTGCTTTTGAAAGGATTCATAGAGGAACAGCTGCTTCGGTGCTTTAAAATAAAATAATCACCTGCATATTCATAGAACCACTCCAAGCATCTTTTACTGGAAAATGTGTCCTCCTCACGGATTTGTGACGTTTCATGTTTTCTGAAAACACTGCAGACAGAAACGCAGATTAAGTCTCAGGAATGGCAGATGTAGTCCATCTGCTTTGAAACACGTATTTACTTAAGTTTAGACTTGCAAAAGAGTTACTGGTGGATTTGCAGGGTTATACAACATGGTTCATGCTAATGATGATATTATGATACAGCTAGTTTGTAGTAAATGCAGCAGGGAAAATCATTTAATGATAAATCAGGTCATCTGATTAACTGAAGAACACCAAACAACTGTATCACACAAGTCAGGGGCAATCAACTGCTGTATCCATGTCTCGTCACATCCTTATTGTGAAAACAATCCAAGCAAAAGAAACTACATCTCTAACATAGCAAAGTCCCACCTGTCCTGGCGACTCTTCTTGGCTGACATGTCATCTCCAGCGGAGGGTCTCCTCTTTTTCCTTGGAGGCATGGCTCTGGAGCAACAAGCTGTGGGAGGGAGTGAGCATCACACACAGTGAAAAGGAGGCTACTGGCACAAAGATATCTGATGCATATTCTCTCCTGCTCTAAATGCAGGCTGTCTCAGAGAGCTAGTTTCAGCTGTAGTTTCATCCATGATAGATCAGTAACGGTATGTGAAGACATGCAGCACATTTCATAACCGTGAATTATTCTTGCAAAACTGTAAAGATTTCAAGTTTTCCATAGGTAATAAAATACACTGAAAAAAGCTTAACTATTACCCGACTGGTGGCTTTCCTGTCCAACGTCCTCTGTCAGGTTCTGTCAAAACAGATATTTAAAAATACCACATGGCTTGAGAGCAGGATACACAAGTACAGCACTCCCATACATACACAAAAGTTTAATCTGTAAAACACACAAACACCAAAATGATTTACCAGCCTGTGTAAGGTGTGGTGGATCTTGTGGATGCTGGCCAGTGTCGTCAAGTGGGAATTCAGCTGAAAATCTATTTTTACAGAAAATTAAAGGCATAAAATCAAAGATTATACCTAAAGTATAACACAACCCCCATGCACCAACTCACACTTGTAAGCTTGCAACGAGTACAAGGGTACGAGAAGGTGACATCATCTTAGCACAAAGAAGAACACTGGATTTACACTTTAATCAGCTGTACATGCCTCTCTACAAAGCTTAAATCTCTCGTTTGTTTTCTACTTTAAGGTTTTACGTTTCAGAGAACGATAGAGAACATCTGACACGACTCAGGGAGTGACTCTCTGCATTTTTTTAAAACACACACCAACTCTGAAATACACTAGCATGCATGCTACCTTGTCGACGGGTGTCATCTATGCATGCTTGTTCAGAAGCTGTCATCAAAAACCGAAGCTTCAAATTGATTTAAAGAGGCTAAAACCGGACGGAAAACAGCCGAGCAGATAGCACTAGCTGCATACCTAAAATAGCAGTGCAGACGCGCAACTTGCACAGAGTTTACAAAGTATCTAGAGAGTTCGCTGTATGGGTGTTGTAGTCCATTTCCGTTAAAGAGGCCATTTAAACTCCAGCGTTAGCGGAGCTTACAAACTACAATTCCCAAGCTTGAACAAAACAACTCTTTCTTTCAGACCCTTCAACCCCCCCAACATTTACCCCAACTGATTGAATGCATTTTACGTCGTTTCATATAAATCTCACTTCGTATGCTTACTGACACATTAGCATTGCGCAGACGTTTTGCAACGACTGGTAAAGCTGCCGCAGAGCCGGACAGCGCTACTGCAGCAGGCAATGAAACATGTTTTACTCAACTGCGTCACAATTTTCTTTCTCTGTAATAGTCCGTAGTTGACCAGAAATTTGACCTATTTACATTGCCCTCACGTTTGTCCCAAGTTTCCGCTAAAACGCTCATAAAATCCTCGGTTATGATGAATATTAAGATCGTAACGGACCGATTACCTTCAAAAAGCCTGCGAATTCAACCAACACTGGCTCTATCCAAGTGGGAAGCGATATCGATAAACATATTAAAACTTAAGAGAACCTGCTGAGTCAAATCTAACCTCACAAATGTCCAAAACAACTTAATTTACACAAGCTATTCTTCCTTTGTTGTCTCCCGATACAGCACTGCTTAATACAAAGAGCCCTGCAAACAGCACAGAATTCATTCGTTCTCATTAAACCCCGGAGAAAACGGGGTAAAAGTGCATCCAGGAACACAAAATTCCTCTTCGCTTTTGTAGGGTAAACTACAGCATCCATTTAGGGTCGCTATTTGGTAAAGAAAAGCCTCTACAGCGATACTACTTACTTGCCGCATCAGAGTGCATTTTTATGAAACATACAACTGTCTGTGGGAAGTCCGCA
This sequence comes from Labroides dimidiatus, assembly GCA_030710495.1. NCBI lineage: Eukaryota > Metazoa > Chordata > Actinopteri > Labriformes > Labridae > Labroides > Labroides dimidiatus. The sequence continues at coordinate 24,684,879 of CM061146.1, forward strand.
GACCGGCCAATAGGCGGGCCTTGACAACGTAAACCCCGCCCGAAGAGCAGGATTGAACCACAGGTACTCTGATCCACGCCTCTAATGTGTTATGATTGGCTATTCAAAGTGTCACACTAAGAAAAGGCGGAAGTATACATAAGCCCCGCCTTCTCATTGATATGATTGGTCAGGATTCCCAAACAGGCTTCGTAAAGTCTGTGTTTCAGTGGTCAGATCATTTTTACGAGCACGTCGCTCACCAGATTTTCCTCGTGCAAGCCTGAAATCATCCCACGATGGAATCTGATTGGTACGTTCAGCAATAAGTCTTCCGCCCAGCTCAATCACCGTTTGAGTTTGTTATGAAGGTAAATTGGGTGCAAAACGAATCTAAAGTCATAGAGAAAAGTGACCATAAATTTCAACATGTGTAACTATAAATTACAGTCACAAAAAAGTGCTTTAGGAGTTGTGTTCTTGAAGAATTTTAATTTGCATACTTTAAGATTTTTTTCTGCAAATACAAATCAACATTTACAGGTTCTCATATATATTTTGCAAGTGCACAAATCCACCGCTTTGGGTGCATAAATCGCGATTTCTCCCACGTTTGACTCCCTTTGTCTGAAAATAGGTTAGGCAAAGTAACTTAAGCACTTGCAAGACCAGGGGGCGAGGCTTGGAAAATGGCGGCCACTTCGACCAATAAAAACGCTTGCGCTTGGCAACAGAAGACCTTACAGTCTCAATTTTTATTTGAGACCACGCCTCCCAAACCACATAAACGCGCTGAGGCAGACCATAGTTGGAAGAGGCGGACTATCGCATAATTTGGATGCTAACTACATCTGAAAATTGTTAATAAAACAGTATTAATTATTTGCTAATTATATAAAGTCTTGTATTAAGTGAATGGAAGTTGTGAAAGTAGTTTTACATTTTAAAACGGCAATATATAATTGTTTTATGAAAAAAATAAATAAAGGCTATTTTTAAAATTTATATCAGGATCACATTAAAATAAAGAAAAAACACTGAAGACAAGTTTCTTGAGTTTTTTTTATTGTGAAATGTCGACATTTTGTGAAAAACTGACAAATGTGACAAACAGGACTGCAGGCTTGACAGCGTATCCCTGGACTCTTCTGCAGTTGTACAATGTGAGACCATTCTGTGATTAATAACAATAAAACCACTCCCTGACCTTTGGATGTAGGAGTAGGAGTTTGAAGGAGTTTATTTCAGTGCTTCTTTCTCCTTTTCAAATGTATATTAAAAACTCAAAAGAAAAATAGCTCATGATACTTTAATTTATTTACTTGATAGTTTTTTTTTAAATCTTACCTTTAGAGTGTGTCAAATTTTGAAGAGATCATCATCAGCAATATTTATGATTTCAGTGTAATATTTCTTTTACATGTACACGCTTTTGGGGGTGGGTGTCAGGTGAGGCCATTTAAAGCATGCTACCAAATAACCAAATAACCTTTGTTTATATTTTCTAAGATAAAACGTCAGTAAAGTGATGTGTCTCACAGTCAAAAAGGCAGGATTAGATTTTTTTTTTTTTAAAGCATGACTTAAACACGTATAGGGCTCAATCAGCAAAGAGATTAATTGTCCTTCTTTGTCCACGGGGGGCGCCAAAACAAGCAAAAAGTTTCTGCAAGAGCTTTACAATTTAGCCACATACTTAAAGACTATCGAGTTTATTTAGGCACCCCAAAATTCATCATGTGTGAAGCCATCTCCCAAATTTTCTCCAAACCCTTAATGTATAAATAAGTCAAGCTTTAAAAATCAGAATAACAGGTATTTATATATGAGTGCCAAGTAAAGTTGAAAAAGCAGCTTTGAAACTTATCACTAAGGTTAAATAGATCCAACAGAGATGTTCTCTGACCACCATCCACACTTAACTCCACTAAATAAAAGCTTTAAAAAGAAACTGTTTGCTCTTTAAATAAAGGTGTGTCCTTTACAAAGGTGAGGCTGAATTTGCATCTAATCTGCCAGCTTTTATTCATTTTAAGTGTAGTTACTTGTCCAACTTTATTTCCCTGTTTGGTCTAAGGGCTGACTTTTAATCCCTGTTTTGTTTGGTTTTATTTTCAAACAGCCTCAGACAGACCTCAGCCTCTGTTATTTTAAGAGGCGGGGAGTCACCAACTCAGATAAGGGAGGAGCAATCATAACCACTTGGGCGTATATGTGAGGCACAGAGAGTGGGGAAAGAAACGCTTGAGAAAACAGTGCCGTTTGGGTTGGTAATAGTTCATCTAAAGTTCCTACATCATGAGTTTAGGAGAAACTATAACAGTGAAGACAGAGGAAGCAGCAGCTGCTGGTGGTGCAGAGGCAGCTGTGGGGAAGAGAGAATGGAAGGTGAGATGAAACAAACAGTTGACAGAGGTTGGAGTGGGTCTTAGTGGGGTTACTACGTTTCTTTGCCTTTCTTCTTTGTCCTACAGTGTCCTACAGGTGACCGACATGTCCACAGAGATGACCTGAGGAAGGCCTGGAAAGAGTGTCAGGAGGAGAGCTTCTGGTACAGAGGTAATCACTTTAGGAAAATGAAAGCCAACACATCTGAACAGCACAGCCCTGCTCAGGCACGGTTGGTCCGTGAGCACTCTGTTCATTCAGTGCTGAGTGTTTACATTCTGTCCCATGCCCTCAAAAGCAAGCACTGCATGCAGACATGTTAGAAAGTCTGAAGGAGAGCTATCTGATTCGTGCTAACAGAAGTGTTACAGTATAAGTTTATTTGTTTGTTTTTTAAATCAGTGAATTACTTCCACACTCATGATCAGATCTTTCTTAAGTTTTGGTCAGGTTGAGCGAGCTAAGGAGTGTCATACGTGTATCATATCTATCAAACTTTGAAAAATGACCCGCCCCAACAAGTGCAACAAAACTAACACAAGATCAATGCTTTGACAGTTATCCACATCCACATGGCTCAAATGCAACCATCAGACCAAATTACTGTGACAAGGTGAGAGCTACTTGCAGCTTGTCACCAGAGCAGTGTGTGTCAATGTTTTAAGGTTTTATCTGTCAACACTTTATTATCTTTAATCTCGGGCCTTGTCCTGACCCTCATTGTAGTCATGCAGCAGCTGCACATGAGCATGCAATTATATAATCATTCAGCAGCAACAATCAGTTCTTCCTGATTTAAGAGTTGTCGGTGTCCTTTGAATCAAACCAGGTGGTTGTTTTGTCGAATGCTTCCCATACGGATCAAAGTTCAGTCAGTTAAGAAACAGGCCAGTGAATATGAGAGCAATCAGTAAGAGGACGTACCTGAATGTTGCTCAGGGAGCAGATAGAGCTATTTTACTACTTTATCCATTAACAGTTTGCCCAATCAGAGGCTTATCTGACTAACAGGCGGGCAGCCTTTAGTTGTTGGTGAGGAGGCTCCAAACTCTGGATGAGAAACAGATGAGATTACATCCATTTATTTTACAATCTATGCTTGGCAGGGGAAGTCTCTTTCAGGGCTGCAGTCGTGCACCATGTAGGGACAGTTTTGTTGATAATGTAATAATTCAGTCTGCTGTCTTTGTCATCAGGTGTTTGATTGAGGACTGCTGTCTCATTGGACTTTATTTCTTTCTTTAGCTCTTCCTCTCTCTGTGGGAAGCATGGCTGTCACCGGAGGTCTCATCTACAAAGGTAAAGCACCAACACTGAAACTCTTATTTTTCATCAATATCACAATATCATAATGACACACACAAAGCAGTGATAACCCTCCTGTCTGATCAAACTAAAATGTTGTTTTTTTTTCCATGCAGGTGTTTGGAAATCGTCTAAGTCATTAGGTCCTTTTCCAAAACTAGCAGGTGAGTAAACTGACTGGAGAACTTCAAACAATGTATCTTCAGTCATCAATCCTGAGCTGTGATGTCTTTTTCTCATAGTTGCTGGGATCCTCGGCTATGCAGTGGGGAAAGTGTCTTACATGGGAACTTGCAAGACAAAGTTTCAGGATCTCGGCATTGAAAATGGACCAGGATTTGGGCCCTGGACTGAAGGAAGTCGTGGTGGACCTTGGAAATCTGGTCCAGGAAACAGGTGGGGAAATTACCTGAATAAGATAAATGCATAACGTTGTAAATCTCAGTTTAGTGATAATCATTAATCCTGTTTCTTTGGTGCTGGTTTTGCTCAGATGGTAGAGCAGGTCCTCTTCACCAGTGGCGGCTGGTGATAGAAATTTTAAGGGGGGCGCAGATTGGAGTGAGTGAAAATTAAAAAAAAAAATACTTAAGACAAATCAAATTCGCAATAAAACCTTTATTATTGTTGCTCAGAACAATTCAGAAGCACTATTTAAACAGAAATTTTGCCCTTCTTTCCTTCTGTGCTGCAAATTTTTCAATGACCCTCTGATTAAAGTCTGTTATATCCGTCACCAGTCTCTTTTCCATCGACAGCATGGCAAGTGCATTAAACCTGTCCTGGTTCATGGTGTTTCTGAGGAACGTTTTAATTCTTTTCAAGGTGGAGAAGCACCTTTCAGCCTCTGCTGTGGTCATGGGTGTGGTGATGAGTATCTTGAGCAGTGTGACAGTCTCAGAAAATACCTCTCCAAGGTTATTTTCCATAAACAAATGGAAAAGGTCTAGAGCACCACAGCAGGCCTTGAACTCATCCTTGCTGTAGATGAGGCTGAGCTCTGTCTTCAGCTTGCTTCCACTCAGCATTGGATAGGCCTTCAAGGTGCTGCTGAGGGCATCTTCAGGAAATCTTGTGTGGTACAGTGTAAACCTGTCACCCTGCAGCAAAGTGGCACTGACAAGATGGTTGGTGAAGGAGAATCGATCCCTGGTGTGTCCCAATATGGTGTCACAGATATACAGAGAGAGGCACACAAGTACAGTGTTAAACACATATTAATATCACAAGTTAACTTCAGTATTTATTGAAAAAAAAAGAAATCAAACAGCCATAGCTTAACCTGCCCCCACAAAATAAAGCTATAATTTATGTCACCATTCTAAGAACAGACAAATCAGCTTACTTTTCTGATCTTCAGGAAGAATGGCAGCAAGATGCTCTTTCAGTGATGTGGAGATGGTCTCAGCTGTAGCTGACTGCATGGGGGATGAGCTCAAAAAATCTTTCCTGCAGGTTGTTTTTTGGGTCAATGTAGCGCAGTACAAGCACAAGTTGTGATTGAGTGGCAATATCCATGGTTTCATCAGCCTGGATTGATAAAAAAAATCGCTGTTCTGTACTTCTTTAATGATGTGCTCCTTAACAACAGAGAGCATACAGTCCAACAACTCGTTTTGCACAGTTTTTGAGGTCCCCTTAAACACCGTGGCGTTCTCCAGGTGCTATTTTAACACCCCATCCAGAGAGGCAACAAAAATCCACCAAGCCACGAAAAATACCGGGATTGTCGGACGTCTCCCTCTCATCATGGGCTAATAAAGCTATCTCAAAGGCTCCACAAAATTTAACACAGTCTCTGAAATTTAACAGGTCTCCCCCCCCCCCCCCCCCCCCCCGTTGTCCACAACTTATCGGTGCCAACAGTTTCAAAGAGTAAACATGGGAAGCAGTAAAGCGCATTACTTACGGAGCAGCCCGTCAACCAGCTCCGCTTGTAGCAAGAGCGCGAGAAGCCCCGGGTGTACGCTCGGCCGCGATCGCGAGCTTGCTGCTGTATTTTTATGTCGGGTTGGTCAGGTCCAAGCTCCTTTACCCTCTTGAGAACGGGTTATTCTGTAGTGAAATAACCGAGTTTTCCGCGGATCCATGTGAAGCTGCCATTTCCAAAACTGGTGGTAAAGAAAAAATAGGAGGAGGATGCGCGTGAAGAAATCTGCTGCGATGACGTGTCGATATGATTGACAGCGCTCGTTGTCCAGTCACATGAGGAAAATAAACACCAGAATAATGCTTATTCGCTGCAGGGCGCACTTCTCTGCGCCCCGCAGTAAAAGTTGAGGCGGCCAATTAAAAAGACGCCTCAGGTCACGGGAAAAGCGAACGTAAGAGAAAACCCATAGACACCCATTTGGCCGGCGCCCCGTTGAACGTAACCTCTATATTCACAACCTATAGTACTATAGAACTTACGTAATATATTTTAAACCTCTCTTTATTGAACGTGGACAGGTCTTGCTGACAGACTTTAACTGTGTAGTAAAAATAGAAGTTTTATTATATTATTATTTTTTAAAAATAATTTATTGACAAACTATGTTGCGTTTTAGTAGACTTTCTCTGATGAATTGTGGAGGGGGCGGCGCCCCAGCGCCCTCTATTGACAAACCGCCACTGCTCTTCACACTGACTTTAGGATCGATTCCTGACACTGTTGTTTGGCGCTCTTTAGTTTATGTAGTAAAATAGTTTATTCAGTAAAATGGTTTTGTATATCATTCTCTTCATGACTGGGAATCATAAAATATTGAAACCCAATAAATAAAATAATAAATAAATAAAATAGGGCTGCACAGTAGCGCAGCTGTTAGAGCTCTTGCTTCACAGCAAGAAGGTCGCCGGTTTGAATCCCGGTTCGGGCACGGTGTGCCTTTCTGTGTGGAGTTTGCATGTTCTCCCCGTGCATGCATGGGTTCTCTCCGGGTACTCCGGCTTCCTCCCACAGTCCAAAAACATGCTCACTAGGTCAATTGGTGATTCTACATTGCCCATAGGAGTGAGTGCGAGCGTGAATGGTTGTCTGTGTCTCTGTGTCAGCCCTGCGATTGACTGGCGTCCAGTCCAGGGTGTACCCTGCCTCTAGCCCTCAGCCAGCTGGGATAGGCTCCAGCCACCCGTGACCCTGAACAGGAGAAGCGGTATAGAAAATGGATGGATGGATAAATAAATAAATAAATAAAAGACCCAGAAATTATTCAAAACTATCATACAAACAAACAAAATGTAAGAAATAATGAAATGAAATTGGTTTTGTCTAGGACACAGCTGCTGTAGGAAACATAAGAGGAGAAAAGATGCCTATCGTGAGGTATTAAGGAAATATAATAAAAATAATAATACATTTTATTTATTTAGCGCTTTTCAAAGACTCTTTACAAGGTTAAGGATAAAATTCAGATAATCATCAAATACAGATGTGCAAAACCAAACAAATTAAATCCAACAAGCATGAAACAAATATAAAATATAACAGTTAAAATTGCAGATGAAAAGCAAAGTTTAAAAGGTTGAACTAATCATGTAGAATTAAGAGGGGTTATAAGTTAAAAGCAGTGTGGAACAGGTGTGTTTTTAATTGTGTCTTGAAGGTGGTGGGGTCAGATATGGCAAGAATTTGTTGTGAAAGTGAGTTCCAAAGGGAGGGGACGGCAACAAAGGAGGCTCTGTCCCCCCAGGTTCGGGGCTTGGTCCTATATGTCTGTAAATATGTCTGGGTTTAAGCTGTGAAATCTTGTTTGTAAAGGCCTTGAAGGCTAGTGCCTGAGAACAAAAGGTTATGAGAGCTCAAAGTATGTCAGTTTTGTGCTGCAACATTTTCCTCAATAAATTAAAATAAAACATGATCATTTATGAAAACCTCTTTAGTTTTAAACATGTCTGCATGTTCACATTAGTACATGCTTTTCTAATAAATTTTATGGACAAATCTGTCAAAAATTAAGTGTTTCAAAAAGGGAAATCAAATCAAATTGTGAGCTTTTGTGAATTATCCTTGTTTTAATCATATTTTTTTATTTATTGTCTCTGTTGTATTCATGTTTTTATTTTTATTTATTGTGCTTTTTATCTGGATTAAGACCTACAGCTATGAAACATCAGATAAAGTTTAAATCTCTGCACATCATTAACCAGAATGTTATTCCAACAGACCCTGTCACCATGTGTGTGAAGAATGTAAGAAGAAAGGTGAAGCTGCACATGCACCTGCTGAAAAAATCTAAAGGTAAGTAAGTTCTATGTTAAGTAACAGAACTTGAGTCAATGTACGTTCAGTTATATTCCAGCCATTAATCTAATATGCTGGTTTGAAGTTTTGCTCGTTGATATATTTATGCCAAAATAAACTGAATTGTCTGCTTTTGATTTACGTTTCAGCCTCATCGGAACATCAAAAACAGACCAACAGTTTGGGTTCATTGGCTGCAGATTATATTTTCTCTGTTATAAATTCTGCATTTGTCTGAATTATCTACCTACATCATACATATACACTTGATAAGTTTTACATATTCATTCAATAGAAACAGTGCACAGTTTTTGCACTAGAGGGAGCTGCTGTACCTTCCTGCCACGCATCTCTGTGCTTCTCAAGTGTTCACAAGCACATTCAAAAAAGCTATACTTGTAGTAAAATAAACCTTTATATTTACAGAAATTTGTGTTTGTTGATCCCTTTTTCAGTTTAAGTTTGCCAGTTCCTGAGAAATATATGATTCATGCTTGTAACATTTTAAGCTATGCAGATCTTTAAACAGAAAACTTTTTTGTTGTTTTGCACAGGTATAATTGATAAGTGAGAAGATAATCAAACCTCACGACACGTGCTTTATTTTCTTATTCCTCTTGCATGAAGTACTGTACTCGAGTGATACTGGACTCAGAATTAGAATAGGAATCAGTCAGAATATCCTTTAATTGCCATGTTCCTTCCAAAAAGGATACAGGAATTTGACTCAGTTCTCTCCAAGGGCTCTCTCTGTACATACATAATGAATACTATCACTGATCTTTATAACGGGTCACTTTTGTGTATGCTGTTATTATTATTTTGAGTAAGTTGCTAGCAATTTTTTAATAAAACAAATTATGAGTAAGGGACAAATTATAAGAAAGTTGCACATTTTGTTTGACAAAGCAAATATTTTTAGCATCAATGTGAATGAAAGAAACTTAAAAACTTACTAACTAACCAACTTACTAATAAATAGATAAAAAAGAAAGAGAAAGAAAGAATCGTTTTTGAGAAATACACCCTTTATTCTTAAAAAAAGGATAGGTTTTGGTTTGTGAATTGTTATCGCATAGAGTTTCATGCTGCCCCAATACGTTTCTGTTTGTGAAAGATCAGTTGTTTAATTAGGAAAATTCAGGATATCCATTATATTGTTTATTGACACTGCAGGTCACCTAAGTACCCACCCACCTGGGCAGGTTTCGGTGTACGCCGCCTAAAATTGAAGTGTACCCATGTGAACGTCATCCTCAAGACGTCATCCAATCAACAGGTCACTCTCGCAGGATTGCCACGTATCTGGTATAATAGAAAGCTGTATTTCATGTGGGCGTACGCAATTTCAGCCAATCACTGTGAAGGAGGCGGGACAATCAGACCACCGTCTGCACTGACAGTGAAGCTCTGCGAACACCGAAACAGACCGAGGAAAAAAAATCACTCCACTACGCAAATCCTGCCAATGGAGGAGGGCCAGGACGTCTGCAAGCTAGCCACCTAGCTCAACTACAGTGAGAGAGGATACAAAAGTTGTGAGTAACGCTCGCTTAAAGAAAATTAAAGTATTTGAGAGCACAGCAGTTGCTATCTTATGCAGTAAACGTTGGCTCAAGTCAAGTTCCGTGGTTAACTTTGCCGTTGATGTTAGCTTTTCAACTCTAGTACCAAATTTGGCTGCCGTAGCATGCTAAAGAAGGAGTTTGGCTCCCCTGCTAGTGTTTGTTAATCGCCTAGCCAACCTTGCACAGTTCAGATTCCCGTTGTAATGAGTTTTATTGCTAGGTGTGGTTTCATGGTAGACTGGTGAGCGTTCACGAAGAGTTGTCAACTAGCTGGTGAGCTAATTCTGCTTTAGCTGCTAGCCTGCCCCTTGCCTAGCACTAGCAGTTTGTCATGTTAAAACATTAAGCTAGTTGCTAACCCAAAGCTTCCTCCAGGGACGTGTCCATAAGGTGTCCACTTGATAAGCCTGAGCTCCCTTTCATAAATCAGATACATGATTGTTTATTTAACCCGTCACAGGTGAGACTAATGTTAAAATAAACTATTCAGACTCTTGCAACAGGCTGGCAGTGACTTTTTGTACTTTAAAATAACTTGGTGTTTTGTTGGTACTTTTAATTGCAGGAAAATAATTTGTGCTTGTATTCCAGGTGTTTCAGAAAGGTAGTACTCCGTTAGAGAATGCAAGCCAACTTCTGCTCAGTCAGTCCGTCTCACCTCTCTAAGATACTCTTAATGGGAAAATTTCAATACAGAAACATTTCTTGTTTTTGGAAATGGTTTAAAAAGACATGACTTTCCTTGCAGCTACAAAACTCACACAAACAGTAAACTTGTAGGAAAAGCACAGACACTATAACAAAGCATTTACTTCAGCAAGGTAGAGATTTAAAGGAATGAACTATATTCAGTGTACTGAGGACTCCTGTGTACAATCTTGTCTCATCCAGAGCTAGCTTTTGCGATATCTAGTTGCATATCCACATGCAACTTTTCACTGGGACCAAATGTTAAAACATTTACACGTTGATACACAGTTGCTATGTATTCTAAGCCTTAAGATTTTACACGTGATTTTCCGTCGTCATCATTGTACCAACTGTTTGTGCCAGACAACAACATTGTTTGGTGTCAAATAAATCATGCACAAACATTTAGCTTTATAAACCTTGTATGTTTCCCCTATCTGGGACATAAATCAGTTGAATCAAGCTACAACATTCTACACAGAAATAAGAGAAAACTTGTCTTGGAAGATTTGATTTTGTAAAACGGATTTCAGAACATGTCCAAGCATGGTGATGATTTTTCTGCATTGCCACAACAGAAGGAGAACTGTCAGCTTATGCATCAAACATTCCTCCAAAGACTTCATTCCCCTCGTCCAGAGTGAATCAAACACACAATGAAGTGTTTGTTCGTTTTCAGTGGAGATACCAGCAGTGGATACAGACAGAAAGGAATCTGGTCAGTCTGCTGTGTGGCTGGAGGTGGAGATGGCCAAACTATGTGAGAGTGACAGAAGAAAAGTCGTTCTGTGTTCACTCACTCATGGGCCCACATGAGGGTGAACTATGCTCTGAGTAATGGGAGCTATGCTGTGCATATTTGCATAAAAAAGCTAGCTCAGCCTTATCAGGACAAGCTGGAACAAAGTTTAAATTTTGCTCATCCTTCAGCTTTTTTTTCACTTAGTTTTAGCAGAAATGTGTTTTGTCACACTGCCCCAGGTATCTTAAGCATGTAACACAACAAACTTTGCAAAGCTGTTCCAACTCCAGCCTATTAAATCATCGGTCTTCACAACTGGTTGATCCCCTTCATCCTTGGCAGGATAAGCTTCTGATGGCAGGACTGATGTGAACTGTATTCCCTTCTACACACTGAAACCAGGAGGAATCCCCCTAGATTGCAGATATCCGTGTATCTCTGATTATCTGGCGCATAATTCCAGTGAATTAGTGTGTTTGCTTTAAGCTGGTAAGACATTAATGGCATTGAAGAGCACAGGGATGAAAAACCGTGCTCTGCGAAACGCCCCCGCAGTGGCCCCCTCGCTAAGCTGCCCCCTGCAAGGATTAACTGTTAACTCAGCATTTTAGTGGTGACTGCAAAACATAATACCATGCAAAAATAACAGCTCTGTTTCATCGTGTGTGTTTTTTTTTCATTTAACAATCAGTTTAATGCAATAGGGGAGAAGTTTTTGTCATTTTAAACTGAAGTGATGGATTTCTTTTTGACACCTTTGTTGATTCATTACCTCTACAGTTTGCATTCTTACACTTTTACTTCCCTCTGCTCTCTTGAGAAAGGTTTCTTGTTTCTCTACCTTTGTTTTACTGTCTTTGTTGTTTGAGAACCATACATTTCCTTGTTTGCATTTATGTGAAACTTGCGTTTGCACAGTTTTCTGGGATGATTCAGTGCCTGCCTGTGTGTCTCCTGACCTGTCAGCAGGTTAACCTGCTTTTTATATGAGCAGCTCTCAGGGAAATCCTGATTGGCCCTCTTCAACCTGTTTTGGCCTGATTACAGTAGATGACCTCTTTTCTTAACCCAGACTGACCAGCTGGATCCAGGTGTATGTGCACGTGTGTGTGTGTGCATGTGTGTGTTAGGGCTGAATGATTTTGTAAAATGCAATATTTTGGAGGGATATTTATCTTCTACATTATTCACTGAACACGAGCATTGAACCATTCTATGCTATGACCAACATGACAAAGGATACTGTCAGGATAAACTCTTCTTTCCTTGATGGTCGGGGTTTTAGCCATGCAATTGACCTATGGCTAAGTTCCGCCCTGAACCAATCACCGTTTGTGTAGCAATCCCATACACTCAGACATTCTTACTGTGCATCTCTTGAAAGTGATGCACATGTCCTGACATGCTTGTTGTTGACACAGATTATGAGTCGCCCTATTAAGCTTCTCTTTACGTCAGTGGTGTTGGAAAATGGGTGAATTATTTTAATATTGCAATCGCATGATTCAGATATTAGCATGTTGGCTAATAATGAAAGTGTGCATCACTCTTTAGTGTCCTCCGGAAACTCTTCCATTGTGTTGCGATCTATTTGCAGCGTGTTTTTCCAATGTGTTGTCTTGTGGTCTTTGTAGCACGTTTACTAAATACTGCACATGTGTTGTCAAATTGATGAAGATGTTTTCTTAATTTGCTTGTGTTTTGTCTTTTTGCATGTGTTTTCTTAAGTTGCAGTGCTGTGAGCTCTCAGGGCCACTGTAATATCGTCCTCCGGTCTCTTTGTGTAGAACTGGTTGTAGTGTTTGACTGAAGTATGATTGTAATGTGTGCTAAGCTTCTGAGTCTGTGTTGTTGACCACAAAAATGTCCGTAGCTCTTTGTTTCAGTATTTGGCGCCGCATCTTGTGATTTCTTGAGCTCTTGAAATTTTGGGGCAATTTAGGCGGTCATCTTTTCTTTAAAGTCTTTTGGTCTGGCTGGTTTGACTCAGATGTTTTTAGAGTGATCTATGAATCTTTCTGTCTGTCTGTCCGTCCGTCCGTCCGTCCGTCCGTCCGTAATATTAAGACACTTTTATTCTTGCTATATTGACGATACTGCAACATGCTGTTGAAACTGAAATAAAATTAGTAAATGTAGAACATCACTTTGGTAAATATATTTTTTTTACCTTAAGTTGTGCAACTTGGTGGGATTTTGGTTGTGCTTCAAGAAGTTCCCTGAAAACAAACAGGACTGATAACGTACCTTTAATCAGATCTGTCAGAGCATCTGTCCTCCTGTGCAAGTTCAAATAACTTCTTGAGTTTCATCAAGTCTTAACCTAATAATGCTACACTCAGAATGATCAGGACAACCTTTTTTTTATTCACATGCAAAGTAAGAAGGGTACAAAATTGTTACAGAGTCTGTTCTGCCCTCAGTCACAGCCACTACACCCCTCACACTCCTCATTCACAGGCAGCAAACAGTGAAGTTTGTTCATATCCATATCTAATAAAGGTCCATATCTAATAAAGACAAGCATGTCACATGCCTCTGTTGCAGACGGACAGAGAGCAAATGGGGAGAGCCTTTTTTTGTTATATCAGAATAGGTATCAATACAGTATGATATTAAAGCTCCAAATCCTGATTCTGTGGTTTGTATTTCAAAATTACTTGCAAAAATATTAGAATTCTGTAGTTTTTGAATTCATGGTTCAGAGTTGTGATTCTATAGAAATAAAGCATTAATGAATACTCTGAAAAATGACTCCACAGTTTGCAAAAATGTCACTGCAGCTACATTTGGTGCCCATGGTGTTGAACCCAACACTGCACTGGAGACTGAGTGACACTGCTGTGCTGTTTCATTCTGCTGGTGGGAAATTCACACATCAGTGACGGCTTCCTGTCCAACAGTGCAAAAAGAAATAATCATGGGTTGGTAGAAAGTGTTGGGTATTAAGTGCCAATACAATAAATGAGGGTTCTTTGTAGTGCAACAAAGCATCTGGGGTTTGATGGCTAACTCCAGGTTTAATGTAGATGAAAGCACACTGTTTCTCTCTCTGATTCTAACCAGTTCAGACATTCTTTTCATTGATTGCACTCAGAGACTTGGTGTATTGTAGCACACAATAAGGACTGAGTCTCGCTAGAAATAACCTATAATTGAGCCCTTCTGAGGAAGATTATCCTTGGCTTTTGGAGAGATGTTTGGAGCATAATTGATGTTTTGGTCTGCCTTCGCTAAAGAAACCACCCTGTCTTTAACCTCAGCACGGCCTCGGCTGAGATGCCAACATTTCTGCCACGTTTAAATCCAGTGACGGCTCATTACACACAACGGCTTCGCGTTTCCTGGCTATACTTGTCGACCTGACTGAGATTAAGATAAGAGGCATATCTGCTGAATCTTGTGATAAGGTGTTTGTTTATGAACTTCCCTCTCAGTTGGAAGAAGCCAGTAACGTTTCCGCTCTGGAGGTAGTGATTACGACACGGCCAGGCCTGTCATTTAGAGCGGGAGGGAGCCATATATAGGCTTTTCCCTCTTTGGTCAAGTTACTGCTGCTCACTGCCTGTTTCTGACTGACTGAGTCCAGTCTTCAATACAAACAGAGCGTACGTCGCATCTTCACTTTGGTCCATGGATGTGTATCACTCATTGCTGTGAAAACATCAGTTTCCTACAGATCAACGGCAAACCTGGGCGGCTGAAACATTTCCCCATTTTAACATATAGAGTCAGGTTATGTCAGATATTATGCTGATTGGGCTTTAATCTTTAACTCATTTCAATGTTTGCTCATCAACACTTCCCCTCAGTCCTGTCTTCTTCACACACCTGTACCTTTCCTTCATAGTCAGCATTATAAATGGACATCATCCGCCAAATGGACCAACTGCAGGCCTGGCATGCATACTACAGCGTCTTCAGTCCTTCAATGTCTCTGTGTTTTCTCTTTCCTTTCCTCCCTTTCCTTGTCTCTGTTCTTTAAATTTCTTCCATATATTTTATAAATTAGCTCAAGGAACATGCTTCAGGTAGTCAAGTTATCGCCACATAGATGCCATTGACTGTTGAATAGTATTTTAGCTTTAAATGCTCACCCCTACTTCCCAGCCTATGAAGTTTCACCCTGTGGTCTGTAGGGATGGTCAATCAGTCCGATTTCCTGTCTGGAATCGATTACGATTATTGAGGTCCCGATTTGATCACCAACTGATTTTCAATTAGCTTCTTGATTAGTGACTGTTCGCTAGTCTTGTAATAAACTAGTGTCTTGTGTTTGTTGGATACTTTCTTTTCTTTCTTTCTTTCTTTGCTTTTTTGCTGTAACGATGATTCTTGGTCATAAATCTTATACCGTTGGAAAGCTTGTTTATTTCACTTTTAAATGGAGCCACTTTTGTTAGGAACATGCATTTATGAAATGAGCAACACAGCTGAGTATGAGGGTCAGGACCATGAAAAATTTGATAAATGTTCTCTGCCAACGCCAAACTGCTTATTCTGCCATTGACCCTTTCTTGGCGGATTGTCAGCCAACACAAATGTCCTTACTTTTTATTCTAAGTTTATTAATTACTTCAGTCTTGTTGTGTCTTTGTATCATTGCTATCAGCCTCCTGTTTGCAGCATCCTTGCTGTGAGCTGGGCTCTGTGTACAGCAGGATGATACCAGATATGAAGTCAAGTTAACCATTGATCAGATCAGTCCAGCCCCACTGACCTTTGGCCCTTCTCACCAGCTGTATTTACTCCTAAATGCACAATCAGTGTTTCAACTACCTGACCTCACACAGATTTGGATATACCCAGATTATTAGAATAATTGATTCATCCTGAGATACTGTAGGTTTCAGCTCAGCAAATGAAATGTGTCTGAGAGCTTAAATATAGAGCAGGAGCTCAGTCTGTGGTTGTGTTTGTGACAGCGTTCAGGATGTGCTCAGGGTTTGGCTCACCCTTTTTCTGTGGTCACGTTTTTTTATCGTCTTTTGGAGTCGCTGAGTTGGAACAGGAAGTCGGATGTATTATTCACTAGGTCTGTCAGCGTGAGAAGCGGGTGGTTGCATCTGAGAATTTTCTTCTTTTTTTCTCGTTTTTGTGGTGGGTGGGATTGGTGCAATGTTGTGACGCTGTGACATGGCTTAAAGGCCGCCATGGTTTTGTTTTGTTCTCGCTTGATATCTTTGCTGACCTGTTCTCACCGCTCATCCACAGTGTGAGTGGAAGTTCTCACACCTCAACTTCTCTGTCTGGCTGCTGTGACACAGTGGCTTGCTCTTCCTTCCTTTCTTTGACTACAGTCTGAGAATACGAAGACTTCATTTACTCTACGGTTTTGCTTCACTGAACGTTTTAATTTTGAAATAACAGTTTAAACACTGCTCTGAGACTGAATAACAGATTTTCACCCTCTATGATGATAAAATAAAAGGAAAATATAGTTTTGGAGCCTCTGATCTCTTATATAACCGCCTCTTGGATGTAGTGTGTAATCTTCAGATTATTACTCTGCACAGGAGGAGGTTTTAATCCCATCCCGACACAGAGTGAACCAGGCGGAAGCTAACAGTAGGTCGACCTATCACTCTGCCGTGACCGACTCTGAGCTGTCCAAAAGCACTCGGTTTAAGAGGCGTATCATCAAAGAGGATGTTGTTCTGTGTCAGAGCATACTGAGCAGCCTTTTAAGGCTCATTCTGGTATTTTAAAACCTGTGTTCTTGTCTCGTATCCTTTTGAGTCTAAACAGAAGTTTCCCACTTTTGTTTAAAGACTTGAATGAAAACACGATTCCTCAAAGTATCTAGTTTGAATTGAAGGAAATTTCTACCTTGAACTGAACCTTGAGTCATGTTTATAATTTCCAGATATTATTAGCTGAACTAAGCCAGTGCCCCCTCCTGTCATACTTTGGGGACTAAAGCTAAACAAAAGTTATGAACCTAAACTTTGCACTGATGTTTAAATCATTTGGATAGTTAATGTTAGCTGTTCTGAATCTGCTCTGATGTTGTGGTTTGGTTTCCTTCTTTTACCCGAGTCATCGTGATTCTTCTTCTGTGCAGCTTTTCTCTTGTTTTGTCTGTTCTATGGTGAGTAAGTGTGTTTCAGGCTAGAATCTGATAGCTTGGGCTTGCCAGTTATATTGCCAGTTGATATTTTTCTCTAAAGGCGCTCAAGTAAAAGGCAACAAATCTCTTGATGTGGATATTTGAAAATGCAGGAGGTCAAAGTTGAGATTATCTAAGAAAAAAAAAAAAAAAAAAAAAACAGACATACACACCGATAAGAAGTTGAAGTAAATTAAAGTATTTGTACATTTTACTTCCGACCTCTGAAAGTGCTGAGATCATAATTTATTCAAATCAAAGAGCCAGTTTTTCTTTTGTTTAAGGAGTCGAGCTTATTGATTCTTCTTGCTGGTGTAATGTTGCGAAGTTACGTCTCACGTCAAAACACATCTTGTAAATCAAACTGCTGAAACACAAACATAAATAGATTTTCTCATGAAGTGTCAGAATAAAACTGAATTGTCAGCCAACAGGTGTTAACCTGCACAAAGAGGAACTCTTGAAGTCAGGTGATGCGAGGTCTTTAGTTTGGTGACATTTAGCCAAACCAAACCACAAGGAAGAGGCAAAATGAAGTTTATGTTTCAAAATACATTTTGGAAAGAAGGAATACAAACATCATGGCCAAGAGCTTTTAAACACATCAAACCAAAATCAGAATTTTTGACTGCTTTCAGGTTGAACAAACTCCTCCTGTCACAGATTAGCAAACTACAGCAAGACTGCTTTGATATGGATGGCAAGCTGGTGAAGAAATCTGCATTGAAATTTGAAGAATTAATATTAATTAGCAAACTAAATGAGGCTACTTTTTTAAGGTAATGTCTAGAAAAAAATACCATTCAGGCAAGATAATACTAGCTATGTTAAAAACATGGTACCTTCTTGACTTTCTACCAAGTAGCAGAAAATGAGGAATATCAAATAATGATGTCAATATCAATGAAAAAACGTATCCCTGTCTGTTCACCTTCAGGTTAAAATGATCAAAGAAGATGAACCAAAAGTTTGAGAATGACTTTTGAATATTTACAAATAGTGCTGAGTCAACAGATAACGACTGTTACTGTTTTCAAAATAAATAGATTTTAGTTCAGTTTTGTACATGCTGATGTGTCTGAAATGACAACAACATCCAAGAGCTGTTTTTCAGAAGATTATTTTGCATATTGACAGGAATGTTCAATGGTTTTATCTTGGAGCTACTGATGTTGAATCAGTGTTGATGTTCTGTTACCAGGGAGGTAAATGTAGTTAGAGCTTTACCTTAAAGAGACAGGTGCTTTCATGTCTGTTTGATATCTGCTCTCCCTGTTTCAGAATCCTGTACAGTGAACTTGTGGACCCTCCTTTCGCTTTTCCAGCTCCTGCCCTGCTCTATGGCCTTAAGGTACGTCACACAGCTCACTGTGTAGTGCTCCGCTCTGAGCTGTGGTGTAAGTTTTACAGAGAGCGAAGTGAGCTAAGTACTGTGGGAAAGAACAGGGTGTCGGACTAATCTCTTTGTTTGTTTTGCTGAATTCTGAAAGTAGCCCAGTATTTGAGTATTTTCAGCCTCTTTTCGCTGCCAAATAGTTTATCCCTCTGCTTGGATTAACTTTGTTTGTATTTCTTTGAAAAAGTTGCTCATGGTGTGGTCATGAGGTGAAGTTACACAGTACCTTCATACAGGCTAAAAGTTAACCTGTGTATAATGTGCACTTATAGGGCAGAGACTGTAAGCATCATGAGGCAGTGGCTGCTGAAAACCAAAGAAAACCAACGGCATGAAATCAGAGGATAAAAGCAACATCTAGTCTGTAATTAACTCTGCAGTACACAGAGCCGGGTCTGTCCTAAGCAGGAACTGTTTGTGTGTTTATAACTGATCACATAGCCAGCGTGTGACCGTTGGTTAATACAATAAAAACAAAACAGCGTGTACAATGTCTCACGTTGATTAGCATCACGTTATCATGTTTTTCAGCCTTGTTTGCTACGTCTCTGCCTGATGTGACTTCACCAAACCCAGTGAGAGCAGCTACAAGATAATGCTGATTAGTGGAACCTCCTTTCAGATCACTTTATGCACACAGAGGCTGTTTTGGATTGAATCTTACTACTTCTATAATGTCGTATAACGAAACAATGAGAGGGAGCAGTTTCTCTATTCATGCTGTGTTTTGATGTTTGAGGCTGATAAATTAGGTGCTCAATGTAAGTCAGGTGAATTTCAGGCTGCTCACCTAAATGAATTAGCACTTCTGCTTGTGTCAAGGCTTTAAATTACATTACTGAGTCATCTGTCATGTTTGCCGCAGACTTCCTGTGCAGTCAGGAGAAATATATTTGCTTTCCTTAAATTCAAGGTCATGGGAAATTTAGAAATGCCTGCACAGCTTAGAATCTCAAAAACAGAGAAGTGAAAAAGTGGTTTGGTGAACCAACTGTAAATGTGGTGAAGTTGATTTGCACAGGCGTGTTTCTCAGAATCCTTTTTTTTCTTTTGGTGTTATTGCAGACTCTACAAACTGAGCGTTATCTCTTAACGCTAACAGGTCAGGACAGAAAGGGGGATAATTTTGATGCAGGGTCTGGTCAGGTCACATTCCTCAGGAGTGACGACCAGAGTCCTCTGTGGGTTACCTCACAACTGTCAGTCAGGACTGGGCAGAACCAGCTTGAACTCTTTGTTTGAATGTTCAGCTTTGCATTTCTGTCTTCAGTCTTTGTTTCTGTTTTCAAATGAAAGACTGACGACAAACTAACCTTAAAGGTTCCCACACATGAAAAAAAGTAACAGTAATAATACACTGATTTCATCCTGATTTGGAGAGAAGCAGAATTCATTTACCGTGTGTCATCACAGATGGAAAGAAACATATTAATGTAAACTGACTGTAGAAACAAAAGGAAATGCAACCAAGCAACTAAGAATCAGTTCTTATTTTAGTGTATTTGTTGGACCTTTTCTATATTTGCCAGACAGTGTTAAGATGTTCCTCTGTTTTCCTAGACCCTGAGATCATGTCCTCAAATGTCATTCTTTGTCCACAACACAAAAAGATTTGTCAAACCAACAAAGAGTTGGAAAGAAGTCCTGAAAGTATGCAAATATAGAGACCTTCATAGGGAAAGAAATAACTTCTTTTTAGAATAAATCATGAAGGGGCCTTTTTGACACTAGCAGAGTCAGATTGTTATTCTCAAAGTTTTACAATTCAACGGTAAGCATCATCTCAGAGATGGACTCTTTAGTTAAAGAGGGGGTATTCAGCTTTCCATCTTTTTAACATGGACATAAAGGAACAATGCTGGATTTTCAAACTGCTACATATGTTGTAGAAATCCCTGAATCTGTCTTTAAACTGCACAAAACAGTCTGTTTTAAATAAATAAGTGAATAAATAAACAATGAGATCTTCACATGGTCTTCATGAGACTTTCTGAAATGATGAGGTCATTGCATAAGGACATCCTAAGCGTTTCATGACCCATTGAAGGGACAGGCCCCAAACACCACTGTCTGGCCACTCAGAGGGAAGGGGGTATGTGGAGCAGGGAGCCTTAAAGAGACAGCAGCTAAAACAAAGCCAGACAGAGACTGGAATAAGGGCTTTCTGAAACACCAGTGGGAGAAAAATAGGATTTTTTTTTTTAGCTGTAAATCATGTAAAGCTACTACAGGGGTAGCAGACAGACAGTATAAAGCCTTTGAAAAAGCAGAAATAGAAGTTTCCTTCATTTCTTTAGACCGACCTGACTACATAGCAGTAATATCACCCTGCAGGATGTGGAAGGTGTTGGTCTATCTGACTCATTACTGCAACCGCTTTTTTCAAGCATCACTTTCGTTTAAGCTCTTTTTAATAACGGCCCATCTCTGAAGGGAGCCTTTTTGTAATTTCATCAGACTTTTCCTGAGCAGTGACAAAAACAGTAACTTTTTCGTGGACATACTTTGACGCCCTTGGAAAAAATGTTGCTTTAGTTTGCAGTTTGTTTTTGTAGCTGCAGACTGAAGCATTCCTCAGAGATTTTGGACATGCAGATCCAATAAGAACTTCCCTCTATTCATAGGTTGATGTTGGGTGATGTTTGTAGAGCTGTGTCTGCCATTTAATTCTTAGATTGAGCCAAAAGTTGTATTAAGTTATGTTGGAAATGAGGTCTTTGTGTTTGTTTTGCTATTTTAACTTGAAATGAGTTGTTCATAATAAGCTGAATAAGGGAGTCTCATGAACAGTAATGTAAAGTTCTGGCTTCATGAATATCTCATGACCCTTGAACTCTTTACAGCAGGGCAGGATTGTGACTTTGATCATGCAGTGACTGTGTGTACCATAGGGGGGCGGTGCAGTATTGTTTTTGACATTCACCTCACTTGACATGGACCTCAAACTGACATCAAGTGGTGGAGAATGATTGCTTTGAGTGTGTAGACATCAAAACTCTAAGTGTCTGTAGCAGAGTTGTGCTGACTGTGTAAAGACCAGTCCCCCCAGCTGATTTCTGGGCCCCAGCCCACCACTTTTCCTGTTTTCCCCTGCTTGAAAGCCGAACAAGTCAGAGGCGGGTGGGACCCAGAACGGCATAGGAGCGCTGCACATTGTTCACAGAGTTTCCTCTTCCACATTCCTGGGCTGATTGGGATCTGGGCCTCCTGTGCAGGAGTATTGTTCTAGCTCAACAGTACCGCAGACCTGGCCCCTGCAAAACCACAGCTGCCTCCACCAACCATTGTGGTGCTCAGGCCCAGTGATGGCTATCTTTGCCTCATCAGTCATCCCTCCCTCTCTCTCTCGCTCTCCGTCTGTCTGTCCCTCTGACTCGGTTAGTGATTCCTGCAGGATCTGCTGCCTCAGCCTCTTTGCATCTTTGCTCACCCCTCAGTCTTTAACTTTTGCAAATTTAATAGTTGGCAACATAAAAATAATCTTCAAAATACTCTCCTCTTGATGAAAAGCCCCAGTTGTCACTCGCCTTTGGAGTTCAACTTTTCAAGTTTATTCCTTTTTTAATTATGTCATCACTTCAGCAGACACGTTCGGCAATGATAAGGAAAGGCAGAAACTCACAAAGGCTGTCCCAGCTCTGAATGATCAAACTATGACAGAGATCCAAAAAAAAAAAAACATTTGGGTTATATGAAATAATTGTTTTTAAAAACAAAAAGCAGTGTATGCTTATCAGAACTTTGACATCTGTGGACAGAGAAAGTATTTTAGAATTACAGGAGGAGTCCTGGACAGATTTCAAGTTTTCTGTTAATTTGCTCTCAAATCTTGCCAAGAGTTTGTTTTTTTCTCAGCGCTCCAGAATTGCAGTGGATTTTCACTTAAAGTTAATTCTGCATGGTTTGTTTTTTTTTCCCCCCATCTGTCCTCTGGAGGGCAGAATTTTTGCAGTGCTGTTGCACTGCATGTATCATTGCATTTCTCAGCTATTGACTTTGTCTGCAGGCAAGGTTTAATGCTTGTCAAACAGAATGAAAAGCAAAGTCAAAAAGAACAAAACAGAGTTTGTGTACAGTGTTTTATTTTCAGAATTCACATGAAGGAAAAGAAATAAAGAGAATGGTGTTTAGTCTCTCCACTTTCAGGCTCTTGACATAGTTTGTGTAAGGAAACTGTTACATCACCTCTGAAGCTTTCACACACTGCAGAGAGGGTGTTAGCAGTTCCTTTAGAAGTTTGTTAGACACAATGCATTTGGCTTTTGGTCAGAGGAATATTTTTCTTCCCTGGGCATGCGGATGTGTAACCAAAGCAAAGTGAAACATTCTTTCAAACCCAGCTCAAAGTGTGGCATTCATGTTATGCAAGCGTTACCCCCCAAACAGAGTTTACAGCTAACAGCACAAACAAAATGTTGTATTTATCTTTGGAAAAGTTATATTAAATATTTGTAAGCATTGTGTCAACAGCACGTCGTCTTCCATGGAGCGGGTATGCATCCCTCCTGTTACCCCATAACATTCATGAATAATTGTTTATAACCAAATTTGACTAAGAAACGATATAAAATTAAAAAAAAGGTTTTGTGGTGAACATTAGTGGTTGATTGCCAGTTTTTTTATCTGTGAAGGCTGATAATTGGAGAGCAGATTGGTGGAATGCGTGTATATAATGCTGTTATCCCATTTTTGTTGTGCGATGTGATCATCACAGTCTGGTTTGAAAGGTGAAGATTGTTTTTTCTCAGTACCAATCTTCACCAAAGACTAGCTAGCTAGCTAAAACAGTAACCGAGGCTGCGTTGTGTGATTTGCTAAGCTTGTCTACGTTCTTTCACTGGAAATATTTTAGTTTATAACTAATAATACAGTCAAAGATTCAACCTTTTTGTCTAATTGTGATGGGTCTTTATTTATATACTTAACACAGAGCAGTGCTACTAAAAATAAATGATAAAGTACAAAAACAAAGTCATATGAATAAATATTTGTTATAATGTTTTACATCAGTTCTTCATTGTTCACATAATTTTACATTATTTATGGTAATAAATTCATTTAGGCATTTAAAAAAAATCTGAGGAGCCACTTGAAAGCTGAGCCAAAAGAATCGTGTCTCTTAAAAGAGCTGGAACTCTCTTCACGCCTAGCGATCTGAAGCAGCCACTTGTCTCCATTTCCTGTTTTGTAAAACAGTTGGTAGTAAACGGCTTTAAGTTATGCTACAGCCAGCGTCTGGCAGGAATACCATATTACAACCAGACAATGGGAAAAATAATTTAACCTCATTGTTGTGGAAAGTCGTAGTAAAGCTGAAAGTAAAACCACTTCTGTAGCATCAAGTTATGACTGAAAAATAACCTTTTTTTTTTTTTACCTTTGATATTTATTTTTATAGAAATGCACAGTAACCTGTGAGATGGGTATCCTCCCCGTAAAGACTGGAAGTGACAAGAATTACTGACATTTCTTTCACATTATTTCACTATCATTGAAAGGAGCTGTTAAACCTTAGTGTAGTAGTAGTGTTGGAGTGTGACTCAGCATGGTTTGGCGGTAATGCACAGAGCCACCTGCCAAAAAAGGTAAAAGAAAAACATTAGCTCAATGCATTGTGCAAAACAGTATCCAACATAGACTGTGCTGCTACATACTGAGAACTCTTCCCAAATCACTTCAGCATCCAGGTATTTTTTGGCATTCTGCAGATTTTTAATAAATCACTCAGTCATACGTTTTAATGTACATCATCAGTTAATTGAACCTAAAAGTCATAAATGGAGCATATTGTATTGTAATGTTTTGTATTGCTAGTTGTTGAACTTTGCAGTGACACAACGATGATTCTGCAGAAAAAGCTCCAACATATTTTAACACTTTACTGCACACTGCTGCCACAGTCGCCTTCACCTTCTGTGAGCGTTACAGATTTGTACTGCTGTCGAGGTCTGGCGATGTTTGTGCTTGGATGGCTAATTAATTTTTGCGCTCAGTGCCAGAAAACAGTAAATTGATGATTTCTTTAGGCTGTGTGCTTTTATAGGAGTCAGCACGCCATCGGCCCGCTCACTCCTCAGCTCAGGGAGATTTGGAAAGGTTTGAGTTTGCTGTAGGTACAAGCTGTGCAGCCGAGCAGAGCGCAGCAGTCTGTCATCGGGCCATTTCACAGACCCCATCACTTTTCTCATTCTGCTTCTCCTCATAATACCTCAGCAGAGTTCAGCACAAGGGGGAGGTGCTGTTGTTGTTCAAGCAAGTTAGCAAAAAGCAAGAAAGCATATGTGTTTAAATTCTAACAAGCAACACCATCCCAACAATGATAAGAGCTATCAGTAAAAGCAGGCGGCCAGTAGAGGCTTCTTTTAGCGTCTGTCAATCTGCCTCCACTCTTCGTCTGTCTCTAGTGAGCAACTCAGACCAGCAGGGTGTGGCCTTGTGCCGTCTCTGTTGTGATTGGCTACTAGCCCAGGGTTGTGTTATCTCCTGTGGAACATGTACTAGTTCCACCCCAGATAGTGCCTGGCACTCGCACCATAGCCCCGCCCACTCACAATTACATCACGACTCATGAAAAGTGCCATGTCTGTTTTCTTAATTCACTGTGAGCAGACAGGTAGGGCTGCAACGTAAGAAGTGGCTCATTCACAGTGGTTAGCTACAGTAAACAGTTTATCCTCCTCTAGTTAGTCCAGACAGACAGCTTCAGAAAGCCTGACAGGTGGCTTCTCTTCTGGTTCATCAGAGCACATCTCAGAGCCTGTGTTACAGGCCTTGTCGGTGAAGCTGCCGCATGTAGTGAGCAGCTGGAGGAGAGGACTGTACCTGTCTGTTTGCTGCTCTGTAAATCAGGCAGATGAGGCAGACGGGTAGCTGGAGAGTGGCATGGCTCAGGCAGCTGGACTACACACCAGAATAAAAGGCAGAAAAACTTGTGGAACATGGACTTTCTGAGGAGCCTGGTCCCGGCTGTCATCTCAGGGGAGGGGTCCTTTGAACATGGGGGGGTTCTGGCCAGGGACACCGGACCTCGGCTCCTCCGCATGAAGAGACTGAGCCTCATGTCCATGGGACAGACTATCGAAGAGGATCCTGTGGATCCAACGTTAAATGAAGATCCAGGTGTTGACTCCTCAAAGCCGGCCCGCAGTAAACGAACCCATCTTAAAGGTACAACAGCAGACCGACACAGTGGTCACCTGTACTGCTTTCATATTAATCTCTTTTGAAGAGTCATTTTAAATTCACATTTTTAGCTCCGTGTGTGTTCAGCTCTATTAACATGCAAATAATGTTTGGCTTAACCCCCCATTTAGCAAACATGCGAATGTAAAAACTTGTTTGAACTCAAGAGCTGCCTCTCTAAGAACTTTGTCAGTAACAACAGACTATTTGTTTGACTCTTTGTTTATTCAGTTCAGCAACATGAAACACTTCAGCTGACTTGAATGTCATGTTTTACCCAAGAGACCCAGGTTTACCAGAGAGGTTTTTTATGGTCGACTTGTAATCAAAACATTTCTTTGTAGTACTGTCACTGAACTTGATGGATGGTTTTTTTCAGTCGTACGTCTTCATTGTGATTTATCTGTTTAACAACCAGAGCTCAAGTCAGCACCTGAGGCCCAGGTGAAGAGCATCTTTGGAACACACATTTTTATGTGCACCTGCTTTACTTTGTACCTCAACTGGTTATGATGTACTGGTTGGTTAGTTTTTTAGAGGGGGAAACCCCAGTGGATAATGCATGATGGACACTTTTGGGTTAATTTGATAGTCAGTTCGCAAAGTTACAGCCTGCCATGCTGTTGGTTCTTCCAGTTTCCTGTGATGCTGGTGCTTTCTGGACTTAGACATAAGAGGTGTTTGTAGTGTCCATCATAGCTCTGATCCCATCATATAGTTCCAACATAAAAAGAAGATCTGTGAGCTGTTTTTTGTACTTATATGATATCTATTTTGATTGTTTCTGAAACATATTTCAAAATGCTTTGTCAAGAGAAACAACCAATTCCCTGTTTCCATCACATCAGGATGTAAAAAGACTGACTGGAAAACATGTTCTTCTTAAATCTGAATATCTTTATCGTTTAGAGTATTTTGACATCAGCAGTAGAAACCAGATGGAAGTGAATGGCTGGTTGAACTTGTGTAGTACTCTGGCTAATGTGTGACAGTGGCATCTAACAATACAGCCTGAAGCTGAATTCATGCTAGATGAGGCGTGTGATGTTCTCATGGTATATGACGAGGTATTACAATAGGAGACTGTTGAAGACATGTAATACTTGCATAAATTAAACTATTAAAGATTAGAAAAAACAGAAAGGTCAACCTTCCGCTCTGCCTGCTTGATGTGTGCTGTATTTTGCTTATTTTTATGTTGATAAAAACAGGGATAATGTTTTGGGTCTATTTAAAACATTAAATCTTTTCTTTTTTTAAGGTATTTAATTATAAACTTAGCACAAAAAAAAGGAAATTTGTCTTTGTGAGATTATTTCTTTGTTTTGTCAATACTTCTTGTCAGTAAATCTTATCTCATTAGAAAGTTTGTTTATGTCTCTTTTAAATGGAGCCACATTTGTAAGGTACATGCATTTGTGTGATGAGCAGCAGAGCTGAGTATGTTGGTTGCACCCATGAAAAATTGGCCAAATCTTCTCTGCCAATGCCAAACAGCTTATCCTGCCATTGATTGCCTCAGTAGCATGTAGAAGAACCATGAACAGCCACATCATCATGTAGAAATAAGATCTTGTAAAGTTGCATGGTTGCTTTCCTTGAAAGTAACCTGTTAAGAGCTGTTTTAGGTGTCCAGCATAAGTTACCACCATCATCTTCCTCAAGTTTACCCTCAAGCTGATCCAACATGGTACTGAAGGGCTGCCATCCACTTTTCATTGAAGTTGGATTGTTGTGAACATTAAACCTTGGGTTGATCTTTTGATTTGAAGCAGTATAAAAACATTTAAATGAGTGAGTGATGAAGCTTCCATTTCTGTGCCTTGTTGCATTTAGTTTGAAAACCAACCCACACATTAAAAATGAATCTTTATTACATAACCCTCATTATGGTCTGTAATAAACATTTCAAGGTTTCAGAATGACTCCTCCTGACATCATTAATCCTCCAAAGCAGGTTTTGTTTATAGTTACAGTCGTTAAAGGCTTCTTACAGGTGTGTGCACAAATGTATTGTGTGTCAGTGCTCAGCAGTCAGTTTGCATCAGTGATGGGTGATGGCTTCTCTTCGGTCTCTTTGTATGGTTTCTTTGCAGAGCTACCTGTCAGAGCACGCTTGCTCCCTGTGTAGTCATGGCTAAAGCATGACTGATCTCTCCTGCCTGATTAATCAGCTAGCTAAACTAACACACAATAACAATGACAAGCTTGAGTATTACTTCTCCACACTTGGTGAGTTGTGTGTAGAAAACAGTTTATCTGTCTGTGTGTTGAGCTCAGACTGCTGCTGACGAGCTTATATGAAGAAGACACAGAAATGAGCTAATAGTATTCAACTCTTTCCATTCTGTCTTTCTTACTAGGAAACATCCGTCAGATTAGAAAAGTCTCCTTTTTTCATCATGCTGGTGGTGGCAGGGGTCTCAATGGTGAGTTCAGTAATAAAAGAAGAGATGTGGTTCCATAGACGTGGAGTTAAAGACATAAAGAGATGTTAGGGTGGTGTGTTCATACCTCAGGATAATTAGCCCTTTTTTTTAAATCAGAGCTCTGTGCCACTCCCTTGTTGCAGAACTGGCAGAGCCTGAGTTGGCTTTAAGGTGGTGCTGCTCTTTTCTTTCTGTCATTAGTCTTTCTTTGCACACAGTGACATCACCCAGCGGCTCCATGCACAGCTGAAGTCTTTGGAAGGGGTTGATTGGGAGACTATTTGGTTAATGGGTGCAGCAGGTTTCCTGTTCAGGATCTGGGAGCATGTGACTGAACATGAGTGCACGCCTGTGGGATGGACCTCTGCAGTGAAGGATGTGCATGTGATGTCTGTCTGAACAGTCCATAGGGTGTGTAACCAGACAGCTGGAAGAAAATGATTCCATCCGGTCTCTTATTCAGTTAACTGTAATGAAAAGACAACTGTAGTAAAACAAACTTCATAAAGGTGCAGCTGAGTGCACAGTCTGGACTCTGTGGATGTTGGTGTCAGAGTTGGGAAGATAAATGAAGTATGTGATAGCAGGGCTCCTCTGGTGAATTTTTCCCTTCCTGATAACGATTGCGTTACCTAACTTTGCAACCTGGATGATTCCAAGTTGCGGCAGGCACCAGAATAAAAGCCAAAATAGGAATAATAGCCTAAAACAGTACTACTCATCATGTGTGATGTGAGATTTTTTTTAAAAAATTTGCTATGATAACTGTTCCTTTCATTTTGATCACAGTTGCACCTGTGGCTGGAATTGGTAGTGTTTTCCCAGGATGAAGACTCCATTTCCCATGAGCCCCATAACCCACTGTGACACTGTGTGGTGAATCTTGCCAACACATGCATTTGTTTTGGAAGCAGATAAATGGAGAGTGGGTCTTCTTTTTAACACTGCTTAATAAGACTGATCACATGTGTAAATGGAGACTGAGTATTGGTATTTAGACACTAATGATTGAAGTATCCCACAGTCTTGAGATGAATGACAGCTATAAAATGGGCCTACATGTGACTTTCTATATGTGTATTTAAAGAAGTCTTTATGCGTTTGTCATCTTCGGACATTACACTCCACAACACTGTATGTTTAGGATTAATAATGCTTCATATGGTGTTCAGCTTGTACTACTTTTGTGCAACTTTGCTCCAGCCCTCGTGTCTTTTTATCTTTTATCCTGACATTGTAGCAGTAAGTGACTTCTCACCTCTCATCCACTGTCTTGGTATTTATTTATTTACTGAACCCTGATTAAGACGATCTTTTCTTGCATTTTGGTGAATGCGTTTTTTTCCACTGCACTTTTTCTGTTGTCAAGTTTGGCTAATCAGCCATAGAATTAAGACCTGCTGACTGATATCATGTAGACCCTTCATTCCTCAGGTCAGAGCCAGAACAGTCCTGACCTTAAGAGACCTGGACTCCTCTAGAACTCTGAAGGTGTGCTGTGGTATCTGGCACCAAGACGTTAGCAGCAGATCATTTCAGTCCTAAAGTTATGAGGTGTGTCTGTCTGTTTTCTAGACTGATGGGTTGATTGGAGTATTAATTAATAGGCAGTTGTACATTTTCAGCCTCACTGGAAGCATTTTTGATCCTGGTCTTGGTATTAAAACAACTCTTATATAAGTGCTCTTTCCTCATCCAGCTCTCCCAGTAAAGCCCCTCCACACTTAACAACTTCAAGACAGCTCTCATTCGAAGAGGTGCTGTGAGTAATGAGCTGACCTTTCTGTACCTGCGTTTAATTCAGATTTGCCTGGTGTTCTGCTCCGTCATCCCACAGGGACGCTACGCTTCTGACCTAAGAATGACTTCTCGCTGAAATGAGTCGCGTCTCTTGATTTCTGGGTAAATCAGAGCGATGAGATTCAGAGAGAGAGGCTAAGTCATCGGGTTTAAATGAGTCTGTGGTTTTGTGCACAGAGTTATTTATAAGGATGTTTCTGATTATTTCAGGTCACACTCCTTCCAAGCATTAAAATGTGGAAGTGAGCAAGAAAAACTGTGACCTCATCATTGTGGGTGTAAAAAAAAAAAAAAAGGATTCAGACCTGAGTCTAAATGTGCAGAGTTTGGGTCTTGATAATTATTAAAAGGAAGTATAAAATTGGTTCCTGACTCAAGGGAGCATGTGAAAGTGAGGAGCCGTGCAGGTTACAGAGTTGTGCTGCATACCCAGACGTGTGCGATGGATCTAAATGGCATGTCCTCTGCAGCCCAGGCACCATTGGGGAGGTCAGGGATTGAATTACAGCTCCTATCGATTATTGCTCCCACCACTGCCCTTCAGAGAGGCCAGGACAGGAAATGCATCCTCCAGCCTGTGGACTCCTGGGAGGAGCAGCTCCCCGACTCTGTCTGCAGTGATGATGACTCGTTGTCAATCACTGCTCCCACTTTGTGAATGGAGCTCCCATAACTTGTCTCGGTCGTGCATTTCGTTGCGATTATTTAATCAGTGAGCTCTTCTTTCCAGGAAGTCAATTATGATGATGCTTTTTTCAAGTCCGCGGCTTACGTCAGCTCCGCTGGACAGTAGCTCTTAGCTCTAATGTTCCCAGAGAGACGATGTTGTCTGTTATTCCTCTGCATTCCTCGCGCAATAAAACCTGTTTACAGAAAACAGGCTGCACACTTCTCAGCATGGTTTCAGCTAGTTTATGTATTAGATAATAACTCTAATTCTGTTTTTCATAAATACACTACACATAGCTCTTTTTAAATACCTCTGCCTCTGTTTTTTATATATATAATCATTGTATTTCATGTCCCAGAATGCTGCTGGACTTGTATTGGGCTGCGAAACTTCAAATAAAAGTGGCTTTTGAATCATGGGAGAAAAAAACATCTCAAGTTAAACAAAATAAGCAAACTGACTGTAATAAATCTGATTTTAAAATTTTTAGTCATTGTCACGTTATAGTTGATAATTTGACGCTGCTAAAAATCTGTAAAATAAAGAAAAGTAGGATTATAAAGAAGATCTGTGTTCATTTATTTGATTCAACAAATAAAACATATTTTTAACACAGGGAATGATGGTTTTCATGGGAAATGCAGTCCTCGGACTTTCTCAGTCTGACGTATTTTTTATATTCAGGGAATTAAAAAGGAGAACTGCTTTTGCAGAAATATGCAAGACGGTTTCTTTATGCATGTACAATAAGCTGAAAAAAATAAAAGGCCAATTGAGTCAAATTGAGACCTCAGAGAAATATGTCACCTCTCTTGAAACATCTTTATAATGAAACACAACTGCACTTTTGTTTCTAAACGGAACTAAAATTAATTGCGTTATGTGGATTAAAGGTTTTTCAGATGCTTTAAATTTGGCTGGATTAGATCGGCTCCTGTGTGAGTGACAGGTTAACACAGTGTCAAGTGAGTTCACAGTGCCCCTGGGAACTCACATCTCTGTTTTTAGACAGACGTGAACATGACGACAACCTTTGTTTAACATCTGTGCAGAACGCAAAACTACCTTTAATTTAAAGCTGTCTGTCTTTCAATAATGGGGCTGTTGTCAGCACCATAATATGCCACGTCTCCTTAGCCGTGAGCGTAACAGTGAGATATGTAATGATTACAAATGTGCGATGGGACTCTGAAGAATCTCTGCTTGTTTATTACAAGGCTGGGTGTCACAGTTTCAGCTTGCATCAGGGCAGCACCAGCCAGCAATTGACAAAGCATCTGCTTGTGTTGTGTTTGTTTGCAATGAGCTCTGCCTCATTTTGCATAACTTGTGTAGTGGAGGACATGTGACAGAGGGAGAGACTGAGGGCGAGAGAGGGAGAGAGAGAGCGAGAAATGAAGACTAAAAGAAGACAAAGAGCATTTGTCTTCTGCAGCCTTCCAGAGCTCGGTGCCCCTCCTGAATATTTTGTTAACAAACTTAATCCTGCGCCTGACCACAAATCATTTCATGTCATGTGGATCTGTTTTTAAGTCTCAGCGAGAGCTGATACCGACGCAGGCTTAGATATCAGAAGAAGCAGGTATGCGTTTGTGTGTAATGTTAACACAAGCACAGTGGGCTGTTCTGGATCTAATGCAGTGTGTAGTGACTTTGTGTATCATTCAGTGTGGTACTTTGCTTGGTAGCTTTGAACAGAGAAGTGATGTAATGCTTATGACTTTGCAGGGTGTGAACATCTATCTTAACAAATAGATTAGCTTTGACACTACTGTGCAATCATCTGAGATTGTAAACCGGTGTGAAATCTGTTGAGAAAATAAGTCTTTGAGTGCAGTTACACAACGGAGAAGTTTGTTTTGTAGATGATTTTATGGCACCAATAACCTCAGCAAGCTTTTATTTTTATTGTTTGGAGCAGAGATCTGACTGGAAGTGATGCTCGAAGTTGTGTATCAGTTTTTCCTCTCTTCTTCTTTCTCTGCTATCCTCCCATCCTTTCCTTCCTCTCCCTCCTGCTGCAGTCGGGGATGACGCATCAGTATTGCTGTGGAGCTCACAGGAAGTGTCGTTTGGATAGGCCAGAGGAGAGGCAGCACAGTAGCAGCTCTGACATGCGTATGCATTGCTGAACCACAGCCAGGGAACACTCGCAGCATTTTGATGACATCACCCACACTCTGCTCCCGCCTCCCTCCCTGTGTTTGCTGTTGAAACAAGCTCGCTCTCTCTCACTCAGAGAGAAAAGAGCAGGCATCAGTAAAAGAACAAGAGCTGCCTGGGAAGAGGAGGGGCTGCCCGTGAGCGAATGGAGAGGGAGAGAGAGCACTGGGGGGAGGCGAGGGGAGGCTGACAGTGCTAGTGGGCTAGGACTGGCACACACACTAACACAGGAAGAGAAGAGGAGAGGGAATATTGCCGTGCATTGTTGAGACTTCTATTGCGCACTGTTCTGCTTCTGTTTCTTTCCCATCAGGAGGAAAAGTTCTCACGCAGTTTTGTCCTTTTCTTTTCTGGATTTTTCCGTGCTGAAACAGTGATGAGGGACTCTGTGGATTGGCAAGAAGTGGGCAGGAGGCGCCAGGGTGGAATACTTCTGTAACTAGCCAGGCTATGCTCTCTTTCTTCTTCCCTCAGCGCACTTTCACTCCTCTCTGATCGAGCTGGCACAGGAGGCACTTCTCGGGACTCTTTCCTCAGCAGCTCCTCACTCTGTCGTTCAGGATGATGCCTTTCAGTAGCACCTGTGGAGGGTAGTGTTCCAGGAACACATGTGAGCTGTATGTTTTCAGAGAGAGTGGATTGTTTGGGGTTTTGTGAAATGAAAGTGACAGGAGCAGTATAAAATTGATACCTTCTGGTGAAGCCTAACTTTAGAGAGCCGCCATGCTGAGCCTGCAGGATTCGGTCTTCTTTGAGATCAGCATCAAATCTCTGCTCAAGTCTTGGAGTAGCAGCTGTGAGTATGTTGCCATTCTTGCACACAACATGTTTACATACCATACTTGGCCAACAGACTTATCTACCACACACAGCCAGCAGACCCCGTGCAGCATTGTCCATGCTTGCATGCAATCCAGTCCATGCCTGGAGATGTCCTATCTCGTGTCTGTGTAAGGAAAGTGGTTATTAATGGAGTTGTCAGGATGACGGATTATGTTTAGTCCAGGTTTGGTCGAGCTTGTTTGATGTGCATGCAGGTTGCAGTAATTAACCTCCTCCTTCAGCTCAGCATACCCTCCTCATCATCTTTCTGCTGGCTCCTGGTCGTCCTTCAGATAATGTTTCTACTGATGAGCACCCGCTGATACGCTTCACACTTTGGAAGTACTCTCTATGTTACTCTGACGGCGCTGGCTCACCCAGCTTTCTCTCTCTTTCAGTTTTTATCACATTTTCTTCCACTTTGATATCAAAACCCCTCTCCTTTTTCCGTCCTCCTCAGAAGCACTCTTCAACAATCTTCATCTGTTTTCTTTCTCCTCCCACTTTAATAACCCTCTCTCTGGTCCCTCCAGGGCAGCTAATGTTCTCTTACTATTGATCTGTCTTCTGGTTTCCTCCTATTATTAGCTTCACATACAGCCTATATTACATCAAGAATATAAAAGGCGCCGCCTTCCCAGTCTCATGAAATGCAGTGATGGACAAAGGTGGAGACTAAACAGCAGTTAGAAATGATGCTGATTCATTCCCCCCTGTTAGAAATCATACAGAGACAGAAGAAGAAACTTTACCTGACACATTTTCAAGCTGCCATTGAAAACTAGTCCTTAATGTTTGATTTAGATCCGTGCGTTTTGGTGGCGAGACACTGCTTGTATTCATGTTTGGATCAAACATGCAGCTTTCTTGGCGCCATGTGTTTTTGAAGTGACAAATTTGATAAACCCAATTCTCTACACACAAAGAATGCTGAACCTCTGCTACAGAAACTCAGCTCAGAAATCCTTCTTCATGGGTTGAATCGAAGAGGAGGAAAAGGTTCTTCCTCATGTGATGACAGGACCAAGTTCTGTGTCAATGAACCAAGGCTTTTATGAACCAGAAAATCAACCATAAACCTCGATAACTGCATTTTACAGGTGGATGGTTTTAAGTACTGCTCTTGAACAAAAGCAGTATATAGTAGCAGTACCAGCAGTGTTTAGTCTTTTTTAATACTTGACACATTAAGATTACACTGACTGTAACGACTGACTGTAGATTCAGCTTCAGATACAGCTTTCAACAGTTTTTGTTGCTGTTCACGACTGTTTTACGTGAGCTCTCTCTCTCTCTCTCTCATCACAAACTAATAGCAGTTTTATCTGTGTGCTCAATATGCGCACCACGGGAACTGAAAGTGACTTTGGCATGTTTTGATTTTATTATTAGAGTCAGTCATCTCCAATCTTCTCTTTTTTTTTTTCTCAATTTCTGGTTGGTTTTGTTCTGAACTATTTAATTATTCAGATACTTTAAGTATTTGTAATAGGGATGGACAATTTCAAGCCAAATTACTTTTGAAATTTAAGACGAGATAATATTCACATGACCCATTGTTTTTTTTTTTTGTTTTTTTTTTAATGAATATTTAAACATTTCACAGTCATGACTCATACTTATTCACCAGCCTGATTGTTTTTCTTGATACAAATTTAAAATATAGTTTTCAGTGACTATATTACCAAATTAGAAGCTGTGAATCAGGCATTAGAATAGAATAGAGTAGACCTTATTCATCCCTGAAGGGAAATTCAGAGTTACAGCAGCAATACAAGAAAATGTATAGTGCAAAAATTTCAAGAACATTTGAAAAGTATAATATAAAAATAATAAAAAAAATGAGTATCAGAGATGATAGTTTGGCCTTAATTCTTGTGTCAGCCACCACCTTGACTTGGTCCAGAGGGTCCACAGGGTCCAGGACTGAGCTGGCCTTCTTCGCCAATCTGTTCAGTATCACTCTCCTGTATCCTGTTGCTCACAGCAGGTGAAATCCTTCAGTGTGGTGTTTGTGGCCACTGTTAACTTCCGTGCCTTCAAGGTGACATCGGGGAGGGACTTCATTTGCAATGTATACAGTTTATTTAATCC
Organism: Labroides dimidiatus; assembly: GCA_030710495.1. NCBI lineage: Eukaryota > Metazoa > Chordata > Actinopteri > Labriformes > Labridae > Labroides > Labroides dimidiatus. Next base: position 24,720,441 of record CM061146.1, read on the forward strand.
ATGTTAAATTGTCAGGTCAGATGATTTGAATCTTGACATTATTGTAATTTGTTGAGACTTGTCTCTGCACTTAACTCTGTGCAAGAGTTGATAATCTGACCATACCAAGAGCTCAAACCCTATTTAATAAAATCACATTGTTTTCGTGGGAAACGGCGGCTTGTTTTAGGAGGTTGGTTGGTAAAATTGAAACTTTAAACGCCTGCCAAGGAGTATCTTTTAATCTGCCATATACTTCTTTACTCGTTAAAAGTTGTAAGATCTGCCAATAACAAACCACTGATACACTGATACACTGATTAATCTCATGAACATCAGTATTGGGTGATATTTACCCTGATAACAGTCCTGTTTCATAGATGTCAGCAGCCAATATTTATCTGATGTCACATCAGGCAAGCGAGTAACTGATAACTCACTTCTGATTCAGAGAAGTGTTTCTTTTATGGGACTGTGGAAGTCACCTGTTGGACCGACTCTAAATGGTTTACATGGAATGAAAGATAATCCCAGTGGTGTGGGAGTATCTCTGAGAAAGATCACTAACATGCAGTTTGTGAGACATGTTTAGTGAATCTTCAGAGGAGAGATTAAAAACGAGAATTTATATACAGAAATTCTCAAAGCTCTTTTTGAAAACCAGGAGGAAGGATTATAGTCCAATGTGTTGGTTTCAGAATCAGATATCAGCAAAACTGTTGTCAGAAACTTCTGGCTGATTTAAGAAGCGTTACAGCCAAGGGTGAGTTCAGACAACATCAAGACCCAGAGATGCTTGAAGATAGCAAATATACCAAAAATAATTTATTTATTTATATTTATTTATAATTGTCTTTATTTTTTACTTGAATGTGAAAGTTTGTCAGATGAATTAAAAAGAGAAGAAACTTATTGTTATAACCTGAAATCTGGAACCATCAGTTGCTAACTATTTTACCTCACACACTGACACACGGGTATAAGATCCAGAAAAATAATTTAACTTCCCCTGTTTCTACTTAATACTTTTATTTACAATTGGAGCAGCATCGGTAATAGGACACCAAATTATCAACATTTCATAACAATCAAAAGTAAAACATTGCACAACAATATTACATACAATCCAATGTCTGATGTAGCTTTTTTAATTCTATATTGGATATATATCCAATACCAAGATCAGCACAGTCCTAATATTATCAATAAATATATGTATATAGAAATAATAATAATTGGTACAGATATTAAAATGATTAAACTATATTACAGTGATAAAGGTAAAAATAAATAATCAGGTTTCAGTAGCAGAGTTTTAAAGTTGTCTGTTAGCTTAGAATTCAAACTTCTAATAGTGTCACTCTCTCTCCTGTCCTATGTTGGCTGCCTGTGTGCCATCAGCCTCATGTACCAACAAAGAGAGACTAAGATCTAAGATTTCCCCTGACTGTTCACCTGTGCATTGTTATGGCTTTGTTATAATTTTGTTGCAAATTTTGCACCTTGCTTTAGGTCTTTACTTTTAATTTGAAAGTGATACTGTTGAAGAATAAACTAGTAGTAACTCGTCCAGGACTGAGCATGTTCAGACACAATAGCAGAATTGGTACTGCCACACCACATAAACATTGGCAGTGATTCCTTTGTCTCCCTGCACACACGCTCTCAGTGCCCTGCATTCCTACAGTGTGTGTGTGTGTGTGTGTGTGTGTTTGTGCTGTTGTTTCTGGTTGTCCTGACAGGGGAAGTGAGCAGGCGTTTGGGAGGGCTTTATTCTGACTGTGACAAGGTGGAGTCACTGCTCTGATAGTTGTGCAATCTGTTTCTCAAGCTCAGCCATGGACTGCTGCAGAGTGTGGCTCTCAGGCCTCCAAAAACAAACGTTTTCTCGTGCAGCACTTCAGCAGCAAGTTTGTAGTAGGGCTGTCGTTGCAGGACTGTCTATCTTTTAGATTAAAACTTTACAAATCTCTTTGTTAAACTTGGAGATATGAAAGGAGGAAGAACAAATCTTAAAGGAACAACTTTCACATCATCTGACTGCTGTTTCCACGGCAGCACCGACCAACAACGATAAACTGCCTTTAAGTGTTTTAATGGTTTTCTTCACTTTGTTCCACTTGTTTTACTGAAGGGACTTTATTCAATCATTGATAAAAGTGTTATAAAGGATAAACACTGAAAGATTAATAACAAACAGAAATAAGCTAGCAGACCTGCTTGCAGCGCTCTGATGTTTCATATCTTTATGAAAAAGCATCAGACAGTTACTGATTTCCGACATGGGACTGCTTTATTCAGGTCTGTTTATTTTGGAGAGGAGAAGACTGTAGTAGCCTCAGGCTAACACCTTATGAATTCTGTCCTCAGGTGTTATAGTCAGGACTCAATTTACAATCTGCCATGGTGCTTTCGTATTTAAGCTTTAAAAGTGCAACCGTGTTGGTCTCACATGCATCTATAATGTAATGTGTGGAACCTCGAAATAATATATTTGTGTCGGTAAAAAAAAATGGTTGTCATGAGTCCTTTTTGTTTTGATTTCCCTGCAAAACATTGGTGGTTGATTAGTAATGCCTGTAAAGTTGTGCAGGGATAAAACCTCAGACAAGAGCAATGTGAGCCCACTTTGCGTTATGGCTTACATAACCAATCAAACATCAGCTTGACATTCTTAACCCTTACTGATTTTGTATTGGTTAATATTAGCCCTCAATCACTCCCTTTGGCTTTGACTTTGAATGCCTCTACTATGAAAATGGAACAATGTATGTTGTAGCTGTGTAGCTTCTTAAAGCTTCTTAATTTCTGGTGGTGCTCTGAATTTTTTGAAATTTGAAGCCTTAGCGCTACTAAAAGTTGAAGTTAACTTCTTGATCTGTATAGCTTAGTCTGCTACCAAAAAACACGAGCAGGGATTTAACTGGGTTAAATGTGTTGACATCTGAATCTCGTTGTCGACTTTTCATGCTAGTTCCCACTTGACAAATGAGTACACAAACAAAGCTTTGTTGTTTTTGCATGGTAAACAGAGCGTGCTCGAATCGTTTGCATGTAGATTCAAATGCAAAAAAGGAAACCTGACCTCAGAGTCATAAGTAGGTCACTTCTGACTTAAAACAATGAGAGGTGTGTAAGCAACCTTGCATTTCTTTTCATCATACACGAGTAATCGTGCCTTGGGGTTGATTTTGGGTGGAAATCAGAAGCTGGCATGCGACAAATGCCTGGCATGTCTCGGTCAGAGAGAGAGAGAGAGAGAGTGTGGAGGGAGCACTGCAAAAACTTAACCCAGAGAAGGATGCCTCGTTTCTTTTCTTGTTTTTTCATGAACTGGGAGAGTACCATGTTGGGGTATTCATTTGTGCAAACCAGTCAACAATCCAGCTGGGCCAGGGTGGGAGAGAAAAGATGGATGGAGGGGGTAGAACACTCAGCACTGATTGGCTATTAAGAGCTGGCTATGTGACATCATTGGGGGTGTTGGTGAAGCACAGTAAACAAAGAGGGAAACGCTTGAAAGGCTCTCTGTACTGCTGTGCAACATGACTGCAACACAGCTAACACTCACTACACTGCTGCTGCCACCTCCCATCTTTATTTCTTCACTATTCACTTCAAGTAATCAGAAGAATTGAATCATGCTTTCATTTTTATGTTGCTTTGGGTCATTGAGGAAGACTTTCCAACAACTGAGGCCTCAGGCAGGCTCACTGTAGAAATGGTTCTCACTTGGAATTACTTAAAGGGATAGTTCACTTTTTCTGAAGCGGTGTTGTGTGAGGTACTTGTCAATAGTAAGAGTTTTATCCACAGGGGATCCTGGTCAGTTTGGCCCCTTTGTTGAAAGACTGGGCAGAGGACCAGCATAGAAGCTAGGCTAACAACTGTTGCAGAGGGGTCCACCTTAACCCTATAATTAAGCTAATTGAAGAAAAAAAAAAAAAAAAACTTTTATTAACTTAAACTTTTTTATGGTTTGTCATAATTAATGAATATCTGTGACAATTTAAGTCATTATTTTTAACATTTTTGGACCAAACACTGTAAAATTAAAATACATTGATAGAAGGACTATACATTGAAAGGACTCTGTTTTTTTCCCTCTTCTTTTTCATAACAAACAGAATTTTGATGAGCTTAAATCTTGTTACTCATTCAGTGTTTTCAGGCCAAAAGCATCTGTTTTCAAAAAAAAAAAAGTTTAGATATCAGCAACAATTTCGTCACATTACCTGTGAGTTAAAGCAAGGTTGAATCACCAGTTTAGCACATTTGCCGGAGCAGGTTCCCTCTACATTAAACCCCTGGTTCTTCCAGCTCGCTGTCCAGTATCCACGGTATCATGTTATATCTTTGGAGCTAATCACAGTGTTCCTTCTCCACCTCTCAACATGCGTTAGTGTTTCTGGAGAAGACACTTCACCCCATACTTGCACCTGTTGGTAAGGCTAGCAGCCTGTGTGGAGGCATGATGCTGAGTGTGTGCTTCAAGCAGCTCAGTGTCACACAAAGCCTTAAAAGGTTAGACATGGATCCCCTGTGTTGTCTGTAGTACTGTCCAACAAACCCTTGTTTCATTGTTACAGTAATATACAGTAACCCCTCAGATTTGAATGAGGGATTCTTTATCATTCATTTTTTGCTGGTTAATATATCAGAAACTATCAATGTACTGACTTAGACATGTGTCAGCTCAGTAGTTGTAACCTCAAAGCCTGGCACTTCATGGGGGCTCTGTGAATGCATGAAAGGTACATAAACAGAACTCTGAAGTCCGAACACAACAATCAGAATCTTTGCTTGTGAGCCAGCTTACTGTTTTCATCACTGTATGTTATGTCACAATGTGAGCATATTTATGTAATATTCTGGGCATGAACGCTTTTCCTCAGCTGAAAAACTTATGTCTTCCTGCACTTTTGCTCCTCAATTGTGTTCATTGTATCAAGAATGCATGAATGTTTCTGTGACAACCAGGAAGAAACAGAACAAGGCTTTTCCTGGGAGGGAATGAGGTAAAGGGTCAGTTCACTATTGGCTGGACTGGAACCATTGTGGACTGGACTGGAAGCAGAGTCCCAGCTGTAGCATAAATCTCATGAGCACTATTGAGTGTTATGAGGCCTGGAGTCTTTGAGTAGACAGAAACTTGGCTATCATACCAGTGTGGCTGGACAACAATGCTATGATGGTGCAGTTTTCATGCATTTCTTTTTTTTTTTTTTAAATAGCTCACATTGAGCTGTAACTTTGTGACTTTGAGACAATACAGTTTGTTTGTGCTAATCAGACTCTGTTCTGTAAAGAATACCTGACGATTAAAGTTTGAAGAGTGAGTGATTGAGGTGTAACAAACTGCAGATATCTATAACACTCACTGATCTGTGCTTGTTGCACCTGCTTTAAAAGTTCTATTTTCAAAAGGTTAGCCAAGTAAACCTCTTCTGTTGCTGTGAACTGTGAATAAGGGATTCACATTTGTTGAGAATTCAGTGGATTTCATTTTTTTATACAGAATGTGTTATCTTGTGTGTAAATTTATCATTTTCTAATGTTGGAAATAACTTTAATTTCATTGTTTTGCAATGTGAGCGTCCAGTGATGCTAATGCTAGCTACTCTCATATTAATCTGTATTTATGGAAGGTGAAGTTTCCATTTGCAGTACATTTGTATTCCTAGTAGATTGACCAATCATGTGCCATCAAAGCTTTGTGTATGTGGGATAAATGACACTCCGGCCCCTGTCAATGATTTATTTCTCTCAGAAATAAACATGTCTGCATGCAAATGCAGCTAACACTCTGTTCTAGATCAAAAATATAACCTTGAGCTGCCCTCAGATTAATTGGTGGCAATTTGTGGGTTTAAAAAAAAAAGAAAGAACATTAGATTTGTTTCAGATTCAACCCTACATGGTAGATGGTACATGGTATATATATATATATATATGGTACATGGCATCTATTGGCCCTTTTGTCTTAGCCAACTCTCTGAAGTCCAAAACCTGGAAACTTCAGATTTGTTTATTCTATTTAGATAGGATGTCCGGATGAGCTGAGCCACATGCAAATGTGCAGAGAGCTCAGGCCTCGCCGAGTGACCTTAGATAACTCGGGAAAACACTTTGGGTATAGTTGACGGAGCTCTGTGGGCATCTATCGAACATCTTCAGTTGTCCTTTTCGTCTGAGTGTGTAATTCACTGTTGGCTTTTAATGTTTTTTTCTGGGTAACGGAGGACTAATCGGCAAACCATTTTATTGACCAGAACGCCTTTCAGGTTATGGGTGCGATCAAAAGCTGGTTATCGTGATTACTTATTCTTACACTCAGATTCTAACAATTAATGTCCTAAGTTTTAAAAGATGAGTGATTTTCATTCATGTTTCTTTAGAGTAACAAGCCTGTTGTGGTCAAAAGACGTTCCAGGAATCAAATGGAAGTAGTATTTTTGCTTCAGTCAGCATCAGCATATCTCTCCAGCTCAGTTGAGTCAGTTAGCCTCTTTAGGAAATGTCTGCACTCCTGTTTAGATAAGAAACTGTAGCATGACATTGCAGTCCTCCCACAGTGTTGTTCCTGGTCTGACCCTGCTGTTTGGCTCCCACTGTATTATTTCCTAACCTCTACCCTCTGCTCTCTCCACAGCTTCTGCCCCAGTCAGCAGCAGCGTGAGTAGACGCCGTGCCCCCTCCTCGGTGACTCCCCTCTCGTGGGAGAAACACAGCATCGCCGCCATGTCGAGCATCACCATCGACCCCGAGCTCAAGCCCGGGGAGTTTGTCATCAAGAGTCTATTTGCTGAGTTTGCTGTGCTGGCGGAGAAGAAGATCGAGATGGTGATGGCTGAACCGCTGGTGAGTCCACAGGGGGGTGAGAGCCGGTGTCAAGAAACACAGGAAATGAAATTCAATACGCAACACGTGATGAGGTCCACTCTGCTGAGATAACCTCCTCTGTTTTGCAACTAACTGACATGCCTTTACTGCTCAAACTGAAAGGTTTTTTAAGGAAACAGGAGCAGCTCATGAGCTTTATGAATGATTAAAAGACTGAATCGACTGTCATTTGACCGGCTTGTTCCTCTCATCAGCTTCTTTATTTAACTTAGTTCCTCTTCTTCACACTGGATGAGGACGGGGCAAAGCAGCCTAAAATAAAGCCTCAGAATTTTCACACCGCACCTATTTCACAATGTTTTTCTCAAAACAAACTCGACAAAGGCAGCACTCTGCTTTTTATGCAAGTAGGTCCTCCAAACCAGGGAAAGACGTGTCTTTTTGATCCATGCCAAGATGGCCAAAGGTGCTTATAGACATGAAGTGTTTTTTTTTTTTTTGTCACATGCAGATTTGTTTCAGTATGTTTTGGTGAGAGAGTGAGCTGTTGTGTTTAATATAAACCCTAAGATGAGACCAGAGCAACATTTAAAACACTTTTACTTTACAACCAAGTTTGGATACCTCCCATAAATTCTTGATCCAATGAGCAAAAAGGTTGTTTTTCTTGTAATCAGCCCTGTGAAATTAGTCTCCAAGCAGAAGTTTTGTCTTTATTTGTCACTCAGCGGGTGTTATTTTGGGACTCTGACTCCGATGTTTAAATTTACGGATGTGTTGTCAATTTGTGTGCGTTGTATAAAATGTAATCCTGCTGGTGCCTCGTCTCTTGAACCATATCTGTGTCCTAGGGCTTTTTACATCACTGAATCATAACTAAGGTGATGTGTTTGATCAGAAGATAATAACACCACATTACGTCAATATCTGACATTTCAGATTTCAGTTTTTGGAAGGTCAGGTCCTGGGACTTTGTCCTTCAATACATGCACCTCAGAGCAGGAGGTTACCCGCATCAGGTGCGCTCAGAACCCGATGTGCTCTTGACTTTAGTGGAGGTGGGCCAGAGCGTGTAGGAGGAGGAGATGTCTGTAATCGTGACTGTTTATGTCTCCCCGTCATGTATAAGGGAGCTTCCACATTGGTGGAAAAAAATAATAGAGACTTTTGAGGTGAGCATTAAAGAGTGTAAAAGCAAAGAAACTCTTCTAAATTTTGTTGACTTCATTGAACAGACTTTGATCTGCTGCGTTCACACATTGACTCACCCCGACTTAATGCCAACATTTTCCTTGGAGGCTGGCAGGGAAGTCTGCATAAAGTGTTTTTTGTTCCTTTTGTCTGGAGTATGTTGCATGTGTGAAAGGCTCTTGTGTCTCTCGATCAGGGTTTCACTTTCTCATATCAAATAGAAAAAAAATATTCTGCATGTTCTTTTGGCTGCTTTATTCTGCAGCTCACATACCATCAGAGGTTTCTCACCCAGTCAAGAATCTCTGTTTTAGATTGTAAATCTTAAATGTCTGCTGCTGCCTTGAGAGTCCAAATTCTTTGGACAGACTTTACACGCAATTACATGAAGCTGATCAAACTCTTTCTTCATTCTTCTTTAGCTGATGAATTACAGTCATGCTTCATTGCTGTTGTTTCTTTACTGATGAAAAACATGATGTGTTCATGCTTACACTTTTTTATCAACCTGTTCTTCTCTGTCTTCTCCCAACAGGAGAAACCCCTGTCCCGGTCCCTCCAAAGAGGGGAAGATGCACAATTTGACCAGGTCAGTACAGAGCTGTGGGAATACATTTGTGATATTCTCATTTTGCAATCCTCTCCTACCTCCTGTATGCGTGTGCAGTATCTGAGTCCCGCAGCTCCTCCCACCCAATGGCCCGTCTGTCCCTCATATTTAGCTGGTGCAGAACTCTTTACAATAGACCTGCCTGCTGCAGAATGCTTTGTTCAGCACAACACAAAGCCAACGAGGATATGGTGCTATAGATCCAGCTGTCCTTTTGTGAGTGAGGGAGAGAAAATGGGTATAGAGAGCGCAAAAAGTGAGAGTGTGGAATCGCTGTGTCATCCTCAGCAGTAAATCAGCATCGGGTGCTGGAGTGAATCTGCCCCGTGCCATAAGGGCAGAGGGAGCAGTTGCATAACTCTCCTGCCTCACATCCATCATCCACCTCCTTCATCCAGCTGCACTGGCCCACACACACACACACACACACACACACACACACACAGAGAGAGAGAGAGAGACTTCAGTAATTCATGCATACTGACCTCCTTATCTAATGTTTTATGTATTGTCTGAAACAATTCACTGAAATGTTAAGTTTCAGTGTTGATTTCTTCTTCTACTGTAGTTATTATACAGCATCACTGAAATGAGTGCAGATCATCTTTAACTGAGCCCTGGTTTTAAGCCGTAGTCTTTCATCATTATTGATTGGTATGCATTTATAGGACAGCTTTTTGTGTCTCTAGTGTTACATATTAACAGACAGAGCAAACCTGTAACCATGTTTATGTTGTGGAGCTGCTCGATAGTGCAGCAGCTACATGATGTCATCCAGCAGCAAACACCCGTTTCTAATCAATAGCTTCAGTGTGTCACCCTTTAGGTGAGAAAACTTCCGGTCAATACTCATCCTATGCGCCACTCTGTTATTGAGTATTCACTTTACATCTTAGCTTGCGGGTAGCTTTCTCCCCACAATGTAATCATTTCATAACCATGTTTTAATGGTGATTTTTTTCTACCTTTACAAAGAATACATGATGGCTGGGTTATTAAAGCAGCTGCACTAAAACAGGAGTTATATTGTACTGAAGATTCAGCTGTCTTGAAGGATTGAGGTTGCAAGCTGAGTACTGGAGATGATCACATCATTCTCATCTTTGGTGTAAACATAAAAAGTGTGACATTGATTTTTAAACTGATGTTAGTTAAAATAGGAACCAGATTTTGAATTGCATGCTGAAATCTGCAGGATGAAAGCGAGTTAACTAACTGATTGTGGTTATGTAAGGTTGCATTAAGATGTGTTCATGGTTGGGTCAGGCACAAGTACATAAAACATCAGTTCCTTTAAGAGTGTTTTATTGTTGTCTTTACATCTAATGATAGAAAAAAATGAAAGCAGTCTTGCATGCTCAAGTAAACTCAACACTGGCATTATTATAAATAAAAACTGCTATTCCAAATAGTGGATGGTACACATGTGTATGTAAGTTTGCAGGATCAATGCTATGCACAACCACAACCAGCTTAAGGGGTTCCCAAAATCACAAATACTTTAATCCAAGGCATACATTTGGTTATTATGGTTGCCTTTATACAGTTGGTTCTCTTTAGGACTAGATGATACAGTCACTTAATTACATTGTTTACCTGAAATGTGAGTGGGGAGTGTCAGCAATGGGAACTGTGGTGCACCAGGGGGAGGGAGAGGCAGCCACCCACTATACTGGTTAAAACATTACACACTGCTGACAGGTCACAAGCCCACAGCTAACAGTCGAGTTAGTTAGTTTATATTTTCATAATAATGGATGAAATGCACAATTGTAAATAGTTTGTAATTTTGGAAGGAATTTCACCCCCCCCCCCCCCCCCAACCACCACCACTACCACCACCACTACCACATCAGTGTTTTCCAACACCTGCTGTGGGAACCTCAGCTCTAGGACACAAATATCAAACTACTGTGAAGATCAGTGCCAAAGTACAAGGTGGAATCACGGCAGACTTTAAAAAGTGGCCTTTATCAACACTTTTTTTCAGTATATTTTTTAGGGATTTTGTGCCTTTGTTCGGAGAGGACGAGAAAGTGGACAGAGCAGGTAAAGAGCAAGAGTGGGGAGTCACATGCTGGAAAAGTGTTGCATTTTAGCCATAGACTGTATAATTAATGGACGTAGTCTCCGCGACGTCACCCATCTGTTCCTGAAACAGACTTTTGAAGCCAAACGGCCGGCGCTTGATTTTAGCTTAAACCCGCTTGAGGGCTAGCCTCATGGGGCACATGACCTAATCTTATGGTTAGGTTGTGCACTGTATATATACTACATGTTGCATAACCATAAGAAGAAGTGCATCTAATGTTTGTTTTTGTTGTTGTTTTGCAGTTAATAAGCTCTATGAGCTCAATAGCAGAACACTGTTTGCCCTCCTTATTGCGCACACTGTTCGACTGGTACCGGCGGCAGAGCGGCACTGAAGATGAGTCGTATGAATACAGACCTCGCTCCAGCACCAAGTCCAAAGGGTAAGCCAATATTATTTGTTCCTCAGTTTGTCTATCAAGTCATTTTTAAGTGATTTGATCAGTTTAAGATGCACTTTATGCAAAGCTATTCTCTCTTTTTTCCTGCAGGGATGAACAGCACCGGGATAAAGATTACCTTCTGGAACGGAGAGACTTAGCCATAGATTTCATTTTTTGTTTAGTTTCAGTAGAAGTTCTAAAACAGGTGAGTAATCTGACACTCAGGATTCAGGGTTGTGTGAGTCATGTGACTGCTGACTTTTTACATAGAGGAGAGGAAACGCAATGCACCCCTGTTAACCTGCTGACAATTATTCAAGACACCAAGAGTGTGATTACTTTACTACAGTGTTAAATGTACATTGTCTCATGTGTGTTGTTGATCCCTTATAAAAGCAGTAATGGGCAAAGTTTGAACCTTGCACTCGATGTAGGGTTTCTTACTGTTCGTAATAGAAATGTTTCTTGTATCTTTTGTCCACCTTTTATTGCACCATCATTTACTTGGACTGCATTGTTTAACCCCTGAACGAGAGTTGGCATCAGTTTTCTTCTTTTATTACTCACAAACGATTCGCAGACTCAAAGAGATACAGTAGTGTTTAATAGGTTTGTACTGCTTATCTGTTTATCTTCTGTGGTACTGAATTGAACTGCAGTGTTTTTCAGTGAAGTCTATCCCCACAGGGTGACACAGTAAATAAACACAATGGCAACAAACCAACTCTCTAGTGAGAGTGTTTCTAAAGGGAACTGTCCAAATCCAGGCAACATGCTGAACTGAAATCCAAACCCTGGAGACCAGAGCTAAGTTGTCCTTGGCTCTGCTCCTGTAGGGAGGGCCTTGAATGGTAGCAAGAGAGAAAGAATGAAGACTATCAATGCCTGTAATAAAAATCTATGATTCCTTTTGTACGTCACAGATTCCTCTTCATCCAGTGCCAGATGTTTTAGTACATGAAGTTCTGAACCTGGCATTCAAGCACTTTAAACACAAAGAGGGGTAAGTAAACATCAACACAGAAAAAAACAGATGAGATATTCATAAAAAAGTGAAGCTAAAACTGCTTTACTTTTGTGTTTTGCTTTGCGGTAGGACATCAGGCATATATATGTATCTTATTTTGAATAAACTGGCTCTTGAGCTGAGGTGATATGAATTCTTAATCAAACATTGGTCTAAATGAGCTTTCGAGCAGGTTAGCAGATTCAAATGCAAGTCAATAAAAAAAAAAGTTTTGTATCATGCGGTGGCCTGCAGGTGCACTTTTAAGTGGGGCATGGTCACTGTTTAAGTTGATGAAGAAGAATTATGAATTATTATGAATTAAGTAACTGTTATTGTAGCAGATTGTCTTTCCTGTGAGACTCCAGAGTCTGACATTGATGTCATAAAACTATGGCTTTGATTTGCGAACCGTTTTGCAGCTTTTGTGGTATTTAAACTTGTGCAAATGAGGGAAAAATACCACCATATTCATACATCAGTCCCATTGAGCTGAGTGTATGAAAAACTGCTGCAGAACAAACAGCATCTCTTTGGCCTGGTGCTGTTTGGATGTATTAAGTGTGTCACTATGCATCAAATAAAGGCAAAAGTGGCTGCTTCCTGTGCAAATTAACCACACTGCAACTACTGTGTAATTCACCAACCCTGTAGCTAACAGTCTAGTAAGGGTTAAGTTTTTGTTGTTACAAATGGAGGTCCAGTGTTGGTGAATTGAGTCCTGTGTTCACGTGTACTAAATATCCCTGCTTTGGACCTCCGTAAATCAGACACAAAATATGATCATATTTGGAATAATATAGGAAAAGCTAGTTTGCAAAAGCCCATGATCATTTTCAGATTTGAGAAAGACATTCTTTAAATTTACAATCTTTTTTTATCTGTATGTTTTTAATCTGTTTCTGTAAAACTTAATGTTCATGCTTCATTTTTCAGGTACTGTGGCCCAAACACTGGCAATGTGCACATCATTGCGGACCTGTACGCTGAGGTCATCGGGGTCCTTACACAGTCAAAGTAAGCCCGAAGCTAGATGATCTGTACCTTATCACATTCTTTGTAACCATCTTACCTCTCTGCACTTCTCTTGGTTTTTTAAGTCCATATTTTATATGATTTTCTGTTCTCAGGTTTCAGGCAGTAAGAAAGAAGTTCATCACAGAACTGAAGGAGCTCCGGCAGAAAGAGCAGAGTCCCTACGTGGTCCAGAGCATCATCAGTCTCATCATGGGCATGAAGTTCTTCCGGGTTAAAATGTACCCTGTGGAGGATTTTGAGGCTTCTTTTCAGTTCATGCAGGTAAATTTTTGTCTTATTATTCATGCGTTTTTGCCACAGTGTCTGTATAGTAAGTGTGGCAGATATGTGTGCTTGTTAGATTGCACCGGACATCTTATTTCACTGCTGCTGCTTTGTTCAAACTCAGCAGCTCTCTGTAGCGTTAGCTCATAAAGCTCGATGAGTAACGATCAAGGGTGGGGTTTGCCAAGAATTGTGTGTATGTGTGTTTGTGTGTGCTTCAGAGTTGTGAATGGAGTGTTTTTACTGGCCTCTATTGAGTGCATAAAAACACACTCACTGTTCTGTTAGCATTACCCTGATTTCTTAATGTGTTAATGGAACAAAGCAGAGATTATGTCCATCCCTCTTTTTCAGCACTTTTCATGGCTTCTCTGCATCCCACCTCATCTTTTACGGTCTTTACTTATATGATTATAATGATGTTAAAGAAACTTAATGCTCATCACTTCAGCTGCTGGGGTTGAGGGGGTTGGGGATGCAAATTTTAAGTATTTTCCGTGACCGATCTTTGAAACGGTCAACAATTAGTCCCTTATACTCAAAAAAACAACCCTTAGATTTCTCATATGACATACACAATACCAAATGTGATTTTTTTCCCTACTAAATCAAGTTTTCCACAGCATCATATTACATATAACTGACAGTATTCATCATGTTAAACATGTTGTATGTCTCTAAATGATCCGTAGCTACCAAATACTGACGTGTGGTGCAGGCTTATGAAAGCAATTTCTGCAGACGTATTGTCAGAAAAAAAATGAAGGTTTAAACTACTAAGTTTGGAATTGCTGCGACAAAAGTTTAGGATTGCTGACTAGTTGGTAGTTTGTGTCTTAAACTTGAACCATATCATTAGCGCTGTGAAAAAGAAACCAACCAATCTCAGCTCTTTTATTTTCACGTCACTGAATCACACAAAAGTTCTTTGTTTGAGAACTAGTGAGATGTGAAGGGCAGTGATAATGACAACATATAGCCTTTTCACACACGAACTCATGACATTTCAGATAGTTTTAGGAAGTTCAGGTCCTTATGATTCTCCGGCTTTTCACTCGTGCACCTCAGAGCAAGAGACTGTACCCCTCTTGCAAGTGTGTCTCTGTGTGTTTCCTTATGTTCTCCATACATGTGTCTCAGGAATGTGCCCAGTATTTCCTGGAAGTCAAGGATAAAGATATAAAGCACGCTCTAGCAGGCCTTTTTGTGGAGATCCTTATCCCCGTCGCAGCAGTGAGTAACATTTTAAGGAATTTCCACAGTTTAACCTCTTTCATCAGTCAATCTCAGTATGCACCGTACTCGAGTCCATCTGAATTCCATGATAATGACTTGTTTTCTCAGGCCGTGAAAAATGAAGTCAACGTGCCGTGCCTAAAAAACTTTGTGGAGATGCTGTACCAGACAACATTTGACCTGAGTTCAAGGAAGAAGCACTCTTTGGTAAATATTAAACCATGCTAGTTTTATTTCTCTTCCTCCCCATCTTCTGTTATCACTGCTAACTCTTCATCTTTCCGCCAGCCCTCTCCTGTTGTCCTCCACTTCTCCTGTTTGCCCGCCCACTTTCTCAATGTTAAAAATAAATGTTTGATTTTAAAAATACAAACATAACCTCACTGTAACATGCTAAGAACTTTACAGTCTGTGTTTCAGTCATTTTTGGTGACACTGTTAATTTGTGCACATAATTGTATTTTCACTGCTGAGAATAAAACGTGTAAGCCCCATTCAGGCTATAACTATTTTTCGCATATCCAGATCATATCAAGTTTGACTTATAGACTATTGCTAGCAAACAGAACAATGTGCTTTTGAAAATGCAATTACAATCAGCTGTCTGCAGTTGGTTGCATAGACTGTAAAACTCAAGCATTATCTCAGAAGCCCTCATCACACCTTTGTACTTAAAAATGGATCCTGTGACTATGTAACAATGTCTCATTGCGGGAACACAGACAGCGCTGCTCCTGTCTTGGCCCTCTTACGCCTCTCTCCACCTCTAATGTTGGTGGTAGCCTTGTGAGGCGACTTTGCCCCTCCATCATGACTGAAAGACATTCAGACTTAAGGCAAGGTTAGAAAAAATATTGTCTCTTGAACTTGCAGTATGCAAACGCCTATTGATGTTTCTGAAGAGGCCCAATCACAGGGCTCACATGTAGAGACAAACACACACACACACACACACACAAACACACAGAATTTGGAGACCAGTCAACCTGATGATTTTTGGACTGTTGGAAGAACTGGAGTACTTGAACGAGGGGAACTTGCAAACTCTTCACAGACGAGCTGCTGCTCAGGAACCAGGAACCTTCTTTCTTTGAAGCACTGCATCTCCATGCAGCCCTGACTCCAACTAACTACTGACTAATCTAGAAAGAAGCAAAGAGGTGGAATCGTAGACTGTATATAGAATGGACAGAGTGGCTCCACCTTTTATCATTGTACATTTTGAAGCCAAAACACCTCCGTCACAGGAGCCGCCATTGGACACCATTGTGCAGCCAGAGTCTGCGCGGTAGAGGCTTACAAGGGACTCTGGGAAAATCTGAGTGGAAGCGGGTGACAAAAATAATTTATTTTATTTCGTTCAACAGTCTAATCCCTTCTTAACTCTCCTTCCTGATGTATTTTATTTTTCTTGAAAAAAATACACATTAAGGCAGCTGTCAGTCATCGTTAAACAAGACATAAAACCCTGTTTTTAACCTCTAATAATGAATGGAAAAAAAAAATCAGAAAAAAGGGGACCTGAACACAATGCAGCCCAATAATATGTAAATATCACCACAGCATACGGATGTGAGAAACATTTCTATGAGGTGTAATAATTTTTTAAAGGTTGACCACATCCCATCTGGAATGAAAAGAGAGGCAGAGTTTTTGGCTTGTACTGCAGCCAGCCACCAGGGGGGGCAGTTTTTGTGGTGACATCAGTTTGAGTCGAGCGAGGTGACGTCCATTTTTTTTTTTACAGTCTGTGGGTGGAAGTAAGGCCACAGCCAAGTTGCCCGACAAACAGGAACAACTCGCCTGCCTGTCAGTCAAATTAGCCAGGCCTCTAATTATGCCTCATCATACATGACTCGCACCCTTTAATCTAATCTAAACAGTTGAGTTATTTAAAATATCTCCCCAATTAAGTTGTCATGAATAGAGAGTTAGGTTATGAGAACTGAAATGTATTTTTTTTTGCCCCAGTCTGTAAACATGTTAATATCTGCTGTCATTTCACGTTGACCTCTTGAGGTTTTTCTGACTCTGAGATACTCTTAGTGCCTGAAATTTTTCCGTTCGCTCCATTTTCCAACACTAAGGGTTGATGTCTGGTTGTTTCCCATGACTTGAAAGCAACATTTGTTGCAGTGCAAGTCCACAATCCATTTCTAATACATTGAAAGCCTCCCGTAATGTTAAATGTGTCAGATTTTGTCATTCAAACAGCAGCCCAAACACTGTTTGGTAAAGTCTGGATACACAAATGTGAACAGTTCTTGAAGGTTTGTCTTTAGAAATAAATCTGATCTGCTTGCAGTCTGGACAAAGCCAGACATTGTGGGCAAACTCACTCACCCTCTTTGCTGTTTTGATGCTGACATTGTTCTGCCCTGTCCTTCTCCCCAGGCTCTGTATCCGTTGGTGACGTGCTTGCTGTGTGTCAGTCAGAAGCAGTTCTTCCTCAACAACTGGCACATCTTCCTCCAGAACTGCCTCTCGCACCTAAAGGTACAGACAGCCTGAGTCTCTATACCTGATTAATTTCAGAAAATTAGTTACCCTATGCTCTAAAGTTTGGGAATTTAAAGTGTCTGTAGGGCACTGTACTTTGTTTAATGTGTCTAATTCAGTATAAAACCTCAGGGGTCTTTAGACGTGTTATGAAACCTGTAATCACATGTTTTGGTTGTTTTTCAGAGAGAGTAATTAACTGCTAAAGACACATTTATGTCTAGTCAAACAAGGAAATGTAATTTATATTATGGTTATCTTTTTTTACTCCATCCTGTAATATCGCTGATAGAAGCAGCTGTCATGGTGTGCTCTGTGGTTTTTGTCAAAAGTTCATAATGTACTTTCCTCTTCATTATCAACAACCAGATCTGGACAGGAATAGCACTTGATTTGATGCAGTTACAGGAGAATCTATGACCTACAAAAAGCAGAAATTCATGCTCTGAATGGACTAAAGCATGCATGAAATAAATAAGCAACCGGAGCTTGTTTCACCTGCAAAAATAAATGTGATCATGTGAAGCCTTTTTTTAAACATCTTCCATCTCAGCTTTGTGCTCCTTACACACTGTACGACATCTCAAGTGCTGTTTTAACTCAGGTCTGTTAATGACTCCCTGTAAACCAATTACAAACAGATCAAACCTGCTTTCCTCCCTTCCCCTGACCATCACAGAGCCAATTCAGAATCTCATTGATGAAATTACTGACTGACCGACTGACTCAATGACTGTGTGTTCGTCCTGCATTGATTGCCCTTTGTGGAGATTGTGTGATCATGTGGTGGATAGATTTCTGTACGTGATTGTGATCTCCAGTGGTTTTGACTGGTTGTCTGTCCTTTCAGTGATCTCATTCCAGCCCTCTCCTTGACCATTGTGATTGTCTTAAATTAGTAATCAGTCTGTGTTTTGGGTGGTGATGCTGATTCTGATGCTGAAAGAATTTGATGGGTTTGTGTGAAGGATGAGGGAGTCTTGTATATGATTAGTTGATTAAACCCTGAGGCTGCTGCTAACTCACAATTATTAACAATCATCTGTTTACTAACATGTTATAAACCCATCTATCTTGTAGGGTCATGTTTTCTATTTCCCAGAAAGCCCTGCTGTGATCAGTCAGCCCTCCTGTTATGATTAACAAATAACTCTATTTGAATGCCCGATCATGGCACAAATTACAATAAGTACAACGATAGTTATCTTTGTGGTAGATTAGGTAAATAAATGGTTAATGTATTGTCTTTTTAAGGTGTGAAGACACTTTAATTTTTATATACCTGCAACATTAGATGTTTTTTTCTTACATTAAGTAGCTTTACCAAGTTGATCTTAGTACTAAACACAAAGTGCTATTTGCCTTAAAGACTTAAAGCTCCTGTGAGGAGATTTCAGATGGCTATGAAATGAACTGAAGTTGATACAGATGTCTCTTTATGAGCTACAAATGAACAAACAACCAGGAACAACACTGAACATTTCAATATTAAACTTTCCAAAGCCTTAAACTTCTACCAAAATGTATGTGTCAGATGAAATGAAAGGAAACACAATGGGCTATATATAAAATAAATAGTTCAACAAATTCCAAATCCCCAGCCAATCCTTATTCTACTCTCTTTGCAGATTTTTTTTTCTAATGCATTTGTTAGTTGTAACATTATTTTAATGATAGCAATTCAAACAGTTTATGACAGTATTATAGCAGCTTCAAAATAGGTTTTTGTTTTGCTTATAACCAGTGCATGTTTAGAATGAATGGCGATAACATTAAAAACATCAGAAGAGAGCACAAGTACCAAAATGATATTCTGAGATTCAGAACAGTCGACCTAAACTGGAGCTGCTGCTGTATGTGCGTTAAACAGTTAGCTGGTTAATTGAAGATCTGAAACAGTGTCATTGACCTTTGTTTATACACAATTGATGGTTTATATTTAATTATGAAGAAATGCCAGATATTTGTTGGCTCTGGTTTTCCAGTTTGACAAAACTCACTGTACACTGAACACTGAAAGGTTCTTGACTATTTTAATCCAAGGATTGTGAACAAAATAAGAAAGGAGCCAGTTAGTCAACTTGGAAAATGATGGTCAACAAGAATGCTCTTGCTGTTACCTCTTAAAGTGAGCAGTTTGTTCCCTGAAAAAGAGTCTTCAGTTATCTGGAAATGGTTTGCAACATGACCTTGAGCAAACTGCTTTCCACTGTGAGGTTGGACTTAAGTCTAAGAAATCTCAAACACAGACACACAGCTGCGTGGGATAAGTGTTTTTGGCTGCAGGTTGAACGAGATAGTAGTAGCCTTGAAATACTTACAAAAGTTATGTAATCTTCACAGCATCACGCAAACCATCATGAAAAGATGCTGAAGACGCCTCCTTTAGCTCGAAGAAATGATATAAATAATATATAATGATATAATGATATATGTTTAACTGAGTTATAGATTATCTATCCAAATATAACCATTAAACTAATGTGTACAAAATACTTGATAGCTGTCCCTCACTAAACTGTTTCCTAAAACCAAATCAGTACTAAACTGTACAGATTTACGCCAAAATAAGGCTCCTAAATTTCATATTTTAGGTTCAAATAAATCAGTGTGTTGTGAGTGTGTTTTATACGGATATAACCAGGCTGCTGATTTGAATATCTGCGTTTGGGTTTGTTGACTGGAAATTCTGATTTAATTTCCTTTTAAATTTTTGAAATAATTTCCATTACCATTGTTTTCCTCTTTCCTTTTGTGTTCCCTTATAAATCCACTCCTCTCTTTGATTTTTCTCTACCCTCTTGTTTAATTTGAAGATCACAGCACACCTTACTTTACTTTGTTTTTAGACCTTTAAAAAGTTTTTGCTCATTTTCATTTAAATTATTTGTAACACCATATCAAACACAAATGAACTGATACTGTTTAGTATAAACATGTCTCCAGAGGTGGCATGTTTAAAAAGTTCATTGTGTTTGATTTCATGAATGTAGTCTTTGTCCTGTCACAGGGACAAGAGTAGACACTTTTTGTACCGCTCTCGTCTCTGTCTCTGAGTAATGTTTTTGTTTTATAACTTGCATGTGTCCCCACACAAACCCTACATTCTTTGTCTCCTGTCATTTGATCTTTTTCTCACACTGACTCGCTCCAGATGCCGTCTAACAACAGCATCCGAAAGCAGATTGAGACGCTGCAGGTGAGTTAATCTGGCTAGTGACCTCCCTGCTGCTGCCATTTCTTTTCATGAACCTCGTCTTGAACTGGACGTAGAGATGTAGTGCATTCGTGTTTCTGCCTGGTTGTCTGGCAGCTCCAAGTGAGTCATTCTCTGTAGTGACAGTGACGTTGATGTGTTTATTTCAGTAGAGAGGAGGAACACGTGGAGTGCCTGCAACTTGTGATGTTGCTTTAGGTTCTGTTGGTGGGCTGGTTTGTGTTTGTGGGCAGTTGTGATAGCTTTTGTGTGTTAGAAGGAACATTTTCCAGCAGTTTAGTCAAACTTTTATCTGATACATTTTTAATATTCTTTTAATCAGAATAGAAAAATTATCGGGCCTTTTTGTGAAAGGTTGAGCTATTGGTACCAGAACATTCCCTCTGGAATCACACGGGCAGAGCAGTTTTGGCACTTATTGCTGAACATGACAAAGACCTGACTCTTATCGTAATTAAGTAAATGCAGTATATTAACTGGTGGACATCTAAAGTTCTAAGAATGCAATAATAATTTAAAAAAAAGTTTCATATAGGCCTAGTATTCCCTTGTTTGAGTGAGACAGGGCATCATAGTGGCTGATCCTCTTTTGGTGTTTTTGAGTTGCTTTCTGCTAATTGCGCATTTTGTATTTCTGTATTTAATTTGAACATTTAGCAGCTGCACTTTGTTGCTGTCAGACTTCTTTTTTTTTTTTTACTAAATCTGTTACCTCTCAGACTGAAAGTAAGGCTGTATTAAATTATTAAGTAATGATGTGTCAGAGATTTCATTTTCAGGGCTCTGACATCAAGCAGAAATAAAGTTTGTCAAGTTGTGAGGTCGCTTAAATTTCCAATATAATTCAGAAGTGACAGAATTGTAGATCGAACTCAGTGAATGCAAAATTTATCACAAGTCTGTTTTCGAAGAGTGACGTAAGGCCATGGCAGAGCTTCTGAGAGTAAAACAGTGATTTATTTTTGAGACAGAATGGAAACAAAAAGTTGTAATATCATCTTTACTGAGCAAAAACACTTGATCCAGGGTTTGACGGTTATTTTATCATGATCCCAGACCACACCTATTAAATTTGATTAAATCTGTTTTCGGAGTGCTAGATTTTTTTTCCTGGTAAAATATAATTATTTGCCACCAGTTGTAAAACAGTTGTATTGCATCAGTCAGAATGATGATATATTGACATATCAATATATCAATATTTTCCCTGCTGTTACACAAAAGACAGATTCATAGGGAGGGGCAAAGGTCACACAGCCTTAATCCTGGATGAGAAAAAAGAAGCACTCTACCATGAAAACACATCTTTGTCTTAATTTACGGTGCATTAATTCATTTCATTAATATAAATACATGAAAATAAATGAACCAACAGCAGTAACATCATTTGGTTGAATCTCAGTTATTTAAATAACCTTGTCTTATCCAAAGCGGTCAGGTTGATGTGAGTGATGGTGTGACAGTGGTGATTTTCAGTAGACCCATTTGACATCAGAGACTACGCTCGTAGCACTCAGTGATCTAATGTTGTGTGCGACTGGGATTTGTTGCTTAAGCTGAGCTATGCCGTGCCATCATCATAATTATCTCAACTGTCTCAGAGATCTGTGCTAATCTGGGGGCACAGCCCAGCTGGGGCAGTGATGATATCTGTCTTTAAGCTTCGTCTTTGCTGTGAAACTTGTAGATTTTTAACCTTGATAAACAACATAAACATTTTATATATGAAGTTAATTTCTTTGACAAAAGAATAGACAAAACAGATCAAATGACATTTTTGGGTGAGGTAGATTCCAGTGAATGACTTATTGAAAACCACACCTCTACAAGATCTCCCCGGGCATTGCTAAAATATGAGGTCTTTGCATAAGGATCTCTTAACTGGTTTATGACAGTGGGGTGGGCCTCAAACACCAAGGTCTGCCTGTAGCTCTGCCCCCAAGAGGCCTCCAGATGGCTGGCCAATCAGAGGAAAGGATGTTTGTGGAGTGGGGAGCCCTAAAGAGACAGCAGCAAAAACAAAGTGTTTCAGGCAGAGGCTGAGATAAGGGGTTTCTAAAACACCTCTCAAACACTTTTAGCTCTAAATCATGTAAAGCTACTATAGGGGTAATAGGAGGGACAGTATAAAGCCAGAAAAAAAGCACAATACCCCCTTTTAAATTTCTTGTTTGTAGACGGGAACAAAAAGGAGTTGACTATAAACCCTGGTGTGTGAGAGAACATGACAGATGAACATCTTTGTTTTACAAAGAGGATGGAAATCCTGAGACACGCTTGTTCAATAATAATAAATGATTAAAATTACTTATCACGAGTATCATTGCTTACATAATGATTCTCTGCACTCATCCCTTAAACAGGGGCAGGTTACGTATCAGGATGGTTATCATGTGGCTAGAGATTAAAATAACTTTATTAGCAGTTTTGAATCTTGTCTTGGTGAAGATCAGCTGAATACGTTGAAATAAAGAGTTGTGGTGACCATTTTCCCTGCATTAAACTGTTGGTGGCTGCTCTACTCTGGACATTAGCTTTAACATTTTGTACATGATGACTTGTAGCTGTGATCTTGTGTTGTCTAAAGTTTTTCAGACCACGATGACTTGATACTGTTCAGACATCACTTGTGACTCAAAATAAAAAATAATAATTTTGCACGGATACTGAAAAGCTGAAACTTGGCAACTGTTGTTGGTCTTAATGACTAAGTTCAGTTGCCAAGTTTTGTGTTTGATCTGAGTTTCTGAGGAAAGCAACAGTCTGGTCTCTCAAGTCTCACAGGTGGGTATTGACATAAAAATGTACAAGTGGCTCATATTGTTCTTCTGACATCAACAGAACAAAGACCCCAAAATGTCCCGTGTAGCACTGGAGTCACTCTACAGACTGCTGTGGGTCTACATTATCAGGATCAAGTGTGAGAGTAACACTGTCACTCAGAGGTCAGTTCAAGAAACAAACACACGCACAAACCAAAGCACACAATCAACCCCTTTGCAACTGATGACAGTTAAAATTAGTGATGTGTATCAGCACTAATAAAGCTCAAAATCTCTCTTCTTTAGTCGACTACTCAGCATCGTTTCAGCACTTTTCCCCAAAGGCTCTCGCAGTGTGGTGCCCAGGGACACACCCCTCAACATCTTTGTCAAGATCATTCAGTTCATTGCTCAGGTAAGCTTGGATCATAACCTGCCATACCTGGATTTCACAGCTGAGCTAACCTTCAAAACACACAATACATGTTTTCTTTTTTACTCTACAGGAAAGACTGGACTTTGCTATGAAGGAGATCATCTATGATCTCCTGTGTGTCGGCAAGTCTCACAAAACCTTTGCCATCAACCCAGAAGTAAGTCGGACTCTGCATTTATTGTATGCTATTGTCGGAGTGTCGAGGGATCTTCTCTGATCCTCTTCTTCTCTGCCCCACCAGAGGATGAATATTGGCTTGCGAGCATTCCTGGTGATTGCTGACAGCTTACAGCAGAAAGACGGGGAGCCTCCGATGCCTACAACAGGAATCATCATGCCCTCTGGTAACACGCTGCGTGTCAAAAAGATCTTCCTCAACACCACCCTGACTGATGAAGAAGCCAAGGTCATAGGTAAGTTCTGGAAACTTTAAGAGAAAAAAAGCAGAGGTTTTTTTTATTGCTCTTAAGTTTTGTTATTGTTGTTCCCTTCGATTGTAATAATTCCACTTTGTTTCTACAGGCATGTCACTTTACTACCCCCAAGTAAGAAAGGCCTTAGATAACATCCTGAGACACCTGGACAAGGAAGTGGGACGTTCCATGAGCATGACCAACGTGCAGATGTCCAACAAAGAGCCTGAGGACATGATAACGTACGTAGCACCGACCTGAAATCACGCTTTACTGCCCTTCATTGCTGTGTGTTTGACCTGTGCAGGTTCTGATTTGCTTTCTGTGCTACAGGGGAGAGAGGAAGCCAAAGATCGATCTGTTCCGTACGTGTGTGGCCGCCATCCCCAGACTGATACCAGATGGCATGAGCAGACAAGACCTGATTGAGCTTCTGGCAAAGTAATTCACCTTCCTCTGAGTCTACTGCAGGTACACCAGGAAACAGTTCCACACTTTTAATACCATCTCATTCTCCTCCAGACTCACCATCCACATGGACGAGGAGCTGCGGGGCCTTGCCTTCACCACCCTTCAGGCCCTGATGGTGGACTTCCCGGAGTGGCGGGAGGATGTTCTCTCAGGCTTTGTGTACTTCATCGTCAGAGAGGTGACTGATGTCCACCCTACACTGCTGGACAACGCTGTCAAGATGCTGCTGCAGCTCATCAGCCAGTGGAGGCAGGCGGTGCAGAGCAGTAACAAGAGCCATGACGTGCAGGTTGGTCAAGGAAGTTTCAAACACACACACACACACGGTGAAGTCTTCAGATCCTCAGAAGAACTTCTTAAAAGCTGCTGATTCAAATCATTTGTAGAAATTTTTCAGGTTGCCGTTCATTTTGGTAATCAAGTTGCTGTACAAAAAATATTCAACCAACAGCATGACAGGCTGTAGAGTTTACAAAATGAGTCACAAAATGACCCTCTGTTCTTCAGAGTGACAGTGTTTTAAACAGCAGCAGAGGTTTCCTCCTACAAAACAAACCTCCAAACATTAAAGCATGTACAGCAAATTCTTTCCATGTTCAGTGTTTTATTGAGAGATGAATCCTCACCAGAGGTCATCTCCTCCTCCAAAACAAACACCAAGCAGTGTTTTAAGAATTAGTTTGTCTTCAGACTTTTTCAGCAGAGTTGAAGCTCATAAATCTTAACTTTATAATCGTCCTCTGGGAAAACTAAGTAGCTTAAAACAACAAGGAAAGAAAGCAGTTTGCAGAAATGTTACAAAACCTGGCCAAAGAAAACCTCAAATGTGCATCTTTGGTAAAAATCAGAAGGCGTGACTTTGGGTCATTCAGGAGTTGCAGTTTGGATACAGGAGGAGTCTGAAACGGTAAATAACAGAACTTAAAGGTGATGATGCATACTTGATTCATGACTTTGGTTTAAGTTTTTATTTAAATATCTGAAACACAAAAAAGGCAAAATGCTCATAGCAGTGTAACAGAATATGAAAATGTACCTAAAACAACCTCATGTGGACAAAAAAGAAAGAAGAAAAAATGAAATAATCTCAATGATAGAAATTAAAACAGCTCAAGGAAGAGAATAAAAAAATATATAAGATCTATAAAATGTTTATGTATCTTTGAGTTTTTAGAAAAGCACTCTCTCAGCCCTAACAATTATTATTAATATTTTTAAAATGAAATTTAGCAGACAAATTCTTGTTTTTCAGTTTCTATGCAGAGTTTTTATGGTGTGTTTTTTTTTCAAACAGAGCTCCAGCAGCGGTCACTCTCTATCCCTGGATCGGACTCCGTTAGGCGTGCTGCACGTGGTGGAGGGTTTAGCTCTGGTGGTGCTTTGTAGCTGCCGACCTGCAACACGCAGGCTGGCTGTCAACGTCCTCAAGGAGGTCCGAGCACTTCACACCGCACTGGGCATCGGCAAGGTAGTTACATCAGCGTTACAGATATCACAAACAGCAGTCATGTGTTTCTTTCTTTGTTTTATAAGAGCCATGTTGTCTGATGTTTTTGAAACCTTCATCTTTCAGGGAGATGAAGAATTGGCCATCGATGTAATGGACAGACTGAGTGCATCAGTGTTGGAGAGCTTTATTCATCTCACAGGAGCTGATCAGGTATAAATGCCTCTTCTTATACACACACTCATAAAAGGTGGGAGAAATTCTCTGAGGCTGAACTCGTCTCTTCTCATCATGTCATCCACAGACCAACCTGCTCTACTGTCCCAGTGGGATTGATCTTCAGACGCTGGCTGAGTGGAGCTCATCTCCCATCAGCCACCAGTTTGATGTGGTGAGCCCGTCGCACATTTGGGTGTTCGCCCATGTTACTCAGGGCCAGGATCCCTGGGTCATCAGCTTCTCCAGTTACCTGCGGCAGGAAAACCTGCCCAAACATTGCCCCACAGCCCTCAACTACGCCTGGATGTTTGCCTACACCCGCCTGCAGCTGCTGTCTCCACAAGTTGACATCAAGTATGTTTGACTTCAGGTCTTTGTGTCCTGTCTGTTTGCACATGTGTGTAACCGTGCTTTGTTGTCACTGGGGGTGTGTTTATTAGTGGCTATCTTGGTAAGAGCAGTGTGATGTTTCTGTGATGACATCATGCCTAAAGATCACGGACAGGAGACACAAGCTGTCTCAGATCTTTTTCTCAACAGTGTGAACATACTTGTGCTCTCAAATGAAGAACATCAGATACACAGTTTGATGATGTGAAGCCTCACGTCACACCTCGTGTTCAATCTCCAATCTCTTGTTCACGTCCACCTTCAGCAGCCCCATCAACGCCAAGAAAGTAAACAGCCTGAACAGCAGCGACTCCTATGTCGGCCTTTGGAGGAACTACCTGATCCTCTGCTGCAGCTCAGCCTCCTCCTCCCCCTCCATGTGCTCCTCATCCTCCACCTCTGGCTCCGTCCGCTGCTCCCCGCCTGAGACGCTGGCGTCCACGCCGGACAGCGGCTACAGTTACGATTCGAAGGTCAGAAACATCAGCTGTGACGAAGATGATCAGGAAAAAAAACAATGAAATATAAAGTGGTTCTTATGGATGATTAACTGACTTGATTTGTTTTCACATTTAAGTTGTGACGTTGATCTTTCTCTGTATGTGAACAGATTGTTGGCACTCCGTCCCCCTCCTCCCTGTTCAAACACATCGTCCCTATGATGCGCTCTGAAAGCATGGACATCACAGAGTCTCTTGTGTTGGGGCTTGGCAGGACCAACCCCGTGGCCTTTAGGTAAAAATAACTCAACACTAAACATATGAATCCATCTTCATGTTCCTTTTTCTAACACTGTTTTTATTATTCTTACACAACACTTCTTCAGAGAGCTGATAGAGGAGCTAAATCCCATCATAAAAGAAGCTCTTGAAAGAAGACCTGAAGTAAGTAGAGTCAGATTACAGCCCTGAAAGCTGTCTGACAAAGTTCTGGGTTTAGTAGAAATGAGTTACAATGCTGCTGTGTTTAAATCTGCAGAACATGAAGCGGCGCAGGCGTCGTGACATCCTCAGGGTCCAGCTGGTCCGGATTTTTGAGCTGCTGGCTGACGCTGGTGTCATCAGTCAGATGTAAGTGATCCTGAACAAACTTGGACTTCACGGCTAAAGCTGAATTTGTTCCTTCATATATTCGCCTTTCTAACAATAATAATGATGTGTCACTGTCCGTTTTGCAGAGCCAGTGGAGGGTTAGATGGAGAGAGTCACTCTCTGAACAGCACACTGCTTGAGTATGTTGATCTGACCAGGCAGCTGCTGGAGGCTGAAAATGACAAGGACTCTGACACACTGAAGGACATTCGCTGTCACTTCAGTGCACTCGTGGCCAACATCATACAGAACGTCCCAGGTATATCTCTCTCACTCGTCTTCAAAGTCACATCAGTTTGATGTCAGCGAAAGAATCAGTGCAAAGTGATGCTGGTTTGGCTTAGCCTCTAAATCACACGTCTCATCGATAGAAGCTCCAACTTTCTCTTCCAAGTGTCCTTCTGTATTTACTATCTGATACATACTGAACCAGTGGATTAGCTCTCTTTCAGTTACAGTTGTAGCATCTCAACACCTGCTCTGCAGGTAAAAAAAAACAAGCTGTATCTAACATTTTTCATTAGTGATTGTTCTTTCAGAGTTTTTTTTTTTAATTTGACCAACATCCCCATGACATCCTGTCAGAACAAAAGCACATTTATTATCAAACAGAAAATAGAGCCACTTTGACAAACGACGGTTCAAAAAGGCAAATTAAAGGCATCACGTGTCCAGTTTTATGAAGTGATCTCTTCTCTCTGAACATGAACTTCGTTACTCATACCCTCAATAAGGCTGTGAAATTCAAATCCTGAGCCCAGAATGTGAATCATGTTGGAAGCTAGTTGTATTGTTTCACACCCATTAAGTATCCATAGTGAAGGTTCAGTCTTCTGTACTGATGCTGATTCTTCCTCTTTTCAGTGCATCAGAGGAGAACCATCTTCCCTCAGCAGTCACTGAGACACAGTCTGTTCATGCTGTTCAGTCACTGGGCCGGGCCTTTCAGCATCATGTTCACCCCCCTGGACCGCTACAGTGACAGAAATATGCAGATCAACCGCCATCAGTACTGTGCTCTAAAGGTACAAACACACAATAAGATCTAAAACAAAAAATACACTCCATGAAAACGATAACTCACAGCTCTCTTCTGCTCCAGGCCATGTCCGCGGTGTTGTGTTGTGGACCTGTAGCTGATAATGTCGGCCTTTCCTCTGATGGCTACCTCTACAAGTGGCTTGACAACATCCTGGACTCTCAGGACAAGAAGGTAAGAATACTGAGAGTACAGAAAAGGAAAGTATCATGTCCAAATCTGAAACTGGATCGTACTCAAGCCCTCAAGCCCAAGTTTGACAAGTTACCTTAAACGCAGAGGACACTCCCTCAAGTCTTCATCAAAGCTCGTAAAAACTTTAATAAGGTCATTAAATGTGTCTCCATAGATCAATGTAATGATGGCACTCATCACAAGATGAGTTTATAATGATGTCAGTAACTATTATTATTTTTAGAAGAGGTTATGAGTTCAGCTATGCTGCACTGTAAGACTTTCTGAGGTGAACGGCTCCAAACACATAACAGTAGCACTA
This sequence comes from Labroides dimidiatus, assembly GCA_030710495.1. Classification (NCBI taxonomy): domain Eukaryota; kingdom Metazoa; phylum Chordata; class Actinopteri; order Labriformes; family Labridae; genus Labroides; species Labroides dimidiatus. Next base: position 24,749,562 of record CM061146.1, read on the forward strand.
CACAGTGGTGATCTGAAGTACTGCAGGAGGTCAGAGACAGACTATCATAAAGGCAAAAAGTCAAAGTGTAAAAGCATTCATAAAAAGAAATAAGTTGAAATAGTTTGAGATTGAAATCCCTCTTTGTAATAAAAACCTTCCCAGTGAGCTTTTACGGAACAAATTGCGTGAATACCTTGAAACACCGGTAGTGCTCTGTTTCCAGGATATGACATCATGTTTTGATTATGCAGAAAAAACTTGAGGTTATTGTTTGAGGTGAGGTATTGATATATTTTTAGCTTCAATGTTCTTTTCGCATGCTTGTGTAGCACAAACATGCAGCTTTACATCATGTTTTTGAGCCCACGCTTTCAGACTTGTGATGCTGATGTAATGATTGTTTTAAGCAGTCAGGCCATGGCTCTTATGGGCTCTGTGTGATCTCTTTCAGGTTCACCAGCTGGGTTGTGAGGCTGTGATGCTGCTGTTGGAGCTGAATCCAGACCAGAGCAACCTCATGTTCTGGGCTGTGGACCGCTGCTACACCGGCTCACGTCGTGTGGCTGCAGGTTGCTTCAAGGCCATCGCGAATGTCTTTCACAACAGGTACTACATGAGCTGAACTTCATCTCAAACATGGGTTGGAGAAATGCGTTCTAAATCCTGCTTGTGTCTTTATTTTCTAAATTTAGGGATTACCAGTTCGACACTGTGGTGCTGCTGAACTTGATTCTGTTCAAGGCGGCTGATTCTTCCCGGGACATCTATGAGGCCGCCATGCAGCTGTTACAGGTCAGGAAATCTACTTCTTCAGAATGCTGACTTACAAGTTTGAGACGCGACACTGCAGCTTTTTATTGAATGCAGGACGTCGTGGTTGTCTGTTTTAGATCCTGGAACCCAAGCTCTTCCGTTACGCCCACAAATTAGAGATCCTGCGAACTGACGGTATCCTGACCCCTCCCTCACCGCTGCCACACCTGTACTCTGTGTCTTACTACCAGCTGTCTGAGGAGCTCGCCAGGACTTACCCAGAGCTCACTCTGCCCATCTTCTCAGGTTTGTTACAGCTGCTCAGAGGGTAGCAGAGTGCTGAAAAAGGAGGTTGTTTACATGATCAAATATAATGATCAATGATAAAATAAAATATTATATAAATCAATCATATAATACAAATAATCAATGATCAAATATAATTTTTATAAAGGATGCAACACAAATCATGCAGAAGTAGACGCAAAGTAACTGAGTCAGTTTTCAACTACAGCAAACATTTGTGTGATATTTTTTTATAGCAGCCAGGTGGTGTTCTGAACTTCCTGATGTCACAAGGTTGCATCACAAATTCGAACCTAACTTTATGTAAAAAAAAAAGAAAAAGCACTTGGAAATTTTCCACGTCTTATCTATAGACTGTATAATTAATAGACATAGTCTCCATGACATCGCCCGTCTGTTTCTGAAATGGATTTTTGAAGCAAAACGGCCGGGGTGGCCATATTGGACCACCATTGGAGTTAGAAAAAAATTCACCGCCCGTACAGTGCGAGCCATTAGTGAAATTAGTGATTCAGACAGGAGACATTCTTTGTACCGGGCTGTAAATATGCTTATTTTGGCTTTTTTTGGCTTGGTGTGTTTGTGACTTCCGGTACTTCTGAAGCCAGCCTCAAGCGGACATTCAAGGAACAGCAGACTTTAGCACTTCCGCATTGTCTCATATTTTCAGACCGGAGGTTGCTGCTTGGTATCATCTTGCAAAGGGGTCCAACAAAACATTTGCTTTCCTTTACAAATCCACATGGTGATGTAGATATTTCAGAATCCCACCAACTGGAAAAAATAAATCTTGGTTGTGACCCTAAGCACTTATCAGCTTGAAGAAGAAAATTAATTAAATTTAATGTAGATACATTTTCAAGAGAAGAAAATCAGTTTCTGTTGTCCTCTTGGATTCATTTTCCCCACTCGTTGCATTCAAATTGAACAAGTTTGTTCACTTTGCATTTTCTTTAAATACTTTCTAACATCTTTCTTCCCCTGCTCCAGAGGTGAGCCAGCGTATCCAGACAGCGCATCCTGGTGGTCGTCAGGTCATGTTACACTACCTCCTGCCTTGGATGAATAACATGGAGCTGGTTGACTTGAAGCCTACTGTACGCAGACCAGAGGACTGTGGCAGTGGCGAGGAGGACGATGATGTGCACGAGCGGGAGATCATGATGGTCAACAGCAGGAGGTGGCTCCGTGGAGAGGGCTGGGGCTCACCACGTGCAACAACCATGGTGCTCAACAATCTCATGTTCATGACTGCAAAGGTGAGACAGCTGTTGTATTCTGTCAAATTCAGATTCATCTAGAGCGGATTGCTTTGGGAAATCTGAGTGCTAATTGAAACGACTTTTATTTTTACAGTACGGAGATGAGTTTGCTTGGTCGGAGATAGAGAATGTATGGACCACGTTAGCAGACAGCTGGCCAAAGAACCTCAAAATCATTCTGCACTTCCTCATCAGTATGTCAGGAGTCAGCAGTGACCCAAGCCTCTTGCCCTATGTAAGTCACAGATTGTTCACATCTTTCATTTCATTCAAACGTCTGAAGTCTTCTCCCCCCTCATGTGTCTGACTCTGCTCACCGCGTCTTCCTCTCAGGTGAAACGAGTCGTGGTTTACCTGGGCAGAGATAAGACTATGCAGCTGCTGGAGGAGTTGATGTGTGAGCTTGAGTTGACGGATCCTGTTAGCTCAGCGGTCACTCACATGGACAACCCCCCCTATTACCGCATCACCTCCAGTTACAAAATCCCCTCAGTCACCTCAGGTATGTAAACTAGAACAATGCAAGAACATGTTTATAAAGCTTTGTATCGTCTTTTAGATGCTCGATGGTCACAGTTTCTTGTCTACATTCTCAGGAACAACCTCCAGCAGCAATACCATGGTGCCAGGAAACGAAGGTCATCATGACAGCAAGATCAAAGACTCAAACATGGAGGACAGGTATGAGCTGAAGTACAGACAAATTTTCTTGAGACACGTTTGAAGGGAAAATCAAATTAAAATATTATTGTTTGTATTTTTTTTGTTATTTTAATAAAATCAAAGTAAACTTTCTTTTTTTAACTGCATCTGTTCTGCAGTTACACTCACCTGGATATCTACAGCGGTCTGAACAGTAACCTGAACCGGCAGCACCACCGTCTGGAGTCTCGCTACAGCAGCAGCTCTGGAGGATCCTACGAGGAAGAGAAGAGTAGGAATAGCTAACTCCTCCCACAGCTAAATGAAATCTTATTCATAATCCTTTATTCCACCAATGTTTCTGTTCATCCTCTTTTTTTCTTCAGGTGACTCGATGCCTCTGTACGCTAACTGGCGTCTGAAAGTGATGGATCATAACCGGCCGGAGCCTCTTCCCTTCCCTCCTACAGGAGGCTGCTGGTCTCCTCTCGTGGACTACCTTCCAGAAACAAACGCACCTGCTGTACCCCTCCACAGGTGCAACAACTTTCCCCTTAATTGTCCTTCCTTTACTAAATTATTGTTTTCATCTTAAATTGATCCATATCATCTGTTTTCAGATGCAACATTGCAGTCATCCTGCTGACAGACCTCATTGTAGACCATGGGGTCAAAGTGGAGTGGAGTGCCTATCTGCACCTTTTGCTACATGCAATTTTTATTGGTAAATTACAAAAAACAAACTTTAAAAAAAAGGTGGAAAAGAAATGAATCTAAAGGAATTGAACCCTCATACTTCACACGTTCTGTATGTTCTCCCAGGCTTTGATCACCAGCACCCTGAAGTCTACGAGCACTGCAAACGCCTCCTCCTTCACCTGCTCGTCGTTCAGGGAGCAAACAGCAGCGTCCAGTCTGTGGCCATGGTGCTTTTACGGAACAGAGACTACAACGAGCCGAGGGTCCTGACCGTGAAGCCACCAGCTCCAGAGTACAACCTTACAGGTTAGTTCTGCTGTGGTGCTCAGAAGTGTGAGAGAGAAACTAAGTGAAGGATGGCAGAACAGTTCTTCAACCATAGTTAAACTCGAGTGGGGAAGGGTTGGAGTACCCTTTTGTTTCAACGTTTGAAATGGCTCTTAATTCAAACTGTCAAAGCTTCAGCCTCCGTTCTTAAGAGATCAAGCTTCTGTCTCTCATGTTATCATGTGCAGCCACGGATGAGGGTGCATGTAAGGTGATTGTTGTTTACTAGGGCTGAAACTAATGATTGCTTTCATGATCGATTAATCTATTGATTATTCTCTTTATTGATTTAGTAGTTGTTTGTTCCATAAGTTGTCAGAAAGTGGTGACAAATGTCAGTGTTTCTCAGAGTCCAAGATGACATCATCTAATGTCTTGTTTTGTCTACAAACCAAAGATATTCAGGAGCAAAGAAACCAGAGATTATTCACACTTATGAAGCTGAAATTTCGACTTCTTTTTCTTCAATAACTACTTAAACCGATTAATCAATCATCGTAATAGTTGATGATTAATTTAGTAATCGATTAATAATCGATTATTTATAAAAATCAGATTATTTAGATAAAATCATTGAAATGTTTTAGTTTCTGCAGCAGAACAAGAATTATTCAAAAACTAAAATATAAAGATTTAAAATAATTTCCAGATTTTAAAACTTTTTTAGTCAATCTAAATTTGTTTTTCAGAATTATGATTGCATGTTTTCATAAAATGTAATCGATAACATGTCCTATTTTTGTTTATGACACATTACGATCACTTATGTTTTATTCTCTGACGTTGTCTTGATGCTCAGGTTCTTTAAATTTTAGAAATTAATTATTTATAAAAATCGTTTCAAAATGTAAAATAAAACACAGGATCAGTGGGCAAACTTCTGTAAATATTAAATGTTAAATCGAAGAATTGGCACTAACTGGAGGACAAAACAGGGAAAATATGCTCATTGGTTGTATTTGTAAAGCAGACCACTGGGTGGCGTCAGCAGTCAGTCAAAGTAGAAAACGTTTCACATCTGTTTTATAAAGTAGTTTTAAAGAGGAAGAGTGAGATGATCAAAAAAATGACTTTTAAAAAGCCTTATATTTGTTCTAATGTTTAAGTCCCAGATCTTCACCAGGCAAACAGGTCTAAGTCACTTAACCGTGACTGAAAGGAGGCAAATAAATACATTCGTATTCTGTGAATCAGAGACTGTGTCAAGATAGTGATGGAGTTTTCCTTTGAACACCGTATTGCTCAAAGTCCTGGATTTCTGTGTCATTTGTTTCTTCAGGAGTTCAGGAGCTGTTGCCAGATTGTCAGCCATCACCTATGACAGACTCCGGCCTCAGTTCGAGCTCAACCTCCTCCAGTATCAGTCTTGGGGCGGGTGGAAGTGCTCTGTCCCACCTCTCCCCCTCACTTCTCAGCGAGGTAGACTCCACAGCTGAACAGGATGAGAAGGCCAAAGCTCTCATTGAGTTCATCACCTCCAGGTGAGGAGATCCTTTCATCAAAATCAACACGTTGCCCCACAAAGCATTGACCCCAGTTACTGTGTTGTACGTTATCATGATAAACTGACAGTTCAGACATGTCAATTCTGCATCCATTTAATTCATGAAGCTCATCCTGTTCATTCATTTGCTTTCATGCGTCCAGCTGTGTCTGACAGATCGGGTATTTTTACATTGCATGGGATTGATTTGGGGTTTGCAGTGTCATGTGATTCTATAGTTTCAACAAGTCCCAAGTCCTGACTTGTACCCGCTTTGCCTTGTAGAAAACGAGGCCCTCTCTGGAACCACGAGGATGTTTCACCCAAAAACCCCAACATAAAGAGTGCTGACCAGCTGAGTGTGTTTGTAAGACATGTAGTGACTGTCTTCAAGCAATCTCCATCAGGTCTGTATGCCTTAAAGCTGCCTCATTTCAATAACTCGTTAAATTTCTGTTCTATTTACCCATGTGTCCTTGTCTGTGGGTCCCTGCAGGTTTCCAGCTGGAGTCCTTACTGAGTGATGTAGCTCTACAGACAGCTCTGTCGTGCTCTTCTCGTCACTACGCTGGCCGCTCGTTCCAGATCTTCAGAGCCCTGAAACAACCTCTGACTCCAGCTTTACTGTCTGACATCCTCTCTCGACTGGTGGAGACTGTAGGAGACCCTGGAGAGGAAGCTCAGGTCAGAAAGGGTCACGTGGCCCTGTTGTTTTTTCTTTTAATCCCTTTAGGGTTGCTCATAATAGGTCTGTATAAAAAGGCAAAACATACAATCAGAGAAATGAAATCCCCAACTTAATTACAGATTGAGATATTTCTATAAGAAATGCATCCTCCCTGGTTTCAGAGTTCTCTGTTTCTTTCTTAAAACCGACCTCTGATGTTTTTCTCTTCAGGGCTTCGTCATTGAACTCCTCCTAACTCTGGAGGCGGGCATTGACACGCTGGCAGACACGGTCAAAAACTATGACCTCCTCACTGCCTTGGCTCAGTAAGTCACTCACTCTCTAAGTCCTCCCTTCATTTACAAACTAACCACGTAATGCACATTTTATTTAAACATGATTTTCACTCTCTCTACAGAGCGCCTACTCGTGACCATTTGCTGGGTCCAAAGTTTGCTGCAAACAGGAAGAGCACAGGTCAGCTGAACCTGAACAGCGGCGGTCTGTTCCATCACGTCCACACTCGCAGCAACTCTCTCCGGGCCAGCCTGATGGGCGAACGAAAAGGAGACAGACGGAGGAGTAACACCTTAGATATCGCAGACAGACTGGGTGGAAGCCACGGAAACCTGGCACGCACACGGAGCTTATCATCATTAGGTGGAGGAGGGGGTCCAGGAGGGGAAGCCACCCCCCCTGTGGACCCTTCAAATCTGATGGCCACTGTGTTCTGGATAGCCGCCTCATTGCTGGAGTCGGACTATGAGTTCGAGTACCTGCTGGCTCTGCGGCTGCTGAACAAGCTGCTGGGTCAGCTGCCTCTGGACCGACCGGACAGCAGAGAGCGTCTGGAGAAGGTGCAGGCCAAGCTGAAGTGGTACAGCTTCCCCGGCCTGCTGCAGCTCTTCCTGAAGGGTTTCACCTCAGCTTCTACTCAGGAGCTCACCATCCACCTGCTGAGTAAACTCATCAGTGTGTCCAGACACACACTGATAGACCCCTCACAAGTGGCAGGTAAGTGTGCAGGACTGAGAGTGTGCTGACCTTTTTGTTTATGGAGAATTAAAGTATCATTAAAGAAATTTTTTTAATAAAGTTGTCTGAAACTTTACAAAAAAGATCCATCCAGTGATGGATGCACCAACATCCATCCATACATATTTTAAACCAGTTCAGATCTTAAAGTAGCCTAATATGTCCCTGGCTTTAGTCTTTTTTCTCATTTGACCATGAGAGTTCCTGTTCCTGACCATGAGAGTTGCAGCTCTGCATAGATTAATTTGTCTACTATTGATTTTTTTAACTTTGATTTTGAAATGGTCAGGTAGGATCCAGTACATTTAACACTTCAGAAAACAAACCACACATTTTGAAAGATATAACTACCGTCTTTAAAAAGAGAAACAGCTTCATTCTGAACAAACAGTTCCTTTTTGTAACGTTAAGCACTTAGAGAAACAATCCGTCAGCTTACATCACGGACATAAACAGCCTGCTTGGTGGTTTGAAGAGTGAATAATTGCAAAGCTTGTCGTACCCTTTAGTAGTTTACAGCCTAGAATATGTAATTACATGCTCATTTTTAAAATGCCAGAGAAACACTTAAGTACGAGTTAGTGCCAGAACATGAGTTTCTTCTAAGTTACCAGGTTTAAAATTACAGGCACTAATGCCCCGTTTTGAGGCGTTTCCTTTGGCTAAAACCGGGACAGGTCCCCTAAGAACTGACCCCTCCTACTTTTTGGTACCCTTCTGTTGGGGTACCAGACATACCGATCCGACCCCAGAAGGTGGAGCTAAAACACTGCAGTCCAGTGCTTGGTTGAAAAATTCATCACTTCCTGTACAACAGCAATAATTTTTAATTCAGTTTGATAATTTTAATAGTTTGAAAACTATTGCGGAATACATTTGCAAGAATTCAGATTTAATTGCAAACAAAGTACCCCGTTTACTTAAACACTGATCGCCCTAAAATAAACAAAAAAAAAAAAAAAATCCCAAACAAAATATTAAGGCAGATGTTTTCACCCTTAATGTCTGACAGTTTTTTCATTCTCTAATGTCCCTGTTTGGTTTAAGTCTGTTGCCTGACCGCACTCCTTTGATCTCACATCCAATAATCCTCAGTCCCAGAAAGAAGAAAAATAAAACAAAAGCAATTCAGTTCACTGCACTGATCACCCTGAGTTACATTCCCAAACACAAAAATCTGTATTTTTCCAGGCGAGTCCGGCAGATCCAGCCCGCTGATTGGAGTAAATCCCCCAACGGCTTTATCCTAAAACAGTTCTGTTTCCTTTGTACCTTACATATGCAGACACATAATTTCCTTTATTTAAACTCACTGTGTCCTGTACCCCTGCAGACAGTCTGACACGTTTCAGTCACTTTTTTTTTTTCCCTGTTTTGGAATTACTTTTTGTCATTACTCTTAACACCACCTTAAGCCGTTCTTTACATTTAAAAAACAGTTTTTATCACAGCACTGCATACAAATCAGTTTTTCCCTTTTGATTTGACAACCACTCTTTCTTTTTTTCTTTCATTTCTTTCGACACTACTTTCTAATGTGGCACTGTCACACCGTCACACTATTCCATACCTGATGCGGCTGTCAGCATCCAGCTTACATTCAGCCTACCAAAATTGCAGGGTTTCTTGTGGAAACAAACAGGATTTAGGCTTTATTGATCTGACCCGTATCAAACTGTACTGATCCATACGGGACTGCTTGGTGGAAACGGGGCTTAAGACTTTTTGACAGATATTTTTGATCACTGCATTGAAAACATACTATCACATTACTACTGTGCAGTTACATGAAGCTTTTTTATTTAGTGCTCAGTCCGACACTTGACAACTTGTATGTATCAGTATTGGTATTGCGTTTGTGTTCCATTAACTGTCCTCTCTGCAGGTTTCCCTCTGAACATCCTGTGCCTCCTACCACATCTCATCCAGCACTTTGACAGCCCCACTCCCTTCTGTAAGGAGACGGCTGATAAAATAGCCAAGGTGTGTGCAGAGGAGAAGTCGGCCACTCTCTCCAACCTGGCTCACATGATGAGCCTGTACAGCACGCACAGCTACTCCCGTGACTGCACTAACTGGATCAACGTGGTCTGTCGCTACCTCCACGATGCCTTCAACGAGATCACCTTAAACCTGGTCACTTACCTGGCTGAGGTATGCACAGTGAAGGTGAAACTTGTTGCTGGTTGGACTGTGTGTGTAGAAAGCAAAGATTAGATAAATGTTATTTCCTTTTTGTCTCTCAGCTGCTGGAGAAGGGCCTTCCCAGCATGCAGCAGTCCTTACTGCAGATCATCTACAGCCTGCTGAGTCATATCGACCTCTCAGCAGCTCCTGTCAAACAGTTCAACCTGGAGATCATGAAGATCATTGGGAAATATGTTCAGGTGAGTCTTCATGCCTCAACCAGTGCTGCTTTTTTTTTTTAAATATAATGAATACAGGGGTTATGCTGTTTTAATTAAGACATATTGATGTTAAAGCATTAGCTGCAAGACACCAAGTGAGTAAAGCAACTCAGAATAAAACACCAATAGTAATATATTTCTCCACATCCCCATATACAGAAAAAAACAGGCAACCCAGATAACTTTTGTTTTAAAATGTGAAAAGGGATCAAGGATATCTTTATTATCCCAAAAGGTAATTTATGGTGAAGCTAACATGAAACACACTCAGAAAACCCTCAGAACCATTTCACAACACACAATAGAAACATTTAAGCATCATTAATTTGAGACCTCAAAGGCAACAGTGTCAAAAGATTGTTTAAATCTTTTGTTCCTACGTTTTGGCAGGCCCCACACCTTTGGAAATGTCTTTTTTTAAATCATAGTCTTTAATGACGCAGGAGGATTTTCCCTTTAGCCATTGGTCACTGCTAGACCTGTTCATGATTTACAGAGTCTGAGCTGTCAAGGTTTTACAACAAGCACCTGCTGGAGTGTTTATCATGTTGTTGGCGATTGTTTGAGTAGAACACCAGACTCAACAAATTTGGAAAGAAAGGAAATTTACAGTTAATGGCTTTTTGTTTCTTTGAGATTAGACAACTTGAAAGAGACAGGGGGGATGTTGAAATAGAAAGTAAGCAAAGAAGAAAATGTACTTTATTAACTCAAATTTGATTTTGTCACTCCTGTGTTACATCATGCACAAACAGGCTGAATAAACAGGATCTTTCTTTACAACTACTGCCAGGGAAAAAATAGAATAAGAAAAAAAGTCTGTAAAATAAAATAGAAATAAAAAATATGTTACTCAAATTGATTATTTGATCTTCCTGCCCATGGACTGCAGTGATAGATTAGTTTTTTAAGCTAGCTCTGGCTCAGCAGTTGTGTTCATGGTTCCTGTCAAATAAGCTAATAAACCAAACCTAATATTCAACAGAGATCATTTTGCTTGTGCTACAAAATCGAATTCATAGTACCAAAGCTAGTATGAATACGACTGTGTGTTTTAGAAGTAACCAAATCTTCTTTTGAGTTGCTAAAGGAGCTAAATCAGCCCATAATATGTTCTCCTGAATATCTGCTTTCTCGGAGCATATCCAGACCATACTGAAAAAAGCTGACGTTCTCCCGTGATAAAAAGGAGAAAGTATAAATAACGTAGTTGTAACATTTTTTTGGTCATAGTCTATTAATATGTCCAGTCTGATGTATGTCGGTGTTTGGATGATCTGGTCTATAAATAACACAATAGAGGATGAAAAGCATCACACACATTTTGAGGTCAGGATCAGAGGCCTTTTTGAAGCAGCTTCAGCTCTTTATGGGTCAGCCTTTTACCAGGCTGACCCAGGGCTCTAAATGCTTCTCACTCAGAACTGCATCTCACAGCTGTGTTAATGTTTCTACCTCAGGCTAATCTTAGTACCTACTACTCACGAGCAGCGCTGCCTTTTGTAGACTGTGAATACATTATACTCCTGAATGTGCACTCAGAGTTATATTTTCTTGGCGTCCTTTCAAGGTTCTGTGTCATGACTATAGACCATTCACTGAATAATGTGGTACAGTGTGCAGGGGGAGGTTTGGCCTTCTGAGTGAAATATGCCCATTCACATGCATGCATTCTCTAGAAACACCTACACAGTCTCGTGTCTGTCTCACAGTGGAACCATTATGTGTCTGTGCTTGTTATTCACAGAGCCCGCACTGGAAGGAGGCCCAAAACATTTTGAAGCTGGTTGTGTCTCGCTCAGCCAGCTTAGTCGTCCCAGACGACGTGCAGCGCTCATATAGCACCGAGTCATGTGGCTCTCCAGAAATCGCCTTCACACGCATTTTCAACAACTCCTCGAAGGAGCTGCCTGGAAAAACTCTGGACTTCCACTTTGACATCTCAGAGGTCTGTGTCCTCCTGCTCCCCTCTTACAGAAAAAGTTCTGTTGTATTTTATCATTAACTGACCTTTTTGTCATACTTTACAGACGCCGATCATAGGTCATAAATATGGTGATCAGCGTACTCCAGCAGGAAGGAATGGAAAGCCACAGGTAATCGCTGTGACTCGGAGCACCTCCTCCACATCATCTGGCTCCAACTCAAATGGTCTTGTGCCAGTAAGCTGGAAGAGGCCTCAGCTCTCCCAGGTACCCGATCAATCACACTACACTGAACACGGCAAACCGAACAATACGTCTACTCTCCAAAGCAGACCCTCGGTTTTCTACATTTGGGGTCAACTTGCCTCAAAGGCTCTGTGAAGAGTTTTCATCTCATGTTGATTCTGTTGATTTCTATGAATGAAATCTTTAGGTTTTTAAATTTCATTTATTTATTCTTTGGATGAAGACTGCATTTCCCATGAGCACCATCAAGAACATCCTTACAGAGAATGACTTCATGTTGAGAATTAAGACATTGTTTGACACCAAAGCTGTGGCTGCATTGCTCTTATTTTAGGCCCTTTTACAACCCTCAATCAGTCAGTCCTGCAACTGTTAAGTTAAGGTGAAGATTTTTTTCCAGCATTCTCTAACAAGGATAACTTTCCTTTTATACAGATAAAATTGTCCACATGTTGTGCGTTTTGCAATCTTTAGTCATCTCATTGTGTTTTTGTTACAGAGGAGAACCAGGGAGAGGCTGATGAATGTCCTGTCTCTATGTGGTCCAGAGTCTGGCATTCCAAAAAATCCATCTGTAAGACTCCTCTCCTACTCTAAAGCCTCAGACAAGGTCTCTGTAAACCCACTGTTAAAATCCTGCATGTTGTTGTTGTTGTTGTTGTTGTGTTGTCTTTCAGATGTGGTTGATCTTGGTGGATCTGATATAGGTTTTGTTTGTTTTTATAGATATGTATGATGATTGTATTTACCCATACAAAAACTGAGGATTTGTCTTTACTTTTTTTTCATGTAGGTGGTATTTTCATCCAACGAGGATTTGGACTCTGCAGACCAGCAGACCAGTCTTATTCCTACAGTGGAGGAGGTGGTCCGAGAGGAGGAGGTGCAGGGAGAAGATGCGGGCAGTGAGCAGCAGTTTGGTGTCTTCAAGGACTTTGACTTCTTAGATGTGGAGCTGGAGGATGCTGAGGTGAGAAATCAATCAATCAGGGTATTTATTATATTTTTCAAAGTCGGATAATGTTATGTGTAGCAAAATTATGGAAGATGATATATTGAAATGAAAGAAGCTAATTATGTGTTCAGAATAAAACAATTTACATCAGTCACTCTAGAATGAACCCTTATTTTGCATCTCTATTTTTGTTTACTGACTTTACTGCTATAGTTCAAGATTAACAAAATTCATGTTTGTTTGTCTGATTTGTCCTGACTGCTACATTAGAAATGTCTCTGTGTGTAGTAACTGTCTTAGGTCTACTAACACACTTATTCCTTCTTTTCTCTTGCCACAAGGAGTGTCAGGTGAGTCTGTGGGCCACAAAGCTTCTTAGAGACGTTCTCTGGAGCGCCCTCATGGCTCTTTGTCATCAGAGTAAAGTGTTGTAGTTCACTTTGTTTTTAAATTGATGTTACTGTGGTTGTGCACCCTTTACTTTTGTAGTTTTTAGAGTACTGAATCATTTGCCATCCAAAAAGTGGAGAAATGTCACCTCACCCACTCAAACATGATGTGTTTTTGTAAGTTTTAATGTACATCTTGTGCTCGTCTTGTCCGTTTCCTTTCTCTCTTTCACACATGAACTACTGACATTAGAGAGCTGTCAGATTTTTTTTTTTTTTTTTTTAAGGAGTCAGGTTGTAAAATGTGTCTGTTTGCATTCACACATGCAGACCATCTAGATGAAGTCTATAAAGTTTCAGGGTTCAAGTTCACGTGTGAAAGGGGCTCATGGTTTGTGGGACATTCCCTCCTTCTGCATGCGTTGTGTCTCACTGCTGTTATCTCGGTTGTCCTGCAGGGGGAGAGCATGGACAACTTCAACTGGGGGGTGCGTCGCCGCTCCCTGGAGAGCATGGACAAAGGGGACACGCCGTCTTTGCAGGAGTGCCAGTACGCGGGCAGCACGCCAAGCCTCAACCTCACCAACCACGAGGACACGGACGAATCGTCTGAGGAGGAGGTACTGAGCGCTAGCCAGATTCTCACCCGCTCTGGCCTTGTAAGTCTTACTCCAATCAGGGTTCCCCCCCGCCCCAAACCGCCCCACCATGCTCCTCACACAGCCCGCTGGCATGGTGTGCGTGTGTGTGTGTGCATTCTAAGCTGGACCTGCTGCGGGTGTGGACAGGGGCTCTATGCTTGCTTCTTCGCTGGTGGTAGATTACCCCTTCAGGCCCTCTTCCTCTGACTGCTAGATTAATGCTGTTGTCCTTTTTTAAACCTTCGTAAGCACAGGCCAGAAAAATCCAAAAGATTGGTTTGAGCCACATTGGCTGAAGAATAATCAGTGATTTAATAAAACAGACAAGAGGAGAAAACTGATTTAAAAACATGTAAAGTATGACAGAATAACAGCATGTTCTTCTGGACTTGAACAGTTTCGCTGCTTGTCTCTGAGTCCTCTCTGCTTTGTTTTGCTTTGCCCCTCAGATCTTATCTCTTCTACCAATGCCATTAACATAAATGCTTTACCTCAATCTAATGAGGATGTTTTCTTCTCTCTTCTTCTGCTCTTCTTGATCTCGGTAGTGCACGGTGAGAGAATGAGCTTTTGCCTCTTCTGGATATTTGCTCCTAAAGTGTTTGTAGTGATCTAGTTTTACTCACTTTAACTCTAGAAAAAACAAGCATGCAGGATTATGTGTGTGTGCTTAAAGAATTAAGTTTGATATTTTGTAGATTTTTATCTCTGTTGGCATGATTTGACTTTTTGCCTGGAACAAATTTAAAACCGCTGAATCAGTTGAATGTCAAACTAAAATGACTAAACATGCTCGTCTGGAAACCAAAACATGATTAATGTTACCGTTATTTTCACTTAATATCAGGAGAGAACAAAAATCATTGTTAAAATCCTATAAACTGGCAAATACACCTTATAAAGTTTGAGTATGTTTAGGATTTTCTACCTCACAAAAAACACGTCTCAGCGCTGTTGGGATAGTGTGAATAGGAAGGATGTTCACCAGTGTTTCTTTTTGCACTCTCACACACTCAGTCATTAATTATGTAACATAATCTGATTCTACTCAAAAAATCCTGACCTTTTAAAATAACTTCTTAATGTCAAGTGAGCTTTGGAGTAGCAGAGGCATTGTTTTAAGTCAGTTAATAAGACAGTTTAATTGAAAGTCAAACAGTTGAATCATTTCCGACTTGAATCCAGAGATACTTTTTTAATAACCCTACAAGTTGCATATGACAGCATCAATTCATGCACTGTTCTTTATCAGAAAGTAACCAAGAGCTGTGTGACCTTGGATTGGCTGCTCATGCTGCAAGTTGCATTCAAGTAAAGAAAGATGTAGTTTAGAAATGTAGTATAGATGTAGTTTAAAATCCTTTTACTAAACTTTAAATTATTTAGTTAGCAAACTAAACTTTCCTGTTGCATATACAGTAACGTTATGGTCAGAGTTTGTGCAGTCATGTTTAATTCTTTCTGAGATTATTCTAAAATTTAGCTGCAACATGCAGTTTTTAGCTGTTTTGCACATCGACCTGCTGTTCATTTAAATGTTCACAGAATCTAAATAATTAAAGACTTGTGCATAAATGGCAATGTCACACATCATCAAAGTCTTAAATCTGTCATAATTAAGACCACTAGACGTACTTTAACTTTTTGCTGGAGACGCGAGTATGATCGTCACGCTCTGAAACTATTTGATGCTGTCAGATGAGGCTCCAGCCAGCTATCAACTTCCCTTAGATTAAAGTGGTTTTAAATCCTTTTTGCAGAGTCATGTTGATATTTGGTTGTAGTACCTCATACTGCTCTTGCAGTATTAGAAACATGCCGCACAAATTTGAAAAAAAGTTTTCCAAAGTTGTGTATTTAGTTTGCCAGGTTAACCCTAACAGTTTTTAGAACTGTTTTGTTTTAGATTTTTGTGGTGTCCTGTCCTGTGTTTCAGCCTTATTACGACCCTGAGGCTAACCCGTCTTTCTGTTATCTCTATTCAGCTGAACAGTGACTCTGCCACAGACGACACTGCGTCCAACCATGTGGATTCCTTGCAGCAGTCTCAGGAATCATGCAGCAGCGCCCTGACCGAGGAGGCAGCCGGCCTGCCTTCCCTACCCTCCCTCCCTCGCCTGGATAGCCCCATGTTGGAGATGGCCCACTCAGACAGCACCAGCAGCCAGCTGCCTGAGGTGGGATCAATCGGGAGCAGGAATAAACTGTGGTGCTCGGGTGCTTTCTAGCTCTCCTTATTTCTTTCTTTCTGGTCAATTTTCCACTGCTTCTGCTGTCCTTTTTGGCTTGTCTGTTGCTAAGACGGAGGATCAGGGTTACCTTTTAGGGGGCTGTAGATTATTAGGATCTGTCTGAACTCTGTCTGCCTGCTGTCGGGAAAGACGATGTGCGCTGCTTTTGCTGCTTCTAACTCCATCTACCAGCACTTGCTTTAACACTTCTGCTACGGTTGTGGGTACTGAAGTTTCATCCTCTTAAATAGCATATGTGTTCTTCGTCCCGTGGTTGGGGTGACTTGTTTGTCGAGGCTTGCTTGCTATGTGATTTGGGGAGAGATGAAAACAAATACTCACCTCAGGTTAGCTGTTACTGCTCACCTCCAATAACACAGCATCTGACCATTCCAACTAAAACCTCCATTAAACACTTGTGAAATGGACACCAGCTGCTTTATCTTCGTCAGAAGCATGTGTGAGTATACGTCCATTTCAAGTAATGTAATCAGTCAGCTGATTCAACACCTTTAATTATTTTAATACCATATTAACATGCATTAGCTTCTCCTCTACTTCTACTGACATTTATTACTCACACTAACAATGGTAAGTATACTGTGTTGTTCTGTTCTGTATTGAACAGAGGGTTAAGAATTTTGCAGTGTTCAAAATGTATTATTATTCAAATGAGAGGATTAGTGATGTTCTGAAGTGACACTTGAACAGAAACTTGAACTCTGACTTACTGACTTGTTTAAAGATTAAACACTCTGAAAGTGTTTTAAATTCAATACAGCTGAACACAGGTTCACAGAGACTGTGTCGGATTGGTTTGCAGTGTGGGGCTAAAGTTAGCAGAAATAGCACCACAGTCCTTCAGTCCAGCTTGGAGGTTTACATCCAGATACCTGTGCTGGTTCCCTCTACACTCTGGTCCAGTGGTTTCATGTCAGTTTAACCAGACACAGCCTACAAACAACTTTATCTCTGTTCATTAGATCAACATACTGACAAACCACCAGATGCTATCCATCATCTGTGCCTGTTTAAATCCAGGTAGTAGAGTGTAATAGCATTACAGCAGTAGCTATAGCTGTGCAGCACTTTAGATTCGACATATGACTGAATTTTTAATATTTTCCTGTCACAGACCTGAAATGCCTCTCAACTGACTACTAATTCTTAAGCTAACTTGCAAAGTTAGCAGTGTTTATTTATTAGTCAACTAAATGATAACATATCTAGAAGGGATTAATTTAAAGTCTTGGCTCTTGTTAATTGATGTTTGTAGGTGTTTCCAGCCCTCAGTGATGGTTGGGGAGGATTCTTAACTGGAACAGGGAGCACAATGCTCCCAAAGGCTTTTCTTTAACCTTAAATTACTTGAGAAAAAAGCTAATATCTAGTGAAACACTGAATGTCCCCTCTTTGTGATAAAGCTGTGGGGGCTGAGAAGTAAAGTACATGTTTGGCCTCTTCTCACATCTGATGAGAAAATGTTCAATAATGTGGATAAAATAAGATGTTAGTACTTACTTTAAAGAGCAAAATGTCAGAAACCTTATGTAACAGCTAAAGCAGTTTATTAATCTGGAGCAATACAGTGTGACTACACAAGTACATTCACAGAGCAGCACTACAGCGGTCTACAGAGGCATCCTGTTCTACCTTTGTTCCAGGGTACTGTCTTTATTTATAATCTGATTCCTTCAGTCTTAGAGAGTTAAATGTAAAAAAATATCTGCCCTAACATGCAGATCAGCCAAAACTCATGAAGGGTGGGGAACATAATGTAACACTGTAAAGCTACCGTAAAGAATTTTCAATCTGGTAATGATGCCTTTCTGTGACCTGAAAAAGCAAATGAGGCTGAAACCCTAGAGAGTGATTATTTTTAATGTAGTTGTTTTTGATGCCTGTTAACACCACTGAGAGGTTGGTTTCAGGTGAGGAGAAGAATAGCACTCTCCTCAAACAGCCTTTGTTTTCATTTTTTATACATTTTACACATCAAAGATTCAGTGAGTGATGTGATTGACTTTTAAAGGTGGCAGGATTTTTTTTCCTTTTTCTTTGCTAACAGTAAGATAGCTTAACAGAGAAGAAATGTGAGGAAGAAAAGGTTAGGAATGACATGCAGCAGGGGGTCGTGGCCTGGAGTGGAATCAGTGATCACTGCGATAAGGACTCTGGTCTCTATGCATGGGGTGCACATTTTGACTGCTGAGCTAAACCAACCCCCGACAACAGGATGAGATTTATGGTCAGAAAATGCTTAGTAGAGGACGAAACAAAAGCAGTACCTCTTTTGTCCACAGGGGGTGCTGAAACAAACACAAAACAAGAGTTCATCTGAGGAGCTTCATTTAATTTGATGTGCCAACTCCTAGTGAAGGGGTTTTGTCATCCTCGCTGACATCATTGTTGGGATCATACTGCCCTCTGCTTTCATCAGCTTTATTTATATCTTTAATTACTTTCATTTGGACTCACTGTGAGAATTAGTCTTTAAATTTCGTCATATTGTTTCTCCAGTGCACATTCAAACTGTTCAAATTAAATGTGTATCAATTGAATGCCCTAATTAAGGACACAGCTTACCTTTCAACAATTTATCTGCCTTAATCTTCCACCTACAACAATACAGCAACTGATAATCATGAAGCATCTTTTCAAGTCATAAAATCCTCAGGAAATCCCTCCCCCACTGACTGCGCTCTCCACACAGAACTGATGTAACTTTCTAGCAACTCGTTCCAGCTGACGCTCTCAAGATCAGCCCAAGGACATCTCCCCCATCGCAGCTCCGGCTCTTAGTGTAATGAGCCCCAGATAAAACCATCAATACTCTTACTCATTCCCTCCAGGATGGCCACGACCACTTCTAAAAGCTTTCTGTAATATAGCTGCTGTCTCTGTGATGTACTGGCTGTTTGCCACACTCAGGTTTTCCCCATGCATTAGACTTAAAAAAAAAAAAAAAAAAAAAAAAAAAAACAGAGGACGGGGAAAAACAAGTGATCTTAATTAGAGCCTCCCCTCTGAGCCATCAACGTATCCATCCTCTGTTATACCTACATGGTTCCTGTGCATGCAGGATTAATGTGCTTTTTTCCATCAGAGTCGGACACGGAGCTGCTTTTGTGCTCACGTTAATTACTGCTGTGAGGTGGTGTGTTAAAGCACTAAAGCAAGCTGTCAATTATGTGTTATTGAGTGCAGATCATAAATCAGTCCAGTCTGACGTAACATGCGTTAGAGAGCATACAGTGCGTCACATCCATCTCTTCTCCTGCTGCTGTTTTACTGACAGCTGGAAAGCTGGCTTTCTAATGCCATCCCAGTGATGGATTAATATTACTGTCTGTTTATTGATCCTTTTTCTTTTTCTTCAGTTTCTTATGATAGACATTAGCTTACATAGAGGGACGTAAAGAGCCATATGAGGGGCAGTGAGCGCAGTAGAAAAGTGCTGACTGAAAGTCCCTGTCGTATAATTACAGCTATCATGTGATAGTAACGCCAGGGGATGGCTGTTTTAATTTAACCTGCAGACGCTCTTAAATTGATGCAATAGCAGGACCACTCATGAAGCCGGGAGGATGAAACTGTTAAAATAAGAAGAGATCGTTTTAATGTGCTTTTTTTAAGTGGGAGAATCTGCTGAGCTGCTCCTGAGCGCCCCCCTCTGGCTTGTCTTACAGGACGCTGTAAGCGTGACTGCAGCCGACGAGCTGAGCAGCAGTGTGAGCGAGGACACGGGGTTTTGTAGCGCCCCCCCTCTGCCCTCTGACCATCAGGAGCTGTGTGACCTCCCAGACTCACATGACCCTCAGGATGCTCAGGAACCCCAGGAGATCCAGGACCCTCAGGATGCTCAGGAACCTCAGGAGATCCAGGACCCTCACGAAGACCTGGAACCTGCCCCCCCTCCCCCGCCGGCCATAGACACTCCACCGGGGTCCCTTTCTGAGGAGGACCCCCAAACAGTCCTTCCCTTGTCTCTGACCCTGCCCATGCCGTCTGAGACTAAGACCGACCCGGATCCGGACCCAGACAGCACCTGTGAGTCTGTGTGGGAGGAAGACGTGACGCAGGCCCTGAAGGAGCTGGATGAACGCTGTGAGGAAGAGGAGGCAGACTTCTCCGGCATGTCCAGGTAAGTGAAACGTTTCAAAAGAAAACTTCCTCACAGGTTTTGACTTGATGTCCGGTCAAGTCCTGATCCTTCAGTGATCTGTTGACGCGTTTAACAGATTCTAGTCTCTGGATTCTGCAGACTGGTTAATGTTGAAGAAACCAAGTAAATCTGGATGTGATCCTTTGTTTCATTATTCCACTGACTTGGTCGTTCATGAACAGAGGGACTTACATTTATGCCCCAAACAATGTAAAAAAATCAGAAGATCAGGCTGATTCTGATTTTCCAAATCACAACTATTTTAACAAACTTTGTTTACGGACATGTGAGCACTATTCACACAGGGTTAGAAAGACCACTGGACCTCAGGTAATTTGTGAATCAGTGCTGGGTGTGGCACTTTTGCAATGGACTAGAAAAGTCTGAAAGCTGGTGTAACTTGCAAACATTTCTGGAAACGCAGATTCAGCATCACACTTTACCAGGTACTGCCTGCTGGATATTCATGCAGAGAAAACAGTGTCCAGATGTGGTCATATTCTACAAAAAACATGCATCAAAAACAAAACCACTATGTCATATAAAGTTTGTAATCTACTACATAATAAAGCAGTTTGTGATGATCAACTTTTCCCTCTGTTTTCAGTAGTCAGAGGTGTTTACCCCGGGGTACCAAGATACAAATTTGGACTAGATAAGTGTCATCAGGTGACTTCTGTGTTTCCCTGAACATTGAGGGATTAACTGTGGAAGTTTGACTTTATAAATACAAATATGATTTATCACATGGGATTACAAACACTGACATCTTCCACATAACTTTGAATTAGCAGAGGTTCACAGTAGGGATGCATCGATCTGATCCTGGTATTGGTTATCGACCAGGTCGAGTCCCTCAAAGCTGGATCGAGTATTGGTTGGAACGGGCACAAAGACACGAAGGTTAAATTATGGTTAAATCAAATAAGATTTTTCACACTATTTTCTCACAAAATTGTCACTTTGTTTACAGTATGTGGTTACAAACACTTGTTGTACAGTTTGTGCTGGAATGTTCCCTCTGATGCACTTTCTTTGTTTTTTACTGCATTTCACGTCTACAGGATACATACAACTTTACAACTGAATATTCATTTCTGCAAGTTCTGAAGCATTGTTTTTACCAAACTGTTGGTAAACATTTAGACACTTAATAGTTTAAATAAAAATCAACTTCAGTAATTCCATATGTATTAGTTTTTGTGTATGTATTCAGTCTTATCCCACAGCAGGGCATGCAGGTTGTTATTTTAACACTGGTGTTGGATTGAGATTGGTTGATACCCAGAACCCAGGTATCAGTATCAGGACCAGATAAGTTGGATCGGTATCGATGCAATCGAACCACACACTTGGTGTCAAAGTAAACATGGATGTAGTCTGCTTGTTGCAAGTTGTGTGTGTGTGCGCCTTTTTTCATTGTAACAAAAATAAACATTATTGTGCGTGTAGTAAAATCTGAGACAGCAGCCTCTACATAAGATGAAGATGAGCAGGAAATCAGATTAAAAAAACTGTTCAGCATCCTGTTGGGGATGCTCCCTAATACCTTTCTATCAGCAGCTATGTGTTCCTGAAAAGTGAAGATTGAAGGTCTGAAAACTGGCAGAACTTCAACCCAGGGAGTCACAAACTGTCTATGGACCTTTCAGGTTATTGGAACGTTTGAGCTGAAACTCTGCTCACATCAGTCTGGTCCTCGTGTTTGTCAAGAGGATCTAATGGATCTAGTGAATTCTTTGTTGGGGTGCTGGCCTCAAACTGCTCAGATGCAGGATGTGCTGAAGGTGTAGAACTACTCACGATGATGTGATATTGATTCAGCTGCAATGTCCAAAATTAGCACAGGCTTGTCTGAAATGGAAACCTTTCCATCAGAATTAAAAGAATTAATCAGATTTAAACATTTTCCGTGTGCAGAAAAGTGCACACTCTGAAGGATTAAAGGGACTTTTCTACTCGTAGTCACTCAGTCATTTGAGATGTCTGACCTGTCAGTTCAGTTTACTGAAAGAATGATTGATTATACTTTACTGATTGTTTGCCTGACAGTTAAACAGTCAGTGCAGCATGTTTCAGTTTTTACAAGAAGAAACATCCAGTACAGGAAGCAGTGTGATGCAGCAGTGCTTGTTTTATGTTCAACTGAATGAATAAGTGTTTACAAAATCCAGTTTAAGGTTTTTATTGTAATAAATATGATTGCTGTGGATCTGGCTTCTCGCTGAGGTATATGGATGACAGTTTGTGGCTTTTAAGATGGTCCGATGAGTAATTTCTGTCCTGGCTCGGCTCCCATGTGAGCTGAGACCATGAAGGAGAGCCAGGGTGGGCTGGCAGCGGTCCATATTCAAACAGTCCCTCTTCAAGGTGGGCCAAATCTGTTTGGAGGACGATGGTAAAGCCTCTTTTTTTAAAATGAAGCAATATGAAGAGGCAGTGCTTACTTAGCCTCTTACTAGCATACATCTGTACTCAAGGTCTTTACTCAGCTAAGCCATGCATGATTGATAGTACAGAGTGTGAGTGGGATGTACTCAGAGTGATTGTCTGAAAACAGCGGGTCACTAAGCAGTTTAGTGTTTTCCTCTGTACCAGGATTTATGTGAGTGGGTGAGAGAAAGATAAAAACAACTCCTCTGTCAGGTCAGCAGCTGCCTCTGTTGTGCAGAAGAGAGTGTGTGTGATTGTGTGTGTGGATGCCAGCCTTGTATAGAGCTCTCTGCAGTCCTGTGTGGGATGGGAGTGCAGTGCGCTAGTGCTGTTAGCAGTTGCAGCACAGCCGAGCCGCAGACGAGGGGAGAGAGTGAGGGAAAGAGAAGCGGTAGTTGGGGTGAGGATGAGGACAGAGGCTGTGTCCGCTGCAGCGCTCGGCAGCGCAGGCTTCAGATACTTATATTCTGTCTGCTTCTTCAGGCTGTTCGGTCCGACGGGCCTGTGAGTATCAGTGTGTGTGTGGTGGAGAGAGAGAGAGAGAGAGAGAGAGAGAGAGAGCTGCTTGGGCGATGCTAATATGCTAATGGCTCATATGTTGTTGTTGTTGTGCTACAGCACTGCAGTAGATAAGAGCTCTCAAATACTGCAGCAAAATCTGCAGCGAGGGAGGCAGAGAGCCATTGATGTTAGGTTGTTTACTTGCAGATCGTAAGGATAAGTGTGTGTGTGTTTACATTTGCCCTTCAGTGCAGACTCAGGGAAGTGTGTGAGTGTGTTGGATTGTAGCTCATCGGCCCCCGTGTGTGTTTCAGCCAAGATGAAGGTGATGCAGACTGCTTCCCAGAGATCCAGGCCTCTCCGCCCCCTTCGCCCTTCCTCTCTGCCATCCTGGCCGCGTTCCAGCCTGTTGCCTATGACAATGAGGAAGATGCTTGGCGTTGCCATGTCAACCAGATGTTGTCAGACACCGATGGCTCCTCTGCTGTTTACACCTTCCACGTGTTCTCCAGACTCTTTCAGGTACATGCCTCCTCCTCTTTGCTTCTTCGTATTTTAGTGGGCTTGTTGTCTGATTGTATAAGAGTGTTTACTTGCAGGCGTTCTCATTTCCTCTCTTTGTTCACTGCAGAGCATTCAGAGGAAATTTGGCTGCATCACACATGCGTCTGTTCGCTTTCTCGGGGAAAGGCTCCAGCGAATGGGTAATCAGTTCCTCAGCTCCCTGGAAGTCATGACGTCTCGCTCTCAGTGCCCCACTGTGCTGCTGGACGCAGAGACGGTGAGAGAGTGCCTCATGGATAGCTCATTCATTTACTGCTTTTACATGATTTTGAATGGAATTTAGTCATAACGAAGCTTAACTTGACAGTCAGTCGGATATTATAAGAACACTGCAGTGAATTCATCGCACAGAAATTTGAAGTCACAGTGATTGTTGCTCTTCTGCTGCATCCCAGTTTTGATTCTCTTCTTAATGGCAACTTTTCATCTTCTCAGATGAACTCAAACTTTCAGCTTTCCCTTCAGAAAATGTTGGAACTTACTGTTTTGATTTGTTGCCGTTTCCATCCTTGAGCTGTTGTTTTTGCTTCAGAAATCTATCGATGCTCCAAGACTTATTTTTGGCGACAACTCTCAGGATGCAGAACTTTTTATTTTTGTCAGGCTGACTGTTAAAAACCTCCAGCCAAAAATGAAGCAACCAAATTTTCTCTCTTTAGCTTCGTTACATTTAAATTGTTTACTGTAGTTGATGAATAAAGCTAAATAGGTATAACATATAGTTAATCGTTTGAAGACAAAGTGCTGCATGTTTGGCACATCACCAGGTGTGTGTGTGTGTGTGTGTGTGTGTGTGTGTGTGTGTGTGTGTGTGTGTGTGTGTGTGTGTGTGTGTGTGTGTGTGTGTGTGTCCCACTGTGGATATCTTTGTGTCATGTGCATTATGTGTGTTGTGGGTTAATGTTTGTGGTGTCCTGTCTCACTGTTGTAGCTGGTCTCTTGTGGACTGTTGGAGACTCTGAAGTTTAGTGTGCTGGAGTTGCAGGAACACCTGGACACCTACACCGCCAAGAGAGAAGCAGCAGAGCTCGTGAGTCTCCAAATCATCTTTTACCGTTTCTGCTTTAGCATTCTCTTTGAACCTTTTTCCCCCCGGACAGATTCCATCTTATTCCTGTGATTCTAAAGATTGCAACAACCGCAGTTTAAGCTGCTGTGTGTGCAAGACTCTAAAGAGCTTCCTTATTAAGGCCTCTTATCTTAAGAAAGACGTGTGTGTGTGTGTGTTTCAATGGCTCGTTGTTCATCTGCACCACAGAAGACCAAAAGAACGTGGAGACAAACAGCTGAGACTGAGGAAGATGAGCCACAGTCTGTCTCATCAGCAGAGCGGACATTAAACCACCGCTTGGTATGAGTAGATATAGCTGCTGTTAGTGTCTGCATCACAGTGACTTCCCCCGCTGAGGGGATAAAAATAACCCTCAGTGCTCCTAAATCAGTTATAGAGGACCAGCAGGAGGAGCTGTGAGGGCCGGGAGGAGGACTAGAGGGGGAGGGGAGTGAAAAGAAGAGATGAGATTGAGGTTCTGGGATGCAGGAGCTCTAATTGAATGAGACGGCAATGGTCCCTGGAGGCCCAGATACTATCCCATGCTCTGTAACAGGCCTTCTTTAATTCGCTAAGTACAACACACTTATTAAATCTCCTCCCTGACCCACCTCTGTTATATACGCACACAGATGTAGATGCATTCAAGGGAGGAAAAAAAAAGAAGTTCTTGTATTGCATCAAGTTGCCAATCTTCGTCTCCATCCTCTAATCCTTTATGGTGTCTTTTTTCCTCCTTCTGTCTCATCTCTCTCCATCTTCCGTCCCTCTGATCCTGTAGTGGCTGGAAAACTGCAGGAAAACATTTGGAGACAAAGACAGCAGCCAACGCCCAAATACTCACGCACAGGTAGGAATGGACTCAGTGTTTCCTGTGATCATCAATATGACCTAAAGGAGTCTGTTAGCTGCTGCAGCTAAATGACGGCTGAATGAACACCACCTCTGTGTCAAGACAGAAGGAAGATGTTCAGTTATCAGAAATCTTTATCAGAAGCATGTTTGGGGAACTGAAGTTAGCATCCAGTTCCAAGGGCTCAAACTCAGCAGGCAGTGAAAGTGGAAGCTGCATGTACAAGAAATACATGACACAACGTTACTGATGAGAAGCAAATTAAACATACACCAGGGTTTAGACGGGTCACTTTGTCATTTATTCATTTCTGAAATAAACAATTTCTACACTGATACTTGAGACTTAAAGATACACTGAACTTAAGCTACAATAAGGTATGATACAACATGAAGTGATATTGATACGATTCAATTAAGTACGATGAGATGAGGTACAGAACAGTTTGATAAGGTACGATACTGTATGTTATAAAGTACAATACAGTAAGTTACAATAGGATACGAAACACTGATTGATTCGATGGATACGACACTATGATTGGGAACAATACGATATGTTGGGTAAAGTATGACACGATGACACTACAATAACGCGTTACAACGATACTATTGGATGAAATATTATCAATAAGTTACAATGTGATAGGATAAAATGCTCTACAATATGATAAGGTATGAAAGGGTACCATAATGTAGGATTAAATACCGTTTATATCGTGTGTGATTTAGTGTCAAGTTTGACGTTTTTTTCCCACAGTAACCAAATTCATGTCCAAGCTTCAGACTAGAGGTGGCCTCTTAAAATGTTTGCATGTGCTGCATTTCTTTTGCATTTTTTCAGCCTTATACCCAAGTTACTTTGTTTTCTGTTTAGATGACAAATGTGATTCTATTTTTGACACAAAACAAAAAGCACTTTTCCTGGATTGGTAACAGGCCTAAAAAAAGCTAAAAGAGGTCATTTAAGAGCCATCAAAGGAAAGGTTTCAGCTGTGTTAGTACCCTCTAGTGACAGAAGCTCTTATGTTGTTGCAACATTATGTTGCTGCCTCTCTCTCTCTCTCTCTCTCTTTCTCTCTCTCTCTCTCTCTCTCTCTCTCTCTCTCTCTCTCTCTCTCTCTCTCTCTCTTTGTTACCCACAGAGCAGTTGTTAAAGCACTACTTGGGACAAAATACTTAAAGTGAGAAGAGACCGATTCTCTGTTAATTTATCCATAGCTGATCTCTTGCAGGAGACAGAAGAGCTTCTCTGATTAGTAGGGGAGTCACGGTACACAAAAATTTAAGTTAGGTACAGATTTCAGTTTTGGTGCTTCACCTGACTTTAAGTTGCAGGACCAGCTAGACTATGAAAAAAGTGTGACTTATAGTCTGGAAAATACAGGAACAATCAGTCCACATGTGGACTGGACCGAAGGCCCTGTACTGAAACGGTCCTGTCCGAGTATGTGTACTGTTACACCCCTACTGATTAGCAAGTATATGTTTTGTGAATCAGTGAATCCTCACATCTTAACCAATAGGTAACCACCAGTCTAAAAATTTGAGGCATTGTGTAAGTGACAAAATCTGCAGTTCACTAAGTGTCCACTTGAGGCTGGCTCTGGAAATACTGGAAACCACATACACACCAAGCCAAAAAAAAGGAAAAGGCTGTCTTCACAGCAGAAAGAAACGCGTCAACGGAGTGGTACAAAAAATGTCTCTTGTCTGAATAGATGATTTCTCTAATAGCACACACTGAACAGAGGGTGACATTTCTTCTGAATCAGCAGTTTAGAAGATACTAAAAACACAAGTTTGCCCAATCAGAGGCAGGTGAGTGCCCTGAAGCTGTTAGTATAGAGGCTCAAGGCCCCCTTATTTCCAATATGGCTGCTGTTGATGATTTGGTTGAAAACTCAGTCTCTGCGACATCACCAGTCTGTTTCTGAAACAGTTTATTGTTTGTTTATTGTAGTCTACGATCTTGACCTTCTGTCACTATGTCTGTATATGGATGTAATGTAAGACGTCAAACAAAAGCAGTTTCAGCAGACAGTGTCCTCTACTGTTTGGAAAGGGTTTCAGGATTCATTTTCCATCCCAACAGTCACCCCGTTTCTGTATTGGTCGTTACTTGTCTCGAGAGGTACCGTTAAATCCTTGCAGGATATACAGGTTTATATTTAGGACTATGCCGGCAGGTGGAATACCTGGTCCAGTCTGCCAACTTAAATCTAACTTCAGAAAGTGTTTCACTCAAGCAAGCTGGTAGCATTTAGTTAGCTAGCTGTTACTTTGCTACACTGCCTGTATCCTCTGCCAGCTTCTGCTGATAGTTCTTGGTAAGCATCAGTTTATCATAAAGAGTCGTCACAAGTAAAGACGGATTCAAACTGCACGTTGTTCAGACATTGGCAGAGTGGGCTGATGATCTCAGACGTCAGTTTTTCAGGCAAACCAGCTGCTCAGCAGACCTAACAGCATGTTACAAATGTTACACAGCTTCTGTTGGATGCTGTTGTTTTTCTTCTTCTCAAATATCACTAACAACGACGATGATTTGTTGCTATGGAGCAGGTTTTAGTCAACCCAAGTTCCCCGCTGGAGCAAACACAGACAGGAACACACCCCATCAGTAAGGAAAAGGAGCATTTTAGGTGTTCTCCAAGGGACTTTCTTTTCTTCCCTTTGGTGATGAAAAAATATGAATAATAAAGACTGACCGAATAAACCTCTTTGAGCCCTCAGGTGTTTTCTAGCATAAACTCTTACTAATTAAACTGCAAAAAGTGTCCATTTTTCATGTTTTCCATGAGGAAAAAAATTACAAATTACAATGACCAAAGGAGAAAATAAACACCTTTACACAGGAACTTATTTATCAACATTTCTCATTACTCTTTCCATTGTAAGATTAATTTTAGGTTGATGGTGTCTGCACATTTTAGGCTCATATTCATGCTTGTTTTTTAAAGATGTAATAAAATTAGAAGAAAAAAAGGTTTTCCTCTCTGAACTAATCCGTCCTCAGTCTCTGCATGTTCTTCACTCCACATCCTTCAGTTGCTGACTTTTTGACTCAGCTTGAGCTTCCCGCACAGATCTGTGGATATCACGCTCCCAGCTTCGTTTGTGTTTAATTTCTACGCACACAGATGCAGTCTGAGGTTAAACTGATGCTCAGTACATTCACAGGTCTTTTACTCCTCCTCCTCCTCCTCCTCCTCCTCCTCCTCCTCCCGTATTTCCTCTCTGTCTTCACACATGCTGTTACGGAGCCTCTTCAGAATGAAGGTTGAAGTGGGCTCACATGTGTTGCGGCACTGAGTCCTCCCTGAATGTGTCTCAGCTGCCGTGTGAAAGCTCACTAATTCTTGGTCTTTCTCTCCTTCTGTTTTGTTTGTTGTTTTGTTTTTGTGACCTGCTCACCTTCTTGCTTAGCAAATGGAAAAACTAGCAGTAAGTGGTTCTCATATTACGAACTCTTAATAATCATATCGTCTGGACAAAACACTGATCATCTCATTCCTCTCTGTGCATATCTGCGCTGCCCGCCCCGCCCACCTTTGAATCTGTCTCTGCCTCGATCGGTCATGTAACCCAGCTCAGCCCCTCCATCCACCCAATCATCATTGACTCTTATCCCATAATGCATATCTGTTCTTTCTGTAGCTACATTCCGCCTGGATACTTAGTGTTTTAACCTCTTTTTACTGCACACTGATTCTGTCTGCAGATAGATGAGGATGTCTCAGTGATTTCAGAGGCAGTGCTCGTCTTGGTAGAGGAAGAGCAGAGAGATCATGTTGCTGTCAGGATTTGATAACTTTCATTTTGCATGTGTTTTATTCCCATAATCTCTTTGTTTGACCATTTTCCCTCCACGTTTTCCTGGATTAGACACTTTTGATAACATCTCTGGGCCCCTCACCCAGTCAGACATACTGGTTCCAGTAAGGAGCGTCACTGGAGGTGGTGATGGATAATTTCTAATCGAGATCTAATGACTAATTTTGTTAATGGTAGACTCACCTCTCGCTCCGAAGCCCACAGCCGGATGCTCTAGGTCATGTTAACCCTTTCATCTACTCCCACGTCTCTAACCCAGGATCCCCATTCGTCTAATCATGTCACCACAGCGTCATGTTAATGCAGGTCAGACTGCTGTGCTGTGCCATCACGTGACTGTGTGAATGTTTCTGTCTCTGTAGGAGCTGGAGTTGTGTCGCAGGCTCTATAAGTTGCACTTTCAGCTGCTGCTGCTCTTCCAGGCGTACTGTAAGCTCATCAGCAGGGTGGACACCATCAAGAGGGAGGCCGAGGTGAGACGAAAAACAAGTTTACTGAATATAATTTCTGTTGAGCTCTCTGACAAAATATTATTTTCATGTCGTTGGAGTTTCTGGAACAGTGATGTTATAGCAAAAATTAAAAATGACAGAGAGACTGTGGGGGATACGTTCCTTCACAGCCAGCTGCTAATCTGGTTAGTGAGGAGCTGATATCTGAGGAGACAGAGGAAGGAAATGAAAAGCAGAGCAATCATTGGATAGAGTGTTAGCTTATGGTGACTGTTTTTTTTTTTATTGGCTTACAGAGTTGATTGGTAACCCTGTTGGCTGCACACAAAAAACAACATGAATGCTCTGTTTGCTAAATATTTATTTTAGTGATATCTGTAAAAAAAAAAAAAAAAAAAGTGTCATCGTTACAGACTGATGAACTCAAAGCTCAGTTGTCTCTCTATACCAAATAAGTGGTCAGTTTTCTGCAATGTTACCGGCTGCTTAAACATCAGCAAACTCTGCTTCTGAGCAAGGAAAATGTTCTCCACTAGGGGGCGATATGAGGAAAACATGTCAGGATTTTTATTGGGCAGGATCAAGATCTGGATTTTATCAGAACTGTTTTTCATATTCAGACTATTTTGACCCTCAAACAACATTTTTAGCCCAAAATTTTTCTTATCCTGCGATCTGAGACTGTTTTTGTGCAACATTTCATAACTTTAATCTGGTCTTGTGTCCTCTAATGTGTTTTTTGAACTCTCACATTTTCACATCATGATAAATTCATTCATTTAAAGACGTCAGCTGTAAGAGCTGTTGAGTTTGTGCAGAATGTACAGAGCTTCAGCTTTATACAGATTGCCTGTACACTGAAAATGTAAATGTTCACACAATTTAGAACATGATTCATTTCATTGCCATGATTAATACACCAGTATTCAGTCCAGTTATTGGTATCTGGTTGAAGAGTGGCATAGTGGGCATAACAATCTGCACAAACGGGTTACTGCCTGCATAAACAAAGACAGCCTGCTCCTCTAATGTTTGTCTTTAATAACTGTCAGGCTTTATTTCCACCACACTGTCCATTATCCTTCAAATATGGTGCCTTGAAGCTCACGGACATGAACACTTATCAGAAGCAGGGATGCTTTATTGTTGCATATTGTGGTTGCCCGCTGCCGGCCTCTCAGGAACACGTGCCGTCTTATCCTCGCTCACATCAGCAGCCGGCTGCAGCAGAGATATAAGCTCCTCTGTTTACTCGTAGTCTCACCCTCAGTAATACTGAGACACTGTGGCAGCTTCAATCTCTCTCATCTCCTCCGTCAGAGAATCAGGAACAGACAAATCACATTATGCTACATCGTGCTGCTGTGAGAGTACCGTTTCCTCATAATGGCGTCTCACAGTCTCTTTGTCTCAGTGCTTTCTAAAAGCTTTTCCTCACAAAAAAACACTATAAAAAAATCTGACAGTTCTGTTTTGAATTCAGACTGCTGTTTCTGTGTTTAGCTCCAAAAGCAGCTAGATGTGTTTCTGTCAATCCCACTCTGAGCTGCGTCCTGGAGGAGCTTTAATTAGATTGAAGCTCTTAATGAAAATGAATTATTTCTCATATTGAGTGACGGGGTCAGCTGCTGCAGTAAATAATGTCTGCGTGTCGATCCTGTGTACGTATGCTGTGATACACAGAGTCACGATGTTCGTCTCGTCTTTGTTTCTAAGGTGACCAACATGTCTGAAGAACTCAGCATCCTGGAGAGCTGTCTGAAGGAGGCAGAGACAGGAAATGATGGCCAGGAGGATGTGTGCATGTCAGACGCGGCGCAGACCAACACGGAGACAGCGATCCAATCACTGATAGAGAGTCTGAGAGGCAGAGACTTCAGCTCTGCTCTCTCACAGGTCAAAATCTTCAGGTGAGATGAGCAGAGAGCAGCACGAACAAACTTGTTCATCAAGTCGACACATTTATGGAGTCTGCTTCCGAGAAAAACACAGTCACAGTTTAAAAGTCAGGATTCGTTTTTATCAAGGCATGATTAAAGTAAATGATCCTCCTCTCATTTGATTTCTTTGCTTTCATATGCATAAATTTTAAATCACTGGTACAACTTCAACCAACATCCTTTCGATAACAAGTGTGTGTGAAATACTTGATTCTGATTGGTCAGAAACCCATGACAAGGCCAATTAATTCTCAGCAGCATTTTAAGACTTGGTTCTAAAAGTTTCTTAGTTTTTTCCACAAAAACTGCACTGCATGCTCGGCTCGTGCTTTCATGATCGATACGAAAGCACCCGCTCAACGTGCAGAGCAAACTGTTGTTGCATGTTTCTCTGCATGTTCTCATCCTCTCTCTCCTACGCCTCCAGGTCTTTGTGGCCAAACGACATCTTTGGCAACGAGACAGATGATGCAGTCCAGACCCTTCTGCACATCTACTTCCGTCACCAGACGCTGGGTCAGACGGGCTGCCTGGCGGTGGTCGGCCCCAGCAGGGACCTGTCCCAGGCCAGCACCCGCCTCATGGAGCTCAACCTGCAGATCCGAGAGGCTCTGAGTCAGGCACAGGCCTGCCAGACCCACACCACCATGGTCAGCACGGGACTGTGAGGCTGTGGGGCTGCAGGCTGCAGAACTGGACTAGACTGGACACAACCCCCCCCTCCCCACCCCCTGCTCTACACAGACCTTACCTCAGCCGTAGAGAGAGGGTGGACAGTGAGGGGCTTCAGAAGGAGGACGAGAGAGACTCCACCTATAAAGGGCTAAAGGATGTGTGGGAATAACTGTGACTCTTAATATATATTATTATATGTATGAATGCTTAAAGCTAACACCTTTCCCAGAACAAGCCAACCTGCAAAATTCAGTTGCAATAAGTCATGTGGTGGTGTGTTTGAAGAAGAAAAAGAGAGGACTCGGTGGGATTTTTCTTCTTTTTGTTTTCCTTTACTTTTCTGTTTGCTGGATCTGACCTGCGGGGTCCATCACACCGTGTGGTGGCCTCCTCGGGTCCTGGGCTGGATGTTGGTAATGAAGGTTGTTAGAACCAGTCCAGAGGAGGTGTGGATTGTGTGAGGGTGCACCATCAAGATTCATAAGCAAAGAGGCAAAAACCTTATTAAGAAAAAAAAACAAAGTTTTCAAAAGCATGCTTGAAAGAGAGAAGCACTGCAAGAATATTTTTTTGAGAAATGTATTTTTTATTAGAGCTAACATCCTAGGTTGTAAATGTTAGGATATTTAACATGTAATTGTAACCCTGTGGGAAGCTTCAGGGAGTGTAAAAAGAGAAATATATCTGTTTATTGATCTGCGCTGAGAGGAGAGTCCCTTCAACAGGTCTTCACGCAAATCTCACTCTTTAACCAAATAAGTAGCTGCCTTTAGACTGTGTGACATATATTGGATATTCTGGTATATACGCTCACACACAAATGCATACGATTGCACAGGAGTGCAGACTGGCTACAACTCACTATGGAAACATAACTTATTTTACTCTGTATATATTTTAGAAAATGTATAGTGTAAAACCAGTATTTTTCCCTTGTACTTTTTGTGTAATGCACTGTTCATCCGGGTAGGATGTCTGTATAAAGCTAACGAGATGAGAGAAAGCCAAGACCAGGTCTGAGTCTTTAATGATCTGCTCCACCTTTTTTCATTCAATCACAAACTTCTACATTTCCCAAAGGCTGCCTCGGCTGGTGCTGGCTGTGGTCTCGTTGAAGGAGAGTCACGGCTCATTCGGGACACACCATCACCCTGCTTCAGCCACGGTGATGGCAGGGGGAGATCTGACGTAGCCCCTCCCCGTCTCCCGTCGGACCACGCCAGTCCAGCCGAGTCTTATGCATTCCTTCTCTCCACTGTGATCTTTTTGTTCGTCTCCTCTGCGTGGGCTCGTCTTTACTGAAGGGGAGACTCCGGTTTGTTTGTCCTTGTAGGTTGATCTCATTGCAGAGCTGTTTTCCTCTTTCATTGAAGCTTCGCTCTGCTCTCAGAATGGCCCTACTTGCTGCTGTGACTGCAGGACATGAACCGTTATCTGAACGCTTTCTGGAAACTTGTCATGGCACATTGTAACAGTCACTGTACTCATTCCTCAGAGAGCTTTTTTTCCCTGCTTGTCTGGTACATTTGAATGCTGTTCTTAATTATTTAATGAATATATTATTTACCTGGAAGATGTTTTAATGTAGAGGTGCATTATACATTTTTTTTTCTTGTTCACTCACATACCAGCCTTCTCTCTGGATAAATAAAAACCTAATCATGCAGAAGCAGCTTGGTCTCATGTTTGAAGAGTTCCTCTTCCTCTGTGAGGAGTTCTTAGCTGGAAATGATCAGTGACAGATTTTCTATTTTGTGACTAGCATTGCCTGAAAATAGAATTCCCCATGACAATGAGAAATTCATGTTAGACATTTCAAATTAAAAAAGGTTGATTTTTTTTGGTCAGAAAACATAACTAATCAAAACAAAATCAGCAAAGACAAATTATTTTACTCACAGAGGGAACCAGAATCAACAAAACCAGAAAGTTTCTTACAAGAGTGCTAAATTACTTTGACTATATAGAGCTTGAATGTTGTAACTTCATTTCCATCTGCCTCCATGGATGCTGACATAAGAGGGCTGACTAATAAGTTGTGAGCCTCATATTTAAGGGATTGACTTTTGGCGGACATATTGCTTTATTTTTCAACATAATCATCTTCAGTCTCTGTACACTTTTGCCAGCCATGTTTAAGGGCCTCAGTGCTACTTTTAAATAAGTCCTTTTCTTGACCGTTCAGAAAGTCCTCCACTGCATGTATGACGTCATCACCTGACCCAAAGTGGGTACCGGAAATGGCTTTTTTTCAATTTTGGAAATAGATGAAAGTCTGATGGAGCGAGATCAGGTGAAAAAAGGGGGATGCTCAATTTATTCAAAGCCACAATCATTAATGGCAACCATGGCAACGACAGACCTGTGACCAGGAGCATTGACCTGGTGGAACAACACACCTTCACTGAGTTTACTGAGCGATGTTTGAGTTTAATATTTTCTCCCAACTGCCTAAGAAGTGATGCATAACAATCGCCATTGATTGTTTGTCCCTTCAGCCAGAACAATATCATGGACTTAATTGACCATATCTGGGGTTGCAGCAGCAGTGTTGGGTAGCAGCGGCACCTCAAATAGCGACGTTAATACTTTAACTACATTTTTCAATAACGACGTGGTGGAGTCATTATTTTCAGAATCAATGAACTTTTTAATAGCTTAGCTGATTTTTTTTTTTTTTTTGGTCGTGTCTTAAAATGAGTGAAGTTGAACTGCTTGGAGTGGAGCTTTCTGCTGCGCTCTCATTTCACCGTTCAAGGATCAGACAGTGATGCTTTTTCCAAACACTACACGACTGTAGAAGCTGAGGTGCTGTCGTATTCTTAATTATACAGTCTATGGTCGTATTATGATCACGTCACACAACAATCCTGTTGCTTACGACTGCACTGCATATACACAACAAGGGGCAGCATCCGGTAGAGAAAAATGAAGCCTCTGCAGAAGTGCTAAAAGTTTGTTGTTGTTGTTTTGTTTTTTTTTTTTTTAAAAAAAACAGATTGTCAGGAGTACTAATGTTTCTCAGTCATAATGGTTCTGCTCATAAGTAGGAAAGCTGCATTTATTTGTAAGCAAAATTGTTTCCATGCTTCTTCTCAGTTGTGGGGTTATCCCTGGTCAAAATTTCCTTTTAATAATGTCCTTTCCCTTGTCAACAAGTTGGGCAAAGAGAAACGGCTGATCTTTGTGTCCAGTTTGGTTTACACTCTTTTTCCTGTGGTTTTCTCTGCCATGGTTATTCCAGAATCCCAGTCATTAAAAGTCTGCTTATATATAGATCTGCTTATCGTTTAACTGCTTACAATTAGCAGAATACCCCAGTAGATATAATTTCAATAAGTTTAACTCTGCTTTTATTTCAAACCTACAGGAGGTCTTCACAGGTTTTTGGTGGGCTTCAATGACCACTTAATTATTATAACCTTTACTCCACCTTTACTTCTGGAAGGACTAAGGTTGAGTGATCAGTCAGAGTGAAAGAAAGCATAAGCACAGAGTGCAGGAAAGCAGTTTATTACTTTGGCGTTTGGTGCTCACCATTAATTTCGTCAACACAAAACAGGCGTGAAATAAAGTTTTTAAACAAATATCTCCTTAGCATCCAAGATGCCATTATTGTTTTATCTGTAAATATAGAGCACTGGGCTGAAGATGCCCCACTCAGGACATGTTCTGATGTGTTTCAAGGCAAAGTTCAGGTGGGACACCTCTTAGATGATGTATTTGAAGCTAAAAGTGCTGTCGCAGGAGAGCCGCTTGCCTTTGCATCTGCCACACAAGTCCTGTCTGTGGGGCCGTTTGGGGTCAACGTGGCGTTGTGTAAGTGCACAGCAACAGCGTGCTTTGTTGCAGGTCTAAGGTGGGAGGAAAGAGGCTCGTTTACGTCATGACAGACTAGACATTTGATAAACAGTTGTTAAAGTGCTTACGTGACAGGTGATGTCCTCAACGCGGTATGGGTTGAATTCCTTTGAGCATTTCCTGCAGTACTGTTTGAAGTAAACCTGTAACACACCCTACTTCAGTTACTGTTTGCCATGGCCATGCCAGCAGAGCTCCGACTGGACACAAATTGCTCTAAGCTTTCCCAGGTTAAATGAAGAATGGAAAATTAAAGTGCTCACCTTGTTGGTGCCCTGAACACACCACACATAGGCGCTCTCCCACCGCAGGTTGCATGCCTTACAGTGATAATATCCATACTTCTGTTCCAGAAACTGATAGATAAAAGGACATCAGTAAGCCTCATCACAATACAGGTCCTCAGTCATAGACTTTTAAATCAGTAACACTTTCTGGGTGTTTATCTGCTTCAGTTACATGTATAATAGAGATTTCATTACACTCATGAATCCTGATTCAGTAAATTCAAGATATCTTCTTTCAAAGGTCATTTTCACAATGGAAAGCTTATGAAACCAATCACAACAGGAGGACTGAATCTTTTTTTTTTTTTTTTTTAATTAAATGTACTGAAAGTTTGTGATACCATATTCCGAATTCAGACAAGAATGCTCTATAAGAGTCTTAATTCATCATATTTGATACTTTTGAATCAATTGCTAATGCTAATCACTCTGGAAATTAGTCAGTTTTTATAGGTAAAGCAAACCCAAATGTTATAGATTGTCAGGGCACTTTGTCATTTTAAAATTTGACAGCAGAGAATACAGTTAACACTGGCTGTAATTAAGCGTTGGCAGTTAATATTACAAAGTTAGCCTAAATGCTAGCATTCTTTACTGGGTTAAGATAAAGTATTTTTGAATACCTGAAAACAAAAGTTGTGGGAACCGCACATTGCTTTTATAAAACTCTATTGTTTAGGTTTTTCTTTGCGGAATCTGAATTCAGTTCAGAAAGAGGCAACGCTCAGGCTAGCCACTAGCAAGGAATAGCTATGCTCTGAGCATTTAATGTTTAGCCTAGATGCTAGCTCTGTTTCAAAGTGGTCAGACATAAATTCATGTTTCTTTATTGTTTTGATTAAAAAAACTCAATGTTTGTATTGTTTTCAATTTTAATGTACTTTCTGTTGAGTTTTGTTTTTCAGGAAGGTCAGTCGGCGGCCTTGATAGCAATAGTTTAAGTGAAAAGGTGTAGTAGTTAGCGTTAACTTTAGCTCGTGCTAACTTAGTGGTTAAATCAAGTATTTCTTAAGTATATTTGATTGTATTACATAAAGAGTTTTTAGGGAGGGTCGTCAGATTTCTTTGTTCTTGCAAGATTTGAACAGACTCCACCTGACAGGAGTTTTAATTTTGCCCACTGGTCAGGGTAGAACTCACCTGAAAGCGCACGCGCGCGTTGCTCTTTAACCCCTCTGCTGTTTTAGTTTCCTGCGCATTTTCACTCTTCTCCTGCTGTTTGGTCTTTAACTTTTTGCGCTGTTCTGGGAGCTTTGGGGTCTTTCCCTCTTCATCTGCCCGGTTCTCCTCTACGTTCTCCTTCCCGCTGTTCTCATGTGGATCCCCGGGCGGCTCTCCGGTTTCTTCCTCGACACATGAAGCTCCTTTGTTGTTATTTTCATCCACCATGAACGAGGTGACGCTCCTGTATGCGATGGGGGAATACACAGCCAAGGTGCGGGGGTATCGCACACCGCTGGGGCTGACGGGCTCCTCCTGCCGCCTGCCGAGCCGAAAGTCCCGCTTAATGGCGAGGAGTGTCCGCGGACCAATGGAGCACTGCACCGAGGCGTCCCTCTTCGGGTTCACCTGCACCGCTACATCCTTGGTGTTGGCCTTCCGGAGCCTCGGGGTAAGTTTGGGGTTGATCTGAAGTAAGATTGATTTGAGCTGCGCGCGCTGCTGGTTGTAGAAAGCCTCTGAATAGTCTCCATAGTGGGACAGGTAACTTTTATACTTCCATCCCGCGTTTTTGCGGGGGTATCTGCCCGTGTAAGGGTTGTAAGATGAATAGAAATAGCTGTCGACTGGCTCGTCACCATACGTTGCCATTTTGTTCGACCGACCACACCTGCAAGGTGTAGCTAGTTAAGTAAGCTACCACGCGCGCCATTACGCACAATTATGGTCAGGTGTGGGTGTGCCTTTCTTTTCATTCCACTAAAATAACAGACAGGGATGCTTTGGCTCAGTTTCTTTACACATTTTATTCTCTTGATACATCTGTTTATAATATACACATAATGTACAGTTTGTTCAGACTCTTAGATCTGTCTGTGGAGCACAGAAACTGGATTGGCACTGCAATGAAGAGTTATGAATGTGTTTGTCTCAGGTCTTTCCCACTAACACGTTTGCTTGAGTAACTTTTTGGACAGTTTTGCTATCCCTCAGTATAAGCACTGTGGGATTCAGCTTTTGCGCCTAATGCTCAGGAGATCTCAGTCATCTGGTCATAGGTCTAGAAATGTCACTGTAAGTGGCTTAAGTCTCTCTCTCTCTCTCACACACACACACGCACACACACACACTCAAAGAGTTTTAAAGCACTGTTCCTTAGTGAATCTGTCATGTTACGTTGGTGTAATTTACTGATTTGTGTCACATTCACAAATTAGCTGATGAACATAGCTCTATAGGTAACACAGCAATGTGTTAAAACATGTTGATTAGAGATGTTCTGATACATTTTGTTCATGACTGATATAGAAACTAAGATCTGACAGGAATATCTGCATAAACAGAGGACCTATCAGATGCTAAAACAACAACAACAAAATGTTTATAAATCAAAAGATGAACATCAGCTCTTTGTTTTTCTCTCTCTTGCAACAAACTTTTGAAGAACGCAGGGTTTTTTTTGGTGTTTTAACTGTATTAAACACCAGATATGCATTTTTTTTTTTTTTTTTTTTTTTTTTTTTTAGAGATGGGACAACCTCAGAAGCTTATTTTTCTGGGCTTCACATCCTGTATGAGAATCATACATGGAGCACTCTGACACTGACTGTAGCAGCTCAGCACTCAGCCCCTCCAGTCTCTGAAAGCATGGAGCGAAAACTTCTTTCCAGAAACAATCTTTGAGCAGCAAAGAAGAGTCATGGATTAAGGCAGTATCAGAGGTTTTAAAAGTTCTGGTATCAGATAATCTCTGACCATGATGTTTTACTGATCATATTCAAATGAATAACTGAAGCGAATGACATGAAGCACCTTTTTTTCTGATCACCTCTTCACACTCCTGTATAGTTCTCCCATGATCCATTTTTTTCCTATATGAATGATGACTCCACCTGCGTGTCTCATTCTGCCCCTGGAGGCTTCAGATTTTCATGATTTGCACATTAAACAGGAGTTGGATCAGGGGGGCAGGGGTCCAACATGATGGTGTTTGGGTCGCTCACCGTCACAGCACCATAAGACGAGTCAAAATCCTCATCCTCAAACCTCTGATATGTGATGTCTGTGTCCTCGTTGTCCCGCATGGGGTCTGGCTTGTGCAGGACGTTCTTCCTGTACATCCTGTAGGCCAGGATGAAGATGCCGGCCTCAGCTGCTTGGAACAGAGCGTACAGCAGAGGGAACATGTACATCCCTCCCATCAGCTGAGGGGGGAAGGCCAGCTTCAGGATGGCGGTGCACAGCTGCACGTTCTGACATCCGGTCTCCAGAGAGACGGCCCTGCGACTGTTTGGTGGCAGGTCAAACAGGACAGCCAAGCCATAACCTGCAGCGTAGCCACACAGAGGCATGAGGATGGCCACCACGTAGACGGAGGGTGGGATGGTGGACAAGAGTTCTGGTCCTAGCATCGCTCCGGTGAGGATGAAGAGCAACACCAGAGTGATCAGCAGAGACCAAAGAGACGCCTGGAAAACAGGATGGTTCAGGATGAGGACACAGGAAAAGCAGCCCGTATGTATGAATGTGTTTTTAATTACTGAAAACAGGAATTTGTAGTTTTGTTTTTCTCAAAATGCAAAATCTTTTGTATTTTTTTCCCTTAAGGCTGGATTTAAGAACTGTTCTTCTTAATTTCCTTAATTTTTACTTCACACCATAAACACTGACTGTGGAAATGCCAAAAATCCCATTAAGAATCTCACTCATGATTTGTTT
Source organism: Labroides dimidiatus (assembly GCA_030710495.1). Taxonomy (NCBI): domain Eukaryota; kingdom Metazoa; phylum Chordata; class Actinopteri; order Labriformes; family Labridae; genus Labroides; species Labroides dimidiatus. Next base: position 24,790,010 of record CM061146.1, read on the forward strand.
TGATTTCCTGACAATGATACTGTACAGCCTTTGAAGGATAAAAAGTTCCATTCCAAAGATCCACATCAGGACCTTTCTCCTGCTTTCACATTCTCTCTATTGTGACCAGTGCAGCGCTCCCTTAAGTGATGCTTTTATCAGAAATAAGAGGGAGGAGCTCTTCCGGGCACAGTGCCTCTGATGTCACTTTTCCTCTTGTCAGCATCTGTGACAGGGAAGGAAAATTACGCAGTGCGCTTTTGCGCAAAGGTTCTTTGCAGAAAGTGTTCAGGGTCTAAATGACACATAATTCAATTTTTTTTCTTGATACACTGTTGCTTTAAGTTGAAAGGAACTTGGAGAAATTGCTCCTGAATTACCTTTAAAACAATATCTGCCACCCGCGTGTAGCGGTACCTCAACATGACGCCGAGACCTATAGGGATGAGAGTGCTGCAGAGGGTTAGGATGATGGCCCCGAAGGGCATGAGGTTAACTACAGGTGTGTTGATCCACGCCCGGCTGTAGATCCACAGACACAGCGGCATCAGCACGAGCGCCAGCAGAGTGGAGGATATGGTCATGATGATGCTGGAGAGAGGAGAGCAAAGACGCACTGTTAGAGCTTTACCGAGGTAATTTGGTCAAAGTGAGGGATTATTTTAGTACAGTGTGACAAAGATGTCTCAGGCTTGAAGAACACCTGTGGAACTTCAAGGTTGTGCGTAAAGTTTGTCAAAATCCAAGTTTACTCCGTGCGTAATTTGCTGAATATTACGCACAAATCTGTAAATCTTTCACAGATTCACTTGATAAACGTCACTTTTGTCTAGATATAGAAAGTATATATACCTGAGATTCATCTCTCCGTGCACCAGCAGAGACATGATGTTTGACAGATTTCCTCCTGGGCAGCAGCCACACAGTAGAACAGCCATCGCCGCCACATCATCCAGAGAGAAGGCTAAAGCCAACAGAAAGGCCACCAAAGGCATGATGACAAACTGACACACCAGAGCCAGCAGCACCCCGATCGGTCTACGGATATGTTCCCCAAGCTGGCTCACATCCACGGTGCAGCCCAGCCCCAGCATGGTGAAGCAAAGAACGAGTCCCACAAACACATTGATTCCGTGACTGAGCGGGGAATCCCAAAAGGCGGGCATCAGGTGCGAGGATTCCGTCGGCGGGACAGCCATAAACTCTGCTCCAGCTCCAGCGTCACTGCTGAACGCGCTGCCCTGCAGGAAGAAGGCACCTGTGGCCGCTAGTCCGGTCATGGCAGCGTTCCTCGTTGAATCTTTCTTCAGAGTGTCCAACAGAAGAAAGTCCAACAAACCAGCGCTGTGTGCGTCGCCGCCCAACAGGCTGGAGTTCTCCATGGCGCAAGAGAGGGACAGAGGCTCGTGCGTAAAATGATTCCCCTGTGCGCGCGCGGTCACTAATAAGAAGCAACGGAGGACTAAGGGAGCGGAGGATGTGATGGTTCCATGGCACTGATTTTCTTAAAGAGACTCACAGAGTCAGACTGGTGCCACGGATTGGCTCTCTGACAGACGCACATCGCTGGAGGGAGTCTGTCCGCGGTCTGAGGCTTCACTGAGGGTGGGTGGGCCAATCAATAACGCCCAGGCTGCCTTTTTATGGCGCGCCCGCTCCATATATGGAAAAGGCCCCCTAGATATTAATCAAATGATCACATATAGACAGTTTTACATGTGTGGAATCAAACTGCAGAGGTTTTTCTGTCCCTGAGCCTAGCATTCAGACACAACATGAAGCAGCAGCTGCTTGTGGAGGTTGATTCAACATGAATATAAACTGTGCTGATCTTTATATTTGTGCAGCAAAGTGTGAAAATCTGCCTGCGCGTTTCTTTTTGTCCCTGCCGCTGTTTCTTTTATGAAATGTGCTCCTTACATGGATAATCTGGTCCAAATCAACTGCCAGCAGGTCTCACGTCTGCTCTGATAGATGTGGAGTTTTTACGTTACACATCTTGAGTCCTAATCAAGCCAAAGGGAACAGATACCAATACACCATGTTATTGTTATGATACCTGAGATTGTTGAACTTAATATTAAATTATAAGAGATATAAGGTTGTGAATAAAGGAACACTTAATTTCATGTTAAAATCTGCAAAGAACAGTCAACTGACCTGATGATGAAGTTAAATGCACCTGAGTTAAAGGTTTGCATTTAGATGGCAAGACAACTTTTAACATTTATAATATATAGTCTTTTTTAACACTCCTGTCCTCAGCCCTCAGGTGCACAGGGGATCTATGAAACATGTTTGTTTTTGTGTGTGACATTTTTTTTCTTAAACCTGCTGCTGTGAATAAATTTGTTTCTTTAAAGTTCATAATTCATATTTGAGGTTAAAAGTGACCAAATCTGCTCTCTGTGTTTGTGTCTCTGCAGCTCACAGATGAAGATGCTCTGAATGAAACTCCTCTTTATAAATGAGCCCAAGATAACACACACACACACACAGAGTGCACACTTTGACGTCACTCTCCAGAGCACTCAGACCAGGGTGGGACAGGACGGTTTGCAGCACTTGGTGACTCAGGCTGTCTCCTGTCTCCTCCCCCTTCCCGGAGACTCTCCGTGTGTCCCCCATTAACCAGCGGCTGACTCCAGGTACGTAAAGGCTTCAGCTCAGTGTGGAAATAATATACGATGAGTCACCTCCCCCTTAAAAATGGTTTGTTTTTTGGTGCTGTTGCTGAACTACAAATAATGGAAGTGGATTTTCTGTTACACAAGGATTTCCTTATCAAACCCCCTCAAAGAGAAGAGCAGCTTTAAGCTCGGAGAATGGGAAAATCTACATTATCCATTCATGGGAGTCCAGTTTGTGCAGCAGTGGGGATTCTACAATACTGCAATTGACAATGACTCTGCTTTTAAAACCCTCAAAGTTTAATACTTTGAGGGATTTGAACCTCCCAATGAGCCTGATGTTGAGCATATTATGGAGCACACAGGTGCTGACAATCAGGTGGCTGATTTTCACCAGAGTGTCAGCACCTGTTGGTACCAGAACCTCAGATCAAGTCAAAAGCAACAGCAGAATAAGCTGTTTGGCCTGTTCCTCACAAATGTAGCACCATTCATCCATCCATTCATTCATTCATTCATTCATTCATTCATTCATCGTCTGTACCGCTTATCCTGTTCAGGGTCACAGCTGGCTGGAGCCTATCCCAGCTGTCTTGGGGTGAGAGGCAGGGGTCGCCAGTCAGTCACAGGGCTGACACATAAAGACAGACAGACAACCTTTCACGCTCGCTCACACCTACAGACAATTTAGAATCACCAATTAACCTGATGAGCTGGAGTACCTGGAGAGAACCCACATATGCCCAGGGAGGACAGGCAAACTCCACACAGACAGGCCCATTGGATGAACCAGGATTCAAACTGGTGACTTTGCTGTGAGGCTGCAGCGCTAACTGTTGTGCCCCTTTTAAACAGGAATGAGATTTATTACAGAGAAGCATTGTTACAACAAAGAAATAATCCACTAATCACAAATTTTCCTTTTTTTTGTGCTGATTTTATTTAGTCTGTTTATTTGCTTCCTTTTCGTTTCTCTCTCTGTTCTCATGAGCTTGAGGCAGATCTCTTTACAGTCCTTAAAACCTGTTTAAGTAATACAGGGAAAGAAAAAAGGCTAGCTGTGAGAATAGATGAATGGAAGAGTTTCCAGAGCCTGTAACATTTAACAGAGATAGGAAACAATAATAACATTTATATGCATAGTAAAGAATTTTCAGTGCGTCAGACTCCATTAGAGTTGTTAAAAAGGAGAGATTTTTGCTTCAGTTTCCTAAAACCTCCTCCACACCTATCTAAGGTGGCTGAGATTTAAAGGTACAACAACACAACTTACAGCTACACAATAGAAACAGTCGGTATTAAGAGGAACGCCCACAAAACGTCATATCCAGTTTGCACTGAGGGGGAAAACAAACCGCTTTCCACAATGCTGAAGAGCTGTTGTGTGCCCTTTTGTACCACAAATATGATTAAAAAAACAGGTCTCAAGTTTTATACTTTATCAAACCAAAGCACAAAGCTGAGGGGAAGAACGCAGTGGGTTCAAGTGATCCAGCGGGAGGATGAGTTTGATCACCTTTGAGATCTAAAATCAAAACATGTACGTCTGTAGTCATCACTTCATTACAGGTACGATAACAGTATCTTCATCTTATTCAATCAGCGTTAGATTGTTTTGTATTTCACATAAACGTTCAGTCGCTAGTTTTAAGAACATCAAACCTGAACAGGTAGGTATCTGAGGCAGGTATTTTGTGATGAAGCACAACTCCAACAAAACCACTTGTAAAAAAAGTTATTTCCCCTCCAGGGACCGATAGTTCTTTAGGCTGCTGTAAACCCCTGTGTGATACACCGGGTCATCAATAAGTTATATATAGGCAGCTCCTGGAGGCTATTGAGCAATAACAACCATTGTGTGGAGCACAAATTTACTAAAACGTGTTAATTTCCTTGTCAGACATTGAAATGATGTGAGGTTTAATACATCAGTTAATGTGATTTTGTCTCTTACCGGTGATTCAACCAGGTAGCAGAAGGTGTCGGGAATGACACATCAGGCCATTCAGTAGGATCAATCCTCCACTCTTTAACAACATACGGACAAGAATCTAAACCTACATATAGTGATTTTTTTTAAGTATCTAGCCTTTTGAACTGGCTCCAATGAATCAATGTATGACATTTTAGTAACTGGCATTGAAATCTGATTTTGAAATCGGCGTGTTTATAATGATGTGGACAAGGGGGAAGGATTGTTTTCTCCCGCAAAAGTCCCAGCCCCTAACTATGAAGCGACTGTGACGTGACGCTGACTGTATCTACACTCACCGGCCACTTTATTAGGCACACCTGTCCAACTGCTCTTTAACGCAAATTTCTAATCAGCCAATCGCATGGCAGCAACTCAATGCATTTAGGCATGAAGACACAATCTGTTCAATCAGTTCAAACCGAGCATCAGAATGGGGAAGAAAGGTGATTTAAGTGACTTTGAACGTGGCATGGTTGTTGGTGCCAGACGGGCTCGTCTGAGTATTTCAGAAACTGCTGATCTGCTGGGATTTTCACACACAACCAACTCTGGGGTTTACAGAGAATGGTCTGAAAAAGAGAAAATATCCAGTGAGCAGCAGTTCTGTGGGTGAAAATGCCTTGTTGATGCCAGAGGTCAGAGGAGAATGGGCAGACTGGTTCGAACTGATAGAAAGGCAACAGTAACTCAAATAACCACTTGTTACAACCGAGGTATGCAGAAGAGCATCTCTGAACGTACAACACGTCGAACCTTGAGGCAGATGAGCTACAGCAGCAGAAGACCACACCGGGTGCCACTCCTGTCAGCTAAGAACAGGAAACTGAGGCTACAATTCACACAGGCTCACCAAAGCTGAACCACAGAAGATTGGAAAAATGTTGCCTGGTCTGACGAGTCTCGATTTCTGCTGCGACATTAAGATGGTAGGGTCAGAATTTGACTTTTTGTGGCTTGCTTCTGATTTCTGACATTTTAGAGCCCTAACGACTCATCCTAAAGTAGAATATGAGTTCATAATACAGTGTGTGTTAGCTACAGGCCCACTTTGCTGTCAGGCATCCATAAAGCTGTTTGATCATTTCTTGATCAAGGTGAGCAGAAAGAATAAAAAAAAAAAAGTGAGAACAGAGAAGAAGTTTTCATCTTTTATTTGAAATGTGAATTGTACACCGGGAAACTGAATGTCATGTTCGTGGGTATAAAAAAAAGTTCAATAACAAAAACCTTTCACACAAAAGGTGTGGCACGTCTTTTTGCAACATTCGCTGTAGTTTCCCACTGAATCTGACGGAGGCACCTCTCTCTTTAATAAATAGTTTCATTTACAGAATAAGAGTAATTAGTTATAAATATGAAGGCGTATTTTAAACATTTTTAAAGCAATTATAAATGTTTTGATTTCATTTACAAAAACACAAACAGGCAAGCCAATCAATCAATCAATCAATCAAGCAAAGATAGAAAATTGAAATTAGTATTGGCAAAAGAATTGGCACAAAGGAGAAATAAAGAAACAAACATGATGTTCAAACTCAAGTGAAACTTTAAATTATAGGCACTATTTTCAGAACAGCCACCACACCAATGATCAGACACTTTCCTTAACACTGACACACCTTTTGATTCAGAGCACAGGAGGTAAAAAGCCAGCAAAACTTCAAGACAGCTTCCTTTTTTTTATGGTGTGGATGATTTACACTGACATGAACCTGTAGCAGGAGGATAATGAGTCACTTTCAGGGCTTCATTGACTTCAGAGGGAGAAATAGTTTAGGTTCCTTTTTAATCCAAATAAGTCTCATTCAGTCATCAGATCAGGATCAGACTTTAGGTCAAACAGAGGGGTGTATGACAAAGACAGATTATTATTACTTTCTAATTGTTCACACACTTTTTGAATGATAAGTTTGTACTGTAACAAAACAGAGCCCTAAACAGCTTTTGACATTAAAAACAGACGTGTTACCACTTTTGTCGACCCCTAGGTTTTCAAATTAGCACTTCAATAAAAAGGTTTTTTCTTGGCAAACTGTTGTTTGAGTCAGACGTGAGGTTTTGGCCGAGCTGTCTCATCAATCCTGATTTGACACTTTGAAAAATAAAACGGAGGCTTTGGAGAGTTAGCTTGCAGTTGAGGTTTAAAACGTACATTTCAAACAACTGAAATCTCTAAACAAAATACTGATATGGATGCTTTGACATAAATTTCTTTAAATAATTTGAATAAATAATTTCCAAAACAAACTTGTGCATACATTCTGGCTGATTTAACAGATTCTTTAAATGTCCACGCACAGGTGCTTTCACTGTTGCAAGACATCGACGACTCTCAAACATTACGGGACGTTCACCTGCACAGCATCATCATAGAGATCGCTCACTTACAGTCTGTCGAACACAGAGCATAAAGAGAGAGAGAGAAATGTGTGGAAACATTTCGACCTGAGGGCGGTGACAGAAGAAAACGGGGAGGGAGGCGTGGGAGAAAAGGTCAGCGGTGAAGTCAGGAGTCTGACGGATGATTGCAGTCAAACAAAGGCAGGTGGAGCGACCTCTGCTGGGTGAGCTGGAGCCGGGCTGGTTTCTTTGGCATCTTCTGGTCTGTTCTACATGCCTGACCCCTCCAGAGCCGGACCCCAAAGAGGAACACGATGTGAGGTCCTCTTGGATGTGATGTGGACACTGTCGTTTCCTTTTTAAATTCTGAATTGTTTATATTTTTGGGACAAAGTTTCTCTCTTTTCTCTCTTCACTGTAAAAGGTTTGAGGGAGATAAAGTGCCATGTTGTAATGTCTGCCTCTTTGTGTTGATAGTTTGATTAGGGGGCCCCCTACTGGCCCTTTTTAATAACAACCTTCCCTCCAGTTGTCTCCTGTGCCGCTGTAGGACCGAGGAGCCGGAAGAGATCTGCAAAAAAATCAATCATGGGTCAAACATCAATAAAAAGTCAACCATTTATCCTGATGTATAGAAATTTACAGCAGAAGAAAAGTAGAAACTAATCAAAACTTCCATAAAATGTGCATTAAAGTGGGTTAATAATCATTTTTTCACCCCGGCTCTTTTAGAGACTCTTTTTTAAGCACTGGATGATCTTATTTTGGTATAACAAACGACTGAGGGAGGAAAAAAATAAAAAAGAAACTGAAAAGGGTGAGCCATGATTAGAACCATTAGATTTTTTTTGTTCCAAAACTTGGATAAAAAGTTTCTTCACAGCCCTCAGGGTGAAATAAGTCCATTCTTCTTCAAATTTTTAAACTGAAATGTATCATGGTCTACATTATATACACTTTTATACTTTCTGTCAAGGTCACAAACAACCAAAGAACATCCAGTAACGTCTCACTAAACTTCATTTGGATTGTGTGTAGGCTGCTTTTATAAAGCTAAAGCTCAACAACTCTTACAGCTGATGTCTTTAAATGAATGTTATTTATCATGATAGGAAAATATATTTCGTGAACATCGAGAGTTCAAAAAATTATCAGAGGACACAAGATGAGATCAAAGTTATGAAACGATGAAGAAAATAAAAAAATAGTACAGAAAAATAGTTCAGAACACAGGATAAAAGACATTTGGTCTAGAAATGTTGTTTTCAGGTCAAAATAATCTTAAAAACAATAACGAAAAACTATCCTGATAAAATCCAGATCCTGATCCTGCCATAAAAACATCCTGACATGTTTCCCTCATATCGCCCCCTAATGGAAAACATTTTCCCGGTCAGAAGCAGAGTTTGCTGATGTTTACAGAGTATGAAAACTGACTGCTGATCATCTGGTATCGAGAGACACCTGAGGGACAGGTGAGCTCTGAGTTCATCAGTCTGTGATGATGAAAAGCTTGGACATCCTTAATTTAGAGTCACTGTAAATGCAGACTGCATTAGTTCATGTTCATTTGGTGTTAAATCAGTCATGGTTTTCTCATGAATGCGTCTACATTCACTTCATTTTGACTTATTTATCTCTGACTCGTTGTCCTGCTCAATCATTTTAAACTCATTTTAGTTGAAGTCTCTTTGTAGTAAATGCAGAAAGACTTGATTGTATCACAGCAGCACTGAAAGTACAGACAGACTGAGGAGTGTGTACCTGCGCACAGGCTGGGCCAGTTTGCTGCGAGGCAAAGGGATCCCTCCTCCGCCTCCTCCTCCTCCTCCTCCTCCTCCTGCGGGAGCACTGGGACGAGGCAGGCCACTGCGTGGAGCAGACAGGGAGCGAGTGGGCGTGGAAGTTGCAGAGTTGGGGTTCGATGTGGCCTTTACCGGCTGCCTCAAGGCCAGCGGGGAGGGCGTGGCTGGAGTCCGCAGCTTACTGGGAGAGGGGACTGAAGACGGGAGGAGAGGGAACACAGTCAGGGTGACTTCAGATCATCTTCACTGATAAAATGCTTTCACAGCTCTCTGTCTGTTTCTCTACAATGAAGTTATGATCAACAGCATAAAGTATGATGCTGATCACATACTGTATAACAAACATCCACCAAACATGGAGACATACAGTATGTAGCGCTTCATTTACCACATCATCACAAACTCACAGATGAAGTCAAACCTGTTAGGATGCACGATTAGGAACTACAACGTAAACTTGATCCAAACAAAAAGAACAGTCTGGAAACTCAGCTGCCTAATGTGATGAATGAGGTGGAACAAACATAAAGCACACACTAGCGAGCACGGCATCAATACGACCACGGCGAGGAACCACAATCACAATACTGAAAAGGTGTAAACCCTCAGTGAATACTCACTGAAATCACCTTCTTCTCCAAAGCAACAGGAGAGGGGGACTAGACGAAGACGAAGACAACAGAGACAAAGGCCTTAATCAGAGCTGAGAGGAGGGTGCTGAGCAGGGGGGGGGGGGGGGGGGGGGGGGGCTCTTAGTGTTGCATTGTTGATGAACATGGATGATACAAGACTCCCAACCAAGATAAGCATTTATTCTACTGCAGCTTATGTGATCAGCAAACAGAGATCTGACAGCGTTTGGTGAAACTGCTGCACTCCAGTCTTCAGGTTTCACACGCTGACAGTAAACAGTGCAGATGTAATAACAGAGGGCGTCATGGAGAGCAGAGCAGAAAACATGGGAGAAAAACTGAACTGAATTCTGTAAAGATAATGAAAATATATCATTTCCCTCAGATGGCAGAGCAGGAGTGGTACCTGATATGAACACATGAAAAAAACGTGTAGATCAGGCAAAAAAAAAAAACAGGAAATAGACTCTTCTTGCTTTCCAAAACAGGGGGCTCACATTAGGGCTGCACAAACATGAAGTAAATATGTAATAAGAGAAAATGTAGGCGTGTGTAAAGCATGGCAAATACAATCCAGGACTCCATGTCTGAGGAAGAAAGTGTAGCATGTTTACATCAATTACTGTTTAATTCTTTGGAAAACTTTGACTTTGAAGTGAATACATTTCTAGCTGTTAAAACAGATATTTATAGCCGTCTAATCAGCAAAAGAAAAAAAACATGCAGTAAAAAAATCAATTTTGAGCACAATTGTTTTTTAATTTTGTTTTTTGGCTAAGCACCGGATTTACAGTCAGCCAGACTGACCTTGTCGAGTGTGATGGATGTGAGCAGAGCGAGCTCCAGCAGCCTTCAGTCCTCTCAGCAGCTTAATGTCTGCATACAGTACCTGTTCTAGTTCCTCATTGTTCTAGTTGAGTCCGTTTAACCAAACACAGTCTACGTACAGCTTTATCTCCAGTCACTGGCCCTGCATACTGACATGTTGATACCTGTTATCTGTGACTGTTTACATCAGGGTAGTGGAGCTTTATTAACCTGAGCTACAGCACCGGCTGGTGACAGATGTTTGTGTTAAAACTATCATGCTCATTTTGGGCCTTTGACAAATAAAACATAATTTAAAAGTTGTTTAACCAACTTTTAAATCTTTTGCCAACTAGCATCCTCTTAGTAACTGAATGTGGATCAGACAGCCCTCAGACTGAAAAGAAAAACCTTGTGTGAGCAGACGGATCTGACTGAGCACCGTGTGACAGTGATTCTGTCAAAAACGGACCAACAACAATAACTGACATGACATTTCTGAGCCCGTGTGACTGATCTGACAGTCCTCAGCACAATCCTCATGACAATCAGCCCCATCTGCTCCTTTTATTTACGTCTCATCTTGCAGAAACTTGCAAAAATAAAAGAACGACGTGATAGAAATAGAAAACCAAAACTAATCCGAGTTTCCTCAGTCTCACAGTATTTAAATTTCACGTGCGTCAGTTTTCTGTTCCCTCAGGCAGCATGACTATTTTGATAGTGCATATGTTGGTGTTAGAGCTTGACCTCACAGCCTCCAGCTGCTTTGGATGAAGCTGTTACCTCGCAGGGCTGTTGGGCTTTGGAGGCGCTGTTTGGGTTTCGGGGAGGAGCGAGAAGGGGTCGAGTATCTCGGGAGCTGAGCTGCTGCTGGAAAAACAGGACATTTCGGCATTGAAATCAGAATTTATGACGTCTCAATGGAGAAAAAAAAGGGGACTGTGAAGATAATGAAGCTTGAAGTGCAGTTTGAGGCCACTAGGAGGCTCTAGAGCTTCTTTCTTTCAGAGGGGAAGCAGCAGGCTGACAGAGCAGAGTGTCAGTGTTGCTGTCAGGTTTGACGGCGGTGTCTGAGCACTGACAGAGAAATGGAGGCTTGTTCCAGTAACACATGCTGAACGGTGGAGTGAAGTCGATGACAGAAGCAGGAGTTAAAGTGTCTCACATGCCGAGTTCAGCCAAAGCTTAAAGGATAGTAAACCTTCATTTTTCCAGAGTAAACAAATAAAAATGTTATAAAGTTTATCAGAAATAAAGATAAAACATAAAGAATCTTCTGTGGTACACTGTGAACCAGCTGAATTGCCCTTTGACCCTTATTCAGCCTCCTCTACCAGCGAGGGATTAGCACTACTCCTGGATTAAGTACGACACCATTACCTTTATCTCCCATTAGCGGATTACATCAAATGGATACTCTTAACTGACAACGATCCTGGTAACGACCTAAACTCCTAAAGCACATAAAACCCTCCAACACAGGATGGAAAACAATGTCGGTGTCGCTAAGTCGCTCTAGATCTGGTACCATGCGTTAAATCTGCTGGAGGAAAGTGTTTCTTTGAAGTGAGAGTTAAACTGAGGCGATACGAGGAAGGAAGGATGCGTGTGAATAAAAGACATAACTACTGAAGTGATCAAAGAGGATCCCCAAACACTGCAGCCATGGCGGTACAAAGCAGCACAGTCCTCTGAGTGATGCAGAAGGATTAAAGGAGTTCCCACAAAGAATGAAGAGATTACGCAGCATGTCACGTTCTTAAAGGTTCAGGAAAGTAGGAGAGCAAAAAACACTGATGCAAAACAAAACGATATCCATTAAACTGAATATCTGAGCAGAGTAAAGACGCATTTAAACTCTGGAGGGTTTGTGTGTTGTGTGTTTGTAGCAGGACTCACTTGCAGACTGGTTCTGGTGTCGAGGGGAGCCACCGTTTGGCACTTGCAGGTTGGACTCGCAGCTGCGGCTGTTCTTGACGGGCTCTGGGCCCTGAGCTGCCGCTGCTGTCGTGGAGCGCGTGAGGTTGGGAAGACTACGGCGCAGCTTTTCTGCAGCAACAAGCATAATGTAAAGATTAACCATCACTAAGAACACAAAGACATCATCAAACCTTTGTTTATAAACCAACATCTGCACGCAAGAGCGTCTCTAGCTGCGTTTCCATCACACCTAGAACTGTGCACAACCTAAATATCCCAAAAGAAATGTGGAAACACCAAAATTTCAAAATCTTTTAAATTTGGATAAAAAGTTTTGAGGCTCTCATGGTGTTTTTGAGGGTCAGGAAGGCTGTGAGTGGGTCAGAGCGCAGCAGGAGGGAGGGGCAGTGTGTGTGTGTGTGAATGAGAGAGTGATCGAGCTAGAGATGATTTTAATTCAATCTTTTGTTTGTGTCTGAGACAGTGACCAGTGAATAAAAACACAATCTGCTTCGTCATCATTGCAGAGTCCAAACAGATGTGACAATATTTTAACGCCCTCAGCTCTTAAAATGTTTGGGGTATCCATGGTTACCACCAGTTACAGTCCTTCTTCCTTCTTCTGCATTCTGCAAACTAAATCTCGCGGGACGAGATTTCACTCAAGTTGTGTGCAATTCTAGTCGTAATGAAACACCGGCAAGGGCCAATCATGACTTCAGGAATATTGCTTATATTTTGTCAAACATCGTAATGAAAACGCAGCTTCTGATCATCTCCCTTTTATGAACTCATCTTCCTCTGTGTGATCACCCTGTGTCTCATTTTTTCTGCCTTGTCAGTTTGATCTGTTGTTTTTTTTTATAAAGCAACATGTCACTCTTGTTATTAACCCTCCAGCTGTGTGTACCTTCATTCTTCACCACGTTGGTCTGCATGTCGTGCCCATGGCCCTGCAGCGAGTGGCGAGGCTGCTGCAGGCGACTGATGATGGGCTGAGGCGAGCCGCGGCTGTGGCTGTAGTCGATGGAGCGAGCTGGGGAGCGAGAGCGGGGGGAGTTCCTGGGGGAGGCACGGGGAGAGTGTCGAGGGGAGGGGCTGAAGCGGTTTGCTGGCAGGTGGAAGGCTGGGTGCACCGCCTCCTCCTCGTCCTCGAGGCTGTGTGCGTCTAACTCCTGGTCACTGAAGGTGCTGCGCCGCATCGAGTGGCAGGAGGAGCCTGAGCTTCTTCTGGAGGCTGTTGCGGCGTAATCTTGTCTCAGACCTGAGGAACACAATCACAGTTACATCATGAACACTGTGTGCTTTCAAACTGAGCAGAGCAAACACTTTCACAGGTACGTACTCTCTTCCTGCATGCGAGCGAGTATCTGGACGTCAGTGACATCATTAAGCTTGTAGGTAGTTGAGGAGCCCACTGAGTCCTCGTCCATCTCTGAGGTGCTCAGCTCGCTGTCCACTGATGACTGCGGGCTCACAGCAGGAGGATTCCTCTCTGCTGCTGAGTTTCGCTGGTGCGCTGACAAGGAAATCATTCCCTTAGACTTCACAAATTCAACAACAAGAAGCATGTGACTCTACCAGCGACAGAGGGCGCCATACCTGCGTTCCCGGGCATTAGCTGCTGTCTGACGATGGGCACTCTGCCGGGGGTTGAGGAGGGGGAGTTAAAGCCGCTGCTGTAGGGGCTGTTGGCTGCGTTTGTGCTGTATGGACTTCCATAACTTTGGTGGTTGTAGGGGGTCCCGTACAAACTCCGGCGCTTGTTGGCTGCAGAATAAAGAAACAGACACTCAGATTACTCTTCAACTGTTGGGACTGTACTTGAAATATTTACTGACATTATTCTTCTTTTCTGTCTTATATAAAAACCTACATACGGTAAGGGGCACATATTGAAAAACATTTTTAATCCCTGAGCTTTTATTTTATCCCTGAGGAGGAACTAGACTTTCAGATTTAAGAGGTAAGAGTTAACACAGCAGCACAGAACACAATAGTGTATCAATTAGCAGCACGCAGTATTACAAAACTATAACCAACGAAACACACTCTGATTTTTACATATGCAGCACACACACTGTGGGCTGCATGTGTGAACACAAACAGATGAGGTTTTCACTCTGATTTAACTTTGTTTTTCCTGCCATAATGTCGAGTGAGTGGATAAGTGGACACAGCAGGTCAAAGTCAGAAACATTCAAAGTGAATGAGTGGGCAGGAGGGGGCGACCTTTACTCCATGTGGCAGGTGTGAGAGCGGTTCACTCATCATACACGTAACACACACGTTCATTGATACTATCAGTACATCCAACAAGACGTAGCACTGACATGAAGGCACAGAAAGTCATCACACTGTTGGACTCTGCTTTGTCTGCCGTCTTTGATTTGTTGTAAACATTACACTTTGATTTCTGCGACGTTTTCACCATGTCATGTCCTTCCTCCTGAGACTTCAACCCACAGGAAAAGAGTTACCGACCAAAAGACAGATGAAGCTCTACAACGGTTGGTTTCTTTAAAATGATGGTCGGTTATTTAATTAATCCTTAACACCAAAGAGGAAGTAACTAAATCCATTTATTCAGGTAACTGTAACTTTTTGTGGAACTTGATTCGTTTCTAAAACAAGCACTTTACTAGTACCTGAGGATTTCTGTTGAAGTTTTGTACTTAACTACAATTTTAATAGCATCCATTGATGTGTACAAAAAAAAAAAGAAGTGAAAAGCAGAAATGATATAAGCTGTTCATCTACAGTGACTGCAGCTGATTGGCTGACGTCTGCTGTCACAGGTTGGTTCCTTTCCAGGTCACTAAATCCTCAGAGAAACAGAGATTTGATGAAGCTGACACCTTTTTACAACCACACTCAGGTCAAATGTGAGCCTAAACCTGATTTAGATCAGAACAAGTCGTCCACAAACTGGACACTTCATAGTGAACTCTTTAAACTCACAGCAGGCTGTGACTGGATGTAGGGAGCGTCTACAAAGTGCAAAATGAAAACAAAGAGGAAACAAACATATTCAGGAACTTCAACCTCAATAAGTGTTAAAAAAAAAAATCTCCTCTCACACTGATGCTCTCCTGTTGGTTTGACTGATGTTCTGACATTGTTTGGAGCTCATATCTTACTGACATCTTTTTAACCCCCGCCACTCCACACCCCCTGATTTAAAAACAAATATATTGAATAGATGTTAAAGAAAGTTCTTTTTACTTTTACTTCAGTAGATTTGCAGACAGGTATTATTTTACTTAAAGGCGCTGTAAGGACTACTTTGGCATTGACAGTCGTGACTCCTTTGGCCAGAACCAGTAGTGTTAATCTCGGATAAAGACTCCCGTTTCCCATGAGCACCATCACCTACTGTCGTAAACAGAGGTGTACTTACCATTAAGTAAACACAGGATTGCCAATTGCCAAAACATCTCATAAAAACTGCTTAATAAAGTTTTCTTTGATTTACAGCAAATATTGTTTTTGTCTTAATTCACAGACTTGAAATTACACCTAAATGCTCATCTTTCATGATTGTTTCAACTTTATCAAACTTAGGAAACAGGAGGATTTTCAAAATATGTATTTCTTTTCATGCTAAATAATTCACAGGTGTCAAAACTGTACTTAAGTGCAGAACTTGAGGAAAAGAATTTAGTTAAGTTGTTACCAGGTTCCAGATTAACAGTCTTATGCCTCGATTCTCAGAATGAGGCAATAATGGACCCAGGGGAAAATCAGTCTAGCTTTAGCTGTATTAGTGAAAAAGTACAAGGATGTGGAGGGCCCCAATGACTGGTTGTGCCTTGGGCCCCCAAATGACTAAATACGCCCCTGGTCGTAAAGACTTGATTCTTACCAAGCTGTGTGTTGTTTTAGAAGCAAATGAATGTAGAGCAAATCCTCCTTTTAACTCTACTTTCTTTGTTCAAGACAACTTTTCCCAGGACGCAAAGGAACAAGGTTACAAATTTATTTGTAGTTAGGTAGCACTATTGTTAGCTTAAAAGTTTACTGTGTGTGTTAGTGATAAAAGTCTTTGCATATTGCACACATACCTCTACCATTCATCAAAGATCAGAGTGACAGTTCCATCTAAGATTAGTGAGCCCAAGAGAAGCAAATGATTGAAATGAGTTACTGAATCATATCCAGCCCATAATCAGGCTCTTTATCTAACACATTTGTATCTGTACAAGTTATTGTGGAAGACTTCTGTGGTTCTCTGTGGAAGTGATTGCAAATTAAGAAAGCACATTTTTCTTTAGTTTTCCATTGATAAAATCAACAGTTTAACTTCTGAGTAAATGAATAAAACAAGAGGAGTAGTTTGAGATAATGACCAATTATGACTCATGCTGGAATAAACATCTAAGAGTTAGCAGAAAAAAAACTGTCAGAGTTACAGGACTCATTGTTCCACTCACTCAGTGTTTAACATGAAACATCTTCACACTGTTCAGAGTCAAAGAGTCTGGAGCTGCTCTTCCATCTCTGTGTTTGACTACAACAGACGCAGTGTGTGCTGGAGGCCCCGACCTTCATAAAGCTGCACAGTGTGCAGGGAGTCTGGGAGAGTCTCTTTCACCATATGCTGAGTGTGGGCCTGATAGAGAGTCAGTTCCTGCATCATCACTGAACAATACACACCATTCAGAACACACACACACACACACACACACACACACACACACACACACACACACACACACACACACACACACACACACACACACACACACACACACACACACACACACACACACACAGAGCACAAAGCTATTCTCTATGAAACCCAGCATGCATCAGTCAGAGGCTCCAGTCCGCAGTCATGAGATCTGATTCTGGACAAGCTGCTGGTCACTCTGATAGTTGGGATGTCCAGTTGTTTATCTCGATCTCTCTCTATCCCTCTCTTTGTTTACACAGCTGAGTGGTGGTGGTGACTTGAGAGGAGCTTTTCAACATCAGCTCCTCCTCCTGTTTCCTTCCACTCTCTCTCTGTCCTCCTGCATTATTTAGGAAATAGCTTCATGTCCCTCTGCTGCTATCCACATGGATCATCTACTGAGGAATGTCAACAACACGGCATCATGTAGGTCTGGAGTTAAACACAAAGGATGATGTGTTCCCCTTTTTAAGAACAGTCAAATCAACAGATTAGATAAAGACACCAGCCTCCAACATCAGGCTGAAGATTAAACTGAAAACACAACAGACTGCTTCTTCTTGTCCTCTGACTGGTAGAAATATACCTAATCACTCCACTGACAAACACATTTAGATCTCCAAGACAAATATTAATCATGACTGTCAAGACTGTCACACTGGTTAGAGTTTAGAAAATGTTTCTCTTGGCTGAAGCCTAAAACTTTACAATAAGTGTACATTTATTCATTCAAATAGTCACAAAAATAGTCATGTCCATGTCTTAATTGGACACTTAAAACAGGAAGAAATTCATATAGATAAAAGTTTGCAGACACAAAAGTGTGAAGGATCTAAATATTAATTTCTTTTGAAAACTTCTGTATGTAATGCTTATATTTTGCCTTTTTACAGCCTTATATCTAGGTATTCTGTTGATATCAAGACCGCTTTTATTTTGAAAGGACAAAGACGGTACTTCCACTTTATTGTGAAGTACCAAAGTCCACCTCAGAATTTAGAAGTGGGTAGCAACCCCTGCAGTTTAAAAATGGTACTGCTATTCATCTATAATCTCAACTATCTGGTGAGATACGTTGATGGTGTTGTGGTCTTGGTCACCAATAGGGCTGAACGATTTCGGACAAATAATCTAATTGCGATTTTTTTGGGAAACACCAGTTTTTAGCACCTGGACCTGGTGCTTCGTCGGTGGAAACACACAGAGACAGTGTTAAGTCAGGCTCTGGCGTAACAACAGCACCAGCACCAGCTCTGTGTGCTCCACTGTTTTCATGAGGTAGTGAGATGCCAGTAGGCCTGAAAAAAGCTCCCCAAGAAACTCAGTCACCAGATAAGACACAGACCTATCTGATTTAAAGAGATCTGCTGCACAGGGACCAACCAAAATAGAGTGTCCTCAAATCTGAGTGTCCTAAAACAAGGCGAGAAGTCAGAGGGAGAGATAACTTCATTCTGCTGTACTCACTGAGATAGAGGCCATTGATTGCTGTAATTTGAGATTGTATGAGAGGATTTTTTCCGCCTTAGCTTTACAGCAGTGGAAACTTGAGGGCAGATTTAGCTTGCAAAAGGAAAAAAAGCCTTGAAGGAAGCCAGGACATAACATTCCTGTATTTAATGAAGGCCTGCAGGGATGAAATGCAGAGGACGGAATGGAAGACAACACTCTGCGTAGAGGTCTTCTTTGATATAAACAAAAGGAAAAAAAGTCTTCAACAGCTTCAGGCGAATCACAAGAGAGGAGTAAACAGAGAGGCTTCAGTAAATAACTGGTAGAGAAAGTGAGGAGTACATGAACAAACTGTACAGCAGGAGAACCTCTGGTCAGTCATGTGAGTTTGGTTGGGATCTCTTGGGTCTCGTATGCAGGACAGCTGTCAAAGCATCATTGTGGAAAAACAGTTCAGTTCTCCGACTGTTCATCAGACTCGTCTGACATGAAGAAAGTCGTTCTGTCTGACTCACCTCGGAATGACCGACTCCTCCCTGTTGTTTGTTACATAACCAGGGCACGTCAGCTGGGGATATGAATTTTAACAGGGAGTGCTCCGACAAAAGGATCAGTCACAATCAAAACACTTCAGCTCATCTTTACAACACAGAGAAATCCTGAAGACGTGAAGTTGTAGCATGAATGGGCACGTTTTTAAATGAAGAAGAACAGTGAAGAAAACTGCTGCAAAGGTCAAGAGAAAAAAAAAAGCAGCAAACTGGAATAAGGGCCGTCACAGCACTTATGTTTTTGGTTATGTTTAACAGCTGAATTTTGAATCGTTAATTAGATTTAACAGTCTTCTTAAATCTTTGAACTTTCATTATTTTGCATTTTAGAGTTGTACTTAGGGGTACATGATTTTTTTCGTATGCGTCAGAATTAAGATTAAGTTCTGTCCATCCAACAACCAGTCATTAAAACCCTGCACATTATTTATAATCTTAAATAAGTTAAATAAACAACATTTATTATACCATCACATTTGTATAAATGTCGTTTAAAAATTCATTTATTCATTCATTTAACCATCATTTAGTCTCGAGATACCATTGAGAGCATGCTCTCATTTACAATGACATTGAGAGTACATTAAAACAGTAGTTGCAACTGTCCTTTATATAAAATTGTACATATGTAGATGGAATATATATATCTTCTTAATCACATTCACTTCAATTAAGTTTTACTTTTTCTGTTTATAAGAGTTATTAAGCATTTCCTTATTGTTATTCTGTTCAGGCTTTATGCATTTTACATTTTTACACTATGTGTTATTGTTATTGCTTTGGTTGTGCAGCACTTTGGTCAAATCAAATGTTTCATGAGGCCCACTCTGAGCAGACTTATAATATAATATAATAAACTAATACATGTGAAATTAAATGAAATGTTTATGACTGTTTCATATTTTGTTTCTTTTCTCTTTCTTCAGTAGATTTTTTTGTCATGGTACTGCTATGAACCTGACCGCTCTGACTTCAATCTGCCACAAGTGAAGTCAGGATTTTATTTACTTTGGAAATTCCTTTGACACAAATTTAAGAGACACCATGGCAACAGGATTTCCACGCCAGTGTTAAAATGGGTGTGAAAGAGAGTAGCCAGAGGCCACGAGGGTGCGTTTGTGGTGAGTGTCTAAAAGTCTTATTTTAGGCAAGCAGGAATCAATCTGCATGAACAACAACTACCGCTAAACTAAACAGAGTTTAATGTTTATACCACATATTCAGTGAATCATGTGATCAGGCAGATGTGTTTTTCACTGTTCGGTCTTTTTGTGTACGTGGTGACAACATCAGTGCCAACTGAGGCGAGAGGTGCAGGGAGCGGGCTGGGTGGTGTCAGTGACAGGAGGGTATTTTCAGGCCCTTGAGGATGACGTTATCGTCCTTTCACCACACCTACAGTGATGATATCACCATCATCACGCTCAATCCCAGCAGTGGCGTGTTCCTCGTGTCATTCGAAGGCATGACTGGTGGTGTTTTTGTTGCAAGGGTCATCTTAGGCAACACTGCATTAATGTTATGTTTTTTTTTCTGGCTTCAGAACCTGAAAGTAGCCACAGTGCTAATAATAAAGTCAGAGGAGACCACTGCAGACTCATCTGAGCTGTAAAACTTGTAGCTTATACACAAGAGGATGATAGAAATATATTTCAGAAGCCTCCATAATCAGATCTCATCTCTCTTCAATCATGTGATCATTTTTACAGGTGTCCTCTACAAAATTGCGCCACAGAGCCGAGATGATCACAACCAACCCAGTGACAACCTTCAGCGGCCCATTGCTCAACTCGATCCGTCACATGGGCATACCACTGTTAGAATGGAAGTGACCCCTCTCAGTTTAGCTGCCAGGATTTAGAGCCGTCCTCCTCACTGAGGGACCGACTATAATTAGTGGCAGTCCAAAGCTCAGATAACAGGCGCAGCCAGAGCACAAAGGATGAAAAATGGAGGAGAACAGGGCAATAAATTGTGGATAAATCCTCTAATAAGGCCATTTTACCTTTTCCAAAGAGGTCACGTTTTAGTGTCTTTTGTTTAATTACTTGCAAAGTTCTTTAGTGACTACTTTTAATAAAACTGACTCATCCCCACATATATTTGGTGTACAGTATTTACAAAGAGTTTCAACTTTTGCAGAATGCTGGGGGCGGATAAATGCATCTCACTCACAGACAAGCGTTCATGAGAGGGATTTATAACTATTAAAGTGGGGGTATTCTGCTTTCCCATGTTCATGAATTTAAAGTAACAATGCTGGTGTTTATACTACACTTGTGCAGATTTCGAACCTGTTACATACCCATATGTTGTTGAAATCCCTGATTCTGTCTAAAAACTGATTAAAACAGAGATCCAGGCCTCTGGAGCTCTAGCCAATGAGAGGGAAGGGGCTTTGAGGAATGGGGAGCCTTAAAGAGACAGCGGCTACAACAAAGCGTTTCAAACAGAGGCTGTAATAAAAGTTTTTTAAAACACCAGAGTGAAAAAAGTTTTTTTTTAAGCAATAAATCATGTAAAGCTACTACACCAGAGGGATATTACAGAGCCTAAAACAAAGCACTATACCCCTCTTTAATGGATTAACTACTTAATTAACTGCTGGCAACTTTAATCCAAAGTACAGCATCACAATCTAATCAACTCAGAGGACTGCAGAAGTCTTCTAAAGAAGCTCTGGTTTACATCTTTCCTCTTGAGTTTGAGAGATGGCTGGGACTTTGACTACACAGTTCAACAAAATATCCAATCACTACATGGCACTAAAATGCAAAATCAAAATTGTAAAGTTTTTTCTCGTCAAAGAGGGAAACATATGACAGAAATCTCTGTATATCTAGAACTCTGAGGATGTATTAGAGAGAGAGAAAATTAACTGAACAGATGTAAGTTTGAATAAGTCAGCACATTGTCTTGCCTTTAGCACATAGACGGATCACGTCACATAAAGTGATAAATATTTCGTACATCCCATAATGAACTCTAAATTAAACATGACATTTTTACACACATGCTCAAAAGTGTGGGTGTAAGAAGAAACAACACAACCTGCGATTTACGTCCAGGTCACTGTGCTGTAAATTTGTCACCTCTTCTGCACTGCTGGATCACAAACTGCAGCCTTGGCCAACAATGAGTGAGCACACAGGTCCATGTATCAGTTCATCTTCCCTCTTTAAAATGAGGGAAGTTTAACAGCACAGTGCACCGTGTATGATAAATGATGCAGCCCTCAGCACCGTGGTTTGAGGACGGGAAAAATACTGGAAGAGGTACAGTTTGTGACACAAAGTTATTTATTCTGTGGTTTAGTGTTTTAATGATCAGATCACCGATTCTCACTGCCATTAATGAAAGCAAACAAACAAAAACGAGTCCTTAAAGATACAACTTAATAACAGCAATTATTTCTTATATCATAATTTCTCATTATAGCAGAGACCTTCAGCATACCGTTAGAAAACAGCTTTTCTCTATCAGTGCTGTTGACATTAACAGGGCCAAGTGGCGTTTTATGTAAGTGGCCTCCAGTCACCACCAGTGTGAAACCCCAGCTCGAGAGAGTTTAGAACCGACCTTATCCATGGGGAGGTTACGGGAGAGTAAAAATGCTCAGACTCCTAGCAGCTACATTTGTTGGAGAAAGACTGAACAGGTGCTGCAAACACATTCACCTCGTGGAAGCACTTTGTCCACGTGTCCTGTTGCTATTTTGGGTTGCATTCAGACTCTTAGAAGTCAGGGAATACAACATCCTTAAACTCAAGCTGGTTATACCACATAATGGTTTATTTAAGTCACACATTTAAGAAACTTAACAGTCTTTTTACGATTTAAAATATTACAAAAAGCTGGAACATCAAATCAAATTATTCTGATTCAGTGAGGTGTTAAAAATACAGTTTTAAGTTTCTAAAAGTTTCCTTTTCAGTGTTTTTTTTTTTTTTTACAAAACTCTACATTTGTGTCTAATTTAGGGGCGTGCTGGCCTGAGGAGTCAGTGCCTTAAAACATGTGTCTCTCCCTGCTGTGCCTGGACACGTATGCTGCACCACATGTAACCATTTTCCTCCTCGAATGCAGCTCTCCAGTGAAGATTTCCTCCTGTCATCTTTTGAAGCTGAACTGGTGTACGACTCTTTTGTTCCTGTTTTTATTACAACCACTGGTGCTTCTGCTGCTGCTAAGTTGAGAGTGTATGTGTGTGTGTGTCATGTTCACTGCTGGTGTTTACCTGACAAGGTGAGATCCAGTCTGTGAATAAGGGAGCGCTTGGCTGACTCCATCTCAGGACTCGGGTTGTCAAGAGCCTGGCGGCACCACACAATAGGACTCAAGGCTTTCTGCAGGGGGCTGTTCAGCTTCGCCTCATAGAGCCTGGAATAACATGCACAGCACACACCGTTAATTCCACATACTGCACGTGTGCAACAGAAATACAAGCATTAGTGGAGTGGACGAAGAGTGTCTGCTTTACGATAACTGACTCTGACAGCTCGAGTCTATCACACCTCATATGTGATGTGACCCAGCAGCCCTGACAGGAAATGAGACGGAGGGGATAAAAAGTGTGTGGACTGGATTTATAACAGAAAACTGCGACAACAAGGACAAGATAAAGTCTACGTGAGAAAATATTTTTAGAAGAGTGAGCTTGTTGACATTGAAAATTACTATTTGGTTTAATTCAGATCTTTTTTTAAAATGAATATTTGATGCGGTGCATTAATAATTCAAGATGCAGCTAAAAATCCAACCAGCTGAAAATGTGACTTACAGATAACTTTCAGACTTGTAAACAGACAGGTTTTGGTGAATCACTCTGAATAACTGTCTTCAGTCGCAGTGATCCTCGCAGTATAACAAAAAAACAGATCCCCTCACCGCAGGAGTCCAGCTTTTCAGGCTTTTCCTTTAATTTCTTATTAATCTCTAATTTTACCGTTAACATGCTGCAGGATTACTTTTACCCCCTCAATCTGTGTTCTGGTCTTTATCCACCAATTAGGAAATGAAACTCTCGGCTCCTGCTGCTGCAGCAAACTTTCAGAATGAATCTCTGTCACAGGGCCAGAAGTCATCAGGTTCAGTGCTTAGTCAGAGGTATTCATGGAAACAGTCACACTCTCCAAAAACAGTTTGGGATTTTCTGATCAGCACTGGTTGTAGATCAGAAGATTCAAAGATAACTGATGAGGCAGAGGAAAGAAGGTATTTTTGTGTGCCGCGTTTGTCACACGAGCAAGTAAATCTACAAAATTAATACAAAAATGTCATGTCCCACTATCTCACCAGTGTAGATCTGATAAAATACTCAGACATGTTAACTGAAATCTAATTCAAACTTTTTCAGACCTTTCAAAAAAAATCCCTGTTTTGTGATCTGCCAATAAATTAGGGACGCACGATATTGGATTGATTTTTTTTTTCTCTCTGATATGATATGCCGACATTTTACAACTTGTTTAGCCGACTACTGATAAAGATTCCAATATTTTTTACTGCACACCAAATTGCAGAGATCATCAACTACCTTCTCTAAGTAGCATACAGTATTATGGTGCATACTCTTATCACATTTGTAAGGGAATATTAATTTCTTGTGCAAATTCAGAAAAACTGCATTTTTATTTCTGACAATTACTTTCAAACAAAAAGATCCATCCTACTTTAAACTTGTCAAATTTGGCTAATTTCACAGTTGACAGAGTATGAAAACAAAACCTCTGTTCACAGTGAACATGTCAGAAGAGCAACTGTACAGGAATTAAACTCAAATTACATAAAATGGTTTAACTCTTTGACAGTGAATGTGCCTAAATAAGTCAGCTACATGTATCGTACAGACTGCTGCTTAAATTCAAATTCAACTTAAAACAGGAGCCAAATATGTGACCACTCAATCTGCACTGTGCAAAGAAAATCACAACAAGTGCAAAAAATATATTCAGCTTCAATCCCTCATCAGGACATAAATAAAGAGGTGGGCTTCATCTACACTGCATTATTCTATGAGCTACAAATAATGTGTGACACAGAGATGATGTGCAAACAATAAAAATATACAAAACATTAGCAGCAGCTTTAATTCATGGAGCCGAGATCATTTTTATTTTAGCGGTTTATTACATCAGTGGATATCAACATGTTGCACTTTATAAAACATGACCACAAACTGACTGAATCTGCAACAACTTCCTGTTTCTTTCTGCTCCTTCCAAATGTGGCTTTGTTGTCACCTTTGAGGAAAGGAATTAAAAGAAAAGAGAAGAGTTACTACCCAGAAGAGAAATCTGAGTCAGCAGCTGTCAGCTATCTTGCAGCCATCGTGGAAGCCTTTCATGATGAAAGCACAGACATTAGAGGCGAAGGCGGCTTGTGTAGATAAACACAAGCTGGAAATTTGGGGCTGTCGATTTTAGTGTTTACAAACACGATGCTGGTCATTCACATTCAGACTTGAACATAGTATATACATTTAGTGCACAAGCTCCAACAATGATTCCTGTCATGTCCACATGCAGCAGCAGGAGTGTGTGACAAGCACCTATTGAAAGGTAGCGCGCTGCTGCAGCTCCTAAAATCCAGTTTAAAGCTAATTCAGGGATTACAGGAGTCTATGACAGGAGCTGGCAGGAGCTCCGCACTACGCAGTAATCCCAGATATCAATCTGATCCACAGGGCTGACAAACAGCCAGGGCATAATGAGACTAGCTCTGCTGAGCATGAGTGAGCAATGCCTGAAAGTCGTCTGATGTGGAGGGCTCAGTCGCTGGCACAGCCTCAGTGCTGCGAGCAAAAGAGGGAAGACGCTTGTATGAGCCGACTCCGAACCAAGAATTAGCTAGCTTTGTTTGTAGCTCTGGAAACTGAAATGAGTATGATTCACCAGGAGATACGCCCAAATGCTGCTTAATAAGAGTTATTATCCTGGAAACCGCTGATCAACCCAACCCTCTTCAGACATAGAAAAGGACTGTACCTTCAGAGAGCCGATGATTATGTTTATGTCCAGTGAAGGACTGTTTCTGCGAAAATAACAACCCAATTTTCCTCCTCCGTATCAAGTCTACATGTCTGACATCTGCCGTGAAACTGCCCTGTGTGTGTGTGTGTGACTCCGCCTGTCGAGGGATTTCCTTGGGTTGGGATGAGAGAGAGATTTAGACAGCATCACAAATCCAATCATACTCTCGAGTTTCAGGGATTACACTTACACAGTGTGTCTATGCAAAGCCACCTAACCCTAAAAACCTTAACTGCTCAGCGCTGGAGGAAATAATACCAACACAATGCGCTGAAGTGGATTAAAAACGGGAGTATGTGAAAACATGTGGGCTGTCAGGATGATTGTGATAACAAAGAGAACATGATGTCATCCCCGTCCTCGAGGATCTCCACATGACTCTTTTCTATTACTGACGGCCGTTGTTTGCTATCCCTGTTTGTTGATGCTGACAAAGCATCTTCTCCTGCATGATGAGAGGATTTCAAACACTTTACTCTCACTCTGTGCTGCAGAGCACGGGTGGATGTTTGCCAACTGTTGTGCTAATGGGAAACTCAGAGGAGGAATATAACCATGGCTACCTCTCCCACATGACTGCTGGGCAAGACTTTCAGTTTTCACTGCACACACTGATCTCCTGCCATCACTGCCAGGACAAGCCAAGCAAATCTGCCACATCACAAGAGCAAAACGGTTCAACAGATGATCGGGGAATTCAGGGTCCTGACAGCTGAGGGTTTGAGATTCAGCTGCCTGCTGGACAGTCTGTAAGGAAGGTATGACATAATGGATAGAGATGTGCTATGACAAAGCATGTCTGTTATGATCATGCGGCTCGAGAAGAGGCTTGGCGTCTCCTACATGACCTGCCAAATAGCATCATTCAGTCGGTGAGACGCCTCCCTCCCTCCTTCAGTGAGTTCAGAGGTTGTTTAAAATAAGAAAGCCGAGTGTGAACTCAGGTCAACAGATGTTTGAAAGACAGCAGAGAGATGAAACCTGTCAAATTTGTGGAAGAGTTAGGAACATGTAGGTCACTTTCTGTATCTAAGGTAGTTTAGAAATCGGTACGGTCACTGCTGTTCATGAGAAGCTTGTAACACTAGTTTATTTGTACAGGAAGTTGAGGACTGGTTTTGCTCTTGTTTGACTTACACAACTCTCACCACGGAGTAAAAGGTTTTCCTTTGAGAGATCTGTCGAGTAAAAAGGACAGGAAGAATACGCTTGACTTCCAGCCTGTATATTCTCGACTGTATTTGTCCTTCTGATTTAATCCCTCAGTTCAATGCATTTATAAACGAGGATTAGGGTCACATATGAAAAATATATCACATGCAGGGTTTTTGATCTTGACTTCAAGCCAAAAATTCTGCCTTCAATCTCGAATTCCTGACTTCAAACAAAGAATTTTGACTCCATTCATAAATCTCTGGCTTTGAATGAAGAAATCTTAGATTAAAGAAGGAGCTCCCAATTTAACTTTGCATTACGAAAGAGGGGAACCACATGCTGATGTCTGTGTGGGCTTGAGGCTGCATAACATAAGGTCAGTTACTCGGTGAGTGTCAGTCCAGATCAGACGTCACTTTTATCCACCTGTTTCTTCAGAAGCCTATGGGTGTTGACAGATAACTACTTCCGCTGGCGGTTATCAGTTTCCGGTTGCTGACTGCTGCCGACAAGCTAGCTCAAAACAACTCGACAGGGCTCGGTGTAAACTTTTATCGCATTCTTGCTGTTAAAAGCCGGTTATTAAAGCGCGTATGACAGCTAGGCTAACATCGTCAGCTTTGTGGTCTCCATGACAACGTAAACAGAACATTCAACTGAAGACCAAAACCAACAACCGCTAGCAACCATGGGTAGTCAGGAATAAGGTCGATCCATTAACTTCACTGCTATCACCCCTACACCAGGCTAGCTTTCTAACTTGTCTTGGAGCTGATGTACAAACCAGTTATGTCCACCCTGTTAAGAACTGATGACACAGACACGGCTGTAATGACCAGAAATCTCTCAACACAACCCCGTCACTCACCCAGGGGTGTGTCCAGCGTTTGTTTACCTGGGGGCCAAACTGAGCACAGATTCACCTAAGGGTGTGTGTGAACTATTAGTGTTTACACATGAATTATTATCATTTATTTACCAACTCTTTCTCTTCCTACAGATGTTACAATCCTGTGTACACTTCTAATTTGAAAATTTGACAAAAAAATGGAGTGTGTGAGCAGCAACACATAAATCTTCTAGAATGATTTCTTTAAGGACCTAATAATACATAAGTGCAGGATTTTGCTTGCAATTTTTGATGTGATGATTCCTCACACACACACCTGTCTAAAAACACAGATGTCTGAAGTATTTTCCTATACTTTTAAGTACCAATATAAGAAGTAAAGTTACATTGAAATGCAAAGAAACTAATAAGAGCTTGTTACAACACAATCCAAATAGTTATCTTAAACACAAATCTTCTAGTCACCTCAGTCAAGGAAGATAGCTGATTATAGTTTAGGATTCTGGGGTGGCCATGTCCCCTCTGAACACGCCCCTGGAGTCACAATTTACAGAAACAAGTCTGATAAAGCTGAAACTCATACAGATGTGTCATAAAATATCTACTGCTTCTTCTGGAAAGAGACTAACTGAGACTGTTGATGCCAGACGATTGTCTCATAGTAACTGATATACAAACCAGCTGAGCCCAGACAACTAACCCTTAAGAACTGATGACACAGACACGGCTGTAAAGGCTAAAACCTCCCAACACAAGCCTGTCACTCACCAGCTGTCCTCGTCCTCATGAAGACAGTCCATGTCTTCCAGGTCTAATATTTCCACTTCGTCCAGGATCGATGTTTCCCCTTCATCTATATATCCCCCGGAGGTGTCTGAATAAAGTGAGTTCATTCTCGGCAGAGAGGGAGAAGCCGATGCCCCCTCAAACTCATACGCCCTCCCGAAGCTGATTCCGTCGTAAGACAGTCTGGGGCTGAAGGAGCGGTTGTTCTCCAGCAGCCCACCGTAGCCGCCCGTTCCGACGAACCCCACCCCAGGGAAGCCGGCCAGACCGGCTGCCATCCCCGCTGACAGGGACGAAGAGTCGTAACCGGCGCTGAGGGGTCTATGGTTCCCTGACATCCCTCCGGACGACGACAACATAGTAGACCGGCTCCGGAGCTGTTCATTTTGCTGTTCTAGTTTCTTCACCAAGTCTTGGAGCTTCCGCACCTCCAAGTCCGCGTTGATATTTGAGTTGATATCCTCCATAGTGGCTCCTCAGCCCGACGAAAATATGCGGTGGTCTGTGGTGTTTCTAGACGTTTCTCTGCCAACAGTCTCCTGGTTTCCGTTAACTTCACTCTTATCTACGTGTTAAAAGAAGACACTTTGGTGTTGAACCGACTTAGACAGATCAACATCGTCATCTTCTCCAGTTTGCCGTGCTCACGGGTAGGGTTGAGGCCATTTTCATAACACTCGTCACCAACTGTGAAAGACCAACAGGCGGCGAAGAGCATACGTCATACGTTGAGTCGGGAGCGAGCGCGTAACCAACACCTATTTCCACGTGCACACTTTTGTGGTGTCAACTATCTATCACTCCATTCATACATCTACCCATTTTCAAACCCTTATCGCGTTCAGGGCCGGACCTTACTGGAGCCTGTCCCAGCCGTCTTCGGGCAAGAGGCGGGGTACACCCTGGACTGGTCGCCAGTCAATCACAGGGTCCACCCACAGAGACAGACAACCTTTCACGTGAACTCACTCCTACCAGTTAACCTGATAAGCATGTTGTTTTGTGGAAGGTGCAGCCGTGCTGCCTCAGAGGGAACCCTCGCATACACTGGGAGTACACGCAAACTGCACAGACACGGTCACCTTGCCCGAGCCGGGATTCGAACAGGTCATCGTTGCGAGCTGACGTTAACCACTGCACCACCACACAGCCAATGTTGATAACTTACAATGCGAAATCCGCTCTGATTAAAATTCTTTTGTTTCTAACACCGCGTCTGGTAATGTTATAGCTGGTTAGTACGGAAAAATGGGTCACAAATTTCCCAACAATGTCTTTACTTTGATCTAATAGTACTGTAATCTTAAAAAAAACAACAACAACTTTTTAAAGAATTAAACTTATTTCTTCCCTTCTTATCTCATTTAAACAACAATCGTAGATTCTCAGACTTCAGAAGCATTTAATGACCAGCTAAACAAAGTAACTTGCTCTTTTCTTGTGTGCCCTGTGCAGTTTTATTTTTTTAATTATTATCATTTTAATAAGATTTGTTGATAACAATAGTTAACTTTTTGACTTGTTTTGCACTGACTTTTTTTTTTTTTTATAAGTATCCCATTTAAAGGTTGTCTGTCTCTGTGTGTCAGCCCTGTGCTTGACTGGCGAACAGTCCAGGGTGTACCCCGCCTCTCACCCTAAGACAGTTGGGGTAGGCTCCAGCCACCTGCGACCCTGAACAGAATAAGTGGTATAGAGGATGAATGAATGAATGAATGAATGAATGAATGTATCCCGTTTATACATTTATTTAGCTGATTTTGTTGTTGCAAAGAAGGAACTTCTTCATGGTCTGGGAAACGGCTAGTCATGCACTCAGAGAGCAACAGATACCAGCTTATGATAAGGAAAGCTGTGGAGATCTGGAAGCGGGCCCTAAGGGGCCTACTTGCGGTCATAAACCTGGCATGCTGTTTGACAACAGGGGGTATGGTTGTTTTGCTGCTTCAGGTAAGAAAATATAACCGTCATAATTTAGTGGACAGACGAGTCACAACAACATAATGTCTCTTCTGAGGAAGACTGCAAGAAGTCAAGGTATATATAAAAAAAATAATAATAAAAAATTGATCACTGATGTAGTTACAAGAACGTCTAACTATAACTAAAAGTGTTTTTCCTTTTGTGATTCAAAGGTTGAACTTAGGTCTGCATTACTCACCAGTACACCTAACTATTACTCAATTTTTACTCATCAGTGTTTTTAACTACAAGGATACAATGTTGGTCAATCTATCAATTCCCCAAAATGGGAAGAATACAGAAATAAAAATGTTTTTAAAAGATAAAATTAACAGCAAACAACTCAATACAAACCTGTTTATTTTTATACACAAACATGAGTTTGAAAGCATCTTAAAAAATATTTTGCAAAAAGCTTAAGCTGGAGCTTTGCCCCATGTTTATGTAACCTGTTCTCAGTCTTAAGCGAGTTCAAGTGCTTCCTCTGACTCTAGACGCTCCTCAGTGTTCTGAAGCACATCTTCTCTTTGCCCTCCAGCTTCCTCTTCAGTCTCAGCCTGTTCTTCTATTCCCTGCCCAGTGCTGCTCATGGTAGAGTCCAGCACGTCTTGGTCAGCAGTTGTGTTCTGGGACTCAGCTCCCTCATCATCTTCATCTTCAACATCCATCTCAAAAACACGAATGTGTCGAAGATTGGCACTTAACTGTAAGGAGAGAAAAACTTCACGCTTGCATCCACTACAGGCACTGTGAGGAGTCTTGAACTGGTTCTATAAAACAGTGTCACTCTCATACTGATGCCCCTTAAGGACCCTTGATCATGGCCAAAAGGGTCAGCAAATAAGCACAACAAGAACATTTCTGAATAAAGTCACTGCTTTACAGTTTTTTTAAACATAAACCATCACATGAAATAAAATGATGATAAAATATTCACTCACCACACAGGCCACTTTGCGGATTCCATTAACAGCCACAAACTGAGCCTTCATGCTCTCCAGTTCACGCCACTGATTCCCCAACACCAGGCTTTGGTATGGGATGTTGCTGCTCTGCTGGTCCAATCTGATGATAATGGTAACATGAACATTATCTTAAAGGGGAATTTGGATTTTCTCGAACTAATTACCCATTGTCACAAGTTATGGCATCTAAATTACTGATAAAAAAAACTTGTTTTCAAATAGATCTATTAGATTGCTTTTCCTTGTTGGCCTTGGAGCCAGCAGCTTAAACCACCATCAAGTAAATGGTAAATATACTGTTTATATGAGGCTAGTACTGTGACCTCTCAAAGCGCAGTTATACTATCTGCTCAGGCATTCTTAGTGTAGTGATGACAACTGTCAGCACTTTAGGTCTAGCGTCAATATTGTAAAGTGCAGGAGTTAGGGATTGAACTAGGGCTGCACGATTTGGGAAAAAGGTGCGATTTGCGATTAGGTGGACAATATTGCGATTGCGATTGTGCTTGCGATTTAATAAAAAAAAAAGTTGTGTAATGAGTCTACAGACTTGCTTCATTATCATGGGGAAAAAAAATCAAGGAAAAGGCAGAGATGGATTACTGAGAATTTTTAATTGTGTCCTAATTCTCAAAATATCCAAAACATTCTGTATACAAACAACAATGTACAGCACAACAGTGCTGTTTTTTTGTATTCAAATTAGTGGTGGGACTTGATTAAAAAAAAATAATCAAATTAATTATGCCATTTGTAATTAATTAATCGTAATTAATCGCATTTTAATCACATCGATATTCAACATCAGAAGCAACACTTTTCAAACAGATTTTGGTAGAAGACTAAATAATTGAATAGTCACATACAGAAGTTTAAACTACAAAATCCTGTTTATTTTGCTCAAAAGATGTTTTTTTGAAAACGCGTCAATCTCCGCAGAGCAGATCGTACCAAACAGGAAAACAGACACGAAAAACGATCAGAGTTTCCGGTCTTTTCAAAATAAAGCACCATGTTCAGCCTGTCGATCCTAACATTATCCTCGTATATCAAAACTACGACAGTGGCACAGGGCCAACAGTCATCAGCGGGTCAGACCCAGAGGAAATCTGACGCCATGGACGAGGAAAAGTTTATATTAGAGGTGGAAAACCTTATAATTATATACGATACAACACATCCTTTATATAAGGACACCAACAGAGACTAAAAGGGAAGGACTGAATTAATGAAGCTCTGGGAGGGCAGGTGAGTTTAACGTACTAAATATCATGAAAGTAGTTGTCATGGGTGTGATTCCTGCGGGAACATGTGGTTCTCCTGTGATCTCGTGTATCCAGCTGCTGTGAGTACGCTGAGCTGCGCTCCGCTCCTGAGACGGATGCAGTGTGAAGTAGCTCGCGCTGACGGACCCGCTCATGGAGTATATGTGAATCCAGGCTTCCATCCGACTGTTTTTTAAAAGTAAATTTTCCATCCACCGAGCTAAGCAAGGCGCTGTCAACAGTGTTATTCATCACTCAGTGCGTCGCTATAGTCCGTCTGCCAGAGACTCGTGCACTGAGAACCGCTCTGTGTGATATAGAATATAAAATAAAATATGATAAAATGCGTCATTTTTTAACGCCGTTAATTTCCCCCGCGTTAATTATCGAATTAATATCTGAACATATCATGATGACCATGATTGGTCATCTTACGCTCGCTCTCTCACTCACACACACACACGCACACACACACACACACACACACGCTCTTTTTTTTTTTTTTTTTTTTTTTTTTTTTTTGAATAATCGCACAATCGCACATCTTTTGCGGTTACATAATCGCACGTGCTGACATCGCGATTGCGGTTGCGATTGCGATAATCGTGCAGCACTAGATTGAACCATTAACCTTTCACTTGAGAGACAGTTAATGCAGCTGCCTTACACTGTGCCTTAACGCATACTGCTCTTAAAACATTTTGTACCAGTGAGGATTTAGGCGCTACCGGTACATTGTTGCATTGTGGTAAGGCTCTTATCTGGCACAGAGCAGAGTATTAGTAAACCTGACTGTTTTATGACAGAAATAAAGAGGTTTAATGACTGATGTTATGCAATTAGACAAAATGGATTGAAACACAAAGGCCATCTATCTGGCAGCACAGAAGAAAGTCTGTCCTGTTAAACTGGAATTCTGTTTTCTTCATTCCTGAGCCCTGAATTCAATTATTTTTAGATCTAAATGACTAAAGGGTAGAACATTTTTGGAATCTTTCCAGTAAATTGCTTTAGCTAACATCTGTGAAACTGTGTGCATTTGCTAACCCCTGCAGGCAAAAGGGTCTGATTAAAGTATGTGTGCTAAGAGTGCTTCTTCATGCCAGGGAGGCTCAGACAGTTCATTTAACATTACAAAAGGAATCCCAACTGAGGTGAACTCTTTCTTAAAGCAGAAACAGACATAACTAAGGTCTTAGCTCGATTGTAAAAGAGAATCGGACATCTGGCCAAGAAGGTCTCACTCTGCTTCAATAGGTGGCGCTGTGTCCTTTATTGATAAGCAAAGCTGCTTGCATATCAAACTAGTTTCAGTTCACCGGAAGAGTAAACATTTTAACGACAATGGCTGAGACGGATGCAGCTGTCGCTCTTTATGTTTTTATTAATGTATGTGTCATGGTGTGTGTTTGTTGTGTTGGAGCCATAGACCGTTTGAGCGCGACGAGCCTATTTATCATGGTCATCGACTTCCTCCCTCATCAGGCTGAACGCTGAGGCTTACTGAATCCAACGGCAGCCCGGTCGCATTATCTAGGTGTGTCAGTCAAGTCTTGCTCAGTCTGTATTCGGTCCGGTTAAGCTGATAACATGCATTGTAAAAGTCCAATCTCACGCTGACTAAGAACATTTAGATGCAGCTTTAGAAATCCTAGTATGAGCTGAGTGCTGATATTTGATCCTGAAAATCCTAACACAGAGGTTACCTCAGTCTGTTCTTTTGGGACTTAAGTGGTTTAAATAGTGATGTTCAGGTGCAGAGTGAGCTAATTATACACTACATTTAATAAAAATGTAAATCTAAGCAAGCGTTTGTCTTACTTTTAAGAAAAAATATCTTATTAGACTTAATATGAGCAAAATTCACCTGATTAGTTGAGAAAAACTAAAGACAAAATGATCCCTGCTTGAAAAGAATGACATAAAGATTTAAAATCTACTTAAGTTTCTTGTATTGAGACATTATTCTTTTTTATTTTCAAGAAGCCTGATAAGCATTCATTAACCACACTGATAGATTGCAATTCAGATGTCATTTTTGTCTTTCAGTTGCTGATTTTTTTTTCTTGACCTGTCAGATGAATGTAGCTCAAGTTAAGTCAAATAGGACTTTTTCAGAAAAAAGTGAAAATACAGTTGTTTAGATTTCAGTTTTGTTAGTGTTTCAATAAAAGACAACTTAACTCCCATATTCTGTGTGGTAAAGTTAATTTTTTATCCAATGAGTCAAGCTGCTTTGTAAAGTGCAATGAAGCTGCAGTTTCTAGAGTCCAACAAAGCAGCTTAGCATAACAAAAAGGTCAATCACAGCTGGGATTTTTGGTAATATTATCAGACACTCAAATTAACAATTTAAGTCACAGTGACAGAAAAGCACTTGCAGTATTTTGATTTGAAAGAGAGATTCCTTAAAAAGCGTTTTCACAGACTTACCTCATGTTTGGCTCCCAGTTGAATTCATTCTCACAGCTCATTGTGGTGGCAAGAGGAACCTGAGCCAGAAGACGCCTCTTACTGTGTTCTTCTGATCCTTGGAGAAC
Organism: Labroides dimidiatus; assembly: GCA_030710495.1. Lineage (NCBI taxonomy): Eukaryota > Metazoa > Chordata > Actinopteri > Labriformes > Labridae > Labroides > Labroides dimidiatus. Next base: position 24,825,333 of record CM061146.1, read on the forward strand.
CACAGTGAGCATCTCGTCATCATAGAAACGAGCATCCAGGCAGCTGTATACACAGTTAGGCCTAACAAAAAAAAATGAAAATCACGGTGAGTCATTGAATAACAAGACAGCTCCCTAAAAGTGAGGCCAAAACATTAAGAGCTCCTCCTTCTAAAAGGCCAACCTCTTCCATGTTAACAGATGGGACATGGGTCAACAGAATGTTTCTCAAACATGGTTTCTGTAGGTTGTTATGTAGATTTATGTCAAAGGGTTGACTTTCATGGCTGTTGCTGTAAAACGATGTCTAATCCCAAGACTGATTGTTCCATAGAAATATAAGGCTCTTTGGGCCCCAATCTCGCAGAGTGGAGGAGAAATGGAGAAAGTAAACATAATAAACACGAACACAAGAGTAATTAAATTGTACATAACCGAAAGTGTCTGTTCAAAAGTGACAAAAGAACCTGTTCTGCTGAACTAATACTGACATGAAGGATCTGTGCTGTCATTGTTAAGTCAGATGAGTGTTTTAGAAAACAAAACAGGGCAGGACCTTAATACTGCTGCTCCACCAGCTCTCACCCTCTGGCTCCAAATGACATCAACAACACATTGTGTTGTATGTCAGTGCCAGTTAGGGCTGCACAATTAATTATCAAAAGATGGCAATCTTGATTCACACATGTAGGTGATCTCATTTCGAAACACAGACGATTCCCAAGCATTGTATTTCACAGGCTGCATCATAAACAAATGCCCCCCACATGCAGCGCCGCTGCTGCCTTCTCCTTCAGCCAGTGTTAAAGTGTCTTTACAACAGGTGAGCCTGCTGCCACCAGCTTCAGCCGCCAGCTTCAGCTTTACCATAAGAAGAACAAGAAGAGCGAAATGGATGAAAATCCCAGTGGTAGCTGTGAGAGTCAATAACAATAATAGCAAGAAGCAAAGTTCCTGCTGTTCACTCTACTTGAATGAACATTTGAGTGTTGCACTTCTTCTTTTCTTAATGTTCATCAGTGCAAAAAAAAAACCTTTTTAAAAAAAAAAAAAAAAATCATGCCAGAGCATCATGCTCTCATTTCTAAGTAAAAAAAAAATCATGATTCACATTTTTGCAAGAATTGTGCTGCCTTAGTGCAAATTATGGGAGTGTTTTGGCTTCACTTTTCAACAGAGGGTTTAGACATAAAGGGAAATCTTTGCAGTTTGTCTCTTTAAAATAATAATAATAGTAATAAAATAAAAAGAAAGGTACAAACTGGGCTGCAGCAGCATCATCATCTGCACTGTCAAGATGGTGGCTGAGGTTGATGGACATGACGCTATTGGGGATATGTCTGTGGGAGCAAAATAAAAACAATTAAAACCAGATCTATCTGGTAAAAAACTAAGATAAGAGTGGAAAACATGTACCTGTTTGAGTCTGTTGGTTTGCGTAGCAGGTAGAGCTTGGATGGTGAAATCTCTGGCATGCAGAATAAAACGTAGTGCATTTTGGCTTTCTTGTCATTCCATCTTTAGGAAAGGGATTAAAAAGTTTACATTTACAAACCAATGAAGAGCTACAGGGAGGACAAGAGCAATGCATTGTGTTTGTGTTTTCACATACAAAGATGGAAGCTCAAAAAGTCGAGGAGTGTTTTCTGAGCTGGAAGGAGAAGAAACGATCAAATGAATACATCTTTGCTCACTTTCATTAAATTACAGAATAAAACAATGAAGCTTATTGACAGACAGATCGTAGCATACCTCTCAGGGACAGTGTAGAGGGGCAGAAACACAGACTGTTTTACAGACTTCCCTATTACTTCCTGCACACAGATAAACAAAACATGAGAAATGAATAACTAAAAATGTTCAAAAACAGCATCTGAGTACAATGACCTTATTCAATTGATGAATACCAATTTACCTTTAATGCAAGTAAATATGACTGAAGCCAAATGTGTGGAGGCTGCAGGAAAAGCTTTAATACTTTAAAGATGCACACAGCAGTCTGACTATGGTCATAGTTAGATCGTGAAGTGACAGTGGAGGATCTAGTCTTGTCTGCGTATACATGCAGAAAAGAGAATCAGACTTCTGACGGAGAAAATCCAACTCTGCTTTGATAGGCGGCGCTGTGTCCTTTTTTGATAGGTGAATCTGCGTGTGTATTGAACTAGTTTAAGTTCACCCAAAAAGGAAACAACATTGCTGGACCCCAGGGAGACTATCTGTGCTCCAGGGTACAGCTAATGGGGATCCAAATGAAATAACAAATAAACAGTTTGCATCCCTATTTATCTTGGTCATCTACTTCCTCTTCCGGCTGAATGCCGAGGCATACAAGGACCTGTCGAGTCCTGTCGAATCCAACCGCAGTCTAATAGCAATCGCGTTATTTAGGTGTGTCAATTGAGCTACGCTTGGTCCGCTCTCGGTCTGACCAAGTTGTTTACATGCATTTCAATAGTCCAATCTCACACTGACTAAGCTCATAGTGCATGTCAACCTATTGACTACTTCTACCAATAATAAAACTTTATTTGTATAGCACTTTTCAATACAAGTAACAAAGTGCAGCACAATAAGCAGTAAAAACAGTTAAAGATGAACAGCGAACAGTAAAAACAGTAAAAACAGATAAGAGAAGCGGGTGAAAAAAAAAATATTTTTTTTCCTTTCCTTATTTTAATTGACTACTGACACTCAGTTCTGTTCCTGTTAAATTACTCCTAAAGAAGCAGAGTGCTAAATTTGAAACTTCATGAATGTGGGTCATGGACTAAATAAAGTGGGAAGTGGAAGAAGTGGCTATGAAGTGTCCCACTGATTCATGCCCTCCAATTCTGTATCCTCTATTTCATCATAAAGGAACCTTAATGACAAAAATGAGCATCATATTGTGTTAAAGAAGATTTGAATCCAGTGACTGTAGTGGTGAAAAGTGAGAAGTAATAATCTGAGTTGCCCCCTGCTGGCCATTAGAAGAATGCAGGTGTAGCACACTTTCCAAACAAAGGGGCTGAGTGCACTTTCATAAAATCCACACTGCAAATTGCTGACATTCATAATAAAAATGTTAATTTTGCAGTAGCAAAGAAAAAGTCAGACACATGGAGACTCACTGCAGGTTTCTGTAGACACTGCTCAATCACGTTCTCCATCATCCTCTTCACAAAGTGCAGAGACTTTTGGGGATATGAAGGAAACAGCAGAGGGCTCTCTGGATAAAAAAGACAAACATTTTGTTTCAACTCAATCCAAATAATAAACGACTTCGTAAACAAATAATTAATGAAAAGTTTTCTGCATTCTCAAAGTCAAAATCAGAATTCACCTTTCAGGTGTGTGCTCTCCTGTAAAAACTTCAGCCACTGGTTCCCCTTCGTGTTGGGTGGAGACACAAGGTCATCATCCTCGTCCTTCAGGTACTAAAAATGTCCACATGAACGAGAAACCAGAATGTTAGACAGCAACTCAAGTTAGAAACACCTGAGGCAACATGAGTACTCACCTGACCAACTCGCTCCACGTTGAAGTATTTCCCTTTACGGTCAAAGAGCTCTTCATTCTGTTGGAACAGAGAGCAAACGAGGATGAGCTTCACAAAAACCTGAGCTTTAAACTAACAGTCTATACTAAAGAAGATAAAGTTTTTCCTCACATAATTATGTCTCTTTTTACTATATTACTAAATAATGTTGCGTTTTAATTTTGAATCTTGATTTCATTCTCAAGATCTAATTTCATTTTTCCTTTAAAATGCCTTCAGCGCTCAAATCAAAGATTAATAATACGTTTTTTCCTGCAGTCACAGAATAATGAGAGAGATATGTTACAGCAGTGAGATGTGAATAATGACAGTAGAATGAACTGAAATTATTTTACATAAATAAATAAATAAAAATGTTGAACAAAATCATTAAAAAAGCTTCTATGAGCCAATATGCAGCTCTCACCTCACTGAAATGCTCGGACAGGAAGTCAGCAACAAATGCGATGTCCTTCTGAGTCATCTGAGGGATTAATCAGCCCGTTAGCTAAATTCATATGAATATTTTTGATTCACAAATTTCTTTTTTCAGCTCATTTTTAAAGCTTACCTTGTTGAGCTCTGGTGGGACATGCTCCTCACACATTCTTAGCATAGCTGTAGGGAAACAGAACAAAGTGTGAGTGTAAAATCAATCTAAACTACATATTAAATGGAAAAAAAATTAAATACCTTTATATCTGTATTTAAACTGTAGCAAACTTAATGTGCAATGACAAGTTCATGTTTATTCTCACCTACATACAGCCACCGGAAAAAGGCTTTAAAGTTTTTCATACTCTTGTCGATCACCCTAAATGGAAAAAAATAAAACTGCTTATTCTCTGCAGAGCAGTGACTTAGACAACAGCTCATACAGAAACTACTCAAACAATCACAGGACCTTTGCTAATAGTACAGGAGGAGGTTATTATTTTAAAAACTCACTGTAGAAGTTCATTAGCTTTCAGAGAGAAAGAGCCCACAGCTGTGATAGCACCTGAAAACAGAAAACACATGTATGATTATTAATGGTGAAAGAACTTCAATGACAACTTTACTTATCATGCAGGATGAAGAAATAATACCTTCAATGGCTTCTGAGTCCAGGCCGAGGGGCTCAAACTTCTGCTTCCACAGGGACATGCCTTTCACCTCACTGAGATGATACAACAGAGCCTCAGAGCCACTGCAGCAAAACAGAGAGGAAGGAAACTTTACAGAAGGCTCGTCAGGCAGAATGAAGCATAAAAGAGAAAAAGACAACGGAGAATACCTCTGCAGGTGGCTGATGACCAGCTTCTGGATGCTGGAATATGAGGACTCAATGGACTGGCCCAGCTTCTTCAGGCCCTACGTTTAAATGAATATTTAGTTAAATTCACTTAGAGTGAAATTTGTTCTCAGAAGTATTTACAGAAAATCTTCCTCTCACCTTGACTGTGAGCTGATTCATGAGAAGAGCCTGCAGCTCAGGGCTACAAAGGAGAAGAAAGCCAATGGTCAACAAAAAACCAAATCAAAAAAAGTAGCACAATATATCCTTGCACCATCTACAGGAAACTTCAAGTATTGCAGCAGAAACTTCCTCTTTTCTCACCTTGACTGTCCCCACAGCAGAAGTTCCAAAAACTCATCTTGGACCTGAGTGCTTGTGTTTTTCTCCTATAAAAACCACATAATAATAAAGGATAGTTAATAAACTATGAGTATAAGTAAAGTTAATAAAGTATTTCTGATTCTGATAAGAAAATAGCTCTACTCTGTTATTGTAGACAGAATAAAGTACAAACTCACTGCAACTGACCTGAACAAACTTAGTGAGACGAAGATCCATCTGCATGAGGATGTCCTCCCAGGCTTCACACATGCAGGTGAGTGAGAGGTGCAGATACTGCAGAAGTGTGGAGATGTGGGTGAACTTTCGTGCCATTCTGGTTACCTCAGGCAGGCAGTCTGACAACAGGCCTGTGTCCAGCTGGAGAAAGAGAGATGACTTTGTAAACAAAGAGGGAGCAGACATGTGGGAAAGGATCTTAAGAACTAGAAGCCAAATCATCCCTCTGACCTGGACGTAGCAGATTTCTGGGTTGTTGTCAGCAGACCGAACTTCTGTGATGACGGACAAAGACTTGAGATCACTAGACAGACTCAGGCTGCGGCAGGTTCCAGATACCTGAAGAGAGCTTTCAAATTTAGAGACACGAAAACCAAAATCTATCACCTATTGCAATGGTACTATTATGACCTTAGCTCTGCTATTAATTTATATTTTTAGCAGGGACCTCAATCCTGTGCAAGTCATTCATATCTTGAGTTTTTCATTCTTATCCTCCATTAAAAACTACACACCTAATTTGGTCAAACACAGACATACTGACAGAATTTTAGTCTTGTGCAAAAGACAACGCTCTGACTGAAAGAGCCTTACCCCTGTTAGAGTAGCAATCTTGTACATCCCGTAGGCATAAAGCTCCACAAAGCCAGCATCTCCTCCAAGAACAAGAATGTTCAGCCTGGAAGAAAACAGAGTGATATTCCCATTAATGTTCCAGTCCAACAGAAAGCGACTGTGTTTAAAGAATCGGACATCGTTCATTTGTGTTTCTCTTGAACCCTTAATTTACCTGACTTCTCCCAGCAGATTCATTATCTCATCAGACTTTTCTTCACTGTAACAAAGAAAGATAGATACATATGCTCAATATTACAAGATGAAGAAAAATGATGACAGATCTCACTTACACATTAAAACGTTGCCTCACCTGAATATCTTTGAAGTTGTACTGTAGCTGGAGTAAAAACAGAAGTTAAAAGGTGTTTTTTGTTAAACCCTGGACATTTTTCTTCATCTAATGTGCAGTTATGCTAATATTACCTCTTTGGAAGAGTTGGTAGTTTGGGTAGAAAAAGCTTGGATTCATCTTCTGAGTTGTAGAAGGAGTCAAGGGCGCTGAAACATAAAAAATATTTACCTACATGTAGACAGTGAGTCATCCTGAGTTCCATTAATTTGATCTCTGAGCCTCATACACACCTGCTCTCCTCTGTCACCTCCATCCAGTGCATGCAGGTCACAGGGTTCTGCATTGGAAACACATGGAGTATCTCGGCTTTCTCAACACCACACAGAACCACCTGCTTGGTGTCTCTGAGGCTGAAAGCTAATACTGGGGATTTAGAAAAGAACACAAACATCACAACTCAAATCTGAAAATGTAAAAAAAAAAACAACAACAAAAAGATGTTCACAATAATTTCTTACTTTTTCCATCAGGTCTCCAGGCCAGTGCAGAGATCTCCTTCCCAGTGCACTCAATGGGAGGTAAGCTCCAAACACGCTGGAAACTAGCCAGGCGATGTAGCAATAACTGAAAACAAACACAAATTAAAAATTAAATCAGAATAAAATGATGGCGGCATTTTACAGTACTCAAAAAATGTTCATGCCTACTTCTCCAGTTGTGTTTGCCAGAGCAATAAGATCCCTTTTGGGAGACCATGACATGCACAGTATTGGGTTAGGAAGCTGCTTCTCCCCCACTTGTCGAAAGGCAGGCATGTTTGTGCTAAAAAAAAGGGAAAATCATTTAGATACAATGAGAACAGGTTCAAAATTGAGTCAGTTTCATTTCACAAAAGGCCTTTATGTAATAATGTAATCTTGTGCCATTTAAACAGAGTGGTCCAGTTATTCAATATTTATCAACAACTTACAACAATGCACAACGAAAAAGGCACAATGCAGAGAATAATCTGTATAATAATGTTAATAATATGTGGACTAAAGGATGCTGGTTATAGAGGTACATGGGAATATTTAGGACGCTTCCTTTATGACAGTTGCTGGTTGACATACTCACGTGTTTCCAATGCCTCCCCAGCCAATATTAAGAGCTGCTATGGATGCTTTTAAATGTTTGTCCTTGTTTATCTAGTGGGTTTTTAATACACTTGTTTTCCTTTGCTGTAGTACAAATGACCTCTTTGATAACATGAAGGTTTATGGAGTCTAAGTCATCCATGTATTAGTCCATCTGTCTAACTTTTTAAATAATCAAATACGTATACGACAACATTTCTCTGTATAATCTGATTTAAGACAAAAAAATTCCCGTGAACATATATTTTCATCCTAAAATTGAACATACATGTGGTGCTTCAAGTTATTTGCACGATTGTTATTCGATTTGTTTCCCTTATTTTTTAATTTCATCTTAAAACGTACATGTACGATGATGTAATCTTAGCATGTGAGGAAACCCAGCCAACTCAAGCTCAAACTACTTTAACGGAGGGTTCAGTCATTAGTCATGTATGTTGTCTTGAGCTTTAGATACGATATTTCGTGTGCTGTACCATAACACCTGCTTCAGTTTTGAACTCCCTTATAATCGTCACCTGTAGACAGGAAACTGAACACTAACAAAGACTTTAACGCCTGACGTTTGTGATTAGGTTGACTTGATTCAAATGTCTTTATAAAATCAATATTAAATACTGCTGCTATTGTCAACAAAAGCAGAAGTTAAATACCCCAAACAGTGAGAACCAAACACTCATTTAATTGGACTGTTACCTTTCAGAGTTGTCAGATCAAATCTTTTGCTCCACAGTGAACGTTTGTTGTTATGCTAACGGGTTTGTTAGCCGGCGGAGCTATCGTAGATAAAACCTCACAGCTCATCTGAACCTGCTGGACATCAGAAACAGACAATTACAGCTATCGCGTCAGAATATGAAATATGAAAGCGTCAAAAACTATCTGCTCTCTCCTGTGAAGCATCTATTCAGGTTTTCGTCATGATGTCTTCACATTTGGGCAGACAGCGCCATATTTTCACTCTGACCAATCAAAGCGGAGCTAAGGAATCCGCGAAAGGACAAATCTAGTAAACCAGAACGCGCAATAAGAATATGCCAGTTTAGTTCATTTGAATGTCTCAAGCAGCAAATAGCTGTTTGGAAGTGTCGGGAGACACATGACTCCTTCAAGCAGTCACAGTGAGTATGACCACATTTTAGTGCACAAGTTTTATGAATATTTCCGAAGAGACAACCACAAACAGTGTAATAGGTCGCAAAATGGGGCTCAGGAGCACCTCCAGAATTTTTCTTGACTGGGGTGGACCAATGAAGCTCTGTTAAGATGACACCATGTATATGTGCTTTTCACACAAATGACTTGTTTTCGTTTACTCTTTGTATCTGAACTTGTCGTTTCTAATCTCTATTTTAACATTCAAACGTAATGATCCTTCGCATTAATTATTTAAATGCAACACAACTGAGTGGCACCACATTAATCTTTTCTGACTTAAAAATGGATGTATATTCAAAGTGACAATTAAATATGTGTAACAATCACTCTCCTGTGAATAGTCAAAGCCACAACTATTTTCATTATTTTAGGACTAAGCTGCAACCTCAGGCGTGAGAAATTAAGACAATGCAGAAGTGCTAAAAACTGCAGTTCATTGAGTGTCCACTTAAAGCTAGCTCCAGATGAACCGGAAACCACATACACACCTAGCCAAAAAAGATGATATTTACAGCAGAAACAAACATGTTTATAGTCCAGTACAAAAATTCGACTTCAGTCTGAATATCTCATTTCTTTAATGGCACACACTGCACTGGGGTGATTTATTCATTTATTTATTTTAAATAAGTCAGCAGTTTAGAAGATTTTAAAATCTCTAGTTTGCCCATTCAGACACACAGCTCACCTGACTGACAGGTGGTCATCCTATAGATGTTAATGAAGAGTCTCAAAGCCACTTCATTTCTTACATGTCTTTCAGCAACAAAACTCAGAAACAGATCAGAAACAGATAGGTGACATCACAGACTCAAGCAATCCTTATAAAAATGTGCTGCACCAACTGTGGCTATCACACATCTTTTGCAGTTGTCACAATAAAAGATTAATTTCATTTGATTTTACATTAATCATGTGATCTAGCTGTTAATAGTTAAGAACAATAGTTTCACATGGACAAAGTAATTATTTTCGTCAAGTTTTGCTTTAATTAATGACAATATCATTTTTGTTCAATTTGTTTTATGCTAATACTATGCTGCAATGACCTTTGACCAGGCAGTACGCAAACTCGCTGCCTTCTAGCAGCCATAAGGAGGAATTACAGCAAATCAGTTAATCAAGGTTGTTGAAGTGGTAGTCAATAAGTAGTACAGAAGCTTTGATGGCTTGAGTTGAGTTGCCATTACTTTACTGTCAGTCTTAAGTAATTCACAATGATTGAAAGCCTTAAGAATATATGTTTCTGGACAAATTTTATGAATACCTCCTGGTGGAGACATATAAATATCCATTCAAAGTGAGTAACACAACAAAACATATTCAAGAAAAGATTGTTGAAACAATTTCCTTGACTTCAGGATGGCAGTATTGCAAATGTTTTTGCGCAGTTATTAATGGTAATGACTTGTTGGACTTTGTACAGTGGAATATCTAGGAAAATAAATTATTTGTTTGCTAAACCACTATTGAAATGACAGGTACAGGGGCCACATCTACACAGTCTGACTTATCTTTGCAGCCTAAATAACACCCTCTCAGATATTCACCCAGACAGTCTCTTGGGCATCCACAAATACGCACACTGTAGATAAATATGGTATGTAGGCGACCTGTAAACATATTCAGTGAATCAGAAATAGTCTTGAGCTGGACCCATACAGTAATAATCTGTGTTGGAAAATGCTCCAATGCTATTCCTACACAGATCACAGCTCAGATACACGTCAGAAGTTGTAGAAGTCACCGCTAAATAATGTAGTTATTTTTAAACGATACCTTTGGTAATGCTTTTATTATTTGGCATGTGACGGTTGAAGCAAGTTTTAGAAGATTACTGATCGACTGGTGTGTGTATGCAAACGTATCACCAACACTTGACTGTAATCAGCAGAATGATGAAGAACCAGAATAGCTGCGGGAGCACAAAATGTGATAGTGGCCCAGAAATAGACCAAGTGGGGCTGTACGGTCCCTGACTGTCTGATATCCCTCTAACTGACAGTTTTGTCTTTAGTGTGAGTCGTGTTTTTCTGCTACACTGACCAAAACAATTCCCTCTTTACTTGTAGGTCAGAGTAGCCTTAACCAAACTAGGCTCATTTTGTGCTAACATATTGACAGATTGGTGGGTGGTCTGGGGTCATCAGGTCAGTTAAGATGGACACATTGGTAGCACTGACAAGCTGCTGTTACTTCACTGTGTCACATGAGATGTCTTCACCACACACCATGACTACAACCTTATCATTACGGGATTTTTGAGACCAAAACCTTCACCATCAGGGGAAACCAAACAGCTAATTAAAAATAGAAAGCCTTTATTGTACTGTCCATGGCTGCATTCTTCATCACTAATTTGTTCATATACCTACTTTACAATCATTTGAATGTTTTTTCTACAGCAAGTACCTTCACTGAATGAGACAAATACTAAATATTTTTATTTCTTATCAGTTTCTTTGGCTGCATTTCAAAACCTAAAATCCAAGCAAGTGTTTAAGTCTTATAATTAATAAAAAATAACCATGTTAAACTGCCAAGGGAGTAAAGAGAAATGACTTCTCAGGTTTCTTGAAATGAAAATAATTTCTCAGTAAGAGAAACTAAAAGTGTGCATTTTTCTTAACACACTGACAGATTTTTTTTCTTTAAAACGATTAAGGTGCCGTTTTTGTCTTTAAATGTCTTAAACTAAACATTTTTGTGGAGTCATCAGGTGAATTTGGCTCATAAAAAGTCTAAAAAGAAACTTTCTACTACAAAGATGACATGAATACTTGCTTAGATTTAGGTTTTTCCCGGGTAACTGGTCCATTTAGCCAAGTTTGGCACATTTATATGATAAATTGAAGTGTTCATCTCAGTTGCTGTTTACTGTCCCTTGGAAATAATATGGATATAAGCACACACTGCTGAGTGAATATGGTTGCATATTGCATTGTTTGTTTCTGTTTCTTTTAATGCAGACTGATGAGAGGACTGTTAACTTCAGAGTTGACAAACCATGGGATGTCATCACACTTCAAGCATCATTTTTTGCTTGACATGCTCTGTAAAAAAGTTTTATATATTGCTTGACATCAGTAAACAGACTCCAAAGTATTTGTTTGACAAGAATTGACAGTCATAAATCCTTAAGTCTCTTACACTCTTCAAACAAACCTAGCCAGTATCGGAAGTATTTAATAGGACACCTGATATGTTTTCATTATCTGAACAAGTTTTTCAGCGGTGCACACTGAGAGCTTCTAAATGTTGTGTGATCCCCACTCGACTTCTCTGAGCCTGTTTTTGTTCTGCTTTATGAAGAATTACAGCATACCGCAGCGTTTCCTTGTTTACTGTGTTTGATTAACAAATTCTTATTCACCACCACCTTCTGTTCCCTGGTCTACCATAACACTCTCTCGTCTTGCCAGGACTCTGGCTGTGAAACCTGAGCCAGGGGCCAAATATAGCCCCACACAGTGAGCAGTTAGGGACCGGGACAGATGGGACAGCAGGCCACTGCAGAGGCAGTACGCAATTGGACCCTGAACCTGAGAGATCCTGCCGACTGTCTGACCAATAAGGCTGCTCTTCTGGAAAGAGAAGCTTCTTTAAAGCTCTTTTTATTTTATTCAAGACAAACCTGGAACCACCAAACCAGGAGTACAGATAGCACACTTCAAGGTAAGCTCGGTTCATGTCTGTCGATAGATCTGGGAGCACTAGAGTTTAGTTTTTACCGTTAGTGGAGAGCATGATCTGAAATATTAAATGGTACAGCTGTTCCATCAAGGTTTATGCATAAATTATTTTACACAGTATCATCTTCATGATATTTTAAGGACATTTCAGTTCCTTCTCATTTTAATCATGAACAAAGTATAACAAATATAGTCAAACTGCATTTATTTATAGATATCTGAGTGAATGAACTGTTATGAAACCTCAGAGACAAAATGAGTGAGTGGAAACACTGACTGCACTGGCAGTTGTTCACGTTCTGTCAGTCAGTCTCACTCTTTAACATTTTCCACATTCATATTTAATCAGTCCACCTGTTATTGTAGTCCGACATATCCTCTGCTCGTCTGTTTTGTGCTTCAGTGCGGCCAGTGTTTGTTAGTGCATGTGCAGTTGTACCTGTGTTTGTGTGTGTTTGAAGGTAGCAACAGAAGGCCCTCTCTCCTGAGCTCAGGGTGGGTGAGGTTGTGCTGCTGCTGTGAAACATAGCCCAGGGGATTAAAAATAACAACAGCTGGTCTTCAGGACGCCATGAGGCTCTGAGTGTCACCGCGTGTGCGATGCATGTATCTCCACAAACAGCTACACAACATACTATACATCTAGAGTCAGCGTCTCCAGAGATCAGGACAGACCAAACAAGAATCAGACTCTTTTAAAAGCAGCCTGTGACCCACTGTAGATGTGAGTCAAAAAGAGAGGGTGGTGTTTAATTTCTGATACAGCATCTGTCACCTAAGGATGCATCAGGGGAATATACTGTAAATACATGTGAGAGACTCAGCACATATTGTGGATTATGATTTAAGATGCCCTTGACTTTAGTAACAAGACCTTATCCTAGACATCCCTCATTCAAAAGTGACATGGCTTTAGTCAGGAAAAGTATCAAAAGTAGATGGTTTAATGACATGACCTCACATGTATTCATGAATCATAATAAACAGTGTTTGTTGTTTGGTATTCACTGTAGTGCGTGGCAGCCATTTTCTCCTGACGCTCAGGGAGAGAAGCTCAAATGTTGTCTCAGGTTAGAGTTGATTAAGAAACAGGAAATCTGACAATTCTTCATAATGAAACCAGTTTTTATTAGTAAGAAATCAAACAGAGTACTGATAGTGAGAATCCAGAGAAACATTTGGTCATATTCAAAGATTATAACAACATCATGAAGGACTGTTTGTTTACAGCTAAAGTTCAGACACTTCCTCAGTAACATTGCTGTCTGATTGTATAAAAGACCTAAACTCTGAGCTTCTACAAGTTGGTTAAAAATCTGTGTTGCAGATCAGCCTGAAATAGACAGAGCTGTATACCCTCATGTGAAGGCTCTGAGGTTAGTCTTTTATTTGTGAGGCAACATCAGGCATCAGTTAAACACTGTTTTCCTCACAACTGTCCTTAGAAAGAACACACAGGGTGCTGTTTAGCTGCTCCAGTTTCAGACGCCATGTTCCTAAAAGTGGACAGCCCTTTACTGCAGGTCATTCCCTGCTCTAGCTAGTTTCCTTCTCGATCCACTGCATAGAATACCCCCTTAAAAAGAAACAGAAAATCAGCTGCTGATCAGTCAGGGTGATCAGTAGTAATGACATGCATTTTTCAGACTCCTGTAAGAAGAACAAGGCTTTATTTGTACATCCAGTTTTAAACAGTGACATTAAAAGTATTCCAAATATTACAAAATTACTGGTCTATAAAGATTCCGATCTGTGCTGTAGGATCACAAAATGATTCGTCGCCACATTTTTCTAACTCTGCATCTTCAAAACAGTATTTGACTTTAAAGGAAAGTGGTTGCTCTAGCTACCTTTTCTTGTTGGGGGGGGGGGTGCCTTCAGTGAGAGACGGGACAATGGACGGAGAAGGAAGCTGGTGATTGAGAGCAGGAACAACCTGCAGAAAAGGGCCTCTGAACGTTGCCCACATGATTTGACCACTCAGCCAAAGTGGTCTCTAGAACGATACTGAAACATTCCTCTTTTGATTCACGTGCATTTAAACTACTTATACAATCAGTCCTCAAATCCAAGCTGAGGGTACGAATTTAATCAGCTTTGGAATCAAAAGCAAAGTGAAAATATTGACAGACTTTTTCATAAATTACCTGTTATTAGCTTTGGATACAAAGAAAAGAAAAGATTTAAAAAGAGATACACAATGCCACACAAGACATTAAAAGATGTTATCAAAAGTTGGTACAATTTACTGCACACTGTAAAAGATGGGTCCATTTTGTAACTTCCTGTAAGCCAGATTTTATATTCACTGCTTATTATAATTAATTTAAATAAAAGACGACTCCAGAACATAACATAGATTATTTACTATTATTATTATTATTATTATTATTATTATTATTATTATTATTATTATTATTATTATTATTATTATTATTATTATTATTATTATTATTTTTAACAATATTTGTACCTTTGGAGCAATGGTTTTAAGACACATGTTGTGAATACATGATGACTACACACAGTGTTGAATGCACACAATGGAGACGTTTGATGCTAAATTTCAATAAAATATAAATTTCAAAAATAAACAAAGAAAAGACATTAGGATCATAACCATACATTGACAAGCAATCCCTCTGTTGTGACAGTAATTTCAGCTGCACTTCTCTGATAATTTGGAGTAAAATATGTGAAGTAGCCTCAGTAATGAGCAGAGTGATGGGATAAGTCGTCCTGTCAGACACAGAGCGAGTAAGAAATGCCGGTCATGTCCGGTGTGACCTCAGTGAAGGCCTTTGCTAATACCCGCCAACTGTGTCCAGACAGCAGTGGTCTGAGTCATCCTGCCAGCCATGGTTTCCAGAGCACATAAGCCAGCATTGTGAGGTCTATATTTGAACTTTGACTCCGTTTCTTTCTATTGATAGAGAGCTCATGTACACTCTAAA
Organism: Labroides dimidiatus; assembly: GCA_030710495.1. Classification (NCBI taxonomy): domain Eukaryota; kingdom Metazoa; phylum Chordata; class Actinopteri; order Labriformes; family Labridae; genus Labroides; species Labroides dimidiatus. Next base: position 24,840,519 of record CM061146.1, read on the forward strand.
CTCTGCTGCTGTCTTCACAGTGCATAAACTGCTGGTTAATGACAGCTAATGTGTATTTCAGGATGCAGGACGGGAGTTGGAATCAACCACTCCCCATCTCTCTGCTGCTGAAGGACCCAGCAGGAGGCGGGACTTTGGAGGGGGATGGTGGGGTGTTTTCTGAGGCATCCTCTGATGGGGAACTTTACCTGGACTCGGTGACAGAGCTGGATTCTGGAGATGGGGACTTTGCTGATCTTACTGCCTTCTTGAGTGCAGATGAGATCAATCTTAGCCTGGACCTGGCCCGGGAGGCCTTTGGAAGCACACGTCAATCTGGAGATCCAGACCCCTCTAATCCTAGAACCCAGGAGCAGGCTCTCCAACATGTCCCCATCTTACCCGTGCCTCCTCAGACTACTCAAAACCCCAGCAAAAGCCCAATCTTGCAGCACCTGACCAAAGCCCCCAGCCCGGGTGAAAATACAGGAGTTGATGTTCCTTCTAGCCAGAGTGCCCCTCTCAGCAAACCTGTTCAGGTGTCCAATGAGGCTCCACCCCCCGTAGAGAAGGTTATATGCCACAAACCCCTCCATCCAGTCTACAAACAGGATAAACCCAGACTGGTTCATGAAGGCCTGGAGCTTCACGATCGAGCAGCTTCAGCCTCAGAGTTCTGCAGCCGAGCGGCCACTTTCATTGAGGAGCTGTCCTCCATCTTCAAAGGTGCTGTACAGGTGGAGCCTCCAGTAGAGGAGGACTCCTCCTCCCCTGATAGTGGTTATCTGACGCCGAGGAGCCAGCGACCAGTCCCCCAGGGCTCAGTCTCTGTGCCCTCTGTGCCTACCACCCAACAAGAGGACACACAGGTCCGCCATCCAGCCACCAATACTGAGCCTCAGCCTGCAGGTACAACAGGGATGACACCTTCAGCAGGGTACCAAAACTCTGGAGCTCCAACCAGAGATGGGCCACTGTCTCCCCCCTGTTTCCTCCAAAAGTTAAAGAGTCAGGAGGTGGCAGAAGGAAGCCCCATTCGTCTACAGTGCAGAGTCACAGGAAACCCCCAGCCTCTCGTCAGGTAGGTTTCAGTCTAACCACAAAGGCCATTAAGCAGCTGTTCTAAGGCTCTCAGTGGTATCGCACCCTGAATTGTACACCTCAGCAGATGGTAAATGCTGTGGTTTCATTGAACTGGAGAATGTAATTTCATTATTCTGAGCATGTTAAGGACTTCTGGTCCATGTTAGCTGAAAGGTGTAGGGTGACTTTGTTGTGGGGTTAAATTTGACAGAGGGCCGCTGATTTGCAGGAGCAAACTTCATTTTTGTACAACCCGAATTCCAATGAGGTTGGGACGTTGTGTTAAATGTAAATAAAAACAGGATACACTGATTTGCAAATTCTGTGTAACCTATATTCAACTGAGTACAAAGAAACTGATAAACTTAACTGTTTTTTTGCAAGTATTCTCTCATTTTAAATTTGATGCCTGCAACATATTCCAATAAAGTTGGGACAGGGGCAACATAAGACTGGGAAAGTTGAGGAATGCTCCAAAAACACCTGTTTGAAACATTTTACAGGTGAATGGGTTCATTTGAAAAAGGTGAGTGTCATCTACAGTCGATAATATCATCAAAAGATTCAGAGAATCTGGAGAAATCTCTGCAGGTAAGCAGCAAGGCTGAAAACCAACACTGAATTACCGTGACCTTTGACCCCTCAGGCAGCACCGCATTAAAAACCAACATCATTGTGTAAAGGATATTACCACGTGGGCTCAGGAACACTTCAGAAAACCATTGTCAGTTAACACAGTTCATCACTACATCTACAAGTGCAAGTTCAAACTCTACCATGCAAAGACAAAAACATATATCAACAACACCCAGAAACACCGCCGGCTTCTCTGGACCCGAGCTCATCTGAGATGGACTGACGCAAAGTGGAAAAGTGTGCTGTGGTCTGACGAGTCCACATTCCATCTGTGATGGTATGGGGGTGTGTTAGTGCCCATGGCATGGCTAACTTGACCATCTGTGAAGGCTCCATTAATGCTGAAAGGTACATACAGGTTTTGGAGCAACATATGCTGCCATCCAAGCCACGTCTTTTTCAGGGACGTCCCTGCTTATTTCAGCAAGACAATGACGACACATTCTGCACGTGTTACAACAGCGTGGCTTCGTAGTAAAAGAGTGCAGGTACTAGACTGGCCTGCCTGCAGTCCAGACCTGTTTCCCATTGAAAATGTGTGGAGCATTATGAAAAGCAAAATATGACAACAGAGACCCCGGACTGCTGAGCAACTGGAGTTGTACATCAAGCACGAATGGTAAAGAATTCCACCTCCAAAGCTTCAACAATTAGTGTCCTCAGTTCACAAACGCTTACTGAGTGTTGTTAAAAGGAAAGGTGATGGAACACAGTGGGAAACATGACCCTGTCCCAGCTTTATTTGAATGTGTTGCAGGCATCAAATTCAAAATGAGTGAATAGTTACAAAAACAAAGTTTATCAGTTTATTCAATTGAAAATAGGTTACAAAGGATTTACAAATGAGTGTACTCTGATTTTATTTACGTTTTACACAAGGTCTCAACTTCATTGGAATTAGAGTTGTAATTTCAGTGAAGCATTTCCAAGACATGGTGTAAAAATGCCAGGTGATGTTAGTGGAAACTTTTGAAGTTATATTCAGAGTTTTAAGATCATATATGACCATGCTGTGAGAATGCACTGACCTACAGACATTTATCACAGTCATGTGTCAGTGATGTCAACCAGATCAGGCATCAGGATTCAGCCTTGCTGGCCCTGGACGTCAGAGATAAGGTGAGGCCGCCAGGAGCTGAGAGTTATCCGTGTGTTGACAAGCAGAGCACCTGGTTTCTGATTCGAGGGGACTTCCACTCTGGACAAGCACATTTGTCCTCTCATACCTGTGCCAGTTAAAGCAGGGAGCTTGTCTTATTCCTGCTCCAGGTTATTTGCTCCGGTTCACCAGCATACTAAAAATACACTCCTCTCTTCTTTCTAGATGTGTTAACCTCACAGCTCAGTTGACTTGCTTGTTGTTTACTATAGGGACATACCTGCACTAATAAAAGCAACAAACTGGTTGAATTTCTTGTTGTCGGGGCCCGTTATGGTAGTTTATCTTTTTATAGCTGAGTCGACATTATGTCCATGATAATCTGTTTTAAACTCAGAAAATCTCCAATTAAGCTCCGTTTGGTTATCATTGTTAGTATCTGTTTGTTGCAGAAAGTTTGTTGCAATCAGTATACTATTACAGCATCTCACCCTGTACCCTACAAGAGTTTCACCTTCAGGTAGTTTTAACAGAGTGTTTTTAGGTGTTTGTGTAATCAGATGACAAACTCAGCACTCCAGGACGTGTATCTCCTCTGCAGGCTATAAGGGGGCCTCCTCTGTGGCTGTATAAATAGTCTTCAGGCCAACAGGAGCCAGGCACAGGAATGCAGGCAATGCAGTGACAAGGCACTTTCAGTCACCAAGCGCCACATCTCTCCACACCTTCTTGGGGAAAAAGGAGGAAGTGTGTAGCATGTTTAACCACGGGGAAACAGGAGAGCTTGGACATTGAGGCGGTACTGACCTTATATAACAGAGAAAATGAACAGAAGCAGCGAGAATGATGGGGAAGAGTAGAAACTGTGCAGTGGTTTGCAGAGTCCACATCAAGCAGGTTGCAAACTGCTTCACTAATAACTACTTTATTCTGTGTTTGGATGCAGAGGTGTACATGCATAAGATCCTGGATCAGTAAAGTGAAAATATGATGTTAACATAATATGCAAGATAACAGTGTCAATAATGTGTCTTTTCCTTGGAGTAACTAAAAAGTTCTGACCAATTAAGCACTTGGACTTCAAATTATTACAGTGAAAAGAGGGAGAGTAAACCATTCTCTGGTCCTTAAAAGTTTTCATATTTAATAACATGGAGGAGAACAAGCTGTGTGAGAGATCAAAATAAGAAAACAATGACAATGTCTTTTGCGTGTTTTCCTTATTATGACTGCTAAATAATATCCATGAGAAATGAAATGAGGATCCAATTCCTGTGATGTCCAGATAAATATATTTCCATTCTTCATTTAGAGGTCACAAAAAACTTTTCATTCTGGACTTAGGCACAATATGGCACAATAAGCAAATCCAAATCCAACCCCCTTGGCTCAAGAATTTCCTGACTTTTTCATGGTTCAAAGGTTACGTTTGCGATCTTTTTGTGGTTGAAAGTGAATCAGAATGTTGCAGTATGAGATGAAGGGATTTTTGCAGATTGCTCCAAAGGTTTTGTTTTCTGGCGGCATTGCAGCAGATTTCATTGACATGAATGCAGTAACGTGCTGTTAAAGTGCTGTCTCTCTTCCTGTGTTGATTATTGATCTCAGACACTAGATGGCAGCACATTATACATTATAACAAAACTGAGACTCATTAGAGACAGTCATAAATACAGTAGCAAAGAAAAGGGTTTATCATCTGAGCTTCTATCCCCTCATAGGAGTTAAAGAAGTAAAAATGTAAAAGCCAATACTTTCTATGACCTTAACTTTCTCTTTTTTTCTGATTTAACTCTTTCATCCCGCACTCATGTCTGAATGTCTTACCTGCACAGCATACAGAGGAATTAATCAACAAGTTGCAATTAAATGTCTCCTCTTTCTTGCACACCTTATTGGTAGAGCTTGCATATACAATACAGTGCTTACGATCCTTTAAGCTCTGTTTTGGGCTCCAATACAGCACACTGTTTGCAGTTACAGATCACAGCATCATTTTGGTGCTTGAAGTCTGACTGGGTTTTTACTGTCTTATAAAGAGCACACTGAAGTGTTTCATTAGCATAACATAAAACAAAAGTGCAGCGATTTTTCAGATGCACTTTTCCTTAATATGTTGAAGCTTAGATTAACAGGTTAAGTTCACCTTTTCCTCTCATGTCCAACCCGCTAACCTCTAATTCTCTCTTCCTTTTTGTGTGCAAACATGAAGCTGTTTGATGTTTTTAACAGCGTTAGCTTCAATGGGCTTCACTCTTGATGCTCAGCCAGTCCATTCAGGTGACTTGCTTGCCTCCTCGTCTCCTGACCTCACTTCCTTCTTCTCTCAGACTAATGAGTTTGTTCTGAGCTGATGCCAGCATTTTGCACAGCCAGCTGAGGAGACATTCCTGGTGTTTTTGGTGCTGGGAGCGGCCTTCAGCGGTCAGCCACAATTTGTCTCGGCCGGAGAGTCTTAACGGCGCTGAGCACGGGGTATTCTTCAGTGTTTTCTCATGTTCCTCACACACAATGTTTTATGCAATACTTATTTTAAATGATGCATCTCTGGTATTTGAATGCGTGTGTGTGTTACATCCTTGTGGGAACTACTTTGTGCATTTTTGCAGTCTGAGATCATCTTTTTTACTTCTTTGAGAGGCTAGTAAGGGGAGAATAGTAGATGCTGGCTTATTTTAGGTGCATGTAGGCCCTGTGTGTGTGTGTTTGTGTGTGGGTGTTTGTGTTTAAAGAGAGCATTTCCAAACAAAATTGATGGTGTGAGGTCGGGTTGTGTAGAACACCACACACGCTGCGGGTTCCTGATGACTGATTTCTCACTATTTAAACACATTGCAAAGCAGACAGAGAAAATCCACCTCCGATTGTGGCATGCTCAGTGCGCTATTTACGGCTTTTTGTCTCATGCTCTTCCATGTTATTACCCCGCTAACTGCCTGTTGTGCAAATTCAAGCACAAGCACTTCAAAACTTGAGTTGGAGTTGAATGAAAAAAGACTGCAAGTTAGAGAGCTGCCTCGGCTTCTTGGTTAAAGTGTATGCTGAAAACCACAGGGGAAATTTTGGAAAATAAGAGGTTGCCAGTGATTTTTTTCCTTAAATCTACACAAGGCGGTGCCTCCAACATCAAGAGGAGACGGCATTTCATACAGTGATGATGGAATTTGTTGCCAAATATACAGTACGACTCTCTTACGTTTAAAGAAGCCAGCAAAAACACAGACAAATGTGCATACATGGAGTCCTTTTCCCCCTTAAAGGATTCCAAAAGTTTCTCGGCAGACCTGCATGGCTCAAGTCTGGGACACAATCCCTGCATAAAAGTGTTTTGAAGTACTGACCTGCACACTGACAGAAGGGAACATCCTGCAAGATAATATCCCCAACCTTTTATCTGAGCATGGCCCATCTAATTCTTGTTTCTGAGTGTAGATGCTCTGCATGCACCCTCAAGCAGGACAGTGTTTTTCTTAGTTTTCAATGAAATGTTATTATAATAACTATTTTTAAGAGACATGGGATGGGATATGTTAGGAATAGAGAGAGAGAGAGGACTGACATGCAGCAAAGGCTGAGGGTTGGAGTCAACCCCAGGACAGTCAGGAGGACTCTGCACATGGCACACAGGATCTAACCACTGAGCTTAAACAGCACCCGGAAAATGTTAAAAAATTGTCCTTGACCTCGAGTAAAACTAAATCAAATTCAACCTCGGTCTTAAAATTTTGCCAGCTGAGTGAATGGACAGAAATTAGCGGCTCTTATTATTGGCAAAGAATAAAAGAAGGATTGTTTCTGGTCTATAAATGCTGTGTACTTTTATGATTGCACATGTTTTTTTGTAACTGATCTGAAATAGAAACTAGAGAGGCGCTTGGAGCAGAGCTCAGACCTGTAACAGGTCCAACAGTCTGATCTTGTACAATATGCACATCTGCAAACCCAGCTTGTGTTTTCAACCTATCGTTTAAAAGTTGTGCTTGAATGCAGCATCAATGTCGTCACTCTTTTCAATCGGAACTACTTTTCATACTTGTCATGCAATTGTGATCTTGAAACAACATCTTGTTAACAGCACCGGTTATTAGGAGCAGGGTTTCTTATTTTGTCAAGGCAGAAATGGGACTAACGGTTAAAGATACTGTGGGGCTCCGGTATAGCCTAGAGTTCTGGGATGCGTGTCTCATGAGGCAAGTGGATGACCCGGGCTTGAATCCAACCTGTGGCAGCTCTTCAGCATGTCACTGTTCATGCTCACGCAGTTTCTTGTTCCTCCACTGTCCTCTCCAGTTAAAGGCCTTAAAAACCTAAAAATGAATTAAAAAAATTAAGATACTACAGTATAACTTCTGATCAACTAAACATAAATAAAAGCAGAGACTGCAAGTCAACCTTAAAAGACAAGAATGGACAAAAGACAAACATATGTTAAAGGTATAAAACACAAGAGCACAGTAAAGAGAAAAAAGTTAAAATCACCAACAGTTTTGGTACTTTGGTGTTTTTCTCACCACTCAACCCCATCAAGCTTTCTGAAAGTGTAGTTTTTCCTTAATTAGATCTAAGAAACAGCTCAGAATAAAGCATTTACAATCAGTTAATGTGAGGTGTAAATCATGAAAGCAGCAAAAAAAAGAAAAACATGAAGAAAAGTTGTATTTTTAACCATTTCGTCTGGTTTTGTTTCATGTTTGGGCAACAGGTTTGGTTTCCCTGTTTTTGTTTTTTTTTCTGCAGACTTTATAGACATTGTTTTAATTTCTACTTTAATGCATGAACAAGTTTAAGATGCTAGTTTGACCTACATAACTAGCCTGCTGTAGTTGGAGCTGTATGGTCTTCCAGTTAGCGGTAGCCTTTCCTCCTACATTGTGAGAAGCAGCCTCTGCATGAGGTCATAGCAGGTGACCTGCTGCTGACTCATGACGCAGCCTGACTGTAATGCTGACTGTTTGGCCTGTTTCAGGAAGGCCATAATTTTAAATTCTCCCTCATGGGCTCATTTGATCTCTGCAGGAGGAGGGGAAAAGGAAAAGCAGCGGTATTTTTATACCTACTTTTTCTGAAATGTTACAAGCATGATGTCATTTCATATTTAACCTCCAAATAACGAGGCAGCCTGCAGTGACTGTGGGGGTGCACTCAGGCTTAAAATTAAAACTATATGGGGACTATTTGCCAGAAGCTTAACATTCCTATAAGGTGAAAACATTTAAGAGGCTGGAGCTCTAACTGCCCATACTCCAGCAGCACTGTATGGAGAATTTACAGGTTGATGTGAGGTAGTCAGTTTGACGTATTACTTAGTTCACACCAGTCCGATAACTGATCTGTGTTCATGACTGTGTGTGTTATATGTGGACAAAAATGTGTTTAAGGTCTGAGTACATCTGAGCTCGTTCACTGCAGGCTGCCAAAGAATTTTGTGCGGTAACCACAGATAGACAAAACAACTTAAAATGTAATCTATATCACATCTGAAGAGGCCGTACACCTTTACATAACTCACACACTCACTGTAACTCCTGATTATACACTTGAACACATCAGGACTCTGCAGTAAAACATTGAGATGGACACACGTCAGAGGTATTCCTCAGTGGTACGTTAATGGCAGCTGTGACGAATGGTCCTGTTCTCTTTAAGGCTCTGTGAACACTTCTGGCATTCTGCAGGCATGGAGACATGGTGTGAAGTTTCACCCAACGAGGTGAGACTTTTCCTGTTCCCCTCTCAGCCTCGGAGTCTAGGAGCCTCCCGACCTTGACCCCTTATCACGTTCAAGACCAAATTCTCACCAAACCATGTATCTTGTTTGTAAAATTAACCATTGGTTCACAATCTGCAAGAAAGATTCGGCAAACTTGATCAAATATGTTTGTGATCTTTCAGTTTATGTATTTTACAGAATGTATTTGACTACAAATTTTTAGAAATTTTAGAAACTCAGGCAGCACATTCAAGTAATAGCTTCATCAGACATTGCATATTTAAAGGATTTAGTACAAACTAGAGAAGTGCGTTGTTTTGTTGACTTATGTCACTGTTGCCAGTTGGTCCCAGGAATTTTACCTAGTTAATTCAATTAATATTGCTTTTACTATTGCAGTCACAAAATCTTCTGGCTTATTTTTGTGTCCAGGCTAATGCTCTACTACACAGATGTAAACAAGCACAGATGACTGATTGCATCTTGTAACGTGTAGGCATGTTGGCTGTATCTGGTTAAAGTGACATATAACTACTTGACCAGAGTTCCTCCTCAAGCATGACTTTTATGCTTTGGATTGAAGTGCTGATGCGTTTATTTTCAGCAAATAAAGAGAGAATATCTGTCTTCATAATGGTAGCTTTGTTGGATCCAATACAGCTGAAAAGGATTCTGGGCTCTCAGACAGCACCATGTTGAAATCACATTAAGTGCATTGTGGGTGTATCTTGTATACCATGAAAAGAGTTTTTTTAATTCTTTTTTTTTTTGTCTATTCAAAATAAGTAGTAATACTGTCTGGGCTTACAAGGACCTGCAGCTTTTAGCTGACCTAGATATGGCCAGTTACCTACACCAAAGTTTAACAACCAGACATGAGAGAGTTAAACAGGATGGAGAAGGAGTAGAGGGAAATGAGATGAGATTTGTGGAGTGTTATATAAGTGGATCAGTGACAGTTGAAGAAGTGGAATACCAGATTTAATATGAGGCATGTCTGTAGTAGACAAAGGCGGCAGTCATGCGCAGCAGGAGGACTGTAATCCAAGACAAGTTCAACAGCAGGATGGGCAGAAAAAGGTCCATAAATCTTTAGTCTGTACGAAAGCATCTCCTTCACACAGTGTCAGCAGCTCTTGCTTGACCTCACTGGCAAACATACTCACACTTCACCATCACCATTAAGAAACTTCAGCGAGCCTTGCACAGTCAGTGACACATGAACTCAGTCACTTTACATCTGCTTGAATTTCCGGGGCCTCACTAGAAAAGTGGGACCAAAACCTTTGTCATTTCAAGGAGGAGGAAGTGAAAAGTTGCGTCATGTTGGTTTTGGAGCTAGAAAGTGGTGATGAGGGACAAAAAGTGGATACAGCTTGCCTAAAGAAAACTCAGAACATCAGGATGTGATGTTGTATTCCATGGGACAAACATCCATTTCAACTATTTTTCTCTTCATCTCGGGAAACAAAGCCAATTTTTTTCCCAGAATGAGGAAACAAGTTATCCTGACAGATCAAAGCTTGTTTTGTATTGGGATGATTGGAGGATGAATTTGTGATGTAGAAAGCAAAAAAAGGAGGTGAGTATGATGAGCCAGACAACAACATGCTGTGCTGCCATTTCTCAAATGAGTCCATTTCTATTGGCTCTTACCTATGGCTAGTTCACAGTGTTTGACACATGGAGGCTTGTGGTGAAATTGTTCTGCAGTATCAGAGGTGGAGCAAAGACATAATGGGGGAAGATGGTGGCACTATGCAGGGTGGTAGAGCACAGTGCATGTGTGTGTTTGTGTGCAATTTGGAATCACACACTGAGACACCATTGTTCAATAGAAGAAGAGGCACAAAGATGGGACGATTGCAGAACTCTGTTATAGGTCAGTTTCTGAAATGCATTATTTATAGGGCTGCTGCTCATTTTGTGCTCCTTGTAAGTCTAAGAATAAGAGTTAAGACTGAATTTATGTTGAGATCTTGAAGAAACTACTAAATTAAGTAACTATTTCAGGGAAACAAAGGAAGTAAAATGTTTAGATGTACATCTGCCTCTGACATTTTTAGTTTTTTAAACTAGTTTTCATTAGCATCCATTTTCAAAGGAGTCTTGTGGCTTTAATGGTAAAAATGTAACATCTGGAAAAAACTGACCATTACCATAACAAGAAAAAAGGGTGTATTTTCATACACACCAAAACATTCTGAGCATGTCAGCATCAAAAACAAGCTCTGTAAGTGCACATACTGAGAGTGCATGTGGTTTCATGAATGAAATACCAGCCTTACCTTTCATGAATGAAGATAAAGATTTATCTGTTTGGGCTAAAAAAAAAAAAAAAAATTAACTCGGATGAAAGAATTCTACAAGTTGACAGTGAAAGTCATATGAAATTGCAAAATTGAAATGCAATGTGTTTTAACTCTGACGTTAAGTGACAATGTCTTTGTAGGCTCATAAATGACTTTTAAATTAATATTTTGACATTCATTCAATATACTTTTTATATATTTTTTTATTAATGCAGCTTACTGAAATTAAATCTTGTTTTTTCAAATCTTTTTTTGCCTATCAAATCTTTCTTTTACAATCAAATTCACTTTATATCTCCCAATAATGTATTTCAGTTCTGGAACATTCCTCGTAGCAAAGCCTCAAGTTGTCCTCAGAGACTCTCTGATTCTGCGTCTCACATTAAAGGTTTGTAGCTTTGAGTCATCTGGGCCTCAGAGTCTGTTCCACATCTGGGCTGTGAACAGTAAGCAGTGGGTTACATTCCTCTGTTCACCTGTTAAACGACTCTCTGCTATTCATCATGCTTGATAAGGCATGGCCATTAGATCCAGCTTACAGTAATCTGCCTTTTGATGAGATATTTTGAGAAGTTATTTTTCCTGGACGTCGGATTCCTGTGTGACTGCCAAAGAAAAGTGTTTGATGTTGTGCCCGATTCGATTATATATCTTTGACAATATTAAAGTGGTGGAATTTAGTGCAGTGTGCCTTGAGAGTTTCTGTCTGCATAGAAACAGAAACCAACTCCCCCAAGACTTTAGAAGTAGTTGTAATTTTTTTAAACCAGGGGCCTTCTTTCTGTATGTTTTTAATTTTTAGAAAGTTTAACTATTGTTACAGTAGATTGCTGCTGCTGCTGCTGCTGCTGCTGCCAGCTTTAAACTATCTTATATTTCCACTAAATAACCCTTAAAGGCAAATACTGCAAATCAAAGTAGGTTCACATAAAGAGCCTGTTTTTGCCACTGAGGCTCAGACAGTCACTGGAAGAGTCTGACAACAACATGGAAAAGATCCCTGCAGAGAGAGGTCTTTACATCGAAGAGGTGGTGTTGTGCTTTTATTAGGCTTCATTCTATCCCTGTGGTATGTCATAGTAGCTTTACATAATTTACAGCTCAAAACTTTTTTTCTTTTTTTTTCTCAGATTGTTTTTCTTTCTAGAAAACCCTTATTTCAGACTCTGTCTAAAATGTTTTGGGGTTTTTTTAGTTGCTGTGTCTTTAAAGCCCTCTGCTCCACAGACCCCCTTCCCTCTGATTGGCCAGCCCTCTGGAGGCCTGCTCAAGGAAGAGCTATGGGCAGACCTTGGTGTTTGAGGCCCGCCCCTCCAACATGTTATAAACCAGTTAGAAGATCCTTATGTCTTGTGAGGATCTCATGAAAATCTTGTTAAAATGTTGTGCTATTTTTAGAATGGATTATTTTGATCAGTTTACAGACAGATTCAGAGGTTTTAGATATGACATATGAATATGTAGAGGTTTGAAAATCTGTTGACGTTTAGTATGAACATCCAGTATTTTACTTCATGTTCATGTTAAGAATAAGGCAGATTACCCCCCTCTTAAAGGAATAATATGCTTTTTCTGAAGGCAGAAACAGCAGCTGTTGTTGGTTTTGAAATTTATCCAGCTCTATGAGAAAGGTCTGTCCTGGTAGGGATTTTTCTTTAATGTTTGCAGACATACAAAAATAATATGAACCTCTGGGAGCCATGGACAAACTCTTTTAGAGGACATACTTTCATCGGGCACATTTGCCTCTGGGGATTAGCAGCTCGTAAGTGATGAATTATAATGGATCTAATCCAAAACTGTTGTAATATTAAGCTGATTGGTTTCCAAATATGTAAAAATAGTCGAAGTTTAAAATATAGCCTGTACCTGAACCCCCCTTAAAAAGCTGTAAAATGTTCCACTTGTATCTAGCTGAGTTCGTGTGGGGATTCTTGTTTTACAAGCAGCCAAGAGGTCAAATGGGACTCATAAAAACAAGCTCAAGTCTTCCTTCCCATGTACATGTGACAGGATAACAGCTGTGTGAATATTAAACTGTCTCACCAGGAGAGTCAAGATATTCATCTTTACTTCTCTGTCTCTCCATGTTTGTTTTCTGCACATCGTCTAAATAAAATATCCAGACCTGTCCTCCTTTTACTCCAGCTCTGATTCTCCTGATGTCATCCGATGAAACGGTTTGAGTGGGGGGTCTGCAGGTTTCTGTTTCATACGGGGTAAACGGGAGAAGGGAGTGAGGAAGATGCTCTATGTCTGGCTCATGTGTGTCTGATCAGAGCCCAGATTTCAGTCTATAAATTCGAAGCGTGGAGTAGAAGTCACAGAGTTCAATCCCTGACTGCAGTAACGTCAGCCTGCTGCCTGTGGAGCCGTTTATCTCCTCTGGTATTATGCTGGCAGTAGTTTACAGTAATTTCTCGTCATTTTCAGTCCTCAACACAGCAGAATTACAGGGTCTGCAGAGTTAGGACAGGCTAATGTGTATTCAGTTTGCAAAGTGTCTTATCATTGTGTTTTTCACCATCTCCTCCCTCCAAGGGGAATTTTCAGAGATTTTCAAACCTGGTTTCTATTTTTAACACATTTAGGGACCTGATAACCAAAAAGTCCAAATGTTTGGAAATCTTTGCGTATATTTCTTCAGTCGAAAGACTCTTAAGAAGGTGTAAGGGCTTCAACTTGAATATTTTGGACTAGTGCCACAGTTCTGACAATAAAGGCCAACCCCTCCGTGCCATGAACCAGTTAGGAGATCTTTATGCGATAACATCAATTCTCATCAAGATCTTGAGCTATTCTTTAAGAAAGGACCATTTTGATCAGTTTGCAGACAGATTCAGGGATTTCTACAATAAATGAATACATATTTGTTGGAAAATCTCACACATTTGGGCTGAACATCCATTATTGCTACTTTATATCCATGTTTAAAATATGGAGAATACCCCCTCTTTAAAGTTATGTCCTGCCTACCCCCTCTTTAAAGAAAGGTTTACAGCTGAAGCTTTTTGCTGTTGGACATGTGCTTTCAGAAAATAGTAATATAATATCAATAATACTTTAATTTGGGGACAGTTGCATGCAGGGATTTCTTTGCAGCTATCAAAATAAAATATGTAAGCACAAAGGTTGGAAAATATCTCAGACTGACTTTAAAAATAATAATATTTACTGCCTCTGATTTGAGCTAGGGATTGTGTGCAGTGCTCACCCACACAACAGGAAAGGTGGTCAGGTTGTCATGCAAGCAGATATTTTGTATGCTTATGTGTTTGCATGTTTGTGGAAAGTTTGTGGGTTGACTAAAGGGGGATCATGTGTTTTATTTTCTCTCTGTTATATTTTCTCAGGCCAACAGGTGGCCAGAAACGAGCCCCTGCCTTTGTATGAAAAGCTTGAAAAATCACCTGGCTTGTTAATGTCCAACAAAAGACTGAGAGAAATGATCAAGAAAACATGTGACCGCAGATCTGCTCTGTGGTTCAGCAGCTATTGCATTAACTCCAGCTAATTGTTGTTCCCAGAAAGTTATGATACATACCTAAAATGAGCGCGAACACAGACTGTTATGTGGTTTGTCTCTGGCTATAATTACTCAGTGGCAGGAAGATCGATGGTTGTGGTTGTGGAAGGAGTAAAAAAATTGTAAATTGATGATATCTGAGGCACAGCATCTGATGTAAACATCCTCTAACAGAATAAATATGAGTATATGTACTGCCGCTTGCATGTTTGAGGAAAGATTTTGGTTGAATAAGGCCCAACATTCCTCCAGAAACAACTACAAAGAAAAATTTATCCCACACCAGTCAAAAATTTGAAAGTCATACCCACGGATAGTTTTAACCAAAGCTGGTCTCAGACATGGGGAGATGTCTGATCTTGTTTTCCAGCTGTCCTGTCCTGTCCTTTCAGAAGAGGTTTCTTAATGCTTTTAAATATGTGGCTTTATTTATTTCATATGGCTGATATGTTTAATTTAGGGCCCTTCTGGATGTTGCTTTTGTTGGTTTCATGCTGGGTTTATTTGACAGTATGGGAGGATTTATTGCACATACAGTATGACATCATGAGAGGACAAAGTCTCTGTTTTTGTTGGTGTCGTTTCGTCTCCTTGGAGCGAAAACAGAAGTTGTCCTAAAAACATGCACCCATTTTTGTGATGTGAACTGACCCTTGAAAGACCTTTCTTGAACAGTGAGTTATTATGATGTGGAAGTGGGTGTCTGATTGAGTACACATGAATGTTTGGTTGTTTGTGGTGGGAACGCTTCTGCATGTGTGTGAGCCTGTGTAAGCGTTAGTGTGTGCTGCTCTGAGTGCATGTGCACCTGTTTTTATGCCAATAAACCCAGAAAGAGAAGAATCTCTTTATTCTTGTTGACTCATATTTTGGTTTCCATCTGCACATATCCCTCATTTTTGGTTTTTAATTTATTCTCCCCAGGAGGTCGCCAACCAGACAAAGCAGCGAGGGCTGTTGTCAGTCATTCAGTAATTAACGAGAACATCCAGACTGTAAAAGACCTCCCTCTTGTTATCCAGTGTTTTATAGCCACTTAGGGGAAGTACGGCGCTTTTCATGATTTTATCGCTCCGAATGTTTGTTTCACAAAACAGAAGAATTTGGATAAAGAACTTTGTTACGCTCTGTGGAACTGAGACAGGACGTCATTAGCTGTGTGCTCCTCTCATCTCAGGGATGACACTTAGATCATGACCTGCAGCATTCAGCATGTTTATTCTGGAGAAACAGTGAAATCTTGTTAACATGCACCAGTACAGAACATACCGTAGCTCATCTGCTGGGATGTAACGTTTATTGAATAAGGGAGTTTAATAAGAGATCTTTGATTGAGGTATGAACACTGGCTTTAACATCAACAAGAAGGCAAACTACTGCACATTACTTAAATATGTTTTGGGTGCTTATCTCTCCCATGGTGTTCAAACGTGGTTAACACAGGTACTAAACCTTTCACTGAATTAATAACCTCTGAAATAAAGTCATTTTTGTACAGCCGAATGTTAAAAAGCAAAGCAAAGTAACTACATACATGTTCACATGTTATAGAAATCCCTGAACTGCTCAAAATGGTCTGTTCTAAAAATAGCACAGGATCTTGCTGAAATGATGAGGTCATTGGATAAGATTCTCCTAGCTGGTTCATTACATGTTGGAGTGGTGGGCCTCAAACACCAAGGTTTGAGGCTCGCCCCCAGCTCTGCCCCCAACAGGCCAATCGGAAGCAAGGAGGTACAAGGGGCAGTTCTATGTTTTATGTTCTATTTTATAATGTATTTGCAAAGGGCTATCAGAGTTTCAGTTTCCCCACAAAATATTGTCATCTGTGGACTTTTATTGAGAAGGCCAAAGAATGGAAGATAAGCCTTGACTGTCTGAAATCCACTTCCAGCTCTGTGAAACCCTAATTCTATTTGCGAAAATCCAATAAAGAGAGTTTTTACTGGGCTCCAGGCCACATTGGGCCAGGTCCTGATCCAAAACCACAATACTTAGACAGGTCAGATTTAGACTAGTTTAATTTTAACAAAGTCTGTAGACCTTCTGGGACAGTTTAGTTTAAGATATGACCCAGAAACTAACTTATGCACCATAAAAACCAAGTAAAAACTCTTTTACTGACTTTGTCTTATTTCTTCTCCTCTGGTGCTTGCTGGCATGATGGGAAGTAAGAACAAACATAGAGGCGAACGGTTGCAGGATGCTGGGGCTGTCGAGGTGTCGAGGGCCTAATTTGTCAAAACACCAGTGACTGAAGGTGCCAACTTGATAACCCTGGAGATGTTTAAGGTTCATCTACTTGGGTGTCCAGAGTATTCACTTACCCACAAAATGTGAAATAAGCCAACCCAGGTCTTTGTTTGTGTTCCACTGCTTTCTGATTACTCTCTGTAACTCAATTCAGAGTGTGATCACTTCATGACATCCAAAGGAAAGTAATTCTAATCATACCTGTCCTCTGACCCGGTATCTCCACCCTCACCTCCAGAGCCCCCCCTTGTAAAAGCCTGTCATGGATTTACTCTAATGAGTAGGAAACTTGAGGATGTGAGAATCTCTTTATACACATTATACACAGGTACAAACTTGATATAGGCTATCACATACAATACGTTCAAATACAGTTGATTCCTAGTTTGCACAAACTTCGAAAAGGCTGTTCAAACATAGGGATGAAGATGTAATGGGGTTTCTTTACAAAAAACTCATCCTTCCCAGCAGAGCACAGGTACCTTGTGATTGTTTCAAACTCACACCTTGTTATAAGAATTAGAAACCCTGATTTGTCCCCTTCTATTTTAAAAAATCATTTTTTATTCCAGAGTAGCCATGTAGACTTATCAGCTGTATCTGTTCACCTTTAACACTAAAGATCATGCCATATCTCACCCTTTTTTCTTTAAGTGCTTTTATTTTTAAGTTGAATCTTCCCACACACAGACAGACAGACCTAGTAACAAGCACCACAAATAATCCCATCTGCTTTGTCCCAGCGGTCAGCTCTCAGGCTCTCCATTGACAGTGACCAAAATATCCCAGCTCTGTGCCTGTTAAAGCCTGAAGGGAGCCCCCACAGAGAGACAAACACACCACACCCATTCATTCTGCTGTGGACTGTGTATCATACATCAACTCTCTGACTCTAAACACACCACAGATGCTGGATTTATATCTGCTGACCTGGGTAAATTCAACATTCAGAGTGTTTGTCACCATGCTACGGTCTTAAGATGTGTATGTGTGTGTGTGTGTGTGTGTGTGTGTGTGTGTGTGTGTGTGTGTGTGTGTGTGTGTGTGTGTGTGTGTGTGTGTGTGCAGTCACAGTAGCCACAGCCATTTGTCTTTTACTAACCAGGTGCTGCCAACTCAAAGTGGTCTATTTAGATCCTGACTCAACTGAGCTATTTCTGTTCAGGTCTAATGGGGCTTTTTAAGTGGCCTGCTCTGTTCTGGCATGTGGGATTTATCAGAGTATTTAATGCGCTTTCTTTTTGAATGCCACTGTAGTACACACCATTGCAGTGTCATGTTTAATTTTCAGGATTTCCTCCCTGCTCCTGCAGCAAACACAGAGCACCCAAGGTTTCCATGGGGACTGGGTCATTTGGCTGGAGCCCAGGGTTCACTGTGGTGCTTTGGATGGTCAGCAGACTGTGGGCGGGGCACATTGGAGCTGCTAACCTGTGTTGTTTGTTTGAGAGATGGATTCTGCAAAGAAAGATCTAGAGAATCCACGAATCTGCATGTGAGTTGTGTCGGCCTAACAGAGGATGTTTGTCTGTTTGAAGCTAGCAGGGGTAAAGAGTTGTGTTAATTTGGACTACTGTGTATATCTGAGCACAGACTCACAATTTTATCATTAGCACAACATCAGAATACACATGACAAAGTCTAACTTTATTGCAGTACACAAGAAAAATCTTTCCACGTAAACAAGCAATACTTTACACCCAGAATTTAATTGCTGGTTGGAGCTCTAACTGTGGGAATAATGGCCATGTTTCCACGTTCTTCAAGATGTTTTTGGACTGCGGGAACTCTCCCCAGAAACTTGGGACCTCTTGATGAACTTCATGTTTAAACCAAAGGAACCAGGGTAGTTAATCTGTCTCTCAGAAAAGATCCTGCTCAGGAGGTAGTAATTTCCAAAGGTCTAGGAACTTTGGGGGGCAGGACCTGCAATGCTGAGTGTTTCTGATTGGCAGAATATCTGCAGTGTTTTTACATCACACTGAGCTGTGATTGACTTGGTTAAATAACTCTTAAACGGGCGTCTTTGTTAGCATCTTTTTGTCTCTGTCAGCTACCGGTGTTCCAGTTTAAAGAGTGACCCTGCAAACTGGAGACCTTCAGCTGAACGTGTCAGTGGATATTCAGTTTACAACGGCTGTTGAAACACAGAAGAATTCCTTGAGTATGCATCCTGGTTTGGTTTAATATGTCAAAAATCTCCTCATCAGATTAATATTTAATGATCATCTAAAGACATTTGAGATGGATGCATCTGGCTTAAAGTCCCTTATTAACAGGGTTGTTTTCTAAGCTAAAACACTGGTCATTCTTTGCCGTGGCTTCATCCTGCTTCGGATCAAATGATTCTCACGTTTTGAAACAGCTTTGCCACTAGTGCTTGCCTCCTTTCAAGTGTTGAATTAACTATTTCATTAACATTGCACTAAAGCATGATAAAAACATCACAAGCTAAACCTTCTATACTCTAACAGGCTAACCATAATGTTGCACAAAATGATGCTGGTTTGTAGGGCATCATCTTTTCTTTTTGCCTTTGTCTCTTTCATACTGCCCTCTGTTGGTCTGGAGGTGTAGTTCAAGATATATTTTTTTTCTCAATTTGTCACTGGACTGATTTGCATAATCCTCACAGGACTTGGTAACAGACAAGGGGCCACAGGACCCATTTAGCTTCTGGAAGAATAGTTTCGGGAACATCTGGTTGAAAAACACCGTTACAAATCAATCAAATCAAATGAAGCTCACTATCGGATTAGTTTGAGGTAATTTATTAGTGATAAAAACTGCTTTTTGGATTTATTTTTGATTCAGCAGGGAATGTTGCAATTAAAGGTATTATAAATACCTGTAGGTATTGTATAGATTGGGTATTCTCTTATGCTTATATCATGTTTTACCCATGCAGGCTGTATGGTTTATACCTATTGTAGGGACGTAAAAACATGGACACACTTGGAGCGACCACTGGAATCAAACAAATGCACTTTGTGTGGGAAGCAGTGAAGCAGTTTTTGTCTTTTAAATGGATCTTAAATGTGTAATTCCTGTCTTTCTGTTGTGTGTGGAATTTGGCAGTTTGGGGGCCGCTCCCTCCCTCTCAACCCTGCTGCTCGGTCCGAGCTTTGAGTGTGTGTGTGTGTGTGTGTGTGTGTGTGTGTTTCTGTCTGACTGTGTGACTCAGAGTGGCTGTCCTGGTGTGAGAGTGTCAGTCGCTCAGTGTGTGTCATGCTGTCAGGAGGAGAAGCTCAGCGTGAAATCTCTGATCAGGGATATCTGTACTGACGTTGGTTTAACTCAGCAGGAGGAGCAGGTAGGTCACTATCTGAGTATTTGTCAAACTGAGGGAAGTCATGAGCTGGTGAAAGTCAAGCTGAAGTGATATTTTTTTCTGTTGGCTTTAAAGGAGAAAAGTAGATTCAGGGAAAACTCAGTATAGATGGACAATCAAATGGTTGGATATCTGATTTTTGGCTTTCAGATAATTTTAACTCATCTTAACTAGAGAAAATGTGCTGTGGCTTTCTTACACATCATCTCAAAGACTCAGTGTTTTCTTTGTTAATGAATGAATGAATGAATGGACGAACAGGTTGTTTTCTCTGTGAATGAAAAAGAAAAATGATTGGGTAGAACTTTCCCCTGCACCCATTTTATCGACTTCTCTCAGCCCACTGAGTGTGTGTGTGTATTGTGTGTATGCTTTGAGTGTGTTTAAATGTATATGTGTGTTTGCAAGTGTGTTATTATGAGCAAGCATTGTAGGCATCCACGTTAGTGCCGAGGTGTGTGCGTTTGTAGCTCAGCTGCTGCGTATGTCTGTCACTATTTTGGTTCCGTCTCCTCTCTCTCTCTCTCTCTCTCTCTCTCTCTCTCTCTCTCTCTCACACACACACACACACACACACACACACACACACACACACACACACACACAGACAGACTTCACCATTTAAGTTTACTTTTAATGATTCAAACTGCAGGAACTGTTCTCAGAGCAGGATTTTATAAAGTATCTGTTGTAGTTTCTAAAAGAAATCCCACAAACTAAGTTTCCACATTTGCCCGTGATGATTCATTCTGAACCGTTTGCCTTCTTGGCTCGCCGTCTCTAAACTCTGCTCTCCTGTAATGCATCACTGGACACAGTCTGTTGATGGTCAACATTAAGGGATCCTTACAGTACATCCTGCCCCCTCCTCATTGGTTAAAATTCCTCGGCAAAACGTCTCCTCAGTTGCTTCCGGTCAGAGCTCCAACTGTCATCTGCAGCTGTCTGCTGTCCGGAATATTCCACTGACCTCTGACCCCTCTGATCCTGGTCTCAGCATTAACAAAGCTCCATCATCAGATGGCTCCTGCTGCTGTATTCATCTGGATTCCTGCATGTATCATCTTTAATCAAGACAGTTGTTGCTGCATGTGTTTATAAGCACGTAGAAGAACCCTTAAACTCAGCTCCATCACAAATGTGGAATGTTAATATTTCATCTTCTCCAGACAACTGTTAAACAAACTGATGCAGCTGTATAGAATTTGTACATCTCCATTATATTGTTGCTTAGTCCAGAAAATAAACATGCTTAGGAATATGAATATGAAATCAAACTGAGGAAGTGATCCAGCACTGGTCAGATTTTTGGCTGCTTTGGGGCAGAACTGCACATGGAGATAAAAATCCTTCACATTTAGGCCATGATGGGCCTTTTTTATGCTAGGAATCTGTGCTGCCTATAACAAGGGGATGTGCCCATTAAGTTGAATGAAATATTAATTAAAAGGTGATTCACTAAAAACTTGTTAAATTTTTTAAGACGTGTTCTACACCCTTGAGGATTATCATTCCACAACAGGCAGCTGAAGTTTTATTTTGTCTGTTTCTCTCGGAAAATTATTCACAAACTTTTTTTTCAGGAAAATCATTGCTAATTTTCAAGAAAACAGAATGACATCTGAATTGTTACTCATTTTTGAAAACAAGTATTTTCTGCATTGAATGAATACATATTTACTTAAAACTTTCAAAATTTGAACTTAAACAATTTAAAGCCTATTGTTGACAGGGGCACATTGGAAATGCTTGACTCAAAGGCAGTGCTCAGATTTAGATACATTTTTTGTCATTCTAGTTAAAATGATCTTTACGTCCCAATGGCAATCAATACATGATGTGTTCTTAAATAGAGTGAAAAATATCTGCTGTCTACAGCAGGAGTAAACCTGGGAAAACAACAACCAATCCCACCATTTGATAGCCAGTTTGTTAAACCAATCAAATCCTGTCCTGCTGTTCTGCCCGCCTCCTACACATACATTTTGCCGGTGTGCACCAGCCCTGATTCAATGTGCCTAACCAAGAGGGATCCAAGTAAGCTGGAGAACAGCAGAAAAACTACCTATACCCCGATTACTGGTACAAAGTATGAAAAAAAACTATGTGGTGAGGACCAGTTTTTAGTCTGTGGTTTTGAATCAGTCACAATCATATAATCGTGAATCAGCGGCATTGTGCATGTAAGCAGGGGCGTCGTTTTGGAGGAGCTCCGAGTGTGCGAGGGCGGGGTCTAAACGGAGTCATGAGGAGATGCTACATTCAAATTCATGCTAGTTTTCCATGACTACCAACAGTGCCTTTAACCTACTAATTAAAATTGTCTGGTGTTGCCAGGCTAAGTTAGCTTAAACAAAATTAACTTTATACTCAGATACATACACATTAATACACATATACATTGGTTTGAACAAACATTACCATTACCAGATTCTCTGATAGTCTGCTGCTAGCATAGATGAGAACATTAGTCAACAGGACTCTGAGTGAAGTGATAAGAGTTAATGTCTCTGTTCATCCAGATCCACTCTCTTTCTGCCTTTTCACTCAAACATATCAGCTCTCTGTTTTTTGGCATCTTTGACTCTTCCCTGTGTAATGCTGGGATTATTTAAACCAGTAATTATACATTCAGTGGGGCCATTATTTGGAACCACTGCATACCTGTAGAGGCATGTATTATGCATTATGGAAAATGACTGAACAAAGGGTTGTTGTTGTTGTTGTTGTTGTTGTTGTTGTTGGAATAAACATTTTGCATTTTTAATGATTTTGTGCTTTTTAATTTTTCTCTGAGCCGTGTTGAGCTACACTCAACGTTGCTTTCAGTCAGCCTGCGTGGGAAAGAGGAAACCCAATATTCTCTCCATCTTGAGTTTGGATGAATTGGAGGATTTTCTTTCTGTCCTGGATAATAAAACCAACATTGCTGCTTGCTATAAAGTTTGGGCAGTTTCAGTTGACCTCTATTGTAGTTTGTAATTAGAGATAAAGACAGCCTTGGTGCCGCTCTTCTTGTCCAGTTGCACTTCGGTTGCCTTCTGTGGTCAGCAGCCTTGAAACTCAACACCACGAGCAAACTTGGGAGTAAAAAACGAAGACAAACATGGGTCAGGAAGTTTACAGCTTGTGTACCCATTTGTTGTAGGCCATCCTGAATTTGTAATTGACTTGTGGGTGTGTTTCTTCCAGTACTTTGTTGCTCCTACATCCTCTGAAGGTCATTTTTTTTTCTGATTGAACCCTTCTCCTCTCTTTTTCTCTGTACTCTGGCCTCCTCTAGTTTGGGTTTGTGGTGAAACTGAGCTTTGCTTCATGAAATTTTCCATCAACAGCAGCAAATAACAACAGGGTCAGACGAGGAGAGGCGCTCTTCTCTACCTCTGAATGTGAAGTTTAGTGTAAGCAGGGAGCCCCATAAAACAGAAACCATCCATCTGATGATTCTCCAAGCATCATCTGGCATCAATTGTCTTAAATGAGTTGTATAAATTTCTTTCTCACATGCTATCTCTATTCAAAGCGCTAGTGACAGGCTGGTTCAGTGGAAGGGTGGGATGTTTAGTCACTATCTTGGCTGTGAGCCTGTAGGGTGGGAGAAGCATGAAGAGGTGAGGTTATTGATATGAAGCTCTTCAGCATGCATACTCTGCATAGCTGTGTTTTATAATGGTATTGTGTGGAGGGGAAATGGGTGGTAAAGCTGCTTTCTGCCAAGAAATTTGTACCTTCACTAAATTTTCTCAAAGTGTCGAGTGACTGCTTTTCTAACACACCCTGCTTCCCTTACACATGAAACCAAGGACGGTCAGCGTGTTTCTTTTTTTTTCAGTTAGCATGCTGTGCTCAACAAAGAAAGAGATGTGATCAGATGTGCAATCCAATACACTTTCATTATTGAATTTCTCCTCTTTCATACCTGAACTGTCACTTCAAGGCAGGGTCATGGCAACACTGTTTGAATCAAATTTAAGACTTTTCCAAGCAAGATGAAGAATTTATGATGTTTTTGCACAGAAGAACAATCTGGTGTAGTATATTTGATTGTAAATCCAAAGTTCAAAAACTATTTTTAATACTTTGTTTGTCACAATATTAGTTTTTGCTGCCAAACATACGAGATAATAAAGTCAGAAAGGCGTAAAATATTTAACATATACAACAAATCACAGAGAGGCTTAGCCGAGGGGCAACATCTGGTAGAGAAAAATGAAGCCTATGTGGAAGTGCTAAAAGTTACTGTTCATTGAGAATCCACTAGAGGCTGGCTGCAGAAAGACCAGAAGTCACACACAGATCAAACTAAATAAACTTTTGTGGCATTAAAAAAAGCATATTTACAGTCTTGTTCAAAAAACGGCTTGGGTCTGATGCTAATTTCGCTTTTGGCACACACTGTACGGTGAGTAAATTTTTTTCAAACTCAGCGGTTTAGATGATATTAAGATTTTGGGTTTGTCCAATCAGAGGCTGAGCTCAGTTCCCATGATTGACAGGTGCCCTATAGCTGTTGGGACGGAATCACAAAGTCTGCATCATATCCAAGATGGCCCTGTCCAATGATTGGCTTCATTTGACTGTATCAGGAACTGACAGGTGACGTCGTGGAGACTACGTCCATATTTTATACAGTCTATGGGCTTAGCTGGTTATTGGCCTCCTCTGCAGGAGACAGGTGATCAGTCCTGACTGGGGACAAATATTGGTATATTATGGATAATCTTTCTCTCATGTTGTACTTCAGCTGGCGTAAATGAAGTCGTCTACAGCCATGATAAGTCCAGATGTGATGATTAAACAAGGCTGATGTTCACTTTACTTCAAAATAAAAACAGTAACATATCCACACCTAAATACATTAATGTGATATTTTGAGGCATTTTATGGCCTCTTAATTTGTAAACCTGATTTAAGACTTTTTAATGATCTGTGGACACAATGATAGAGGTACTGTGAGCAGTTTTAAGCAACAAGACTGCAAACCTGTAAACATTGAAGATTTAATCCCAGGTAATACACCAAGGCAATTCAAAGTGAGTTACAGAGTAAAGACATAAAAAAACAGAAACAGAAGTAAAATATTTAAATTCAATGAAACAATTCTTAATGTCAAAATAACCTGTTCCTTTTTATTATCATTTGACCAAGAGACATATCAGCAAGTCTCGTGGAGATCTCGTGCTATTTTCAGAACGGACTGTTTTGATCAGTTAACTGATAGATTCAGGGATATGAACATGTAGAGGTTTGAAAATCTGCCCACAGTTAGTGTGAACATCCAGCATTGTTACTTTATATCCATGTTTAAAATATGGGAAAGCAGAGTACCCCCCTGTCTTCCCTCAAGTACCCTCCTCTACCGCTCCCCTTGTCCAAAGACCATCCTTGTACTGTTAAGTTGCATGTGTGAACAGTCCTCACTTTCAGAAGCAGAGCTCCTAAACAGCAGAAGTGACTCAACAAAGTCCTGCCTCCCTCCCTCCTGCTGTTTAAGCCTCCAGCTCCATGTTCAGTACATTCCTCAGAATTAGAGAGAGGATTAAATAAGCATTACCGTCTGTCTCTAAATGAGTCCTCTCAGTAATTATGCATAATGGTGGATCATTAAGGTTGATTAATACAAGCTTTTATTCTTGTGCTTGCTTGTTGTGAATGACTCTTGTTTCTTTTAGTAAACCCAAGAGGAGCACAAGCAGATGAGTCCTGTTCTCCGTTCTGTGCCCGACATATATTTATGTTTTCTTTCTTTTAAACGTACAAACTGCTCTGAGTAGACTCACCTAGAATGGCTTTCTCTGAGCGATAAGCAGAATGGAAAACTACTGAAGCCATTTCACTGAAACACGGCTGATTGCCTGAATTACCTCTCTAATTTAGGTTTACTTCACATGTTGCTGCATGGAGGAGCCGTGTTTCTCGTCTTGTTGTCTGCGCTGATTCAGGCCACCCTGTTGAAATCATACCCTCCTGCTGTTTGCTGGCCTCTGTTCCTTATAGTTACACACACGCTTACATTACCTCTAACAGCTCCAACATCCCCCCATCATCAGAGTAAATGGTGTCACATGCTGCAAACAGCCTCTTCCTGTATGTTTTCTTTATGAAACACAGCTTAATAAAAGTTCAGTGCACCACATTAATCTTAGACCATACGGCCTCAAGATTCATAATGAACCATTTTGATTTATGCACCGGCTGACTTTAAAGAAAGTAGTGAGGTTTGAGCAACAAAAGAAACCTGAGTTTTCCAGACAAATCCCCGGCAGACATGGCAGCCACCCAGGCGAGTTGACGCTAATCCAGAAAAATGGATTTCCAAACCACACAGACATATTGGTTTGCTTAAACAATCAGCTTTTCAGTCTGATTATGCAGCTGCTGTCAGTTTTGAATCAGAGAGTTTGGCCTGTTTCATAGAATAAGGTCCTGTTACACTGAATGCATGTGCTGTCCCATCCCCTCTCTCTCTCTCCGTCTCTCTCTCTCTCTTTGTGCTTGATGCACAGATAGCTGTCGGGGTGTTTGAAGCGACCTGCTGCCTTGAGGAGTTACACTCCAGTGGATAAAGTGTCCCTGCTCGTGCCATGAACAACTCTTCATTAGTCTCTTGTCACAGTCTGTTTCCTGTCGTTTAACACACCGATGTCTGCTCCTGTAACAGAGCCGAGACGTTTCCGTTGTTTCACCGTCAGGCAATAACACAAAGGAAGTATTTACAGGGTCTTTTGTACGCTCAGTTTGGCATGGTGGTCTTGGAGCTCAACACACTGAAATAGAGGAAGTATTTTAATTCACACTTTTTCTTTTTTTACAGGTTTATTTTTAGGGTTTAATTCTTTTATTTGGATGTGAGGACAATGTGTGGATAGAGTTTGAAACTGGGAAAAGATAGAGAGGGATGACATGCAGCAAAGAGCCGAGCATCAGATATGAACATGTGCTGACCATTGAAGGACTATAACCTGATTTAACCACTTCTAAAGTATAATTATGTCTCATAATCACAAACTCACATCCCTCTCTTTCTACTTTTCTCTTTCTTCCGTACCGCCCTTGCCCTGCCCAAGTAAAACACTGGTTCTTCCATCCCTGACATCGACCCCAGAATTCACCTGCAGGCTGTGGCTAAGAGGTTTGACAAAAAAAAAATCTTAAAAGGGTGATGAAGCCACTGTGAAAAAACAAAAACTGCAGTTCATGGAGCGTCCACTTGGAGCTGTTGGCAAAAGCTCAAAGGAACCCCATTACAGCTTTTGTTAAATTAAAACACCCCCAAAAAATAAAAAAATCTGTGCCTTTTGATCATTCAAGATTCTGATTTGGGCAAATTTCAGATAATTAGGAGTGTGGCTAGTTTAACAGACAGGTGGGTGGTTTTTAGCTTTTTTTGCAGGAGGCTTGGTCTTGGCCTTAGCTTCCCCTTTATGCTAACCAGAACATAAGTGAGATGGTACACTTCATGATGCCTCTTCAGATCATAGTTCATATATTTGCCTGTTTTTTTCTTGAAAGCAGTGTCTTCAGCTCTCAGGGTCTTGAAAACAGAGACAGAGTAATACAGTTCTGCACAGCCCCACCTGTCACTGCTCCTGATGAATCGCTCAGTGGGATCCGTCTCAACAATGACAGAGCGTATAATTTTTCCGGTCTGACCCGCCATGACTCATGCTCATTCACCTCCAGTTTGTGTGCTCGTCATTCTCATATTCACTTTCTCTGTCTGTGTCTGCTCCCTCTCTGTGAGGTGTGAATCCCTGAGAATGAAGCGTTGTCTGGATGTTTCGACTGATGGATGCTTTCTGGAACACGAGTTAGCTCGCTGTTTGACGGACACACTCGAGTGGTTAAAATCATGTCCATGGCTGATGCAGCAGGATGTTGGGAATTTTATAAGATCTCTGGAAGATAGCTGGGTGTCCTCAGGTCAGCGCTCTGGGCGGGCAGAGCAGCTGTTCTTCAAGCATTTGGGGGAATTCCTGCCCCTCCTCCTGTCAATGGAGAGGTCGAGAGGTGGCTACAGTATGTGGCCTTTCTTTTATTAGAGTGCTGAAAGGATTTGCAGGTTGTCACATTCAGCATCTTTTTCAGGAGGCTCAGCACTTGAAACTCCAGTCCAGCCTCCAAAGGAGGAGTGCAAGCTCCCAAGATGTCATTAAGATTATGTGAAGCTAAGTGCTGCAGCAGCCCCTCGCAAGGTTGCCATGTCAGATTTAAAACCCACATCTGAGGGTTTGTTTTGCAGATAAATCACTAAAAACTATAAAAACTGTGTTGGATTTTTTTTCTCAAATAAATGTGCACCATCTTTTTTGGGGGGGTCATAGGTGACATCATGATAGTGGTTTTTGTCTATGAAAATTTATTCAAGAAGACATCACAATAATTCATTCACACTGATCTGTGCAAAGCATATTTGTCTGTCCAACACCTTTAAAAGCGTTTTAGTTACTGCTCTCTGCATTTGCAGGCCAGTATAACCACTTTCTGTTGTTAAACGACTCTCGATTAGTGTTGCACGACTAAAAAGTGGTGCATGAGTTCATCAAACTACCCTAACTTTAAAGACATGGCATATTTATTGCTGCCGACTTGACTGCAGGGCCCTCAAATTGCTTCATAGATGCTTCTGTGATGCAGAGGTTGATACTTTCAGTTTTTGGACCGCAGATCCTTTTGGAGTTTGGATGACAGTGTGTAATCAGAGGAGTGTGGTATCTTGATTTGATGTGTCATGGCGCACTTTGAATAGAAGACAGGACGGCAGCGTTGCTAGAAGCCAAAGATCACCACAAAGCATGACACTGAGGCCAGCTCTTGAGTGTGTTGGGGTTATTGGTGGTGTGACCCCTGCTGTTTGATCCTGTTTTTGATGTGGTGAAACAGTGCTCGGGGATCCTCCCTCAATCATCACTCTGTGAAAAGAGATGAAACAGAGGAAGCGTCTGGTGCTGTGGACTGTCTCGTCCCTCCTGGGTCTCAGTCTGATCAGGAAACAAAGCTGGAGTTAGCAGACCTCAGGGAGGTGGGACATGTCCCAGGCGCCTGCCCAGACAGACACACATACACACACATCACACACACACACCTCTGATTGGAAGGAGGGAAAGGGTGTATCTGCTTCCCGTAACACTGCGTCTCAGAGCCTCGGGCCGGCTGATGTTTGGCTGATATGGAAACCCAGACGTGCCCTGAGGGTGTGTGAATGTGTGAATGAGTAGTTATTGATGTAAGTGAGGTTGGCAGGCCTCCATCACATTTGGAAAAGGTGTATTTAAGAGTTTTGGCTCTTGCTTGTCTAATAAGAATTTATTATTTCAGTAATGATCTCTGTTGCGTGTGGACCATAATGCCAGCTTTGAGCTTTACGAGAATTCTCATGTCTAGTAAGTGGTGGCAAGAGGTGAAATAATACTTTGCTAAAGAGAAAGGTGAACACATGTGACTCAAATTTAAGACTCCTTCTTCTGCAAAGCATCTGGGTTTCTGGGTCCCTGGATGCTACTGCAAAAACTTTTTGATGTTGGTTTCGTCCAAATTTAGCACAATTTATAGATCGTACTTTAAAGCGCTGTCTTTACTTTGTACTGCAAAAAGCCTTAAGTATTTATTCAAGACAGAGTTAGTGGACTATTGAGTTGTAGGTTTAGAAATCTTTAAGCTAGCCTAACCTCAGTGAGAGATGTGTGAGTCTAGTTGATTTAACATTTAAATATCATCACCCTCGTCAGTTATAGTAAATAAAATGTGTTGTGCATTTATCCAGAGATGTAAAATAACCAGGGTCTGGATTCACCTCTCTTTATCCAGGTGGTTCTGTGAAGGCCGAGAGCTGCACACCTCTCCTGACATTCAGATCTGGAGGGATGGTGACCTGCACACTCTGGTGATTACTGAAGCCTTTGAGGACGACACAGGACGATACACCTGCGTAGCTTCCAACAGTCTGGGAGCAGATAACACCTCTGCTGAGGTTTACATTGAAGGTAAGACGACATTAATATAGTTCTTTTATTTGGATTCAAATAGCAGAACAGCCTGGAAATATAAAGCATTACTTCCTGTTAAAGAGAGAGTGTACATCACAGAGAAGTAACCTGCAACGCTTGTGTTTCTGAACTCCAGGAGCTTCATCCTCTGACTCAGAAGGGGAAGGATCTGCGTCAAAGTCCCGTTCAGGAAACATGCCTCAGTACGTGTGTTTCGGCATGACCTCTTGTGACCTAATGAACCGTGAACCCCCTGAACAGGTCAACTGAACCCTGCAGCATCTAATCAGGCCCGCTGCCCTTAACTAGACCCTTAAAGGGCCCTTAAAGAGCCATAACCCTGAGCCAGTACACAGGCAGTGCTTGAGATAATGAGAGTGCAGAGGGTTAATTGGGTAAAAAATCACCCTGTCAGGATTGTCCCCTCTACTTATAACCTCCTGCTCGGCCTTTTTACCCTTTTCCTGCTTTCACTCCTTTTTTTCTCTCCCTCCTTTCCTTACCTCTTTTTCCATACATGTGTGAAAATGAATGGCACCATATTCATGTATCCAAATCTGGGGTGATGGCCCTGAAGTGCACAGATTTTGTTCTTTTTCAAGTTTCAACGATAAGTTGCTGATCGCAAATCAAACATAAGAAAAATCATTTTTGGTAGAACAATTATTGAAGATTATTTAAGATTAGAGTTAACGGCATAATCAAACCTATACATTTAGTTCCTTAACTAATGCACAAGGTGAATCGTGCAACCAATCGTACATTAACTCTCAAATGGTTTGCAACTGTGCATGTTTTTGATCACCATCTGTTGTTTAAATCTGCTTCCATCTGCACAACTTCCTGATCCCTCTCTGTTTACATGCCAAAGCCAAAATCTCTGATATCATCTTAGTTGCTGTGGTGAAGTTTTTCTTTGATCCAAACATAACATGTAAACTAAAAGCATCCAGAGTTTGTAACATTGCAACATTTTTTTTGTTGTTGCATGTTTATATGAGCTCTGATTTATTCTGTGTTTACGTCAGAGTTCAGAAGAAGACAACTTCTATGTCACTGACAATACGCTCATCATCTCCAAAAACTGCTGAGGTCCTTCCTCACCGCTCCACCCTGGTCCAGTCTCTGTCTCAGCCCCCACAGAGGGTAAGAACCTGCAGCTTATATGACGTCTCGGCCACACCAGCTTCTGCACAAATTCAAACATAGTCGAAAGTTTCTTCACTGACACCTTTCTGTATAATATTTTTTATTGTCCTCCAGGTGCAGAGCCCGCTGTCACTGTACAGTAGTGAGGTGTCAGGTCCTCCTGTATTCACTAAGGTAATCGTGCATATGCAAAAAAACAAAACAAAAAACACATTGCATTGTTTTACTTATTCCTTGTGTAATCCAAATTATTGTTGTTTCACCCTGATATGATCTGCTCACTGGATAAGGTTTTTTTAAGGCTGTCTCAACTTTATAAACCTCACAAAAATAATCCAAAAAACTAGACAAGCAGAGACAGATGCTTCATTTATTCATAACAGAATGGATATCATCTTCTGCATCCATTTTGCTGCTAACTTAATTAGCTACAAGGACTAAAGTTGTGTACTATGGAACAAGGGGATGTCAAGTACTTACATCCAGTATTATTTTATTTATTTGCGTTATAGTTGTTGTATAATTATTGACTTGCATCAGCCTGAGAGTACACTGACAAAAGCGGAGATGGATTGCTATGAATATCTCTTGATGTGGTCGCATTGCAAAGCCGATAACAGCTGCTGTGAATTATTTGAATCTTTGCTTTGTGGGTCTGATCAGTTTCAAATGTTTGTCTGTATGCTGTGCTGTACCACAAACTGCCTCTTTAAAAGACATAAAAGTTTTCTGAATCCGGTGATAAAAACTGTGAGATTTATGATAGAAACTGACCTGATACATGCAGAAAAACTCTGCACTGAAGTATTTTATATCAAGCAGCTAATGAAAAGTAACGCTGAATAGTAGAAAACTAACAATTATTGAGTGTGTGATCCAGTGACATCTTCACAAAACAAACACATAATTGACCATACATGCAGTCTTAGTAAACTAGTAAGAAACATACATAACCTACACTCAGGACATCATGCACGCAACGCATACAGGCACATCTGCAAATCCTGATACAGATGTACTCTGTGTTCCTTTCTGCCCATAATAACAGTTTGCATTGCTGTGGCTTACAGCAGTGGAGGTCAGATAAAACACACACTTTGATGAGAGCTCCTCCTCCAGTTAAGACTCCTCAACACTCCCCTAACAGCCCCCGACTCCCTCTCCCTCAGGCAGCGGGTCTTGTGATGGCGAGACTGAGACGGGCTGAGGCAGAGCTTCAAACAGCCCTGCCAAACCCACAAGGGTCAGGTCTCTTTCACTCTCATCGAGCCAGTCAGGCCCTAAATCATTTTCCACTTCGTTACAGAAAGACATTTGTTTTTCTTCACCTCCGCTCGCCTCCTTAAATAGCTGCTGTGGGCTTTAATCATCTCAGTGAGAGAACGGTCCCCACTGGGTGACGTCACCCACACAACACTAATACACAAATACACATAAACACTGTCAGACCTGTGCATTCCTCTCCCAGTGTTCCCAAAATACAGCCATGCCAAAAACACGCTGTCATAGGGAGAAAGAGGCAGATTTGTTTACACGGACACTGAGAGCCACTTGTTGAAGGACAACAACTGATGCGTCTCTGACCCTGTTAGCACACAGCAAGACACCACACCTTTCCTCCAGCTTTTATTGAGATGTTTTTCTCTCTTGAGTTTGTCTGGGTTTATTCTGGAGCTTTCTGTGAGCTGTGAAGAGACGCGCATGTCCACTGACCTCTTGTCTCCTCTAACAGTGTTTTATGACCGTGCGTCATCTTCAGTGATCTCTGTTATTTATCTAATTCTGTATCTTTGAAGCGATTCCCTCTCATTACCGCTCTCTGAATCTTCTTATTTACTCATCATTACTAACTTACTCATCCCTTTTCCTCATGACCGCTCTGTTACTTAACCCCTCTCTTCCCTGCAGACGCTGCAGGATGCCCAGGCGTCCGAGGGCCAGGTGGTGGTTCTGGAGTGCAGGGTCAGAGGAAGCCCTCCTCTGCAGGTCAGATGGTACCGACAGGGGGAGGAGATCCTGGACTCTCCTGATTTCCGGATACTTCAGAAAAGTACGGCACTATTTAAACTGTTTGTGGAACCATTTGTTTCTGACTGATAACTGGTTTATGCTGATGTCCAACATGTTTTTGTTTGTTTCTTTCTTTCTGCAGAGCCACGATCTGCAGCTGAGTCAGGTTTGTCCCATTTCCTTCCTAATACACACTTAGCTATTAAAAAATGCTTCCATGTTCCCAACCACATCAAATAAGTTATCATTACCTTCGCCTGGAGGCTTAAACCTGGGTTGAAGCTTTCATTGTCAGCTGCAGCCTTCACCTCGCCTATGACTACAGCTATTGCCCCCTGTGTCTCACGGAGCGCTCCCCATTTAATGTATGAGTCAAAGGGAGTCCCTGGGAAAGTCTGAGATTCCTTGTGACACGTTAACACACATGAACAAAAAACAATATCACAGATAAACAATGACACACATGCTCATTTATGTCAGACTTTTTCACACCGCTGTGACTCAGGGGTCATTTCAGGTGTTACTTTCAGGCTGTGAGTCACACAGACGTCTCTGAACATCTGTGCTCCAGTGTTTACGTGTCTGTCTGTCTGTCTCTTCTTCATGAGCGCTTGTGTTTGTGCTTGTTTGTCTTTCCCCACTGCTCTAAGTGTGTCTGCGTCTGAATAATGATTCACTTGTCCAGATGACATGTCTGTCGTGATATAACACGTCCGTCAAAAATCGGTCTGAAGTCTCATTACATGTAATTACATAATAAAACATGTGTCAACATGTCACTACATTCCACGCCTGTGCAGATTACTGTTCATCAAAGTCAACTCTGTAATCCTGCTGGCACCAAATGGAGCTTTTAGGATCTTATCAAAGGTGTGTTAACGGTGAGATTTTTGCTTTTGTAGAGGAGATCTGCACCCTGGTGATAGCTGAGGCCTTCCCAGAGGATGGAGGTCTGTTCTGCTGCACGGCCTCCAACTTGTACGGCTCCTTGAACAGCACAGCCCACCTCACGGTCACTTCAGGTGGGTCCAACACAGACGGACAAATTAAGTAGGAAAAAAAGAAAAGTACATGGTGTGTGTAATAGTTAACAGTGATTAAGGTTCACAGAATCAGCAGGTTAATAAAAAGTAGTTTGAGCTCAGAGAAACTCAAAGGACCCAAATTCAAGATGTAGTTCTTATCACTCATCACCCAACACTCAGTGCCCGACAGTTACTGCACTGTTTCCTCAGGTCTCAATATCTAAATATCACTGATATCAATATGAACTGCTTTCTCCATCATAGATCAGGCAGCAACCCACTGGTTGGCCCGCTGGTTGAAGCATGTGCCCATAGACTGTATAATATATGGACATAGTGTCTGTGGAGTCACCCATTCATTTCTGATACAGACTTTTTGAAGCCCATCGTCAGCAGGTTGCAGACAACTACTGTCCATAAAGTCAATAATTCCTTTAAATGAGCCAAACTTGTAAGTTTAATAACTTTGAAAATAAGTTAGGAACATCCACAATACACTGTATTCTGACATTAGGTACTCAGACTCAAATAGTTTTTTATGAATCAAACTGGAAACATAGTTTTACTGTAAAAATCAGCTTTTTTGCATCATTGTGTATGTGGTTTCCAAAACTTTTGCAGCCAGCCTCATGTGGACACTTGAAGAACTGCACTTCAGAATAGGCTTCATATTTTTAGACCAGAGGTTGCCAATGCGTGTGACCCATAAGCAGAGGCCTCGCCACAGCCATTTGCTGCATGTCTTCCCCCTCTCTCTGCCCCCTGCATTTCCTGTCTTTTTTATGCTGTCCTGTCAAATAAAGGCAGAAATGTCCCTTAAATTGACCTAAAAAAAAGTGGTAACACACAGTCTTGAGAAGTAAAACTTGTGTAGAAGTGCCAAAAAAAGAAGCTGCATTAAACCCTAGACTGCTGAACCTATCATACTTGACACATGAGTTTCAAAGACATCGATCTCATTAGAGTGATAAATATTTTCATTAAAAATCTGTTTATTAAAAAAAAAAAAGTATTCTACCCTATTATATTCTATTATCAATCCACTTCAGGCAGATAAAGTTGTATTTTGGCCCTTTTCAAAATAGTTGCTCTCAGGAAATTATTGATTACTCAAAAGTCTGACAGCTAGTGAATTTCTAAATGTTTTAAGGTTTGGATTGTAGGTTTTAATAATAATAATTAATAATATGACTGTATAAAATATGGACGTAGCGTCCGCAACGTCAGCCGTCTGTTCCTGATACAGTCAAATGAAGCCAATCATTGGACAGGGCCATACTGGATATGACACGGACTAGGGCACCCGTCAGTCAGGTGAGCTGAGCTGAGCCTCTGATTGGACAAACTTGTGATCCTAATATCTTCTATACCACTGACTTAGAAAGAAATCACTCACAGTACAGTGTGTGCTGATAGTGAAATTATAGTGTCAGTTTCATTTTTCTCTACCGGATGTTGCCCCTTGGTTTTAAGATGATAATCATTTGTCACAAATACTGTCATTCGTTCAGGAGAGGGGTGAGGTGTGTTAGTGAATGAGAAGCTCTGTGTGAGTGCAAAGGGACACAAATATTTCTGTGTGTATTCACACACACACAGAGCAGTGTGTGTACAGTGCAGTACTCACCCTAAAGGAAGAGCTGAACAAACAAGAATTTCATCAGCCTGACTGGACCCAGCTGCTGCGTTAGATCACGTCAGCTGGGATACATTCCTGTGGGTCTAATCTGCATCTGTGGGGTGGCCAGAGGGGAAAGAAATACACATTAAAGTCAAATATTTTTTCCATTTGTTTTTTGTCTTTCAGCATCAGAGGACTCATCCAGTAATGGGATGTCTGGAGATAGCTCAGGGTTTGAGGATGCAGCAGCCTTCCCTCCACCTCCCCCTCCCACAGAAATCAGCCTCCTGGAGCTGCCACCCAAGTTGCTGCCTACACCTGGGACTGAGCCTTTCCAAATCAAGGAGCTGGAGATCTGGCCCAGTGTTTCAGCCCTGCCTCTGGCACAGATTAGCTCAGAGGTGGAGGATAAAGGAAAGGGGTCCATGCAGAATGGCCAACCATCAAATCCACCAGTGCCAGCAAGCCCACCTAAGGCGGCAACCCCACCACCCCCTCCTCCCCCACCACCACCACCTCCTCCATCCCTGCCCCAGCCTGACCCAGTGACAGATGTCCCAGTAAAGACACAAAGTCCGACCCTGCTGGCACCAGACTCACCTTCAGCCCCAGGCAAGCTGTCTCCATCCCCTGGGAAAGACGGCCCACCGCTGCCTACCAAGCCTAAATCAAAGCTGTGAGTACCTGAGTGTCCACATGTGTCTGAGCCCTGAGGGGAGGAAAGCCACCAGGGAGGGCCTGTGGGAGGGAGACAAGGTGTGAGTGATTGTGTCTCAGTCATGTGAAAGGGTTAACAGGGGAATCCCAGACCTTTGAGGGGACAAAAGCATTCCCCTGCCTTTATGTAGGTGTGAATGTGGCATCATGTTTGCCAGGGCGGGTCTGCCAGCTACCCTGTCTGTCTCTGGCCGTAAACAGATCTGTGAGGCTTTTGCTGGATGGCTACTATTGTTCTTGTCTGACCCCTGACTGCGTCCAGCCCAGGACAGAGACTCTGTTGTTTTTTTCCTGAGCACCTTTCTGTGAGCTCTATAGGGATCAGGTAGGATGTCACTGTTATTAGAAGAGAGCAGGGGAGAGAGTGGTTTTATTTTCAATTGTCCTGTGTTTTTAGATGTCTGCTGCAGACAAGCAGGAATTTTTGACCAACCTGTGGATGGATTTCCTTTTCATTATTAAGTAGATTTTTTTTATAATATATAAATGTAGCAGAGAGCACATTCAGGGAATAAGGGGAGAGGAAAGGATAGATGGCCTGTCTTTTCTCTTCCTTCTCTTTGCTTAATTTATTCTGTTGACATGCTAGAGATGGCTCATGGGTGTGCATTTTTACCAATTTAGAACAGAATGAATATTTCACAATAATAACGCCATGGATGCATGATGAATAGTAACCATTTCACCCTTCTTTTGGTCATCGTCTAAGCCTTAAGATTTAGTTGAAGTTTGTAGTTTAAAGTAGGAAAAGGAAGTGTAAAACCATTGTGATTAGCTGATGTTTTCTATGAATGCAAGGTCCTGATTAAACGTCCCTCGGGTGAGTCCAGTCCAATCCAGAACAGATTCTCTTGTGTGGTTTGAAGCAGACACTCACTGTTCCTGAAAGCTCAGTGACTCTCGTGTTCGTGTTTGTTATATTTTCTCTCACCGTTCCTCCTCTAATCTGTTAATCTGCTGCAAATGATGCTACAAGAGCCTCATTGGACAGAAGAAATGTCAATCAAATGTCAGATAATTTACATAATCCGAACTGTCTTTTAAAAAATGTGTTTGACCTCAATATTAAAATGTCTTATATGTTATAATATAGGAGGTGGGATTTAAGACCTTTACTACTGCGAGTCACCAGGGGGACCTCTAAAAGATCTGGCTTCACTTGATGTGGCTGATGTTCTGTTTGTTTTATACAGGGACACTTCGCCCAAATTACGAATGCGGTCTGATGTGTCTTATCAAACTGTGAAGAATGAACAGTGAGCAGAGAGAATAGGAAGTCTTGAGGTTGGATTTCAATCATTAGCTTTCCCAAAACAAGCTTTCTACATTGCATTATGTAGTTGTGGCCTTCTAGACCCTGGAGCTGATTTTTTTTAGATACTGGGTTCCTAAAGTATTAACTGTTCTCATAAGTTTAAACCAATTACTTAAAAAAATCCAGCTTGTTTAAATTGACTCAAAAAAGCTGTGATCTGTTGACCTTTACCGTCTTGTCTGTTGTTAAAGGCAAATCTTTGCATTCAGACTCTAAAAAATTAAATGCTGGGTCTTTAAGCATTGTTTTCATCAGTAGCATTAGCTTCTAGCTTCTAGCTTACTTCTACCTCACAGGGGTGAAAGCCTCATGTAGTTTGCTGTGTTTTGTTTTGCTCTCTCTTAAAATTTCCAGCTATGCTTTGACAAGAGTTTGTCTTAGATCTTGTATAGTAAATTTCTGTGGCACACTGGGTTAATTTTGTCCCTTCTAATGGATGCTACTGCTTTGATCTGCACCATATGTAGCCTCATTCATCCAGCGCTAATGGACAAAAAACATAAACAAAAAGTCTAAGTGATGTCAAAGCACACATCTGGTTCATCTCATGCAATTTAATTTACTTTTGTGACACTCAAAGTTCAAAAGAGAGCAATGGTTGGACAACATTTGAGTGAAGTCTGCTGATCATTTACAGAAGACATACCACAGACTAATTTTACAAGTTTGTCACATCTGATGTGGTTACTGACATTTACCTCAAAACAGAGCCCATTTCTGTATGTAGTTCAGATGCTTTTAATGCACATTTCACAACAAATTCCTTTATGAACTGAACATATGGCAGTAAGGAGATTTACAGACCTATATCTGATTAATAACCTCACTTCTGTTTCAAGATCAGACTGTAAAGCTGCTTCTCTCAGAATTAATCAGCAATAACAACTGAATTTACAACCATAAACAATCTGCTCCCAGCTGTGAAGTAATTAGAAAGCATAAGCCACCCTCCCTCTTTAAATTACACAGTAAAAACAGCAGCGCTGCTGTTAACCAGAGGTCATGGTTTTGCCAGCCAGCTCTCCTCTGGTGTCCTCAGGTAGCGTGTGCATAGAGAATGACCGCTCTCGACCTGAAGATGACCCCCAAGCTTATCTGTGACTTCATGGTGTCCTGTTTGTCGCGTGGCACATCCCGTTCAGACAGACAGACAGACAGATATTGCTTCTTCTCTTTGAGCCACTTGGCACTTTGAAGCAGAGCACAGTAAAGCCTGCAGCCTTTGAACAGGATCTGGGTTTCTGACTTTATTCCTTCTTTTTTTATTACACTTTATAGGAGTTTGGTTTAATAAGCAAAGAGACTTTCTAACAAACCTCTCTGATGAAAAGCTGTAAATTTTACTGACAGAGTAGAAACTGTTTTTAAAACAAGGCAATATTGTGGAGCAGCTTGATTACTTTACTTTATTTACAGAGAGGCAGAGGGATTAGTATGGATGGAGTTTTATAATCAGAGCTAACAGATAAAATCATCATCACCCATCTTAAGGACTTAAGGTCTCACCTTTGATGACGAGAATATGAGTGTATGATTTATGCTGATATTATTTCCCTTTAATACAAACATAGTGACGCAGGCAAATGTTTTCTTCTTACATATGTGACACAGTGTTTGACTGAATGAACTTGAAATGCTAATGCTTGGTTCATATTTTAATAACAGTAAAACACTGTGTATCCAGCAAAGTGTTCAAGCAGCAAAAGATCAGAGCAAAGTATGAAGTATCTAAGTAAATTTACACTTCTGTGACTTTCATAGATTAACCCATCCATCCTTTCATCCATCCATCCATCCATCCATCCATCCATTACTTCATCTTTCCATTGATCCCTGAATCTGTGGATCCACTATGCAACCATCAATCTCTCGAACCATGCTTTGCCCATATTTTCATGCATCCATCCATTCTTTAAGTCATCCATCCACCTTTCCAATCGCCCATCTATCCATCCATGTAGTCATTCATCCATTCATCCTTCCATCTATGCATCCATCCGTACATCATCCAACTACCTTTTCAATCCATTTGTCCATCCATCTTTCTGATGATCCATCTATGCAGGCAGGTGTCCATCCATTCAGCAATCCATCCATCCATCCATTCATTCATCCATCCAAGTTGTTCCAAAGTTCTTCTTAAAAGCAACATTTTCCAGCTCCTTCTGGAGTATTTTGGCCTTTTCTCCCAGTTAGACATGTCTGGAAAACCTCCAAAGAGATGCGTGCAGGAGCGTCAAACCACTCCAATTGGATATACTGAGCTCCCTCCAGATGCCTAAGCCGCTCACTCAATCTCACTCTAACTCTGTCTCAATCATTTGGTCAGAAACCCAAAGATCATGAGCTCAGGTGGAGGTTGGATATGAACTAGTTAACTCAAGCTTTGCTAGCAGGCTCAGCTCTCTCAGCTGGTCCAGCACAAGGCCTGCATCACTATGGATGCTCCATCAACCTATCTTTCAGTGTTATGATCTATTCAATCCTTACTCAAAAATATCTGCTGTGGTTTCTGTAAAAAGATATCAGCAGTCTTATCAGTGATCCTTTTATTATTTCTCTTTGAAAGTCAGTATTTGTCTGAAGAATCATGGCTGGGTCCTGACAATCCTGAATGAGTTCGGCTCTAATGAGTTATTTCTGAAGATTGTATTTGTCTGTTTTTCTGAATACTTGACTTTAAGTGTCTCAGAAAATATTTAAGAATTTCATAGCACCTAACTGTTTATAAAGGAACAGGTATATCCACTAAGGTTACAACCCAAGCTCTGGTGTTTGTAGGTGTTGGAGAGATGTGTCCACATTCAAAAGTCTAGAATAAATTGTTCTAAATTATAGAAATAACCTTTTGGGAAGTCTATGGTAGATATGTTTTTAGCTTGAATAACACTGGACTGATGAGATGGAGGAAGTGGTTGTGTGACTTGGCAGGCAGGAGAGACTGCAGGAGACCTGAAAGCAGAGCTGCTGTTTTTCTGTGCTTGAAGGCAGAGAGAACAGGGGTTGGTAGGTATTTGGGTCTGATGCCCGGCGTTGATGTCAGACATCAGGACAAGAATCAAAGGAAACTCTCTGGGGAAAGACTCTGATTGGCCAGATGGCTCTGATCCAAGTCGCAGGTTTGGAGAGAAAGCAGAGGTTTACCACACAGAGGAGATGGCAGAAACATCTCAGTATATGTCCCTAAAGAGCTGAGCTTTTATAGAGCATTTTGTGAAGTCATGTTTTGCATACAAACAATTAATGCTTGGTTACTTCGTTAAGCTGCTAAGTTTGATGAATGGGTCCATATTCAGCTTTTATTTAAGGTATAGTATAACAAAGCTAAGTACGGACTGTTTCATTGCTTTCTTGGGTCATGCTACACGTAATAAGCAAACAGCAGAAGCATTAGGCTAAAACTGCCCTGTGCTTTAAGTCTGTGTTTTTTATGTAGGGAAACAAAAACGTACCTCAGGGTGTAGCTGAAAACTCTGTGAACGAAGTGGCTACCATGACTCACCCGATGGTTTGTGGACTCCCATCTCAAAGCCTCAATTTGACATTTTTTTACAGCACCATCTTGGGGTTTCTTTCTAGACAAAGATGACCATATTTGGATGAGGTGGGGTAGATATGGTTATGGGACAAACAGGAAGAGGAACTTAACAACAAATGATTATTCAACTCGATGAGATGTTGCATTTTGATGGACATGCCAGAGTTTGGGTCGAATCAACAATACAGCACTCTTCTGTTCAGGACTTTCCAGGGTTCACTGTTTACACGTGACAATCTTGAGCTTCTTCCAGACATGCACTCCTGAGTTTCTCTAGAAAACTCTTCTCTTTGGTCTTTCCCTCAACATGAGAGCATTTAAATCCAGACAGATTTTACTCAGTTTTACTATTTATTATTAATATTTTGTGTCGCTTGTTGATGTTTTCTTCAACCCTTTGCCTTATGAAGCACTTGAGTCCGCACGTTTTTTTTTTTTAAACTGCTATATTATATGGTTGACTTGACTTAAATTTCCCATAGTATCTTATAAACCCATGTGTATCACACTGTCTCTCAGATGATCGGGGTGTTATTGTAATGTTGACAACATGAGGGCAGGCGAAACAACAGAGACACACTCTGATGATAGTGTTTGCATTCATATTAATGTTTTGTGCAAAAAGACGTATGTGCAGTCGTGTTTGCTTTTCTTTTTCTATAAATTAATCTCCCTCTTCAACCTCAGATACTTTTATGTTACATGTCGCTCTTCTTGGATCATACCAGTCCCATAATCATTACTGCTCTTGATTAAACCTCTGCTCGATACTGACATTTTTACACGGCAGGAAGAGGTCTGGGGAACATTTTAGCTATCTGTGTTCAAATGTGCAGGAAGTTTCATGAACTTTCCAGAATTTTGTGTGAATACAGCTTGATAGACTAGAAGTCTATCTTTGCATGTGTGCCATCATGCACATACATGTATGTGTCTGGGTGAGTATTAAGGAATTTGTTTTCAGTAATGCTGTT
This sequence comes from Labroides dimidiatus, assembly GCA_030710495.1. Classification (NCBI taxonomy): domain Eukaryota; kingdom Metazoa; phylum Chordata; class Actinopteri; order Labriformes; family Labridae; genus Labroides; species Labroides dimidiatus. Next base: position 24,882,783 of record CM061146.1, read on the forward strand.
TCCTTGCATGTTATGCAAAATGACTGACGTGTCTCCAGGTTGGTGGAGAAGACAGGAGATGAAACTCCTTCACTAAACTGTTACACAACTCTACATGACAAAGGAGGAGACGGTGAAAAATGTGAGGCCAGTGCAACACGTTGTAGGTGTGACCATCCTGATATTGACCGTGATAATAGGGTTGAGCGTTATATTACAGTCTTGAGTGATGTGTGGGTGGGTGTTATACAACAAACATGAGTAGCAAAGGTAACAATTATCCTCCAACCTTTCCACTGATTAATATCTCATTCATAAGCACAGGAATCCACTCTGACAGTCCAAATTGCTTTCTTGCACGGATTTCATTCCTCAAACTGCTTTTAATGTGTCAGCTGAACTTTCTCTTTTTTCATGCATCACTGCAAAGTGTTCAGTTTTACTCTCTGAGCCGAGATGATGAGAAACAGGCACACGTCAGCACTCGACGGGATCTCGCTTTGTGTTTTCTTTTTATGAACATGTTTCCATGTTCAGGGCTTTTAAGTGGTTGAGGTTTGAGTTTCTTGGCGTTGTTGATTTGTGACAACATATGCCCTGACTATTACACATTTACTACACATTTAAGGGGTAATCCACATCTGCTGTGAACATGAATTCATGTGCAGATGTGTGCATGTGATTATATACTAATTAAACATGTCCTATACGGTAAGCAGTCATACCTCAAACTCTCATTATTTTATTTAATTATTTTATTTGATCAGGACAGTGCACATTAACCAACATTTTTGCAAACACGTCAATGTAAATACGTTGGAATTAGCAAAATAGCTACATTTCATTGGTTGTCCTAAGGCAGGCAACTACAAGAAGAAGAAAAAGCAGAATAAAGCTACTTTTAGAGATTTAAGCTATCTAAAAGTAGAATACATCAAAACTTAACATTACAGGGGACTGAATCGAGGTTTCATCTGTAAATAACATCAGCTCTAGTTCGTGACAGCTTTTGTAAAGAGAGAAAGTGTCAGAGACTGTGGAGAAATCACAATCAGTAGCTGACTGCTTGTGGCCAGAAAGCAATGTGTTGTAAATCTTCGGGGGCGCTGTTGGCCTAGAGGTGTAAGCACACGCCCCCAACACAGGGACTGTAGTCCTCATCACAGTGGTCGCTGGTTTAACTCCAGACCAGATACTTCCAGCAGGATAATGCTCTGTGTCACAAAGCTCAGATCATCTCAAACTGGTGTCTTGAACATGACGATGAGTTAACTGTACTCAAATGGCCTCCACAGTCAGCGGATCTCAACCAGGAGTAGAGCACCTTTGGGACGTGGTGGAACGGAGGAGTCTCATCATGTATGTTCAGACAAAAAATCTGCAGGAACTGTGATGATATCATGTCAGTATGGAACAAAATCTCTGAGGAATGTTTCCAGCACCTTGTTGAATATAGATTCATAGGACAAAGAGTTGAGGCAGATCTGAAGGTAATAGACAGCCCAACCCAGCACTAACAAGGTGTAGCTGATAAAGTGTTGACTGAGTGAATATGAACCTTCTCATAGCACTGTTTAATAAGTTTTGTGCAGCTGATTGCTTTAGATATCTTTCTGTGCTTTCATAAACAGCCTTGTTCATACCTAGATCACCTGTTGTGGTTGTGTGATATCCTGAGAAAGTACAGGTCGTGATATTTGGGCATCTTCTTAAAACAAGCTGCAAAATGTTGTCAGAAGAGTGGAGAGCTGTCCGTGTTTGTGTGTACCCAATCCATGCTAGTAATAGAAGAAACAGATGATAACATACTGTCGTGTATAGTGATGTATTTCAGTATTTTTCATCAACTCCCTGACCCCCTCACATGTCGCTGCCTATCCTGCCACAGGTACAGCATCAGGATGAAGTGTGGATTTCAGTATTATGAATATTTGCTTAAATTTAGCCTCAGAGATGAACACAAATAAAGGCTGTAAACACACAGGATATCAGAGCAACAGTGACATTATGTGCATCATTTCCAGGCTCCGCATACTCACGGTGATAAAACTGAGTAATGGTATAATCCGCTTTAATGTGGACTGAACTGCACAGCTTGACCTATACCTTTGACATAATAGCATGCCGCTGTGATGAAATGATTTCTGCAGTAGCTCCAAGCCTCTCTAACCCCAGTGAGGCTGTTGTCAGGGGGACTGCAGCAAACTGAAGGCAACAAACTCTTTGTTGCCAGCAGCCCTCATCAGCCTCCCACTGTCACACACACACACAGATCTTGTGTTTGGAGTCTGAAGCTGCAGATAGTAACTGAGTTTGTGGTTTATACTTTTTAGACTAAGTCTACTGTAATGATTTTTGCGGCTCGTTGTGATGAATAAAGCTGTGTCTTTATTCAGTCTGCATGGCTGAGCAAGGAGCTGTGGCTGCCAGGATTTGTCGCATATCTGTGCGGTGACTCAGAGCTTCCTCTCAGCAGTGTGTTTGTGTTTACGAGGTGCAAGTCATGAACTCGCTAATGAAGTATTAACAATCACTTTCTTGTCGAGGTGTTGCTGGTGGTTTTATGGAGAGTGAGACACATGCATGGTTGAGAAACGCATGTGGTGAAGGCTGCACACCGAGAACTGTGCTTGCGGTTCATCAGGATTATCACACGTCCAATGAAAAATGGAAGTGAAACTGTGGATCTGTTCCCTCATGGGGAGGTTTTTCATTAGCATCAAGAGAGAAACAGGCATGAGACATTTGTGAGGGAGAATAAACAGAAAACAGGAATCACAAGAGACAGTAGAGAGCAGGAAAAGCAAATAATTTCAGATAAATCTCCAGAGTCAGAGAGGGGCAGTCCTTAAAAGGACATGGGAGACACAGGATTGGCTGAAACCAGACCAACAAACCACTGGATTGGTCGCTTTAGCTAGAATGACCTGCAAGGAATGGAGAAACTTTCCAAATAAGGAAGAGAGTTGTCGGTGCTGACCTTCATAACACAGACAGGAGGAGGCTGGAGTGAAAAGAGGGGAAGGGGAGCAATGAAAAGACAGATACAGAGACATGAGGGGTGAGAGAGAGAGAGAGAGAGAGAGAGAGAGAAGGCTTGGGAGTTGACAGCATGGAAAGTAACCGGCCTCAGTGATCCCCTCATGGAGAGCAGCCTGTGCTTCCCAGGAAAGATCACCCTGGTATGATAAACACAGAGAAACACACCAGATAAATATGAGTTGCAGCACAAACATGAACTTGAAGGATCACATTGTTTCCGGGTGAGGTCGATCGCCCTCTCATAGTCTGTCCCCGGCTGTTGATGTGTGGTATCGGCTGGGTTTCCCTTCCGACACACTCCCAGTCAGACCACTTCCACTTGTTCATGTTAATTAGAGGGTATAACAATACTCACACACACACACACACTCTAATCTCATGACACTGCTGTCACTAAGAGGATTCACAGCACTGACTCGCCTCAGAGTGTCAGTGAGTCAGCTCACAGGGAATGACTCGCACCGTCACAGGCAGACCCTCCCCTCATAACTCTGTCTGTTTCCCCTCATTCAGACACGTTACATGCGGCCTCACAACTCTACACACTACACCTCCCCGAACCTTATCCCAGACCTCCCACTGTCCATCAACACGCTGACTCACCAGCCGCCAGGAAACACACACCGAAGAACTCTAAAAATAGAGACATTACACACAAAAATAGAAATGATGAATTTCCAGAAAGGTTTTTGCTTCATCCCACAAAAATTCTTTTATTGAGAAACCGAATACTTTGGTGCATAATTCAGTGAATGAAACCAGATCTTTGTGGTTGTGAGGAGTGTGTTTGCATCATGAAGTGTGTTGCTGTCCCCGACTGGTTTGTGGAACACAGTTTGACAGCTGAATTTGGAATTTGGGTTTTGGAAAGGTGACGTCTGTCTGCTGACAGGAATGTTACATTTGACGAGCCGAAAACGAGCTCTAAACACGCTCTTCTTTGTTTTCATTACCCTGCTGTGCGAGATACTCGACTCTGATTGGTCAAAACTCCTTTATCACCGATAACTCTTGACAGCAGAAGTGACACAAAGGCAACCTGATTACAAATCATACCAATCAGTCCTCATAAAGTGGTCCATCACATCCCCCTCTTCCTGTTGACACTGTTGTAAAAAGGTTAGTGTTTGTCTCAGGCTGGGGAGACGATGACAGCTGAGGAGCTACTGGACCCCAACCATCTCTGAAAGAGAGAAGTGGAACAACATCCTGTCCTGCAATCCAGACAGTAGCAGAGCTGGTGACAGCATCTCTAAGCTGCTGAGCTCTACAAAGTTGCTTCAACCAGAAAAGGCAGAGACGATAGCAACAGTGATCAAAGCGAATTCTGTTTAAAGGTGAGTCCATGTCAAAGCCCTGAGAAGCAGAGCTGAATAAGGACAGATGTGTCGACAAATGTTTCTGTAGAGCGGTGTTTCTCAAACGGTGGTCCGCCATGAGAGTGAGTGATTTTTTTTTTTTTTTTTTTATGGAACATTTTAAAAAAAAACCACAAGTTTGCTGGGTCTCAAAGAAGTTTCCTTGAACTCCTGGTTTCCTTGAAAACAGTCAAGCTAACGTTACTCCATCAACGAGACCACAGGCAAAGTCATCATGTAACGGTGGTTTAAGACGGGGACAGTAAAAAAAAATCAAATGACACTGGCCAGGAGAAGGTGCAGCAGCAAGATGATTCAGCCACAGTGAGCACAGTGGAAGCTAAGGTTAGTGCAGTGCATACATCAGTTGTTTATCTGGGCTGTGGTCCAGGGCTATTTAGCTTTGTGGTCCGTGAGGTTTTTTTGGGGGGATAAGTGGTCCTTAGTCTGAAACGGTTTGAGAAAAACTCCTGTAGAGGTCCCGTAAACCTGGTGTGACTTTAACTTCACTAAAGATGTTCGGTTTAATACTAAATCATCCTGAATGGAGACTGATAAGAATCTGTTGACAAAGCAATCATGGAATTGGAGGGGCTTTTTTAAGCTGTTAAAAGTCCTTAAACCATGTTATGGGTCGACCTGTTTATGCTTTTAGTTGGTATCTGTGTAATGTAAAGGGAACCCATGAGACAAGAAACCCCAGTTCATGTTGGGGTCCTGCTCAACCTGTCAGGATTCTAATTTGCATAACCACCCAGGTTATGACAGGTTGCACAACCAACACCTCAAAGAATGCCCGTTGTGTAGCTGCACACTTTACGATTTTTCCAGCATGCTTTGTCATGTTGGAAAAAAACTGTTCGTCAGACAGAACGTCATACTGTTTGAAGACTTATAACAACCTAAAGGGATCATGGACTCCTCAGGCAAATGTTAAGTAAGGCTGGATGATCATAAACCAGATTTAGGGCCCAATTTGCCTCTCTCAATGATCTGTGAAGCGCAACCTGATCCAAGGCTCATCATAACTAAGTGTGCGGTGTCAATACCACACACTACCCCTGACCACACGGAGCCTCCCTGATCAGGAATCATAAATATTAAACTTTAAGATTCCTGGACGAACATGGCGGCAAACTTAAACAAAACTGTTCCCAGAGCCAAGAGGGGAACTGAAAAAACAGCAGCTAATAGTGTTTTTTTTATCAAGATACCTTTACCTTGTTTTTGTTTCTGGATGACAGAACCGGACAGCTTTATGATGACGTTGATCACCCTCAGTGTTTGTTTATCTTCTGAAGCCATGTTCGATCACGTGAGCCTCTGTGAGATCTCATGTTTGGGGAATCGTTCAGTTTTTGAGGTCCAACACTTGATTGATACAAGATCAGTTAAGATGTGAAGTAGTCCTCTGTGTTGCCAATCTTCGATTTTAAAATCAAAAGAAGAGTTTGCTGATTTTGTTTTTTCTCAGCCTTGAAACCACTGCCTTCTTCTTATTATTTTCATCTTTCAGTTTCTGCACATGTAGTGAGACTGAATCTTTGTCTCCATGACTTCAATTGTTCAGTCGCTCCAATACAGCTTGTGCTATTTCAAAGGATGATGTTTCATGTTCTTAGCAGAGAGACAATAGCCACCTGCCAAGATAACACATCTCTGTGTACATTGAATGTGGATTTTATTTCCATGAAGGGTGTTGCTTCAACTGTTGCCTTACAAAGAAAAAATTACACTTGTGTCATTTGAGACCAAGAGAATTGTTCAGGTGATTCATTTCTCTAATCTGTCTTCTCCTCTCTCTCTTCAGTCGAGCTGTCTTTGCAGTGATCTGAGGGTCTCGATAACTGAGGACACAAAGACAAGTTAAAGTAACGAGATATACAGAAAGTGTCTCACATTCAGCTTCTTAAAGAGTGTGTGTAAGCTGTTTTTATTTTTGATTCCCGAGGGAAGTTTCTCGGTCTGCAGCCGCAGAACAGTACAGGGCCGGGCTTTTATTCTGAAAGGGGGTTGGATTCAGACCGGCCGGGAGCCTTTGTTGTGAAGGGGAGGGGCTCACAGACAGACTGACTCATGCAGAGGGAGAGAGAGAGTGAGACTGCCTCTGTCACTGTCTGGCTGCTCAGCGCTCTATATATGCCGCTCATACCTGACAGAGCAGCAGTGCTTCACTCTCCTGCAGGGAAATATCAGAGCTGCTGCACCAAGAAACTACAACACTGAAGGTAAAACTTTTCTTTTGTTGAGAATCATAACTTATTTAAACTTAATCACAAACTTTAAGCAAAAACTTTTCTACCGTTTTGCTTCTTTTTCTCTTCTTTTAATGTTTCTTATCATGAAACACTGAGGCTGAGAACTTTGTCATCAACTTAAATGAGAGAGTAGAGTAGAAAAGACAAATGACTGAGGTAGAATAAGGACCGTTTCGCTCATGTTTCCCTGGTTTACAGCTCGGCATGTTAATGTTTAAATCACATGTTTTCGGAGAGGGTGTGTGGTTTGAGTGTGACACCCATTCATTTGCTGGAGGCTCAGCAAAGGTAGTGAGTTCAGACTGTGAGGAGAAAGAAGAAGAAGGAGAAGAAGAGGAAGAGTAGCATCCCTGTGAGGCGCTGTGAGGTGGTTCCTCTGTTTTTGTGTGGAGGTTTGGTTTGTTTGCAGAGCTCCTGGTGGAGTCAGACGGATTAGTTATCACAATAGAGTCTGTAAGTTTGAAAGCTTGCGCCTTACTCAGCTCTTACTCCTTCTCTGACTCGATTTCTTCTGAGCCATCCTCCGCTCACTGCTCCTCTCTTCCGTCCCCTTCCTCCTCCTCCTCCTCCTCCTCTCCCTCTTCTCCTGCTGCTAATCCCATTTGATGGCAATGTCTTTCCCACTCCAATCCAGGGAAGAATGTCTTCAGCATTCTTGCTTTAAAGACAAAAAAAACACTCCCCGTCTTACCCTGGCTGGGAGAGAAAGCAAAGCAGAGGAGGAGTGGGGATAAGTAAGAGGGAGGGCTTGATGGAGGTGGACAGAGAAAAGGAGGCCTCGCTGATTGAAGAGAGCCCTCTTCACCTACACTTGGATATGAAATACGAGCCCCTGATCCAGAGCAGAGGGGGGAAATAAAAGAAAGAGAAAGAAAGTAGGGCAGCAGTGAGCTGTTGGTGTGGCTGGAATAAGAAAAACGCTCTGTTTTAAAGAGAGGGGGGAAAGAAAAACAGTCTGGTTCTGTTTTATGTGGTGTGTGTGCAATTAGAGAACAGGGGGAAAAGGGGGGCTGGGGGACCGAGAGAGGTAGAAAATGAGTTTAGGACACCAGAGGAACAAAGGCTGAGGACAGCTGAAGGTGGAGGTGGACGAATAAGAGCTGCAGACGGAGGATTAAACCACTTTTCATGAGTTTAACATGTTGAATATGTTGGGAGCAGCTTTGTGTTTGTGGGTCAAACAGCGTGTTGTACTGAAATGTTTTAGGAAACTTGGGGCTCCTTTACATGTTGAAGGCAGACGTGGAGAGGAGGAGGGAGTCAGAGAGTGATGGGTGTGAGACAGACGGAGAATCAGAGCTTTGACCAGCTTTTCCTTAAGTCTTTTTGAAATTAAAGCAAACATGTTTTTTAATATCCATCAAAGTCTGAACTACTTTAGGACACGTTGTTAAAGTTGCCAGTAGAGTCATTGGTGTCACTCTACCTGATCTGCTCACAACCTTTTGCAGGAGGGTAAACTCAGACATCAGTCAGTGCCCTGATCATCCCTCCACGCTGAGTTTGAGCTGCTACCCTCTAGCAGGAGATTCAGATCAACAAAGGCTGAATCCAACAGGATGAAGATGACAACCATTATGTGTCTGTTTCCTCTGCAATGTAATGACGGTGTTACCTCAGGTTGTCTTTCAAGGTTGAGGACTTGTCCTTTTTTAGTGTGGTATCTGCATGTGATTTTTCTTTCCTGCCTGCAAAGCAAATTCCTCCTTTCTTACAAAGAGTACAGTTTTGTCTCTGTTTCGTGATTTACTTCAGGTTCAAAGTTTCTCGACAATGTGTGACTTTTAAACCTTTTAGAAAATTTGGTATCAGTCTCGAAACCCTCATACTGCACAGACTTCAAACCCATCCGGTGTGAAGAAATCCTCATTATCTTCCTCATCACGATATGTTTCCAACCAAGATGACACAGAGGCATTTCTTCACCATGATCAGACCGAACGTAAATCAAGAGTTACTCAGTGTCAGAGTCACTCAGACAGCAGCTCTGTCACTCTCAGACTGCTGCCGTTCCTGCTGGAGGGCATCAGACAGGTTCACAGTGACGCACTGTTGTGATGATGCAATGAGGTGAGGAAATGCAGTGAACCAGGTGCTGCAGGAAAACATGCACCTGGCTGTGTGTGACGAAAAGGTGTGTAAATCTTATGATGTTTTAATGAACGCACCCAGCGGTGGGCTTGAGCTCAGGTCTAATGACATCAGAGAGGCTTTTTGAGGCTGTGTTTGTATTCCAGGCGCGATAGCTCAGCTCCAGTTGGATATCAATCATTTACCAGTAGCGAGGTCAGGCTGTTGCCAGGCTTCAGGTGTTTGCAGAAACAGATCAGCAGAGGTGTAATGCAAACACACTGTGAACTGTGAACACCCACCAAAGCCCGCTCTTGTTCGTGTCCTGCGCTGCCTGGAAGACATTTAAACGCTTTCTGTTTATAAACACCTACAGAACTCAACAGAGAACAAGCAAGTCTTTACCCCCCCCCCCCCCCCACCCCCCCCCCCACCCCCCATGTTGTTGTTTACAGAAGGAAAGCCCTCATTACTGGCTATGTACACTCAAATACTTACTGTTCTCCTGCTCGCACGCTTCCTGTCATCAGCTGGCCCGGTCTCATAAAGCGGCTCCATCTTTTCCTGCAGCTGCAGAGCTGACGGCAGATAAACCTGTGGATGGCTCACAGCTTGCTCGGTGGAACAAGGGATGAGTTTCTCACGCAGCCGGGGTTATTGTGGCTCAGGAAGCACAAACAAGCTGCAGCGAGTAAACAGCTTTTTGAAGATGTTGAGGTCTGCGTTTATTAAAGCAAGATGCTGCTGGTGGAGCTGGGTGATGAAGATGCTGCTGAACTGATCCTGGAATCTGTTAAATGAGCTTTTCCATGTAGAAACTGGAGACAAAGTTTCTCCAGACAGGATCCTTCTCTGCCTTTTCAGCACATCTTCTTTTTAGAAAAAAAAAATTACAGACAGGATCCAGCCCAAGGAAAGTATTTTCTGAAGGATGAAAATGGGAAGAGATTACTGCTGAGGCTTTTATACCACCAGAATTAGGGGCAAAAAAAAGGAGAGGCAATGAGGGAGAAAGAAATAAGAGCAGTGCTGTGTTGCAGAATGATAGACAGTGAAGCTTGAGAGCTTTTTCTCAGCGCTCTGTGGGCCAGTTGGCTCAGACCAGAGCAGCAAAACACGGAGCGGTTGACATGGTGACAGAGGAACACTTCCCTCCTCACTCAGCCCGACTCAGCCGCAGAGACTGAGAATCAGAGAGAGCGATGGAGCTCTGCTCTGCTTCTCAGGCTGTTTCTGACGGCTGGTTTACCCAGGGTGCAGGTCAGGTTTGAGCGGGGCGCAGCTGGGATGAAAGGGCTGGACACAGCGTGCGTATGCAGCGGTCTTGTCCTGCACTTTGTGGTCAAAGCGGTCTGGATGATCAGAGCCTGAGGCTGCAGGGTTCACAGAGTCTGGATGGATCCAGTTCTCTGCTTGATGTAAATCCATGAGAGGGTCATAAAAGTATTCATGCAGCTGCAGATTATAAAAACTGGCCTTTTTATGCACTGTCAAATGTTTGAAGTGCAACCCTGTGGGACAAAACTATCAATCTGTGCGCTTGGATTTAGACACTGAGAGTGCATTTTAACACTGACTGACAGCTTGATTGTGAACTTGTGTATCCTGATCATAGGCTATATATAAGATGTTGTGTCCTCTTGGTTTCAGTTGTAGAGCTGAAGCGTCTTCATTCTGCATTTTTCCAACGGCCAGCAGGGGGCGACTCTTTTTGATTGAAAAAAAATATTTTTGAGTAAATTACACAATAAATACATTCAGTAAACACGTTTCTGACAAGTTTAAGGTCTAATTTGTAGTTTTAATTCCTCTTCGTCCTCTTCTTCTCTTATGCATGAATTGAACTTCACTCGAGGTCAAAGAACCTTGGATGGACTCCGTTCCTCTGCAGTTCCTCATGAGGGTTTACTTTAAAAGAGTACAGAAACTTTGGGGATGGGTTTTGCAGTGCGGATCAGATGTTGTTCACTTAAATCATCTTGTTTTGGCATGAGTGTCTTTGTGTTGTCTTCTCAGAAAGGACATGTGAGGACAGAAGTCAGATAGCTGATCCTTCCTCTTCGGAAAGCGGTGGAAATCCAGACACCAACTGGCTAATTTTCTGAAAAGCAGCCTGAGGTCTGGAAGTTTCTGGTACTTTGGGTGGAAACTTGTGACAACTTTGGTTTGTTTTTGAGTAAAATGACCGATACGGGCTTGATGCTTTGCTAATAACCAGCTAAAGTCCACAAAGCAGTGGGTCACATGACAGCAGCTTCACCCACACGTTGGTTATCACAAAAGGTGTTGTTTCTTTATATAGAAAGTTCCTTTTATGGCAAAGAAGTGATCAAAGTTACAGCTGTGTAACATCCACTCTGCCTCCTGCTGCAGATTTACATTCATATATACCTCTGCCAAACCCAAAGGTTCAGTATCAAACTGAGCTGTTTGTCTCACTCTTATCTCTCGTGTCAGAAACTCAAAGGTCTCTGAGGTCTTTCATGCTGAGGCAGTAAAGCCGTGTGTCGGGTTGAGGGAGATGAGGCTCTGAGGAAATTAAGTGTGTTTCCTCTCCGCTGGAGCAGACGGGCAGGGTGCTTCTCCCCGACGCTCACAGAACACAGCCAAAAAAGGAAGCAGAGCGCTGTGCGCCTCATGAGCTGCCAAACTATTCCTGTAAAAGCACTCTTTTGGTGGAGAGGCCTGAACAGGAGACGTTTGGAGAATGTAAGGAAAAAATGTATACAAAGGGGAGGACACACGTTGAATCAATTGTGTGCTCTTGCGGTTTGAGGGGAGAAAACCTGGTTGGGACAGGCTGGAATGATCGCAATGGACTGGTTTTGAATTAACAGCTATGTATTCGGGCATGTGCGGCCCCCAGGAGGCGAGCATTCGACCAAAATAACCGGGTACGACGGAGTAATCAGTCATGTTGCTGTTGGATTGTGAGCTGGATTTGTTACACTTTGCTACAGCTGTCAGTTTGTAAAAGACTCACTGATGTTAGTAGAAAAATAAGTGTACAGGGGATGAAGGGGAGGAGGAGAAGCGGTCTCAGCATTCTCACAGATGAAAAATAGTCGCTGGACTCTGCTGATTGTTCAACATCTGGAAAAGATTTGGGCACAAGAACTGGTCCTGCAGGACTCCCGTCAACATGCAGCACTGGGATGTACAATATATTCTGAGCAGGCTCATCAGTCTCACATGCACATAGCGGTTTACTCTGAGGGTTTATAACTTTTCACAAAGACTCTTTTCCTCCTTCTGCTCCTCAAAGAGATCCTCAAAGTGAGGAAACAGTGAGAGCCCTCTTTCAAACCCTCCTGGAGTTCTCAGACGTTGTTTCAGTCATACTTAGAGAAAATAAAATCATTATGTTGATGACTTTACAAACTTTCTGCCCTCCTCTCTCCCACAATGACGTGACATGACAGTGAATCAGCCGATCCGTGGGGGAGAGAAAGGATAACCGCACCTCTGTGAGAAAACACAGCACTTCATCTCTCCGGCACAATGACACCACCGCTTTATAAATGCTGTTTTTCTTTCATCACAGAGCCGTTCAGGGCCACGCCTCAAACTCAGAAAGAAAAACATCACATCTGACCTCCTCTGAACCGCACACTGTTACAGACCGTTACACTGTGACACTCAGCTGCTCCTCTCTCTGCTGACCTTATCTCCTGAGTCCTCGACCATACTTGATGTATCGTCAACAGGCCGACTGTTAAACAGGTCTTTGTTCGAGCCTCGAGCCCGATAACCTATCAGTGTGCTGCTGCTGCTGCTGCTGCTGTGGTTTCCTTCCAAGAATACACACACACACATACAGGATGGAGACACACTCAAATAATTTGTCACCTCAACACAAGCTCTAACATTCAGACCAGAGAAGACTGTGGACGCAGGCTCCTGTGTAGAAGTGAAGCGACGCAAGGCGTATTAACTTTTTCTTTTTAATGACTAACAGGAAGTGACTTCACTAGTTGCAAAATAAAGTTAAAGCTGCTGTAAGAAGGTTTAAGCTGGTTATGAATCAGACTGAGATTACCATCAAATCCTCTTTATGAGTTACAAAAGAAAACCGGACAGTCACTTATAAAAAATTAAAAAAAATTATATAAAAATATTTTTCATGTCTGGACGGTTTGCAGGGGGTAGGTGTCAGATGGCACTTTGCGTTAACTTGATTTTATATTTTACATTTTCACAGAAAAGATTCTTCGTGTTGATACATTTGACTTTAATAAAACTATGATGGAGGTTTTTGTTAAAAACACAACTTAAAGCTCCTGTGAGGAACTTTCAGTTTCAGTTCAGCGCCCCCTGTGGACAGAGTTGTTTTTGCTGATTTTGCTCTGTATGTATGTATTCAGCATCTCTCGATGAAAAACATTATCCTGCTCTCTTTTGACAGCCAAATGTTTCACTCATCTGTGCCATGGACCATGTGGAAAAGATTGTATAAGAAAGCTGCAGTTATTCCCGTGGTCTGATGCCTACCCCCGACTGACGTTAAAAAACATGATAGAAATGCTCATGCTTCAGATTGATTGCCTTGTTTGCTTTTTGGGGTCTTAAATAGACGTTTTGTGTTAATTTCAGTCTGTTACATGACCAGCTAAAAATTCCACACAGGAGCTTTAAGGGGCGCTAGTATGGAACTTGGTATGGTACGGAAAACTGGAACTTTTTCAAAAAATGGGACACTTGGGAAACTTGCACATGCAAATTCCATAGAGACAGTTTTGTCCACAGGGGGATGCAAAAATTGCTGCAAAACAAAAACTCTTCCTGGAGGCTTTAAACTGCTCAAAACTGGACCAGAAAAGAGCTAACTACTCAGCTGATTTATTACCAGGGTCAAAAAAAGTTTACATCTCATTTTCTTGTTTCAGGTCTTAATAAAATGGTAGTTGAATTCAGATTAAAAGATGAATAAGAGAAGAGTAATCGTTGATGGAAGGTATGGAGACAGAATCATGTGATCAGCCTGTTTCTGAGACACTTGTAACCTCACTAATTTGACACTATTTGGAGAAAAAAGTTATCTTATCTAACCTAAATCATGCTTTGAGTCTTTGATAATGAAAATCTTTACTATCATCCATACCGTCTGATTGAGGCTCTATCTCTCCATCCTTTCTGCTCACGTCTGGCATCGAGCCCTTCAGACTGTTGTGTTCTGACTGCAGTTTGATGAAAACAAGCCAAGGTTTCAGGCATCAATAGAAAACAGCTGTATGATTTTGTTACATTTTTATAATTCTGTTCCTTTGCTCCCCCGTGAAGAGAGAAAATTCCTGAAGAAAACTTTAATTCCTGATCCTCATTCCTCTGCTCCACAGAAACGCCTCCCAGCTCAAGCTGCTGCAGGATCAGATTCTCTTGGAGCAGCAGGAAGCAGCCAACTGGCAGGAGCAGCAGGAACAGCAAAACCAGGAAGTCCCGCCTCCACCTCAACAACCTCCTCAGGAAGAGCTTCCACCTGCTCCCCCGTCTCCACCTCTCCCCCCTCCTCCCTCCTTCCAGGAGCTGGAAAGCAGCGCCACCATGCAGGCCAGCACCTTTAACTACGCCCGGCCCAAGCAGTTCATCGCCGCCCAGAGCCCCAGCAGTGGACCGGGCTACATCACCCAGTCCTCAGGCTCCTCTGGCTCCAGCCTGTCCTCCCCCCTGTCTCCCCCCTCCTCACACAAGCCTTTCAGCAGGGTCGTCATACCGCCTTTCACCAAAGCTGGCAGCGTGGAGTCTCCAAGCTCTCCATCCTTCCCGCCTCCACCTCCACCGTTCCTCAGCTCCAGTAACCTGTCCTCTCCATCAGGCCCTGCCCAAGACTTCCCTCCCCCTCCACCCCCTCCTCCTCTCCCTGTCTCCATGTCTCCAGCACACTCAGATATGTCCTCGCCCTTCTCCTCTGTCCCTCCATCTCCTGCCTCCAGCTTTCTGTCCTCAGTGCTGCCCTCCACCCCCTCCTCACCTGGCAGTCCTATCCTCAACGCGCTGGGCCTCCCGAAAGGCAACGGGACTGTGTGAGTATCCCCCTGGAGCTGCCTCTGCTGTGTCTGTCAGATTACATAAGTTAAACCTGCTGCCAGCTGCAGGCGAGACGTCTTTGAGATGGAAGATGACATGTTTACATTTTTATACAGCGTGTTAAGAGGAAAAGGGAGCACCTTTAAACACACTCATAAACCCTCAGACTCAGACACAAGTGTTCTCAAGGTGCTCTAGCATGCATGTGGCAGCAAGATATACACATCGACCCGTGAGTGAAAGGTATGCGAAATCAAATCAGGTTTCATTATCTCAGTTTAGATACACCGTGCACAAAGGTACGCTGTCAGAATCCAACTCGGAGTTTCTCATCACGCTGCTCAGATGATAAAATCTCTTGTTGTGCAGATAATCCTTCACTGATGGCCGTCCACTGGAGGAGAAATTGACTTTTTCCCTCCATAAAGGACATTCCACCCTCAACTCTTTGCCAGTAAATTTTCACCAGTCCCTCACTCGCCCCCCCTCACCCTCTCACCCTGGCATTCCTGCTGCAGTTGCGAGAGATAAGATGCGTTGTGGAATGCTATAGCTGGACATGTCCAGATAAGGGTGGATAATGAGGGGGGGGGGGGGGGGGCTGAGATAGCGTGTTTACGTCACAGAGGAGCCACTTTAATGCTGACAAATGTTTCTGTTTTCTTCCTTCATCAGCAAAGCGTTCCCCAAGAAGCCCACAGCCACCAGGACCCCTCGCACCGTCTCCGACCACGACATCCAGGGATCCAAGGACGCCGTCATCCAGGATTTGGAGAGAAAGCTGCGCTTTAAAGAGGAGCGCATGAGCAATGGTCAACAGGTGTGTGTGTGTGTGTTTTTGTGTGTGTACGAGCTGTTTCAATTACTTCAGCCAGAGTGAGTGTTTTTTGGATTGACATAACAAGTCATTAAACTTCTCATGAAACAGTTTAACTTTTCATAAAAAGTCTCATTAAAAAAGCTTTTGTGCACTGCTGGCTCAAATAAAGTCATGATTTTTACTCCCTGAATAATGAAATCATCTTTAACACACAGCTCAGATCCAGAATTTAGCTGATGGTGTGTGTGTGTGTGTGTGTGTATAAATGTGTGTTTTTGCAAACTCACACACTAACCGTGGCTGACCTCATTAATCCCTGCTTCCAGAGGTTAACCTATGAAGAGAAGATGGCTCGCAGACTGCTGGGTGCTGACAACGCTGCCACAGTCTTAAACACACAGGAACCTGAGGAGGAGCCGGTCACACAGGTACGCTGGCTCTTTATCAGGATCCACACACCTGAGGGGGAGACATCACACTCACACACACTCACACACACCAGCTCATGTCCTCACATAAATCACTCAGTGCATGTAAACAACACCTATAGGCTCAGTTCTGTTGTGTTCACTGACGTTCAGCTGGTTTCATTCCTGTCTCAAGGCTTCTGGTGTTTCTTTATGTTCTGTTTAATGGCAGCACATCCCCACCCTCAGCCCCTGTAAACACTGTGGAACATCAAGTTATGAAAGCAGGGTATAAACACAGCTCAGGCCTCCAGAGGCCTCCATAAAAAGCTCTGTTTATGCAGCAGACGTGCAGGGGAGTAACGACATCTGAGGGCTTGTGGAGCCAGTTCGTCCCAATCTAAGCCACATGAGAGGACGGTGAAAGTGATAAAGACAGAGAAACAACTCTAAGCAGTGTTTGTTGTTCGTTTGTAGATGATAAGTTGTCTTCTTATTCAATTTGGGCAGAAGTTTTTATTGTTTAACCCTCATCAGGGTCAACTGGAGAAGATGTTTGAGCTGTCAACTGAAATAAGGCCTCAATACCTTCCACAGTAGTCAATCAATCAGTCATATATAGATATCATGGAAAATCACAACAAATGTGATCTAAGATGCTTGAGATTAACAGTCTAGACTTGCTAGTGTTTTATTATTAACAAAGACCAAACTTTGAGACATGATAAGGAGTCTGATCTCATCTTAACCCACCGTTAAAAAAAATAATCCTGAGTTTAGGTTTCAGCTTCAGAGGAGACAGCTTAGTGTGATAGAATGGGAATCATATTTTTTCCCATGTTGAGTTTTACTGACATTTATCAATATGTATGACATGTCCTTCTCAAGCTACACGTGGCAACACATGGCAAGAGCAGAGCGATGGTGACACACACAGACATGAAACATTAACAGGAGACACAAACTTGTAAAAGTAGAGTCACAGATGGATGGAAAGTGAACAACATAAGTTGTCTCCAAACTGACACGTGAAGCTGAAAGAGCACCGCGCCATCCCGGTGTGATGTCACCTGCATGCATGAGGTGGATCTGATTGGTTGAAGCTCTGCATGACTGAATTCATCTTCATCCCGTGCCATGCCACAGGGTCATCAGACGTCACTGGTGTGTTGCATTTGTTGTGAGATATTCTGTTGAGAGCATGTGACACTGAACACTTACTAACACACACAACACACTGAGAACAACTCACACACCCACTGATGCACAGTGACAGCACAGCATTATGGGTTATTTTTCTCTTTGTTATTAGAGTTTCCTTCAAACCTCCTGTTCCTTCAATACTCAAAGTTCCTCTTGATGCTCAGATTTGCTCCACCTGTGCTTTTGTCTTATTTTTAGTAAAAATGTCTTTTTAGACTTAAGATGAGCCTCATTCACCAGACCAGTCCAGAAACATGTCTCATTTAAAGATATTTAAAGACAAAAATCAGCTCTGAGTTAAAAAAAGTAAAAAAAAAATCTGCCAGTGGAGTTAGTGAAAGTTTCTTGTATTTAAACATTATTCTAAACTTGCCAAGTACATTTTTCTTACCCCACTGGCAGAATTTTTACTTGTTGCAGGTAATTCAGACCTTATTTTTGTCTTTTAATATCTTGAAATTAGACACGTTCCTGGACTCGTCTGCTGAATGTGGCTCGTATCAAGTATAATAAGGCAGTTCTTACTTTTAAAAACAAAAACACACTTGCTTAGATGTCAGTTTTTGCAGTGCATGGATTTTTTCATGCAACAAGCCTTTAGGCTCTTTCAATAAATAAAATAAGAGCTAACAGGAGCTGTATCAAAGAGAGGATGAAGGGAAATTAATCATCTTTAAAGACAGATGGTACAGAGCCTCTTGTAACACATTTAAAACCCTTCTTCTCTCTGCAGGCATACAGGTCGCCCACAAGAGAAACTTTCCCCCAAAAGGTTTTTTGAACTCTGTTTCTTTGTGTCACCTCCTGGTTTCTCATTCACTCTCTTGAAAACATCACTTTGCTTTAGTTTGCACACAAACTCTGTATGTTGGCCAGCACAGGGTTTGGCCTGGGAATCAGCTGATAAGAGAACAAAAGGCGGTAATACGGGTTGACTGTGTGGTCTGCTCACAGGCAGGTGTGTGTGTCAGGTAAACAGGGGAGAAGGCAGCGACACTAACAGAGCATGTGCTAAACTTCTGCACCTTTTACTGCCGATGTTTTTGAATAAGTTGAGGTTAGTTTAATGGGTTCAAATATTCAAGCATGATTTCACTTTGTTCTCTTTGTTTTCATCATGCGACGTCACCCTTCTTTCAACATTAAAGCAGCAGACAGAGAAGAAGACGACTTGAACTGTTCTTTGTATGTTTTTTTAGAGGCCTCTCGCTCCTGCAGCTGCCCGCGCGCTGTAACAGGATAATCCCTCTGTAGATTTAGACGAGCCTCTTCTGTGATCGCTGACGTGCGGCAGAGTGAGTTTAGCAGGATAAATGCTGGTTGTGCAGCTGTGCCCGAGGCCTGTCATTATCTGTGTGATGTGTCATCAGACCACGATGCTCCACAGATGTTCTCTGCGCCTCAGCGAGGCTGCAGTGACGAGAGATTGATGGAGCTGGAGGGAAGGAGGAGTGGCTCATATGGGCAGAGAAGATTTGGAAATGGGAGAAAGTTGGTAGTTTGGGTGACAATGAAGTCGGGTTAATGTGTGTGTAAAAGATCTAGTGAAGGGCACACGAGGTTTACTGACACCTTTCTGCACGCTTCAGATGTGCTTCTCTCGGTCGTAACTGCACAAACTTTGAGGAATGTTTCTCTGAATCTTCTCCCCTCCTCTCATTCAGGAATACAAGGTCTCCAGCTTTGAGCAGCGCCTCATCAGTGAGATTGAGTTCCGTCTGGAGCGTTCTCCGGTGGAGGAGTCAGACGACGACGTTCAGCACGATGAAGACTCTGCCGGCCAGGGGGTGGCGCCTTCCTTCGACCAGAAGCTCAAACACTATAAAGTCTTTGAAGGAATGCCCGTCACCTTCTCCTGCAAGGTCCACGGAGACCCCAAACCAAAGGTGGGAGGTCATCACCACCCTGAATGAGCAAACGTTGTTTGATAAAATCAATATGTGATAAAATATTTGAAGAATGTTGGTGTCCGTACTGGGGAGCTGCTGATGTGTGATGCTGATGACGGAGGATATCGTGCAGATATGCTGTGTGTTGTGATAAAGGAGGCCCTCTGCAGTGATCTGGGCTGACTGCCTGGTTCTGTCCTCATTAATGACACACTGATGACAGGCTGCAGGAGGAACTGATGAATGAATGAAAAGCAAAAAAACAGAAGAGCAAGAAGAGAGCGAGCTCTACGTTGAAGTGTTACATCCCTCAGTCGACTTTCCCTGATAGTTTTTGTCTGATCTTCCAGGTGTACTGGTTCAAAGATGGCAAACAGATCTCTAAGAGGAGCGAGCACTACAGGATCAGCCGTGACGCTGATGGAACCTGCTCCCTGCACACCGCCGCAGCCTCGCTGGACGACGACGGCAACTACACCATCATGGCAGGCAACCCTGAGGTGAGCTGATAGATGCAGAGAGGAAGTTGGAAACCAGCTCCAAAAAGTGTAGAAAAAGTCTGTGTGTGACTCCAGAAAAAAAAAAAAGGAAACAAAGCGTGCACGTCTGACAAAGCCCGTTTGAGAGAAATTATGAGTATCAAGATAATGCCTGCAGTCTGAAGAGGAAGAGGGCGTTGAATGAGACAGGAAATCACTAAAGCCCTTATGAGTGTTAAAAGTTCATGTGCTACAGGCTCTACAGCAGCTCTCCAGCTCCAACACTCACAGTTTATTTCCTCCTCCTCGTCTGACTGCTGCTCGGAGTGTCAACACCTCATAAGCTCCCTCTCTTCATGTCTCTCTTCCTCTCTCTCTCTCTCTCAGGGCAGAGTGAGCTGCACCGGCAGGATGATGGTTCAGGCCGTGAACCAGCGAGGCCGAAGCCAGCGCTCCACACCTGGACACATGCGCAGGTGAGACTTCTCTGACAGACAGGAAAGGGAGAGGAAACGCAAAATAAAGATTTTGGTTTGTTTTAGTACAACCTGGAGCCGCAGGCTGGTGTGCACATGTGCAACAAGCTGCTCACCAGCTGCACAACTTCTGTCCTCGCTCACACAGATTTAAAACTGCTGTAAAATGCTCCACGGGGCTGCTATTTACTCACATATTTGCTGTGAGCTGAATCACAGTTTCTCCTTTGTTGCATGTTCTTTTCAAACAGAAAGCTCAGCACTAATGAGAGGGAACACCTGTTTGCTCGGCCCTGTTTTTCATCGCTCTAATCACCCTGTATATACAGCCTGAATTCACCCACAACCAAAATATTATAAAAACACACCACAGCCTCCTCTGAGAGCACACTCATCAAACACCTGTAGTCTGTTATCTAGATGAACACTCCCTGAGCTCTGAGATGTTTTGGGTGAGACTGAGATAACAATCAGTGTCCTCTACTCTCTTTCTTCTCCCTCCTCGGTTGACGTGAAAGTAAAGTGGTTATGTCAGTGCACTGGGCGAGAGTCACAGGAACACCTTTGGGTCCTGATGAGCTGTGGAGGGTCTCATAGATCACAGAGGAAGAAAAGTGCAAGCGTTACATGTCAGATGATGAGAAAAGAAAGGGCTGTGAATAAACGTAACACGTCTGTGAGAGAGGGAAGACTTGAGAATTGATGTGAGTGAGCAAAGACTTGGAAATTATTGAAGGAGCTCTACGAGTGAAGGATAGATCGCATCGTATCGTATCGTAGGGATCAGAGTATCACATCATTTTAAAATGGATTTCTCCTTTTTGACAAACTCAAGTTAAGTCAGTACATTTAAACATAAAAACTAACTGAAAACTGGAAATTTAACATTTTAGGCTTTAGGAGCACTGATGGTATAGTGGTTTAGGTTGTGCTCCATATGGCAAAAGACCTTGAGCAAGCAGCCTGGGTTCAAGTCTGACCTGTGGTGACTTCTCTGCATGTCACTCCCCACTCTCACCCTGTTCCTGCTCTATCCACTGTCCTGTCCTCTCACATTAAAGTCCAAAAAAAAAAAAAAACTTAGAAAAAAAATCAGGATTGAAATTCTAACCCTAGACTATAAATCTTTTCTCTCCATCAGGCCCAGATCCAGATCCAGAGACAGCGGCGATGAGAATGATAACATCCAGGAGCGTCACTTCCGCCCTCACTTCCTGCAGGCGCCCGGTGACCTCATCGTTCAGGAGGGCCGACTGTGCCGGATGGACTGCAAGGTAAAAACACACCTAATCACTCTTTAGAGTGCTGTCTGTGCAGCAGGGACGAGCAAGCAATGTAAATGATGAAAAATCAAATTAAAGTAAAGCCAAAATTTGGGTTTAAATTTGCAGGAGGGTAAAGGAGAGTGTCATCGGCATAACGATACAGTTTTATCGAAAGCATTGATAGTCCAATATGATGTAATGAGATGTTAATGAATCAGTGTTTCAAGTTACTGCAAATCTGATGATTAAAAAAAAAAAAAAAGGGTCAAAAGTTTAGCTGGAAGAAGAGACGTCTGTACTGTTCCTGTGCTGAAGTTTACAGTTTTCACTGTAGAGCATTTTAAAACTTATCACCCACCAAACGTGGCGCTTTGCAGCATTTAGCAAGTTACAATGATGAGGATAAACTTCCTTTGACAGGCAGAAACCCTGAGCAGAACCAGACTCATGTTAGACACATACCTGCTGAGACTGGGTTGGAGTCAGAGATGGAGGGACAGCGATAAATAACAACAGCAGCACATTCAGATAAATAGATACAATAAGGATATCAGCGAGTGTTTCCAGGTCCAGTTGGTAAGGGGAGTGTTGTAACTCTAAGAACTTTAAATTAATGAAATAACAGGTTCAAAACTTCAACATGAGGCAGATGAATAAACAAATACGGCTGTAAGAGTGATTAAAAGATGAAAAGCAATGAGACTTACAGTCCATAAATGTAGAGATGAAACCTTTGACTGGAGTTTGAGGACCAGCTGTAGTCATGAGAAAAAGATCTTTAGAGGTGGAAGAGATCAGATTTGCAGGAGAATAAAGTAGAGTTTTATCAATCAGCTTTAAGATACAGTCGTACATTAAGAATATTACAAATTTCGAATTATATCAAATACAATCCAATAAGGTGTTGATCAGTGGAGGTTTTGGAAATCAGTGTTTTAAGTTCCTGTGCATCCGTTCTGTCTGCAAACCCCAGTTTCTGATCTTTGCTGCTTTCCTCCGATAAAAGAGAGATGCAGAGATGGTTTGAGAATCAAACTGAGACACGACTGGAGGAGAAACTGCCAGCACCAAAGAGAATATGTTAATCATAGTTATAAAGAAAGCCATTTCAGATCTGCCCTTTAATTCAGTGTCTGAGCTGCTTTCTGGGAGGCTCCATGTCTGCACTGCCAAAGAAACATTTCCCTTTACACGCGATCCAGTTTCTTCAGGGAATAAAAGAAACGTTTCATCACTTCCTTCCTCGCGCTCCGAATGCTTTAAAGAGCGCAGAGACGTCTGCGGTGTCATCTCACAGGGATTAAGTGGGATCAAGTTTTTCTTCATTTATCCCCTCCCCCACTTCTCACCTTCTTCCCTCTCTTTATCCTCGTCTCCGTCACCTTGTCTTTGCCTCCAGCTTTTCAAGCTCTTTGAAAACTGGTTTGTGCAATAAACTAAAACAGACCCACAATTAACTAACTATAAAAAGACTGTTTTTTCATGCTGGTTGGGATTAAACTGAGTCTCCATTCCCTCAGAGAACTTAATGCCAAAGATATTTAAAGCAAATATTTATTTCCACATCGTTTGTGGCTCTTTGCAAACTTTCCACGCTGAAAACGTCCAAACTTCTAAAAATGTACCAGCCAGCTTCTAAAAATAGTTGACCCTGCTTTTTCTACTCTGTGATAAGAGGGAATACGGTTGTTTTTTTTGTCCACGGTGGCAGAGTTTTCAGGTGAGCAGGATGGAGCAGGTGTCGGGAGGGAGCGAGGAGTGTTTTATAGCTGCTCGGTGCACTTTGTTCCCATGACAAAGCGTGCAGGCGACCCAGCTTGTTCAGAAGAACTCAACACAGACGGATTAACCAAACATCGCTGTTTTCATACTCCCAGTAGACACATGCAGCTGATTGACTCATTCCCTCCAATGAAAACAAGCGCTATATAAATAAGTATTCACATATTGAGCTAATTTTAACATGTTCTGTGTTTTTTTAGGTGAGCGGCCTGCCCACTCCTGACCTCATCTGGCAGCTGAATGGACAGACCATTCGTCCTGACTCCGCCCACAAGATGCTCGTGAGGGAAAACGGAGTGCACTCTCTGGTTATTGAGCCCGTGACCAGTCGTGACGCAGGTATTTACACCTGCATCGCAAGCAACCGAGCCGGGCAGAACTCCTTCAACCTGGAGCTGATCGTTGCAGGTATGCAGAGACAAACAGCTGAGCAGAGAAGTGTTGAGACGTGTTTGTGTGATGTGGTGACATCTCAGTATGAATCTGTCTCCAACAGCCAAAGAGATGCACAAGGCCCCTTCGTTTGTGGAGAAGCTGCAGAACACAAGCGTGGCCGAGGGTCATCCTGTGCGACTGGAGTGTCGGGTGGCAGGAGTTCCTTACCCACAGATCTTCTGGAAGAGAGAGAACGAGTCTTTCACTCACAACACGGACAGAATCAGGTGAACACAACACGGAGGGCGGAGGAAAAGATACTTCTGACGTGTTTGGTGTTTGCCTCATCTACATTTTACCTGAATTTAAAAAAAAGACAGTACAGAATGTAAATAACCATGTGCCTTTAACGCGTATCAATTTTATTACCCAGCATGCACCAGGACAACTGTGGCTACCTGTGTATGATCATCCAGCCAGCCTTGAAAGAAGACGCTGGTTGGTACACGGTGTCAGCCAAGAATGATGCTGGCATCGTCTCCAGCACCGCACGCCTCGATGTCAACAGTAAGTTTTGAGTGGAAAACACAAAAATGTGCAAGAAATGACATAAACAGGAAGAAATGTGTGGATTTTTTTTTATCCGAGGAACGAGCTATGAACCATTTGAGCTGCGACACAAATCGAGAAATTTCAGTTGGACTGGATGCCAAATTGTGCAAACCTTAAGAAAATGATTCTTAAACCTTGTTTGTTTAAAAAATGTGTTTTCTGAGACGAGGTATTTTACTTGTATAGTTATCCTGAGCAGTAACATTGTTTTTTTTTTGTATTTGTAGTCCATTTTTATTTTTCCATGTTTTCTTCCTTTCTGCTCATGACTCATTGAACAAAGCATTGTTTTAACCCTCCTCTTCTCCCTCCTCAGCTCAGTGGCAGCAGCCCAACCTCCCAAAGCCCAAGAAGGTGCGTCCCTCCACCAGCCGCTACGCCGCACTGACGGAGAGAGGCCTGGACGTGAAGGCGGCTTTCTTCCCCGACTCCACCCCGCTGCCTGGTGGCTTGGTGGAAAGTGACGACCTGTAAAGACGCAGCATGAGGATTTATGCAACATCACCCAAGAAAAAAGAAAAAGAAAAACCCTGACAGCTGCACGTCGCTCCAGCACTCCTGAGACAAATATAACCCTGTCCAGCTCAGAACTAAAGAGTGGGCAGAGCGGGCCGGTGCAGCCGTGGTTAACGTATGTTTTATAGTCTGACACAACCCCTTATATAACGGATTCATCGAGTCTCTACCACAAGCTTCATTTTATCAACTGGATCTGGAAAAAGATTGACGAGGAAAGACTGCTCAGAAATACGAACTCTCATGAGACTCTGTTGTCTTTTTAAGTGCCTTTCATGTCTGTAAAGATTTAAAAGAAAAGCAGGTTTAAGAATAAAACATAGAGTAACTTTGCATGTTTAAGTGGTGCCATTTGAAATACACAGAGTAAAACTGTATCTATATGTAGCACCTTGTTCCTTTACAGGAGACTGAGTGACATGGTGAGCACGGTGGCTGTGACGAAGGAGATCACAAACGTGTTATTATCATGTGGGCTGGTGTAGCACTGTGCTGATGTCTACAGAAAGTCGTGGATTAGCTGGCAGAGATCGGAAAAGGCCGGGCCCTACGTTATGATGTGAAGGAAAGGAAATACAGTTTGGGAAATGAAATGAGAGGAAGTGAGGTGTTTTTAAACCCAACTTTCAAATATCGTGGTATCAAAAAGGTTAATGGATTAAATTGTAGCAGCATTATGTGTTTAAAGTCAGGATAAAACAAACCTGCTGATGAAGCTGATGGTGTGCTGCTGGGTAGAAAGCATGTTTTGTGAATGAAGTCTGGTGGCTTTGAGGAGAGTGATGTAACAGCTGTTTTCTGCTAGAAAAAGAGGCCATTAATCTTTAACAAGGAGGTCGATCTCTGCAGGGAGCGTTTCTGTAATGTTGTTGGACTCTAAATAAAACAATCTGAGTGTGTCAGCGGCAAAAACGAGACATTTTAGGGGGCGTACCTTTGCCACCAAGCATTGCTTTGCAGCATTACAGCCTGGTTCAAAAGTGCTGTCTGGAGCAGAGCCATGACTTGTTGTACCTTTAGGTAAATAAGACACCAGTTTGGAAAATGGGTCCAGCTTGAAAACACTAAATTTCTCCCTTTAAAGCTGGTGGTATCAAATAGACAGGAATGTCGAGTATCAAAGAGAAGCAGGTTTTTAGTGATGGATTCACTTGATGGAGGGATGTGAGAGACAGCAGCGGTGGTGAAGACGACATAACTTTGGTGACTTTGGGTCATTTTTGCAGTTTTCTTTCTTTGACGGTTTATTTTCAGAGTGTGAGTTGAGACGTTCTCACTGAGACGGAGGCTGCAGTGGAAGGCTTCAGTGTTTTTGTCACGCAGACGTCACAGATTGTTTTATTTTTGTATGAAAGTCAAGACTCTACCTGCAATCCGGGCACGAACGATGAAACAGCAACATTTTGTCCAGGGATGAAAGACTTCTCTCTGTTTTATAAATATATCCGCCGCCTTAACTCACCCAAACACAGTTTTCTTTGCATGTTATTTTCAGACACTTGTACAGTGCCAAACAGGATGTATAAAACACAACTATACTCTCTTTCAGCTGGTGAAGAGTTAAAAACAGGTATTTATATCCTCTATTTTCATGACCTCTGTAATACTCTACAAAAAGGACGACTTTCCTGTCTCGCTTCAGCCGACAGTTTCTGTGTTTGCACATTTCTATGCCAATCAATGCCTGTATATGGATTGTTCTCCTGATATTATTTTAGGTTATGAAAGTTAATAAAACTCTTCAGAGAAAATGTGAGGTGTTTTTACAGACCGGCAGACTCCTCCTTAAACTCTAAGATGATGCCAAAAACACAACGTCATCCAAAGAGGAAATAACAGCTTCTCTAAGATTATTAAACAGAGAATCATCTCTCTGCATCCTGTCATCAGAATAAAACATAAAGGATGTTGAAGAAGAGGAGGAGGACAAAGTGTCTCCTTTTCTTGAGCATCTTTTAATCAAAGGATCAAAAAAAGCAGCATTTCTTATCTCCGATCACTGACAGTCACCTCCGACCCCGTCCGTCCACACCGCAGGTCCTGAGCTGTAACACGACACTCAAAACAATCCCGGGGCTAAATATACCCCCCACCTCCACCAGCACTCCTAATTTCCTCCAGCTGTAGCCCAGCATGCTGGCCCCACGACAGGCCCCTCCAGAGGTGGGCGCAGGGGGCCGATGGCGGAGGGGAAATGTGCTGTCAGTGAGAGGGGGTCTCCCAGGGGAGGAGGGAGGGAAAAAAACAAGCTCGGGTGCTTTACAGTCATGGAAAAAGACCAACTGATCAAATTTAGGGGCTCGGGACACAGAGGTCCGGACTGGGCCAGACACTCTGGAGTCAGCAGTGTTAGTCATGACCGAGTCTCTCTCACACACACACACACACACACACACACATCAGGCCTCGACTGCTGTGGTGGGACGGAGTGACTCAGCAGAATGACGGACAGACTCAGGACGGAGATGCTCTGAAAGATAGTTAAAGAGTTTGTTCTCTCTTTACACTTGTTTTGAGATTTTTTTTGACATGAAAACAGCTGATACCAAATATGAAACACACTCTCACACTCAATAAATAACACTCTGGATCCACACAAGACCACAGAGTGAGCCATGAGGCCTCTCTAGGGAGGAATTTCTCTATTTTGGGAATTAGAAAAATCACAACCTCAAAAGTTTTGATATCAATTTGGAAGTTTGAAATGCAAACTTCGGAGAGTACATCCACTGAAAGTTCTCGTCCTTGCCTCAGACTGAATTAGATTATTATTCTAGGCTTCTAAACACATTCCAGAAAATAATAACCAGCAAATTGGAACTCATGTCATGAGACAACTTTCATTAATCCACCAAAACACGGCAACAAAAAAGGGAGCTGCTACTCTACCACCACCTGATCGGCTTGTCTTTTGGAATTATCACACACGTACACACACAAATGAACAGGAAACCATGGCAGTAGATGGTCGGCAACTGCTGGGGTCTTAGAGCTGAAGCTGGCAGTGGAGTCTAGTGATGTTTACATCAGTTCTTGTATGAGACAGAAGCATCTTAATCTTGAAGGAAAATGTGAGATTCATCCTTTAATGTTTCCAGACACCTGGAGTAACAGTCAGTGCACACAAAACTTTACAGACTGTACTTTGACATTTGAACATCATCAAATGAGCTGCAGACTCTCAAGCGGGTGTGTTCACGCAGAGTAAAAATATTGGAAAGTGCCTCTAGGTGTAAGTCTCTTCTGATTGGCCGGGGGCCTCTATCTCACTGAAATGTTAGCTAAAGCCCCCTTTCTCATTTTCTCAAGTCATTTTCATGACTTAACGTTCTTCTGAGGTACTTTTTTGACCCCTGTGAACGAAGCGATACGATCTTTCCTGATCCTGTTCTGTCTGTGCCCACAAAGTTTTTACTGACAATTTATCATCCTTCTCTTTGACAATCAAATGATCACTCACTCTCGTCTGACTCCTGCTCTATGGCTGAGAATCCAGGTGTGAAATCTACTCTAAGGTGAAGTCAGTCTTGCTGCTGATGGTCTTGTTAGCTTCATCCTCATGTGTTTCAGTCTGTTTCATAATAAGGACTCCTCAAAGCAGCTTTAATCGAGACACATAAAGGTCCAGAAAAGGCAGAGTGAGTCTTCAGCAGCCGCACTGTGCTCTGTTATTTTAAGTGTTGAGATAAGCCCAGAGGAAAGCCTCATTCCCTACATGGCCAGCTGCAGCCCTCCGTCCACCACCAGCACCTGTCCTGTAACGTAGGAAGACTCCAAAAGGAAGAGGACGGCCTGAGCGACCTCATCCGGCTCGCCAAATCTCCCCAGAGGGATTGAGCGTACTCCGTCCTCCTCCTTCAGCCCTGAGGTCATATCAGTGCGGATGAAACCTGGAGGCAACAGAGGGCAGAGACAAGACAAGAGCATTAACACAACAGCAAGCCTGAGAGGAGACGTGAAGAAAGAACAAGAGGGGAGTCGAAGCGCACCTGGAGCCAGCAGGTTCACTCTGACGTTACGTGAAGCCACTTCTTTAGCCAGAGAGCGCGTGAAGCCCTCTAAACCAGCTTTACTGGCACTGTACACACACTGACCGGCGTTCCCTTTCAGGCCAACAACAGAGCCTACAGGAAACATGTCGACCCAAACGTCTTAGACAATCAAACACTGTTAGGACGGTGCTGTTTGAAACAAACACAACAGACGTAAAACCTGATTCATTTAACTTCATAATAGAGTCAAAAAATGAAGCAGCAGCTGCTCTTCACTTTTCTATTACGTATAAAATTAAAATGTGTTTATGAAACACTTCCTTTAATTGTTTCTCCACCTGTTTCTGCTGCTCTACAGTCACTGACTCTTTCAGAGGAAGTCATAAATCCAAGCAGTCTAAGAGGCTGGTGAACATAAAAGACTCAACTCAACTACTTAAACATAGAAGTCATGTCTGAAGACTTGACTGGACTTAACAGAAATGACTTTAAAAGTCATTTTAAGAGAATCTTTTTTCCAAAATGACAACTTATTTTTTTTTTATCTCTAACAGACCTAAGCAGTCTCATAATCGTGGCTCATGACCTGATGAAGACTTTTTGATGTATTACTCAACAGATTTTGACTGCTTTTTATGACACTTTTGTTCCTTTTAAAATGTCTTTTCAGACATAACTTGGTTCAGTTCCTGCAAACCTGGGAGCCTCCCGGGACGGAACATAAAAAGTCCATCCAAACTATCATCCAAACTTATCTAAACCTCAAAACTTTTAAGATGTGTATTATTAAGACACGGTAATAAAATGATAATATTTTGAAAAAATATTATCACACTTCTCAAAACATGAGTGGCTCTTCAGAAAGGGAGTGTTGGTGTACACTGCCACCTGGTGGCCAAACAGGCCACATCCCTTTTATTACAGAGGAATTCTGGATTAACATGTCCAAACTTTAATCTCCACCAGGATTTAAATGGCATCAATTAAAGACAGGATGATATAAAATGAGGAATGGGACATAATGCTGTGACATGAAATAAGATTTACACTCAGTTATCAACTGTGTTGAGCTGTACTGTCTACATCACAGTGTTTAAATGTCATAACAAAAACAAAATGAAGACCCTTTAATGTTAGCTTTTGGTGACTGTTTACTTGTAAATCAAAGAAAAATACTTTTAAATATTAAAGAAGTAAAAGCAAAAGTTATAAAACTATACGCAGTTACCAACAAAGAACTCAACTACATGCTCGCTGTGTTTACAGTTTTTGAACTCTAACCTTCGATGAATATTGCTTCAGTATATCAACAATTATTTATATGTATGATTTATTTTCCTATCAGTATGTTAATTTGTCGTCATAGAGCTCACATTGAAGCACACACACACACACACACTGTAGGTGTCAGCAGCACAGCACTAAACACTCTCATATTTACTGTCAGTAGGCCTCATTTTTCATACCTATATTAACAACAGCAGCTCCCTGAGTGTGCAGCATGCTCCGCAGCGCCGCCCTGCAGGTCAGCATGGAGCCCAGCAGGTTGATGTGCAGCAGAGCCAGCATGTCCTCCGGCCGGGTCCTCAGTAACAGAGCATCCCTAATCAAACGTAAACAAACACACGAGGTGATTCACCGAGGGTCAGCCTTACAGCTCAGTCCTGCAGAGTAACGTCACGTTGAACGTTTTAGCGCCACCTGTTGATACCAGCTGCATTCACAAGATAAGTGATGTTACCGCAGGACTTCTGGATGGTCTCAAAGGTTTTCTGCACCTCCTGCTCCTTGGAGACGTCACAGCTGAGAGCCACGTGGTCGGCTGGAGAGAAGAAACAGAAGTCCCCTAAAGACTCATTTCTGTAGTAACAGGTGCAGGTGTTGTAGGTCTGTGTGAGGGCTGCAAGACTTTAACAGCAACAGAGGGAAAGAGCAAAGATGGAAGGAGGTTTGAAGATCAAACAAAATGTTTTGTCAGTTAATGTTTGCAAAAAAAGTTTCCATACTTACCGTATAGTCTTTAACACTTTTGTAAGTCAAACAGAGGCACAAGTATTAATCACAGACTCTTTCATATTCATCTAAAACTCCTCTACGCTTAAAGGTTGCTGTGATCCAGCAGTGTCTGTTTCATCTTTAGCTGGAAAAAGAGAAAAAGAGAAACCAGCAGAAACCTGATAACCCTTACCTCCATGTAGAGATTTCACAGTAGCTTTGGCAGCATCTTCATTCCTGGAAACGACAGCCACCCTGCAGCCTCTCTCTGCCAGCAGGCGGGATACAGCTCTCCCAATGCCCCTGGAGCCTCCACACACCACTGCCAGACGGGACATGATGGACTCCTTACTGCAGGAGAGCACAGCAGCACATTAACAAAGTCCATAAAAGAGTAGTTTAAGTGTTAAATTTAGCTGATTCTATCAGCTTTCTTTGTCAATTATGACTACTAACTGTTGAGTGTTGGGGTTTTGAAATGTTTGGATAAAAAGGCAACGAAGAAAAGCCTCTTTGGGCCATGGGAATATTTACATGAGCATATTTATATATTTATTTTACCAACATTAAGATTTGTCATTTAATTAATGGGTGTATTAAGATCAGAATAGACTATAAACAATACATGGAGCCCTTTACAAGTGTACTTACAGCAATAAAAAAAACCCACAAAAGTGCATTTTAAATGTAAAAAAATCGAAAACATACAAATTACAATAAATCTCTAAGGACAAGTACTTATTCTATATTGACATATAGTAAGCTTAATAACCCTAACAGTAAATATGCACATTATGCACATACACATGTAATAAAGACTTAAATGTTGTATCAATGACACTACTGACAAACTAAAACTCACTTATAACTTATATATAATATAAATAAGAGGAGACTAAATCCACTAAGACCATTGTACTACAGTATTTATGAAATTACAAAAAATATAGTAATTAGATAAAGCATAGATTTCTACTGTAACAAAGAAATAAACAGTAACGATACTACTGGGCATAAACATATTCTGAATTAAGTCGTTGCCCACTAAAAGAAACCTCTTCTGTTCTCTTTGAGTGGTGTCTTTATAAGTGATAATAGTACCGTTATGTATTTCTGTATAAAATATTATGGAATAAACCGAAAGGACATTGAAATGAGGAGAGCAACAGTTTTCAATTCTTAAAGGTAATCTAAAAAAAACTTGCCAGAATTCGGTGGCTTAAATTTTTTAATTCGTCCATAAAGATGAAGAACTAGTGTCAGACTTCATGATTTGAAGCAGCTGTTTGTGTCTAAGGGTCGTTTTCTATCTGGTTTATTCTCCGTCTGTCACAACAATCCTACAATAAGATGACGTTAGCCACAACTTACCTTCTTTTCGTCCCAAAATATCAGTCAGACCTGATTTATTCACCTGTGAGGAAGTTTATTTAGGGTTCAGAACAGAAGAGGAGCTGCAGCTCACGGGCGCCGCCATGTTTGTTTATCCCTGTTGTTGCGTTGCTCCTCTTCAGCCGATAGATGGCGCGGTGAGCACACAGCAGCACAGAGAGGAGGCGATGAAGTAACTTCTGCAACATGTAGCCTACATGTAGGTGGCAGTATGCCAAAATGATGTCAGTTTCAGCCAATATTTCTTTTTTCTTAAAGTAAGATACTAATAAAAGTTTGACCTGTTTCGAGGATTGTGATTTTTAGTTTGCAGAAAAAAAATCTCAATGTAGGTATTAATAGTCTTACTGTATTTAATATAACACATTCCAGAGTAAAAGGCAAATGAAGCACAGCCAGCACCGGTTTTTAAACTCCATCTTCTTGGCCAAACCTTGAGAAGAAATTTAAAAAATGTTGTTTTCTGAACGTATTTTGTATCTTTAATATTTATTTATTTGTTTATTTATTTAAAGATGAAAAAGAAAAAAAACAGCTGTGAAGTGTTGTTTGTGTAGTGTGAAGCCTTTAATAACCAAACTACATATCAGCATGTGTCCAGACTGATTCCCAGTAACACAAAAACCTGACAATGCTCATGGTTGAGTTATCAATAGGCAGGTTTCAGGCTGTATGTTTCTTGTAACTGACCTTTTGGATATGCATGTTATCTAATACATGGTTTTAAGGTCATAGGTGGCATGATAAAACATGAGTGATGCCTGTAGTGACTTTATTATACCTCATTAACATTCATTGACTGCTTTAAAACATGGAGACCAACCTGAACTGTATCAATACAGCTCATATTTCCCAGGATTAATTGGTGCTCTTTGAGTTAAGAAGATTAATTATTTGTCCTGACCAGTGTGTCCTATCCTGCACGCTGTAATAGCTCACTGATTGTTAATTGCAGTCGTCTCTGCTCCTGTTTGCTTCATGCATTGCTGCTCCTGATGGAAACATATTTCTCATGCAGCTGAACCGTCACTGGTGGGAAACACAGTGAGTTATGGTGATGTGAATGTGTGGCCTCGGCCTGCACCTGGACAGTCCATCACACTGTGACATTCTGCAGGATTGATTCACTGCCTTTAAATC
This sequence comes from Labroides dimidiatus, assembly GCA_030710495.1. Classification (NCBI taxonomy): domain Eukaryota; kingdom Metazoa; phylum Chordata; class Actinopteri; order Labriformes; family Labridae; genus Labroides; species Labroides dimidiatus. Next base: position 24,915,857 of record CM061146.1, read on the forward strand.
ATGTTTCCAACCTGTGACACTGAAGATGACAAAATGAATCATGCGCACACTGCAGCAGAGAAAAACACCACCAAAATTAACTGTTTTATTTGCATGAATTATTCAATATGAGTCTTAATGACTAAACTTTGTCACTGCGTGTGTCAGAGACAGGGATCGAGCTGCATTTGTATTCAGATCCGCCTCATGAACAACGAGGCATTATTATCCTCTTTCACACCTTTGTGATTTGATGATTCTTGTCAACAAAACTGTATTTTGCTCTCATCCACAAACACAAATGTATGCAGAGGCACACGCACAACAACCCTGTGACTGGAATTGCACGTACACTCAGACACACAATATAAACCTCTTTATCATTTCAGTATCCTGAGATAACTGATATTTATGACCTGCTGAGCCTCTGTTCAGACTGCAGGACCCTAACCTTCAAGATTCTGTTGTGATTTTCTGAAACTATTTGAGTGATATTTTTGTAAGCAGGCTCAGGTTCATCATGTCATTGAGGACATTGTACTGATGTACATTCTTCATGAACTATTATTTATTGTAAGGTGTCATGGTGGCACCACAGTAAGCAATTGTAAAAAAAATCCCTGAAAGATCACCAAGGACCTAAATATTGTTGATGTAATCTTAAAAGGCAAAAAATAAACATAGATACTTGAGTGAATAAATTAGAAAATAAAATGTCCAAATATAGGAGTAATAAATAAAATAATGACATTATAAGGCTAAATTTTGACATGGTTCATCTTTTCATTTAATGAATTTAAATTGGTACATTTTTGGAAAAGTTTGAAAATGACTTACTGTTTATTCAGTTGATCTCTGGTAGCAAATAAAGTGGGTTAAAGGTAAATTACACAATTAGTATGCATGTAAAATAGTATGTGGAATTTATTCAAGATATTAGAAATTAACAGAAAATGAGAGAACAATACTTGATGAGCATTATAGAATATATATTGCTCCGATGTGTATTGAATAAAATGTTTAATATTTCTATTTCACATTTTGTTTCTTGTCTTTGTTTTTTCTTTCTCTTTAAAGTACCTGTAAGGATTTTTTTAATGCCTGTTTTAAAGTGACAGTGAGGAGGATTAAGTGATCTTTAAAAAGTCTCATTTCTAGATATATGCCTGGTCGTAATCTGCAACTTAAAATGACATTATCAGCACCAATACATGTAGGTTATTTCTAAATGCTTTTTCTTAGCTTTCCGGTTGGGTCAGACAGGACCGGACTGATTTCTATGACAACACCAAGCTGGCTGACAAAGTTTAGCAGTGAGAAGAGAGATCTGTGTTTTTTTTCTAAAAATGTTAAAAGCACATATGTGGGGAGCAAAAGCAGCAACAACTACTCTGTCCACAGGGGGCGCTAAAACACAGTAAAAACTGAAGGTTCCTCACAGGAGCTTTAAATTACCTTTTAAAATGGACTTTTAGCTGTGTCTGGTTATCAATTGTAGAATTGACTTCATAGAACAAATGCATACTGAATTCATTCAAGAAACCCAAATACCTGACCTATTTATTATCTGTTTTCTAGTAGAGTACAGAGCTCCAGGAGGATTTGACCTTTCATTGAGTGACATGTACCAGCGGGCACGCTCTGAGCACTGAACATCACCATCTGACCGTCTCTGAACCACCTTTGCAGCCAATATTACAAATTCTTATCTACACCTGCAGTAGATTTTAAATGCACTCACATGTACCTGCTGTCTGGTACCAACAGACTGAATCAAACTGATCACAATTTATGAAGCAAATGTGTTAATTTACAGATAAAGACGTGCTGTGAAATATCTTTTTGTTTCTGCTCAGTGCAGTCTGATGATCAGACACTGGAATAACTTCTCTCCATGGAAGCCCATCCTCCACAGGAACCCGTGTGCAGCACAATGACCTCTCTGGGTGCTTGTCAGTTCCTGTCAGTGTTCCCCGACTGAACACGCTGGGAAGGCTCACCTCTCGTTACAACACGCAGCTCTGCTGCAAGTCACCGAGGGAGCTCCTGCACAGGGGAGGACCATTTATCAACACATGTACCCTGATTTACTCCAAATACATTTAATGAGGAACACATGTTGTTTATTGCTGATTTATGGAATGAGTGTTTACTTTCTGTCTTACTCAGAACCTTTGTGTTCCAGGCCATCCCAGCTTTGTGATGAGGAAAAAGAGAAGAAACTCGACAAGGACACGATTACTCAGTCCTGTCATCAAAGCTCTACGTCTCGGATGAAACCCCCGGTTAGACATTTCTGCCCCGGCAACAAATGACCAACATAACACAGAGTCACCAGAGAAAACAGAGGGAAACAGAGCATTTCATTACTGTCATGAAACAATGAGTCAGCCTGAGGGAACTATGGAAACCATTAGCTTTTATTGTTATAGCGATTTTTACAAAATGTGCTATTCCCTCAAATACTTCAGAATGTTTTTTCACATAAGAGACTTGTGCCAAATAAGATGATTTCAGTTTCACCATTTTCAGACATACAACAGACTAACTACAGACAAAAAAGAAGAAAAAAAAATCAAGTAAGTCACCTTGGCATGAGGAAAATCTGTTGTGTTGAATCAGGCAAATGTTAGTTGCCTCCGTCCCAATAAGTGAAAATATATTTTACAAACTGTTAAAGGAGGTTCCAGTATTTTTAAATCCGAGTTGTTGTTTTTTTTTTTCATTTTCAGGTCGAACTGACTTTAAAGGTTGAATTATCTCAAAATGTGTTTCTCAAACCTGCAGCTGTGACAGCACATCACTTGTTTTGCTGCTGACAGGCACAGATGTTGAAGAGGATCTTAAGTGTCTGACACCTTTGTGACCACCAAACTGTATTCAGAAAAGCCGCAATCTGACTGTGCAGAACTTGGAGGCTGCTGGTCTGCTTTGGACTTGATGAGATGTTTTCCTCTTTGTTTGAAATATATTGTGCTGCATTTGATTAATCCATTAAAATAAAAAAGTGATTCAAATGCCCTAACAAACGAACAAACCAATCACCACAGCAGGAGATCAGCAAATGCCATGCTCTGCACGGATATGGAGTCAGGTGGCTGAGAGCGGAGTGATGCTTCTGCTGCTCTTACATCTCGTTTCCTCAGAAGCAGTTCCAAAACTTTTTTGCACCCATACAAAAATACAGCCCAAATTTAAAAACACCAGAACTCTCCTTTAAGAAATGCTTGACGTTTTCAGAACTGTGCAGCCTATGCATGAACAATACAAATGATTAGAAATGTCGTTATAGTGCATAAATGTTGAACATCTGAGTTGGCGTTAAGTTAGACGTTTCTATTAAAGGCTTAACAGTGAAATGAAAAGACACTCAGAGGAAAAGTTGAGCACAGAGCCTGAGGTCGGTGTGGTGATTGCCAAGACGACAATGCAACGTATCAGGTTAATTCTACACAAGAACCAAATCAGAAAGACAAAAACAGGCCCTAACAGTGATTTGTACCATCCTCCTCCACACTCAGACAAACTACAATATATTCCAGCAGTCAGCTACACAGTGGTCCCCCTCAATCAACATCAAAAGACTCAAGACAGTGGAAACACAGGGTTCAATTCAGTCTTTAAGTTCATTCTTAGGACAAATTGCCTCAACATTAAGTGTAAATCCCCCTCAAGCCTGGAGGACTCGCTGAAGATCAGATGATTTAAGTCACATCACATTAAGAGTCGTGGGGGTCGGTCTGTTACTTCACTTTTTCTTTCCTTTCGGAGAATTTATTCATTTATTTAATGTAATATAAATTACAAGTTGAGTTATATGATCTGCTTTTCATCCTCCAGAGTGTTAATTCTATAACTGCTGATTCTTTACGCTCCACAAACACCAAAACTACAACCAAACCCCTCCAACCACAAAGACAACCTACAGTAATTCAAGTCCATACAACACTTAAGATTTAAAAATCTGTAAAGATGAAATGTACGCCGAAACCCAAGAACAAAACAAAACAAGGGGGTCAAAGAGATAAGAGTTCCATAAAACCGTCTCTTTACACTACACACCTCCTCCTGTGGAGTGAAACCATGATATGTTCCTTTAGGCAAACATTCTGTGCTTTAGCTAGCTGTGTTTTTATTGCCACAAGTCACATTAGGAATGAGTAATAGTGTACAAAACAAAAACAAAAACAGGTTAGTTTCTCTGAGAGCAGCAGCAGCTGTCAGCCTCTGTAGAGTTGTAAATAAACATAAATATACACTGAAAAGAATCTGTTGTGCATTGTCACCGAAATGTTTTGTCGTTCCTGTGATGCAGAGCTACGTCTGGGTTTGGGAGAGAAGCTACTCGGGTCAGTAAATACGAAGAAGGTACAAAGTGAGCAAGATTTGACTGTGAAGTCTGTCCTGGAGTGTTTTCAGCATATTAAAAAGGCATTACCAAACAGCCCTGCGACACATCCATCCCACATTTATCTCCTGCAGAAGGCTGTGCTACTCGCATGCAAATATTTGATTGCTGCAGGTAAACGTATCCTGGCACTTTCTCAGCCACATCAGGAGAGACGGACGACTGCAATTCTCACATGCTGTGGAGCAAAGGGAGCTTGGAGTTGTTGCGGATCAATGCTCTGCAGAGGTGTTTTCCTACAGCGCAGAAGAAGTGATGATGACACTGCTGGTTTGTTTTGATCTGCTGGATCTGATAGACTTAATCCAGGGCTGGGCAGCGGAGCGTTCTCTTAAGGGCATCAAATCAGATGATGTGGTAGACTTCGGATGCTCTACTCAATATGAATGCAGCCAGTTGTTTCCTACGTCTTGTGCTTGCAGATGAAGCACTTCTAATGTCGCTGCAGGTCTGTTAGCAGACCCTCTGGAGGTTTAAAACATGAATATTGATGCAAAACTGCTCCATTAATTTTCATTTTACGGGTTTTAATCCATGTGTTTGGAGAGGAGGGTGAATAATTCTGCTGTTACTGAATATTCTCTGACAACTGAGGAAGAAATCCTGAACTATGTGAGCAGCAGCTTGGCTCGCGGCCCCTCATCATGTCCAAAAGTCAGAGAAACACTAACGTTTATTTTATTGTCTATGGAGAAATGATGAAACTACAGATTTTTTAGCCTGAAATTCATTGTTTCTACTGATGTTTCAGCATAACGCCCAGCCCTGTCCTGCTCCTGGATTGAAACAAAGTTAAAGTGTTTTTTTTTTTTTCAGCAGTCAGAAAGGGGAGAGTAAGTAGCAGGAGTAGTAACAGATAAATGGCATAAGGCATTTGCCAGCTTAACCCCATAATGTGTTGCACCACCTACAAAAAGGCCAATCTATGCAATAAGTTAAAATGCGTAATATATCTATATCGACAGCTCATACTTCTTGTTTTAGGACTAATCATCTTTGTGTCCTTATGTACAATAAAGTGAGGAACACAGTACAAGGCACACATTTAACAGCTGAATTGTTACAAAGATATAAATAACCAACAAAAAGGAAAAAGTTCATGAGTAGTGTGCTCTCCTCGTACTCTGTCCTCTGTGCTTTCAACGCTAACACCTTCAGTTCTTCTCTGCAGCGCTCTCACAACACCACCGTCCTGTCCCGGCAGCCTCCTAAGAGCTGATGGGTTTGGTCTGTGCGGTGACAAACTGTAGAGAGGTTAGCAGCAGTCAGCAGGGTCATGGTGAGAGTGTTTCACTGTACGTACGTGTGTGTGTGTGTGTGTGTGTATGTGTGTGTGTGTGTGTTAGATGCTGTCCACAAAGCTGCCAGGGAACAGTCCGGTCCTGCCGTTCCTCTGCAGTGTGCCTTTGAACCAGCCGTCCTCTCTCTTCCTGTGAACAAACACAATGTCGCCCTCCTTAAGTTCCAGCTCGGCCTCGCTCTGGGGAGGATACGATACCACCACCCTGTACCTGTGGAGGACGGACAGAGACACAGTCAGGGACTGAGACAGAAAACTTTCATCATGTGCTGAGAGCAAAGATTTTTATTGATTCTGTGTTGTTGAGGGAAACTACTTTTATTTGCTTATAACTGCTAAACAAGACAAAAAAACATTTTTAGATATGAAGGGAAACACTGCTGTCTGGTTCTTGGTTGCTTAACATCATCCACAGACTTGTTCCATTAATTTTACCAGGAACTTTATCTTAACTAAACAACTTTAACCCCTTGAAGAAAACAAGTGAGGAGTTTGGTGACTCGTAAACCAACGTCATCAGCTGATCCAGATCTCTCACAGATGCATTAATGTTGGTGTTCAAATTTTCTGATATTCTGATGTTAAAGTTCCCTTTAAAGAACACACAGAAGAAAAATGTGTGTTAACAAGAAGCACATCCTGCAGTGTTAAAAATATATAATGAATATAAATATTGTTATTTAATGTTAAATGTCATTTCATTTAGTAAAATGTTTATGTCAAATGGACTTCAATCGATACACAAAGCACTCTCAGGATAATACTTGACTCAGACCTCAACTTGAACAGCCATGTCTAATCAGCAACATCAGCGGCTTTTTATCATTTAAAAAACATCCCCAGAGTCAGAGGAATACTGTCTAAACCTGACTTAGAGAGACTAATCCATGCGTTTGTCTCCAGCAGGTTAGATTACTGTAACGGCCTGCTCACTGGGCTCTCTAAGCGAGCTGTAAGACAGCTGCAGTACAACCAGAATGCTGCTGCGCGAGTCCTGACCAGAACCAGGAAATACGACCATATTAGTCCTGTGCTCAGGTCTCTGCACTGGCTTCCTGTTGCTCAGAGAATAGACTTTCAAACAGCTCTGCTTGTCTACAAGTCTCTTCATGGTTTAGCACCAAAGTACATCTCTGACATGTTAGAGCCATATGAACCAACTTGGACTCTAAGAACCACAGGGAAGGGTCTCCTGCTGGTGCCCAGAGTCAGGACTAAACATGGTGAAGCTGCGTTTCAGTTTTATGCTCCTAAAATCTGGAACAGTCTTCCAGAAGATGTGAGACAGGCCTCAACTCTGACGGTGTTCAAATCCAGGCTGAAAACAGCTCTGTTTAGCTTTGCATACAACTGGAAGAATTTTATCTGCACTCCTCATTTTTAAATTAATTGTTTATTTTAATAATTTATGGAACGTTTTTCTTTTATCTTATTCTATTTAATTTTTTTCCTAATCTTGGGATTTTTATGTTGCTGTAAAGCAATTTGAACTGCCTTGTGTATGAATTGTGCTCTACAAATAAACTTGTCTTGCTACTTTAACACTGCCAGTCTCATTTATCAATACACACATCTGTCGCACACTGATGGCAGAGGCTGCTACAGTAAAGAACCATCGGTTAGCAAACACATTCACACCACTGATCGTCAGTAGGAGCAAGTTAGGGTTCAGCGTCCTGCTCAAGGACGCTTCAGCGTGTGACTGCAGGGGGTCTGTGCCTGATTGAAAGAGACATCGACTCTGCCGTGTTAGCAGCCCTTTCAGTATACCTGGAATTGATCGTCTTATCCTCCTTAAAACCAGCGTCAGTGTTCAAACTATGCTTCAGTTTGACTCAGCATGAGGATTTCTCTGACCTAAACCAACAGCCAGCTTTCTATTTTAGCAGCAGAGTCTGTCCAATACTCTGGATGAAAACACTCAACATTCCTGCAATCTGTTTAATAAAATACCAGCAGATATAAATTCATCATGATGGAGTACAGAGGGATGTTTTGTTGAAGTCTTCTTAAATGTTTGTCTATGGTTAGAGTTTGAACACCTTTGATGCGCGCAAGACGTCAGGAGCATCTTCAGGCCTGTAGGCCTTTGATGTGAACTTCTTAAAAATAAATCTCATTAAAAAGCTGGACGATGAAGATGTGTGCTTAGTTGTGTCACTGCCCAACCTTTTTAGAACAGACGTCCTACAAAGGAGCAGGTCGATCACTAACAGTGTTTTAGAAAAGTGGATTTTAGCTTCTGTACCTCTCGCATATGATGGGCCGCGCGTCATGCTGCTGAGATAAGAGAGACGAGCACGGCTGGCGAGGAGGAGGAGCGATGGGTGCGCATCCATCAAGAGGGCTGCTCTTCCGATGGGAGGAGGGCTCAGGGGCAGAGGAGGAGGAGGATGAAGAGGCAGAGGCGACAGCAGCAGCAGCAGCAGGTTCCGGCTCAGAGGGAGAGGAGGTCTCAGGACCCACTGCACCATGGAGCACCTCTCCAGCGGCAGCCTGCTCCGCCTCCAGGGTGGGAGAGGAGGGTGGTGAAGGACGAGACTTCTTCTTATTGGACAACAGCTTCAGCAGGCTTTTCTTTTCCCTCTGCAGTAACAGATTTTTTTTTTCTGTTAGAGGACTGCAAAAACTCCTGAGGCATACAGGCACAAGTAATTTCCAGGAACCGCAGACAGGTATACTGTCTGCTCCTTTACCACCGTCAGACACTGATGTGGTGGCAGAAATCCCTATTCTTAGCACACACGAGCTGCAAACTGTGGTTAGAAGTTTAAGAACAATATGACAACTGTCTGCTTGAAAATGAAAGAAAGAGAAACAATCTGTGCATCATGAGCTCTCCCTGTTGATTACTGTTTGTGAATCTCTCCTGTATGATTAACATCTTCAGATAAACCCCAAGAGTTATCAAATTCCCAACATGACACCATCTGGAGACTTATTCAGAGAACAATCATCCACTGACACATGCAGATATCAGCTGAATATAGCGAAGAATTTAAGCTCCTGTAGTTAAATAACCTTGTTTTCTTTGTCCAGTCGACAGGCGAGAGCTGCGCTGTTAGACGCAGAATTGAGAGCAGAGCTGTTCACAGGCACCGTGAGGACAGGTACAGGTCTCAAACCGTCACCCTCCAAAGATGCAGCGCTGACGTTGGGTGGGGTCAGAGAGGCAGCGGCACAGCCCATCGCCACTCCAGCCCGGCTGCAGCCCTGAGCGGGGCCAGAGGGAGGCTGCGAGCACACGGCCAGATGTGGGAGATAGGCCACAGGTGTCGCTGACTGGATTGGTGTCACTGCTGCTGTGGGTCGGTCCTGACTGTGACAAGCAGCTGCAACAATAATATCACACATTTAAAAAGTGCTCTCACACACCAGGGAAATCATGCATGTAGCATATCCCTCCTGCCACACTCACCCGTCCTGACTGCATTGCGAGCCTGGTTCACAGTCATCTGGGAGCTGACGTGCAGAGGGACTTTAGGCTGCTGACCCGTGGCTGTTTGAGCTGCTGTGACCACAGCTGCAGGCTGGGAGTTGGCAGGTACAGCGCTGGAGCACACAGCCAGGGGTTTGTTGAAATCAGGACCTTGAACAATTGCACCAAGTGGGGCAGAAGAGGGGCTGACGATAGTGACCCCTCTGCCTGCCTGAGTGCACAGACTCATTGCCACTTTGGGCTGCGTGCTGCCAGATGCAGTTCTGAGGAGACACAATAATAAAGTGAGGTGAGACCAGGCAGTCCAGCTGTGCATTCAGCCATATTTCTGCTTGTTGGTGCTTGGAGAGAAACACAGAACCTGGATTTCTTATGTTTTATGTCTTCATGCTCTGAAATGCTACATCTACCTCGACTCTCTACAACTAACTTTCAGGTAATGAAAGTTAAATCAATAGACTTAAATAATGCACAAAGTAACACACTGTCATAATACATAATAAAAACAGGGCATTTCTTAACACATCTGCACATCAGAACACCAACACAAAGACGTAAACAGTTCTGCCTGTGAATTCTTTCTCGACCTAAAGGTGATCCAGTTAGTGATGCTCTCACTACGATGGTTTCTATTTTGAACAGGATTTAATTCAGTGATGTAAAAAAAGGGATTCTCCATGACCACATCATGTGTCATATGTTGTCAATGTGTCCAGAAGCCGCCATCACTCAACATCATAAAGTCATTAACTCATCTATGACTCAAACAGTCTTTGAAGACCAGCTGCAGACACAGGAAACTTCAGCTTTCATGGTTTATATATTTTGCAGCTGTTTGAATTTTATTTCATTATGAGGGAATTCCCACGGTCTAATCAATGGTTACATGATGTCGGTGTATTTTAGAGCAATAAACACAGTAATGAGATCTACGAATGTAAATCTTGAAAATCAAATGAGGCCTTTCAGCTACAAAAAACATCAAAGTTCTCTGATGACTGTCTGTTTCAAAGGGTTACTATAATAAGTATACAACATATATCATAGATAAATGTGACTCCAGGCATGTATTAGTGTGCAGCATGTTGACAATAATAAATGATTCAGCATAAATTGCTGACTGACCTGCTGACTGGGCTCATGTAGTTCCCAGGGAAGACGCCGATCTTGCCTGTGTGCATGGAGGTGCCCTTGAACCAGCCGTCCTGACAGCGTTCCAGCACCAGAAACATCTCCCCCTTCCTCAGCTCCAGCTCATCCTCCTTACGGGGAGTGTAAGGGAACATGGCCACATAGCTGGATGAAGAAGAAGACGACACAAAAGATTAGGAACTAGACAAACTGCAACCTCTACTGCTGAGAAATGAAGCTAATGGAGGGGTGAATAAAAAACTGTTTCTAAAGCGTCCAGTTGAGGCTGGCTTCAAACTACAGACTGTGTAACACATGGATGTAGTCTCCATGATGTCATCGGTTTCTGAAGTGGAGTTTTGGACCCCATCATTGTGGAAATGCTCAACTCAACCTAACTTCGGTTGAGCTGGACAGAGGTGGAGTTAAGACAGACCAACTTCAATTCAGACAGCTGAGCACTTATTATGCAAAACTCGTCATCTTTGTATCTTCTAAACTGCTGAGTCATGAAAAAATTCAGCACCCCAACAGTGAGGGCCAATAGAAATGAGCTAGTCACACTAAAACAGCTTTTCAGGATGTGAACATGTTTGTTTTCTTTAGAGATCGGCTTTTTGAATGGGTGTGTATGTGGTTTAGGTTGCTTCTGCAACCAGGCTCAAGTGGACACTCGAGGAACTGCAGTTTTTAGTACTAAAAACTATAAAAACTAGAAATATAATAAAAATATCAAGTGTAATCTATTCAATTCAATTCTATTTATTGTTTTTTTGTGATTGAGCCCAATTCGAGCCCATTGAAATGTCCATTTGTTTTTAACATCATAAAATGCTATAGAGGGTGGCCTGCGCTTATTCAGAGAATACATTTTGAACATATCATCCCAGTCTGAAAACACTTCATTGGCTCTCAGTTCAATACAGAAACACTTTCAAAATCCTACTAGTCTATAAAGCACTCAGTGGTTCAGCTCCTGAGTATGTGTCTGACTTGTTCACGGACTATAACTGGATCTGACCCCTGAGGTCTGAAAGTCTTTCAAACTGGACCCAGAATCCATTTACAGTCCAGTGAAGGGGCCTTTAGTTTCTGTGCTCCTTCTCTCTGGAACAAAATCTGCTGACCTGACCTGTCCATCACAGCTGCCTCTACTTTAAAACTAAACTCAGAACCTCTTTATTTTCCATAAAGCATATGAACAGTTACATTGTGAGCATGTGGATATGATGGCTGGTGGTTGGCTGCATGTGTGGCAACACTTCTCTACAGGATTGAACTTTCTCTGTGCTTTTTGTTTGATTGTTGTGTCTGGTGTTTGTTGGGTCAATCTTTCTTTCCTTTTGGAGCCTGGAATCAGCAGTTATTTGTTGTTTTTATGCCTTTCTTCTCGATGTGAAACCAATGAGCTGACCTGTGATGAAATGTGCTTAAAAATAAGCTTAATTTGACCTCTTTGCTGGTTTCTTTATAAGCCAGAAGTCAGCTGAAGTCTGTATTTTGAACATGGTTACCATCATCTTCAGACTCCACTGATAATACATCCATGTTTTCAACGGTCTATGAAATTTAAGAAACACAAAACATGAAGCTCACACAGACTCTCATGAGGATTTTCTCCCCATATGGTGGAATAAGCGCAGTTTTACAATTTGTCACAGCACGCCATTTGTTCTGGATTTATCCCGCAGCCTAGCCGTACATCTGTCATCGTCTCCTCTGAGACCCTCCAGCAGGGACTGTGGCCCCTGACCCAGAGAAAATCAGCACTGGAGGACAAAACAATTTGCAGGTCATCTCTCTACAGCAGAGTCAGAACAGGCGGCTCGGACTGGCAGCCAATAAGACAGTGTGGAGTCTCCGCTGGGATGTTTTCAGTCTGATTTCAATGTTGTCCTGGGGAAGGGAACACGAACGCCTCAGAGTCTGACATGCACGCACAGGCAGATGACGGCAGATGAAGGCCGGAGAGCAGGCATGAGTGGATCTAATTCTTGTCAGGTGTGTGGGGTCTTAAAAGGGAGTAATGAGGGTAAAGGTGAGGGGGGGGTCAGGAGTCAGGGGTGACGGAGAGGATCTCCGATAGGACCCAGGAGACGGTCTTCCACAGGTTTTGACCCCTTCACCTGTGCACATGCTCATGCTCTGCAGCCTCATAGTGACAGCTGAAGGGGGTGGGGAGGCACAGACAGACGAAGACTACCCCCCCCCTCCCCTCCCCTCTGGATCCAGCATTTGCATCAGAGCCCTGAGCCAGCGGTGCACAAACTGACTCTGACATTTCACTGCACAGTTAAGAAGACTGCATATTTTACTGTGGGACTGTTTTTATAACTCACACTGTGGGTCTTTGTCTCCCACTTTGGTCGCTTATGCTGGGGGAGGGTCTCTGTCCCCCGGCCAGTGAGTACGCTGCGCCATCAGAGGAGGACTGTGGGGGAGGCGGAGGGGGTGGTGGGAGAGCATCCTGCAAAAGAAGAACAGAAGATCATGTTTGTACTTGGACAGTATTTAATTACAACATCACAACAGTTCATCATTTCGCTCCTCTCACGCAGAAGCAGAAAGACAAAAACAAGAAACTCAAGCTTCAGAAAAAGAGAGCGTGTGTTGCGTAAGAAGAGAAACCAGTTTGCTTATGAGCCACAAAAGAGAAAAAGAGAATGAGGGATCATCTGTCATCTGGGATATTCCCTCTGGTTTTGCAGACACTGAGGGGAGAGTCTGGTTTGGCAGATATTGGAGTCTTGTCCCTGACTTCCCCCGGCAACTGAGAATTTCCTTTCCTGCTTGTTTATTTGTTGCTAAGAGACACATAGCTACAGTTAAAACCCATTGCAGTATTTAATTGGGACCATATGAAACAAAAAACATGTCTGAAGACACACTTCAGAGCAACCCTCAAACCAGGCATGAGCAAGTTCAGCATGACTCACGTTTTCTCTTTTTGATCGTCTGTAATGTCAGGAGAAACTCTGGTTTTCAACTGGAGGCTGAAGATCACAGCCTGCTGTTCAAAGAGGCCTGACATTTTCTTACAACAGTGTGCTACTGGATTACACGACTATAATTACAGAGGAATTTAGATGTTTTTAAACCTGGGCCTTCATTTCACATTTTCTGGGCTCTAAATAATTAATAGGAACAAAGTTTTGGAGCCGTTCCAGAAAAATGCTTCAGTGGGCACCCGTGAAACATGCTGTTATGGTTGCCTTGTAATCCCTGCAGAGAAACTGTCCTCAATCAAAGTTTGTCCACTCCTGATCTTGCCGCTGACAGGCTGAGATTGTAATTCTAAGTTTGCAAAAGTTGAGAAATGCGCACACGCCCAAAACTTTGAGGGCAGGTGCTGAGTCCAGTTGGAGAATCAAACGAAGCTTAAAGGAAAGGAAGGTTGACACGCTGCAGGGCACCACTGCTCCAAGAATTTAAATCACCAGGTTAGTGGTGCAGTATTCAATATGACATACACCTATTGATGGTTTTATCTTGTTTTATCATGCTGTTTTGACTCAATTATTTAACTTTCACTCTTTTTATTCGTCTTATCGTCTTGCCATTGCTGTTGTAACAACCTTGTTTTTATCTTGGTTCTCTTGTGTTGAAGCTGCTTTTATATATGTATGTTACTTATTGATATTCAATCTTTATTTTCCTCCCTTAGGCTCTTCACCATCCTTGTAAACATAACTCTCCATAGAGGCAGGTGCAATATTTATGGAAGAGCCATATGAGCTAGTCATTGACACTGACTTTGACAAATTACTGGTGTGACAGCGTGGACTGAGGGGTGTTTCTCTTTGTGACTTCCTGTTTTTATTTGTTGACTCATGCTCTTCTGTGTTCTCACAGAACAATATGATGGATGTAAAAACAGTGACTGCAGTGAATGGTTGGTACTGTAGTCCAAGATGTATTTCCCTCAATGATGTTATTCCTCATCCTTTATTCTCAGACCAACGCATTTCAGCTTGTGGCCTTCATTGAGGTTACCACACCTGAAGATCATGACCCAGATGATGTGGTGGTCTGAAAATGAAGACTAGTGTTTCTGGAGTTTTGATCCTTTTAGACGTATTTTCCTTCACTCTGCTTCAACAAATGTGAAAACAAAATTCCAACCGACAGGGACAGCGGCACACAAGAAACTCGACGTACGCAATCAGCTTTGCAGCCCCAAACAACACATGACGCTGCTAGAAAATTTGCACAAAAATCTAATCTCGTCAGTAGCAAAACTGTGTTTAGATGTTCTTCAATCAGATGTATTTGCCTCTGAAGGAATATGTGCCGCCATTACAAATAAATCACAACATAACAGCCCTTTTTCTTGCTATCAGCTGAGGCGACCTGCAGGAAAGATACAAAGATGTGTTGTAGTGTAGCCATTAAGAGTCTAATATATGCAGGAAAAATTATGATGCAGGCTGAATACACAGGTATGTTCCTTAATCCTGCTTTGTCAACATTAAACAACATAAAACTGAGCACAACACATTCAAAGTAATGAAGACAACTCCCAAACCTAGGAGCCAGACAAGTCTTTCCATATCAAACATTGGCAGCACGGAGCAGCAGAGTAATAGCTTCCATGACACAATGTTGGAGCAGAGTGGCACTCAGACTGCCCTGTGGTATGTGTTTAGGTCCATGTGTATGCGCGAGTGTCGATGTGCGTTTCGCTTCACTGCAGACGCTTGAGCTGAGATAATTAGGTTGCCTGCAGGCCAGAGAAATCATCTGTACGGAAACATCATGTAGGGTTCCCAAGTGGAGCGGAGAGGACAACCTTTTGTGTACACATTCCTGCTCATTCAAAAACCCCACATGCCAGCATACACATACACAGACAGGAAGCATGCCCGCCGATTTCTGTGGGCTGAAGGGATTTCAGGTCATTTTTAGATGTATGGATTTTTTTTTTCCCACAGCTAAAGTGTGTCAGAGTCAAGTTAATTTCCGCTTTAAAAGATTTATCCATGTTATATTCATGGAGTTTATCCCCAGACTGAGAGATAATGGAGCTACTGTATCTTGTTCCTCACAGATGACAGAACAACAGATTAACATAGTTTCACATTCACACAGTCTGAGGTTACTATGTTACATGTTGGCATCAGAGGGGAAAAGTCATAAGACGGGTTGTCTGATTAGAAACAGACTGATTTTTGCTGAAGGTAACTTTAATGTGCACTGATAATTTGACTCTTTGATATCTTGACCAGGATTATTGTCCACTTATGATTCCCTAAACTCATCCTGAAATAAACAAACAAACAGGTGAAACTACTGACAGCAATGCCCTCCACTCATAGTAGCAGTTCATTCATTGATGGAATCATTAAGCTGCATGTGCTCAAAAGAGTTTGGCAGCAGGAGGTGACCGTAATCTGGTCATGGCAGCTGGTTCATACCCATGACCCTGTTTAAATGTATGTCAAATAAATCCAACACCATAAAGAGCACAAATGACAAAACTTGTATAATCACTAAATTATAAATCACATAGAGCACAAGATCAACACCCTTCAACATATGCAGTGAACATGATTTTAAAATCTGAGCATCAATGGGAATGTTTCTGTCATTTTTCTTCAATATCATTTTGTGTTTTTATTTTGTATTAAATTTTCTACACAATGTGATCTGTTTAAAACACCTTTATCAGTGATTATTCATCGTTAGTCAGAAAAAAACACTGCTCTAACAAATGATACTGCAGACATTTTATATAAATGTGATCCTTTGGAAGAGTTAAATGAAAGTTGGAAATTTCTGTTTTGAGTTTTATCACTTTGAAATAATAATAATATAAAAAATGAAATAAAAAATACCATAAATAGATATAAACCAGGTTTTGTCAAGATGTAAGAAGTTTAATCTCTGACATTAGTAAAAATGAAGTTATATTGATTGGTGTATAGCAAATGTAGTGTGTGCATCTTTATGAGACTTCCAAGGAACTTAATAATGGTGTCCTTGTGATGGTAACAGTTAGCGGTGTAGTGACTGAGTAACACTTTGTTCACATCAAAGTACTGTAAAAGCATGAGTTCAGGCGAGTTATTGTCAGCTGAGGTTCAGTTGGCTGTGCTGCTTCCCCAAACGCTCTGACTCTTTATGGGAACAGGAAAACCAAAAGGCTTGCTCTGAGGAAAGTGAGTGGGGAGGTCAGATTATTCAGTTCACTGTGAAAACCTGTCAAGCACTTCAGTCCAGCTATTCACTGTGCTATCAGGTTAGCACTGCTCCAATTAGCATAATTGGCGCCACCTTACAAAGTAGACAAAATCAACCTTGTTTGATGACAATAGACCAGAGTGAACTTCTCCCCTCTTGCAAGATTCGCCTTTTTTGAGTTGAGTTATCCTCAGATATCAAGCTAGCAAACACAAGACATTAAAGCCAGTTAAAGGCAGGGTTGGTAGCCATGGAAAACTAGCATGAATTTGAATGTAGCATCTCCTCAGGACTCCGTTTGGCCCACCCATACTCTGAGCTCCTCCAAAACAACGCCCTCGCTCACATGCACAAGCGCTGCTGATTCGCCATCATATGATCGTGACTGATGTACAGGCAGGAGGCGGGCAGAGCAGCAGGACAGGTTTTGATTGGTTTAACAAATTGGATGCCAAACACTAGGATTGGTTGGCGTTTTCCCAGGTTTACTCCTGCTGTAGGCAGTGGATAATTTTAGCTTTATTTTAAGAACACAAAAGATCATTTTACCTAGAATAACAAAAGGTGTATCTAAATCTGATTACCAACACGGCCTTTAAGCAAGTAAGTGATTTTATTTATGTCTGGTGTTAACACAACATAAAGTTAGGAGTGTGATGGAGACCAGAGCACAGAGCAACACTGCATGAAGTGCTTAGAGCTTAACTGCTGTAAAACTATCAGTAAATAAAGTCTCATTTATGTTTCACCTGCTTTGTTTTCTTTAGTGGAGCTCGCTCTCATAAGTTCATCTCTATGTCTCTTGATCTCTGCTTCTCTCTCTCCTCTTGGTTTAGGGTAAAAAAAATGACAGTATATGTTGGGGTTTTTTTGCTCTGGCTCTGTCTTTGTTAAAGATTTATAAAGACCTGCAAAGGGTTTCACCTACCACAGGGATAGATGTGTAGCTTGTCTCTGAAGGAAATGTGAAGACTGTTGCGGTAGTAACAGGGCTGCTCGGGGGTGGGGTCACAATTAGTCCAGTTGTGCAAATGTGAACCTGTCAACAAATGGGAAATGAGGACTGTTAAATAAATCATAATGAATCTGATGTAAAGGGCGCGCTGCACTCACTCACAGAGAACAAACATGGCTCTAAAAATACTCTCCTGTCACACTGTATGTAAATGAATCATCCAGCAGTGTGGTGCACACATGTAGGACTGTCTTTGGTGCCTTAGCCATAACCACAGTGATGGTCTGATGATCTGATTGGATAAAGGAAACCAGCTGACCAGAATGAGGCTTTTTATTGGACATGTGAAGAGAGGCGGCTGCTCAAAGCACTCATCCACGTGAGTCATGGTGGTGTCCAAGTAACAAGGCCATACTGTTGGACACACAATATCTCCCTGTAGCCTCTACTCGCTCTGCATGCATGACTGCCCCAGACAGAGCTGCCTGTAAAGGTGAACCTTCCAGAGGGCACACCAGCCTCAGATTCAATCTACACTCTGTCCTTATCAGCCATTCACTGGGTGTGCCGGGAAGAGCATTAATGTTAAAGCGTGCTTAAAGGTGACGCTGTACGTGACACAGCTGCTTCAAACAAATAAGTACAGAGCAGGTAAATTACACCACTTTGAACACTTTTCTTTACGACTTAGTTGAAAGAAATGTCTTTTACCGTTCTTTCTGAGATTTTTTCTGGCCTGAAAAAATACTTAATGACAGTGCTTAAACGTATGTAACCTTAACCCTTTGAGCCCTGAGCTGATTTTTCAGGTCTCTGCTTGAAAATTGCATCCCCATAATAAAATGAGTAGATCTCTGCAACCACAAGGTCTATTTGAGGTCTATTTTGGTGTCGTAGCATTTTGGCCTCCATCTCTCTGATACTTTGGTGTAGAGAGCTTTGGCTTGTATCATTTGAATCTGTAGAGTCTCTGCTTTCATCAGAGGTGTTGATCTTTAGTTCAGCATGTAGCAGTACAGCGACAGAGCTGGAAATGTGGTGAGTGGGTTGACACAGTGGAGCTGTTAGAGTTGATTTAGTTGATTTTTGAGACGTGTTTGTTGCAGGTTAAAAAGGTTCATATAGTCTTATAGCCAGGGGTTTGCTATTTAATTTGATGTGCAACATAACTCTATATTCTTTCATGATTAGTGCATTATTTGATGCTGTTTGTCAAGTGACATCAAAGTCCCCCAATTGGGGGACCTTGGGGTTCAAAGGATTAAACAATATATTGGACAGCAGACATGAACAGGAAACAGCCAATCTGAGTGAAGTATTTGCCTTGCGTACCCAACATAAGACCAATTCTATCTGACAACTATTACAATGTATAACAGTTCCCTCTTATAACATTCTGCTCACTGACTTCTTCTTCAACTGGATTAAAAGTTTTTAGCCATCAGGAGTCTGAAATGCAATCTGTGCGAATCTTATCAGCAGCTCAGCTTGTAGCCCATGAAACAATGCTGCAAAACCTGTGAGCGAGTGAAAATGAGACAAACAGACACGGTCTAATTCACAAAACAGGCACAAGGGGTTAAATGCACCACAAACTGTGCTGCAGAGCAAACAGCATCTCTGTGCATCACTGTCTTTTTCCCCTCCCTCTCTTTTTTTCATATGTATAAATAAAACATTAAGCTTTCATTTAAAGCAGAACATTTTCTATCTATACGAGCTTCATTACATAAACTGATAATTCACAAACACCAGCACTAACAGCCCTGCATGGTTAAAGAGAAATATATTAACCGCCTGCTGAGGGCTGGAGGGAACTTTATTGTATTATTTAGAAATGTTGCTACACTCAAACTTTTCAGTGATCAGAACAAAACTTCACCTCTGAATGGGCTAAAAATAACACATCTGGACATAAAAGCTGTTAAAAATACTCTAATATCACTGTTATTATAATAATTATGTGTTAAATCAGGCTAGAACATAGACTCTACTTGAACTGAGGTCGCTACAAAAACTGCTCCCTCTGGTGGCTGACCGCAGTATAGGTCAAACACTCGGCCTCTCGATTCATTCCAGATGGGCTGTGGTCAAACTTTAAAAAATGAATACACCTCATAGAATTGTTTCTCACATCTGTATGGTGTGGTGATATTTAGATATGATTAGGCTGCATTGTGTTCATGTCCTCTATGGAATGTTTCTTTTTCATTATTTATTAGATGTTAAAAATTAGGTTTTATGTCTTGTTTAATGATGATCGACAGCTGCCGTTCTTGTGGATTTTTTTCGGGAAAATGTAAAATACATCAGGAAGAAGAGCCAAGAAGAGATTAGACCTGTGAGAGAAAAAAAAAAAATATTTTTGTCACCCAGCTCGACTCAGATTTGATCCGAGTCCCTCAGATTCTCTACTGTACAGACTCTGGCTCTATTCTATTTACAGTCTATGGTCTGGAGGATCAATCTCTGCTTAAACAGGCTGCAGACGCTGATTTTAAATCAGCAATTACTGTCAGGAATAGAAACCAAAATAAAATGGTATGGTAAGGTAATGGTAAGGACTTCCTTTCTCTATCCAGCTCATCATTCACATGGATGGAGCTTAACGTTGCACAGAGTGGAGATGCAAACTGCTCATCTTAGTCACAATCAGGTGAAAAACTGAAGGAAACTGCACTGAGCTGCAGGTCTTCATGGGAATTTTGTGCTTGATCTTCATTAGAGCAGTTTACTTTTTGAATTAGACCTTTAAATGGAGCAGATAGCGGGGATAAAATATGAAATTCTTGGTGCTATTACCAGCCACAATCCATTTTAAGCGACCCTCCCCCAGCAGTTTTCTCAGTTTAATTTTCCATTTGTTGTGGAAAGACTGTGGATAATGAAAACTGAGGGAAGTCAGACAGAAGACAACAAAAAATACTAAAAAAAAACTTTGTAAGCAGCAGCTCAGCTCACAAACTTACTGGTTTACGTCTCATTGACAAACATCTGATCTGCATTTGTTTTTTTTTTATCATGAAACTGCGTTAGTCAAAGTTATTACTGGATTTGAATACCAAAATAAAATGAAGACAGCCTAAATATGTGCAAATTAAACAAATTAATTCTTAAAACTAGCAGCTTGTTCTTATTAAGCTGTAATTTATTTTTAAATAAATAAGAGTTGTTTTCATGTACGAGACGGTGTTCCCAACCCCCAGAGGATTCTGGGTATTACCATTGTTGTTTTTTGTCTGAGCTCTGAAAAGAAAGACGACGAGTAGAAGGTGAAGGGGGGCAGAGGAGAGGACAGAGCTGTGCATGGAGCACCTGAGGAGTCTTCATTGTGTCTTTATTAAACAGCAGAGATCTGTTAATCCAACATGCCTGTTGTCACTTAAGACGATGGGTTTACAGGTGAAGATATAAGATTCTTGACTTCCTAAGGCCTCCTCACAGTGACCTGTGGGAACAACTAAAGGTAAAGAAAATCAAGGTTGTGGTTTCTGTGTAGCCAAAGTTGAAAATGTTAATGGACAGAAAAGAAAGAAGCACTTCAAGATCCTCTCATTCTGCAGACAAACGCTCTCGTCTTTCCTTCACAGAGAAGCACATAAACACTGCAGATGAAAGATTAATGATTGAGCCTAATAGGGAGTTTTGAAGCATGGCATTTTAGTGAGTCTGCTGTACAGGGACAACACAGAGAGTTCATTCAACAGGGGAAAAACAACAAGAAGTAAAAACAAGAAGAGAGTAAATGAAAGAGACTTAAAGATACGGTCGGAGACACAAACAGGAAAGTCCCAGAGCTCTGAAGAGGGACAACAAGCATGAAATCTGAGTATTATATCATAATCTGAAGAAAACCTTCTGTCTTTATACTGTTTAGGATTTAAAACAACTACAGAGTGGATATGATGGAACTTATTATTCCAAATAGTCTCAAAACAGGTAACAGCCTCTAACCAGGTACTGTTATAACTTGTACATTTTTATTAGTGGCATAGAAAGCTTCAGATTAAGATGAATCACCAGGATGCTTGTAAACCTGTTGTTCTGTCTGTCGAGCTCTGATCTCCAGCAGCTAGCGACCATAAAGCAGCTGTGAGTTCCTGTCATGTAGGGATTGGTGTGGAAACCTTGAGGGCTAAACTAGAGTCGTTTTTGCGGACGAGTGGAGTCACGCATCCCTGATTTCAAACGCTTGGATGGAGCAATGGCCTGTTTGGTATGATGGGGAGAAGGGAAGTTAGCCTAATTGCAGACAGGAGGAGAGTGGAGCCTCTGAGAAGCAACAAACTGATTGTGGGAGCGAAAGAAGGAAGGTGGAATGTGTATTGTGTCTTTTTTGTTTTGTAAACATGGCTTCAATTAAGAACCACTGAACAGGATAGTGACAAATTAGCTGGTTAAGAGAAGCCACTCATCCGGTTCACTGATTTGAATGGGGGACTCTGGTATTCCAAAACCTCGGGTCTATTTCATGTCATTTTTGGCTTCAGTAGGATCCCTCAGTGGTGAAAAGTTTGTCCAAGAAAAGTAGTTTTTTAGACACTTACAGGCTCCAATTTTATTCTCGATGTCAAAAACATGACACACAAGATCTCTATTGAGATGGATCGTCTTTAAAAAATTAAGATTTTTTTAAATTTGTAAACCAGTAACAAGAATTATATCACTTTTTCACACTTCAGTTTTCTTTCGAAATCTTACATGAAATCCTTTTCATGACCTGCAGATTAAAACGAGATCATTAGTATTTGTCATTTCTTTATTCTGGATTTTAGTGTCTGTGCTTCGATCCCCCATCCTGAAGAGTCTCTGTTTAGAGCTCTGCTGGTTAAGTTTGGCAGTGAGAAGTAAGCAGAGGGAGTGGTTTTTTTTTTGTTTTTTTTTTAACTTTTGACACAATGTTTTGTCCTCATGGCTGATACTGGGGCAGGAGTAACAAACAGATTTTCTGTTGATGTTTTGTCTAACTAAAACTCTACTAAAAGAGCTCAATGTAACTGAACAGGAACTAATGTTTATGTTGGTGTGTGAATGCTGTGCTGCTCTTTGGGATTAAAGGGTTAAACTGTGTGCATATTTATGTCATTCAGACATTTGTTGGGACACCGAAGCCCACATCATGATATCAAGGCTGTGACAGTTAACGTTAAACCAGTACATCTTCTCACCTTTTGGAAGCTAAGTGATTGTTTTAATGTCTTTACATCATACTTCAAAATCTGATGTATCTACAATCAGTAGATGACCTCATCACTCTGTACCCAGATAAAAGTTGACTGAATGAAGAAAAGTAGAATTAATAAGAAGATCTGTATTCATTCATTTGCTTCCACAAGAACTGAGAAATCTTTACTACAGAGGGTGGTGGGGGTTCATGGGAAGTGTAGTTTTCATCCCAGAAACAAAAGACACTTCTGATTTCATCCAAAGTGATGCCAGAATCAATAACAGGAAAACAAGTTAATAATGTGTTGTTTATGACTAAAGACTGTGATCTTTTGGTCTGCTAATTAAAATGACAATGATTTGAATGCAATTAATTCTCTGCAGACTGTAAGATAATGACTGTTTCTGCACAAAAGGAGCATTTTCTCCTACTCTTAAAAAAACATTACCAGCCATGTTTCCATATTCACAGTATTAATCTTCAGCTTTTGATGTCAAAAACAAGAACCTGTAATGTTCTTACTTCAAGTCAGTTTTATTTTAGCACAGCTGTAGGTGCAGGACCGTCGCTCACTCTCTCTTCCCCTGAAGTATCTCACCTGTGAAGGTGCGCTGCAGGAAAGCCCCCCACTGATCTCTCCGATTCGGGCCGCTGCTGTGGGGTTGCTGGAGCTGATGAGGACCGGCCCGCTGATCTCCATGGAGTGTCTCTGGGGAGGAGGGGCGAGCATGGGTTTGTGGGACATGGTGAGAGAGGTGAAGGAATGTCGCTTCTTGCTGTTCTTCTTCTCCCCTGCCCGCTGAGCGCCGTTGCTCTGGGGCCCAGAGGAGGCCCCTTCACCAGAGTCCCCGTTGGAGTCTGACGGCTTGTCCAACTCTATAAGCTGACGAGCTGCTGAGTTGAACTGTGGGAGAGGAAGGGAGGCAGGGGGCCATGAGGTGAGAGTCGTAAGGTGAAAAAAACAGACAGAAAGGCAGAAGTGATGGAGCTGAGAGTATTAAAACAATCATGACAACTGTCACTCTCATACTACCATCAAATGATTGATGTGGAACATCTCTGTCTTAATCAGGCAGTAAAAACAGGGACTGAGGGTGTGTCTATGAGATCTAAACATCAGAGGAAACCGTCTGGGGGAGCTGATGGTTCTAGGTCAGGCCTGAAAGTGTAGACTGTGGGACCCTCTCCGGCAGCGTCTTGTGCAACTGCAAGGTAAAATTCAGAGGAGGAGCACTAAAAGGTTCCAGTTAATCACAGGGTGCTCTCACTTGCTGTCACACATCGCCCCAAGCAGCTCCCTCTGCTTAGGACATAAAAGCGAAGCATTTAACTCCAATCCAGGAAAGAACCTGTGCAGGTTCATCTCTGACATGTCAGCACATAAGTCAAAGAGGCAGAACTGGGAAACGCATATCAAGTGGGGAACCATGGCCTAATTTAACGTAAAACAGTAGTTTTAGCAGAAATGGATCGTTTTAATACATGAGGAGTGAAGCCAGCTCTGAATTGTGTCAATGGTATCTAAGTTTAGCTTCTCCTTACAAACACTCTTTTCATTTATTGTTGTTTTTCAGCACCGCACCTCAAATCTGTCTCCATGAGTCCTTGTTTATTTCTTTTTGTTCTTCCATAAAAGATGTCTGTCAGCAGGACACAAAACGCTCCCAGGTGACTGTTCCATTTTTGGAAAAGTCACGTTATTGTCATTTTGACAAAATATCTTTAGACAATGTGAAGTTTTTCCTCAGACACTGACCTAAAGCTTGCAGCTTGTAAGGAGAGCAAAGAGGTGACTGAACATTTGGTACGAAACTGGGGAGTTTATTGTTTTTCTATTTTGAACTTAAGGGTTGCATAGTTTCTGAGAGGATATTTGGGGTTTGGGTTGAAAATGATGCACAATAAAGAGTTTCCACTGATGACTGCTCAGCTCACAGCCCCCCTTGTTGAGTGTCAGAGAAGCCCTGATGTCTAACATGAAACTGCTTCATTCAGTGTTTCTGCCAGTTTTATCACCAGGCTGCTCTGTTTGCTGAGGGGAGACCTCTGTGGATCACTCGGTTCCTGGTAAAAACCTCATGAACGATGGTCACTGAAGGGTCATTTTGAGACTCAGCTCCAAGTTTACAGCCTGACATGCTTTTGCTCCTGTGTTGCTAAGTGTACTAAAATACAAAAAACAAAGTGAAGAGATTGGACTGACAAGCTGAAAGTTTACTCTGGGATTTTTATCGTTAGCTTTCAGAGGGGCAGCTGGAGAAAAAACAACTGAAAAGACAACAAAAGCTCCTGAAGCGACAGTAAACAATGGCCTGGATATTCAGTGATTGTGCACAACTTAAATAACCTTTTAAGCTGCTCTGTATGTTGGAGGTGATTCTGCAATGGCAGCTGAAATATTGAACCACAACATCTCTTCAGAGGACATCAAAATGTTCTCTTCTGCTTCAGCAGCTCTAATGATATAGAAAGCCTGCATTATGTCTCCGTCTTACTCTGATGTGTATAAAAAAATGGATATTAAGAGGAGTGAAAACAAAAGAAAGGAATAAAGAAAAGCGTCACAGCTTCTCTTTGGACCAACAACAAAACACGTCAACACAGCCTCTTATTTAGACTTGGGTGCTATTCTCAGTCTTTCTTTGTGCTGAAAAGGTTTTGATAACATTCTCAACAACAAAAGGCGGCACACCGCCACTGACAGCATTTATACCAAAAATGAAATCATCTTACAGGACAAAGATTTACTTCATACTTATGTTGGGATTATGCCTAAAGCTTTTAAGTGAGACCTGTGGAGCTCAGGGAGCGAGAGACTGTGACTGTCAGAATCTTCAAAGACGCCTTGAGTGGCTCTGCGAGTCGTTTCAAAAGGCAGAGAAGAAGTGTGGTACACAGCTCGCGAGGTGTATGAGGAAAGTAGTTCAAAGGATCGTTGCCGTTTTCATGTGGCAAGAACACCGCTGATGACTGCTGACATTTTGACGTCTCCTTTCCTTACCTCAACGTACGAGATGGGAAAAATTCCAATTTTGTCTCCCAGCATTCCCTCTGCCCAGTTTTCATCCACTCTGCGGATCACAGTCAGGATATCATCCTGCAAATTCAAGACAGAAAGTGAAGAGCACTGCATGAGGTGGGAGTTAATTAAGGATGCTGCTAGCTAAGAGATATTTTTTCATCCTGGAGGAACAAACCTTGAACAGAAATAATGAGGCAGGGACAACGTTCTATTAACGGGACATCCCCTCGAGTGAAAACACAGAGGTCGAAAGCATTTAGCTGTTTGGAAATCTACTGAGTAAGCTTGTTTCTGTTTTGCTCATGTGGCAAATAAACAACTGATGACAGATACAAAAACCTCAAAGTATAACCCAAATAGCTGGACAGATATAACCGCCTGATTACTGTAGTTAAGCCAAGCTTCACTCTGTATGACATTCATTCTCTGCTGCTTAATTACAGCCGTTCATCGAGACGTCTGGCTCGTATATAAAGCACTTCTCTATGTGTTTCAGCTAACAGCCCTGACATAACTCCAGAAAATGAATGCCTGGAAGACAGAGTGTCAGGGTAATGAGAGGTATTTTTGTTTTACTACAGAGACCACGTAGCCGAGCTCTGAGTGCTGCAGCGTCTCACCTTGGAGAAAGGCAGACAGTCCTTGTCTGCCTCCTTGTCTTTGAGCTCAAAGTCGTACAGAGCTTTGCACTGAGGTGGCGGTTGCGGCAGTGGTTTGATGACCTGGACAAAGTTGGTGGGGAAGAAACCGTGGACTCCGCCCATCTCCCCGTGGTACCAGTTCTCGTCCACTTGCCGGCGCAGGATGATGATGTCGCCCTTGCTGAACTTGAGGTCTCCTGGTTCCTTGCCATCGTAGTTGTAGAGCGCTTTGGCACAAGGGAGCTGTGGGACACCCTGAAAGCAGAGGGAGGGAGTCAGAGGACAGAATGGATGTGTACAAACTTTATTTCACCTCATTTTACCTCTGAAAGTTTGAAAGCTGCATCCTTTGTGTTTATTTCGTTGGATAAACAAAACCAAGATTATTCACTTTTTCAGACAAGTTTGAAACTCTGAACGTCTCCCTGAGGTATACAGAGCTGCCTTGTCCAGATCTGTGCCTGGATTCACTTCATTGCTGTTTTCAGCTGTATGAGGCCGACTAGTACCCAGTTTGATGACCTGCTAGCTAAGACCAGCACCAGGAGTTCTCAGGTCAGAAACAAACACTATTACTCTGTTTGAGCTGTGAGGCACATCCTTCTGTCTCTGGTGAGCTTCACAAGTCACACGTTGGCAGGAGTCTGCTTTACTGCAGCAGCACGAACCCAAAAGACAGCAGATTGAGAAGCTGCCAAAATAACTACAACATAACAGATCTGTAGAGCGAGTAGAAGTTCAGGATTTTGAAGTCTATCCCAAAGATGATTTTTTTCATGTTCTTTAAAAAGGGTTCAACCATTTCTGACTGAACCTCAGGAGGTCAGAAGATTCTCGATGAAGAAAAGTTCAAGTAACATAATAAAACAGAAAGATTGCTTCTCCTGGCATGAACCCAAATCTGTTCATGTCTTTGCATCTGATTGAAGGAAAGATTCGCCTCACTTTTTGGGCTGAACACATCTTTACTCAACACCGAGCTGTAAACTTATTCCAACCACGGCTGAACTAAAGGAGTTCTTCGCAGCTTCTTTGAAATAAATACAAAGCAGCAACAAAGAATCAGTGCAGGAAGGAAAACAAAGTCTGTACATAACTGGACAGAAGTAATTAAATAAATAATGATCCAAAATAAATCTAAAGTAACACAACTTTGGGTTTAAGCTTTCTCTGTGTTCAGGCTAAGTTAGATTAATCACCCATCAAAGGCCCATTTTACAGAGAGGTGCCCGAGCAGAGCCAGACAACTATGACCTGAAATGTACAAGCAAAAGCCCCAAAAGCAGCACTGTTTTTAAAACAGACAGTTCTGTCACTCCAAAAAGTAAGGACGCTGTGTAAAAGGATCATAAGATAAGATTTTTATGGTTTGAAAATCATTTGATGCTTGGGTCCAATTTGGAGGAAATGTGAAAAACAACTTGCAGACCACTTTCACTTTCTGATTTGCTCCAAAATCCAGTTATATTGAGGGAATGATGAAGACACTACAAAACATTTTTGGTGCTGGATAAACTGTTTACTCTCTACAATCTGTCTGGGTAACACTGCTGCCCACCTGTGAAAGACAGATGAATACTTGTTAAAGGTTTTATTAGCAACTAGCAAAAAGGCTGTAACACGTAAATAGCTGCAACCCGATCCTCCAACACAGACTGACTGGACAGATATTGTGTTTAAAGTTGAAAACAGGGAAAGAACGACTTCCTCTCTTCTTAAATTCGAGAGCTGAAAGGTTGCAATACTGGGAAAAATGGTTTGTGTACATGTAGTGATCTTCTGATCCATTATGAACCATCAAGATCACTCAGGTCATCTGGATCAGGTCTACTTTCAGTCCCAAGAGTTAGAAGCAAACATGGAGAAGCAGAGTTCAGCTTCTATGCTCCAAATATCTGGAACAAACTTCCAGAAAATATCAGGACAACTGAAACTCTCAGCTCCTTTAAATACAGGTTGAAGACTCACCTTTTTAAAGCTGCTTTTAATTAGAATATTTAAACAAACCATTTTAATATCAATTTTGTTGCACACCTCCGTACTGTGACTTTAATACTTATATTTTAATATATTTTAACCTTCTTTTTTCCATTTTACTTTCTTTTTGCACTTTTAATTAATGTTTAAATTGCATCTTTTCAATATATTTTGCTGACTTTTCCTATGTGAAGCACTTTGAATTGCCTTGTTGCTGAAATGTGCAAATAAATAAATAAAATAAAATAAACTTGCCTTACAAATCATCAAAGATCAATTAGCCACTACTGTACGAACTGACTGTATTTTAACCTTTAGAACATAAGGATGTATAGATGAACTACTGTTTATGTTCTTACTGAGCTGTTTTTATTTCTTATGCTCATTTATTAAATTTGATGCCAGGAACACAGCTCAAAGAAGTTAGGACAGAGACAAAAAAAAAACACTGAAGAAGTTGAGTTTTTGCAATCAATCAAATAAATCAATCAATAAATAAAAACCCAGAGAAACATATCTTATCTGATGAGGTTCATTATCAACAAGTTAGTAACATGCCTGGGTATGAAAGGGTCGTGTTTTCTGTATTTCTGCAGTGATTCTGAGCTGATACATGTTGCCCTATATCACGCCAGCAACTAATGCAAGAAAGAATAGAGAGGAAATGAAATGTGCAGCCGCAATTTTGGAAATGTTGTAAATACAGGAAACAAGAGCCGGATCAGAAGAGCAATCACAGAGCTCGCGGTTAGCGTAGTTTCATTTGGGAGAAGCCGCATGTCAGCCGACTCTTGTGGACTTCTGCACCGAAAGAAGGCTAAACAGACCCCGCTAAAATGTAAACCAGGCTCGAGTTTCACATAGTTAATTCAAGTTAAATGGGAATGGGAAGAGGTTCACCACTCTGTGAGAGACTGCATGAGCAAATACCAAATCACCAATTTTTTTTTAGATGGTATCAACTTTAGAATGTGCATACAATTCATAAAAAACGAATTCCAGCGTCTGACATGTTGTCTTTGCTCTATTTTCAGTGAAAAACAAGGATTACATGATTTAGAATTGTGGTGGTAAAAACAACAGCTCATGGCTCACATTAGTTCAGGCAGAGTGGACTGCCCCGTTTGTTTCCTGATAGCTGAAGAGTTTGGGCTGTGTGTTCACAGTTTAAGTGTGATGAGTCTTGCTGGTTGTGACTAGCTGACTAACGCCTTCAGAAGGCCCAGGGCTCTGTCCCTTTATCTGCAGAGGAAGGTTTTGTATCTCAGTCTGCGAGCCTTGAGTCCTGAAAGGCCCATTCAGGGAATGACAATCCCGGGAAAGAGGGACAGGGCAAGCAGGGGGGGGAGTAGCAGGATAGAGAAGCATCAATGTACTCCATTCAGGGTGGGTGTCCGTGAAGAAGGCTGCAGTCCAAACCAACCCCCCACCATTTATCCCCGGTGCTGTTAGACATCTTTGGCAGTGATCGGAATCACAAACTAGGTCTCCGCTCTGGAAGTGACACTGCAGAGTCGAGGAGGAATATGGACAGGGATAAGATAAGAAAGATGTCTGGAGCTCAGGAAGAGTAAGATCCAGAGAGAGAGGGGTTAACACGGGGTTTGGAGCTGGCTCTGCAGTCTTGTTAAAGGCTAATGAACCGTTTAAAGGCTCGGAGAATAAAAGTACAGAATGAGCTGTGATGGTGAGCCAGGGTGACATTACCCTGCTGCAGAGAATCACACAGCCTAAAGCGCAGAGCCAATCGTTCTCTGGCTCTGCTGGTCCAGCCGGTGGGGAGGGGGAGAAGGGGGAGAAGGGGGAGGAGGGGGAGCTGCGGGCCCCCTGCAACACTGCACTGGAACTGGGCCTCCTTTCAGAGGAAAACAGGGCTTTTGAGCCCACCCAGGCCTGGCAGGGAGTTTCGTGATGAAAATGCAAATGAAAGTTGAAGCTCTGCCATTTTTTGTGGCAAATGACAGAACAGGTTCAGGTTTACACGGGGCCAATATGATCTAATGACAGGGTAAATATATAAAACGCCTGTCCGCCTTCAGATTGCAAAGATTGTGAGAACATATCTGTGATCTGCACTGAGGCCAAGACTTAATAAGACCTGGAGCTGAAGCAAAGTGTCCAAAGTCAGCTTTGTTATGTAATAACTGTTACACATTAAAGTCCTACTTCTGCACTCATAAAGGTGTCAGTCAACAGTCTAGCACGTACGCCACGCTGTACGAGAAGAACAACACGTCCTCTCTGGAAGCCAGCGAGCACAGCCAGGTGGGACTTCCGACTGACTTCAGTTAAAGGATTGAAGGATATAATTTTCCAAGAGTCTGGGATGGACGCAGAAAATAAAAAGAGCTTTATCAAAAGTCAATTAGTGCGTTCAGATTTAGCTGTACAACATGAAACTTCTGCCAACATGAGTCTCATGTCCTCCTGTTTCAACAGTATCTTTTAACTTGATATTAAGGCAACATGAGTTATATTTAGTGGCAGCTCTGTTAGCAGATCCTTCTGTCTCCTGTTATATCCCCGTCTGTCTTTGTGGACAGGATTAAACTCTCAGAACCATGAACACCTGAGGAGTCAAAACCCGGCTTAGCACCTACAAACAGAATAGCAGCAGGCATTGGTGCATCAGCCAATAATGCGTCATGGACAGTATCAGCTGATGATTGTCTTTTGTGCAGCATCAATGAATTGCTAACAAGCTAGTAAACCAAACTATTGATTCCAAGTTTTTTCTTGGACAGGTAAAGTCTTTTTCTGTTGTTAAATAAGAAAGATAATGTCAACA
This sequence comes from Labroides dimidiatus, assembly GCA_030710495.1. NCBI lineage: Eukaryota > Metazoa > Chordata > Actinopteri > Labriformes > Labridae > Labroides > Labroides dimidiatus. The sequence goes on from CM061146.1 coordinate 24,946,844, forward strand.
GTGGGAGAGTTTTTCACCTTCTCTGAGAAAAGTCAGCTACAAGCATCAAAAATAAATCGAACCTCAAAAACTGACATAGAAAGGATGGAAACACCACCAGCATCAGGACAGTCAATACTTCTGCAATGGAATGATGTAACTTGGGCCTTAGGTCTGTGTGGCCCTTTTCCAATGCAGAAGTCAAGTCACGTAGCCTGATGTGCACCTCCTTCCAAAGGTCTCTGCAATGAAATGACACAGACTGCAAGCCCTCTGATTGGTCCTCTGGGCAGCGTTGTACTTCCTGCATTGAAAATATTTCTAGAATCACTAATCATCAGCTGTACAGTTCATCTCCTCTGATGTCTCCTCTATCCTTACTTCTAATAATTGTCGTATGATGACATGTATCAACTCCCATTCAACATAATACACTTAGAAATAATACGCTGTGAAAAAAACAGGAAACGTCTCGAGCGTAGGGTCTACACAAAAGTGTAAAACAGGCTCAGTGCTAAATTTTAATCAAGCTGCTGTCTCCAGTCTCCAAATTTGCAGTTCCTCAAGTGTCTATTTGAGGCTAGCGGCAGAAACCAGAAACAAACCCTTATCTCGTTTAAAAGGCAAATCTTAGCAGCAAAAACAAACATTTACAACGTGTTACAATGAAGCTCATTTCTTGAACAACACATGCTGTACAAGGGCTGAACTTTTGTTCTCACTCATTAGTTTTCATGATATCAAAATAAATTTAACTCCACCTCTGCCTCTTTTATATCGCCTAAAAGTTAGGCTGAGACAGCATTTTTAATATGATGACTGCCAAGGAGAGAAAAATCAACAGGTGGCCTCACAGAGACTACATCCATGTGATTCTACCTCAAACTAATTCATGCACCGTTTTGCTAGTTAATACAAAGTGTGGCAGTGTGCGTGCTGGAGTTAGCATACAGCGACTGCTTCCTTCACACCTGTCCTATCAAATAGATATTCAAAGCTTTTTTCTTTGATCGTTTTAAACTTGTCATGCTGTTGTTCTTGTGTTGCTCCATGTACAACAACACAGCTCTTCGACTAACAAAATGTGAGTCACCTCGCTTTCTTCCTCGCTGGTAATTGGTACACTGACATTTTGTGGGCAGCCCTCAAACAGTCTCTATCCAGACAGCGTAATACTTTCTGGTCTCACACTGTTACTGCCTCTTTCTCATGTTGTTGTTTTTTTTTATCTCCCTGTCCTGGCCCCTCGAAATAGGGGCTGTCAGCAGACGTACATTTCCATGTTTCACTTGACTTCACATGGAGGGAGGAAGAAAATCAAGACTGGCTATGGGGGCCTTTGAGGTGGTGCGTAAGACAGAGTGAAACTGGGGATGGGTGATGGCTCGGGGGGGTTAATTTCCGGTTTGCGTCCATGGAGACTTAGCTGTTGTGGCTGTCGTGGACCTGTATGTAGGAGCAGCCTGGGTCCAGACTGAAGACCCCCTCTGGAGACAAAGACGAGACTGTGCCGCTGACAGGAACCAAGAGAAGACAGCTCCAGAGCTGCAACCACATAGAAAAATCTAATCGCAGCTGCCAACCGCACAGTTGCAAACACACAGGAACACATCAACACAGATCCTCCACGCTTTTATCACTTTGAACTCTCCCAAAAGGGCACCAGGAGATTACACCAACATGCATCTCACCATGAGTCTATTCAACAAAACCCCCCCACAATCTTTAGTTCAGCTAAAAACACCATAAAGTATCGACAGCAGACAACTCCAGTCTGACGAGGCGCAGACAAGCTTTTTTCTTCATTTGTTCTCATCGGGGGCAAAGGTTTATGGTTTTAATTATACGGCTACAAAAGCCACTGTTTGGTTGCTTTATCAGACTTGTAAAACTTCTCTGACTTGGGGCCTCTTTAATGATTGAGAGAAGAAAAAGCCACAGGCACAACAACCCATTTAAATTCTGAGCAACCAAAAACAGTCTGTAGATCCTGGGGGGGGAAGGGGGGTGTTGTTTTCTTTAAGTCTCTGACATTTACAGCGATCTGGAAAAACAAATAAATACAAAATAAACGTAGGCTGCACATTGACCTTTATCTTATCCTCATCTTAACATGAACATATGAAGTATGATGCCATCCAGGAGCCAGAGTGTCTCCAACTGCATCTGGACTATCAACTCAGAGAGTAGATAAACAACTTCCCACTTATAATTAAAGCTTTAATGAGTCATTACTCCTATCAGCTGGATAAACAGAGAATGAGATATGACTGCTTTCACAACCTCCTCCACACACCACATTAGAGTTCCTAATACTTGTAAGGAGTTGTAATTATTGTGACTGAAACATCATCCTCTTTAACACCGGCTTTGGTATTAAGAAAATCTGCGACCTGAAGGCTTCCACTGCAGCGTCGCAGTACGACAGGAAGCTTAGAGGAACTTCAGAGCATGAATGTGACACCAACCACAGAAGGACAGCTGGGTTGGGGTTATGTCTTTGTTTTTGGTGTCGCAAAGCACTGCAGCAAGCATGTGTGGATACTTTGTCTCCGCTAAGATGAGTCTAAAGCTTCAGGCAGCAAAACCGAAGAGGCAGTGACAAAGACCAACTGCTGCTGAGCTGAATCTGAGCCAAGAAGTTGCAAATGAGCATTCTGCAAAAACTAGCTGATGGGCCAATAGCATTCACTTTCTGCACAAGATAAAAGAAACTATCCCTCCACACCAGCAGGGGGTTGGTAGTATTTGTTAGCCACTCAACAGAGGAAATCAAAGACTCAAGTCCAGAGATACACCCATCTCTGAGCCCATCGTCCGCTAACGCCAAGCTTTTCCTTTTCAAGCCAAGAAAAGTCTGCAGCTAGCATCAAAGAGAGAGATACTGTGCTTTTTAAGGCTTCAGACTGTCCTCCTGGTATCCCTGGAGTAGCTCTGATTGGCCTGTCAGGGCAGAGCTATGGGTAGACCTTGCTGTTTGTGGTCCACTCCTCCAACATGTCAAAAACTAGTTAGAAGATCCTTATGCAATTAAGAGTGCAGTTGCACGGGCCATCAAAACCGTGCTGTACTCAAGCACGATTACCACCCACCTCAGTGCCATTCCCCACAGTCACACTACTCCAACATGAACCAGACTTTAGGCACACACATGGCCCGTCTGTTTACAAGAAGCGAGGTCTCAAGAGAGTCAGCACAATGAGACACAAAAAACATGACTACGACTTCAGATACTTTTTGGTTTGTGTTAAATTGTTTTGGTCCGACACAGCCCTCTAACACCCCCACCATTGTTTAAAATGACTGTTGAGAGGTGCGGTTGTGACGATGATGCCCACATGCTCGTGCATGAAGTGTACCGCGCCAAGGCACACCTCTCTGAAGCATGCTAAAGAGGAGAAGTGAACCATGCCTGAGCACGGTATACTTGTGGTTACACTGGCCAAACAAACTGGACTTCAGGGTTGATGCGTGCTTGAGCACAGTACGGTTGGCCAGTGCGACTGCCCCCTAACTGATCATTCAGCAAGTCTCATAAAGATCTTGTGCTTTCTTTTAAGGGTGGACCGTTCTGAGCAGATTACAGACAGATTCTGGAATTCCTACAACATATGAACATAAAACAGTTTGAAAATCTGCAGGTTTAGTATGAATGTGTTGCATTGTGACTTTACGTCATTGTTTGAAATACGGGAATGCAGAATACCCTGCACAGTCACCTGCTTCAAGAACGGCTCGGTTCAACAGTAGAGAGTAAAGTAAACAGAGCCTATACTCATGGCTGTTTCAGAGTAATGAACCTGAAATGAAACCCAACGATGTGGGTAACAATGATGATGAAGATTCGTGGCAGTAAAAAGTCAAACTTTGTCAGGTCTGTCCTCAAGGAGAAGAGAACACTTTTTAAAGCTTGATAGAGGTAGCATTAATTATCACTGGAGCATCCCAGGTTGTCAGGGAATCTCAGTATTATTGGATTTTAAAAAACAGCCTTGAGCAGATTTGTTTCTCAAGCTGAAAATTCTAATCTCAAACGGTTTGTTGGCTGCATTTATTTGAAGATATCATTTCATTGAGATAACAAAGTGAATCAAGGTCATTACTGCCAATCTGCTTGATACAGAGGGTGTTTTTTCATACATACTCCAAACCAGGCTGATATTGGTGAAAAGCGCTCGGACTACAAAGCAGAAGACTTCCCACGCTGACAACACCCGAGCACAGATTCTGCTTTAATGTGTCACAACTTTAAAAGGGTTTTTCTTGCCTCCCCCACTTGTTTCTCCTCTTGTGCACTGATTCTTCTCATCAGAGTGTCAATCACTTCTCGCACAATGAGTCCCCCAGCAGATTCAACAAACTCAATCAGCCTAAAACCGTAGAAGGGCCAACTGGTGGCAGTGATGCAGAACACGCTGCAAAAAGCAGGGCCTCAGATGCTCACCAATGAGCCAACAGTTACTGACAGCCGGTGCAAAAGGTCACGGCACTTAAAAAAACTTATGATAGATGGTCACAACAAAAGTCAGACTGTCCTCTTTCCTGTTTATGTTTTACTTGTCCAGCCTGTTATTGAACCTGAGTGTATGACTCTGAGGCTCACGGACAAACAAGACGAGAGACGAGAGGAAAAGACAGACGTTTGGAGCATCAGCTGGTGTGTGTGCAATTATTCCTGTACTGCAGATAATGCAATTAGACCTGTGTGCTAAAGGGATTTGGCTGTTAAAGTGTTCTCTTCCACAGCAATGGATTATAACTGAATTAACAAAGTGTTCTGCTCTACAGCACAGCCAAATGTCAACAACCAGCGAGCAGACGTGCATAGAAACACATGCGAGCATGCAGAGCTGTGGAGGTAAGACTGGGTCAAATGGGGATAATTACTTTTACAGCTCGACTTTACAGTTGTGTTTTGAGGAGACGCTGTTAAAACAATAAAGAAATAAACTGCTTTACGTCAGGTATGAAGCACTTTAAACAAGGTTTATAGAATCAGTCAGCTGTACAAAATTACAGTTAGGGTCGAGCAACACGGCAAACATACAGAACTGTCTTAGAACAGCCTGTCAGAACAGTGAAAACATCACGCCAACTTCTGCTCCGTCAGCAGTTCACGACGTGCAGAGTGTAACCACAGCAGACATAAACCTTTATCCTACCCCTATATGTGCCAGACTCCACTCCCATATGGATACCTCCAGAAGCTCTGCAGGGGGCGGAGAATGAGCCAGGGGGCACCGCTGCCAAAACAGTGAGTGCAGGATGAGGAGGGGGGAGTCTGTCTGGTTTGTCCTTCCACAAACATCTCCAGGACCAGACATGTCAGACACCAGGAGCAGCATCTGCCACAGTGACCAGGTGGTCGTCACAGGACATTTGTGATTCATTACCAAGTCACCGTTTATTAAAGATCACTGCCACCAGCATCATGACACGAACAGCGACACATGATGTGAGAGAAGAATCCAGTAGCAGAGGCCATCTTGATTCCATTAGAGCAGCATTAGTTTAAATTGATTCCTAATGGCTTTTTTAATGACCGCTGTAGAGCAGACTTCTCCACACTGTCTACAAACCTGAGGGCTTTTTGGCATAAAATGCAGGAACTGGGCTGCAGACAAAGAGAGCCAGACAAAGGGCGGCGATATCAAGCTTATTAGAGCGATATCTGGAGAGAAGGAGAGACCTTTTCAGACAAAACTGACCAAACACAAAACTGTGCGAGTGTTCCTGTTCACAAATCTACAACAAAGGCTTCAAATCCTTCATGTGATTCTGTTTCTAACAGTGTTTGTTTTGTTTTCTCCTGAACAAACATATTTCATGTCCACATTTGTCATTTCCCTTCATGTGTTAAAGACACTTAGGAGCGTTCATATAGAGTTGATTCAAGTGACCCCTGTGGACCAAATTTCCCATAAGCATCGTCACACTCTGGGGTAAAGATGCGTCTCATTTGTTTTGAAAGTAAATAAACAGATTTTCTTTGATTAGACATCTTTTGTCTTCCAGTACAAAGAGATAATGTAACGTAATGGTTGGTATACAACAGTGATTTAACTTTGATTTATTAATGTTTGTTAGCTATCAAAGATGAGCAGATGTGCTGCTGGCCTGGTTGGTTTTATTTTCTCCATCTGAAACAAAACTTCAACAGAAAATCCTTTTGTTAAATCTTTTTACTAATCTTGAATCATCTAAAGAAGAAAAACTTCTCCTGCTCACGTACTTACTTCTCACTGCCAAACTTGCTGATAAACTAATTTTAATCTTTCAATCATAAAGAGGCGTCAGTGGAAGAGTGAAACTACTTCACAGCCATTTCAAAAATCTTCACTTCCTTTAATCTTAAATCTCTTTTCTAATTAACTGATTTCTTTTTCAAGGTCTTTTTTTGGACATATTTTAGTAAATTGGGCTTGTGTTAGGGCTTTGTTTTAAGCTGCCTCTTAAATGTTGTTGATTAAAATAACCAGTCAAAAGACTTGAGTAAAAACCTTGATAAGAAGAGCAATAAAGAGCTGATTTTGAGAGTCATTTTGAAGTTATATTCTGTCATTTTCTGTTCACAGTCACAGCAAATAAAAACAGAAAAATGTAGGAAGTTAGTTGAAAGAAATGAGTTGATTCAGAGCTTTTTGGACTTTTCCTGTATTAATCTAATGAAGAGATGCTTCTACCGACCTAGCAACACTGTGAAACATGCGGAGGAACAGGAGGAGAGTTTCGAGGGTTTCTGAAAACTTCCTGTTCCTCTCACATGCGATCCAAGCTTCCATCTGGCCTCCAGACTGCTCAGTGTTTTTGTGTGTGTGGACTAATGTGTAGGACCTCGTTTTCCATGTAGTGGGGGAAACAAACATGCAGTTAGTTGTCATACAGTAAAAGCTCCTGGAAAGCTTTAATGGTTTATTGCCTCTCTCCCTACAAACTGCGGACAAGTTGATAAATAATTCCCACTTCACAGAGGCTTAGTGTTGCGTAGATTTTTATTGATACTGATTATTGCTAGTAGATTATGTTTAATAGATTCTGCTGCCTGCACAAGGAAAAAGATCCAATTAGAAACATGGCAGCTTTTCAGGATAAAATCCAACCAAACAGATAAGCAGTTTTTTATGCTGGTGAAATTAATTCCTTACAAATACAGAGTTAACCACATTTGCTGCAAAAATCTAATATTTCAGTTAGGCAATAATTATTGTATTCATTGATGAAAGGATCAAGAAATTACACTGTGATGGTTATAATGTTTGGAAAAGCTCCTGCAGTTAACAATTGGCTCCTTGTTCTTACCTCATTTGAAGATTCAGGAATCTCATTTGTTTTTAGCTAATTTAAGAACTTTTTTCCTTCTATAACCTTTATCAAATATGACAGTTGAAGTGTGACAGGACATGTGGAGGGTGAAGATTTGGAAGATTAGATGGAGCAAAGATTCCAGGCCAGGAGTCCATCAAGGGAATAATACGGTGACGCTAGGCCCCTTTTGAGGGACACATGCTGTTCAAAATCTTACATTTACCAAAGTTGCAGTAAAGGTCTTAAACTTTACAGCACTTTGTATTTTTATTTTTATTTTTTTTTCTGGCACAAATTATCAACTGAAACAAAAATACTTCACAATAAGAACAACAACTTCATGTCCTGCAATCCAGACACAGACAGCAGTGCTCTCCAACAGAAATATTCCTCAGCTTTACTGACCTTATTACATTCATTGAAGTGTTCACTTTGAAACCCTAAAGGGATTGAGTTGTTGATTTTAATCGTATTGACCTGAATATAAGACGAGGTTTTTTTGTTGTTGAAAGTAATGTAAAAAAGTGGGGTCCTCTTATTATCGGGGTCTAACCACTGACACGTGCTGATAGTTGTCTAGAGTTGCAGCACAATCGCAACAGCAGCGGGCGGCAGCTTTTTGTAAAGCCAGTGACCTCACTGTGGCTGCAGTGATCCGTCAATCCCAGCAGAGACGTAGTGACAGGAAATGAAATGTGGATAGGTGTGCTGATCGTCCAGAGCAAAGTGGATCAAAAGTTGGGCGAGTTAACAGACAACTGAGGTGAAGTTATGATGTTAATTTTAAGATAATGAGGATCAATGCCGCAGAGACGTTAAACAACTGTCAGGCGGCCAAAATATTTGGAGTTATGGAGTGTAACGTGTGAAGATGGCCCGTCCAAAAAGACGATCTGAAAAATACCAACTACAAAAGAAAAAGTGATCATGGTCCTCAAAGCAAGAGTTTCCAATAGACTGACAGGAGGGTTTGTGAGTTTGTTACTGAGATACGTAACAAAAGGCATCATTACCAGAGCTCTCATCAGTATTACATTTGAATTACAGATCTTAGTGTGTGTATTTTCGGCCAAAAGTAAAAGTAGACTTTATTATTTGTCTTTTTTCTGGAGATTGATCTTGAAAAGGAGGGAGCAAATGGTCTTATAATTAGGGACGTCTTATATTCGGGTCAATTTCGTAACTTTGCTTAGCTATATTTAATTATTAATTCTTTTTAAACCAATAAAGTTATCTTTAAATCGACATTCTGTGTCATCTTATTTGGTTGATAGCTTGGCATGGTTTGAATGATGGGTGCCTTTCTGTATGAAGTTTGCATGTTCTCTCTGGCTTCCTCCCACAGTCCAAAAACATGCTCATTGGTTGATTAGTCAATTTAAATTGCCCGAGATGAAAAGAGGAGCCCAGTGACAGCTGGGATAGGCTCCAGCCTCCAGCAGCCCTGAACATGAAAGTGGTGAAGATAACAAATGGATGCTGAGTGAACAGTGATTAAGGGTGTAACAACCTGGATACCAAGAGCTAGAGTTTATAATGTTTTTTAGTGAGCCTTAGAGGATCTAGACTCACTAAGTTCCCCGTGTCTATGTTAGAATATGCTACCCGCCTGTCTTCTGAAGTCTAATATTTAAGCTTACAGACATGATTGTGTTACCAGCCTTAAAACAAGAAAGCAAACAAGTGTATTTCCAAAATCGACGAAGCCACTGTTTGAGGTGATAGCCCATTAACTCAGGGTGGTTGCTCTCTCAGAGGACACTAATGGTTGGATTCTAAATGTCTGTTTCTCCAAGGATTCACAACACTGTCAAGAGACCATAAATAGCCCCCAAAAAGTGGCCCTGTGTGGAGTTTCCATAGAAACTAGAGAAAGGGAGTTTTTCTTTTGTCTCAGACGGAGAGCGAGACAACAGCTCCAGATGAGTAAACTGTGTCATGAGACTCTGCTGTGACAAGAACTGCTCATCTAATCTGAAGGTCCCTGTGTGACGGCGTTATTCAAACGTCAGGGGGTGAAAGTTTGGCGCATCCTCGTCATATTATTTTCCACAGGCTGAGTCATTTTCTGGGTTTTTATCTTCGTACTTTTTGGACATACTGAAAACACAATGTTCTTAAATTTCCTCCCATATAGCAACATCATTTTTATTACAACATTCAGCTTTAAATTCATAACTATTTTACAAAAAAAAAAAAGACAACACCACAGTCTTAGGGTTATTTCAATTTTGAATGACATGACTGAGTCAAGCACAGCCTAAGCTGACAATGGAGACACTAGAAGAGACACTAAAAGAGACAATGTCCTGAGCTTCCCCGTTATAAAACACGTCTGAGGCTTACCACTCTCTGAACCCACTTTTACGCCAGCTCACGTCCTTGTAGGTGCAGACTGGAGGCTCATGGGAATCTTTCTGCTAGACTGTACAAACTCCAAGAAAAACGTTTTTGATCGCCGGCCCCATGAGGCTGCCATGTGCTGAAACCCGTACCAACATCGAGATTTGTGTCTCAAGGTGGTGGTGGGTCTATAAAAACATTCAACACATGGTCATACAATCAAGACGTTTCTGAGCTGAGTGCACTTGGTAAGCTATAGATTAATCATCAGACAGAAAGCTTTTCAGCAGGAAGCGAGTATGGATTTATGGCAGAGCATAAGAACACACTTGAGGGTTGTCACACATGCGGTTTTCATGAAGCTCTCGTGTGTTTTGATGTATGTCTAGGCTCTACTGTGAAAATGCAATTGCACGAAACCACCTGCACAAGAGCTGGCACATCTCTTTACACGGCCTCATGTGCACAGGCTGGTTTTCTTTACCTGGCTGGCCTCAGATGAAGGGTGAAGGCTGGTTCTGGGTGGCCCTGGGATCACCCAGTCAGTGTGTCTGACTAAAAAAGTGAAAGAACAACTCTTTAACTCTGTGCCAGTTCATACACACTTGGCTCAACAACAGTTCTCACAGAAGCCCACTCACATTTCAGAGCCATCAGAGAGCGAGTGAGCGAGCAAAGAAGCAGAGGAGAGAAAGACGGGGAGAGAAACAGTATGAGATCAAAAGACAGAAGAGAAAATGAGACGGGGAGGAAGGCAGGCTTGCCGTCCTGAACCTGAACTTATGATACCGTTTTGTGGCTTAGACATTCAGACAAGACTCTTTTTTTTACCTTTGTCCTTTTAATCTGTAGTTTTAATGGAGGTCTGGAAGTAAGGAGAGAGAAAAAAACTATGCTGAAGTTAACAGAAGCTTGAACCACAGCACACAAAGCCAAAAAAGCTTCTAAGAAAACAGATGTTTAGTTGGAAAATACATCTTCATGGTTTGCCAGCTTTAGTCACAGAACTCTGCACATAATAACAATGAACAGAGGAGAAATCCTGAATGTTACAGTTCAGCTCAAGACCCTCCTGATATCCAGTCAATGTCAGCATCAGACAAAAACAGCTTCAAATCTACAGCTGTTATAGTCGTTGTTTAAAGGTTTATTTACCAGTTACATCCGTTAGCGGAGAGCACTGTGGGTAATCAGGCTTCTGTTGGAAACACTGGTTGGACATTAAAGATAAGAAGCAAAGCATACAACAGTCCCGACTAATCATCAGCTGTTAACTGGATTATTTAAAGGCAGGGTTGGTAGTCAGGGAAGACTAGCATGAATTTGAATGTAGCATCTCTTGAGGACTCCGTTTATCTCCCACACTTGGAGCTCCTCCAAAACGACGCTCCCACTCACATTTACGAGCGCTGCTGATTTGCGATCATATGATCGTGACTGATTCAAAACCACAGACTCTAAAATTGTCATCAGCACATCGTTTTTGTTTGCTCTACGTTAGCAGTGATCAGGGTATAGGTAGTTTTTCTGCCATTCTCCAGAGTACTTGACCCCCTCTTGGTTATGCTCATTGAATCGGTGCTGGTGCACACCTGCAAAATGTACACACAGGAGGCGGGCAGAACGGCAGGACAGGATTTCATTGGTTTAATAAATTGGATCCAACACTAGGATTGGTTGATATTTTTCCAGGTTTACTCCTGCAGTAGACAGCAGATAATTTTCGCTCTATTCTTTAGAACACATCAAGCACTGATTGACATCAGGACATTAAGATAAATGTATCTTAATCTGATTACCAACCCTGTCTTTAACTACCAACTGTAATATAGATAATCTAATGAAAACAACTGATAAAGATGCTTTTATTCACTTATTAAAAGCATATTTTATTGTTTCTGGGGTGAGGTTTTTTGAGTGTCATGTCCTTGGTAATTGTCTTAGCAACAACATAAGCCAACCTCTTCAATGAGAAACTGCCGAGAGACACAGCGAACAAGCTAGGCTTAAAAATATGAGAGCCGAGCATTTACTTTGAAGACTAACTTGCATTCAGCTGCTCTAGTTTTCTGCTTTAACACATGGATATTGAAGACAGTCGGTGACAAGCTTTGGTGTACAGTACAGTGGTGCTCTCAGCTTGGAAAGCGTCACAGACTGGAATTGAATGTGAACTACTGGTATATCTAAATTCCAACTTCAAAAAGCTGAAGTCTCCCTTTAACAAGCTGACATATTCTGACACCGTAGGTAGCTGTATGTGATAAATTGCTGTAAATATCAGTAGTGAGGAGTCTGAAGATGTAAGACTATTAATTAGCCAGTGCTAGTAAGAGGCGCTCTTCAACTCAGCATTAGGAAGGTAAAATCAGGGTCATCCTGACTATCAGCTAGTAAACAATCAGAAGTGAGAGGAGAAGCAGAGGAAGTCAGCTTGTATCCAAGCTACAGAGGGATTAGTTCACAAATGTCACAGTATCTGAGAATTGAGTACCAGTCAATATGAGCTGAATACTAAGCATTTCCTCACATTACTCTCTGCTGTGCGAGTGAAAGCGTGCAGTGTCTGTGGCCTTTTGTTCCTCTTAGTCTTTCAGGGTGAGCCACCTGCTCGGCTCCACTCAGGCCGACTTCGTTTCAAGCTGAGAGACGCAAGTCGAGAGGAAATCTGACCAGATAACTCCTAAAAGTGTCGTACAAAAGAAGCTTTTAGATGTCTTTCTCCAGTTATTAAACGTCTCAGTGAGTCTCATTCGCTGCCTTATCATTCAGTTGTCCAGTGTTGTAGGTCAGACTGGTGGGCAACTGCAGGAGATTTGCTTTCCTTGGCTGCTATCTGTACGCCTCTACAGTGGACAAACAGAGACAGGATATTGACACAGAACTGGCCAAAGGCCAAAGCACAAACACTGCATCTGCTCTCAGCCTGAAGAAGCAGCACAGCTCTGACCATTTTTCACTTCCTCAAGAAAGTGTCCAAGTGTGTTTGTCCATTCCACCCTCAACTCAGCCCAGATGTAACATGTAGCTGCTAGCTTCCTTCATCTCCGCTGAATGCTAAGTGAGGCTTGAGGTACTGAAGGGGAGCAGAAAGAAGCGACTCAAAGGTTGTGGACCCTCAGTTTTTCAGTTTCTTGTTCCTCTGCAAAGTTAAACTGAAAGGCAAGTCCAGAAAACGCTGGCACATCATAATAAGATCAAAGATACAGAGGAGATGAAGGTGCACTGGTGCATCCATTCTGTCACTTGTATTTGAACGCGTGAGCATGCATCTCCTGCACCATATAACCCCCAAGCAATTCTAATTCAAAAGGGGGGAAGTACAATCTGTTGTACGCATCATCAGACAATCACAATACTGTTTCTCATGATGGAGAATTTCTCTGATAAGAGGGCTCCTCTGATGTTGTCAGGGATGAGTGTTTTTCCTGGGGGGAAAAAATCTGGAAACTTTCCTCCCATTCCTTACTTCTACTTCTCAAAAATGCTCTGCAGAGCAACATAACAGTGAATTCCTAACACTCTTCTGCAGCAATCGCCTCAGATAAGAACAACTGGTGCTTAAGTCCCAGGATATTTGGAAAAAATTAGGGCCCCATTCAGATGATGGACTGCACTATGGGAGCAGCTTCTGATAGTAATTGCTTGAGTCAGTCCTCTATTTAAAAGGCCTCAGGCTGATGATTTGAGAGATTATTAAATTTTTACTTGACGATAAGGAATGTCAAGTGTCAAGACCACGCTGGGCCAAATTATGTAATCAGTGGTGTGAGAATAAGAGACTTTTAGGAGTTGTTGATGGTTGAGACATTTTACTTTTTTCAATAATATGAAAGTGCACAAAAAGTACAGAGCCCAACTTTTCAGATTGATCTCTGGATGCTGTCAGTTTCCCCTGAAGAAAGAGACAGGAGAGGGGTGAATTAGTGAAACCTTGTGGTAGAAGAGTAAGAACAGGGACTGTTTTTTGTTGATTGAGCATTGTATTCATTTAAGATAGGTCTTACAAACATCCTTAAAGAAGGGGTACTTTGCTTTTTTTAAGGTTTTTCATGTCCCTCTAGTTCACTTGAAGTAGCTGTACATGATTAGAATCTTTAAAAACCCCAATTTAGGTGTTTTAGAAAACCCGTATTTCAGCCTTTTAGTTTAGCTGCTGTCTCTTTAAGGCTTCCTCCTAAATGAACTCCCTTCCCTCTGATTGGCCAGCCCTCTAGAGGCTTTTTGTTTGAGGCCTGCCCCTTTAACTTGTAATGAACCAGTCAGGGGATACTGTGATGACCTCATTATTTCACAGAGTATCGTGAAGATCTAACGCTATTTTTAAAACATATTGTTTTGAGCAGTTTACCAACCTATTCATGGATTACTACAACATATGAACAAGTAGAGGTTTTCTGCACACATTTAGTCCAAACATCCTGCATTGTTATGTTATACCCATCTTTAAAATATGGGACAGAATCCATCGCTCTTTAAGATACAAATAGAAAAACATAAGCTGTGTCCCATTTCAGGAGCTGCATCCTTCAAAGAACACACTCAAGAATGCTTTCATCACAGCGTTTCAGCTCTGTCTCAGTGGTCTCAGCAGGACACCAAAGATGCACCTATAGTAGGATGTATTCTATGAAGGATGCTGCCTTTAAAAGCTTCAGAAATACTTCAGTCATCACACCGTCTTCAGTTTTGTTGATTAAAAACTGCATCTGTGAAGTATACTGGTGTGCTTTTCATGCATTTCTTGATGTTGACTGTCCACAAAGAGGCAAACACAAGACTTGAGACATTTAACAAGACAGTCCTGCTGGCACACACTCCCAGTGCAAATATCCCAGGTCACTGTGGTCTCTCTGGTTACACAGTTTGACCATTCAGCACTGGAGAGATGAAGAGAGATGCTGGTGGCTCCAAAACTAATCAAGGTGTCAATAAACATGAGGGCTAATGGAGCTCCCCTTCACACAATGAGCTCAAAGATCAAACCTTTTCACCACGGAGGAAATAAACACGGGCTGGCAGAGATCTGCAGTGACATTGCGTCATAGTGTTGTCACGGATCAGTTTGTGTACAGTCTACACACCTGTGTTTTTGTGGGTGTGAGCTGCATGAGGGCCCACACAGATCTGAAATCGGTCTGTGAGTCATTAAAACAAACATTGACCTGGCTTGGTCAGGCTGTGCTCGCAGAGGGTTTGGTCTGTTTTTGTGTCAAATAACAAGGCTCAGAGTACATTTTCCTACAGGCAGTTATTATGGGAGAGGAGTGTGAATGTAATTCTCCAGTCAGTGCTTGTCGGGGACGTCTGTGCAGCAAGCATATCATGAATGAAAGCCCAGACCCCGAGTCTTTGTCAGAGCTCTCCCCTATTCAAGCCCACTTCAGTCATTAATCACACACTGTCAGACACAGAGACCTCACACATGTGAAAGAGCAGAGAGCTCACATTTTCAGAGACTGGCTTTTTAAAAATGTCAAAAATGTCCCCCCACGCACACACCAAAATATAATGTATTTTATATTTATATATATATATATATATATATATATATATATATATATATATATATATATATATATATATATATATATATATATATATATGTGTGTGTGTGTGTGTGTGTGTGTGTGTGTGTGTGTGTTTAACTCTTTGGGTACCGAAACTTGGCACCGAAAAATGAGACGTAATTTGATACTCGGTACTACCGAAGCATTTCAGTCGGTGCCACAAAAGAACCAAAGTTTGGCACCCAGCCTGAGTTACGAGTGACTGTGATGTTAATACAAACTCAATAAGGGTTCTATGATTTCATTTCTTGCAGAGTAGTTATTGATAAAAACATTACCAGCTCCAAAAAACCCCTTCCCTATGACTGCCCAGCCCTCAGGAGGCTTGTTAGAGGCAGAGCTCTTAGCAGACCTTGGTGTTTGAGGCCCACCCCCAAATGTGTCATATACCAGTTAAGATAACAAGATAAGATAATGCTTTAATGATCCCCTGGGGAGGAAATTCATGAGGAGATCCTTGTGCGATGACCTCATTATTTCAGAAAGTCCTGTGAGGATCTTTTCCTTCTTCTCCAAATGGAAAATTTTGATCAGTTTACAGACAGATCCGGGAATTTCTAGCACACATGAATATGTGGCAGTTTGAAAACCTGTACGTTAAGTATGAGCATGCAGGGTACTTTATATCCATGTTTGAAATTATGGAAAAGCAGAATACCCCTTCTTCAAATTAATGTTTAATTTACTAAAAAATTGATTCAGAGCATCTTTCTTTGTCACAGCACCTCTGAAATCAAACCATTAACACTTCAGAAAGCTTGGGTAAGGTTTAGCTAAGACGCTGGAAGAAATGACTACAAATCAGCTTGTATCTCAAACAGCTGCTTTTGCAGTGTGAGATTGTCACCAGCGCTCTCAGCCATTCAGTTTGTAGGAAAACCAGTGAAGAGAGAGATTCAGTTCAACTATGAGCTGGTCGTAACGGCACCAAAGACTGAGCAGTTTGACACCAACAGTGTCAATAAAACCACCTCAATATACAAAGACACAGAGAGAGGCGGTGATTTCTGTTACAATGATGTACAGTGAAATATTCTTCACATCAAATTAATTTAGATTCAGTTTCAACAAGTAAACAGAGAGAAAACTGTGAAAATGTAGCCTTCAAACAACTCATCAGACTTTCTGATGACAAAATGTTCTTAAATCTTGAAACACTGAATCAAATATAGATATAAACAAAACAAATAAATAACAAAGAAAGGGTAATTTTTCACATATTTTTTTCTGCTTTGACACAACACTAGTTGGCAGCAACACAGACTCTTTTCTAATTTCAGTAAATACACAGAAATAAACATAATTGCTTTGAATTATCGTCTGCAATGGACTGGACTCTGTTCTGTAGACCTGGTTCCCTCTCACAGCTTGGACAAAGATGTCACTCAGGGGACAAATGCAGATTAACTGCTACTTGGGGCCTCAAAGAAAAACAGGAAACTTTTCCGCTCATATCAGAACAGCAAACACAGCCGGCTTACAGAAGAAAGGCGAGAGATTTGAGTAAAAAGTCAGAAATATTTGATAGGATCATTATTCTCAGGAGGAGGTCTGGGATAACACGTCTGTGATGCAGCTTAAAGGTGGGCCAGGGGCCACTGCCTGCTGCTTAAAGACGCATCAAGACCCGGTTATAGGTCTTAAGGTCAAAGGTCAAACAACTGAAAACGAAACTCCCAGTAAATCCTGATTCTGCCTCAGGGATGGGAACTGAACACTTAACATGCCACCAGTCAAACGGCCCGTGGATGACCACTCCTGCTCCACCAATCACAACACAGGGTGAGAGGTCAAACTGCTCTGTAAGGGCCAGCCAGGTATGAGAGGCACCTTGGGAATAGAGGGGGGGGCAATGAGACACATGTTGGCAGACAGCTGACAAAACAGTGATGCTAATAAATTCCACTGAGGGCGTTTGTGAAACTTTTTGGTGTCAACACTCGACAACATTTCCAGCAGGCCAGCTGCCATAAAGTTAACAGAATTACAGGTTTGCATTCACACGTGTGGCTCAACCACAACATTTCAGGAGTGAAGTGCATGTGTGAATCCAGCAGTTCATATCCAGTGGCAGCGAGTTTGTGAAATAACATTGTCCCTCAGGAACAGTGGACCATATGAGTAAAGAAAGCCCCCACAGGTGCAACAAGAGGTGGTGAAGAAAGGTCATGGCATCCTCACTCACTATTGTCTTGCTGACAGACGGGGCAGAGGATGAGATATGGACAGAGGAAGCAGGGGGCTAATGACAAAAGTGGCATTTTTGGAGAAAGGACCACCCAGAAATCAGTGTACAACACACTGGAAATAACAGCAAACACAAACTCTTCTTTACAACAAACGCCACAGAATGATTAAATGTGATTATCAGATTACTTGACGGCCCAAACTGTGCTGAAGATGACGGCCAGATGGGAAACCCTTTGGATGAGCATGAAAAGATGCCTTGCAACAAGATACGACTGCTACAGCTGAGTCCGCCCCGGGGCTTTCAGGTGCACCGACACGTCACTGCACGCAGGATCATCACCGAAACTTCAGACTCTATGACTGTGACAGACACGTCCTTTCAGATGACCAATTTTTCCTGCATGTCTAACAACAACAATGAAAAAAAAAAAATCAGAAAGTACACATAAATACACGTTGACACTTTGATGAGGCGAAGTGAGGAAGGTGAACGTGAGCTGGCAAGCAGGGCAAGACCAGGCAGGCCTGATGTTTGGAGTAGAAACAGTGACCTGCGAATACTCACGGCATTCCTCAGAGACACACTCACACAAAACATCCTCCTCTGTCTGGGAGAAAGAGGTTAAAAGGAGATTAGGCTCAACAAGTTAACCCTTTCCTCTGACAGTCTGGAAAATCTCGACAAAGACGAAGAAAAGGCACACACCCTGCATCGGGGGAGCAGTGTCTCACCACAATGAGAGGGCTGAGGCTGCACCTTCATCACATGATCCAGTCTTTTGAACTTCTCCCTGGGAATTAAAGAAACCCACAAAAGGGGGACAGTAATTTTCCACAGCATAAGTGGCCACTTACTCATTCTCTGTATGTTTTCTATGACATGGTTTTATTGTGAGGCGTGTGGGAGCAGCAAATGGGTGCGAAAGTGATGATGCATGTTGACTGACTGCTGACCTGTTCAAGGCTCCTGTCCTCTAACACAGCAGCTCAACCCCACAGTGAGCCTGTGCTGGACGGCCAGGACAGGAAATCAATGGTTGAATAAATTCACAACCTTCTGTGCTCAACATCATCAAGCTCCTCAGGGATGGATGTTCATATTTTAAACACTGAACGCACGAGGAAAGACCCAGGTCTTCCTTTTTCTGTGGCCTGGATGTAAAACACAAGACAACGATCAAACACAGCTTAACACAGCCTTCTTCAATGGAGACACTTCAGTGATGAAAAACAGAGGAAAGCTCCCTGTAACCCAAATCTTTAATATTCAAGATCCTATTCCTTTCCTTCAGTGTGAAAGTCAGTTGTGTCTGCAAAAAACTATTAAAAACATTTTCTTAGGATAGGGTGCCAAACAGGAAATATATGCAAAAAGATGGTAAACATGTGCATCTTTGATTTATTCCTCCTACATGATTTAAAATATTCACACACAAAGTAAAACTGGAAGAGACGGGTCAAATGTATCAACTTATCACTAGTGCAGCCCAGAATAAAGAAATCTTTATGCCTGTTAGCCAAAATTGCAACAAAACAAAAGTATAAAGCGTTCAGTCGTCGTCTCTGTGTATCAACCACCCTCGAGAAGTTTAAAAGCAGCAGCATCTGCCTTGGCTTATTCTCAAGAACTCTGTTTTTTTGTGGATTTGTAAAAGTGCTGGATCGAACAAAAGTGTCCGTGGGGTGTCAGCGGTGAAGCAGGTGCTGTGCTGGACTGCAGCGGTGAAGAGGGAGCAGAGCCTGAAGGCAATGCTTTGATTCAGCGGTCGATCTGTGCTCAAACTCTCACTTGCTGTTATGAGATTTGGGTTGTGATGGAAAGAATGAGAGTTGAGATCAGAGATGTTAACAATTAATTAAATGTTGAAAAAACACACAAATTCTTTGTTTGATATTCAATCGATCAGGAACAGACGAACAACCTGCAGTCTTATATTATATTCAGCGATCAGGGGGGTGTTTAACCTTTCAAGAGGGGGTATTCTGCTTTCCCATGTTTGAGACATGGATATAACGTCACAATGCTGGATGTTCAAACTAAACGTGTGTAGACTTTTAAACCTCTACATATTCATATGTTGTAGAAATCCCTGAATCTGCCTGTCTGACGACAGTCTTCCAGAGGGCTGGCCAATCAGAGGGCAGGGGGTTTATGGAGCAGGGAGCCTTAAGGAGACAGCAGCTACAACAAAGCATTTTAGACTGAAATAAACTGAAAGAAGAGTTTTCTTAACACCAGCGTGAGAAGTATGGGATTGTTTTTTAGCTGTAACTCATGTGATGTTACTATCGGGGTACCAGAGGTACTCTTTAAAGCATGTTTCCAACTGGCTGACTGGCTTTCCAAACCAGCTACACACAGCAGAGACGCACACTGGGGCTGCACCAGTTCTTCATGAGCTCCTTTATACTGAAGGCAATACACAACAGCCACCAGACATTATCCCATCACTGGACACAAATTTGAAAGACTGGTTGAAAGTCAGCGCAGAGAGATTCTATATTACTCAGTAAGAACAAAAAAGCAAAGAACTGAACGTATATTTCAGTTCAGTTCTCTTGTTGTCCCAAGAGTTATCAATGCCTAAACGTTTACATTTACAAAGATACAACCACATATTAGGTGGTTCAAATCTGCATCTCTAGTACAGACACAAACAGGTCTCCTCTGATTGGTGGCTGCACTCAGCGGCTGTAGAGCCTGAGTGAAGAGCTTCAACATCAAGAGGAATCTCAGAGCAGAGCCATCATTACTCCTTCACATCTAAAGGTGCAGGGGTTGAGGTGGTTCAGGGATCTGATTGGATGAGGTTTTCCGGACACGTCCTACAGAAAGGAGACTCTGGGGTATTCAGAGCTTGTTGGAGGGATTATTTATACCACCTGGCCGAGGAACGCCTCAGGATCCCCTGGGAGAAGCTGGAAAATGTAGCTGGGGAGAGGGACATGGGGCTGGTTTGCTTTGCCCGCTGCCACCGTGACCAAACTCTGGATCAGTGGGAGAAAATAGATGGATGGCTGCTGGAGTAGGCTGGCAACATGAGACTAAAACTCAGGGTCCAGGGACAGAAAATATGTGTTTTGGACAAAACCCCAAGAGTAAAATTTGGTGGCCACAAGTCATATGGCTAAGAAAATGTTGAACCTTTCTCCACTTGTATACGTGTTCCATAACCCTCATTCTTTAGAGATACTTTATACACTTTGTTTAAAAATATCACTCTAATCTGAGGCTGAAAAAAAACCCCTGAACTTTTCAACAACAAACAAGCTGACTTAAGGCATATTAGATTAGTGAGTGAAAACACATGGCACCGGCAGATACTCAGACGCACAGGTAGCTTAACTGAATAACAAGTGTTTTGTTTCTCCAGAACGAGAGTCAGCAGCAAGAGGAGAACAGGGAGCAGTGCCGACTCACTGTCTAATAAAGTCTAATCTCATTAGACCTTTAACAGGCTCCAGCCTGGATCAGACAGCACGGAGGGAGGAGGTACATGCCTACATGGCAGAAATATGAGACAAAAATACAGCTGGTGTCAGTGCCTTGTAAAAGAAAATTACAGGTAGCTCTTAAATCCACCGACACCGACCGTCCAGAAGGTCATGGCTACTCGTAGACCTCCGTGGGAAACGGAGAGGAGGCGAGAGAAAAGCGTGAGCGTGTTGAGAGAGCCGGAATGAACAGACTGGGGCTCTGTCTTGAAAAGTTCCCAGTGGAAAGCAGTGAGTGTGTGTGTTTGCCAGCGTGTGGGCAGCGTGCGGGTGTAATGATGGGGTTGTGTCGCGCAGGCAGAGGTCAGCCAGCCGGCCAAGAGGAAAGGCTTCAACAACAATATGATGTCATCAAAGAGGGCCAGCGTGACTCATCGACCTCAGACGAAGGAGGTACAGAGGAATTTTAATGAGATACCTCCACATGAGGAAGCCATAAACAACATTCTTCTTCTCTGGAGAAATAAACCGAGAACAAAGAGACGCGACCGAACACAGAACAAACTTTGACTCAAAAATAACCGGAGAGGAAAAACTTTTCAAATGTCTGACTGAAAAAAAAAAGCAGTCGTTCATTTCTGCTTGTGTACAATCTGTTCAGATATTACAAAGATTTTGAGTATTAGAAGCAGCTGGATGGGGAATCAACTGAGAGACCTATAAAAAGAGAGAAAGCTTTCTTTAAATAAAGCTCTCATTACCAAAGAAGAGACAATGGCCTGATTATATCCCCAAGAGCTGAGCGAAGAATAGTGTCTCATTTCCCATCTACTAAACACACAAAGACTCACACACACTCATCTATTAAACAGCTGAAAGAAGACATTATTGTCAATTAAAGCCTATTACGAAGCATTACTACACACATTAAATGTGTCTGACTAAAAGCAGAGCGAACCGTCAAACAGCATCGATGCAGTCAGTGTTGTATTTAGAAAACTCAAGCACAGATCAGTCGTTGCTCATTGTGTTATCTCAGAAGAATAACACACCCATGGCTTCCTTTGAAAGTCGTCTATTTCTAAACTGCAGCGCAAAAAGTTTCTGCAATGTCATTTTTTCCTCCAAATCCTCACTACCCTGAGTCAAACAAGGCTGGAATCTGTCGTCATATAGCACTACAATAACAAAGGTTGGCTGAAACTCTATTGAATTTTATTGGTGAAAATGACGATAAAACATCAACATTATGATGCATCATAGTAGAGGAAAAGGTTGCGCTCTGTCAGGTCTGTCATGTTTACAAAATGTGCAAATAAGGTCGAAAAATTAGGGATGAGTTGTGATTTTGAATAATCGTATAATAATTAAAAACAGAATAGTTCAAGTAACCATTGTTTTAACCAGCCCCTGGTTGTGATGAGATTTAAGAGCCAGTCAGGGCTACTTGACTTATGTCATAAAACAACAACAAAATGTCCATAACAAGATAAAAACATTCTCAATAACAAGAGATGGTTTCATTTCCAGTTGTTGTGCAGAGCTGTGAGATTCAAAACTGGAGAAAAACACAAACTCCTGCACCGCGCAAGGGTTCTGAGAGGAAGTTTACAAAAAATGAGATGCCCATCCCTCCTAAGAATGTTGGGTTTTTAAAAGCACATTGGAGATTTAAACTTTTGATGCATTGTCAGGAGTTTGCCAGCCTTTGTGGCATCACATAAAGTTCTTTTGTGAACTTGCAAATTTCTTTGAAAATTAACATAAGACACCAAATCTTCCTCTCAAACAAATGAATTCCTCATAAAGTAACTGAGCTGTGGTGAAAAACACAATGCTTTTAGCATGAACGCTAAAGCTAACTGATAATAAGGATGAAATGATAAAAATTAAGACCGCATGGTGTGGAAAAAGTGCAGTTTAAGTGCTCAGTACAGCAATAATATGTGTATACTAGCTATACGTCTACCTGTTTTATTTGACCTGTGTTTGTCATATTTTCCTCCTTAATCCAAAAAGCACATCTTTAGGAGAGTTTTTAGGAGTTTTGTGCATGTGTGAATACAACTTAATCCTTTTCCCTCTCGATGGTTGGCTTCGACCCCCTGGCAGCCGTGACTCCTGAACCCTGACCTTTGGCTTCAACAGCTTCACTCTCACACAAAAAAATACCACCAAGCTATCTGTTCTGAATCTGTGTGAGCAAAATATCCTTTTATGTGAGTCAACAAGGCAGAGGGGAAGACACAACATCCATGTAAGAGAACACCGCAGTGTAGGTGAGTCACCGACGTGACTGTGGAGAGTTCAGACGACCACAGAACAATCAGGACGAGCTTTTACGTTTACCTCATCAAAGGAATGCCAGCACACGCTGTCCAACAACTGCTGCAACCCTGAGATAGTAAGAGGAGGGGGCAGAAAGCTGACTCACAAAACATTTGTCCCTTTTGGTCCTGACGCCTTCACCTAACACTCATCAGCCTCTCGTACTGGAAGCCTTGCATACACACACAATCTCTGCCGGTCGCTCTACACGTGTCGGTCAGTGGTGAAGATCAGAGGGGGCTCCAGACAAAACCCTGTTGTGCATCTGTCAGGCGGTCCCCACCTCCCTCCCCTCCCTGCTGTATAAGAATTGTGAGGTGGAGCTCAGCTTGAACAGAGGGCACGACACCAGAGGAGCTGCTCCAAAACCTCCAAATTCCCCTGAAGAACAGGGTGACAGGCGCTGAACAATAAAGAAGTGGGACTTGAGGGTGTCACCCAGGGGCAGTGAAGCGCTCAGTCCCCACAGAGCGCTGAGCACAGATCAGACCGGCAATCAGTGACAGCTTTGATCTCCGCCTTTTATGTTGTAAAAACGTTACACCTGCACAGCCGTGTCCTTTCTTGTTCTCTGTCACCAGCAGAACGCCTCAGGAGTGAAGATAAGACACGAGGGACGCCATTTGTGCTTTCTGCAAAAATGTAGGAAGCTAAAGAAACAGATTTCGAGCACTTTTCACAATTACACACTCAGACAAAACACTTTCATGGGGGAGGACTTTACTCGACATGCCTACACTGAGGGATTACAATCGACTGTCAATCCCAGAAAAACACAAAAGAGAGGTGAAAGAATGTGCTAGTTTCAAGTGTCCACCTCTTTATCGCCAACAAACAGGCTCCTCGGAGTCCAGGGAAATTCCACATCGCAGAAACAGCTTTGAAACGAAGCACGGATACTGTGAAGTGATACCAGTGTGGTAAATGAGGCGGGTTCCCCCGGTAGCGATTTTACAGCGAGGTCTCTGATCTTCGTACCTGCATGGCCAAGTAGACACATTATCAGCTCTTTGACATTCCAGTAATTCTACACAAGACCTCCACATCTTTTCATCTCAACTATCCTCCCTACGTGGAGACCAGTTCTAAGAAAAGAAAAAAAGAGGGGTTTTGCATTTTCTACATTTTTGTGTGCTCACATTTGAGGCTTAAATGGACAGAAATTTACACTTAAAAATATCCTCCATTGCTAGATTTCTGTACAGTCACAGCTGGAAATGTTAAAAGTAAAAATGTTGTTATATTCTTGATTTAGCTCCTGATGTGATCATGTTTCATTAGCCTCAGGGGTTCCGTGATAAAATTCTGTGAGGAGAGGAGAATCAATACACATTTTCTTTATTCAATAAGCAGAAGAGGATGGTGAAGAAAGGGGAACACACAATATGAATTGTTCTGCTCAATAAAGAGAGTACTTCGTTGATTATTTTTCAAAACACAATTTTATCCCACGAAATAACCCATAAAAGCTTCTTTCACTTATTAACAAGCTCACTAATTCTGACACAGAAGGTGGTGGGAAGTGATCTGCTCAGTGCTCACTGTTGCAGAGGAGAAGACCAAGAAGCAACAGGCTAACAAGAGAGTGTCAGTGGCCTCACTGGTGTGGATGTTTGTCACTGTTTTAAAGGATAACTTGACTTCAATTTGCTGTGAGCATTGAGAGAGGAGGGAAAAACGTCCTCAAGCCTCAACACAAGAAATCTGTTATGTTCCCTGAAAGTCGTCAATGCAGATGACCGATGTACCGAGCAGCGTAGCCACAGCTAGCAAGAGCATCGACAACAGTTAACCCTGTCGAGCTCTTTCAGCAGGAATCAAAAACTGTAGAGTTTATCAAAGACGACCCAAAACTGAGGCGACTGATGGAAAAACAAGTGGATTCACAGCTTCTGATGACGCATCAAGGATTCCCCCAGCTAGTAGCATCTGTATCCTGAGTCCCTGCTGTACCCTCAGGTGTGCAGAAAATACAAGATCCACATTATTCAGAGCAGCAGCTGTTAGAATCAGCTCAAAGATAATCCAAACTCTGAATCTTCAGTGAAAACAGATTCTCTAGTTGGACAAATAACAGATGAATTTCTCTAAATAGTTGTTCACTGAAGGGGTTAAAAAGCATCATCCATGTTTTCATGACAGTTAGTGATTCTGTCTGCCAGAAAAAGAGCAGTTTGGTACAAAATAATACTAGAAGTGAGTTTTTGACAAGGCTAGCTTCAATACAGCTCTACACACCAAAGTCTGAGCAGAGCAAAGAAATTAACACCATCATGTGGTTTTGAGTTTTAAGAAGAAAAAGGCTAAATGAGAAGGCAGGTCTTGGTTTTCCCAGAGAGGAGGTTTTTCAGCACTAAAGCCAGCTGATCTGAGACATTATATTGGTAACACCTTGTCCTACAGTGTTTCCACAAAATCACATAAAGATCAACATGTGTTAGTTTGAGCAAACAGAAACAAACAGAAAAGGATTCGATGGTGTTGTTTTTCTTGTTCTATGAGTCTGTGTAGGAAAAAAAAAAAGATCATCTCTGATTCATGGAACTCTGAAGCGAGGCTCCCTTCACTCCACTTTTTTTCTTCGGCTTCTCTCACCACACTTTACAACTCCTCCTCTCAGTAATGCAGATAAAACAACCACCATGTTGTCCCACCCTGCTTCTCTCACGTACATCCACAGGCCACACCACGGCAGGGATCTCAAGTGCGAGGAAAGACTCTGGCACACAGCATTGTCTGTGACTAAGAAAGAACTGAGAGGCCTTCTCATGAGTAAAGCCCAGCTGCAGTCGGCACAGAGAGCAGACTCATTTGTTGGCTCAACTATTAACTGCTCTCAATCACTGCCATTATGATGTTGGGCTGCTAGTCAACTGGCTGGCTTGGGATCACCGTGATAACCGTTAATCCACAGTGAGATTAGGGAGCCAGTAATGCAACATGCTGCTTTTAATCCACACAGATTTTCTCTGTTTTGTTTCAGCCTGACCCTAACAATGGGAAACACATTCATGCTCACTGATCCATGCTCACTCATGGGGAGAATACTCACCCGGACGAGGGTGCTCTTAGCCTGAGCTCGCTGCGGCTGCGCTCCTGGGGTGCCCTGGTCCCTGCTCGCGCTGCTGTGCGCCCTGGCCACGGCTCCTGACGTACCGTTTGTGCAGACCCCAGACCCAGGACCAGCCCTGCGAGGTCTCTGCTTGATGCCATCCAACAGGCGCACCAGGAGGATGTTGCTGGGGAGTTCATCCACGGCGCACTCCACCAGCGTGCGGCACTCCGGACAGCGCAGCTCTCCACGCGAGCCCAGGATGCCTTGGAGGCATCGTCTGCAGAAGGTGTGCTGACAGGGAAGAACCTTGGCAGAGGCGTCCAGGCGCTCCAGACAAACAGGGCACTCGAGTAAATCCAACAACACTGACTCGTCCATTCTCTGCGTGAAACGCCTCTACTTCAGCAGAAAAACATGGTGCTGACAGGGGACCAGGGCCGTCATGTCACTCCCATGCCTCGGCCGTGGCCATGGCATCTGCATCAGCTTTAAACAGGGTCAAGATATGCAAATGAGTCATCAGTGAAAACAAAGAAATGGGTCATGGTATGCACCCGGCAGACATCACATCGGCTTCAACTGTTCGCTGGAGCTTCGTTTGAGTCGCTCGTTCAAAAGATCAAAAGAAAAGACACCAAACTGACTCTTACTCTGTCAGATCTTATTTTATCTTTCAGCTGCGCTGCTGAACACTGAAAAATGCAAGAGCTGCAACACAGCACTGACTTTTTTTTGTGTTCACTGTCCACATGATTTTTGACAGAGGCCTCCTCCTTTACGAATCAAACAGACTAGACAGACTAAATCAGAGTAAGAGAAGAATAAAACAATTTAACATTAAAAACCTGTTTATCAGAACTATTCCTTGGGTGTTTTGGGGACTGTGAGCCCATACTCAATAGTATTTCAAAAAAATTTAAGTGTCTTAAAGGGTTGAGAAAAAATAGGAAATTAGAGAAATCTTTATGCCAGGACAAGAGTCTGTAAAAGTGGTCATGAGATGCAGGAAAGCTCATATTAATAAAGTAAATTTAAAGAAAACTACATTAAACATTTGCCTCACAGGTAAAACATGAGCATCTACTATCTTGGTTGGAATTTTTTTGTGGAGCTAAACTAAAAAAGCTTGAAAAAACAGTCAAAGTGTCATATTTAAAAGCTGAATCCAGGCGAAGAAATGTTACCACTTAGTTATGAACAGTGCATGTTAATGTATAAAAACAGGACAATGCATCAAGAGTTTTTAATCCTTATATTGGAAAAAAATGACGGGATATTTGGATAAAATCTGAGTATCTTTAATGCAATAACCTCTGGTTTTGTGACAACCTCTTTAACACCAAACACAACTGCTTATGAAATCTGAGCAAAGGAACCAACATAAAACCTCTCATGTGACGTATTCATGACAAATTGATCATGCTTTGGGGAATCTGTAGTAGCGATGTTTTCCTCCAGCCCTGACGCGTTCACTGACACATGTAATACTGCAGCATTGTGACTGACACAGAGACAGACAGAACTACTGTCTTGTTGTGTGCCTTGAGGGATTCACTGCCAAGTTAATCTAATTTAGTCGACACGGATAACTACACCTGCAGACTGTGATCCTGGATCATTAGACCCGGAAACTTCTGTGGGATTTACACGCCGTGAAGAAACAGAAAAACCTGCACGGAACGGTGCAAGTGAGGGACTGTGATTTGTAGTTATGAGGCAGAAACATGTAAAGAATTTCACCTCGAGTGTCATCAGTTCACTGTATTAATCAGACTACGAGGAAATCAGCCTCATGTCACCGGTTTAGAGATTTTAACACCATAAGAAGGCATTTCAGAGGTAAAATCTGAATTTCCTGTGCTTTTTTAACGGGAGCGTAACGTTACTCAGAAAATGTCAATATTACGTAAGAGCATGAAAAACATGGAGCGAAACTTATGAGACTTTTATAACACTTCTATCAAGCTCAGCAGTGTATTTACTCGTAAAATGACAAGCTGAAGTGTAAAATAAAGCAAGTTTACAAGCAAAAGTTGATCACTGGCGGGGGACTACTTTAACGTTGTCATACTTCAAGTAGTTTAAAGTTTTTAAGAGGCTCAGTAGTTTGAGCAATGCTTTTAAACACTTTTCAAATGTCCTTTATTTATCAGTAACATTTCCACATAAACATCCCATTAAATACAAGTTACCTTACCTCTTCCAAAACAGGACTCCTCCTCTTGTTGCCTCGTATCTCCCAATTTCTGCTAGTTAGCAAGCTACCAGCTCTCTACAAGCCACTTCTACCGAGTGCCCGCCAACAAAAAAACAAGTTTTCTTCCAAAAGATGTTTTCTTACAGAAAGTGCAGGGTTTAGTACAAAGAGACCTCCACTATATATTTAAACAAAACCTAACATGAAAAGGAAACAGGCGAGACAACGGAACTCTAACTGCACCCACCGCCATGCTAGTCCCTACTTCTGTTCTGCTGCTGGAAACGAGCGGAGAGGGGGAGGGAGTGTGGGGCCTTCAGGGGCTGTCGGGAAATAAGGGAACTCCGCGAGGATGTCTGAATACAGAATAAAGAGTAAAAAGATTACCTAAATGAACTAAATGTATTTAAAAAAGGACAGTTCTGCTCATTAACTTTCAATATTTTCTTCAGTTCATCTGTAATTCTTTGTTTTTACTTCAACAACGATACTCTATCTTTCATATTGCGCTCATGCATTTTGATTAACTACTACTACTACTACTACTACTACTACTACTACTACTACTACTACTACTAATAATAATAATAATAATAATAATAATAATAGTTAACCTATTAATTACAAATAATATTTAAAAATTAACTAAAAGTGGCCATTGGGTTGATGAAAGCCAAAGCAAAAATATATAGTCCTTGGCCAAAAAGATAAAGAGGAAAAGTTAATTACCTGCAAAAAAAATAAATAACTCATTTTGACTCATTGTTATCAAAATATATGTTTCATAGTTCTAAAGTTGAGAAAATATTAAGCTATCGAGAAAGCATAAATATAATGTATGGGTGCACATCTTCTTGGGGCATACAATAACTAACTAACTAACTAACTAACTAAATAAATAAATAAATAAATAAATACATAACTAAATGAATGAATGAATGAATGAATGAATGAATGAATGAATGAATGAACAATTAAAAGCCCTTTTCTGGACATATTTTCCTTTTATTCTCGTTTACTCGCAAGCCAAATTGTACCACCACTGTTAAAATAAGATATTCCGAGGTGCACCTGAAAGCAGCATCCGGCGTTGTCAAACGGGCGTGAACTGAATCGAATAAATGAAATTTAATGATGTGTCAAAGAGCAGCATCTTTTCCCCGGCGGACTGGAAAATATGTTTTGGGTTTCACAGAACAGGCACAGAAATGTGTATGAAAAGCTGTGAAAAGAAAATAATATCATTAACTCTAAATTAGTTGTTTGGTTTGCTCTTAAGCAACATGTTCAGTCCGGTTACTATTTACTCTACCCTGAGATATATGTGGACAAAAAAATGGTACTGTGAACAAAACTGATGCAGAATGTGATCAAATGAATTACTTTCAATTTTAATTTTGTAATTGACTTTAAGTAGGTGAGTGACATCTGGTGGCCACATATCCCATTCATTTCAAGG
This sequence comes from Labroides dimidiatus, assembly GCA_030710495.1. Lineage (NCBI taxonomy): Eukaryota > Metazoa > Chordata > Actinopteri > Labriformes > Labridae > Labroides > Labroides dimidiatus. The sequence continues at coordinate 24,976,705 of CM061146.1, forward strand.
AGAAACGTGCAGATTTTTGCCCATATTTGACACTTCTGTCTCTCGAGCAGCAGCATACAGTCCTGGGACGACCAACTAATACAGAACCCACCATGAATAAAGGATATGTTCTTCCTAGCGCACAAAAATATTTTCAAAATAGTCTTGATTCAAAATATATTTTGTGCAGACATTTGATATTCCACAATAAAGCCGCAGAAAAACAAATACATTGATTTGGATTATACAGCTTTTCTGTATCTTTTCTGGATGCTAAAGAAAATTTATTTAAAAAACACGGTGAGCTAATATTTAAACGATATATTTGTAATAGACCTGTGACTCTTTATAACCTTCACAGCAAAGCACCAAACTACTTGAGGGAGAGGAGGAGGAGGAGGAGGAGTGAGACAGAGGCAGACAATAAACATGTGATTTATTTTTATCTCATTCTGAGGACGCTGCATATTGAGCAAGAGGGAGAGATGAAGGGGAGGGAGAAAGAGCAATAAAGAAGGAGATTTATATGGAGGTGGCTCTCTGCTGTCACATGTGATCCCACAGGAGAAGGCATGAGCCCTCAGGTCATATTTCCACACCGTGAGGAGGCAGCAAGACCGCCCCTCCACCTCTGCTCAGACAATGGCCCCTCTGCCCTCTTTCAGTGCCTGACCCCTGGATGTCTAACCCCACATTCATGTTCTGCTCTCACTCAGGGTTGCATTTGTGAAAATGCTCCAGCAAACATAGCTTAATGTCATTCAGGAAGGCAGCAGGAATGATTTGCAGGCCATAATCTTGCATGATGACTAAACCTGGGGGCAAGAACAAGATCACTGCACACATGAAAACAGGCACACACTCGTATGATGGAGGTGACAGCTGTGTCACTGCCTATAAATGTGGACGAGGATGGCCAGAGATGAGATGACAAGACATATGTCCCAATTCCATGTAGCCTGACAGAAATCTTCCCCCCACCATGATTGTGTGGTTCATTTCTGTAAAGAGATGTTCAGGATGAAAAGTGCTGAAACGCAACAAAAACCAAAGCTCAGGGTCATGATACCCTTTTTAAAATAATGACATCGAAACAAAAACCAGACCAAAAATCTCCAGGGCTCAATATGCAGTGAAGATCAGGACACTCTCCTCCACTGATCTCAATTTGTATTACTTTGATAAGGCTTTCAAACTTACCAACCCAGCCCGAGGCAACCTGCTTTCAAATTAGATTAGGGAGCAAAGCTGAATGTCAATGAAGGCAGTGTGATAACGGTTCAGTGCGTATATTTCTCTGTGGGGTGATTTTATTTCCCTCAGAGAGCCAAACACAGTCCGTATGGAAAAAACCCAACCCAGAATAAATCAACCTGAGCATAATGTGTCAAAAATGGACGGAATGTTGGCTCGTTTGGTGCTGTAACCTATCACATATCAACAATCTGATCAGTCTTTTTGCCTCCCTCATGGGCATCTCTAATTTCAGCTGATTTATCTTCTTTCAAAGATTTCATAAACAAAAACTGCAGAGGAGACTTTTGTTCTATTTGTGGAGATAAAATTAAGGTCTCTCTTTGTGTTCAGCTGCTGCAGGCCTAAGAGGAGTGTTTTAATGAAATCAGAGACCATTTTTTTAGCCAGACAATCTAAAAGTGGAAAAGTTGACACCCTAATGAATAAAACCTTCAGTGCAGCCATAACTTGATTCCAGCTGAGCTGTTCAGCATCATTCCCTCATGAAATACTTTAAGCAAAGCCATAAGCAGTTTGTCAGAAGCCCACACGCTCTTATTCGTTGCACTGCCTCCATGTTCTGTAAACGCCTGTGAAAAATGCAAATCACCGCTGAGATAAAACGACCACGCGTGCATAAAACAAGTCTCACAGCAGGACATAAAACAGAATCAGTAAATAGAACAACAAACAAACACGATGCCACCACACAGCATGAATATTGAATGACCTGCTCGGTTACTGGAAAGCCAGAACCCACCGGAAGCAGAGCACAGCACAAAATCAGCGTTGAGTTTCCAGAGAGGAAACGAGACATTCATCATCTCTTAAGTTCATAAACTGGTGAAAAAGATTATACCAGGATAAGGATGATCATCTTTCAGAAAATAAAGACTTCGTCACTTTTTTTTTTGTCTGAAAAAAACATCAGGTTAAAAAAACCTCATAGACTTTTCTTCATTTTTATCTCTGTTAGGCTTCTGTCATTTTAACACTTAAAGAGAAAAGAGAAAGAAAGGGAAAAAAACACACCTGCCAAAATTACTTTCTCAACAGATTTTACAAAGTACCTGTAAGTTGAGCCCGACAGACTATTTCCCACTCACTAAAATCATTTTGTCACCTGTTTCACTTTAAAATCAGTGACTAGGAACAGTAATCAAAGATCTAAATTCACCCGACAAAACTTTTTCATTTCTCCAAATTTAAATGGTAAAATGGAATGGTAAATGGACCAGTACTTATATAGCGCTTTTCTAGTCTTACCGACTACTCAAAGCGCTTTACACTGCTAGCCAATCACATCACATTCACACACTGATGGCCAGCTTAAGCTAATCAAACCATCAGCTATGTCTAACATTCACGCGACATTCAAACACCACTGAACAACAGTTGGAGCAACTTGGGGTTCAGCATCTTGCTCTAGGACACTTCAGCATGTGACAGCAGGAGCTGGAATTGAACCTATAACCTTCTGATTGTGGGGCGACAACTCTACCACTGCTCCACAGCCACCTGAAATTCAAAAAAACTTTCCTATAACTTTTTTTTTTTTTTTTTCCCAAATTCAGCAGCACAGGAACGAAAACTGCTTGGATCAGACCCAGAAAAAGGATCTGGTCATCAGATTTTTCTGCATAATTTCTGCCTGCTAAAGTTCCTGTGTGGAGTTTTTGACTCACCTTATCACAGTATATATATATTTTTTCATTACTATATTGGCATGCATTTTCTCTTTTATTGGACAGGACAGCTGAAGAGAGACAAGAAATATGGGGAGTAGAGGAGGGTAGGGTAGAGTAGTACTTTTTGGTACAGTTGGCACCACAAATAATTTTATTTATCATTATTATTTTTCTTGGATGGAACGTTAAAGGGTTAAAAATGAAATAGACTTTATATTTGTTACATTTAAAACGTGGAAGTTAAATGGTTAAAAGGAGAGGAATTTAAAGGGTTAAAACAAAAATCTGTAATTGCAAAATAACCCTAAATCAGCTGTCAGAAACCATGCAAAATGGTACATTAGATCAGGAAAAAACAACTTATAAAAAAGTCTTATAAAGGCAGCACAGCTCCAAAACGGCATTTTCCTTTATTTACCGTGAGTAAAAAATGCCTCCGTCAATAACTTTGCTGTGCTCAAACTCAAAGAAAACACACATCTTCTTCTGCCGCCCTAAATCACACACGGTGTTAGAAGAGCTCTGGAGGCTCCTGTTATATTATTCCTCAGGGATAAAACCACAAATAAATCCTGCTGACAGAGAGGTGAGCGGTCTGAGGGGGGATTAATCCTGTGGACTCACTGCTGCACACAGTCCAGACCAAACCTTTTCCACACCCGACAACTCTTTCCAATTTCGGTCCAGTTAAAAAAAAAAAAAAATCAAAAATACAAATCTATTAGGTTTTTATAAAAAGTGTTTATTCATAAAAAGATTTACAATTTTTATTTAAGAATCAAAAACCATTTATCGTTAGCATCTGTACCATTGCTTCATTGTTTACATCAGTTCGGCTCTCCACTCACCGCTGTGACGCTCATCACAGTCTTGCTACAGTACCCTGGTAACAAAGTGCTTTCTCAGTTTTAATCTGGGTTAACTGACACAGTAAGAAATCTGAAAATAACAATTTTTATCTTCTTGTCTGGTGAAAAGAGCGGTAAGAAAAAGAGGTTGAACTGGTTCTGAGTAAATCTGTTCGTTTAGTGTGTGACCTGGTTTTAAAGCTTTACGGGCGAGTGTGTGACAGTTAGAAAGAGAGCACCTGAGAGGACCAGATCTTTGCCCGCTAAGTAGAAAAGATTCGCACTAAATCCGTGACAAACTAATACACAACCAGCTCTACGCTAACAGTCAACATAAATACATGAGTCCCATTCATTAACAGACACAAACGTTCATGAAGATCTGACAGAAACTGAAGTAAACTTTGGTTAATAAGAACACGAGTATGATAATGCACTTCCGAATGAACACTGGTGAGAAAAGTAGAGTCAAAAGTAGGAAACGCAGCTTTGAGTGTTCTACTTATTCATCATGCAAGTGTGCCTGAAACACTGTTAGATGCAAGGCTGCCACTCTTCATGCATAGATCCTTCTGCCAATGATGTGCGTCACCGGAAGACGTCAGATAGCCAGCAGATTGTCAAAGCAACCAGCAGCTGCAATGAGTTGCAGGAATCATCATTCATCATTATCTGAAAAGAGAGAGAGAGGAAGAGGAGGGAGAGAATTATGTCCGGGCGTGGAGTTCGTTTAAGGGTCAAAGGTGATCGGTTATTTGTAGACCTTTTGTGAAGCATGTCTGTCAAAAATAAGAGAATAAAAGCATGTACAGACTTAAAAAAAGAGAGAACACGCACAAAAAGACAGCTCGGAGGGAGTTTTAACATGGCAATCCTCAATCAAACACGGAGGAGAAATGTCATCTGCTGGCTGTCCTGCATGTGTTCTCTCATGCAGCAACAAAAATGAGACGAAGAATCTGCGTAAAAAACGCCACAAAGCCGTCCACTTCTCTCCGGGTGCAGTTGCTGGTGAGCTGTAAGAGCCAGTTGATGACACTTCCCAGTCGACTCCTCTCATTGGTTAATGCAGGTTCTCTATCAGAGGCAGTCTGAGCACTCATCAGAAATATCAAACACGTTCATATCTGTGATTCCAGAGTAAGATAGGGGCATCGACTCCAAACACTTGAGGCTGATTTGGGCTAATAATCAGTAATGATGAGCCCTGAAACAGGCCACGCCCCTCGCCCCCTGATTGCAGAGAGGGAAAATGAGGCCATAAAGGCCTTGTACAGTGTAGAAAAGTGTTTTCAAAAACAAACATCCACCCTCATTTGTTTTTAAAAATACTTTCACACCTGATCATTTACAAAAAAGGCTCTGAGCATGCCAAACTCATATGTGGCAGTGTTTTTCAACATGAAACCCATGCCAGCCAATCAGAATGAACACCCATCATTCTGTTTCTTCCTCCAAACATGGCGCTGGGATTTTTTGTTTGGACTGACAAAGAGGTCCACTTTATTTCAAAAATAGTTTTAGAGTATAAACTTGACTAAACACTAAAAAAACTAAAATGCCTGCAGCATTTATGCTCGCCATATTTATGCCTGCCATAAACAAACAACACATATATGTGACGTCAATTGATTTTTCTTTGTCCCCAGCTGTGACGCTTGAGAACCAAAAGTTCTGTTTCCTGGTGTTTAAATGAAATCGGAGTGTTCCAAAATCTTCACTGTGGCCGAAGTTTTCAGAAAAGTTTGTTTTAGTGACGTAAAACTGCAGTTTTGTGTGGATGATAGTCCTAAACATATAAAAACATGCACAGTTTCCCAGATACCTGGCTACCTGTGGACAGGGCGTAAAGCTGGCTTAAAATTGTCTCGTGTGTTGCAAACTTTAGTGTCTGACAGCATCACAGAACACATCCTCACCAAGCAGACTTTTTCAAAGACACTGATTTTTTTTTTCTTAATGCTTTAAAACTCATCGGCGCTCTGGTACTCCCATTTTATGAGTGCTCTTTAAATTACCGTAATTCCTCAACAATTTGGGCCAGCAAGAAAATTCAAACAGCGCCTTAAAAAAGAAAAGCCAAGCTGTAAGGTGATACTCGGGGTATTACGGTACTGCACAGGGACTAAAGTGCAAAGACGTTCCAGTCACAGACAATAACTGATGCAAGCTGTTCTCATTACCGTAACCTTTCAACAATTTGGGCTGGAGAAAAAAAAGCAAACCGTTCCTGACAGAAGAGAAGATGAGCTCTCTGTTCAAAGCCATCAGACTCCACAGATCAAGAAAGTCATTTTGACTCACAGAACACAGGAGTTGCTGATCTTCTGCTTGAAGGTGAAATATAACAAGTGTCCGGATCACTCCATCAATATGAAAGTCTCAAGAGGTGACAGGACCAAGTTATCCCACCTCTGTGCCCGCATCAGAGGCAAAAGTTGCTCACAGGAGCTTTAATTTGACCACACTTTGATCTGAAAACCAGGTATTTGTAACCATCCCATCACTGCAATCTGTGTAAATTAGAAAATACTAGTATGTAAAAGTTGTGTCAAAGATGATAATCACAAGGTCAGCATTGTTGTCTCTAACATCAGCATTCTGGTATTCTCACGGCATTCAAAGCACCCGTGTGACTGTACTGCAGGACTACAGTACCTGATTTTATGCTAAAATAGATCCAGTGTTTTTGCTGCAAGGATGGGAGCTGTAAACTCCATCTTTCACAGATCTCGAGATAGTTCCTCAGGGGAGATGTGTGACATTTGCATCCCCTTTTTCTCCTGCTGAAGGCAGTAAAAATAGAAAACAAAAGAATCTATCAAAAGAGAGTTTATCTGAAGCCTGCTCTCTTCCTCAGGGGAGCCTGTCAAACTCAGCAGAAGTACCACCCCTCCTTCTCCTCCTCTCCCAGTTTCTGCTGTGACCTCGCTCTGACAACGGAGTTTGAATCAAACATCACCGCTCAGCTCAAAAAACAGTGAAGGGTGAAAATGTACGTTGAAAAGGTTTGACTTTCACTGTGTGCGGTACGTCTGACAGATTTAAGAGAAAAATGAACATTGTAAAGGTTGTAATTTAAGTTACACAGAATGTCTAAATAATAAAATGGTTAAAGTACTTTAAGTCAGCTGAGAACTATCATCACTAACCTTCTTGATAAGCTCCATCGGCCATCACTAGATGAAGGATGTTAGGATACAGATGCTGATGCTCCGTTCCCAGAATGCTGAAAACCAAACTGGAGCCCAGGTCGATATTCTCATCCTCATCTTCATGTATCGCCTGAAGTGAATGAAAACAAACACCCTTTGATCAGTCGTATGTTTCAGCACTGAACCGTGTAAACAGAGAAACACCTCCCACCTTTATCTTGTTGTACGCTTCAATGAACTTCTCAAAGCCCATCTGCTGCTCCAGGTTGAAGCGGAGCTCTTCCAGGCGGCTGAAGATGCTGTCATGATGCGCAGCCTCAATGCCTTGGTCCTCTCCACTGCCATCTGTGGAGCAATACAGGTTATCAGATCTCATTACAGTGCTTCACTGAGGCCTGACGTACTGTGTGACTGTGTGACTGTGTGACTGTGAGAATGTTGTGTTGGAACGAGGGGACTGTTTACGATTCCCAAATACAGTTCACAAATTATGTGCTCACACAGACTGTTAAGCCCAGCCTGAGCACTTACACACTGTACCTGTTTAAATGAGATGGAGCACTGAAAATATGGACAAAGCTTCCTCTTAAAGCTCACAGGTAGAAGGGGAAGTCAGATATAATCACTTTGCAATGCAAATAAAGTACAATCACCACTTTTCTGACGTGTCAACAAAAACAGAAAATGTAGAAGTTTCATAAAAGTTAAATTTATGGTAAAACTGTTGTAGGACGAGAATCATAGAGATCATTTTGCACAGCTACAATCAGGAACAGAAGCACTGTTGGAGTTTGAGGATTGGCTTGTAGCTTCGCTTTCACTTTGAGAGAATAAGTACTATCAGCTGGCCAAAATAACAAACATGTCAGAAATTCATCCGACCTGTTGGAGGCAGCGTATCGGGCTGTGACTGGCCCTCTATGATGAAGCTGAAATCCAGCCCGACTTTAAAATAAGTCTTCTGACTTCAATTCATACAGCGTCTACCTGACTTTAAGGAAATATTTCACATCATTTATTATTTGTGCACCCTTAAATTGTAATAATTTCTTTGTGATTATCATTATTTGACCCTCGTAAATGTGTTTAGATCAACAATCAACATGATCAACTTTATGCTAGTTACGTGTGATCCACTGATTAATCATATTCAGTCCAACTCTGTTATATTATTCTAACAAGTCTTACAGACTAAATGTTTTGATTACAAAATGTGAATTTTCAAATGTTTCTGCTTTGGTAATAACACCACTGAGTTTTTCATGCCAGCAAAGCAATCTGAATAATTTTTTTTGGGGGGGATCAACAAGTTTTTGAGTAGCTTCAGTAGATTATCATTTGTGATGCCGCTGACACGTCCAGATTGTCTCTCAAGTTATTTAACCAGCTAGTTTTGTCCATATAGGGCATGGCTACCTTCACTGAAGTAAAGGGACGGACCTTTAGCCTCTTTGTAGACATCTACAGGGTGCAAATCTTTCAGTTTTACCAGTAAGGCCCGCTCTCAACAATGGGCTACAAAACTCTGTATCAAACACAAATGGAAAACATCACAGAGACGACGTCCATATATTATACAAGCTATGGAAAGTCCCTACATGAATCCACCATCTTTAAGTGCGATCCTTCTTTAAAAGAAGAAAAAGTTGACTCAATGAAAAAAATGATATTAACTCAGATAACAGAAGCCCACCAGAGTCCATCATGGCCTTGATCAGCTCCTTTTTGTGTAATTTTGTTGCGCTTTCCAAACTCAGCCGTGAAATTAAATTAATATTAAGCTTTAAGTTGTACTTAAATTGACACTATATTTCTATTTTTTTATTTAGGTTAAAACATTTGCGTTTTTTACTCTGTTGTTAATTTACTGTGGTTAATTTGCTGCTCTGTGTGCCTTGAATTGACCCCCGAGGACAAATGAAGTTTTTTGAATTTTGAATCAGAACAAAAGTCCCATAACTACACAAACAACCCAGAGAAACAGTGTGGTGGCAAAACAGTGACTCCTGTGTTTGTCAAACCAAAACTGCTTATATCAAGGGAGACATTTTAATAGACGTTTGTTGCATCAATAATCGCGTTTAAGTCTTTTCACGAAAGTTAAAGCCTTACTGTTTCATTAAAATGCCATGAAGTAAAACTCAGAGTGAGCCAGAGGAAGCATAAAAATACTTTTGAAGCTGACAGTGGGTGATTTGGCACACTTTCTGTGAGAGTACACTGCAGGCAAAGCAGCCTTTTTGTGGTTAATTTAACTTTATGTTCCTGTTAATCATTTAGACCCCAAATTATGCAAAAGTGGAGTCCAATAAATTCCCTAATAAGGTCTCAATCACTGTGATGGAGCTTATTTTATTACATGTTCCCTTATTAAAGATATAAGTCACTGGTCATAAAGTATTCATTGATGGCAGTTTTTTTATTGGAAGCTGAAGTAATTTCCAGCTTCTCAACTCTGTCCAGTGACAAGACTAACAACCATAGTTTTTTTCATATGTTAAAGTTGTCGTCTTAACTGAATTGAAAGAGTTAATTAAGTTTCAGTTTCACAAACTCATCCTGCGTACCGGAGTGCCACTCTTCATTGAGCTGGCTGTGGTTACTTTGGTTCTCCTCCCCCACACCGTTAGAAATGAGGTCCCCTCCTTCTTCATCTCCAGGACTCCCATTAGAACATTCCTCCTCCTCATCCTCCTCATCCTCCTCGCCTTCATCCCCCTCATCCTCCTCCTCTTCTTCGTCGTCATCATCATCCACAGCCATCTGATTGTTGTCCTGATTGATCTCAGCTGCTATCCTGTTGAAGAGCTCCTGATCTTCGCTCCCTGGAGGGTTTCCATTAAAGTCTCCGGCACCGACTTCTGCAGAACTCCTCATCAGGTCTCCTTCTTCCTGCAGGAGTCTCTCCATGGAAGCACGAATGTCACGCAGGTCTTCATCTTCATACGCACTAGAGCATAAGGAGTACTATTTTTACACACAGCATGAAATGAACTGGCTGCTTTTTTTAAGCGAATGCAACTGAGCCTTAAAAATTGCTCGACAGAATCAGAGAACAGGCAAGATAACAGTCAGTATTAATGATCTGCCATCCTCAGGCGTCAGAGGTTAATGATTTACTTAGACTGTGCAGCACATCTTTTCCCTCCTGAGATCTGTAATAGTCTTACTCCTCAGCCTCTGACTGCTCATCATCCTTGGCGGCCTCCTCCAGGTCCTCAATTTCCAGGTTGTTATCAGGGGCTGCATTTGCATCGCTGGTTACTGCAGAGTCCTGCTGGGAGCTGAAGAGACGGCTGAGGTCCGGCAGAGAGCAGGTCCTCAGCATCTGATGGAACAGTACAAGCAGAAAGACATTAATTGATGGGGCTTGGACAGGAAGGATCTTCACATTCAAGATTCAAAGGTTTTTGTCAACTTTCTATGTACAAGAGGACTTACAAAAAGAAAAAAAAATCGAAATACAAAAAGTTATTCTCTTCCAACAGAATAGAAAAAAAAATTACGTATATAAAAATATAAGTATAAAAACACGTAAAAATTTAAAATAAAATTATAAGGAAATAAGTAAAAGAAGAACAATAATAACAACCTATATACACAGTGCAGGTGGTGCAGTGTCATGACAGCCTAAGATATAAAATGTTACGTTATTGTTACATAAATCTCTACCAACAATCAAAATGACAACTGTTCATCAAAACTGTGTGTAAAGTTATCTGATACCACTGGAATGGGCTCTATGATGGGATATTTCCTGAAGACACTTTAACCTATCCACCTGTTTCTTCAGAAGCAGATGGGTGTTGACTTCAGCCAGTGGTTATTGACGTCTGGTTGCTGGTGCAGGGAAGCTAGCTCAAAACAACTCGTGTGGAATCAATAATGCTAGACAGGGCTCAGTGTAAAACATTTGCACTATGACTTCGCCTCTGATTTTTTGTTCATTTTGTCGCTTTTTTGCTTTTAAAAGCTGGTGATTAGAGCGAGTATGACAGCTAGGCTAACATCATCAGCTTTGTGGTCTCCATGGAGACATAACGTAAAATTCAACCGGAAGAGCAAAACAGGCAACCGCTATGAACCATGGGTAGTCATGAAAATACTGTAAGAATCTACTCTAATGATTTTATTTCACTCCTCCTTGAAGATCCCAGATACTCTTTGTTCCTTCAGCTATCGGGTTGCTAAACGCTAAAAGCACTAACTTACACTCTTGCTCCCTCATGCCTGTTTTTACTTCTTTTTATTAGATTCAGAGTTGTGTTTTCAGTTGTATTGTTACATAGCTCCCTGCAACACATCCATTTTCACTGACATGTTTGAATGTTGTGTTGTTCCCTGTGGTTGTAGTGTAATGTCCCTCTGGAGTAAAATTAGCTGTCTAAATTTGGATCAGCTGTACCTGTTAAGTTCAGCTTTGTAGTGAAATTAAATAAAAATGCACAAACTCATAACAACACAGAAACAATCCCATGAGTAAGGGATTATGAGTCAGATCAAACTGCACCAGACCTTGATGTAAAAGATGTAAACAATGCCCCCAGAGAAAATATTTGGTAGAGAACACCACATCGAGTTTATCATTAAAAATGTTGTCATTAAAAAATGAGCAGAAGGAGAAGAGTAATGCTCTTAGAATTAAGTCACTTGTTTGTGTGAGTGTTGTGACATTAGGGCAATAAGGTATGATTAAAATGTCAAGTTATATAAACATATGTGTGTCTGGCAATCCAGTAAATTTGCCCTAATCTTAAATTTTTTTATACAAACTTGTGACTTAAATCTAAATTCTCTGGTGTTATGGTTCATGTTACACCCCTCAGGTTTACACCAAAGACAAGTTTGCATTTGAAGCTCCTGAAAGAAGGTTTAAGTTGGTTGTGACACACCGACAATTATTGATGCTTTTTGATGCGCAACAACTGCAAACACGACCATCAACAACAAGACTAACTACTTCTCTCATATCATTTTTAATGCCTGTAACACCTGCCGCTGCAGGGCTGGTTTCTGCAAGATAACATGCTGAACGTCGTTGAGACGGCTTTAGTTTACATTCTCCATGTCAAAGTTTGATAGTGAGTGATATGACTGATTGTTTACAGAGAGAAAAACACAACTTGCACATGTAAGAAGCAACACTTAGTCTGCAGGGGTCGCAAAAATCAACACAACCAGAAAGTTCCCTGCAGGAGCTTTAGACAGATTACATGTGAAGGGTAAATGTTTGAGAGCCTGAAGGGAAATGTATAACAGGAACGGGACAGAAATCACGATGATCTTTGCCAAGATCTAATTTGTGCATCCTCGAGTACATGCAGAGTTTGTGCCAAATTTGAGACACCCCCTCCAGGCAGCGCTGGGTTTATGGGAATGAAATGGAGGGATAACCATAACTCATAATGCTCTCACCGATGGCTACTGCTGGTGGAGAGACATAAAACATGCTGACGTATCCTCGCACATTCATATTCTACAAAGCACTTTGTTTTTCACAATGTAGAGCCAGCTCTGTGCAGACCTCAGTGTCCCTGATGAAGGTTATGAAAGATATAGGTTGATGGATACTCCCTCTGTCCTATCAGACCCACTGCAGGTACAGAGCTTGTGATTAATGGCTCTGGCTCTATTCCAGACCCCCTCATTAATAAAAAAGACGAAAGTCTTACTAAAAATACCTCACAAGCCCCGGCACATCACCAGGCACAGGAACAGTCTGAATTTCTTTAACCTCTGCTACAGTTGTTATTCCCTGGTTTCCTGATCAATTAAATAAGGTCACAGATCACGTGCCGTCTTTTTAAAACTACAATTTAACCTTTCCTCAGAAAAGTGTGTCAATTAAAAAGCCTGTTTTAAGTCGTCACCTTGGGGTTGTTGGCGTCGAACATGCCCGTGGAGAGGCCGATGAGGAGTGCGTCGTGGTGTTTAGAGCGCAGAGGTGAGACGGAGCGTGAACGAGAGGCCACAGAAGATGATGATTCATCCATGGAGGACTGAGCCGAGAGCATCGCCAGGGCAGCAGTGCGTCTGTGGGCCGGGGAACACAACTTGGTAAACAGGGGCTCCTCGCTCTGTGCTGGACCTGAGAGGGGAGGGGGAGAGCAGATTTAATTAAGATAAACTGGAAAAATAAGTGCTTTTGACTCACTAAACATGAAGCTCACCGGAAGACTCTGTTGGTCTCTCTGCACTCCTCTCAGCCTCCTTTGTGCCTGCTTGTCCTGTGGTGCCCTCTGGTGGCCTGCAGGGGAAATACAGCTCATCTTTAAAAACACCCATGATGCCTTTAAATATTCTGAAGACTTGTTCTGCCTCACTTGAGCTGTTACACAGCTTTTAACTTAGGGTACACTGAGGTTCCCTGATATAAGAGACAGACAGGGGTGAGTACAAGTACAAAGAGAGATAAACAAAATACACTGGCTGCTGGGCTTCCTTCTCCCATGCCTGCTGCACACCAGCTGGTGGAGGCAAAGCCTGTTTAGTCATCTCCTCCAAAACCAGAGACTCCAAATCTACTGGATCTGTAGGGAAACCAGAACAGACAAGATTGCATGACACTATAAATAAACACACTCAAAAGTAAGAAGCTGAAACGTTAAATCGATGTCAGACTGACCCTGAGTGTCAGTAAGGACGGGTGGCGGTGACACTCTTTGTAACATGCCATCCACAGTCACTCCCTGATGTGGGGCCTCTGAGGTGACTGAAGTCTGGGCCTCTGAGTCCTCAGGCGCAGCAGACGGCGCTGGCTCAGAGGGTAACGCTTCTTTAGGTTTCTCCACAATCTCAGCTGCTGCTCTCTGGATTGGCTTCTCTGAGAAATCAACATCATCATCATCAATACTTAAATCTGAAACACAACAGTCCACACATTCTGTGAATCAGCATGTTTTAAGAAAAAAGTTAGAAATGATTCTGGTTTGCTGCTCCTGCAAACACTCACAGCCAGCCATTAATTTAGCTGTATACAAACGGTGAAACCTCAACAAAACACTTTACATTTTATGAGAAAGTTGATCTTCTAAGAGCTGTATCCGGCTGGGCCCGCGGGCCATAGCTTGGGGACCACTGGCCTTGGAGAAACGAGAATACCCTGGCACCTGAACACCTTCTCCACCTTTACGATCATACTTTGTAAAAAGCCTCGTTGTTCCCTACTAACAGAGAAATGATGATGCAGAAATTCTGGTTTCATGTTTCTCATGTCAGCATCATATATTAAATCCAAACCAGTGAAAAGGCTCAAAGCTAAGATCCCAATTCACATCTAAATGATTGAATGAACTGATCTCTGCCCAAGCATTTAGGAATGTATTTGGTGCTTAAATGTTTCCTGCTTCTTTGAGTGGCTGTTATATACTGTAAGTTAAAGTTTGCATGTCCTTTATGCGATCAGTCTGTGATGAACTCTTTTTCTACTTTGTTCAAACCCTATTTTGTTTGACTGCAACATTATCCTCATCACTTATCACTGCAGAGCTAAAACAGAGCACCAAGAGCTCTATTACTTGACCTTTGGTTGTGAAGAACATGAAAAGCTAATGGAGACTAACCCGGGCTTGAGAACTCCACTTCAGACACAGTGAGGCCCTCCAGCTGCTGAGTGAGAGGCTGCAGCTCGGCTTCCTGAAGCATTCGCAGCACTTGAGAATCTGGACGCGCCTCCCACATCTTCCGAGCAGCTTCTTCATGCAGCAGACCCATCTGAATGACCTCACCTGCTGTTTGCTCTGAGACGACACAAAGTGACAAAGAAAAACATCTTACATTTTTAATGTCTTCACGGCAGGCTGCAGATCTGTTTATGTGTTTTCACTCACCGATGGTGGGGATGCACGTCTCCTCTAGAGTTTGTCGGGCTACAGAGAGGACGAGTGGAACTCCAGCTTCCCACTTCTTCCTGTCTCCAGCAGAAGAGGGTCTATCATCTGGAGACACTGAGAAGGCTGGGGAGAAAATGTTGGGCGATGAGCAGTTTCCTCAATAAAACTTTTCAGAGAAAAGATTAAACGGCTGGACTCACTGCTGCTTGTGACACAGGTTTCCAAGGTTTGCTGAGCGATAGCAATTACAGGAAGTTCTGCTGCATCCCACTTCTTCCGGTCTTCCTTTGAGGAGGGACGTTGATCCGTGTCAGGCTGGTTCTGCTGAGGGACAGGACTTGGCTCTGCAGGCTGTAGAGGTGACTCCTCCTCCATTGGGCTCTGGGCTTTTAAGTTCTGGTTTAGTCTGCGCAGAATCTGCTTTTTCTCACTCTGTGACAAAAGAAAAAAAAGATTATCAGTCAAAAATGTGACGAGAGGAGCCGTTACTTAAATGACTGATTTGACATAAACTCACCTGTATGGCAGACGCAGGCTCTTGCTCAGGCAGGTTTTCTTTTAGAGGAGACATCTATCAAAGAGGACATGTGGTGCATAAATAACACAAGCATTAATTCTTAACATATGAAAACCTGAGGTTTGATAAACTTTAAATACTGACTGCTCCGACATTCTTCAGGGCAGCAGTCATAGATATGGCCGGGGTGGAGGCTTTGGTTTCAGGCAGGACTGGAGCTTTGGCAGGTGGGTCTGGCTGAGAGGGAGTGGGCACTGGGAGGGGACTCTCAGAGGTAGATGATCCTGTTTCTGCTGCTGCTACCACCGCTACACTTCCTGCTGCCATGCCAACCTTCACCCCCCGAGCTGCAAGCTGAACAATACACAATAACCAGGATTAGATTAAACTTTAACTACCGCGCCAGCTCAGCCAGTAAGAAGCAAAGACTGGTGAGGCTTACATGTTCCTCCCACGCTTTCTTCTCTCTCTCATGTGCTTCTCTCCTCTTCTTCTCTAGCTGCTCTTTAAGCACAGCAGCTCGGGCGTTAGCTTGGGCCTGGCAGGGACAAAAAATAAAAAATATGAGGAAGAACAGGCTGTGGTACAACATGTTTCTGAGCAATCAAAATAAAAGTTCTGTCCAGCCACCAACAGCAGATAGGATGAAGAGTAGGCTCATTATGTTATCTCATTCAAGGTGAACTGCAGTATTTTGCATTTTTTTTGACATGGCTCCAGCAGATTTCTTTAGATTTATTTTTTTCAGAGCTTCAGCTACAGCAACAAATATCCTTTTAAAAAAACAAAAAACAAAACAGAAACAGTCATTATCACTTGCTCACAAGCCACCTGACTCCAGTGACACAAACACCAATTTTACCCACAGAGCAGTGTTTACTGCTGCTGAGTTTGTTTGTTTGTTGGTGTTACGAGTGGACTTTGGTATTAAGGCCGTACCATCTGTTGAAAACCTGCAACATTTCACACTCTAACACTTTGGCTTGTGTAGTATCTGTGTTGAATAATCTAGCCTGGAGTCTTATATCAATGTAAAGCTCTGTGCCGTTCCTTCTGATCTACTTGAGTAAGAAAAGGTCATTACACAGATTAATGTGGAGTTATAGAAAAATGATCCTTACTCCAAGTCAAGTACAGAGAAACCCTCTGTCTGTTGACTTCATGGCTCTGTTTTTAATCTCTGGCTATGGACACACAGTAGAAGACTACTGCACTTTTACGACAGTCTTGATATGTACTGGATTAGGGCGGAACAAACCGACATCACAATGTAATAGAATACAATATTCTAATTGCAAAGGCTGCAATTAATTTTTTTTTTTTTTTAGGTTTCATGTACACGAACGGAACCTTAGGTGATATGCATGCAGTAGGTGCTGGTAATGCATCTTTCAGCTGGTTTGCCAACAGCCAAAAATCTCTGAAGAAGAACGAGACTCATATGAGCCAGGATGAAGCAACGTTGAAGTTTTGATTTGTTGTTGTTGTTGTTGTTGACACCTTTAAAAATGGGCTCAGCAGAAGAACAGAGAGAGGACACAGAAGAGGAGACTTTGGTGTCAAAGAGGAATAGCACCTCAGTTGTCTGGACCTATTTTGGATTTAGGAAAGAAGATTCTACAGTGTAAAGTATTGTGCAAAACATGCCTGGTTACCGTAGCTACAACAAGGAGCAACACTACAAACCTGTTCCAGCATTTAAGAAAGCACCACAAGGCCACGTATGAGAACTGCATGGCTGAAACCCCGACCACCAAGGAAAGAACTGTTTATATGTTGACAGGATCCTTTGTTGTGTTGGTCAAACTATAGAATGATTTATTGCTTGTGTTTCAGTGAATAATGCAGAGGATAAACATCCCCTTCAAAAAAGTCACATGCTAAATCACAATATTGGTCCAAAAAATCCGCAATTAGATTATTTTCCAGAATTGTTCAGCCCTATACTGGATTCTGTACTACTTCTACTAAAAGTGTCTAAAAGATCACCAAACTAGGATAAATCAAGCTGAAGATACGAAGCTGTTACGGTAACAGCGGCAAAAAACAGCAATTGTTACATATTACACAGACATCTGCCCAGTAACTGTTTGTGGTTTTGTCACTTGTGTAGACCTGGGGTTAAAATCATCTATGAAAATGAGAAAGATGCATGAAGGGAGTGATTACTTGTACTCAAAACACACCCATTACTTAAATTTTGAAAATATGAATTTTGAATGTCCATCAGTCTACCATGAATCATTTTGTCTCATCATCTTGTTGATGAAAACAAAACATATCTTTTTTTAGAGTTTTTAACATTTATGAAATATTTAACTCCTCATTGGATTTTTCTCAAACATTTTTCTTTAGACTCTTTAAGAAATAAACACTGCTGTGAGCTTAAATTACTTTCCTGCCTCGTGGCATAAAAAAAAGAGAGCATTACAATCTGTTAAAGGTTTTCAACAGGCCATAACAAAAAAGTCTATCTCTGTAGGAATCTGTTCGTCAATATTGTACCATTTATCAGTGGAACCATCAGTGACTGTACCAGGAACTGATACTCAGCCCACAGGGATAACACTGCAGTTATTGTGGACAGACCTGGTAACCTGGAGCAGAAAGCAGCAGCACGGCCGTGGTCCCCTGGAGATGTAACAATAGTAACCGTGTTTTTTCTGGTTGCCTGGTAATTGTTGAACTCATTCTTGGCTAAAGAAAGCGAACTACATCTTTGACTGGATTAGACGAACCACGAGAGGCAGAGTGAGGGGGAGCTGGTGATCATTTTGTAAAGCTAACTCTTTTCATTGCTGTCATTTCACTTCCTGTCTTGTTTCCTCATTTTTGATCTGAGTGTGTTGCATAATGTAAAATGTGATGTTTAATCCCCCAGACACTCACTTTTAAGGCCTCTATTTTCTTCCTCCTGAGCTCTGCCTCCTCACTCGACTCCTGGCTGTCAGAACCATCGCTATCATACTGAAACACACAAACAGAAACAACATGTCAGACAAAACTGAGAACAATCTAAAAAGCTTTGTTTGAAAAAAAGAAAGAAAGAAAAGGATCGCACCTTCTCTCCTCTGAGCCGCGCTTTGATTTGCTGTCGCTCATTGAAATTCTGCAAACGGATCTGCCTCAGCCTCGACAGGTACTCCTGAGAACATACACAGAAATGTTAGAAACTGAACTGTACACACACCTGCACAGATACACACAAAACGCTTCGGTACCTGTGCACTCAAGGAAAAATGTACATAGGTAGAAGTTTTAAAAGAAAGTTCTACACATAACACAGTTTGATGGTTAATAACCCACAGCATCAGCAACTGAACAAAAACAAAACATTCCATAAACGTCAACATACTTCATTCAGAGCAAATAATAATCTGCAAAACAACTTAAATCCAATGTAGTGACGTTATTTGAAATGGAAAACTATGCACAATAAATTAAATGTGTGAATAAAATCAGCCATTATTAGGAGGAAAAATAAAAAAACAGCACAGCTCAGACTGGACAGTGGAACACCACATGTTGTGCAGGGAGTGGGCATGGGATGCTGGGCTGAATTATGGGAGTGTCGGAGGGTTTGTGTGCAGACATGACGGAGGACCAGCCAAGCCAGACGTGCTGTGAGTGTCAGGCTGGGCATCCAGGCCTGGGCTCCTACCTCCTCCTCTTTGTTGGCTTTGGGCCTCCTGCAGCGAATCGAAGTGGTACGACTTCCATAGATAGCTGCCAGGTTTTGTCGAGTGCCCTGTTTACCGTTCAGTTTAACCACATTATGGAAGGAAAAGAGCCCTTAAGTGTAACTGCCACAACATCAGGGGCAGCGGCAGGAGGTTAAGGTGCATAAATAAATAGTTGTTTATAAACATGGACTGTATGACCACAATTTAACAAACTTCAAAGCTCAACATCATAATTTATTCTTTGTTTTTATGGCACACAGATAAACTCTCTGATTATTTGACTCCTGCAGTAAAATAAAGCTCAGCTTTATACAGCAGAAAGATAAAAGTCAGCAGAAAGCTGGAAAGGAAAGCCTGTAGTGTTATGGAACCAGCCAGGCCAGTAATTATTGGACTAAGATTCAGTGGGTGGCCAGAAACAAAAACCTCAGTGGGATGCAGCTCAGTGTCTGCAGCAACACGGCACATTAGCTTTAACAGCCTCATACGGTCAGGGCTGCTAACTTCTGTTGATTTAATAAAGTAACAGCTGTAAAACAATAAATTCAGCGTTAAAGGAACATTATAATTGTACACCAATTTGTAGTAGGATGAAGGCTCCACTTTTTTTATAGTACCTGTGATCAGAAGAGATGTCATCAGTGTGCTGGAGATACTTTAGGCTACATTAAATACCCATCAAATCACCTTGTGTTTCATATCTAATGTTTTAAAAACCTCTGTGAGTCGCTCTACGTACCAGCTGTCCTTCAGCACGAACTTTATTAAGCATGGCTTCTCTCTTCCGCTGTAGAAACTCCTCCACCTGATAGGCCCGTTCAGGAGCCATCTGTAATCGCTGCCTGAAGAACAGAGGATGATGATTATTAATCGAACTACATTCAGACTGAAAGGAGGAGTTTCAGTCCTCTGATTAGACTAAAGCTGTGTGTGTGTGACTGACCTGCTTATGTGGGCATGTTTGGAAGCATGCTGCAGCCTCTGTAGTTCCCTCTTGATTACGTCAGGGCTTAAGGGTCGGGATGGCCCATTGGGCAGCACTGGGCCAGCAGCAGGTGGTACACTACTCACACACACACACACACACACAGGAAGAACCAATAAACTAATCATCTAAATGGTAGGAATTCTCTGTGTGTAAAACAAAAATGGGAACTGGAAATAAATATTACTCTCTCAGAGAGTGATTGGCATTCAATGTGCATCTACTGCTTCCAAAAGGTGGAGGGGATTTGGTTGGAAGAACTTCTTTATATCACCTCATATTCTTCAGTTACAAACAGGTAAACAACAGACGTGCTGGAGACAGTGCGGCCTGGTGAATGTCAGTCACTCACATGTCTTTTGGTTGTGTAAAATAATTCAATCATTCTGGGACAGTGTTACTGAGATTCTAGAAGATATCTTACACTAGAGGATACCCAGGGACCCTAGATCTATGTACCTTGGACTATTTCTATCTTTTTCAAGTCCTGATGCTGGTGTGTAAAAAAGCCATCATGAGGAACTGGTGAAAATGTGACTCCTCAACCAGGACAGTGGTTGGACATAGAGAGTGAGTCAGTTTCTCCATGGAGCTTATTTCCTCAACTGAAGGCAGTATTATATGAACAACACTGGAAAAAATGGTTTCAATATAAAAAACACTGCTGATCATGATCCTATCTTACACGATGTCTACATTTATATCTGAACAGTAACACCCCCACTATTTTATTTTTATTCTAATGCTACTATTTTGAGTTAGTAAGTAGCAGTTCTGTAAAAATGGTATATGAAAACTGAAAAATAAAAAGTTAAAAAAAAATCTATCCATCTATATATATCTATATATATATCTATATATATATCTATATATATATCTATATATATATCTATATATATCTATCTATCTATCTATCTATCTATCTATCTATCTATATCTATATCTATATCTATATCTATATCTATATCTATATATATATATATATATATATATAAAAACCATCCATAATTCATAAAAACTAAAGAGACATCTGAACGTACCGCCTGGGACTGCCTGGTCCGGATGTAGATCCCTCTCTGCTGACTGCTTTCGGCTGGGGTTTAGACATTTGGTCCAGAGCAGCATGGTAGTGTTCATAGGGGCCTTTACTTGGGACTGGAGCTGGACCCTGAACAGAGCTTGGGACGGCTCTCTTTCCAACACCAACAAAACACTGAGGGAATAAGACAAACAATGCTTGTAAGGGGAAGGAGACGAGATGTCCAGAGAGAATACATCTGTGAGGGTTCACTGCAAAAAGAGCGAGACATACCCCAGCTTTCTTTGAGTAAGCTGGCTTCACAACACCTGAAGCTACAGCATAAAATAAAACAGCATCACAGAGACTGTGATGAACTCTCTGTTCGCTCAGGCTCCCTGCATCAGGCTCTGAGAGTGCTCACATGACGAGGGGGATTTGATGTTACTTGACAGCTCCTCTGCACAAAAAGGAAGAATAACTAGCTGTCTGTTTTAGACTGATATAAAGACTGATACAATGAGCAGACATGATTGATTTATAAAAGTTATTGTGGTAAAAACGAGCATGACTGCTGCACAAAAGGAAAGACTCCTGCAGGTTCTGATCGTGTAAATTCATATATTAATACATTAATTTTACCACATGATGCACTCTAACAACAACTGTTTACTTGTAAAAACACCACTGAGAACAGAACAGCCCTTAAACTTTAACAATGATAGCCAACGTGATTTCAGAGGTAAAGGTAGGGACTCCGATTAGATCTCATACTTTCACTTCATGAGCAAAGCAGAAATAACTTAAAAATTTGACCAAATGGAGCTTAAATTACTTCACTGATCTGTGAAATCCATGCTTTGCTAAACCAGCTGTGTTAAAAAAAAGTTTGCAGGATTTCAGGACCTTATTGTGATCTTAACGTTCCTTCACTGTACAGATAATCTGATGAAGTTTGAAGCTTAAATTTTACTTGAAGCAAGCAGACAAATAAGAGGAGGGGTGGGGTACATTTTTGACAGACAGACAGAAATTAAATTGACTTGATGCAACCCTAAAGGCTCGAGGCTTCTGTGTTATTGAAAATAAGACACTATGGTCCGAAACACTATAGTCAGCTGATGATCTACTGGTTCATTACCTACAAGAGACACGATCAGATATCAATAAATAAAAGAAGTTATAGTTCTGAGTAAATTATCCAGATGAAATATAGAGCGCAGGCTTTGTGACACGGTAGATTCAACAGACCTGGCTCACCCTCTACTTTGACTTTGCTGTGACCCCCCTCCTTCCTGTATCTCTCATATTCTAATGAACTATCAAACACTTCAGGGTCTCTGCAGGTTTCAACGAGTCAAATTAAAGACTTTCTAAGACCACAGAGTGTACAATTTAAGACCCATTTTACGTCCTGACTGGCAAAAAAGTACAAATTAGTTAATATATGTTTAAGACCTTTCAAAAATGCATTTCAGACATTTTATATTTTAAGAGAATTTGAGAAATTTTAAGGCCTTAAATTCAAACTAATTGATTTTAGACTCTTTAAGAGTAGGTCTAAACTTTAACTGCATTAACACTTTCTATAATTCAAACAGGAAAACAGGCATCCCTCACCTTCCTCTCTGGGCTGCTGCCTCCGCTGGAACTCAATACATGCTTCCAGCCTTGTTCTCTGGCCTGGTTTATTCGATTGATCTGTAGAAGACATCAATAGTCCTTTTCAGTTTCAAAGACGAGCAGTACAAAGACTTCACAAAGCTTCATCACTTTGCAAAATGTTATTTTTCATACTAGGTACAGTTCTGCAGTTTTCAAACTCTTATTTAGCTTTTCAATCTACTAAGGTGTTTTAATTGTAACTGACTTTAATCTGCACTGCTTCATCATTAACATTATTAATCTCAGAGTATCTTATTTCAAACATCTGATCCTTTTTTATCTTATTCTATAAAGAGAATCTTCTCTTCAGTCTTACACCACAGCACAGCATGAGCATATTCCAACAGACTCACAGACAGACGACCGTGAGTCATGTGAGTCATGTCGACTGCTGCCCATTTCTGTTACTTGTCTGGATGGTATTTAATGTCAACATTTCTACATGGAAGTGATGCATGCTGGATGAGAAATGACTCAAATGTCTGACCCCTAACTCTTCTTTGGGTAAAACTATTTCTGTTAAGTCAGAGTCCAGACAGATACACTTTTTTTGATGCACTAATTTAAGGATACACGTTTGACACAGATTACAAGTACAGATTAAAATACCTGTTCAACACTGTTATGCCTTATCCATAATGTTAATAGTCTATCTTGCTTATCTTGTTTTAGTACTTATTACTTATTCTACAATTCTACAATTTCATTTAGCAGACACTTTTTTCCAAAGCGACGTACAACACAAGCAAGAATTTAAACAAGAAGAGAAACCTTATTAAGTGCGGAGAAATGCTTTAAGTTAGTTGGGTCACAGGTACTCTGCCATCAAGTGCCATCAAGTGCCCACTGAATCTTATCTTATTGCTTATCTTATCACTTATCTATTATCCTACTCCTTCTTACTCCCATCTGCTGTACTATGTAATGAGCAACGGCAATAAAAAAAATTCCCCCGGTGATTAATAAAGTATTTCTGATTCTGATATCTTAGTCTAGTAATCTTAGCTTTGTAAGTAAACTTTGTTATATGTCCTCATAGTTTCCTCTCTGAATGACCTGAGTGTATATAACTTTATTTAAGTATATGTCTTTAACAGCTGCTACATTTACTTCAGATGGATACATTTGTTTAGGTCTGAAAGCACTGGTTTCAATACTGCATATTTGGATTCTTCATTTATGCACTTTAGCCCTTTCAGTGAGGCTCGACCATCATCACAACTCTGTTTGTTCATATTGATCCAACAACAGCATGAGATTGGTGTCCCAATCTGTACTTTCATGTTGCATCACAGGATTGTGGAGGGGCTGAACACACTGCAGGGGTTTTGCATACACACACAGACACACACACAGAGCTGTGTTCTACTCCCATAACAATAATTTGTCCCACAATACGACCATGGAGACATTTATCCCAAGACAAGATGTTAAAGGGGCGAAAATTAAACACTTTTTAATTAAAAAAAAAAAAAAAGTTTATTTTGCGATGCTGGATTAATTTATCATAAAATACTTCCCAGATTTTCTCTGAATTTTTGAGTAGTTACATTTTACAAGTGTGACTTCATGTCACTAGAATCACAGTGTTGTACACCTACCTTTTCCTTTTCAAATCTCTTCATTTGCTCTGCTCTGAACAGGAACATCTGAGGGAGGCACAATTCAGGAATTTCATAAAAGTGTAATGATCAACCACAGAAAACTTAACGGATGGACCAAACTGTTCACTCACCTGCTCTCTCTGTTTCCTCTCTTTCTCAATCAGCTCCATCCTTTTCTTTCTGATACCCTCCTGCAGGAGGAAGAAAAAGCATTGCAATCAGAGAGAGAGAAATCTTAAAGATCCCCACGTTGAACAAGAGGCAGCAGCACTGCTGTCGCTGGACAAGCAGGTGAGAAGAAGAAATGAGGCACGACACTCCAAAAGAGCCAAGAGCTGAAGATGAGTGTAAACAAAGATCGAGCGTTATGAGAGGGAGGAAAACTAAAAGTGCCAGAGGAAAGGGACTTTCAAGTTTGAGTAAATGTGGAGAAAAAAAATGTAGGAAATTCTGAGAGAGATTTTAATTTATGTGGGGCTCTCAGCTGTACCTCGTGTTTTTTCCTCTCTTCCTCCACTTGACTCACTCTTCTCTGGGGGGCTGCTGGGAGGGGGGCCTGAGCGACATATGACACTGGGGTTCAGAGGTCGCCAACACACAATGACATAAGCAGCACAGACTCGCACAGACAGATGGAAGAAGCTTCTAACACGGCTGACCGGGAACTCAACAACAAATATAGAAAGAAAATAAGAATCATAAATGGAGCTCAAAGAACACAACAAACATCTACAAACCGGTTTATGCTTCACAGCCGGTTTCCGCTCTGCCAGCTTTCTGGCTGCATCTGGCACCTTCCTCACAGTTAAAGGCACTCCATATTTGCTGGCTGGTTTGGTGATCTTCTGGGCTGGGGTGAGTGGTATGGAGCCAGGGGCAGAACGCTTGGCTGGCCACACAAGAAATAAGCGTTTATCCAAGTCAGCAGCAGAGACAACGTGCAAATGTGCAGTGTCAACATGTATTCTTGGCACAGAAAGTAATTCTACTCAGTGGTTTCCACAGTAAAATGGATAATGGAACCTTTTAGCATGAGATTAAATTAGGTCATGCCGAATAAATGCATTTGCAATTCAGACCACTAGCCTGCATTAAACCAAATTAAATTAAAAGCAACAACAGGACGCAGATGAAGAGGATTTTAATTCTAAATTTATCAGTCCAATAAAAAATAAGTTAACTACTTACAAAGATATTTTGGGGCACATTTACGTTGATTTCAACGCTGTTGATCTTAATTAGTTAACTTGTTTTTTGCAAACATCTAATTCCGAGGAGGTAATAGGAAACTGTTTGCATTCTTCTCTATGTAGGATAGATTCAATAGCTGTGATATTCTTCAGAACAGTTTTACACAACCATAAATGGAAGTACTCATTCTGTGCTATTTGGCCGGTCATGAATATTGCAAAAAGGAAAAGTACACACACACACTCAGCTCCAGTGAGCTGGGTCTGTCTGGTAATATGCTGCAGCCTGTGAGGACAACAAGGTAAACTCCTTTCTTTGCATGCATGGTGCAGCTTAAAGCCAGTGCTTCGATGAAAAAATACACATTTACTGACCTGGTGGCCCCTGCACTGCACCCACTTTAGGCTGCTTGTGTAGAAAAGTTTGATGGAATTCCTGAGCAATGATCTGAAACAAAGACCAAATACTAAGTTAGTAAGACTGATCACTCTTATAAAATTACAGTTACAATGACACAGCTGTACTGTACCTGTGGTGTGAGGAACTTCTCAATCCTACAGGTCAGGAAAGGTTTGTCCAACACGCTGCTGACTGAGGGCCTCTCTCGAGGGTTACGTTTAAACAGTTGAGCCAAAAGAGAGCGCAGTTCTTGGGAGTAGTGCACAGATACGGGCGGGTATGAGCCACGGATGATCTTCAGGACCAAATTCTTCATGTTGCCAGCCTCAAACTGGGGAGGAAATAAATGTCAGAGGATTTACTGAGTCTAATAACATGATCATAGCGTAGAGCAGAGGTTATTAGGGGGG
Organism: Labroides dimidiatus; assembly: GCA_030710495.1. Classification (NCBI taxonomy): domain Eukaryota; kingdom Metazoa; phylum Chordata; class Actinopteri; order Labriformes; family Labridae; genus Labroides; species Labroides dimidiatus. Next base: position 25,002,915 of record CM061146.1, read on the forward strand.
AATTCTGATAGGTCAGAACTTTGATTCTATTTTTATGTTTTGTTGTTTGAATGTCTGGTGTGCTGAAACCTTATCAGAGCAGCTCTGATGACTGTTTCAGTCAGAAATCGTGTGGGCTATGATGGCAGCAATAAAATCTTTAAAGGCCAATACCCCCTCCCACGGCACACATATTTAGTATGATTGTTTTGGCCACTGGCTCAGGTTGTTCTGGGATGGGATCCCTTTGGTTATGATGTCAAACCCTAAGAATAGAAATTTAAGCCCATCTGGGGCTAACAAGCCCTTTTAGTGGAAGCTCTTTGAGGGGTCCAGTCACTGTGAAGGATGACAATATGGCCAACTAGCCAATCTAGAAATGCATCTCAAACTATTCATCCCCATCAGTCATTTACAAACCAAACATGTCAAACATATGGCCCTCATCCAAAATACCAGAATTCAATTACTCCAAAGAGCCCTCCCTGTTAAACCCTTTCTTTCATCCTCTGACTGTAGATTTGAAGATTTCACCGTGAGGCCCCAAGGAAGATAAAATACTTGTTCTTTGAAACTTGTCAACATTTTTAAAAAGACAAAAATGCAGTAACCAGAGGGCACACACTGAAATCAGTCTGTGAGAGAGCATTGCAATGCTGCATAAGAAACATCAAATCTACATTAATTAGAAAACAGCTCACATACAAAATACTTACTGCATGCTTAAGAGTGCACATTTCATACAGGACACACCCTAGGGCCCAAATATCACTGCAGAGGGAGGGAAAGTAGGGAAAATGAGAGGAGTGAGCACATAAAGACAGGAGAAGCAGGGGACAAGTTTTTGGGGTAGACTTGTATTCACACAATGATTAGTCCATGGTCACATTCACTTTCTTTATAATTTGCTTTCCCCCCGTATGGAACATGTACACACAATGACATTCATCGCTTCAGTTGTCATTAAAGTGGATTAGATTACATGCATACTTAACAGTTAAAGAAGAAATCAATACTTGTTTCCTGCTGTAGGGACAGACTGGCAGGTTCACTCAATAAAGGAGGAGACATGATATCTTTACATCACCCACAACCAAATGCTGCATGTTTTACAACTTACCAGGACCAGTCTACAAAACATTACTGAACATCACAAATGAGACAAGCACTCACACTACCAGAACATCATGCTAGTACCTTTTGTTGTTGTACGGTTTATTTTCGCAGATCTCCGGTGAAAGATAATACGGTGTTCCTATACACGTTCTTGCCAGCTCCACGGTGCTTAAATAAGAGAAGGAGAATTGTGTTATAAATCGATATTCCCAAGTCATGGTTTGTTGTGATCTGTTGATCTATCCAGATAATTTCAATACCTGTTCAGGACCCTTGCAATTCCAAAGTCTCCCAGCTGCACAGTCCCATCTTTTGTCAAAAATATATTCTTAACAGACACCATAAAAAGACCCATTAGCAAGACAAGAAGTGGCAAAAAAACAACCCATCTTATAATCACAGAGTTGGTTGAAAAAATACCTGTGATTTAATGTCCCGGTGGAGGATTTTGCGATCGTGCACATGCTTCAGGGCCAGACAAATCTGCACAAACCAATCTAAGATCTAAGAAAGGAAAAAGTGTGAACCCTCATTACAGTATATCACTTTTACACAGCCCACTGCTTCTTGGGTATTAAACACTTTTGAAATATGGTTTAAGTTAATTGGATCTGGATGGTTTAGGAATAACATCTTTGCAGAATTTGTCAAAACTGGAAATATCAACTTACAGCTTTTATTCATAAAACAAGGCGTTCCAAAAGGGTCTGGGTCCTGTTTTTATCTACAGTTTCCATCAGTGATGTTTTCTCTTCAGTAACAGTTCAGTTAATAAAGATACTATTTTGTATGGTTTTACTGATTCACTAAGGATGTGGCTCCAAACACTCCTCTTCTTGTGAGGTTTTTATGACAATCTTATAAACTTTAAAATGTCCTTTAACACATACAACATTAAGTTTATAGTGAGCAAGAGATATTGAGCACAAAAGAGTCCACAGTGAAGCAGTATTAGAGATTCCCAAAAAGTATAAATATGTTAGCGTTTGGAAAAGACAACAACAATAAATAAATAAATAAATAAATAAGGACAGCCATACAGTGTATCGTCTATATCATTTACTGTCTAAAAGAATGAATGAATGACTTACTTGCTGCTCCGAGAACAGTACTCCTTTTTGAGAGTTGATCTTCTTGAAGAGGTCTCCACCCTCACAGTAGTCCATCACAATATACAGACAACCCCCCTCTAGAAGAGATTGGAAATGATTTTAATAAGACATAATAAACACCCTATGTACTGCAGTCTCTGTTTGTGTAAATACCTTCAAAGGACTCCTTGTACTGGACGATGTTGGGATGACTCATGTTGGCAAGGACTGCAACTTCTTTCCGAGATTCCTGCCTCTCTTTATTTGACATCTGTGAAAATAAGGAGCAAAGAATGTGTCAGAGAAGCGTAGCAAAAAAGGGGGCTCACATCTAACAGAGAAATGTAATAAATTATGCATGAGAGCTTACTCCAGATATGCCAATCTCCTTGATGACATATTGGTGTCCATCTTCTTTGGATTTGACAAGTACAGCCTTTCCAAATGACCCTTCTCCTATTTTCTTCAACTTCTCGTACTTGTCCATGTTAGTAGAATGACTGGATCCTCATGATGGTTCTGCAGAGAGACCAAGGAAAATATGGAAAAGCTTAGCCCGAGCTAACTTGGTTTAGTAAAAGGTGTTATTATTCCTGTTTTGCAACAGGCAATGATATTTTCCAACTCTGTAATCTTCCGTTGATATGATTATTTCTAATATTATAAGTGCACAGTAACGTCAGCTCAATTAAGGAGAGATGGCAGACAAAAAGGATGTCTTGCCTCAGACGGGCTGTGATGCTGAGACAACACACAACATAGCTTGTAGCAAGATAGCTAGCTTTATCCTTACCTGACAGCTACATAAAGATGGAAAACCAAGAACCCACAAAATAAAATAAATCTCATGTGGGTTAACAACGAAACAAAACCAAAAAGTCGTTTGTGGGATGTGTAAAAGCATGATACTATTGGGCTGACACCCTACTTACCATTAGTTTGTCTAACCGCTGTCTCGCAGAGCTTCTGCTACTTGCTGCTGTCCTCGCGCTCTCTATCTAACTAGATGCACTCATTTTGCTACGCTCTAATTGGCCATTACATATTGTATCGATCGCTGATTGGTCAGTACAGCTGTTCGTCATCACGGTGACTGACAGCACGAGTCTCCGCCCCGGTGGGGCTGTTGCTGTGGACATTTTTCCATAGCAACCACAAGCCCATACAGTCTATGGTCGGCAGTCTGTATGCATTCTAGGGTTTGAACCATCGACTGGTTTTGAATCACGTTTTAGTCATCTAAATACATTGTACTTCTATCCAAAGAGCAACTAGTTATCTCACTTTTCAGACGATTTCACTGCATATCTTAGACAATAAAACTTGATACAAAATTAATATAGGCTAAAGAGAACAAACAGCACTCTAAAATAAAATAGATTTAAATAGGTCAAATAGATTTTTTTTTCCCAAAGAAATATTTGCTTATTTTGATTTTAAAGCCAGTAACATTTTTGTATAAGTTTGGACAGGGGCATTGTCACCATTTTGTTTCGACACCTCTTTTGACAGCACTAGAAAGGATCTGAGACCAGTTTCTAAAGTTTTGGAAATAAATGTTCTTAATAGGTGAGAAGTCAAGAACTCTGAGTTGATAACAAGCTGAGCGGTCCTCAGCAGTGGATACAGTGCTCATAATATCAAAGAAGAATATCCCATTTTAAACTGTTAGACCAATAGTTTTCCACTTTCATAGTTCATGTTGATTGCTTGTAGATGTCACCAGCATTTCTGGATCATGTTCAAATATGGTTTCATCTCTGCATGGTATAGTTTTATAGTTTTAATCTGTATTTGTGGTTTAAGCAACACACTGTTCTCCAACAATCATTTTTGGATGTCATTTTGAGTTCATTTCCACTATGGAGTCTCTTTTAAATGCATAGCCATCCAAGGGGCCATTCAAGCGAATACACTACAAAGACAAGCTATTTATTCTTCAAACTAATAAACTCCATAGTTTTATTGCTAATATTCACTCATTTTGAATTTGATGCCGGCTACACATTCCATGATAAGCTTGGACAGGGGCAACAAAAGACTGTGAAAGCCAAATGCTGAAAAAACACCTGTTTAGAACATTCCACAGGTGAACAGGTTAATTGGAAACAGATGAGTGTCATGCTTGGGTATAAAAGGAACATCCCTGAAAGGCTCAGTTATTCAAAAGCAAGGATGCGAGCTTGAACAGTGAGCAAATAGTCCAACAGTTCAAAAACAATGTTTCTCAATGTACAATTGCAAAGAATTCATGTATGTCCTCATCTACAGTCCATAATATCATCAAGATTCAGAGAATTTGGAGAAATCTCTGCATGTAAGTGGCAAGGCTGAAAACCGACACTGAATGAATGCGACCTTCAACCCCTCAGGCGGCAATGCATAAAAACCGACATCATTGTGTAAAGGATGTTACCACATGGGCTCAGGAACACTTCAGAAAACCATTGTCAGTTAACAGTGTTCTACATCTACAACTGCAAGGTAAAAATCTGTCATGCAAAGCCAACGCCATATAACAACAAAAGCACTGCCGGCCTCTCTGGGCCCGAGCTCATCTGAGATGGACTGATACAAAGTGGAAAAGTGTGACGAGTCTGACAAGTACACATCTCAAATTGTTTTTGGAAATCATGGACGTGGTGTCCTCCAGGCCAAAGAGGAAAAGGACAATCTGGATTGTTATCAGCACAAATTTCAAAAGCCAGCATCTGTGATGGTATGGGGCTTTGTTAGTGCCCATGACATGACTAACCTGACCCTCCGTGAAGGCTCCATTAATGCAACTGAAGTTATACATCAAGCAAGAATAGGAAAGAATTCCACCTAAGCAACAACAGTTAGTGTCCTAGGTTCCAAACACATATTGAGTGTTGTTAAAAGGGAAGGTGATGTAACATGCCCCTGTCCCAGCTTTTTTGGAATGTGTTAAAAAAATAAATATTTTGTCTTTATAGTGTATTCAACTGAATACAGGTTAAAAGGGATTTGCAAATCATTGTATTCTGATTTTTTTATGGACTACACAACGTTATCATCATTATTGATTATTTAATTAATTTTACTATAGCCTTCTAGTAATACTGCCTTTGTCTGTGTACTTTACAATACTTTTGTATTGTTGATGTTTTAGTGTAACCCCCCCAATGAAACCAATATATAAAAAGAAAAAAGTGAAGCTTTGAAACTTTTCAAGAATAATTTTGACTTCATGTGAGAGCACGACGTATTAAAGTTTCGACCCGGTCTGTTGAGGTCCAGAGGGGAAAAAAGCAGTTCAAGGTAAAACAGTAGTAGGCTACAATAAAAAGGTTTTTTTTTTACCAGAACTTTATATCCAGAACAGTGTTTGTTGCTTTCCGTTGACATTTTCCGTTCATAACCATAGACCGTTTATAACGTGTGGTCCCTGGTCACGTAGCTCGTTTGAGCACGCCTCTCTGTCTGATTGTATCGCCGCCTGAGCAGATGACGCACTGAGCCTCAGTGTGTGAAGATGGCTCCCTTTCCGGACGAGGTGGATGTCTTTACTGGCCCACACTGGCGAATGAAGCAGCTGGTGGGCCTGTATTGCGAAAAGGTTTGTAAACATATATATGGGCCGTCAGTTTGGCGTTTATCGGTTGTAAATGACTGTGTGTGACCAACAAACGAATGAACGACAGTTAGCATACCAGCTAGCTAGCTTGTGGCTGTAGCACTAAGTGCGAATCAGATGAACTGTTTGTACAAGTCTCTCCCGACTTCACACAAGGATCGTTTGGCAGCTCTTGTGATTATTTTTTATTTTTCTAAGATAATTTCTTCGATAGAATTTGTAATGGTGCATGTAGCGGCCCAGTTGGGTTTTAACAACCCACCTTAAACGTAGCAAAGACTTGCTAACTGGTTTAGCTAACTGGATATTTCCCTTGTTATGCATCATCCTGTAAGTGTTACTGTCGTAAATATGGTGTTTGCACTGATCATGTAAAACATTGTGATTTTCCTGGTTTCTATTAAGTTTTTGACACATCTCTGATCGGCTTAGATGTGTTGTTTGATTATGTAAGGAGGGTGTGTTTGCTAGAGATACGCAGCTACACTGTGACGTCGGCGTGTTGTTATGTTAGCTGAGTTTATTTTCGCACTGCAGCCCTGTGCTTCATTTTTAGAGAATTTACACGCAAATCAATGAAACAAAAAAAAAAGAGGTGAATTGAACAATAAACATCTGTTCTTAAGTAACAACTCAAATTAAATGCTGTTTTATGATTTTTTTTTCATTTTTCCCTCTTACAGTTGTCGAAAACCAACTTCTCCAACAACAATGATTTCCGCTCCTTTCTGAAGTCTCTGTGCGCCACCTTTAAGGAGTTCAAGATGCATGAACAAATTGAGAATGAGTACATCATTGGACTGTTGGAGCAGCGTTGCTGCACTGTGTACAACGTGCACTCCGATAACAAACTGTCAGAGATGTTGTCTCTCTTTGAGAAAGGCTTACACAACGTTAAGGTAGATATGCTTAAGCCTCACAGGGGTGAAAAGGAACTAATTACATTCACTGTTGTCAAATAATGGATATGTTTACAGTTACACATTTGTATCATCATTTCTATCCTCACAACTCTGTTATCTAGACAAATACTGCAGTATGACCACATCTCAAGATTTAAAGAATAGAAGAAAAATCTGTCCGTTTTAAATGAAGAGTAATTAATTTTGAATCCTATTTCCCTAAAGTTTAGTGTTACACCTCAGCATTTTATTTCTTAGATTGAAAAACCAGATGCAGAAAGAGGTGGGCTGAGTCGTTAAGTAAGGGCAGGGTTGTTTTTGTGATCTGCTTAACAACAGAGAACAGTTATTGTTCTCTCCAAAACCCCAAAAATGGGCTTTCCAGAATGATGCAATTGTGTAAATCCTAACATCCACCCTGCAGCCGTCAGTTTGTGAAACAGAAGAAACTTTTTTTTTTTTTTTTTTCGGAATCTGATCATGCTCAGTGTCCTTTAAAATAGATGTTTTTCTTGAACCAGATGTAAAGTGCATCAATTTCCTTTTTGTTCATATCTTGATTTTTGAAAAGATAAATATAAAAAAGATGATAGTATAAGATAGTAGAAGATAGTGTAACATTTTAGTATAACAGTCATTTATAAACATCTAGATATATCTGCAGTAATTCAGTTATGAAAAAACTGTATTACTAGATATTTGTATATAATTCAAAGAAGTCTAAACTAACATGGTAATTGGTGACTTAATGAATGAAAACTTTTTTTTGTGTGTGTGTTTTTAGAGTGAATATGAGCAGCTTAACTATGCCCAGCAGCTGAAGGAGAGACTGGAGGCTTTCACTCAAGACTTTCTGCCTCACATGAAGGAAGAAGAGGAGGTATAAGATGTTTACTTTTCTTTCTCTTTTTACATCACATTCTTTTAAATCATGATTTCACAAAGACGGGTAAGGCTACTTTTTCTTTGAACAAAAAAAAGGCAAAAATAAAGTGCAATGAAAACTTTAAAAACTCAGTTTCACACCCAAGTTAACTGCTCTGTATGAAGCTGTTAATAATCTAAAGAGATTCGTTGCAGGTGTTTCAGCCTATGCTTATGCAGTACTTCACCTATGAGGAGCTCAAGGACATCAAGAAGCAGGTGATAGCACAACACTGCAGCCAACAGCAGTGGGACTGTGCTGCTGAAGTGCTGAAGGGCTTCAGTTTGTGGAGCCAGGCCGAGGAGCTGCACAAAGCCTTTAAATATGCTGACCATGAGAAGACTGATTATGGTTAGTGAGTAAACCCTGACATGTTTAGTTGTGTTGATGTGAGCAGGATAGAGGTCATAAAGCCAGGCTGAAATCATTATTTTTTTCTTCTGAACAAGAATCTGATGTATTAAATGTTACTTGAAATGAAACTGATACACAATTGAGAAGTTTTTCCCCCTAAAAGTGTATGACATGTCATAAGGGTGCATTTCATAGTTTTAGTGTTTGAGTCATTAGTAAGCAAAATTCTCCTGTTATCTTCCTCAGAGCTGGAAAAAAACTGGAATTCCTCCACTCACATCTCCCAGCTTCCTTCAGAAATCATGCTGAGGCTCTTCCACTATCTTGGCCCTGAAGATTTGTGTCGCTGTAGTCAGGTGTGCAGCTCATGGTCAGAGCTGGTGAAAAGTGGCTCCCTTTGGAGGCACCTGTACCCTGTGCGCTGGGCCAGAGGTAGGTTGTTATTATTCATTATTACTATTATTAACCTGTATTTAACCAAATAAAAACCAATTGAGATCAGGATCCCTTTTACAAGGGTGACCTGATCAAGCGGTCAGAAGCACATGTCATCAGAAACAGTTACAAGGAAGAGACAGTCTGTTGTCTGTTCATGATAGCTGGTTTTACAAAAGGTTGTTTGTGATCCTTAAACAAATTTAGGTGTAGGACTTTATTGTATTAATTAAAACATGTTGTGTTGATATGTTTGTGACCGATGGTTGTGTCACTTTTTTAGGGGATTATTACAGGGGTCCCCCTGAGGATCTGGATCAGGAGCCTGATGAGGAGTGGGTGAAGAGTCGGCAGAATGAAGGTCAGGCTTATCAGAAGTGGGATGAAGATGCTGATGTTGATGAGTCTGGTGAGTGCTTTTTGAAGGTAGCAACTTCAGCAAGAGAATTTGTTGTGTGTCTGATAGTCTCAGAATGAAGACGGTGAATTAAGTGAACCTGATGTGAGTTTGGCTGACTCTAACTCTTCAGGTCCTTGGAAACATGAGAACCTATGATGTCAATGCTGCGGACATTCAACTTCAGGATACACCTGTAGTGCGGTCCTAAGCTGTCCTTTCCCAGTTGCCCTTTCTGTCAGCTGAGGATTAAAATGACTTCTGTTCCTTAACTGAGTCTTCTTGTCTGTTTCTCTGTCTGTTTAGAGGTGTCAGGCAGTAAGCAGGGCTCTCAGGCAATCAGCACGGCTCGGCGTGAGAAGAGGCTCCTGAACGGGATTATTCAGAACCTGCTGCCAGCTGTGGGTCCGTTTGTCAAGTCCATTGTTCTGGCGTACAGTTCCACAGTCTCCAGTAAAATGGTACACCGCCTGACTTTGTCTTTTTACACTGGGACTAAACATCTGATTATAATAATTAATAATAATAATTGTATAACGTCAACTCTGTAATGTCAAACTTTTCAGGTGCGCCAGATCCTCTATTTCTGCCCCAATATCACTCACCTGGATCTGACCCAGACGGATGTCACAGATTTTGCATTTGACAGGTTAATATCAAAAGGAATGAGGAAGATTTTTGTGTCATCCTTATTTAAGTGTAGGATACTCAGCACTGATCCCTGTTTCTTTCTCTTTCAGCTGGTCATCTCTGGGGGCGTGTCTCTCTCTGGAGCATCTGGATTTGTCAGGATGTGAGAAGATTACCAATCACACTCTGAAGAAACTCTCTATTGGCCTGGGTGACAGCACGTTTTCCACCTGTTCTGGCAAACGATCAAAGGTTCTTAAAAGTTCTCCGATACCCATCACGCTCATGGAGGAGAAGGGCCTGCATCCAGTTGTGCGGAAGCGTCAGGCTCTCATTTTCAAGCAGGGGACTGGTCGTTGGGGTGCTGCCTCCACCCCCACGCAGGTGTGGGTCCTTGACTCTTCGGACCTGGCTGATATTGAAGATGCTGCAGAGTGGAGTCGTCGTGGTGGGATGTCTGTTCCTGCAGCAGAGAGCTTTGTAGAGACACAGCTTGTGGGAGGTTCATGCTGCTGCAGGAGGAGCAAGAGGCGTGGGCACAGGACTAGCTCAAGTGCTTCTTATTTGCACCAGCAGTTTGCCATGTCTGGGGAAATGTTTTGTGGTCACTCCACCTGCTGCTCTAGTGACATGGCCCTCAGGACTTTAACGGGGCCTCAGAGCGAGTCAGGCACATTCAGAAGCAGCACTGCAGAGTTTCGGACTAAGTGCTCCTCTGTGGGGGGCCTGCAGTGTGACAAAAGGACTGAGCAGTTGGAGGCTAAACGCCCGCTGAGGTTTCTCAGCCTCTCTGGATGTTATCAAGTCACAGATTCTGGCTTGAGGTAAATATCACGTGACATAAATATCAGTTGCTTGACACTGGAAAAGAGTAACTTTATAAAAGACACTTGAATACTTTTATCAATCAGACATATGAAATCTATTCAGCGTGGCTGAATAAAATGCAGAGTTGTTGTTAATTTCGAAGCCCTCATCCTGTTTAACTCAGCGGCTTACACTGTGCAGTCAAAGGGACTCTTTAGCTGGTTTAAAAGAGAGAAAAAGTAAAACTGACTTTATAAGAATTTGATGTTCCCAACATGATTGATTGACTAGTTTAACGTCTTGAGTGTTTCAGTCGGTGAATCTTGTTTTTCAGTCAGGAGAAGAGAATCCTTTCAGTGCCTGATAGATGCACCTTGTTAAGCCTCACCTGTCAGTCATATTGCTGTGGTAGCCACCTGCCAATCACAGATACCTACACCTTAGAGCAGAGCCTGCTTTATCTCTTACTTGATCACAAACTGTAACAGCCAAAATCTTGAAGCATTGAAAAAGACTTCAGAGTATTGATAAATTCTGAATACTTCAAATAAATTTAAAAATATTTCTGTAAAAGGTTAATGAAGCAAGAAGAAGACCTATGGTCTTATAAAAATGTTGTAGTACAGAGGCAGGGGTTCTCTTCTACTCGTGTTCAGTGTTTCCTTTCAGAGATGTCTTGACTGGTGTGGTGGTGTCCATGTTTTTGTATCTTTAATGATGTTGTTTTCTCTCTCTCTCTCGCTCTGTGTGTGTGTACGTGTGTGTTCAGGGCTCTCTTGCAGCGTGGAGGACTTCCTGTCTTGGAGCATCTGAACCTGTCGGGCTGCCTCTTCATCACTGAGGTGGGGCTGCAGGAGCTGGTGTCAGCCTGTCCCTCCCTCAATGATGAACACTTCTATTACTGCGACAACATCAACGGTAATGTTCACATGGGAAACTTTTGATTTCTTTTTTTACTCTGATACACAGAAACGCACACGCTAACAGCTTACAGTACTTTGTAAAGAAGCTGTGCTGTCGTAGACTGTATGTGAATATGTCTCAGAGAATTTACTGTGATGTGTGGCAACTTTGAAACATGACTAACCCACCTGAAAGCACCTGTCCCAGTGTAAGTAACAGATGCTACTGAGGTCAAAGGTAAGTAGTCGCTGTAGTAGCTAGCTGAGACGACTTAAGTACTCACTTTATTCATTTTTATTTCACAAACATATACTTAAAGTACTGAGATAGAAAGTGTATGTAGAACTTTCTTACCTTGTGTATAACAAGTGAACATAAAGAGCCCTAATTTAGCTTTTTTTTGGCAAACAGCACAAGGTTTATACATTATTACAATAACTTTGATATTAAAGGTGATTCTAATATTTGCTGGTACAGGCTTGAAATGCAGTGTACCTTTGAAAACACCTCATACCTTATAAGGTGTCCCTCCTGAATCCAAGCGCATCCCAAAGCATTTCAAAATTTTCAAAAATAAAAAAATAAAAAAATCTGATGATGTGTGGAAAAGAAGAGACTAAATATTGAGTGAATGGGGACGGGACTAGATAAGCTCTGCTTCTCCCGTCTTCCCTTTTGGACATATACAATTTGATCAGCTATTGACAATGTGTGATGTTGTATAAGTGTGCTGACGTGCCGAAATAAATAAAATTAAAAAAAAAAAAAAAAAAAAAATTTCTTCATCACAAAACTGACCCTTGGTTATCATAGGGTAGTTAACAGTTAGCTTTAGCATCATGTGACTGCATTAAAATATTCTGAGAGCATCATTTCCAGGACTTCCAATAGCTGAAATATTTACACGCTCAATAAGAAAGGGTTGATTAGTTCAGTGAAAAAAAAAAAAAAAAAAATTTATTGTGTAAAATTGAGACTTTCATGAAATTTTACTGGGAACTCTTATTTAGAAATGACTAATAAATGAACAGCCGTACCTGTATGACTCTTGTTAAGGTCATAAAGTAATAAGTAAACTCACTTTTCAGAACCAGGTTTTCCTTCTACTCTCTCACTGTTGTTTTCTATAATTTTCCTGTGTCATGCAGTTCATTGAATGACCCCCGTGTGGTGTTTTTCTGCAGGTCCTCACGCAGAGACAGCGAGCGGATGCCAGAACCTGCAGTGTGGCTTCAGGGCCTGCTGTCGCTCCGGAGAGTGATCCTGCCGAGCAGCACTCTCCTAAATTGTTTAGTCTCCTTTTTACTGCACTTTATCCTGGGAATACCGGTTGCTGTAATTTGTGTCACTTCAAAATGTTTCTGGATGAAACAGTAAAATTGCTCCTGTTATTTCCATCTCCATCTCTACATATGAAAAGGAAATGATCCTTAGAAGAAGTAAAGGGGTGATAATGGCTTTGTCTGACAATTTCTAAAAAAATTGTTTTGGTTGTTGAAAATTAAAGAAAAATTGAGAACAGGAAAGACGAAGTAGTTTGAGTTTTCTGTAGTATCTTTTTGTCACAAAGAGTTCACAGGTTTGCACAAACCTTCTCCCTCCTCTGCTGTTTTCAGTTGATCCATAACAAGCATGGTGAGTGACAGAAGCACCAAAAGGATGTTTGTCAGATCAGCCCGATATTATCTGCATTCAGACCCTCTCAAGACTTCTTAAAACACCTGAATTATCTCACCATCTGATGCTGGCACAGCCACCTTTCCTTTACTGAGACACCAGTACGGGAGGAATCTGTACATGATGTCACAGTCTAGTCTTAACCTTGTGTCAAACTTTGTGATACCACATGCTCACGGTCACCACACAAGATTTTCCTTCTTTAAATAATCTTTATGCACTCCAGCGCTGTGGGCAGAGAAAAGGACCAATGCTCAGTGAAGAAGGATTTGGGGATTCAGATTGGGAGAAGCCTACTGTGGAGATTTAATGTCATCTCAGCTCTTTCTGATGCAGGATTTAATTGCTTGTTGAAAAATCTTGCATGAGGAGCTTAAATGGAAATGTTCTTAAGTAGAACAATAAAAGTCTCTTGGGTTTAAAAACTGCTGTTGATTGTTTTGGTTATTGTGAGAACACAGTGTCAGGATGGGGAATCAAAAATGTTCAAAATTATAAAATGTTATCAAAACATGAATCACTACAAAATTATAGTAATTAAAATATATGAAGTAAGGGTTTACTAAGCTTTAATTAATTACCAACATTTTCCCATCCCGAGATAAATTATTTTATTGTAAGAAGTTAATTATTTTCATGATCATAGGAGGTTTTAGAAAGAAACTATTTAAAAATAGACTTTTAAGTCTGTTTAATAATAACGATCCTTTGAAGCAAAAAATGACCAAAACGTCACTAAATTCAAAACAACCAAATTGAGAACTTCAAACTGGTTCTATAAAATATGCAAAATCTCTGACTGGTAGCACTTGAAGCAAATTTTTCGGATTGTATTTAATGCAAAGATATCAAACTATTGACATTTCTACATTTAAACTATATACATTAGATATATAAAATTGTGCAAACGATGCTCTTACATGTAGGTATTCTCACGAAACAAAGGTTAAAGGTCAAATAAATTTAACAGAAGCAGTGCACACAGATGGCCCGATGTTTCTTGTATCATGTCCGCACCAGCGAGGCCAGGTAAACCCACACAGAGAAGACATTATTAGGATAAGGGTGCACATACACGGCCAGGGCGAACTCCACGTTCGATGCATGAACGTTGTGCACACCAGTGCTGTACACGGCCTCTTCGATTGGTCGGATCTCAGAGAACGGAAGATTCAGGGGGAAACCTGAAATCTGAAAAAGAGAAGTGTTTTATTCTCAGCACTGAGCGAATAGTAGTGAATAGCGAATCAGTCAAGCCAAACCTTATTCCCAGACTCACCCTGTTGTCTCCCAGCAGGCTTTGCAATTCATGACGGTGCCCCTCGATCATGTCCCGTCCCCCACTCAGCTCCAGTTTTGGCAGGAACTGTTTGAGAGTGGTGGTGCAGTAGCGGTTCCAGCGGGTTGGGTGACGAGGGCGCCACTCCATGATCTTTTCCTTCAGGATCTTCTCGATTCTACGGAGGAGAAATCAGAAAAGTTATTTTCTTCTGAGAGGAAAATGTAGTAGATTAAAAAAAACATGAATCTGTGTATGCTTGCCTGTCCTGGAGCTCTGCTGCAGCAACTCTGTCTGTGCGTCGATACACCAGCTCCTCAGGCTACAGGAAATAACATTCAGATGAACAATAAAGAATGATGTTGTTGCAGGATGACAGAAATTCTGACACTTACTTGTACGCTTGAAAGCCCGGGGTGAGAGAAGGATCGGGAGAAAAACGGCTTCCACAGATTAGCTTTCGTAATGTCAAAAATCATAGTCATAGGTGACGTATATTCTTGAATATTGAACCACACCTGTAGAAAAACGTGCAGAATACTTCATAAATCTCCAGAAGGAATGAACTAAAGCCATCATGAATGTAGCGTCTCTCTCTCTTACATTGTCAGCATTGACGAGGCAGCCGACTGTCTGCAGCGGGCAGAAGGTGTCGTACTGTCCGTAGAACTGACCGCTGCTGGGATTCCAGATCAGGTAGCGGTTCTGCTCATGAGTCAGGACGTACGCTGTGGGTCCCTGAAAATAAAGACATCAGTGATCATGGTGTAGCTAAAGAAAGGAACTTTATAAGTTAAACGGCGTTTAAAAATAACAGAAGATGTTGGTTCAAAGAGGGAAACTGTAAGAAAACATCACATTCCAGAAATCTACTAAGGTCTACACATGATTGGTGCAAACCTCTGGTATAGCAGTGCCAATAATGAGCCAGGCCTTCTTGCCCATAGACAGGAAGTAGTTGCACAACAGTACAGCGTGTTCTTCTTCGTCTCCAGCCAGCAGGGTGAGGAATTGCTGAAAACAAGAAGAGGAAACAAGGCTCTGTAAGACGGGTGTTTCCATCCTCAACTACAACTACAGTAAATCAGAGAGAGTTTCCTCACATCACAGGTGCTCCACAGGTCACACACACCAGAGAACGAAACTCTGTCTGGCAGAGAGGGGATGAGAGAGACGAATCGAGCAACCAGGGCCTGCAAAACAGAGAAACAGAGCTTACAGGAAAGTCCAGATACACAGTGTTTTACTCAAAGAGAGCATGGCTGACCGTGGCCTCCTGGGGGTTGTTGGGGAATTCGTCCAGAAGCACCTGAGGGGGGTTGAGAGGTCTGATATAGCGTGTGACGAAGACCGTCTTCCCGTTGAGGTCTATGACGGTGGTGACGCAGGGTCGGTTCGGGTAGCCCTGTGCTGCCTCTCTTTCAAACCTCTCTGCAGCCTGCAGCAGACGCTCGTCCTCCTGACTGTCAAACTGAAGCAAAACGGGTCGAAGTTTAGAGAGGAGGAACACCTGCTGGGGCTTTGTTAGGAACCAAAGGTAGAAAACAATGCAGTCATGGATGGATGAACTTAAAAAGGATGAGTGTCTGATGGACAGTTACCTTCATTTCCTTAATCTAGCACATGCAGCCGAAAAAAAGCGAGCGACAAGGACAAAATGAAAACACAAAAACTCATTAGCATGACCAGCATAAGCGACTAAAAAGTGGCAAAACTTTCATATTTACAAAGAGCCTGTGAGGAACTTTTTGTTTTTGTTGATTTTGGCGTCCCCTGTGGACAAGCTGTTGATTAATGTTAACCTGCAGCATTGTTTTTTCACTAATGTCTAATGTTTCTCTCTTGCTGTGAAAAATGAAAAATCTTCAGTTTTCTTTTCAGGCACTGACCCTGTGGCAGCGGGAAGAAGTGTTAAAAATTCAAATTGATTAATATTCAGTCTTGGTTTGCTAGTATCCATCGTAACGAGGCATTGGTATTCATTTCAGTCGGTTTCATAACCAGTTAAAAACTCCTCACAGGGGCTTCAAACAGATTTAAATTCAGTGTTGGCTGATCACTCCCTCTATTGTTTTGGTGCAACATGTTTTTTAATTTTTTTCTTTGAAAAAAAAAAGCAACTGAATATCAAAAAGTGATGAAATAGACATGCAGATGAGATGATGTGAACAGAGTGTAAACGGTGTGTGTGCACCACCTCTCAGAGCAGCAGTCTCAGCACTGGAGAGGATCCATCCCTGACTCTGACATTTAAACACCACTAACCTTCTCCCTGATGGACTCTCCGGGCACCAGCTGCGGCTCGATGGTGATGAACAGTGTGATGAACGTTCCCTCGCTCAGACTCCGTAAAATATCATAACCACTGGTGGAGCTGTGACTCCGCTCTTTGCTGTAGCCCAGCAGCACAGCTGGAGTGTTCACCTTGAACGTTCCATCAATCTAACAAGTGAAAATGACAAATAACAGATCAGTCCACAGTTCAGGTGGACAGCTAATAAAACACAGCTTCACACAGTCTCACCCTGGACTGAGAATAAATGGTGCTGAAAGGAATCTTCACAGAGCCGAGCCAGTGCTTCTCCACCCGAGTGTGTATGGACTTCCCTTTGTCTTTGTCATTCTGAGGAGCAGGAGAGGTTTTAATATGAGGCAGAGAACAATCCAGGGAACATTTCCTGATAAATAAACAGTGTGACACTCACCACCCCAGTTTCAAAGATGACTTCATCAAATATGTTGATGAAGACTTCATCTTTGACTGACTGCAGGCTAGCAGCGCTGTAGTCACCATTTGGAGCGCTGCAGAGGAGAGGATCAACTTTTAAAACAGGGATTTGTGAGGGGAACATAGAAAACAATTTTATGAAGAAATCTTTCTCTTTCTGTTAAAGGACCAACGAAAACCAAAAGGGTTCAAGACTTATACTTCAAATTAAAGCTTATTCAAAGCTCCTGTGAGGAACTTTCAGTTTGTTACATCTTTGGCGCCCCCTGTGGCCAGAGCAGTATTAATTTTAAAAGTGGATTATGAACAGGTAAATGTATCAAACTAAGACTATTTCAATGTCAACACAACCTTATTATGATCCTGTGTCATGATTAGCACTATTCTCTACTTCTGGTTCTGTGTTTTTCTTGACATCACTGGCTAAAGCTCATTTTGAGTTGACAGAAGCTATAAAACTTTAAACATTAGTCAGGGAGGTGATGATAAACTGTTTAAACACAGCTGTAAAACACTCAGCAGTCACCTGAAGGGCAGCTGCAGCTCCTCATTCCAGCAGGGGTTTGGTCCTTCAGCTGTGGTCGTCTGAAGAACGGTGCGCTGGAAGGAAACCTCCACAAAGGGCCTCATCTGAACCTAAATCAAAGGAAAGACATAAACACAAAACAGTTCACATAAAAGACCTTATAGAAGTTAGATGAAACAGCACAGTAGCTCCCCTCATGTCCTCTGGAACTCAAAGGGAAAATTTCTGTACGGATTTACGAAAATGGATTATGGCTAAAAAGCAAACAAACAATTAAACAGCTGAAAATATGAAAGAGGACTGTCTACACACTTCATCAGAGTGGTAATTATTCACTCCTCCAAATTCTACTAATATATAAATTTGTCAAAAATAAGACAGAGCAGACAGCAGATCCTGCAGCAGAGGTGAGTTGTACCTGATTAAGAAGCCAATCACTGCCCTGGATGACGGTCTGAGACGTCTGTCCTGGTTTACTGAAATCAAAAACACATTCAACCATCAGTCAAGTGTCCAAAGACTTACGTCTGATGAAAAACAAGGATTTTACGGATAATACTCACTTGCTCTGAGGTCTGCGGACGGGGATGTCATAAGCCCGCATGATGCTGATCAGCAGCTTGATGTCTCCGTCGGACAGATTCTGAGCCGTCACCTTCTTTCTTTCTTTCCTCTGAGGTTTCAGCGGACGCTTGGGTTCAGCCAGTTTGAAGAGGTTTAGTCCAAGAATACTATATATGGCACGACATAAATAATAAATATCATCCAGTTAAAAAACAATGAGAGACTGAAAATTGATAAACTAAACTAATCACAGCTGATCACTAGTTATTAAAGGAGAGATAAAAGATGGTTTTGATCACATGGGAGGAGATTATTACCTTCAGGTTTTCTGCTGACTCATCAGGATCTTAATGTTAAGTATCATACATAAATTTACCTACAGAACATGGGTAAAACTGAAAGTACCTCATTGCTATTTCGTGCATGTTGCTAATTTTGCAATAAGCCGTCTTCAGGCATAAAAGCTTGAAAAACTAGTTACACTTTTCACTATTTTATTGTTTTTCCAGATGCATTCATTTCATGAAATAAAATACAGCAATATTAAACACAGTTATTGCATTCAAAGACTGGTTTGTCTATATGTATTTTTTTTTGCACTGAGAAAAAAAAGAGCACCAGTGTTGGAGGACTGCTGGTCAAAACAGGAGCAGAGCCAAGAGGAAGAAGATTTAAAGCTACAGTGCAAAAATTAGAATTAGTAAAGGCCAACCTTTAAAAATGATTTTTCATGGTTTTGATCCTAAATAAACTTTTTATCACCTGAAACTGAAAATATTAGTGAATCTAGGATTCACCCTGTACAAGATTTCAATGATAAAACAGTCTTTTTGCAGTGAGAGAAATCCTCACTTTTTCCAATTTTAGGCTATTTTACAAAAAAAAGTCATGAAGCATCATTAAGATAAAACTACAGCCCATGGTTTAAAGGAAAAAATCTTTATAAATCCTAGAAGGACTCAAAACTAAACAAGGTCTAGGTTTAATAGTGTTACTAACACACGGGGGTTAAGACTAAACACAGAGGGTTGGGAGAAAATGAGATAAACTGTGAGCACATACCCTGGACCTGCACCACTGTTTAGAACAAACAGCAAAAGAAATAACAGAAACATAAAACAGAAGTGATAAAACTTTCACACTGACAGATGAAGAAATCATGCAAAGTTATCCCCCACCAGCCCGACGGCCATGATGTAAATCATCAGTATAAATCTGCACGTGTAATCAGAGACTTCTCACGTCCACATGTTGTGACACAGGAAAACAAAGCTTTGATTGCTTCCAGAGGAGTGTATTTATCAGCCAGGGGAACGCTGAGTTCAAGATCAAATAAGCCGAAGCAGCAGCCGGCCAGGAAACAGACTCACATCAGCCGGAGATTTATATCAAGCTGACACTCTTTCTGATGAGTTGATTTGGCCCCTGATCCTTGACTTTAAATCAGTCCATGTTATCTGACCTTCCTTTACTACTGGAGAGGAGAATCCAGACTCTGTCATTTTTCATTTCTTTAGTGGAATGAAGGCTGGATGAAGTAACTCTGGAGTCACAGTTTGTATAAAAACTCGAGTTTCTAGTTTGTGATCAGAAATATTTTACATGCAAATATTAAACATAAAAAAAAGTTGTGAAAGATGGGAGTGCGATGGACTTCATAATCAGTTTAAAATGTCTGAGGGGGTGTTTACCCAATGCTCGGTATCTCCTCTTCTATCACAACATCAGACAGGAGGTAGTGATGCTTGGCAAGAAGAAATCTGTTGATGACAGATTCACGGATCTGAAAAACACAGACGCAAATCTGTATCAATCATTCTGCTCAATATCATAAATCACAGCTTCTCTGCTGTGAGGCTTCACCACCTGTGCAGCATAGAATGACAAAAACAAAAACACAGGATGAAATCAAGGAAAAAATCTTTAACAGAGCAACAAATGAAAGAAACTTACAGAGCCTTTTGAGAGGGCGGTTTGTCATGATCTGATTTTAATTGATGTTTTGTTTTTGTATTTCAGTGTAATTTGTCTGGATTTTCTTGCAATTTGAATCTGTTTTTGCTGTAAATTGTTGTTATGTATCCCATCTGGCCCAGGAACATTTTCAGGAGAAGCCACAGATCTGTTCCTGATACAGTCAAATGAAGCCAATCACTACACAGGGCGATCTTAGAAAGGAAGCTCCAAGCCCGGGTCATATCCAACATCTATAGGGCGCCCGTCAGTCATGTGAGCTGAGCTGTGCCCCTGATTGGACAAACTTTTGATCCTGATATCTTCTAAACTGCTGAATTAGAAGAAAATTCACCCCCTGTAAAGTGTGTGCCGATAGCAAAATTAGCGTTTTGGACCAAAGTTGTTTTTTTGATTCCATAAGTCTGTTTTTTGATTTGGTGTGTGTGTGTGACATCCGGTCTTTCTGCAGCCAGCCTCTCGTGGATTCTTGATGAACAGCAACTTTTAGCACTTCCGCAAAAGCTTCATTTTTCTCTGCCAGATGTTGCCTCTTGAGAAGAGCTTATATATATATATCGCAGAGAGATGAGTTGTCTAAATCAACCTGCTTATTCACCTGTTTCTTCAGAAGCCTCTGGGTGTTGACAGATAACTACTTCCACCGGTCGTTATTGACTTCTGGTTGCCTTACAACGATATGGCTGACCGCTGCTGGCAAGCTAGCTTAAAACAACTCGCGTGAAATCATTAATGTTAGACAGGGCTCCGTGTAAACTTTTTTTTAAAACATCCACACTATGAATGAGATTTTTGTTCATTTTGTCACTTTCTTGCTGTTAAAAGCTGGTTATTAGAGTGAGTTTGACAGCTAGGCTAACATCATCAGCTTTGTGGTCTCCATGGCGACGTAAACAGAATGTTCAAAACCGGAAGAGCAAAAACAAAAACCGCTATGAACCATGGAAAGTCAGGAATAAAGTGGATACTGCTGCCCTGCAACCCAATCTTGGATAGGTGGGTGAAAAAAGTTGCAACTTTTCTTTCACTGCAAAAATTCAAAACTAAGAAAGGGTTTCATAATAGTCTACATTTAACTGATAAGTCCAGAAATGGTCTTATTATAACACAATACAGCCAAAAAATGAGGCCGGAATTGTAGGGGTGTCCCGATCTCATATTAATATCGGGTATCGGTCCGATATCAGCCAAAAAACTAATATCAGATTATATCGGCCTGCATCTAAAATCTCTGATATAAGCACTATGATACAGCCAGTCCATTCCAGACCCTGCTCCAGCACTTCTATTCAGATCCAGCACGCAGAGCCCACCTGAGCACAACAACAGCCTGTGCTAAGGTGCTAAAAAGGTTCAAAGAGTAGGAGTGATGTCATCTGTGTGGCAGTATTTTTTGTTTAAGTCCAAAAAAGACGTTACAGCTGAGTGCAAAACTTGACCCATGCTGGCACAGAACTGGGGAAGTTTAAACTTTAAACAATCTCCCATGACTTTCTCGACCCTTGAAGACCTACAAATAGAGCTGAACGTCACACTGTCTGTGCTGATATCATATCGGATCAATATCGGTATCGACCAGTACTCAATGCTACATTATCAGCATCGTATCAGAAGTGAAAAGGTTGTATCGGGACACCTCTGCTGAATTGTTTGTAACAGGTCAAAAATCTGCCAGTGGGGTAAGATAAATTACCCTCCAAGTATCTTGAAATAAGAATTAAGCCTTAATTATCTGAACAATATCTTAAAACAAGATATGTTTCTGGATTTGTCAGGTGAATTAAAAGCATACTGAGTTCATTAGACAATTCTTTTTTTTTACTAGAAATAAGACAAAAAGCTCATGTATTTAGAGTTTTTTGTGGTATATTTCTAGAAAGCCAGTTCTACAGACAATTTACCTTGACAGGAACTGATAAAGAAAAACTTCAACATCGACCTTGAACATCTCCATTTAAATTAAAACTGTGCTCTGAAGTGTGATCTGTTTTCTGATATTTATGCAGTATTTATGAATGAGTTTTTCTTCACAGTGACAATCTTTCTGGTGCTGAAGCTGTCATGTTTCATTTTGTGAAACAGCCGCCGTTTGTAAGGTTTAAGAAAAGATCATGTTTTGTTGGGCTGAGTTGTTCTGTCAGGGTTTTAGATTTAGACACGGCGTTCAAATCAGTGACAAAAACATTCTTTGTTGTGACAGCTACATCTTGCCAAAGTGAACACAGCTACAGTGCTTTATATCTACTGTGAAATGGTGAATTTGGAGGGAGTCCTCTTTTCAGCAGACAAAAGCAGGTAAGAAATGTTTCGTCCAATTTATACAAAGTAATGCTGCTTAAAAAGATTTTGTTGTTGCCAGAAACTGTAACATCATCTGATCTTCTCACCTTCTGGAGGTATTTGGCCACTAAGGCTCTGTGTGAATCCAGATGTTCTTTAGTGTCAATGATCTCTCCTTCTTTTAGTCTCTTCTCATAATCCTAAAAAAACAAAAAATAATTAACTTCATACCAAGTTTTTTAATTATAACTCTGCCTTATCTATCCTATTCTTTAATTTAGTGAATATCCAGAGGGCTTACCTGGAACACCTTATCAGTGACCTCCCTCTCCAGAGCAGGAACACATTTGTAGTTCCGAAACTCTGCAACTTCCTGGTTTCGGAGCCTGAGCAAACGGAATCTTTTGGACCTCTCTAGCTCCTCATCGGTCACAAAGTTAAACTCCTCCTGCAGCTGCTCCAGACGGAAGTATTCAGGAGCTGTTACCTCTCCACTGCGGGCCACCTGGTGAACAACAACTTAAATATATGAAATACATGTTTTTAACTCATGAACTAATAACTGAACGTCTCAGTTACTGACCTTCAGCAGCTGCATGATGGAGGCATTTTTTGGATCATTGGGGTCCAGTCGGGACTGTGTGGCCCACTCTCCAATTTTTTTCATGTCATAAAGTCCAGAGGCTCCGATATACGTGACAGCATCGAAACGGTCCAAACCACTAAAAGCACAGAGACAGGCGGGAATTAAGTTGACGCAAAAACAATTCATGAGAACGGTTGGCGGGGTTGGGGCTGCATGAGAGCGGTGGGTGTGACACACGGAGACACACTGAATGACGTGCAGCTGCAGCTTCACAGAATCCAGGTCCATCCTGCCGTTTGTGCCAAGAAGTGGACGTGTTCATCAGTTCTCTGGAGTTTAACTGATGAGAACCTATCAGAAAATAATGACAGCCATTTTTCCTCGCCTTTCTGATTGGTATTCATTAGTGGAACTCGCTCAAGTACCGCCGCTCACTCTTTTGCTGGTGGCAGCTCTTGATCTATGATTGTAAATCTGTCATTTGTCTTAAGTTTAGCTACTCCATAGTACTGAACATGTATGATTTATGAGCTATGAATCAGTAAAACAAATTGGAAATGTTTCTGGAATGGCATCTTTAGTATTGTGTTATGATCTACTACTCTGCTGTTCTGCATTTCCATCTCCACAGGGCTGTTAAAAGCATGGATGGAAGCCTTACTCTCAGAGTCACTCTGTTACAAAACCTCTGTCACGTAATGAAAGGAACAACTGTTACATGATTGACGGCCTTTATTGAAAACATCATGTCTGCACAGGCTGCCTAGTTTCTGTCTTTGTGACATGCACCACAGGATGTCTGCAGGGTAGGAATTCATATGTCAACACCTGTGGCGTGCTTTGGAAGTGTTTAATAAAGAAGGAAGTCGTAAAGGATGTGTGTTCTTGTGCTCCGACAGGTAAAAACACACTAAGTATCCTTTATTACCTGTGTTTGCCACCAGGCTGTTGTAGTGCAGGAGGTGCAAGTGGGACATCATCCTCCCCAAGTCCCCAGGAAACACAGCAGGACATCTTCCCTGAGGTCAACAGTGTCTGTCTGTTACTGCCGTCAGCCTCAAAGGAGAGCGGCACGTCTGAGGAGCGACACAGAGATAATAGGTTGGAATAAACACATCACTCATGGAGAGGAAATGGTGAGTTAGTGTTTCAGGCATGAGCTAAAGAAAAATGAAGGTGTTCACCACTTCCTACTCCCTCATGATCAAACATCACTCTCTGGTTGCTGCTAAACTCAAATTCTTCCACAGGAGCGCCGCCCGTCAGCACTGTGGGCTCAGGCACCGGGATGAACACTTGAGCCAGGAGAGAGGAGGACGAGCCAACTTCTTCAAACACCTACACACACACACACACACACACACACACACACACACACACACACACACACACACACACACACACACACACACACACACACACACACACACACACACACACAGAGTCAAAAATGAGAATGAGGTTTATCAGTCAGGCAGACACTTGGATCAAACAAAGTGACAACATTCTAAATATCTCTGTACTGTACCTGTAAGTTGATGCTCTGGGGACAGTTAACTATCTTAAGATTGAAAATCTGGCCAAAGTGCACTCTGAAATCAGAGTTCAGGGAGCGGCTGTCCGTTCTGGAAACTTCTTTATCATTGTACAGGATCTTGGTGAAAAGAGAACGCCTTGCTACATCCTCTCTACGAGCTATTTCAGCCCTGCAACAAGGAGAAAACAAACATGGTGAAAACACATCACTGAAGGCAACCGTCACCAGTAGATGACTTTCCTTTCAATAATTCCTGCTCTTCTCCAAAACAGTGGAAGTCTCGGTTAAAAAAATGTGAACTTAATTTTGGGCTTTCTTTAACGTGACTGTTTTTTACCCATAAGAACCACAGACTGTCTGTGTGATCCTCCTCATACCTGGGGCAGAGATCAGTGGCAGTGATGCTCCCAGAGGCAGACAGCTCCGGAATCAAGATGGCCTCTCCCGGCTTCCTGCGGATCCTGGAGGCTTTCTCTCTGACCTGCTGCTCTATGGTGTCAAACTCGGGCTTGTTTGGAAGCTCTGGCTTTGAGGGCTCGTCTTCAGCAGGTGCCTCTGATTCACTCACATCCTGGTCCTCCTCTTCTTCTACTTCTGTGTCATCCTGTGATTGTCCTTTCTTCTTCTTTTTCTTCTTCTTCTTTTTGGCCCTCTGAAAACGGTAAACACAAGATTCGGGTGAATCTTTATAGATGTGAAAACTCACACAACAAACATTTCAAGATTTCAAAACAAAATTAACCCTATTCATCAATTAAAACAACCTTCAAGTCCACTTACCAATCCATTAGCTAAAACATGGAATAATTCTTATTTCAAGATGAGCCAATTGGTATCAATAAAAACATAATAAAACTTCCAAATACTAAGTACATTTTTCACCAAATTAACAATATTTTTCTTGTCCATTTATTTGCTACAATTAAGAATTAAAAAAAAGAACTAAATTCTATTTCATTTTACTCATAATCAGTATATTTCACTTATTCAGAAAGTTTGTTTATAGTATCTTAATCCAAATAGGAGCATTTTATTCTTGTTTTAACTCGTTGGAATACAATTTAGGGCCCACTTCTCTCTTGATATAAGATTCATATTTCAAGATATCTCCTCAAGTTACATGAACTGCGTGGACATATAATTGAATTTGTATGAAATTTCTGCATCAAATGTAGTAATTTTATAAGCCAACTGACTTGGAGAATGGTGTTGAGTTGCTTATAAGTTGTATGTTGTATCTCTATTTTATTTTATTACTAAATTCTTTGTTTTATTTTATTTATTTATATATAATTTTGATTTACTTGGGGAGATTATGTTGTTTGTTTAATGTACATTTTATGTCCATTCTACCGTTTCTGTTCATCTTGTCAATTAAAAATAAACATACTGTTTGAAAAAAATGTAGTGTTTTTTATCTGTTATTGAAACTCTCCCTTTTACAGTATAGAGTGAAAACATTAAACCATATGCTGGCTGACTTTTCTTTATAGATGTTACTTCAGTCGTGCAGTTATGAGACTTATTGTTACTGATCTGGCAAGCCGTGACTGACTTATCTGCAGTAAGATAATATCTGTCTGGTAGATTGATTCTCCCAGCTGTAGTAGGTACCTGTTTCCTTCTCCAGAGTTTCCACTCCTCCAGCTGTCTCTTGTACTCTGCCAGCTGTCTCTCATAGTCCTCCTCACTCTCTGCCTCCAACTCCACAATTTCTGCCAAGATTTCATCTTCATACTCTCGCTCATCTGTTTCCCGGTCCACATTCTCTCTGGAGGTAAAGAAAAAAATAAATATCAAAAACACAGGAGCGTGTAAACATGGAAATACATACAGGAGAGTTTCTGCTCAGCATATTTTAGGTGCAGTGTCGAATGTGGATTTAGTTTGTTGATAAAATGTACCCTTGAACATGAATCAGATGTGGGAGGCGTAGAGTCTGTTAACAGATCTTTTTTTCAAGGCTTTTCTCTGCATAATGTCTTTTACTGTTATCAACAGTCTCAGATTGTTATTCTTGTGTCTGAAAACATTACTGATTAGTATCCCCGGAGATTCACATTTTTTTAAAGTAAGATCCTCATTTTGAAATCACACACAGCGCAAATGTGCCAAACTACATTGACAGAAGTTCTTCCTGACAACAATATATTTAAGTATGACTGGCTGCTTATTTAACTGCACAAAGAGATTTACCTCCTGAGGTAGAGCTTGTAAGGAGTGTTTGTGTACTTCTGAAAGTCTCTCAGGGCTTTGATCTCCTTCCACACTTTAACAATGTTCTTCAGCAGAGTCCTGTCCTTCTCCTGCTCGCTGTCCCGCAGCTGCCGAGTGCTCCTGTCATATTCAGGGGGGAAAGACTCGGCTTTAGGTACCTGATTATGATCTTACCAAAAACAGAATCAGACATGTGTAGGTGACGTACTTAACCTCCAGACTGTACTCAGATATCCTCTGCTGCATGGCCTGACTGAGGCTCTGCCCATCGTGAATGTTGAACATATTTCTCAGGGCGCTCCTCAGTCCATGCAGCTGCAGCACACATCAAACCACAGAATTTACAAGAGGTGTAAAGTCATATCTTTTTATCAATACATGTTATCGTGACAGCTTTACCACTCAGAGACTACCTGCAGATGAAGCATACCTTGTCTGTTAGGTGTCCTGTAAGGTTATTGTGTTGCCTGGTGAGGTACTGATCATACAGCTGAGCTATGCGGGCTCCCAGGACATGTTCACGACTGAAGAGCGGGTGATGAGAGAAGATCAGCCCAGAGACATCAACGTCGAGCTGATAGTCCCCTTCAGGGTCTGCCGCACCGCTAATATACAGATTTGCATACTTTGACTTCAGAGCCTGGAGGACAGAACAACACCATCCATCATGCAATGCTGTGGAAAATCATAACCTCTATGAAATATGCTAGCGCCTTTCTTGAGTGCGTTTAAGGATGAAAGGAAGCATGAAATAGTTGGTAAGATGGATTGCACCATCAGGGAGTGGTGGAATAAAAAGTCATGCATGGAAACAGAAAACCATAAACAACAAATTAAACCTCAATGAATTATGTGTTTTCTGGATGATCGCATGCAGCAGATGTGTCGCTAGAATAATAAAAATGCATGTGAAGAGTTCTTTTAAACGACAGATTATATACATATTTGTTCCTTCAAACCAGCGACCCACATCCATGTGACCCGCACTGTCTTTTTTTTCTTTTCAGGGTAACACCTTTGCAATGTTTGAGATTTATTAACCTGAGCGGCTTCCAAGAAGGATGCAGCTGGGCCGTGCAATCACACAGCTGTGAGCTGAACGGCTATCATCATGGATTCTTTCTTCTGAGATCACAGTCCTTCCTTTCTTTGGAAGATCTGAAGACTGTGGTTAACATTTTTAATCTTCTGCCTGAACTTCTTTAAATCTCTCTTCCAGGAATCACTTTATCAGCTCTATCTCATTTGTAGCTGTTTCAAAATACAGAAAGGCTCCTAGCTGGTACTGAGAAGAGCGTCGCCATGTCTGTGTAAGCATCCACGTCTGTGAGTACATAATTTTCAAAGTGCTACGCTGCTTTTTAAGTCCACAAGTGTATCGAAATCTGTCAGTGCTAACTGAGAAACATTTATTTAATGAGGATGTCCTGTCGCGCTCACAAATAGGAGCTGAGAGAAGTAATACAATTAATAAAATCATTACATTCAGTTATCCAAAAGCACGCAGGTCTGCTATAAGTTAAAGATGTCCTGAGGGTTTTGTTGGATAAATCTGGAAAAAAAAAATCTGGAAAATGTTCTTAAAACTTTCTGATAAAGAAATATTAATAGTAAGGAAACGGTACTGAGACTGTCAGGCAGGTTGAAAATACTACATACACATGCTGTGTGCTGTCGCTTTGCGGATTTTTCTATTCTTCCTGTTGTGTCTGTCTGTGCTGAGAAACAGGTTTAAATTTAGCAGAGGGGAGATGCTCGTCTAATTCTCTTTTACTAAAATACCTTCTAAGCTGATTTTTTTTAAATACCCACAATGCTCAGTCACTGTCTATAAAAATGCTTGCATTGGAAGTTAGCCTCCATTCCTGCTCTACTCCCTCATATGCTCCCCCATTCCTCAGTCTTTCCACCAAACTGCTCTTTTTCTCATCTTCAAAATGGCAGAAAGGTCAGACAAAAACAGTCAGAGTCTAACACTATACATTTAGTTTATGAGTGTGCACATACATATGTCGGGTCACAGTGGGCTTGTGTCTGACCTTTCTGTATACAGTCTGCAGAGCGGGGTCAAGGTCCTCCTCTATTTGAAAGAGAGGGGGTCGAGTGGAGGACTCCTTTATGGGGTCAGGAAGAGCCATGATCCTGCCGTCATCTCCAAACCACTTCTTTCCCTTCATTAATTGTTATAAAAAATAAATATATGATTTGAAGCATTTCTGTGTGACAGTCCAGAAGCATGTGTAGCATGTTGGTTAAGATTACCTCCTCCATTTTTAAAATGCGGTTCTCCAGGATGTTCTCGTTCGTGACGGATACAGAAGGTCTCTCTCCGACATACAGACCCTCGTCCTCCAGATAACGAGGCTTCATGTTGTCAGGCAGCTTAATGGAGGTTGGAACTGTAATAATTATAGACCAAATGATAAATAAAAACACTTTCCTAAGCAATTCAGTCACTCAGTATCAGATGTGACTTTTAATCATACTGTTTTGAGAGTAAGAGCGTACCTGTTCGAAAACTTGGCTTAAAGAGAATCTCACTTTCTCTCTGAACAAGCTTTTTGTACCCAACATACTCTGCTTTCTTCATTTCCAGGAAGCCATAGGACGACTGTTCAATGACAAATAAATCCTCTCCTTCATCTTGCACAAGTGGAGCTTCTTCACCCTGTCGTGGGATGAAGAACAGGAGGCACTCTGTTTAATGCAACTGCAACAACACGACTGATGAGATCATAACTACAATACTAACAAAGTCTTACATGGTCTTCAATTTCATCTTCATTATCTTTATCTCCTTCAGCCTCCTCTTCCTCCTGCTCCTCGGCTGCTTCTTCTTCATCTTCACCCTCCCCCTCTGACTTTTTCTGTTTCTGTCTTTTCCTGCTGGTCTTCTTGGAACTGTCTTGTGGTTCTGGCTCAAAGTTGAATGTAAAGAAGTTGTAGGCCTCCTCCACAGTGGGTATGCCCTTTTCTGTCTTCATTCACAAAGAAGAAAATAAATTAGAAATGAATAAACTAATTTGTGCCTACAGATGGTTTCTGTCTAGTTTTGAGCCTTACTTGTCTTGCTCCTTCTCTGAACTTGACCCTGGTACCGATGGACAGAGAGGCATCATGTCTCCCCACTCTGTCTGGATCAACCTGTGAAAAGCTGAGGGTTAAACTCCTGTTGCTGATCTCATCAAAGAGGTACCACCGTGACAGAAAACGATGTTGTCACTTAATATGAAGTAGATTCTCACCTCTGGATCAAACCTTGTCACAGTGTCTCTGTCTCTCAGTCCTTGAAGGCGACTTGGTGGCTCCAGAGCGGCCTCCTGCTCCTGAAGAGTCTCACCTTTTGTCTGGAGCACAAATGCACATACTTATACATCAATATGTTGCATTTTCGGAAAGACATGTTTTGCAGTATTTTGTGCATAAATGAAACCATGTTTACCCTGGCTGCTTTCAGTCTTTCCTCTAAGCGGCGGGTCACAAAGTTGTCTAAATGCTGAGATCCAGGAGAACGCAGAGCCTTAGAGGAGTGACCTGGAAGACAAAAGGCACGAGACAAATAGATAACTAAACAAAGTGACCAATCTATTTTTAAGATTTCCACACACCAAGAATTCTATTTTATTCAGAGGATATCACATAGTGTGTTCCCTCTGATAATTTCTGCTTCTGCAATTAAGAACTCTGAAACTGTTGCGTGATAAAACTGATAAAAGCATTGATTATCTTTTATAATTACTGGGAACTGTTAGATGCAATAAATCAAGTGTAAAACAATCTTTCTCCAATGATTTTATTGGTTAAAAGATAAACAATCCTTTGGTAATATGGAAGGCACACATCTTATGATCGACAGTTCTATCATTTGGTCCTTAAACTGTTTTAGTGAAATTATCTAAATAAGGATAATCTTGAAATACCTAATTTATAATGTAAGCCTGTTTTATTACTTGGATAAAATTGTTCATAAACTGCTCTCTAGATGTGTTTATTCAAAGTCTAAAGTCCCTTGTATGCTTTGGAAAGGTACTGGTTATATTTCTAATATGTTTCTTTACTCTGGAAATGAGTAAAATAGGAAGGGAAGTTTTCAGGAAGACCTGGACCCTAACCTCTTAGAGAACCAGTGGGAGGTCTTGATTGAATTGCTGCCTTTTCAGCTGATCCCTCATCTTCATTGTGGCGCTGAACTGAGGGGACATCCTCTACACCATCATCTTCATGTGGGTCCTGAGCAGAGGACTTTTCAAGAAGCTAAGAGATAAAAAGAGACAAATCAGTTATTACTAGATACAATATTAGAGCTTTAAGGAGGATGCACAAACACCACTCAGCTGTAACATAATGACCACCTGTCTAACACTGTGTAGGACTGAAACAGCCTTTACATGTCAAGGACTCCTTTAGACCTCTAAAAGGGTACCATGTATCTAGCAGCCAATCCTTTAAGTCCTGAAGTTGTGAATGAGTCCTATATGAATCAAAGTACAAGTTGTGACTGTGATGTACTATACTTTTTCCTGGCACCTTTCTACCAGAACCAGCGTTTGCTTTCTCTGCTGTTAGAGCTCCAGCAGCTCTGTTGCAGTGGATCACATGGTCTAGCCTTTCCTTGATGTTAGAATACTGGTTTCCCCTCCTTAAACTACATTTGGTAAGCACTGACCAGACCAGGAACACCCCACAAGAGCTGCAGTTTTAGAGATACTCAGATTGGGTCGTTAAGCCATCACAAACTGGTGCACTGTATCAAGACAGTGTTATTTACTTCTATCAGTAGTCACGGAGTTATCGATGATAAGTGTATAGAATACAACATTATATACAGATGTTATTACGATTAATGAAGAGGGTGCAAGCGGTAGACATACCCTTTTCTTCCTTTCTCTTTGAGCTCTAAAGCTTCGTTTCAGAGTCTCTCCTGGATCTTCTTCACTGCTTTGAAGTTCCTGCTGGGACACAAGCAAAAGATTAAAGAAAAAGCAGCAACACCCCAAATACACATGCAAACTGCATCTCTATCGACGCAACTACGTAGCACAGCTGGAAAATGGGCTAATCTGGAGAAAGGAGCAAGAAATTGGTGTTGAGCAGCCAGCAGTACACACGCACACAAACAAGAGGGCAGCTTGAGTCTACGGGCTACAAAACACACACCAACCTGCTTTGTAGTTTGTAGTTTCCCTTTGCTCATTTTGGAAGAAGGAACCAGAGCCTGTCGAGTATAATAAGATTTACCAGGGAGCTCCTTTCTTTGTGTCCCTGTGTGTTTTTGACTTTAAGTGGAATACAGTGAGCTAACACGCCTTCAAGTCGTGTTGGGTCTTGTTAAAGGAGGGCTATCCAAGAGGCTGATATCAGTCCACAGACACAAATCAAATATATTTTCTTAATCTGTAATAACATTCTGTACAACTTTTCCATATTTACCTCAACGTCATCCTCATCTCTGTTCTTTGCCAGAGTTTCGTGCAGAGCGCGGCGTTTCTTTTTCAGTTTTTCACGAATGTCACTGAAACAGTAACACTCATTAGTTCAGAAAATGTATTACTCCTTTAGAAACATTTAATCTTTCAACCTTTTTAGAGGTAAAATCAGAGCGAAAACATCTTCTCTTACCCTGGAGAAGCCATGATGGTTTCCTCGAGAATAAAAACCGTCTGAGGTGACTTCACTCGACCCACTAATGTTGTGGTTTAGTTTGTATTAAACCAACTAACTGAAAACTTTGTATTCATCTTAAATGAGTCGCTTGTGCTTAACCTCGTAGTTTTTGAGGAAGATCTCAGTAATTAGCAATGAAGCGCCGTTATCGCTGCCTAGTAACGGTATCAACTACCTCTCAACCAAACTATGAAAGAAACGTCTCGTAAAACTGTTTTCCAATTTCCATTGGTCCATTAAACAGTTCATCACAATCTCAGCAGTTTTGCTCCGCCTACTACGGAGTCCGAGGAGCCAAAAAGGAGCGCTTTGAGTTTACCTCCCAAGCTGTTACACAGCATGTATTGCTCATGCAAAACACCTCCAAATAACGTTAGAATGGAAATATTTTTTTGCAGGTTTTTTATTATTAAAAATCATTTTGGTTATTGTTTGGTCTCTATTTTATTTTAGGTTTACTATGTGTATAACTCTGCTCTCTTGGTTATTTTAGCCTTTTTTTTTTTGTTAAAAATGATAGTGTTTCATTATAATTCATTTCACTGTTTGTCAAAATATAGGATGCATGTCAGGGGCACAAGAGAAAGAGAGAGAGGGTATTCTGTGATAAATACTGAAAACATACTTATCAAACAGCTATTTAAATATTCCAGGAATTCACAAATGACAAAATTTGAAGGATGTGTGCAAGCGATGTGTGTCAATGTGTAATGAAATCACAAAAATGAAAGCTAAAGACATTTTTACTTCATGATATTAACGCTATCCCCCCTTTTTTTTATATTAACATGCCACTATTTTTCAGCAAACCATCATTGTTTTTGGGGCCTCATTGTATTTTCTTTAGCTAAAACAAATATTTTTAATTTTTGGTTTTCATAATTTCAATAGTTTTTGTTTACAGTAGCAATATTTGTGTCCCATTTTGACTTACAATAATACGTTTATAGTGTTCCTTTTTTAAACTTTTATACTTTTTACACAGTGTTTCATTCTTCAGTATATTATAATGTTCTAAGTAGTAGCAGTATTAGTAGTAGCTGTAACAACAGCAACAAAAACAAACAAACAAACAAACATTGTTTTATGAAAAATATATTCTTTTTAATGGTCATGCCATCAACATATTTTAAAAGATTTATCATGGACAACAGAACAATAAAAAAGTGGTTTGGAGCAGAGGGTCTATTTTGCTTTCTTAGATTTGTGGTGGGAGTAGAAATAGTAGCAGCAGAAGGAGGAGAAGATAAAGGATGGGGAGGAGTATCTTGCTATCTATTTTCCCATACATGCTTTGGTTTTTGCTGTTGTATAAAAGAGGGAAAAAACAGAAGCTCTGACTGTGAACAAAATTTGTTTATTTATTTATTGTTTTGTGTCCATCTTTAAACAAATAATCAGAGACTTATTCAAGCTTATCAAACAGTATAACTGTGAATCAGTAGATAAGTCTCTATAGTAATAATATACTTAGCAATACAAACATTTGTATAAAAATATAGTTTGACCATACCATATACTGGTAATTTTTACAACAACAATGACTAGCAGTTTAGGTTTTTATGCTTTCTTTCTGTTTTCTATGAATACTCATCAGCAAGTGCATCAAAATAGTTTGTGTCTGCATAGAGAAGAAAGCCAGAGAATAAGCTGTCAGCCCAGCCTGGGTCTGCAAATAAACCATTCTGATCATTGAAGAAGATCTCCATCCACACCTCATCTTCAGGGTTCAGGTACATCGCAGTGGACCCTGAAGCCACGTCATGGTTCCCTGTGTTGGCATCAAAGGTTTTGATGCGGTACTGACCATTTTGCACCAGCCCGATGGCCAGGTGTTTGTTGGCTAGTGTGATGTCATAAGAGAAATAATAAATGCCTGGGTACGCACAGATGAACTTGCCTGTCTGAGGGTTGTAGTGTCCGCCCTCATTGAACAGGACCTTGTTGAACTTGATGGGGGTTTTCTCTTCAGGGTAGCTGCTGGTGATTCCCACAGAGAAGGCCGATTTAGGCAGCAGGCTGCCACATTTGCAGATTCCTGCAGTTCCCTTTGGCCCTGGAGCACCTTTGTCACCTTTCTCTCCTTCATGACCCAGGAGACCGAGTAACCCCACGTCTCCAGCCTCTCCTGTTGGACCTCTTTTACCTGCAGGGCCACGTTCACCTCGGGCTCCGATTTTACCTGTTGGGCCAACTCTTCCCTTTAACCCTGAAACATAGAAACATGGAGTCATTATTTCAGCAAAGTGACGTAAAGAATAATGGATATCTTTTGTCACATCTCTGCCTTATGTTTTTGTTTCTGTTATGCTCTTGCTGACGGTCAATGGAAACATTAAACCCCACCTATTGTTATGCATTAAGTCAGCCTTGGAGCACAGCCACTCGACTTTTGGCTGGATTCATGCAAACTATTTTTCATTCAGATCATGACAAAGAAATCCCCTGAAGCCAGGAAACAATGTGACTCACATACTGTTTGCTTGTGCAATATCATAAATATGTAGTTTTATGTCCATATGAAGGTGTGTAGCTAAATTCCTGTTCTCACACACAATGGAAAAATTAAGTGCCTGAAGTTTATTTTTCACTGACAGATTTACTGTGCCTCAGGCTGCACGGATGATACAGTACAGTACAGTACAGCTGGATGAGGCAGCTCTTCCAAGTATTTTCACATATTATGGCAGCTTTACCTGAAATAAATTTCAGGTAAAGCATAAGAACACAATAAATCTTTTTCAATGGCACAGAAAACTAATGGTCAAAGTGCTCAGGTGGTACTCCCGGATGATTCTACAAAACCTGAGAAAGTCTCAAAAACACATTTGTATCTGTCCTGCCGTGAACCATGAAGGAAAGAAGATAAAAAACAAAACAAAATAGGATTTAATCCATAAATATATTAATGTGTTATTAAAAGAACAAGAAAAAGGTGATCTGAGATATAATTTTATTTGAAGAAGTCCCTTTTTTATTTTTCTTTGACTTTTATCATTTTATATTTTATAATTTATATAATTCTCAACAACTGCATGGTTTCAACTGATTAATCAGGTAATTGATGAGGACTGCGCAGAGGTTCACAGTTAAATGGTTCATGGTTTGAGTCTGTGCTGGGGCTCTTCTTTGAGGAGTTGCTCCCTCACACAGTCTATATGCTTAGGGGTTTCAAATGGACAATAACTGAGTGAAGTTGGTTGAAGAGGATAGTTATTAATAACTATAGGATAAGTTATTTGTCTCTATGGCCTTGTGCATGATCACGTTTTCACTCAAAGATGGTGAACTATTGTTGTGTTTCAGCCACTCATTCACACAGGAACAGGGCGACTGACACGCAAACTTCTGCAAATGGGTTCAAGAGTGGATTTTTTCTTTTTCCATCAGGCACTGTACTTGTTTTTATTTTGCCTGTTTTTGGTTATACCAAAGTTCTTGGTAGTTTAATTTTGACCCTGCTTCGGTGTCTTCGAGACACTTCGATGCAGTTCTTCCTTCTAGCCCAGCAAGGAGTTGGTACTACTCGTACTGTGTATTTTTTTTTTCTGGCTTAGAGATGGAACTTTGGCAACAAAACAGATTCCAGACTATGCACTGACTCTGAAAGAGCCCTGGAACTAACTCAGTAGAAAGAGACTAATTGAAAACGAGTAATAACAG
Organism: Labroides dimidiatus; assembly: GCA_030710495.1. Taxonomy (NCBI): domain Eukaryota; kingdom Metazoa; phylum Chordata; class Actinopteri; order Labriformes; family Labridae; genus Labroides; species Labroides dimidiatus. Next base: position 25,038,747 of record CM061146.1, read on the forward strand.
GATCCTCTGGAAACAATGATGAAACAGCTCCATTCACACAGGAGTATAACATGCCAAGTCAAACAACCATGCACGGATCAGTCAGACAATGTCTGACTACTGAGTTGTGCTGTGTTGTCTTCCTAATGACTTCCTTAGTGCTTCTTCAGACAAAGGTGATGGTATTTCTGCTAGGTGCGCTATACCTGTCTTCTCTCTGCATTCAGCACTCTGGAGTAGAACTGCTTTACTGTGCAGGCACATGGCGTTCTTCAGAAACTTCTCATTACAAAGTCAAACTATCAACTGCTCTCTTATGTTTTTTTTGTGTTTTTTTCCTTTAATTTTTCCATTTTCATTGGGGCTGTTCTTGTATAAACTAGATTGATGTGTTATCCCTATGACTGGCTGACAAAATGCACAGGCTGTTAAAAATGAATACTCTCTGTTTTCAATAGGTACTCTCACAACTATTAATATGGTATAAAATAGCTGTTATACTCCTGTAGGGGTGGGACAATACGCTTTTTTCCCAATTCGATTCTTTCTTTTTTAAAATTTATTTATTTATTTATTTATTTATTTATTTATTTATTTATTTATTTATTTATTTTATAATTTTTGGGGTGCCGATTCAATTTAAATTAAAATTCTGCGATATTGGCAATCAGACTATATCAGGAGCCATATTTCCCCCCAAAATGAACATCACATGTGAGTCACTTTTTAAGAAGTATTCAGGGGATCGTTACTAGAGAGTCAAAAAAAAAAAAAAAAAAAAAAAAAAAAAATTGCCCTCTGTTGGAGAAAAGCAGTAATTTTTTTCAGCCTAGCTAATAAACAAAGACTAAAAATGAAGGATTTAAATTTGAAAAAAAAAAAATAAATAAATAAAATTGTAAAACAAAAAATCCTGATACCTACGTGAAAACATTTTTCCTCGCACCCCTATATTCCTATTTAAACTTTTTAACTTTAAAAGAAACATAACATAGTGACGGAGCAAAAATTCTTCTGTCCATATTCTTTAAGGACTAAATTAGAAGTTTGTTGCCCAAAGCACTGACTGCATAAAACATGGATGTCAACCCAGTAATGTAACTCGATGAAGAGAAGTTTGAAGCCTATTGAGAGCGGTCACCATATTGTAAATGCTGACCCTACTTTAGGTTGACCCACCAAGAGGCAAAGAGGTGCTCACAGGCCTTTAGCCTCACCGGAAACAGCTACAGGGTGCCTACCTATCAGTCAATTCAGCCATGCCACTGATTATGCAAAACTTGTACTCTTTATATCTTAGAAAAATGGGCAAAACCATTTTTTGAACCTGGCTGATCAGAGAAGTCTGATCACACAGATTTATCTTTAAACTAAATCTTCACTTGATGCTCATATAATACATCTCTTGCATACTTTAATCTGCAGCATCATCTCATAACCACGACATTAATATTAACTTTTTTTTTTTTTTTTTGGGGGGGGGGGGGGGGGGTATTGTGAGTACATCTTGTCAACACAAGCTCCTTCCCCTGACAATAAGTCAACTTTTCATTGCCAACTTTTCTCTCGGGCACAGATTGGTAGTTTATTTATGACAAATTATGTTTTATTTTATACCTGTGTCTCCCTTTTCTCCCTTTTCACCCTTCCTGCCATCTCTGCCATCTCTTCCTGGGATACCCACATTCCCATCTGCTCCAGGGGGCCCACTGGGACCAGGTTTCCCAGGTGGGCCTGGTGACCCGGGGACACTGCAGATCAGACGTGGCGCTCCTTTCCCTTTGCTGTCAAACAGTTGTCCGAAGACACAGTGGCACAGACAGACTGCTCCCATCAATGCCAACATCTTCACATCTGAAAATGCAAACAAAAACGATAAAAAAATCACAACAGACATCTCTCTATTGTGTTGACCTAAAATATTAGGATTGTTTCTTGTGAAAGTGAGTAATGTTTTGGATTTTGATCTAAGTTTTGTGGCGTCAGACTCCTCAAGAAGGAAGCCTGCTATCAGTTTTATAATATTATACAAAACTTGCGGGGAAGTTTTGAAAAACATCAGAGATCTAATTTTTGATCAAGTACAGCATGATACCAGATGCCATTCTTACAATTGGAAGCAATAATCACTGTATAACTGTCTCACACTGATGTTCTCATCCACCACAGGCTCACAGGCATGTGAGAGACCTCAAACTAAAACTTGTCTCTGTTCCAAGCCTTCCTTTTTTTTTTTTTTTGCCAGGACATTCCCGAGTCATGACATAAGATCCAGCTCGACCTGTGTCAAGGGAACACAGTTATACCCAAGAAACAGAAACAGTATGCACTTGCCTTCAAAACAGAAGATCTTCATATATCACCTGACAAAATAATAATGAGGTCAAAGTAAAAACACAATGTGGGCAACCTTTCAGATGTTTCCCAAATTCCTTGGTGATGACATGGATAAGACCCTGACACCAGGATTAGTGGGCTTGATTAATGCACGTTTTTTCATTGCACATTTGCCCATGTGGGCGTGAGAATGAGAGCTGTGGATCTGCTCTTTGGCCGGCTGTCAGTGGACGGTGGGGGCGTCCGAACATGTGTGTCAGGTTTGCAAAGACAGTTCATCCTGTTGTCTGTTTTCATAAACACTGCACCTCCTTGTTTCAACATGATTTCTTTGCTGGTACACATTTGGTTTGTCTGGCAGCACGAGGTGCCAGCGCATCAGACAAATGTTGTGCTAAGTATGAGACAAAAAACACAGTGAGATAAACAGGAAAGACTCACACACACATTGACACACACACACACACAGACATGAGTTCGCTTGTTCCGGGAAACACGCACAGTCCCTTTGCGCCGTTTAAGCAGCATGTTTTTGGTTTTAAGTTTAGTGAAGTGGTCACGGAGCCAGTGTGAGGTCCTGAGAGAGACAAACCCCACCCGCCTGTTCCGCTCTGACTGCAGCAATGATGTCAGCATTATTAAAGTGGCTATTATTAAAGAACGGTGCTTGTTTTAACACACACACACACACACACACACACACACACACACACACACACACACACACACACACACACACACACACACACACACACACACACACACACACATATGCAAGAGAACATACAGTAAAGACATGAATACATGCAAGGATGTGCTTGCAAACACATCCACATGTTTAATAAACAAATCTTCTGTCCCAACAGAAGCTTTGTTAGAAAATGGCAATGTACTTCCAGGGAGCAGATGGAGCACAGATAAAAAAGACTGACCGTTCACTGAAAAAAAAAAGAACAAAAAAAGTCTATGTCCACTTTAAGAAATGGCATCTTCCAAGATGGCCTCTGGGTGTTTGTAATTCATGTCATGCACAGGTCTCTCAAGAGTTCCCCGTGCACGACAGGACTGAAGCATTTCAAAGAAGATAGTTTTTAGATATCTGTCTTGGCCATATATATCTGTTTGAATGAATGCATTCCGATGCAGAAGCTTGCATGCATAAATGTGGATTATAATGCCCACAAACACTGACACACTCACAGATTATTTAATCTGCACGTTCAGTTGAAGATTATACAGCCAACAGAAAGCTTTGCATCCATTTGGTTAACTGTGAATAACATGTTTTGTTTTGGTCAATAAAAACAGAGAGGACAGCATACAGCTGTGTGATCATTGTTCTTACCCAGCAGTTTGCAGCTGTTCATCTCCAAAGCTGATCAGAGTTATCACCCTCCAGCGTCCTCCTCCTAACTGCACAGATTCTGCTCTTTTTGATGACAAGTCTCCTTGGTTAACATGTTCCTCCTTCTTCTGCTGTCCTGTCAGACATCTGCGTGCAGAGCTCAGCTGTGCTGCTGCTGACAGCCTCTTGTAATGCAGAAGCTGCAAGATGCACTCCTCAGATCCCTCCCTCCCTACTCCCCCACACTCCCTTTCTCCACTCCCTTCTCTTTGCCTGAAAAACTTCCCAAAGGCAAACAACGACCATGCAGCCAAGTGCAGTGTGCGTATGCAGAGTTAGCTCCATTATGTCATGCATGAGGACTGCTGGAGTGTGAGACACCCAGCGTCAGTCAGCAGCTTGGATCCCTGTTGCACTATGAAATCAGGTTAATGAGTGACAGAGGTTTTCTGAACTTTGTTGACCTCAGTGTTTCAGAGCGAAGTCTGACTCTCATCCCTGGATGGGGCTAGAAGTGATGGGTGGGGAACTGTTTGATTACTTTCTTGCCACATATGTTCATTTTTATGGACACCTCATGGAAAATGTGTCTCAGGCATTAAAATCACGAATCATCATCCATGCATTTTAGCTTATGAAGACACAACTAAGCACAGATTTAAGTTCTAATAACACAAAGCGATTACGTTGAGCCCTCAGAAAGTACATGATTCTGGATTGTTCTCTTAATCTGCCCCAGGGGAGGAAAAAAATATGGAGAATATTTAATAAAGGATCTCGGACAGCTTTTCATAATGTACAGAAGAAAATCTGCAGAGATCAGATGAACAGCTTTGACTATATAAAGAAACCCAAAGTGAACCAAACCCAAGTTTCTTATAATTTAGTGATGACAGGAGAGAAAATAAACAAAAGCAGTCATGCACCACACTTTTTTAAAGGTTTGTTTATTGACCTCTGTGAAGGGGTTTCAGAAATTGTTTAACAGAAACCGTTTGGCAATAGTTAATGAGTTTAAGGTGTCTGCAATTAAACTATTAGCTATCAGTAAGTGGATACTATCTGCAAGGCCTCAGGAGTGGACCAAAATTGGACTTCGTCTTCCTGACTTTAACTATTTGTTTCTGAAATGGACTTCAAAAGCAATCCACTGGTGGGAGCCATATTGGAAACGGGGCGAGCTTTGAGCCTCCACACAAACAGCCATAGGGCACCCACCTGTCAATTAGCTGAGCTGTGCCTCTGATTGGGTAAACTCACGTTTTTAACATCTTCTAAATTGCCAATTTAAAAAAAAAGTTCAACCCCCTCAAAAAGTGAGTGTGTTACAGAAATTTGTTTGTACCAGGCTTTAACTTATTTGTTTCTGCTGTGAAAATAATCTTTTTTGGCTTGGTGTAAATGTGGTTTCTGGTACTTCCGAAGCCAGCCTCAAGCAGACACTCAACGAACTGCATATTTTTTAGGTTGCTGCTTGGGGTGGATGGTAACAAAGTGAATTAACAAAGTCCATGTTTTGATTGTGTCTAATTTATTTAATTATTACTTTTAGGGGAAACTTACAACTTTTAATTCCTTTACATTTGAAAGAAAAATATCACGTTTAGGTCTGATGAATTTCTTTGAATGCTTTCTTTACTCATTGTTTTTGTACAAGTTTTTCAGTCTAGCCCCAGTATCTGCCACTACTACAAAATAAATCCAAAAAAATCTCTTTATTTAAGAAAAAGGACAGCTCTTGTTTCTTACTTGGTCAACTTGTTTCTCACTGCTAAACTTTGCTGGCTGATGTAGTGTCATCAGAGTGACTTTTGATCTATGTGTCGTAAATAGATTTGTATTCTCCTGGGAAAAATTTGACCCAATCACAGATACAGAGAAATAGCAACAGAAATAAATAATTTTAGTGCTGATAATCACATTCTATACCATGGATTATGAACAAGTGAATACATAATAGTGATGCTATTTAAAAATCACCTCTAAAGTCCTCACAGGGACTTAAATGTGTTTCCTTTAAACAACACGAAGCAGCAGCCGTGTTGTGTCCAAACAGAATGGGTCTTTATTCAGGAAGTGAAAGAAAAAAAAAAAGATTGTAATCAACACCCCATTTAAATACAAAACCAACAAAAATAAAAATAAAGATGATATTCATTTTGCATATCAAAGAACCATTCAGTAATAATTACAATCCAAACACCTCATAAACCACTTTGTGAATCTATACACAAACTCTGATTTAGAAATTAGTCACTTTAACAATAAAATTACAAATATTTAGCTTTAAAAATAATTAAACTCAAAATAATATCTTAGCAATTAGCATCTTAAATTTATATATAGTGTATTTCCACATAAAAATACAAAATAATACCAATGACATTTAAATATGAAAAATTATTCCAAGAAATCTGCTACTATTAAATGAACAAAAAGGTGGGATAAAACAAGATGAAATGAAATAGAAATATGCATGAAAAAGTCTCTCCTTTTGTTAGCAAAACACTATCCAAAATAACTACAATCATTTACATCAGTACAAAGATATCTGGATTTAAAAATAGTTGCAATGAAAAAACGGGGTTTTATTTTTCTGACAGTAAAAAATGACACTGTGGATCAGAAATCTGCAAAATATGCAATGAAAAAAATAAATCTGCATTAAAAAGGTTTACACTGTAGTTCTTACTTTTATACAAACATTAGAAACAGTATTGCACATCACAACACAGATTCGAGGTTAGTCAGCCTTTCAAAATGTGTTATATTCAAGTTTCAGAGCATCTACGAGGACAGGCAGCCGAGGCCTCGATGCAACAGGGGAGAATCTCAAGTGTCTTCCAAGAATAGAATAAAACCTTCATGTTTCCTTCCTTCAAATGAAATGTGTCATCAGTGTGTATCAAAAGAAGAAGTTATCCAAAACGTGGATGTGAATGACGTGATTCTTTGTCTTTGAACAGAACTTTTGGACAGAACTAGCACAAGAGAGGGGAGGGGGGAAATAAACTGTGTAATAGTCTCATTTAAATAGAAAAATACAATCAAATCAAATAGTTTTTTTTCCTCTACAAAAATAGTGAAATAAATATGATTTTTACAAAAACAAAGACACGTACAGAACAAAGTAACAGTGTTCAACATAGAAAATAGAACCTCACAATAAAACAGCACGAGTCAAGTGTTACAGGTGACGATATTCAAACATGTTCGCATCATGAGAACATAAAGCCACGAGGGGACGGCGGGAGCTCCTTCTGCTGTCACACACGCACCGACTCCCCGTCCTCACAACATCCAGACTACATCAGAATATATTAGAACACATCGGATTCCTGCTCTACTCATACAGAATATATAGATAACTTAAGACCACTGCTTCACGCTACATCTTAAATAAGTAATCATGAAAAAATAAAATTTAATAAATCATCTGTAGAATTATAAATAGGTGGAGGATTCTGCACTGAAATCACTCAGGAGGGTGGAGAAGAAATAAAACAGGTGGGGGTATAGAAAAGTAGTGCATAATATATATTATAAAAAACATACCGAAGGGCCAGTGATGGGTAAGTAGTTGACACCGACAAATTCAACTAGAAGTAAATAAGTTTCATTAAGGTTTTGTAACAGTACACTTTGACGCCTGAACACAGACACAGAGGAGCACACAGCGGGGCGTGGAGCACAAAAACCACGACATCACGAGAGCGACACACTTTTACAGTACCAAACGGACGGCAGGGTCTCCGTCCTCACAAAAAAGATTGTCCCTAAATAGTTTTTAAGAGAAGTTCATGGGTGTAAATCCGACAAAGAGAAGAGAGTTTATCTTTAGCATCATCGACGTGGAAATCTGTCAGGAAGTGATCCAGACTTTCTCTGGATTTAAACAGCATCAAAGTCTGACTCTTTCAACTCATACTCACAAAATAAACAGTTTAATGAACAGGGGATTCGTAATGTGGGCCAGGTTTTTTTAATTTTTTTTTTTTAGGTATTTTGAGGTCTGAATGAGTTTTACGTAGAAAAGGTTTGAAGCTGCTTCAGACTGTGATGTAATTTTCAGGGACAATTCGGTCAATCAAGCACTTCCATTAAAAGGTATTTCTCCTCACTGACAGGCTCAGACAGCATCTGTTGAGTGTTTGACAACACAACAGAGGTGTTTACGAGACAGATTAAGAGTTATGATGCTTTCTTTAAAACTAAATAAATTTCTCTCTGCAAAACAAGCAGACTGTCTTGACAAAAACAGAAATTTCACCTTGAGGAACATGAGTGTCGCTGAACTGCTGCTGCCTCAGTCTGTCAGTTTAGTTGTGTGACTTTGGTGTTGAAATTTTTTAGTTAAGGGTCAACTGAATATTTGTGAAACATACAATAACACTAACAAGTCGAGTTAGCGGCAGACAAGCTACTCACAGGCTCTGTGAGGTGAAATGATTACTACCAGCAAAAACAAAGCCAGGGACAACCTGATCACACAAGTCAAATCAAGTCAATTCACAGGCATATTCCTCCTCTGCCTGTTGACACTGTGGTGAAAAGGTTAGTGTCTGTCTCAGGCTGGTCTTCAGAGTCAAGACATATTGACAGATCAGATGTGAGAGCAGCCTGAGGAGCTAAAGGACACCAAACATCTCTGATAGAGAAAAGTGAAGCAACATCCTGCCCTGCAGTCCAGACACAGCAGCAGAGCTGAGCTGCTGAGCTGTACAAAGTCACTTCAACCACAAGAGGAAGAAATAACAGCAACAGTGTTCAAAGGTGAGACATATGCAACGGAAACATCAACGACCATGAATTTGGAGAATTCATATCCTGTTTCTATCTTCATTTGGTCGTGTGATAATATATTGTGAACAGACGATTATGCAAATTAGAATCCCTCCAGGATAAGACAAACCCCTTTTTGCTCCCTGTGGGAATCCAAGCATGCATCACCTCCTGTTCACTGTATATTATCCTCTACATAAAGATCCTTTTTGGAATTTTACAATCTAAGTGGAAGCAAAAAGCAACTCTTTCACTGAATAAAACTTTAATTGGCTGGTTAAGACACAGATGATGAGCCTGCACGCTTACTAAATGCCACAAAAACAATCAATGAAAACACATCAGATGATCACGTTTCACAAACTTTTTGTGGCATCGAGTGAGCGTGCAGGATTATTGCTTCTTAAATGGCCCTGCACCTTTTGTAATAAGTTTATTACCAACCTTCCTCAAACTTTGGTTGGCTTCCCGAAGGAATAAACTAGAGTCATGACAGCCACTGCCTCTGCTGTCAGCTGAAGCAACTTCAAAACATTTTTCAAACTATTAATCATTTCAGCCACAAATATCTAAAAAATTGTGCCCATGTTTTCAATCACCCTGAAGTCCTCTGTTTGCATTTGTCAGGGCGACGCTACATCAGATTCATCTTTGGAGCTATACAGAGAGGAAAGAGGGTGAAGGCAGAGTTAGGATGTTTGAATTCTCCTCTACAGAATCAGTTGACAACTAAACTAGAGCCTCAGTCTACACTAAAAACAGTCACACAGCACGGGGACGACACCGACACACACCACTGAACACCACTCTGCTTCTCCACAAGATTTTTTTTTTTTTGCCATACGAGCCATCGTGTCACAAAAAGATGGCGTCTGCTAAGTCTAAAGAAGAACCGATATCACTTGTTTTTTTAGTCTTTAAGTATGTAAACGGATCAAACGACAGATAAACATCAATGCATGCAAGTTTAAATATGTCTTTTTTTACTTATTTGTCTGATTTTTTTCCCTCTTAGGCAATTTTTAATAGATGATCATGCTACTCACTAAATTTAAGTCATAATTTATGATTTCAGTGGTTTGTTTTTTGTTATTTTTTTTCTCACACATCTTTCCTGCATGCTATTTGTGTAGCTAATCCTAACGTCATCACATGCACTTTCCACGGCAATGGGGGCCATTAGTGGTTGAGTGCATACTGCATTTCATTTCACATGGTTCTGGTTTATAAATGGCATTAATATATAATACCTACACATTTATTCATATATATATGTATATATAGCAGCAAAGCTTCTAAAATAGCTTGTTAAGTATAAATGTTGAATAGCAGAAACCAGATTCAGTGTTTTGAGGTATCACTCAAAGGGTCAGTATGAGCGCAGAAATAACCCTATCATCTGTTTTTATAATAAACCCTCTAAAAGAAGAAAGAGCCCATGGCAACGTTAGAAAACAACCGTTTGTTTAGCGGCAGAAAATGTGTCAATTTTATGCTTCCTACCTTTTTTTTTTGTCTTTTACTACCTTTGGTTAATGACCTGGGGCAGGCGTAGTCAACGTTAGAGAATCAAGATTTTCCCAGAAACAAGTGTGCACTACACGCACTGTAGGGTGGCTAGCAGCAGACAAACAGACAGACAAGCTGCCCCCATGCAAAAACATTCCCATATCTACTTTAAATCTCACATACAAAAATAATAATAATAAAAAAACCTACAAAAATCAATCTCTTTTTTTTTAAATCTCCTCTTAGAAAAGATGAAAGTACCACAAAAGAGTTGTAGAGTTGTCAGAGCCTGAGATGTGAGGGGAGTTTTGGTGAAAAACTGAGGCTTGTGGTGTTTGGCTGCTACAAAAGATATATAGATATATAGAGTATATACTGTTTAGTGTTACGTACGATGGTTATACTGATAGCTTAGGAGAGCAGGAGAGGCAGAGCGATGCTCTTCCTGTTAGCCAGTGTTTCGTTTCCCTTCTCCCGGCTGTATCCCCATGGATGTGGTCGCATCTTCAGTTCCAGCGGAAGTGGATCTGGCGCGGGCGGTCGGCTCCCTCTTTGACCAGCGGCTTGTGAAACTCTCGTCCGGCGCGGGAGTGGATGTTGGCCCAGCAGAACTCGCAGTAGTACTGCAGACAGGTGACGTTAGCGCAGAAGAAAGGAGCGAACTTCCCTCCACAGCGAGCACCCTGACACTCATCACACAGCTGATCATCCAGGACGTACGGCTTCACCTCCACCTGCACACACACACACACACACACACACGAACACACACATGAAAAGAAATACAATGTGAGCGTTCAAGAAAGGCTGATAGCAGCAGAGACTGAGAGCAAAGCTAATTCGATCAGGCCTAATAAGCTTTCAATCGTCATAGGAACAAGCTGCTTTGACAGGTGATGCTCACAGCACACACACACACTCACACATACTCACAAGAACAGTAAGTAACTATTCTCGGCTCAGATCCTCAACAAAGTGATGATGTCATGACTTTTGAATCACATTTTCAGGATCGTTTTATGATAATTTACCTTCATGGATCAACAACACAAAATGAAAAGAGTTTGTAGTTAAACCTCGTTTGTAGTTAAAGGTTTGCTGTCACAGTTTGAATATGTCTCTTTTAAGGAGTGTCTCTATGGACGCCGTTTGGTGAGAGCATAAATCAAAGGTGGCGATTCTCTGTGTGGAAAGCCGCCCAGTTTCATTTACCTACAAACACCATGTGCCCCTATTTCCTGTCAGTCGTTAATCTTGACTCCTGGAAGCTAAGTTTCCTGCATACAAATCTAAAATACACCATCGCAGTCAGTTTTTCTGTTCTGGGAAAATTTAAGGTCTTGTATTTGTTCAGGTTTTGATCTTCACTTTTAAGTCTCCTTAAAACGTCCTTTAATCATATCTGAAGTTTTCTTGTCTTTTCACATCATATGAAGCTAGCACAAGCCTAGCACCCGGCACAAGAGACTAAATAGGAGATCATGACACATCCTACTGAACCCCACACTGGAAACACACACACACACAAGAAAGAAGAAGAAGAGGTTGTACCCGTTTGTCAATATCTCCGTGCTGCAGCTGGACAAATCTGGCGCTGATGGCAGCGATGTAACTCTGCTGATTGGAGAAGGCTACTCGCCCTGCCCCCTTTGGGTACTTGAGCTCTGGGTCTGTGTCAATTCCTGCGTAGCAAACTCCACCGTACAGGCGATCCATAATCATGGCCAGCTCAACTAGACAGAGGGGAAACATTTTGGTTATTGGCAGGACAAAAAAAAAAAGACTGCGTGGTGTTTTTTCCTATTATACAACAAACTGATGTAAGATAAATTTAAGGAAAGTCTGTATAATTACTGGCTCTCAGGGGGCGAGGGACTCCTCCCACAAAGATGGTCTTGCGGGGATCCAGAGGCTGAGATCCGTCCATCACAAAGTCACTGTCACTCAGGTTCCACGGGCGAATTTGCACCTGGAGTCAAAGTGGTCAGAGTCAGCTTCAAAGCCCTCTCTAGATCTATGACAGCACTTTGATTTACAGATGTTGTTAAACTCACAGGTTTATCTTTGATGGTGGGACTGGAGACACACAGATACAGCTTCCCGTCCTCCTCCATGCAGGCTTCAATCAGAGCCTGAACAGAAGTCTCCTCCTGGAACAGCAGGAACGCGTAACCTGGGAGCAGACACAGAAATCCACAGGCTCAAAACTTGTTCACACATGTGCACAAGTTTTCTGGAATTCACACAACCTCAGTTTGCAGGCACACGACATCAAATGTATGATGTGCTCTTGCATGATGACAGTTTTTGCATTTACATCAGCAGACAGACGTGCGGTTGTCTTTACTGTTCTTGTCTGGAAAATGATTCTCCTTTTTCAACCACAGATGTTTTTATTCATATTGTGACTTGTTACTCTTCCTAATGCCACGACAGCTCACTTTAATGAATTTCTCAACATTGCTCTTTAGTTGTCTCATATCCGCTCAAATCCACGTCTAGCATAAATATTTCCAAAGCTCACCCAAAGCATTTTGGGAAAAATTTCAGGAGTTTTGTGAGTGTGTGAATAGAGCTTCAGAGTCCGTTTAAGGGTGATTCCAGTAATTCTACATTTTGAAAGATCTGGATGGTACAAAAAGATTTTGGTGTGTACCAGTAGATGAACACGCACTCCAGCTGCTTTCAACATAATCAAAATAAATCCATGTGAAGTTTTTAGTTTTTGTTTCAGAGGTTCAGATGTTGTTCTTATTTCCAAAGGATCCCTTCTGGAGGAATGTCAAAGTACTGATTTTTTTCTAATGCCCTCTGACAGCTTTGGAGGGAAAAGAGATTCTAAGACGAGCCTCAAAGCAGCAACGGATGTCTGGTGAATAAAGAGGCTTGTTGCCTTTGTCAGTACCTTTTGGTGGGAAGTAGGATTTGCTCTCTGCTTTGTGAGGCCAGTCCACCACCAGGTGGCCAAAGCGGCGGAAGCTTGATGTTATTTCATCTGGGGAAAAGGAGGTCAAAAGAGACGCATGAGGAGAATGAAAGATTGCTGAGAAATGTAACACATGCCAGTGAAACATTGCTCTAAAGTCAGGGCTGTTGTCATCCTCACCTTCATCTATGTCAGGGGGCAAACCTCCCACAAACACCTTACGGGAGAAGCGCTCGATGCGTTCCCCGTTTTGGTGGGGGTAACAGTTTGGGGAGCCGAGGACTCCTGGGACACCCTGGTTGCCATGGCCGTCATCGAGGAGATTGTCATCAATGGGGAAGAGGGAGGAGCGACCTGATGGAGAGAGAAAGATAGTTCATGTTAGAGCAAAACCCAAGGATGCACAGCAACACACAAATCACAAACATGTATGTAAACTCGTCAACCCCTCATGTCTGCCTCCGCTTTATGGGACTGTAACTCCCTGCAGTGACAAGGACACAACCAGAGGAGAGACCGTTCATAACATATAAAACCATGTGTCTGCTTTTATTACAGTTTCACACCAAGTGACTGTGAGACAAAGCACCAGATTAAAGTGAGGGATCGTGAGCTCTCTGAGCGGTGTGGAGGAATAAGCAAGCATCGAAAGCAGGTGCAAAGCTGTTAATTCACAATGCACAGCAGTAAGGAGGCCCAGAGCGGACAAAATTCACTAATATGAAACATATAGGTTTATAAAAAAGTTAGCTATCATTCAAAATGCTTTTCAAACTCATTTTTCATCATGAAATATTTTTTTTAAATTTTGAAGTGGCTGACTCTTATATCAGTTTTTCATTTTGTTGGATTATCAGGGATCGTTTGTGTGTGTGGAACAGCTGATGGGGCATGGAAGAAGAAAATGTTGGGCTGGATCATGAAAAATTTTCTTGAGGTCCCGGAAAAAGTTCTTTAAATCCTGAGACTTTTTTTTTTTTTTTTTGAGATCTTGCAACATTTTCATTCAGGGGAATTTCTAGTTACATTCCAGTATCAAGTAATTTGTAGACGGTCCCTGCACATCTGAGTCCCAGCTGTCTGAGCTCAGTGGACAGCTTGTTCTTCAGCTGAAAACCTGGATGTAGTTTTCATTTGATGAGAAAGCCAGTTTAACTATTGGCTACATCTGTGAAAAAACTTTTTGTAGTTATGACCTAAATCAGGAATTCAATCTGTGAGAAACTTCCGCGAGATCCTGTAAAAGTTTCCCAGGATGTTGTGAAAGATTTCTAAGAATGGAGAGTTTCTTATGATCTTGAGAAAATTCTCATGACTAAAGAAACATGGTCAGGATAAGTTTCTCAGTTCCAACCTCAAATATTTTTTTCTCCATGCTCTTTTAGGGGCTCTGTAGGTAAGAGATAAATAGTGAAATAAATATAAAATACATAATAATCTTGAAATATGACCATCATTGAAAAACTGTCTCTATGAACAATAATAAATCATGCACAAAAACAGACCTTTCAAGGGTGTTTTGTACAAAAAAGGTTATTTTGTTGTTAAATTATTTGCTCGTCTGTGTATTTCACATATTTTATGGTTCCATCGAGCACAGACACAAACACCACACAGTGTTTCAAATAAACCCGACCAAACATGAAACCTTTGATAACATGCATGTCTGGAAACTGATGGGAACATGCTGGGTCTGAGTATTTTTACTTTTAAGTGTTGATTGTGAGAAATAATTACAAAACAACATTAAACATCTGTATTATTTAGAAGCAGAACCCCTGCTGGCCACTCAAGCACTAAAGCATGCCACAAGAAGCCACAAGGAAAGAGACAGAAAGTTTACCTCGACGTCTCCCATAGCTCCTGGCTGCATGTAGGAAAGTAAGAAATTCAAGTTTCAGCTGTGCAGACATTCCCAAAGATGTACATATAACCTTAGTTGAACCTGTAGTTATCTCAAACAACCATGTTTAAAAATAAAACATCAGCTACAAAATAAAAACATTAAAAGTAAAAAAAAAAGGATTTAATGACTTTATCCTTGTGAGACCCCGTCAAAGATTTGTATTTAAATGTACCTCACTGTTTATGCTGCTTCAAAAACTCATTTATCTCACATTTTACTACCATACTTCACTTTTCTATCCTCTGATTGAAGCCGTTCGAAAACTAAAACAGCTTCACGTATGTTGCATCACTGAAAAGCTCTGAGTGTCCTCTGTCAGGGACAACGAGGCTAACCACAGCTGCATGTTCGGCCTCAGAGACACGAGCCACAATCTGGCTGGAACACAGGGTCGGATATTATTTTCTGATTGCTGGGTCTCAGGAGGGGGAAAAAACAGGCTCCAGAAACAATAAAAAGCCCCATCACAATTATTCACTAAAGCTCTCTGACCCAGATGTCTGTCCTGCTGAGACAGTTATAAAATATGAGTTTGTTTTCTGACACCAACATGACTTCTGTCCTCATGTTTGGCAAAAAACAGAGTGTGTAGATTTCAAATTCTTCTGATTTATTCAATAACATCAAAAATATGGAAGAAATGGACAAACCTCCACTCTGATTCAAATATACTGAGTGGATTTGTTAGAAAAACTACTGAAAGCAGATTAACAGATGCAAATGTCACCTGGTTTGACCCCATTGTGCCACAGTGAGGGTGCAGATTGTGCCTAATGAGGCTAAAGATTAACAGAGGAAGCATCATGAGAACAGCTCTCCTGATGTTTCCATTGTTCCTCAGAGAACAAACGGTGCAGAGAAACAGCTGGATGGAAACGACGAACGTTTGAACAGAGGGAGATGATGCTGAGAGATAATTACCATTGAGCATGAGCAGACCGTCAGCCCCAGGGTTAGGGCATCCCACACGGCCTGACATGAGAGAAAGGCAAACACACAACAATCACACCACACACACGCACACACGCACACACACACACACACACACACACACGGAAAGGGATGAGACAGAGCAGATGGAGAGGACAGGGTGAGGCCAGTGTGAGTACATGGTAGCAGAAACACACACAAACAAACACACACACACATTGAACGTGTCGCTGCATCCTCTCACATGTCTGCAGTGACGAACACAAAGAAACTAAGCTCTCTTTATCCCTGATGATGATTTGAGTGGGTAAACAGAGGAGAGTTAACTTTGTTTCATCAACAGTTTATTTAAGGAGTCCATAACTTTTATTCTCACCTGGGAGAATCAGACCCTGAGAGGTTGATGCTGACTGAGGCAGGTGCTTTTTGTCTACAGGGCTCACATTTTTACATCATAAAAAAAATGTAATACGATGCACACATTTTGCAAAATCTGCAAAAAGTTTCACATTCAAGACACCTACAGCCTGACTGCATATAAATCATCTGCCACAGATTGTTAAGGGTGGAGCATCTTTATATGTATGAACTTTCTTCAGCAGTGAGACAACGGCCGAAAGAGCTTTGAGACGAATGCCACCGGTTCTTTGGTGTGCCACTTGTTGACTTGGGATTTTTTATCAGGAGTATCAGGACTTCTTATCAGCTGCGGGGACCCTTTCCTGTCCTTTCTCACAGTTTATATGAGCACGTAAAATATATTGTCCCTGGTGCGCTGTGCGTCCTTTTCTGGGTGTTAAATGACTCTAACCTGTCTTTTTTTGATGGAGAATAATGTTAAAGTAACAAAAACTTGCACACCCTGCATTTTTTTTTGGGTGACAGTGACGCATAAATATGTGCATTGAAAATAAACATTATCTCCTGGTATTTTTATGAACTGTAGAAATCAAGGCTTTATTCTAAAGATGTACTGATACTGGCTGCACCATACACAGGACATCAGGTGAATAAGAAGAGCAGGCTCAACTGCGCTGATTATGTTTCTACTTAAAGAGCCAAATGATATCAGCTCTTCCATCAAATCAGCTTTTTCTTCTTTTGAAATGAAACTGGTTGAAGTTATTATGGAGAGGAGGCTTCTGCATAGTTTAACCCTTTGTAAGAGCTTTGGGAACCAGAAACACTAGAAGTGTCCAAATGCAAAATCAGATGGAGCTAACGCTAACACCAGCTACTAACTCCTCTTGTACTTTATTAGAAAAAGACACTGATTGTGTCTAAATCACCTTTTCAGTGGCCATGCCTGCTGAAACAGAGAAAGCAGCTTTAAGACCTGCTGATTTTCTGTTAGCACATCAGAATTTCCCTAAACAAGTTAGTTTTAATAAAAACACGAATGATCTGAGGGTTTCAGAAATAAAATGTTTGAAACAACCTGACCTTAAAGACGTGATTACTTTTGAAGCAAAGTTTGTACCACAATGATACTCCTACTTAAATCCACTTTTAATTTCTTAACGTCTTTAAATCTTTTAAATTTGTTTTACGAGGAACGTTCTCACTGAGACACAACATCTCATTTCCAAGAAAGTCCTGGCCAGACAGCTGCATAAAAGGTTTTATATAATGGAGGACAAACACCAGACAACAACAACTAACTAGTTACTATGATGGTCAAAAAGCTCTTCCAACATCATTATAATCAGGCTGATTTTTACTTTATGTTTCGGTTTTCTTTCAGCTTTCAGTTCTGCTTTTTTTGAATCCAGCTCCCGTGTTTTGGAGCGCTGATACTGTTTTGTTAGCTGCAGCAGAGCTATAAATGGCAGAGCCCTGCGCCCCTGAAAGCCCGCCCTCCCTCTCCTCTCCTCTCTTGGCTGTCATGCACAGTGTGTGAAAGTGTGATCACATCTAAAATTAGTCCAGATCCCCCTTTTCTCTGCTGTGCACACTGGCCCATGTCCTCTCCATCTGCTCAGGCAGGAAAAACAAGACACTGGTCAGACAGGGGTGGGGGGGGGGGGGGGGGGGGGCTCAGGTTGAGTTCTGAGGTTTCAGAGGAGCCTGAATGGAGGCGCGTACATCCAACCAATGAGATGTTCAAGAACCGAGAAGCTCCACGGTTTGATTTATTCCTGGATCATGCATTAGTGTGAAAATGTAGCTGCCTTCCTGTGAGGCTGTAAATGAGCCACAAGCAGCCGTCTCTATGAGGGGAGGGGAGGGGAGCGCGGTTATTTGACACTGCTCCTCTGATGTCCAGCAGCTGAGCCCAGGAGGCCGCGACGGTGTCACACTACAGTGAACTCTCTCCTCACAAGTGCCAAAACCATAATGTGTCACTTAAAAGGAGACTCAGGAGTATTAATGGATCTTTAGGTTGAAAAGAATGAAGCTAGTGTGATGTGCCTCACAAACACTGTAAGAAGTTAGAAATATTCAAAGCATGGATCATTTCTCTCCTCAGCTTCATGTGTTTGTTCAGGTTAAGCAGCATCAGGAAGGTCATGTCAATGCGCAGCTGGTGGCAGAAGTATTAAGCTCTCAGCAGGGAGAAAATAAGCTTCTGTGGGGGAAAACAACTCAGCTCTGGGAGCAATGGACCTGTCACTTCCCTACACCGATGTCATGCCGCTAAACTGAACCCGATCGCCTCCCTTTGACCCCCGCAAACGTAGATGGAAAGGAAAAGGTCGTCTTACCTTTCATTGGGTCCTGCTCGGCTCGCATGATGTCGATCAGAGAGCTCTCCAAAGAGTGCATGTTCAGGCTGTCGTACATTCTGGAGCGGTCCTGAAAACGCACAGAGGTTTTTATATCATTAGGAGTCAGAGCGGAGCAAAGAAATCATGATGCATGTCTAAGTCTGCACGTTTCTCACACACTTTACTGATTTGGATTATGCAGAACAAAGCCCCTGAAGTGTGGGTATTTGGCTTAACATGTAAGAGATTACAGAGAACGAGTAGCTCACACTTGGATTAACATTCTTTCCATATTTATGCACTTCATAAGTCTGATGGTATATTCCTGAGGCGCCTATAGAGCTCATTCTGGGAAAGATCTCCAAACCTTTTCCCAGAAACCGTCCGAAAGAAGGAAAATGGAAAAGAAAAGCAGGAGCTGGAAGCCGTAATTAAGTTTATGAGATTATCAGCTGATCAGAGAGACAGTTCTTTAACTTTAGAGACATTATTGAGGTCTACTGTTCCTGTTCCAACAAGATGCTGAACAGCTCAATGTTGTGTTTGTCTACAGTAGATTAGATGCTGTAATGCTGTTTTCTCTGATCATATATCACAATACATCCAGAAAATGAAATTTCATGATAGGCCAAAAGAAACTGGCAATTTTTGCACGCAAACACCAGACAATCTGGACCTGACATTGCCCAGACTTTTCCTTTCAAACACATGGCACACAGCAGAGGATCCATGAGAGGAACTATCGGAAACAGTCCGCTGCGTTTAGGCAACTGATGACCTTGAAAGATGACCGTGCCTGGTGATTTTTTTGGGGTTCACTAGCTTTAATTCTCTCACTCCTCCAGGTTATGTCCAGGAGTGTGTTTCATGTGTAAATGTTCTTATTTCAGTCGATTCCAGCTGACCCGCTCTGACTCTGAGAGTCTTTTAAATTTGATTTTAACACTGCGTTACACAATTCACAATTCAAGGCTGTATTGGCCGGATTACTGTCGTTTACAAAGCGCTTAATGGTTTAATGGGAGCGACCTACATCCCCAATTCTTTGTTGTGTAATCCTTCAGCTGGTTTTTAAAATCCAAACTACATGAACACATTTCCTCAGGCTGTCAGTTAAAATGTGTTTGCTCAACAGTAACTTGAACTAACAGTCACTTTTGCTTTGTTTCACTCATGGTTAGCATATCTCATTGTTCTCAGCTTAAAGCTTTGCTTGCTTTGTCTCCTTATCAGTCCGTGTTTGCATTTGTTTTAACGTTTCTTGAAGTGCTGTATAATTGTTTTCATAAATATCAATATATTGTGTAGTGTTGAGTGTAAATATGAGATCTTTATGCTCAGGCAGTTGCAGGTTGTTGGTGACTTACAGTCAGATACCGAGCAGAGATCTGTTTGTTGTTTACGTAGGGAGAGTAGTGAAAGTGTTGCATCAAACAGAGGATGAAGAGCTGCTTTGTCTCTGTTGTAATGTCTGTGAATGTGTGTTGGTGCAGCAGGGCGAGAGCGGTGGATGCCAACAGGACGAATGAGCTCATCAGGAAGGCGGGCTCTGTCTCTCAGCCTCTCCTCAACGTGAAGCACACACAGCAGCAGCTCCAGCTGCACAACAAGACGCCATGAAAGTCTGTCGGTCATGCAGCTGTCAAAGTTAAACTTGTCCACTTCATGCAGCACGTTAACAACAAAAGCATGAAGCGCTTATGTGTCTGCCGCCTCCGCTTCAGCTGCATTCATCAAAAATTTTCTTTATTTTTCCAACTCCTGAATTTTTGGTGTGATTAAGGTCATGATGTTTGGTAATGCTGTGTTACAGGCACTGTCATGTTTACCTTTACAGCAAAACATTACCAGTATTTACATTATTAACTGTCATATTTACAATAAATTACTGTTCTATCACTTCACATGCTTCGATTGTAATGTTCATAATTTACTACTTTTGTTTTAAATTTTATTGTGAATTTAATTCAGGCACAATAAATCACTGTGAGCCTTTTATCTTAAACTATTACCAGGATTTCACATCAATTTACTGTAATTCTTCACTGTTAAGTTCTGTACTGAGATCATCTTTTCTAATAACAGAAATCACATTAACCACGCTGCAATATGGGACACAGAGTCTGTTTGTTATTATCGGCTACTTAAAACTGACTGATACTGTCACATGCTACTGTTAATATTGTTAATACTTGGCTCTAGGACATGTCTTTACATGACACCAAGCAAAGGAAGGGAAGACGTGCAACGTGAAATATGTATGGCAGTGAACAGTGAACATTTATGGTAAATTTCTGTGAAATATTAACCGTCGACATTTTATTATTTACTCATTGATGTCATAGACCTGCATATTTGAGGATATGCTTTTGCATGTTAGTCACTTTCTTTACCATATTTGAAGACACAACATATAGATATAGAATCTGCATTTAAGAGTCTAATGCGCTGTTTACATGAGAACGGTTTTAGGATGAAACGCAAAAGTATCGTTGTGTTTCAGCCTCTTGTTTACATTTTAGTTGACCTGAAACGCCCCCCAGAGTGGAATTTTTCTGATAGGCTGCAGCCTCTGTTGCCGTAAGCCGGAGTTTTCAGTGGAAACTCTGATGTCATGCCCTGCTTTACACGTGTGCATTCCACTTTCGTTGTGGGAACTTTTGATTGCCGTGCACGAACCAGATAACGACGGTTCAATGTCAGGCTACCATGTTGTGCTGCTGAATCTGCATCTGCATCTGTTGCTCCACTTCTGCAACCAGTGAAGACACATTCAACATAATTGTCAGATATTCAGCCCATCTCTTCTTCGGCGGTGGGTTACCAAAAGACTTTACAGTTATATCGCCACCTACAGGTCTGGTATGCATACTACAGTATTTTCAGTCCCTCAGTGTTTCTGTGTAAATGCAGAATTTTTTTCTCTGCATTTCTTCCATTTTCGAGTGTGGCTTAAGTGACATCCTGGCTTCCATCAGGTGGTAATCTGATGGTTTATTCGTCTCAGAACGGAAATTTTTACTCAGGTGCAGCCAAATTTTTTAACGAGAGCAACACATTGTATCTTTGCCCTGTTGCAATAGACAGACAGTGTTTAGACTTCCTGACTACCTGAATTTTTTTTAATCTCCTTTCAAGGGCAGACCTGACGTTGTCAGCATTTTTACGAATCTGCATAATGATGATTTTCCAAGAAAATCAAAGTACCGTTGGTTGTGAGACAATTAAAAGAAAACTTAAACAGTCATCTAACATGGGCACTGCTCAGGGGATGTGATGGACAGAAAGAGAGGAAAGTGTTTACTTTGCAGATGTTAACATGAAAAAGCAAAAGCCAAGAAGTACTTTAACGCTGACTGCGTCCAGAGGCATAGTGCTAATGATTAAAGATGGATTCAGTGATTTTTCAGGCTACAGTTAACGGTTCTCTCCTTTACTAACTGACAGGTTATAGACATTAAGTGCATTTGTAACTTATTTGTATCTCTTATTAGAAAGCATAGCACTGGTTCAGATGTTCAAAAAAGATAAACTGATGCTGGAAAACATCACAGCTCTTGCAGCTCTTTTGATTGAGCGATTCTCCTTTCTTGTTAAAACCTGGTGTGCGTTCAATATAAAAACAATCTGCAGCCCTCGGCTCCCATTTGCAGATTGAACATCCTGTTCCCACAGAGAGTGTGCATCACGCTCTGTGTATGAGGTCTCTTCTTTGTTGTTTGTGCCAGGTGCTTCACCAAATCAGCGCTAAACATGAACCCTTTTGTTTTAAAAAGGCAGAGTTCTTCAGCGACACACGTACATCACAGGACGTTCAGGTACCATTTCTGTTCAATGATCCCTCTCAGAAAGAAACACAACAGAACTGGAAATCATATGTATTATGCTAGAAGCTAATGTAGCTCAAGGCAAACACCTCTTTATATTGCAATTTCACAACAGTGTCACGAAAAAACTCACCACTGCTACATTTTGTCTTTGTACTTTAAATTGATCCTGCAACAAGAGTGAGTGATATGTTACAGAGCAAACACAACATTAGCCTTTGGATGGTGTGTTTTTTAGGAAGCACTGGACTGCTTTTCGTTGAATGGGGCTATCTGTTGAGTGTTCGTGCCACTGGCAGGACACATATTCCCTCTACTGCCCAAAAAAACCCTGAGGATTAGGAGCGTCCTCCTGAGGTCATGATGATTTTGGTGTGTGAGGACAATCTGCAACATTTGGTTTCTGTGTCCATGTTCAGTAACATGTTTCTGCAGAACGAGGTATATTTGGTCTCATTTGGTCACCATGTCTGAGGTTTTATGAAATGGGACAGAGGATGAGCAAAGAAACCAACATTTACAAAAATAAAAAAGTACTGTGGGGAGCTGGTTCAGCTCAATGATCAAAGTGCTTCTGTCTTATGCTGTCAGTCTACCCCTCAATATTTCCTGCTCTCCTGTGACTGTTTTGTTGGAAAATAAAGGTCAAAATGTATTTGGAAAAAAGAAAAAAACTGTCACACATCAAAGTCTTTTGCAGATTGTTGTGGCAAAAAGAGACAGATTCACATCCACTTGGAATCATTGATATCTGAATTTAAGAATGATTGAATGATGGAGTAGTGTCACTGAAACTCATCACCCCTCTCCTCTCCTCTCCTCTCCTCTCCTCTCCTCTCCTCTCCTCTCCTCTCCTCTCCTCTCCTCTCCTCTGTGAGACGTGAAACACACTCGCAGCAGAGATGTGTCACTGACTGAACATTAAACAGAAAGGAAGGAAGGAAAAGAGTTGGAATCTGAAATATTCTTGGTCCTACGCTGTTTATGGAAATTAACAATCCATGGAGTCGGGCCTGTTTCCTGGAATAGGAAGCGCTGTGCTTCTTGGCACTGATATCACTAATAATCTGAGTTTGGAGCAACAGTCAGACCATGTGCTCACACCATTATATCTTTATTTCAGCCTGAATGACTCAGTGTAATGAAACCCTTTCCTGTAAGAAGCTCTAACCATGAATGGATGAATTAAATATACAGACAGAGTGATTTATTCAACATGATTCAGTTTTTATGCTCTTCTCTGAATCCTGAATGTGTTTTCTGTTTTAGAAAAAAACTGTTCTGTGGTCTGCCATTGAAAAGAAACTCTTCTTCACTTCACATTTTCTGAATATTCTTATTGTCCTTGTCCTTTTCCATTTCCTTTTCACCATTTTTACCTTTGGTGAACAAGAACTAACTTTGACCTCATAACAGCTTATCAGTCAAGCGTAGCTTTACCTGAGATCACATTAAAAGACCGTATGAGAGCTCGGATCTGTGACATCATCCACTGGTTTCTGGCGAGATATTTTGAAGCCTGATGCTGGTAGACACCATGATAAAAACCTGACTCAACCAAACTTTCACTCAAAACAAGCAAAGAGGTATTATGCAAATTACACACATTATGCAAATGTATGCAAAAGCCTTGGACAGACTAAAAATCAACGTATGATAAAGAGAATAAAATTCAACCTCCATACAGTGTGAATGAATGAAAAAATTGAGATGCATGAACATATATCAAAACTTGACTGTTAACATGTTCAGTTCTCATTTTAACACAGGGTGTTATGGAGATCATAGGATTCTGGAGCCAGCCTCGAGTGGACACTTGAGGAACTGCAGTTTTTTTTTGCCTCTCTCTGCAACAATGTGTGAGTGTGCCCTGCCAGTGTTTCTTTAATTTAGACCAGAATTTACATCATTCATTAGGAAAATATTTACTGACCTAGTCAGTAAAATGAAAAGTAGATTCTTTCCCTGATGACTGCAACTTTTCCACAGATGAGTTGCTCCTACTGGCCATTAGAAATCAACACAAATTTTGGGTACTTCCACTCTGGCTTCACTTTTAGACTCAAAAGCAACATCCACTCCAGTCTGTCCATGAGATAAAGTCATTTAAATGACAGGGCTGGCCTCACCACATGCAAATGTTCCAACCTTACTGGTTCTATTCCTGCAGGGAGGCTGTCACCGCTCATTTGACTAAGTGCTTTCTAGGACAAAAATACCCATGGTGTTTATGTTTCATCTGTTTGTTCTACATTATGATGGGCTCGCCCAGGTCTGGTCTGTTTGGAGTGAATAGACTTATCATTAACTGATTTGGTTTACTTCACCCGACCCATCTCTGAAATCCACAAATACCAAACAGATCACACAGACACACTGAGGAGGCATCACAAATCCGATGGAATAGAAATCATAAAAGAAGACAAAGACTTTGAGTATCATTATGTTCAATAAAATTTCACTTTAAAAACCAAACAGCTGTGCAGGAGAAAGCAAAGGAAACCATGAGATCTGATCCAGACATGACCAGAGAGAGACCCTGTAGACCTTAGTGTCTGTACTATATCAAGTTAAGCAGTTTGTAAAGACCACTGAGAGAGGCCTGCGGCGTTTGGTATAAAATACAACAAGATTTACCTTATAAGGGCCTCAAGCTATGAAAAGTGAGTGATGGTTTCTGAAATAAATCTCACCTACAAGATGAAGATGAAGCAACCTGAAGTGGAAGCTGCCCAGCCCCCACTTTGCACCTTTAACCAAAGCTGCAGAGCAAATCAGCTCTAACTCCCCCCATCTGTTTGAAATGCAAACCATGGCTGACACTTTTACGTTAATTTGCAACTAGAAACCGAAGAATCCACTACCCCGAGTTTCTCTGTAGATTAGAGGAATCCTCTCAGGTTTCTCTTTTACACACAGAAACACAAACTTCTCCATCATTCTCTTTATTCCAGCTCGGACCCACATAATGGTGTATATCTCTGTTACTGGGTCCTTCACAGCCTCTGATTCTCACACTGCACTTTGCTTACAAACAAACACAAACTAATCCTACAACACCAACCAATGCATTAACAACTCAAAGCATTTACCTGCAGGGGCAACAAGGTGTTGCTGTTGCTGTCCGTGCGAAACATGTTCTCTTCGATCCAGGACTTAGGCCCCAGTGATCCCGCAGAGCGTGGGAACTTTGGAGGAGCGATGACGTTGCTGGAGAAAGGCTTCTTCATGGGGGAGACGTGGCTCACAGAGCCAGGTACGCCCATGCCACTCCCTCTGCGGTGGTCCCGGCCCCAGGACATCCCCCCGGAGCCCCAGCCGTTCCCCTGATGACCGCCCCAAGGAGAGGGCTTCACCATTGGCTGCAGGAGAAACAAAGAGAGGGGACATATAGAAGGTTAACAGTCTGGTTTTAATCTTTTTTTTGCTGCAAATTTTTAATGTCTGTGTATGAAATTATTTCCATTTCTTTGTCTCCTTCCTTTTTTCACACAGCCCAGCTTGATCTGCTCCTGTAGTGGGGGGGTGGATAAGAAGATTTAGGGCTTTAAGACTAATACTAAGTATCCCGTGCGCTGCGACACCACCAGTGTAAGTTTCACACACACTCTCTCTACCTGGACCTTGTGTCCACTGTTAAGCATATCATACATTGAATCTCAGGCTTAATCTTGCGTGCTTTCACGTGAAAATCTTACACAGAGGACAATCGACTCTCTGTTTCTCACACGCTCGAAATTTATTGTGACCTAAATTCCCCCTGTTTCTTTCTACAAACTGCAGGCGGCTGCAGATGCGCTTTGCAGCCAGAAAACTGAGGAGGCAGCAAAAGCTTCAACACACAGAGCAAATATTTAGAGTAAAGCAAAACTTAAAGTAAAGGGGCTTTGAGGAGGAAATTAAAAAGATCAGGAGAGGTCATTTGCATTTTTCACTCAGATCTGATGTCGAAACCAGAGTCTGATTATTCCCAACATTTTGAGCGTATTCTTAAAATAAAGAATAAATAAAATCAGAATTAAAAATCCCTTGTTTTATATTTTCTTCTTTGACTTGGCCTTCATATTTTTCTTTACAAACAGCTCATGATATAATGCTGAAAAGTAATGTTGATAACCTAACATGAGATGGTTCAAAGGCTGTAGAGGAATATAATGATTTTAAGACTCGTTTGAAATCAGTCATTTCAAAATGTCTGTTTTACCCTCAAACATGTTTTGATAGAAAACATATACGATACTGAAACTGTTTGACATTTGTGGCATATTTGTTTATAATAATATGTTGAATGTTAATGTCTAAAAAACTCTGGATTATTGAAAATAACATGCTGCTTAAAATGTATGTTTGAACGCACATTTACAGTAACACATTTGGTTTAAAATTAACTGTGTTATTGTGTTGTACACTGAACAAAAATGAAAAATCAGTGGTGCACTGGTGCTCTGCTTGAAGGGCAGGAACAAAATAGATAAAAAAAAAGCACCTGCTGGTTTGGCACTCAAATAAAAAAGGCTTACGCAACATGGTCGTACAAAAGAAACCTGAGAATGCTGTTTCTGGTTTTTAACTTTTTATCTTCAGGAAGGGCATCCAGAGAGTCCTTTACTGAGGTTTTATTTACTGAAAAAACACCCAGTGGACACTTTTTCCCCAGATTTATCAAGAGCAAAGGCATTCAGAGGGCACTGCTGCAGAGTTCCTATGAGAGCACCAAAGCACCTCTGAAAAATAAACCGCAATTTGTGTTTAACCGAACATCTATTTCATTTGTAGGCATTTCATCCACAAAGCTCTCAGAACCACACTACAGAGTCAAAGGTAAGAGGGGAAAGAAATGACACCACAGATGCCCTTTAAGACACACCCAGTCACACACACACACACATTTGCGTACACACCCTGTATGCAAATCACCTGAGAAACCTGAAGCTGCTGACACGTAAGCTCCAAGACGGCTGCACCATTTGAGTGTTTGTGAAAGCTGCTGCTGGTGTTTCACATGGAGGTCTCAATCTCAGATTTTTCTCAATTATTTAACACTTCTGCCTCATTTTTTTTCCACTGAATACCTCCTGATAATTTTTTAATTTTTTTAACCTTTGAGTAAAATCCAAACTGCCCTGCAAACATTAAAAAAATGGAACAGACGCCCCCAAAACTCAAACAGAACCAACTGCATTTGGTGTAATTTTTGTTAGCAGCTTAAGATTTTATTAAACCTAAGAATACTAAATATATTTACTTAGAAAATTCCCCTTTTTGTATTTGACTTTATTATTATTTATTATTGTATTGTATTTATTATTATCACACACAATAGTTACAAGAAAAATATGAAACTGATTTTTGGAATTGGTCAAATAAAACAGAATAATCTCAAGCAGCCGTTGCAGTTATCCAAAGCACCTCTAGGAGTACCAGTACTCTCAACTGAAAAACCCAGTCTGCCCAGTCTGACACACACACACACACACACACACACACACACACACACACACACACACGAAATCAAGATACTTGACTTGACGTTCTCATTTCTTTTAAATAAGAAGCCTTCATTTAGGACAGCAAACCCTGTGAGCCTTTGTGTTCCCACTGACTGAACCACAAGACAGGGATGGTCAGGAGTCATGTGACCACATCCCACTGCTGCTCCAGGAGAGAACAACAGCCAGATTCAGAGATGCTCCCTCATTCACCCCTCCTCCTCTCCTCCTTATCCTCTCATGACAAATGGATTACAAAGAAAAAATAGACTGTTTATTTTCCAAAGATTGGGAACATAATGTATAAACATACACAAACACGCACACGCACGCACGCGACGCTTTTTTTTTAGGCTAAAAGATATTGGCAGACGCTCCCTAACCTCAATTCACCCCCCGTGTGGGCCTGCGCTGAAATTTAAGGATGAATGGGAGCCTCTCCTGATTCAGACCTGTCAGAAAGAACAGAGGTGTGCTCCGCCTGAGGCCTACCTCCTGTCATGTTACAGAGGGATCAATCACATGAAGCTTCAGTGTCAGTTTCATGTGATGCAGCCCTGCAGCACCAGCTCACCTGATGTTGGTTGTAGTTGTTCCTCTGCTGCAGGAAGGCGCCCTGCTGGGGGTGCATCTGCGGACTGACCGGGGACCTGCGGCTCTGCGGCTGCTGAGGGACGTTGATCTGAGGCGAGAAAGGACCGCTGAAGCCCTGCACGTTAATCCCGGCGCACGGATTAGCTGACACCGGCGAAAAACTCTGGAAGAAGGCCGGGTTGATGGAGGAGGGGATACCTGGGTAGAAGCTGTTGTCAGAGTCCGTGTTGGGCATCTGGTTAATCGCGTTGGCGTGGATGGGGTTGATGGGTGCGGGAGGGGGCGAAGAGCTGGTCTGGACAGACCAGGGGGTGCCGAACCCGGAGAGGGAAGGTGGTGACGAGCCTCCTACGCTGCTGCTCTGCAGCTCCTGGGTGGGGAGGTTCGGGAAGGCGGCGCTGAGACCCCCGGACAACATGTTGCCGGTGCTGCTGCCATTGCCATTGATATGGTGGGCGATGGGGGAGTCCATTTGGAGCCTGTTTGGATTCACGGAAGTAGGCGATGGCGACGCAGCATCAGCTTCAGCCTCCTCCGGTGGAGAGCTGCGGGGGTCGGCAGCGCGCTGCTCGGGCAGGTGACTGAGGTGTCCCTGGGGTGGGGGCGACTGTGAGGGGCTAAACTCGGTGTGCTGACTGAACTGCTGATGTATTTTTCGGTTGTGCTGAAGGTCACAGAGAGACTGCGTTGGGACAACACGCTCTGTGTTGAATTCTGTGAAGGCTGCCTCCTGGTTCTGGTTATAATCCGGAGTGAATGAGCTCAGCTGGCAGCCCTGGCTGTCGCTTTGGCTCGGTTGCTTTCCGGATTTGCTGACCGTGTTGCTGTCCTTTTCGTCGGTTGACGGGGGTAATTGCGTGGTTGTCACCCCCACAGGCTCATCCTGCATGTTTTGCTGATGCGCAGCAGCTGACAGGAACAGCGGGGACGCGGCGAAGCTGCTGAAGGGCGAACCGGGGCGCAGGAAACCGGCAGGACGAGGCTTCAGATCCGTCAGCCGGATAGAAAAAAATACCGAATTCTGCTATCGATTAAAGCCACTACATGGGTTTGCGGATATATTTTAACTACCTTTTGGTTACGAGGAGAACGTCAGTGAAAAGGCTCCAGGCAGCAGCAGAGAGGAGGGGGTCCGGCCTGTGCGGAAAGTCGGCTCGTTCCAGGCCTAATCTCGCTTTTCTTCGGTGATATTTTCATCAATCTAAAGACCGAGCTTTTTCGGCCTTGCAGTAGGCTAGCCTAGCCTGTGCGGTCCATTCCTGTCCGACCGTGCTACCCCCTCCTCCGGTTACCGGCTGTGCTGCTGCGGCAGAGGATTAAAGATCCCCGACTGAATCTACGTCACCGCTGCATCACGCCTCGCTGCGCCCGCCCCCAGCCTCGAGCCCGAGCTGCAAAGAGGACCGCATTGTTTACGTCATTTTTTCATTATTCATAAAGTGCAGTAGGCCTACACCCTCCTCACGGAGCCTACACCAAACCAGGGGTCTGATGACAGAGAGTCAGTCCATTAATATCTCACTGAGGCCCTCTTCTCTGTAATGAGACCGTGATGACCACAGCATCATTTAAAGAGCTGGGAGGCTAATTGAGTTTTTTCAAGTTTGTTCTAAAAATATTCCTTTTGAATTCGAGTATTTTATCTCACTTTAAATAACATCAAGAGTCATTCTGTAAGAACGTGGGCGAGAACTTTTGGTTTATTGACGTCAAAATGATGAATCGGAATATTTCCCTAAAGATGAAAATGATCTAGATTTGAGAATTTGCCAAAATAAATTATGAGAAGAACAGAGCCTTCAGATAAAGAAAATTCCTGTAAAACTTTCTGACTGCGAGACTTAACGGCGTGTCACTGTTCGCCTCTGCTGGAACTGAATCAGTATTCAGTACACAACCATTGTCCGCGCGTCTGCGCCAGCGTCATTTTACGCACGGACACCAGCAGCTAAATATAGTTTTCTATGTCAGCGCGTGTCAGGGGAGATGAATCTTCATCGTCCGTTCTGTACTCAAAGCTGACAAGCGACCCTGCCATATGATCTGCCTTAACCCCCCCACAAGCAGCATTACTAAATAGCTAATGGCAAATTATAGCTTATGAGAAAGAGAGTGTATGTTTTTGTGTGCCACTGTGTGTTTTGTGGATACGTCACCATCTGAATGTGCTCAGACTTAGGAGTAAAAGAACAGATGGTTTCAGACTGATGTCTTCTCTGCGCATATATAGGAGGACAAACAGAACAAGTGTCAGCTGGGATCTCGGGGATGAAAGATGTTTCACTTCAGTTTGACTTTCTTGTTCGACCAAATCCAATTAAAGCAGGCCTGAGTAACAAAGGACTGAGTAACACTTTGAGGTACTCTACAGAGACATTTATTAGCATGCATATAAGAGCAAAACAATGGGTTAGTAATTAAGTGTGCAAGAAAGTAAAGCTTTATTCAGTTATTTTTTTATCAGGACGGCAAACAAAACATTATCATTATGTGAGTCATTACAGCATCTCTTAGATCCTCGCCCAGAGATTCATTTTAAAACTTCAGTGAGTACCTTTTATCAAGACAATCAGCCTTTTCTAGAAGTTTCTAACATTGTTTTCTGCTGCTACATGGTGTTGGAAAAAGTAAGTTCCATTATGCAACTCAAACAACCTTTCTTTAAGCTCTGCACAGAAAAGACTGAACATGAATAAAACATCTGCCAGTTAAAAAACTGAAGGACCAGAAAACATTTTGGACTATGGTTTGTTTTTCTGCATTAACTACTCACCGTAGTAGCTGATGAAGCTGTTAAAACTACATACTTCTGCATTGACGTGTTTGTGTTGTTTAGGAAACATAATGCTGCCCAGTGGACAAATGTCAGGGTTTATAGTCCATCTTGTTTCAAGGCAAAGTTACACTTTTGAGGAGGTGTATGTCAAGGTATGTGTATAGGCTTCTGTGTTAGAAAAATGTTACACAGACCTACAGTGGCATTGATCTAAAGCAGAAGTATGAAACCAATGTTCTGTTGAATT
This sequence comes from Labroides dimidiatus, assembly GCA_030710495.1. NCBI lineage: Eukaryota > Metazoa > Chordata > Actinopteri > Labriformes > Labridae > Labroides > Labroides dimidiatus. The sequence goes on from CM061146.1 coordinate 25,070,102, forward strand.
AGGCTGCTCTGTCAAAATAAGCTATGCATAAATCAACAACAGCGTCTATCGGGTCAAGCAACTGTGTTGAAAAATGCTACTTTAGGTTTCGACATGCTGTTTTGGATATCAAATAATGCTTCCACTGTAGAATCACCATTATTTACTTAGTTATATGAATATGGGTAGAGGTAGCACATTATGATGAGCATATTTAGCCATTAAATAATGCTTCCCATACACCTCACCTTTGATAATATTGGACACATTTAACATAGGACTACAGGAAATCAAATCAAATGAACTTTATTTTATTTTGTATAGATTTAGGCCAGGTTGACATGACAACGTTGTTACCAGAAACAGAAAGTTTTTTTCATGTGATCCACGTGCATAATGTTAATATCATACAATGTACACTTCCTTACACTATTATCATCTAATGTCAATATTCTTTGTCAGTCTGTCATGTACATGTTGCTTACATGCTAACTGGTCAAAAGACACTATAAAAGAGATGCACTTTCAAAGTACCAATCACCCGCAGCGCCAGTGCCCAAAATCAACCCTACTTCTGCATGGGGTAGCTGATATCGATGGGTATTTAACAAGAGGAATCCTTTATGGGTCATTGTTAGGTTTGTCAACAGCTTACCATAAATAAGATGGAAACACTCAAAAACACAGACTGAGACTCAGAGTAAAGTTTTGTGCTAGCAAGGGAAGAGTAGTCGAACAGACCTTCCTTTAATCAGCTCTCAGACCATCTTCGACAAGACTCTCCTCTGCAATGCTCTCTTATTGACATACATTGGCGTATACAGTGGTTACATAGTTAAACATGATCTTTAGCATAGACAGCTTAGCTCAACATCATCCAAAAATATGTATGTGTGTGTGCTGTTAATGTGAGAGTCTCTTGGAGACGGATCGCCTCTGGTTTCACAACGTTTTGCGAAATCACTCAGTTCTTTATGTGGTGAGCGGTGTACGTGCAGTAGAAAAAACACAGCATGCGCTCCAATGAAGAAAGCAACTTAATTCAATCCAAAACATCAATATAGGTAGAGAATAAATGATAACTTACATACATTTTCCAACAGTCATGCACATGCTCAGTAGCACTAGGTAGCTCATTTCAACAGGACACTGGTATCAGCACAAGTCCAGGACAAGTTCAGTAGAGGTAAGAGCTGGCTTTCTGTCCACAGGGGGCGCAAAAACTAAACAAGACGTAAAAGTTATTTACAAGAGCTTTAATTTGAATAACTTATCTTTTAGATTAAAGCATCAAAGAGTGACAGTTCAAACACAAACATCACAAACACATTCACGTTTACCATCGACGGAGCAATCGATGGTGTTAATAAAAACATGATGAATAAGCGATAAAAACATTTAAAAAATGTTAAGAAAATTGTTTTATATCTCAAAAATCTCAAACTGTTCATCTTTTTATTCCTTTTCCTGTTTGGAGAAACATGGCTACTTACATCTTATATCACATCAACTTTTTTTTTTTTTTATAAATTGCAAGTAAATACTTTTGGGGTCAGGCATGGTGTTATTATCCTGCATCCTGGGTGATGTGATTGGATCACAAGTGGATATCTCTCAGTATGAGCATTCACAGTTTGCAACATCACGTCTCCAAATGCATCGTCAGTGACCACTTGTGATCGCCTTCAGTAGACTCTGAAAAGCTTTAGATTATTATAAAGCTGTGGTGCATGGAGTGGGAGACAGCTGCCCTCATATGTGAAACAGGGAGGACAGAGGAGCAGGCAACCACAGAGTGAAGTGATGATGATGAAATGTGAAACGCTGTTGGATCCAGTCACTCATGTGGCTTCGAAAACATAAGTGAACGCTCTGCCACGCTGAAGTGGAGTGATTGGATCTTAGCTGATCCTCAGAACACACTGAGGTGTGTTCACACCTGGAGTTAAGGCCGTCTGCTTGTGATCCAATCACCCAGGGTGGATGCTGATACCAGGTGTAAACAGCCTCTTTGTCCTAAAAGCACCCGGCAGCTCGGGCACACAAGGTGACTCCTCATATGAGCAGGAGGGGATAGGATGGGCAGGCACTGGGAAGGGTTTAGAGAGACTGCGGGCTCCATTGTTCTTTGTGTGCTCGCCGAAAACTGCAAGAAGCCTCATACTACCAGGACAATGGCCTGTTTTTTCTCTGTATAAGATTCACTGCCAAAGCATCTCTGTGGTAGTATGATTTGGATTTTTCTTAACTTTTGATAGTTTGGCTGAAGAAATCTCCAAATGTTTTAAGGCATGAGCTGATCAAAACATGTTGAGAATGTAACTACAGGAGTGAACGGAGACTGCATCTCCACTAAAATCTGATGACATCCTCACTTCAAATCATTTAAAAGGTAAAAAAGAAACACATATGTAAGATTATATAATTATATTATATAATTCAACAGTAATGCGTGCTGCAACTGAGGCCTATGCTCACTATGAACTTTGATGTTAAGTGTAAGAGTTGATTATTTTCTGAAGGACCACAAATGCAAATGAGCGTCATATGTTATGCATAAATGGAGTCACGTCACTGGATTGAAGTCTTTGAAATAAATAAATGAAACAGCCTCTCTGCATCTTTTCAGGACAGCCTGTAGCCAATGGGACAGAGTAAGATAGTAAAAGTAGAAAATTTACCAAAAAGATCATTAAGATTGGCTGTTTTTGGTCAAAATAAACATGTTCCAGTCATAAACCGACATTTCTTCAGACCGAAACTGAATAAATCAGCTCATGCAGTATCTGTGGGTGAATGTACTTTCTAATGAGGAGGACAGATACCAGAGCAGCTCAGTAATGTGCCTGATCAACCTACCATCTGCTCCCTGCTAATGATGAGGGCTTATCTCAGCACAAAGTACTCACAGATTTCCGCCCTGCATTGTCATCCATACAATGCTTTTATTTTGAAATCATCCCACCTGATTACAAAAACAAAGGCACCTACATAACCTCTCCCTAAACTCAGGGGATATTTTTAGACTGAGTGTCATAAAGGTTGTTGTTGTGACCACCAGGAGTCTGCCAAGTGAGCACACGGGAGTGTTCAGGAGCATAAACACAATCATGGTTACATATCTGCAGAGCAAACAAAAAAAAAAAGGTTTCCTGTAAAAGTTTAAATTCTTGTAGTTTCAACTTGACGTGAACCTAACGGATGGCTTCAACTTATCTCCAATCTCTGACGTCTTGATTTACTTTTCACTTGAGCTGTCCTGGAAAGTAAGAAGACACCCCCTCCCCTCAGAAATTCCCAGTCATAAGGTCCCAGATGGGACAGTCCCACAACCAGCGAGGGGGCAGGTGTGGTGGCTGGGGATGGTGCTGCTGAGCACCAGTGATTAGCCAGGCCCGGTGAGTGCTGCGGGGAGTTAAATGGGGCAGGCTGCCAGCTGCTGGTGTCTGATGATGATGATGAGGGGCTGGGGGAAGGGGTCATTTGGAAAAGGCGGGGGTGGTGTTAAATGGAGGCAGGGGGTGCATTCTGTGACTCCCAGCTGCCCTGCAACATACAGACGGTGTCACATCAATCCAAAAATCTGGCCTTAGAAAAGTTCTGCACGCCACCCAAAAAATGTTTTCTGTGCATGAAAAACCAAAGCAGATCAAGTAAGAATCAATATGCAACGTGTGTCATGAGAAAAGGGGAGATCAGATACATTTGTTTTTCTGCTGCACACATGGTGCACGTTTTGGGTCTGTTATCAGCTGCTGGTAAATAAATATATATAATTAAAGCACAAACAAGAGCTTGTCCTTTTAAAAAAATAATCAGAACATGCGGTAATAATAATAAAAAATGCTAAGACAGGATAGATGTATGTATAAAACACTAAATAACTCTTTTACATACACCAGGAATTAGTTAATGTATTAACCCCTGTTTAGAAAATGTTGTATTACTGTACTTTAATTCATTTTATATTGGTATACATGGTGACTGACAGCTTGATGCTTTGTTGGTGTTTGCCAGAAGGCTAAAAATCTGCCTCAGCTCCACCTTTCTGCTCTGACTGACAATTAGGTTGAGTCAGCATTTTTATATAAGGCAGCCTCCACTGCTGGGTGTCAAATCACCTTATCAGGCGAGCTTCAGTTCATCATCTCATCAGTGATTTAGCATCAGAAAAGTTTAACATATCCCTGGTTAAACATGCATAAACAACTTTATTAGTTTATTAGTTTTAGTTTATTAGACCCTACATTCAGTCCCCACTCTGCAATTCAGTCTTTGGGTCTGAATTGTTAATTTCTACATTGATACACACACATGTACATGATTTTTTTTTTTTTTTTTTTTTTTTTTTTATAGGTCTGCATTTTCCAAGTTGTGAAACTTTAAGTTTTGCCCATACAGTGGAATGGCTGATTGACTACATGCAGGCACCTCATAATTTTTGGCAAGAGACTAAAGACCTGCCTTTCCCCCTCATTCTAAAGCAAACAAATTAGATTGAGTTCAGTGTTTCCAATATGGCAGCTGCCAAAGATTGGCTTCAAAACTTCAAACCAACAACAGATTTGTGACAACACAGAATCAACAACCGTATATTACACAGTCTATGGCCTCACAGATATTTTGATATTTACTCAATGAATCTCCATTTTTTATATGCCTCATATTCAGTAAGTGGTAAACATGGAAGCTGGGGCTTTATCTCAGAATTTTTTTTTTTAACATTGATAAAGAGAGTGTTTTTTTTGGCTTCTTTTCTGGTCTGGGTTTGAGTGTTGTGACAGCATTCTGGAAGCAATGAAGTTCAACCCCTTATACTGAAGCCATTACTCAGTACTGTTGGCTGTATGAACTGGTATACAAAAAGCACAAGGTATACAAATCATTAACAACGCAAAATACTTAAAAAAACAATTTCTGCAGATGTCTTTACAACAGTCATTAGTTAGAATTAGGACACAATGTCCACCACTACTTAGTGTGCATGCAACAAACCTACATGGCCAGAACCAAACTGCTGATGGAATAAATGATGAGTGATATCAGCTTGATTTGGCCCCTCTGGTGTAAGTGAACCTCCTCCCTGTTGGCAGACGTCTAAACTCTGCATGAGGAGTCCTGTACGGCTCTGACTTGATAAACAAGGCCAAGATCCTTCAGGTTAATGCCTGTAATCTTTTGGGCTTGTAAGATGCTCCCTGTTGTCTGATTCACTGATGTTTTCTTATTTTGTCGTCAGTTTAAGTCTTTAGAGAGAGGAGCAGTAGAAACTTATAACTGGGCCCAGGAACTTTTCTTACTATCTTATCTTTGGATCAGAAGTTCATGAGTGTGGTTGATTATGAAGGTATTAAGATGTTTCACTTGTTATTTGATATATCTTGTGTATTAAAATCATGTGTCTTTTATCTTGTTGGCCTATGTGTTCAGCTGCTCTTTGATTGTCTGATGTTATAATCAGTGCTGCTTCCCGTCTGGGTGAGGACACTTTTGGGAAAGAGATTTTTAATCTTGTGTACTTTTCCCCTGTTTAAATAAAGATGAAATGAATAATAAAACAAAAAGAAAAAAAAGGAAAAAAAAACATGCATGAACATATCTGACCGTGTACATGGATGTATGATGTTAAACTGTGCAGACACACTCTCTCTCCTAACCAGGTCAGCCGTTTGGTTGCTCCTGATGGTTATTCGGAAGCACCTGGCCTGCTAACAAAGATCAGATTTCTCTGTGCTCGTAGAAGCTCGCTCCCTTCATGTCTCTGTCAGAACCCGCTGCTGTCACACCACAGCTGCAGTAGTCATAGCAACAGGTAATCTGCATTCCCCCTTTGTGAGCTTGATTAGTCTGTTTGACTCGAGTCTCACTCTGCGTGTGTGTGTGTGTGTGTGTGTGTGTGTGTGTGTGTGCGTGTGTGTGTGTGTGTGTTAAGGGCTGGGCGGGCGGGGAGCATTGATCAGCTCACTCTGTTTGACAGACCTATCCATCAGCACTGATGACTCTATTCTGGGATCCATGGGGTGTGTTCATCGCTCATAATCCAATCTGAGCAAACAGGAAGTGTGTGTGTGTGTGTGTGTGTGTGTGTGTGTGTGTGTGTGTGTGTGTGTGTGTGTGTGTGTGTGTGTGTGTGTGTGTGTGTGTGCCTCCAGTGTAACACTCAGTGCTGGTGTCTTGTTTCAGAGATGACATCAGGCAGAGCAGCATTTGACGTAATCTCTGAGAGTAAACTACGAGATTCAAACAGTGATAGTGAAATCAGATCAATATCATGACGTGACTGAAATCATTGTGACCAGAAAGCTGAGAGAAGAACACACTGTGGTTGAATCAACATTTGGAGACTTCAATAAAATTTTGTTTGTCGTTCAAAACAATGAAAAAAAGGGACATTTTAAAAATCAGAACCCCAGACTTCAGATATCAGTGTACATCACTGTGAAAGTAATCGTTCAACAATATTGTTTTCAACTAATATTTACAGTAATAAAACTCTTTCTGTAGGTTTTAAGTGCTTAACAGTTACAGAAAAAAGAGAACAAAATTAAAACTAATTCAAATACATAAGTAAAAACAAACCAAACAGCAAACAACACTTAAAACATAAACAGACGAACAGGTAAAATAGAAACTAAAAAAGGCTTACTGCAGGCAAATTTCCAACTGTTTATTTTTTACATATTCACAGAGTGAACATCTCTGTCGAACTAGCTCTCGGGCTCAAAGAAAACAATCGTGACTCACAGCTGTCTGTGATGTAACTGTGGACAACAGGTGAAATAAATACTGGTACTATACCAATCAGAGACATTTAGCATTGCAGACCCTGCCCGAAAAAATTCCTGGATCTATGGAAAGTACTAACCTTTGAGCAGGAACTATTCAGGGGGGGTATAAACTACCCAGGAACCAAATTCAGACCCTGCTTCTTTAGGTAGAATTTTAAGCACTTTGACCTCTTACTGCCTGAATTAATTTACCATTAACCCTAGAACACTAACGTTAAAATAGTAACACCATCACTAACGCTGGGTATATTTTACCCGAGATAATATCCCGGATAAAAAAACAGTTTTCATCAATTTATGTAAAAGTACAGCACTGTATGCCAAATTGTAGTACTCTTCATTCATTTCAAAATGTACAATATCACATGAAATAAAAAAAAGGTACCATGGGGGACAATGACACACACTGAAAATCACATGACAAGAATTGTGTGGGTGAAAATCACCCGACGTTAGTGTTCTAGGGTTATATAAAAAATGTTTATGCTTTCTTACAGATGCAAATTTGAGTAGAAATTGTACATTTAAAGATACAAAAAACAAGTTATAATCATAGACTGTATAATTAATGGACGTGGTCTCCGCGACGTCACCCATCTGTTCCTGAAATTGACTTTTGAAGCCAAATGGCTGGCGTGGCCATATTGGAAATGAGGCAGACTGTGAGTCTCCACAGTAACAACCATAGGACGCTCCACAGTCACGTGATCTGAGCTGTGCCTCTGATTGGACAAACTGGCGAGCTTAATATTGTGGAAACTGCTGAATTAGAAAAAAATTCACCCCCGTACAGTGCGTGCTGTTAGTGAAATTAGCGATTCAGACCAGCAATCTTCCTAGTACCAGGCTGTAAATAGGCTTATTTTGGTCGTGAAAACGGCTTTTTTTGGCTTGGTGTGTATATGACTTCCGGTACTTCCGGAGCCAGCCTCAAGCCAACTCTTGTGGAACAGCAGACTTTAGCACTTCCACATTGCCTCATATTATCAGACTGGAGGTTGTTGCTTGGTTATAATACTTATACATAGATATATTAAGTTCGTCCTCTGACCAATTTATTGCGACAAATAGCATTTGATACAATCCTTGTTATGTGTTACATATGAATCAGTAAGCAGTAATGGGATACAAAGGTCATCTCAGCTGAATCAAGACCTGATGTTGCAAGTTTGCGACAGCCGTCACTAAGGGATTAATAGCTCTAAATACAGACCATCAGTGTCACTGTAGGCTGTAAAAGATTATGAAAGAACAAAGAAAAGGTTGCATAGGTTGACTATGAAAGTTGACTTGTATATATATATATATATATATATATATATATATATATATATATATATATATATATATAACCATTCTTTAGCTCATAATATAAAGTGGACATTGTCTCACCTATTTCACCCTTCGCTCTCTGAAGAGGTGTCATGAAGTCCAGTGATGGTTAACACCATATCAGGGCCTGAATAGCGCTCCAACCTGTCATTCAACTGAATTACACCCCTGAATCAGTTACGGTATGCAAAACTTATAGCCTAAATATCTCCAACAAGATCGACTTATAAAAAGAATTCTGTCCCCTAGAGTTCATAGAGAAATAAACTCGTCAGACCAAAACGTCTTTTTTTGTTGTAAACATTTATCTTGTTCTTTAAAATCCAGAGTTTCGACATGAGTGTCACAGGCAGCCTTTGCTTTGGTGCTGGCCTCAAGTGGACACTCAAGACACTGCAGTTTTTTTTATTTTCATGTCATTTAGTTGATATCACTGTTGTATAACGAATGAATTTGATTTAATAATCATCTCTCAATCTCTTCCAGAAAGTCAAACAAAATCACTCTGTTTCTCAATTCTTCTCAAATAGAGAACGTTTCCTCCACCTGAGCTGTTTTTTTCTCTTTGTCATTGTTAACTTACCGATATTCCTGATATTACCTCAGGTCGTGAATTACCCGGCATTCTGCTGTTTTAATGCCAGCTGATGGGAGGTTTTTTGTTCAGATCTGCACCCAGCATGTCGTGCAGGACGGAGGTGTCTTTGTTGCAGTAAATTGTCCCTTTGTTGCGTCTCTCTGTGCCCTGAATAGCTCTTTGTGTTGCTGACTGATAAACCCTCTGCAAACAGTCATCTCACCCACACATATGCACTCACAATCAAACATACACACACACACACACACACACACACACAGTCAGAGGTGTCGGTAACGATGTTAAAACCCTCATCAGATCACAAACTTACAAACACATCCATGAGTAGAGGGATGGTAGACGCCTGGATGCTCTTATCTCTTATCTTAAACATGCCTTGTACACACAGTTACACCTACCACCCCTACTTTAAACACCATGGAGCCCACCAAAATGGGCTTTGACGTTTAAAATCTAGTGTTTTTTAGGTATTTAAAACAAGTCAGAAGTTGAAGTCAGAGTACATTATACAGGAAATAAGAGGCTCTGCATTATTTCTATGAACTTTTTAAAAATCCATTCTGAAAACAAAAACTTTCTGCACTCATTGTAAGGCTTTTGTAAAGTTTCTTTTTGATTTGATTTGATTATAAAGCCAATGATTCATTGTGACGTCTGAACGCGGGATCACTTTCTACAATAATTAGCTTTAATTTTCTTCCTTAAAGCTCCTGTGAGAAGTTTTCATCTGGACACAAGAAAGACTGAAACAAGCACAAATACCTCTTCATGAAAAAAAACAAAAAAACAAACAAAAAACGAAACAAAAAAACAAACAAAGAAAAAAAGCCAAAAAATGAAAATATGAGTCTTTAAAACAAGACAAGATCAAAGATATTTTAAGAGTTTCTTAAGTTACACTGCTTTGAGGAGGTGAGCGATGAGGGGAATGTGAGTATGATGCTGGCTAAACAAACTTTCTTTGCCGAGGATTTAGAGGCATTTTATTTTATTTTGCCGGGAAACAGCAATGAGACGCCTACAAGAGCAACAAAGAGATTCAGTCTTTCCCATAAATTTGGAATTAAATATTTTCCACCTCTTCTCAGGAAATGATTGTGATGATGTGATTTAGTCTTTTTAGATCAAGTGTTGATCTATAAATAACCTGACTTAAAAGTTCCTCACTCAGGCTTTAATGTCAAAATTAAGCACATAAATTTAATGAGTAACTGTTAAACAGCACTGATTTATAAGTAGCTGCACAGGTATTGGAACATCACTTAATCTTTGCAAAGCAATAATACTGTAAGTACTTAAGTTCCTTGGTCTATGTCTCCCTTTGACTAACCTCACTAACTGATGCAATTTTCCCACTTTTTGATAACCTATTTCTGCATCAGTAGGAAGAATCCATAGTGTACACATTTATCCTATATATATTTTTAAACCTAAATTTCAAGAAAACCTTTAATTCAATTCTATTCTATTCTATTCTATTCTATTCTATTCTATTCTATTCTATTCTATTCTATTCTAGTCTATTCTTAATCAACAAAGAATAAATTATCTTATCTTTGCACAACAAGGCACCACGACATCAAATAAACATTTAAATAAACATTAGCACTTCAATAAGGTGCATTTAAAATGAGTTAAGTAATAAGCAACAAAAATGGAGACTGAAGTGGAAACTAGGTGAGTTTACCTGTGATGTGGTAAATTCATTAACCGCAGAGCCTGGAAATGTCTGATTTATTCATTATTATAGAGTACATATGGTTGCAGTAAACCACACAACAATAAGACAGTGGTGTAATGATGACGGGGTGCAATGGCTGCCAAAAAAAAGATAATATTTGAAGTTTTAACGTGTTAAATCTCAGAATTTCTGTATTTTTAAAGCAAGATTACATTGTGTGAAACAGCATCATGTTTGGAGAGGGATCCTCTCTTTATGATGGGTCTTATTTTGTCAGATTGCATGAGCAGTTGGTTGCTAACAGAGTGGCGCATATTTGCATTTTATGGCCCGCTGCAGAGGGCTGATTAGGTGGTTTGTGCCTCTGTGGCTGGAGCACTGAGAGCAGGCAGACACATCTGTCAAGATTTACACACATAATATGAGTAATATATGTGATTTCCCTCCTCAGATGCGACTCTATGCAGCCCTGCAGCAGCCGTGTTAACTCAAAAGATCAATCTAACACTTCGTTTATCTCAGCCTTTCATCATCTTTAATCAGCGTTGTAACCCGTCCGCTCTCTGCTGACTGGAGCTCCTCATGTCTCTAATCCTATTCCCAGTATTCCCACGAGTGCTCTCCAGTGATTGTGTCCACATCACATCTGTCTGTATTTCTGTTTTCAGCTAGTGTGTGTGTGTGTGTGTGTGTGTGAGAGAGAGACAGAGTGTGGGTGTGTGTGTGTGCGTGGTGGAGAAAGACACGGCATTATCTTAATGTCAGGGTAAATTTCCTTTGGTTGTTGCACAGAAGCCAGAGCTCTGTTTTAACAGCAAACATTCACAGGGACAGATAACAGCCTGCAGCCTTCTGCTTCCATAGACCGCTTATTTACACACAAATACACTCACAGGACACACACACACAGACACACACACACACACACACACACACACACACACACACACACACACACACACACAAACTAATATGCACGTACAAACACACACTGTAATGTCAGGCATCATCAGGGGTCTCAGACATATGGGGATGTCTGTGGTGCTGTTTAAATGAGAAACAAAGAGACCCCCCCCAACCACACACACACACACACACATGCACACACACAGACTACGTTTTCTGACTCAATATATGAAAGCACCTGTCTGCCGTGTGTTGCATTATTGCAGGTAATGTGATTATTTGGGAGTCTCTTTGTGTGTGTTCATATGTGCTGTCTGTACATTGTAAGAGGGCAGCTCGAGTGTCCCTAACACAGAGCTGCAGCTGGGGGTCAAAGGTCGATGATGACAGGTGTCCCTGGACTCCAGATGCCTGGTGGGGAGTCAGTGGGCGGAGGAAGAGCAGAGATGTACATGAAAACAGAGCGATTATTTCTGAAGCTGTATTTGTCTTCCAGTGAAACTGTTTAGAGTCATAGGAGTGACATCAGAAATATATCTGTGAGGGAATAATAAACAAAGTGACAACATAATATAGAGAGGTAAATATGTCGGATGTAGAGTTATCTGTTTTAACATCATTTCACTTTTTATATATAATATAATTTATAGTGAATACGAAACAAAACAAAACAAAACAAAACAAAACAAAACAAAACAAAACAAAACAAAATAAAACACCCCCTCAAATAAATAAATAAATAAATAAATAAATAAATAAATAAATAAATAAATAAATAATGATGCAAGTATCTATTTTTTTGGCTCTATCATTTGGCTTTTAATGTCGCACATAATTTTTGGATGCAAACTCTCAATGGATGCAATTTCTCCCAATGATAAGTTTTATACTTTGCATGTATTCATTTCTTGGGTATTTTGTTTGCTCTCACAAGCAGCTGCTGTAGAAGTCTTAATTTCTCAGTTTAGTTTAGTACCAACCTGAACCTGTACCTACTGCAAAAAGTAAACGGCAGTGGGTTTGATTCTTTACTTCAATATACACACGCTCCATATTTTACTCTTTTTTCTGAAAGTCTTTGTTGTTTGGTGTTAGTATTTTCTGAAAAACCAATCCCCTTCATTCCTTTTTTAGCTGTCAAGGCATCACTTACTAGACCCCATTACAACCGTCATCATCGTGAGAAATACAGGCGCTTTGGGAAGTGAAGCAGCGTTAAGCCGCATTCATTTAGATGATTTGGCGTTCTTTTAATTCTGAATTAAACTGTCAGCAGCATAAGAACGCATTGTTCCGTGGTTATTTGTCAGAAATAATACTCCATTGTGGAGTCAACTCAAGGGGCAACATGCAGTTTTAAAAAAATGAAGCCCATACAGAAGTGCTAAAAGCTGCAGTTCAATGAGTGCCTGTTTGAGGCTGGCTGCAGAAAGACGGGAAACCACATACACACCAAGACTATTTTTCTAACTCAGCAGTTTAGAAGATATTAAGATCACAAGTTTGTCCAATCAGAGGCACACCTCATGTGACTGACAGGTCTCGTGCCCTATACTCATTATGGCTCAAAGCCCGCCTCTTGAGTCAGCATTTTCAATACGGCCTCAGTTTCATTTCTCTGCACCAGGAACAGATGGGTGACGTCGCAGAGACTATGTCCATATATTATACGGTCTCTGAGTCAACTCGTACTGAGTTCTGCCAGATTTACAACTGTTACAGAGCAACCGGTGCTCTAAATTGAAGAGTGACCATGCTAACTGGAGACCTTCAGCTGAACATGTCAGTGACTGTCAGCTGTCAGTCACCAGTGAACAGGGTGCCAGTTTACACTTGAAGCTTGTTTGTATCGATTAAAACTTCCTAACAGGAGCTTTAAGTGCTTTTTTATTGTGAACTGGTTAATTCATTTCACCTCTATCTGGATACTACTTGCAGAAAACGAGTGAACGCAAGTACATTCCCTTATTAAAGACTCTCCTGTGAATGCACACTTTAAATCTTCCTCCCTCAGTCTTTGGTGCTGATTTAAATGGTTTTCTTTACTGCCCCTTAGTGGTAAGAGTACTGCTCGCATGACACACTGATGTAACCCACAGTATTTAAATCTACAAGTTTGCTTCCTTCTGGGTAAAAACATACAACAATATGTGGCTGACATAAATAATAATTAAAGAAACCTGACACTGAATTTAAACATTTACATCAACTTTCAATTCCATTTACATGTACACTCTGTTGAAATCATAATATTTATCAGATCTGTAAACTTCAGACAGTCCTAACTGTCACTAACACCTAATGCCACTGAATTTTTAATCTTTGAGAAACAGTAACCTGCACAGCCATGTGTCTTTCCGCCCAGGTGACAGTGGTGGAGCTCAAACAAACTAAACCTGCTGTATCTGATACACAGTAAACAATCCCCTCCCCCGCATGGCCCTCCTCTGGCTTTGTTGACTCGTCTGCAGCACAGCCTGATGGTTTGTTCAGTGAGGGCTCAGAGGAGGTTGGAGATAGTTGAAAGGAGACAGGCAGCTGGTCCAGATGGTCCCTGAGTTCATGAAGGGGTCTGGCTTTTAGATGCCAAAATAAAGACAGAGAAAGGTAGCTCAGGTGTATGTGTCTCAGCCTTTCATGCAGTATTAAAGTTTGATAACACAATGATGGACACTTCCAGTGTTTTCTGTCACAGATCAAAAATTACTGTTGATGCTTCTTGTTTTGTGGTGTTTATTGTTTTATACTTTGTGTTTTTTGTTTCCAGTTAGATCTGAACTGAATCTGAAGTAAGGCTTCAAAAGTAAGACCAGTGGAGTGCAAATGGCCAATTGGTCTGGGTCACCTTCCATATGGTGAAAACTCTTGAGCGGAAGGCCTGGTTTCAAGTCCAGCCTGTGGTGACTATTCTGCACCTCACCCTGTCTCCTACTCTATCCACTGTCCTGTCTGCTCACATTCAAGGCTTAAAAAGCCTGAAAAAATAACTTGGGGGAAAAAAAAGTAAGTATGGCCACTTAAAGATAAACTGCAGGTATCAAGGTTACACCTTTTAAATTAAGTTAGAGTTTCCAATATCACAAAAAAAGTACAAAAATGTAACTGAAAAATGTGCTTTTTACAACAGCAAAGCTGACTGGTGTGAGAGTAAGTGCTGTTGCCTCACAGCAAGATGGTTCCTGGTCTGACTCTGAACTGGAACCTTTCTGTGTGGAGACTGCAGATTCTCATGGACCTCTTGGTCGTCCAGTCTCCTCCCATACCCTCTGAATGAGTAAGTTTGTTTTCCAAACCATCTACTTCTGCTTCCTGATTTGGGGAAATGCACAGCGCTAATGCTGTTGTGATGATTTTTCTGTTTATTGCTGGTGGTTGTTGGTTTCAGGTACATTACTGCCACCTGCAGGGATGAGTTAGCATTAAAAGTAAAATACTACAACACTAATGTGAGATACTCTGTGAGATGAAAGTGAAGTGATGTGAAAGAAACATCAGCAAATCTTGTTACTTACAGATAGCTATTTACTTCTACAAAAACTAGTAATGTCATTTTAAACCACTTATTGTTTTAATCAAACCATACATGGAGGTGTTTTTTTTTTCTTTTCGATCAGCTGTACTTCCACTCTCTGAAACTGAAAATCAGCACAGAAAACTACAAAACAGAGCCAACAGAACTACAGTACAAACTTTCAACTACATTCATATTTAGCAGGTAGTAGGCGGTTTGGGAAACAGCCTTCTTCTTTGACTTGCTCATTGTTAATCTACATAGTGACTCTACATATCCTGCAGCTGTCACTGTGTGTCTGATTGGTTAGCTGTCTGAACATGTTAGCTGTGTGATAGGCTGATGACTCTGCCACTGGCAGCTGGCTTAGACCCCGGCCCCTTGTGACCAAAAACAAGACATGCAGCATACGTAATAGACGACTGAAAACTTTTTCTTAAATACATTCTACATTGGTGCATGTGAGTGGAGGGGCTTAAAAATGTTATCCACTGTTTTTCTACAGTCAGATCATAAAAAAAGACAGAAAGAAAGAATAAATAATAAAGATATTATCCAACAAAGGCAATAATATCAGAAATCTTAGCTTTCAAAACTGATTTTGGTAAATTTCTGTCTTAGCACTTGTAAGCTCCTATACGGGATTTCTGTGTTGTCTTTATTTGTAGGCCGATCAGGATGGTTTTCCTCTTTGTTGATCTGGTCCTGTTCATGTGTTATAGCAGAGTTCTCTCACAAAAATGTCCATGTTCTTGATTTTAAATGTCTAACATGCAACTAAGAACAAAACTTTTAATTCAGAAAAACCTTTAAAAAGCTTTTTCAGCCACATGCTGTTGATCAAATCTAGGTTGTTAAGCCTCAACCTAAGGCAGCTCTATGGAGCTAACCACAATCCACAAAATGACCTTAACTTAGCCAAAACTGTAAGGATAGCTTTCTTTCTTGTAAAAATGCTTCTTGTAAATAAATTGTATACTGTTAGAAAGTGTGTTTATTGCCCTTATAAATGGTTCCAGGTTTTTAAGGAACATGTATCTGTGGGATGAGCAGTGGAGCCAAAGCTGATCCCACAAGTGTTCACTGGGGTTTAGGTAAGGGCTGCTGGCAGGCCAATCCATCAACATCACTTCCAAATATTGGAGGTAAACTCTGAGAAACCCTGCTCTGTGGGTGCAAGTGTTGTCATCCTGGAGGACAAAATTCATTCCCAGAGTGTGGAGCTACAGGATTGGGATTCAAGATGAGATACTGGTTGCAGAGTCTCTTCTCAATATCTCTCTGCATTGCCTCCAATGATGATAAGCCTTGTTTTCCTGTGAGGAAGATGCTGCCCCACATATTGGCTGTGTGCAGTCTGTTCTGAATTATCTGAGCAGAGAGCCGTCAGCCGTATCGTCTGATGATGGTACTACTGCTCACTTAAAATAATGCCACAGCTTGGTTTTATGGAACAACAGCTAGATGTTGCACTGTCACACGGGTCCTAACCAGATCAGTCAAACATGGCATGCCAATTCTTGGAGCAGACAACTACTGACTTCTGTAGCAGCGTCCATGGCACACCTGACTGGGAGCACCTGGAGGTACCAGAAACTCAAAACAAGAGTCAATGGCTGTCATGCAGAAAAGATTTGGCATTTTTTCATGGGCCAAACCCACATACTCAGCTCTGCCAACAAACAAATGTTCGTTACAAATGTGACACCATTTAAACATGTAATAAACAGACTTTCTAACAGTACAAGATTCATTGTCAAGAAAACTCCTCACAGGAGCTTTAATTTCTTTTTTTCTATTTACACAAGGAGGAAAAAAAACATATCTAGGACTGAGATAGAGCTTTGATATCTATCCTTTGAAAGGATCTTTAACTAAAGAGCGTAAGTCTCATGCTTCAATTTAGCACGTTTAAGGTAATTTTGCTTTGTTTTGTTATTTTGAGATCCTATATGAACTTCTTCATGACCCACTGTGCTCTGTGTACATTTTTTACCCCATGATTATAACTTACTAGAATAATTCCAGTAGAGTAATTGGAAAATTTTCAAAGACCATGTACCTGAAGTAGAGAATACCCTCTTTGAGCTGAACTACTTGACTCATAGGAGTGATGTTTGTGTCCTCTGTCTTTTGTGTAACTCGTGTTGAGAGTGTATCTCACACTGAAAAGACTTTTCTCTTCAAACTTCAACATGAAACACTCCAGACTGTTTTTCTGATCAAATAAACATGCTTGCAGTGTCTATTTCTAACCAGCAGGGTGCAGTGTTTCCATTCCTAATGCTGCACATGTCCCTGATACTTCCTTCACAGACTCTTGGGAGTGAGGAACTGGATTCTTGAGCCTTTTTAATACCATTTGTCTCTTGTGCCCACGTTAAAGTCAATGATCCGTCTTTTATAACACATTTAATTTATTTGTTTCTCACTCCAGTAAACTGGGTTTCCATGTGTACAACCTTCTCTCCAGGGCTCGATATATGTGTGTTTGTGTGTGTGTAGGGTAAACTCATCCTTCTCCAGCGGTTCATATCAGAGCTATAAAGTTAGCTTGCTCCAGCAGGCTGTGATATTGTTGCTGGAATGTTCTCTGAGAGGATTTTATGGTCTTTTCCTGTAAAGTCTCTTTTGGGACCAGCTGAAAATCTCCCTCCACACACACTCAGGACGTTCTGCTGGTTTGGTCAAAATTCCTCCTGACATCCAAAGAACAAATCTAATAAAGTCTGAGCACCTCGTTGGGCTTCCTCCGCTCTCTGTGATGATTGTGACCTCTCCTCTCCTGTGTGATGAAACTCGGAGAGTCTCTGGTTATCGCATTAGAGAGACATTTTGCATACTCATCATTTGTTTTACACAACATTATGAAACGTGTAGGCTGGTTTCTCAGCTCTCATAAACATCGAGCAGATATGAAACGCAGCTGTTTTGCTGTTCATGTATCCATTTTTTGAAATGGGTGATTTACATTTAATGTTTGTGTCCAGCTCGCTCTGTCTTTTTTCTGGACCATAAACTATCAAAGTAAATTCTGTCTTTGAAACTTAGCAGAAAAATGAGAAACACAGACTTTAGATGTTGACGTCATAAAAATGATCTCCTCTCTGTTTATGAAATCATCAGAGGAGGTTGCAGCTCTGCACGAGTCTTTGGTTAAGATATTCTTAAGGGACTCATTTCTTTGTCACTTAAATTCCAGCAACCCAACAGGTAAAAAGGTAAACGTTTGGGTTAACGTCCACATCTGTGCTGGTTCCTTATTGCTCTGGTCAAGTGGTTACATTTTAGTTTAACCAGATACAGCCAGCATACAACTTTATCTCTGTTCACTAGATCAACATTGAAAAGAACAAAACACACTACCAGATAAAATTTGTCATCTGTGCTCGTTTTTTATCAGAGTAGTAGAGCTTTACAGCATTATGGCTGCAGCCCAAGCTAATGGTGAGTGGCTGTGCTACAGCTTAGACACAACATATGACTGACATTTTAATCCTACAATAACAAAAATAATAAGTAACTTGTTTGACTGGTAAATTTGGTTGACAAACACTCGCGTCCTGAGTCTGTGAATAGAGAGAGTTTGCAGGGAATCACTCTTAAACTAAAAACACAAAAAAAGTGTTGTATCATATTTGCAAAGCAGTAATAATTCTGTTTTAAAAACAATCTAACTTCTATCGTTAACTTCATCAGCTTAAAGCTGATCTCAAAACCATCTCATCAATACGTTTACATGCAGCTTAAGAAATCAGACTATGAGCTTAGTCAGCATAAAATCAGACTAATAAAATGCAAGTAAACAGCTCAGTCAACAGCTAATATAATCTAAATTGCTGAGTTAGAAAAAAATCATCCCCTTACAGTGTGTGCTGACAGCGAAATTAACGTTTCAGCTGTTTTTGAACCAGACTGTTAATAAGTGTTTTAATGCTGTTAAAGTCATTTTTTTTTGGCCGAATGTGTACGTGACTTCCGGTCTTTCTGCAGCCAGCCTCAAGCGGACTCTCGATGAACAACAACTTTCAGCTCTTCAACAAAGGCTTCATTTTTCTCCACCAGATGCTGCCCCTTGGCAGCAATCCGCTGCTTTGGTGGGGAGACATGAGCACGGACACATCCAAACAATGCCGTACTCAAGCACGATTGCGTCCCTGCAGCGCCACTCCTCCACTGGCCAGTACGGCCCGCAGTCACACTACACCAACATAAACCAGATTTAGGCACATGTATGGCCTGTCTAAATCACCAACAAGCGTTTGCTTACATGCAGTGCGGTCTCATCAGAGTCAGCACAATGAGACACAGAGAGCAGGATTACAACTTTAGTGACTTTTGGCTCATGTTAAGTTGTTTTTGTCCAACACAGCTCTTTAACACCCCGTGAGAGGAGCTGTCACGTCGATCATGTCTGTGCGATCGTGCATGAAGTGTACCTTGTGAAGAACAACTCTCCAAATCATGTCAACAGGTAATATTGTAAACAAAAAGAGAAACACACTTGAACCCGATGAAGTTGATTGACTTGCGTTTCTGGGAAATAATATCAGAAATTGAGACGGCCTGTTTGTCTTGACTATGGGGGTGGGGGAAGGGTGGGGGGTTAATATATTCTAATTCATTTCAAATTTGTTTGAACCTAATTTTTTTTTTAAAAAGTGACAGCCCTCAAGGCCTCTGAGCACTTTAGATGGGAGACATTTTTTTGTAGCAGGCTGTAAACATGTTTATTTTTTAGTGAAAAGGGCTTTTTTTTTTGGCTTGGTGTGTTTGTGACTTCTGGTACTTCCAGAGCCAGCCTCAAGCCACCACTCTACGAGCCGCAGATTTTATCACTTCCACATTGTTTCATATTTGCCACTTGGGTATTTCTCAATTTTGGGCTTTTATTTTGAAAGGAGGTTACTTGTTCCTATGGGGTTCAAATAAAGATTGCTGGTAAGTAAGGTTTGCAATGTGGTAGAGACAGATTATGGTCCTCTATTAGTTCGACTAAAGTTTGCACATTTTCTCATGTTGAAGGCTTCTGGTCACTGGATGTGGAAGTTGAGCGTGGCCACTTTTGATGAAAATTACTGTGTTGGAAAAGAAATGGAAAATAAACAGCTGAATCAACTCAAAGAAAGTTTTGGAAATGTTGTTTTATCCTCACTTTGTGTTTCTGTGAGGATATTAGCTGTTGACTGTCGGTGGTGCAGTGTGTTACAGATGATGATGTAATGTTTCTGTTGGAGTGTCCTCCTCTCTGCTGCAGACAGAAAGCAGAACGAGCAGAGCAGATCCTCCTCCGCTCCTCTCTGCCTCCTCCCGGCTGTGTTTACATCAGCATACCACGCCTGGAGCTGCTCCATCTAGAGTTTCACTAAAAAGCCCGGCACACACTCCTGTCTGAGTCTTCCTTACTCCATCTGTGTGTGTGTATGTGTGTGTGTGTGTGTGTGTGTGTGTGTGTGAATCTAAACTTTTCTCTTTTTGTTTACGTCTTCCTGTCCCCGGAGTATTCCAGGCTCCGCTGACATGCCGCTCCCTCTCTGGATAATGGGATGAGGTTGGACGCTGACACTGCTGCTCTCTTATTGGATAATGAGGGGAAGTTAGACGCTGACACGACATGCGCTCTTCACTCTCGTCCTCTTTCATCTGGTTTCAATTGTGGCTTTTGGTCTTTTTCTCTCTCTGTCATGAGCCAAAGAGCTTTTGAAGACAGAGGAAGGATGAGTGAATGAAAGGATGGTCTGTGGAGTAATTTTCGAAGAATTCTCTCTCTCTCTCTCAGTGTGTGTGTTTATCTGCATTTATCTTCAGCACACAAACAGTAAAACCTTCAAAATGGTTTAAAGTGACAGACCCTCGCAACCTGCCTTATCTCGCCTTGCAGGTTGATTTTGTCCGAGCTGACAGAGGTATCTGCTGAGAGCCAGGTGGGCACACAATGGAGTCAAACTCACACAGGATTTCCCCTCACACAGCCTGGTTTCCCATCACCATACCTCCCTCCCTCATTCTTTCCTTGAACTGTAACCTCCTGTCTCTCCTCCTTCTCTATCTCACAGGGATGATGCCTTCAGTGTCACTGCGGTGTGAAAACAGCACTTATTGACCAGTGGATCTGTCAGACAGGACGGCATACATGAGCAGAGCTGGTGAAGCTGCTTTAAAATCATAGATTCACAAGACACACTGACTTTAAACTGAGGAAAAGTTCAACTCCAGCAAATCTGCAGGAGGGAGATGTCTATGTACTTTCTTCTAATTTAGATGACAGAATTATAAATTATTGCTTGGCTCCCTTGGGTCTTCTTGTGTTCACACTGCAGTCCTGCAAAGCTGGCCAAAGCTCATCAGAGGGCTCTCATTTGGTCATCACGTCACAGCTTCATTTCTCATGGTGTAGGTAAACAAAAGCTTACTGGCCACTCTCATTGTAGGAGGCTAGCTCCAAGATGCTAATTTTTAAAGATACTTGACCAAAGTGAACGTTTCAGTCATGAGAAGGATGGATTTTCCTGGGTTGTGATGTTGCTACACCTAGCACCAGCTCTTCTTCTGATGATGAATTGGTTGGAGATGCTACTGCTAAGTTAGCAGATCGAATCCTGTGAGGGTTCAATGTGTGGCTGTCTTCAATCAGCCCGATGGAGAAGGATAACTTTCTTTAGAGAGCTTTACTGAGCACAACAAATCAACACTTCCTAGTTACACCAAATCACATGCTCTCGAACCAACCAATCAGAGGCGAAGATTACAAAGCTCCAGGCAAACATAATAAAAACCACAATTAATAGTTAAAGCTTACGCTAGCTTTCCAAAACAACCTGTTAGCTGTATTTCTGAATCTGTTACCACTACTCTAGTGGTCATTTGTTGCTTGTTGCCAGTTGCTTATTATGCTCCCACTGCAAACTAACAACTCTTTCAGGTGATCTCTGTTTGCTTGTTTTGTTCTGCAAATGTTGTGCTCAATTAGGCCTAACGCCTACACACTGCTTGTGTTTGAAAGCACCCTAAAGCTCCTGATGTCACACTTTATGGTGCTGATCAGTAACCCTCCGACTCAGATGTTAAAAGTGATTACTTTGCTGCTGTTTGTATCTTTTTAAGACTCCCGTTGTTTTTGTTGATTTTGGTGCCCCCTGTGGACAAAACCATGTCTCTCGTTTCTTTGCTGATTTTTTCAAGCATGTCTGTATGCGTCTTTTTCTTTTAAAACTCTCCTCCTGCTTTTTTTAAATTGTCAAATTTATCGCTCGCTGTGAAGATCTGTTGTGTTTAAGTTAAAGAAGGCTGTTTGGGCTGTGTGCTGTTTCTGTGGGTTAGATATATATAGACACCAAATTTACACCGAACAGTTTTGAGATGGTTGTTTTCAGTGACCTGTTCAATTTTCCTCAATCTGTCCTGCTTTTATTTGCTTGAAGGATAAATATCCTGTTTTCCTTTAATTGTGAAGTATATCATGGTAACCATTAACGTCTAAAGGTTGTTAATTTACAGAATATTCAGAGTCCATCAAACCAACCTCAAAAATCCATTAACCTCCTTTTATTAATGTTAAGAAATGAGCCCTACTTTTGTAAAGTAGATACCTTGAATAAAGTTATGCAGCTTGGCTTAAAAACATTACAAAGTCTGTTTATGAATATTTCCTCCCTGAAGAAAAATATGAGAAAATAAATCTGATTAATGCACACCTCAGGATCTTTAACCCTAACACACACTACAAAATGAGAAATATGGGAAAATGTCACAAAAGTAAAAAATACTTGTGATGTCCTTCAGTAACACTCTAGGGTTAAAATGTTGTATTTCAAAGTATCAAAATGAGTTCCTCATAAAGGGCTAACAGAGAAAACATTTTTTTGAAACAGATCTCAATTTTGTGTTGTTAACTATTTATCAAACAGTGACACAAAATTTAACAAGCATCTATCTAAATTTCTATATGAGGCTGACATTGCTTACAAAGTGGTTTCAACACTTGTCATTCATAAATTATCAAAAAGAAATATAACTTGAATCAAAATGCAAATATGAGTGTCAAAAAACCCCCCAAACCAATCAGGAAGTCTGGAAATGTTATCAGACTCGTTGTCTCTACACATGTAGCTAACTTCTCCAAACACTGGTCACGGTTTTAGCATCTTCAGCTGCTCCCTCATTGTCTCTGCTCCCCTCCCCCCCAGAGAGGAGACATGAGGGGGGAAAAACTGATGGAGAAATGTTTACAGAGCGGATGTTTGCCTGCAGCTCTCTGAGCTCTGCTGGTTAATGATGAACTCAGTGTTCTGCTGCTAAAAGCCCTCCTCATCCTCCTCTCTCCTCTCTGAGACAGAAAGCCTCTGTGACAACATTTAACGGCTGAGAGGAGAGTGATGAAGATTACACCTCATCACTCAGCTCAGAGCTGTGTGTGAATGTGCTTCAGCCCAATAAGATTTAACTCTCAGTCCTGCCTGATTTAACGGATTACCTGTGTGTGTGTGTGTGTGTGTGTGTGTGTGTGTGTGTGTGTGTGTGTGTGTGTGTGTGTGTGTGTGTGTGTGTGTGTGTGTGTAATGACTCCCAGCATGCATCTGTTGTTAGTCACTGACCTGCTAATATTTAAACACACCATTACAACAAACACATTTTCACATAATTCATGCACATGAAGCTGGGAAATGCAAAGAGAAAACACACACACACACACACACACACACACACACACACACACACACACACACACACACACACACACACACACACACACACACACACACACACTCTGTTTAATCTGTGATTAGAGTCCATAAAAAGATAATCCGGTAAGAAAACAGGAGGTCCCCTCAGCATGTTTCACTCAGATAATACACCATCAGTCACCGCTGGACTCTCACAGGTTTGATCCCTTTGATAAAGGGCTGCTGAACCAAAATTAACATTAAACAATTCCTGCTTTGCTCTGTCTGTGAACAATGTTGAGAGAGATTAGGTCAGTCAAGTCAAGACAAGTCAGATTGTATCAAATAAGAGACCAATCCCGGTTTAAACTTCTGAGATTCACTCTCCAACCCTGAGCCAGTTTCTGAAGTCTCTCTTTCACATGAACTCCTGACATTTTCTTTACAATTTCAGCACATTCAGGCCTGGAGATTTTCAGGAGTTTGTTGTTCACACATGCACCTCACAGCTGCAGATTATCTGAATAAGACGTGCGCAACTTTAAATACGCCAAGGTTTTCTGTGGAGGGGGGGATAGAGCATGCAGAAGAACAACTGTTCAGTAATTGTTGGGTTCATCCCATGTGCGAATTATCATGTAATTCATTTGTGCATGAACACACCGAGGTTTTCTGTTTACTCACTTAATTTGTGCAAATAATTTTGGTTCATTTGCGAGAACCCAAAGACAATTTTTTTTTCGATCAAATGCCACTCTGGTCTCTCTCATCCAACAAGGTTGATCTTGACCACATTTAGAGGTGAAGCAGGTTTTGCTAATTGGAAGTGACAGACAAAGCAAGTTCCTGTTTGTTCCTGCTCTTAAAAAACAGAGTCACAGAGTTCAGGAAAGCTGCACACAAACAAAGACGATCACTCCAGTATTTTAAAAATGAATAAACTCCAACACTCAGGATCAATGCATGCTGATGTGCTATAGTGGCATATATTATTGGATGGCGTTAAAGGAACTGTGAGGGCTTTTTAAGTGATCTTGAAAAAGTCTCATTTCTATATGCCTGATCCTAATCCACAACTTAAAATGAAATCATCAGCACCAATATAGGTTATTTCTAAATGCTATTTCTTAGCTTCCCAATCAGGTCGAGCAGGACTGGATTGACTTGTGGCACATCAAAGTCTTTATGACAACACCATGCCAGAAGTTTAGTAGTGAGAAGAGAGATCTGTGTTTTTTTTTCTACTGAAAACTATTTCTGTGATTAATTTAGTTGTGATGTTGGACACTGGAGCTGAACTGTCAGACAGAAAAAGGACGTCAGAGCAGGAGAAAGCTTTACGTGAGAGCGATAGCACAGGCTAAAGGCTAAAACACGGGCTAAACTGTTTGTGATCATGTTCATTCCAACCCACATGCAGCAGTTATTCTGCAGTGATCTGATCAAACTTGAGAGTCTGTCAATAAAATGAAGAGAGTGAGGTTACATTAGCTCTGCTTGTTAAATGAGCAGGACATCAGGATTTGCTAATGTTACACATTAGCTTACAGATACATCTCACTTAGGCACTTAAATAGCGGCCACTAAATTATGGTACAAACTGACAAAGTTTGCTTGTTGTCATGGTTCAAACAACACTGCTGACTAACTGTTGATAAATACCTTCTCTCATCGTATTGTATCCAGTGAAAAGTTGTCTTGAACAAAGAAAAGCAGTGTTAAAAAGATGATCCAATCTCCATTCAATTTCAAAAACAAATGCACACCTTTAAGTTTTTCTTTTTTTTTAAACTCTTGTGAGGAAAATACTGAAGAGGGCTCTGACTCACAGTCCGCCTCATTTCCAATATGGCTGCGCCGACCGTTTGGCTTCAAAAGTCTTTTTCAGGAACAGATGGGTGACGTCGCGGATACTACGTCCATTAATTATACAGTCTATGCTGTCTGCTCGTATGGATCTGATCGGCTCAAATGACGCTGAATTTTGTAAATGTTAAGTGAAGCAGCTCTGGCAGAGTGGGTCTGTGCCCTTTTTGCAACATGTTACTGAGCTGACATTTACAAATTGGACAGTTATGTCTATTTGAAGAGTCAATGCTCTGGTTAAACATTATCAGATTAATGTTAAATATTAAGTAAAACACTTACAGTGCCCTGAGGAAAAGGTGATACAGCAGTAAGCTCTGTGTCTGAGAGAAAACAGAGCGTAGGTTAAAATAAGTGGCTCCAGTGCTGACTTTCTGAAAACAGAAGAGTCTAGAAGCTGAGGAATGAGTTCATTTTTTTATATAGCACTCATAGTTGTAACTAAGAGAAACCTGTGTTAAAATGGAGACAAGTTTTTTTGGTGTTGTTCTGTTTTTTTAATCCCTGACTCTCAGTGGCTCAAGAAAAGGAGACAAGTTTTTTTTTTTTACCTTGAGTTTCTTGAAAAAAAAAAGTTCCTGGGTTTAACCCTCTGCCTCTAAAAAAAAACCTCTGTATGTGTAACATGTGTCATTTAAAAACCCTCATACTGACACTGAGTAATGCAGTCATCTCCCCCTGATGCTCCGCTGGATCAGCTCAGTGACCGTCAGGATGAAGAACCAGATGTGTGACTGTGTGCACCAGGGTGTTTCAGAAAGACAGCATGTTTGGCTCAAGAAGAATGAAGGTCAAAAATGTGTTTTCTGTGACTTTTCTTCAATAAATCTGTTCAAATGAGATTTTTTTGTGTGTCCCTGCAGTGAAACAGAGCAGAGGGATTAACTTTACAGGAGCGATCGGCACCTCCTCCCTCCATCTGTACTAAAGTGTCCCCAGTGTGGATACATTTTCAACATTCTGGCATGAAGCTGGGTCACTGTGTGTGTGTGTGTGTGTGTGTGTGTGTGTGTGTGTGTGTGTGTGTGTGTGTGTGTGTGTGTGTGTGTGTCTGGGTCATTGTGAGTGTACATGTCCCTGGAGAGGATTCGTTTTCACAGCTTGCTGGTGTGGCTAATAGCAGATTCAATTTGGCATCTATTTTAATCCCGAGGATGTGAAAGTCACTGCATCAATAACACAGACACAAGCACACACAAATGTTTCAAGCGTGTGCAGGTTACATGGATCCAAAAGTTTTCAGTCCAAAATAAAAAAACCTATTTCGGGATAAGAGAGAAGTCATTTAGGTGCATTCATAAAAAAATGAAAGGAACAAGACAGTGGGAAAAAAAACAAAACAAAACAAAGTACAAAGAGGAGATTAAAAAACACTGAAAAATATGTTAACAAATACAGATTAAATGTAGAAAAAAAGAAAAAAAAGTGATCACTTTTCTCCTCAGGAAACAGTTCTGCATGTGGCCGCTAGATGACGCTGTTGCACCAAGACTTCGACAGAACACAATTTGCTGTCCAACAGATCTACTGCTCCTGACGGTAAAGGACAATTTTCACGTTTGTACAAATAATATAACATCATTTAAATACCTTTTCATTAATTTTTTTTCAAAGATATCGAACTTTCTGTTTTTTTCCCCTTCAATTTCTTTCTTTATTCACTTGGCTTCAGGAGTTTTGCCTTCTTTTAATAAAAAAAAACAAAACAAAAACAAACAAAAAAAAACCCGTTCTCTCTTAGAAGATGTAAAAACATTAATGACATTAGTGTTGTGTTCACGGGTCTGCTTAAACAGATGTATCTGTGCTCATCCTGCAGGAAGCTGACTACAACCTGCAGCCGCTCGTGCGTAAAAAAACCTGCAGCTTCACACCACATGAAAGACTGTCCTCCTCCTCCTCCTCCTGCTCCTGGGAGGAAACGGCAGCATCCTCTAAATCTAGATTGTACTGGACCCCCATCAAGCCATAAATTCAGGGGCAATTCAGTTCCGTGGCATTCAATGGCTCTTATCTTGGATAAATATTTGCTGAAGCGCAGGGACACACAACAACAGTGATGTCTCGGTGGGAACTTCCACAGCTGACCAGCAACTTTGAAAGGCCATTGTGCGTAAATCCACTCCAATTAGCGAGTTTCTGTGCCTGTCTGTCCTTCTTTAAAGTGGCTGTGAAGAGAAAGGTGTGTTCTGATTGTGTTTTGCACACACAGGTATCAGGGCCCGTGACATAACTTGCCTTCTCACCATAGCCCCAAGGGTTGCGTGACTTGTTGAAGGCACTACCCTCCAAAGTAATAATTTGCAGGGAGCATCAGAGTAAACAGTACGGAAATAAAAGATGTGAGGGGGAACCCCGCTGTCTGCAGATTCATACTCTGGTTACATCTTGTTTTCACATCAACACTGATTTAAGCTGCTCCAAAACAAAGTTTAAAAACTTGTTTTTGACTCTAAAAATAAAAGCTAAGAGGACTTCTAGGGGGGTTCCTAAGATATGAGCGTTTAAAGTTTTGGAGTCAAAGTGAATCTGTCTGCTCCCTGGTATGTTGTTTTTTTTTGTGCTGTGCAAAAGAAGTGGGCTGGTTCTGAGGCTTGGACTCTTCCTACTGAGCGCACAGAGGGAAGAAGTTCGCACCAGTTTTTTGCCTCCAATCCAGAGGAGGTTTCAATAGCAGCAGCGCGGCAGGGGAGGGACGCACTGCCAGCACTCAGGATCCCCTCTCACTCACTCACACACACTCTCTCACACACTCCTGCCCACTAGAGACCAGTTAAATCCACAAGAAAACTGCAAACACGCACCAGAGCGGTCGCCTAATCCGATTGATAGGCACCAACAATAGAAGAGAAAACTGAGGGAACTACCGGACGCTGCTGAGGACAACTTGGTTTTTATTTTCTTTTTTTTACTTTTTTCTCCTTGTGAAATCGCTTTATTCGAGAGACACTTGTAAGAGAAAAACTTGGCGATATCAGAGCGCGTTTGAGAACACCATCCTTCTGATAACTTCGCAGTTTGAGACTCTGGAAGGTAAGTGCCATGTAAATCATTTTTTGCATGATCTGTCCTCTGATCCCGAGTTTTTACAGAAATAATTACATGACTAAAAACTTTCTTTTTGTCCTTTGCGTAACTTTCTTCTGGTTTTTATTTTTAAATGTAAGTAAAAGCTCCTTATGAATTCAGAGACGGACTGCCGGAGTAAAGTGGTGCCTTTGAATTGTCTGCCAGAGCGAGAGAAAGAGAGAAAGAGAGAAGCAGAGGGGAAGATTTGCGGTTTACAACTCCGGGAAGCTAAAAAACTTTCAAACACATTTCAGTCAAGTCCAAACTCGCATGCTCTTTGAATCTCGTGTTATTTGGGTTTGGGATGTATATCTCAGCACATGGAGCGGTGCCGCTGATGAG
Source organism: Labroides dimidiatus (assembly GCA_030710495.1). Classification (NCBI taxonomy): domain Eukaryota; kingdom Metazoa; phylum Chordata; class Actinopteri; order Labriformes; family Labridae; genus Labroides; species Labroides dimidiatus. The sequence continues at coordinate 25,098,837 of CM061146.1, forward strand.
CTCCGAGAAGAACTTTAGAAAATCTTCCTGCTTTTGTGCCTGAAAAGTGTTCCCATGCTCCCGGGGGTGACACCGCATCCAATAAGACGATTTATCAATCGGTAATTGTGACGGCCTCTGCGCGACGACCTCCATCCGTGCGTAAAACAATGACGGCATCCGTTTTTATTAATGTGAGTACATGCTAGTCCCATTCCGCCACCCTTGGGAGCATTTACGCACCTGTGAGAGGAGCGCTTAATGAGGAGGATGTTTATTTATTTATTTATTTTTTTAAATATAGAGTTAAGTTGTGATATACGTTGTTTGGCAACAGCGCCTCGGATGTCTGAATGTAAATGATTAAAGGCAGATTAATGACACTTCAGCTCATGTTGGGAGTTGTTTTCCATCATCCGGTCCCTGTGAGTGAAAGCCGTGTTTTTCCTCTGGGTTTAATGAGAGACATACCCGGAGTGGGGATTTGAATAACTGTATTTAGTAGCTGGGTGAAGCCACCACACTGCCTCCCTTCTACTTTCTCAGGAGAATGAATCATGAACAAAAAAAGTCTTAAAATGGGAAGGTCTGCGTCGCATACCGTAACTAAACCGTGATTTGCATATGAAAACTCTGTGGCTGAAAGAATTCCGCCAGTGTTGCTGCGGCCGTGTGCGTCCAGAGAAGTGACAGGCTGCGGTGTATATACTGTCTGCTCCGCGCTGCCCTTTGTCACACACCCTCGGAGTCAGTGGTGGAAGATTAAGGACGTTGAGTTTTGCACTTCCTTCCTTGTTAAATTATTCATCATATCCACACCTCTCCTCCCAGCACCCCGGGCGCATTCATTACGCAAAGCCCCTCATTGTGCTCCTCTCAGATGGACACAAGCAGGAGGCAGAGCGGCTCACACTCGCTGCTGAACAGCCTTCTCCCTCTAAGCACAGCATAACGGAGCATGATGGACTCAGTTCCCACGATGCAGCCACGCAGGCCGGTGCGTGCATGCATCTGTGTGTGTGTGTGTGTGTGTGCCCTGGATGATGGGCAGTGGGTGGATGGCTTTCCCATGGGGCATTTCCCCTTCTAATCTTTAATCAGGCCTTAAAGCCACAATGCCAGCACATCAGTCAGAGCCCCCACCCTTCAGCTCCATCTGAATGCTTTTTAGGCAGAAAGCGGCCCTGCGACCTGACCCTCCTCACAGACGCATTCCAGGATGCAGCGCTAAATGCAAGCTCCAGAGATGGACTATAAAGAGGCTGCAGGGAGGGGAGCAGGAGCGGAGGAGGAGGGGAGAGAGGAGAAGGAAACTGGGCTCCTCTTTTCCATCATGCTATTGTGCCAGCGTTGGTGGTTGTGATGATTCAGAAACTCAAACTGTGAGTGATGTTGTGGATGGCGAAGAGACGGGTCGAAGTGATGATTTAGACTCTGCAGAGGAGGAATTTGATGGTTTGGACGCACACACCAGATAAAAATCTCCACTCTTGGACTGAGGCCTCCACCACAGTCTCTACCAACTCATTAATGAGCTGTTTAGCTCTCCAAGAGCACCAGACTCTTTTTTTTTTTCATCTAATTCTGGCCTTCCTATAGAGCAGGTCCAGGTCCTGTGTGGTTCCATCCTTGGCTCCATGCCCTCTCTACCCACTCGTATATGTGCCCCACTCACTCCAATCCCCAGGTTGGCCCTGAAGTGACAGCAGTGATGGAGCTCGCTACCGAGGACCCACCATAAATCTGCCTTCAGAGTTTCCTTAAAGAAAACACGCACACGGGCTTCAGGTCCTGCCAGGCGTCTTGTTGGGTAGAATCCGAAATGTCTCTTTATTTGTGTTGAAATTAAACTGTCTTTTATTCCCTCCCGTTCTGTTAATGAGCTCCATGTGGCAGCAGGCAGGAGACTTATCCGTCCTGACAAGGAGCTGGAGGAGGGAAGGAGAGAGAGCGAGAGAGAGAGAGAGCGGTTAAATAAAGTGAGGGGAGAAGAGGGGAGGTCAGGGGCAGTTGGGTTGCACACACGCACAAGAGAGTATAGCTGGGTTATATGTTTGTGCTCTGCTCTGAACCACAGCTCAAAGCGGCACAGAGCTCTGAAACATGAAGCTAAAGCAGACGTGCAAAAACCTGCAGTTCCTCCGGTGTCCACTTGAGGATCGCTGAAAGCAGGAGTCAGTTCCCACAGAGAACAGTTCAGGCTGAACTCTGCAGAGTAATTAAACATGTTTATGACCTCTTAGGGGAAAAAAAAAAAGCTTGTCACCTCATGACTCAGTCCTCCTTTTTCAACAACTGTGCAGGTGTGAATTTATAAATAACTCGACCTTTTAATTTATATGAGGCTCAAAGTTATTTACATTCAAGGTGGAGTCACTTTAGGGCCAAAGCTTTGTTCTGCTGGCTGATATTTAGTCAGTGAAATGAAAACTTTCAGAGTGTTAGTGACTATATTTTAAACTTTTTATACAAACATTGATAAAGATATTAATTGATTTTTATTTCCAGCCATTGAAGGACTCTGTTACAGCTATTTTCAGTGAGCCTTCAGAGGCACCACATGAGGGGAGTTCAGGCTGCACTGGTTTGATATTAGCGTCTGACAAATGCACCCTCCCAGTTTGGAAGTCTTTCCAGTCACTTCCTCAGCTTTGCCATTGCTGTTGTGTCCCTGCGTCTGTGCAACCTTCAGCTCTGCCACCTCACCAGCATCCACCTGCAGGCCCCAGCTGGAGGGTTTAAGATATCATCTCATCACTCCTCAATAAAACCTGCGAGGAGCGTGGAAGTCTGAGTCTGGATGCCAAATGCAAACAATGTCCTGCTGCTGCAGTTAACTGACTTAACTGGATTTATTCCCTGACATGTTGCACCACCGGGCAGGAATCTGTGTCTGCACTCATTAGACATTGTTTGATAGCTTGTTCAGTGTTTGACAACGATTAATTTGCGGTGGCTTGTGCAAAGCAGTTAAGGAGAGTTTTTTTTCCCCCCGCTTGCTCTTCACTCAGCTTTCTTTTGAACAAGTGGGTGAATGAGCGCCAGGTTTCTCTCTCAGCGTCTTTAGTCTCATAATGAATGAAATCTGGCAGGTGAAACCACAAAGAAAAATGTGGTTCCTGAACCGTCTCAGCAGCGTGGTCTTCACCAACTCCTTACTCTCTTTTTTCGGGGCTACTCTCTCACTCTGGCTTCAGAAAACCAACATACTAATGTCCAAAAAGCTGAACTCAGGGCTAAAAAAAGGATCTGGCAAAAATGTTGGTAACATCATGGCGGCTGCATCCTTTATTTTTCAGTCTGTAGCTCTGCTGCGCTCCATGCATGGGAATCATGTGCGTATAATGACTGTCTTCCTGTAGTTATAGACGTGCACTGATCTGATCAGGTGGCTGGGATGTTGGTATTATTTTCTGCTTTAATCACCAGGAGATTGAAAATGATTTTAATCCCATGTTGATTGATGTTAGAGAAAACAAATCGTCCAGCTGGGGGACATAAAACCCAGTGTGAACATTTTGTTTGGCTTTGGACATGATTTGCTTGTAATGACCTAAAATTGGAGCAGGGTCAAAGCTGTTAAAGGAGGAAATTCAGATCACAAAGGAACAGAGATTTTCTGCGCCGTCATTTTCTGCTTCTTTATGTCGGGGATTCAGACTCTTGATGTGTCAGAGACCCATGGGAAAAATGATCATCACCATTTCCTCGACTGGTAGAAGCTGCATTTGTCCTTAATCCTATTACACAGATTCCACAGCCTGCCAATTCCAATGTACGAGATGTTTTCCACCAGAAGATCCTCAGCAAATTCCACGAAAACTGAAACAAAAACCGTCAGACTTATATAGAACAGATAAAAAGCAACAGCAAAACAAAGTTGACACGACTGCGGCTGACCTTGCCTTGAAATTATCCGTTCCTCAAATTGCGATCATACATTCTTCCCTTGTCCTAATTAAACATTAGAGGTTATTTGTTCCAGATGCAGCTTTTTGATGTGTTATTTTGGTAAGGGAACTCTGTGGCATGAGAATGGTGCATGTTAGAGCAGATCCAGAGCAGAGCCCGTGTGACCATGTTGACTCTGCGCTGCTCCATGCAACCGCAGCAACCCAACTCAACTGCTCTGAAATTCAGATGTCATCCCTCGGCAGTATTTTCTGTCAGTACAGGCTGAGTGGTTTGGTGCATGTGGGAGCAGCGGGAGGTTCAGTCAGAGGGTTTAAATCAGCGGTGTCACATGTGAAGAGCACACATCAAATGTGCTAATGACGGTGGTGATAAAACCCAGGCCGTATGAGTGATAGCAGACATTATGTGTGATGACATCAGTGGGGTGGACGGACGGAGCGGGCCGGGGGACGTGTCCCTCGCTGTGTTTGTGTGAGGGACGGCTCTGAGCAGCTCTGTACATACCACCTCAGCGCTGTCTTGGGTATTAATAGACATGTCTTTGTTCAAACTGACACGCTTCTGAAGTGGAATGGGACAAGCTGAGGCGATAAGGATCTCCCTCTCTGTGGGAGTCAAAACCTCAAAGTACCACTTAGGCGGCTTTCCTTCTGCTCTCTGAAGTTTGGCGGTGCAGCGGGAGGCCGGGCCGAGACAACGGCACAGACTGAGAGACTGACAGGGGCTGTCAAGGGATTTCTTTTCTCTGCTTGTGTTCTTAAAGTCTCAGGGACCGTGGTTTTAAATTGTTACGTTACACCAATGATATAAGAGATGTGTGTGTCATCATTTCATACATTCTCACTGAAAATAAAATAACTATTTAAAAAGTAGTTCTGCAGTCCATTTTTCTTGGGCCAGTTATGTTTGTCATCTGCACAATAGCGGTGTATATGTGACAATCATCGTGGTGACATTTTGTACATTCCACTTATCTGAAAGTCTCAATTTCAGTAATGCTGAGTGAAAAATTGCTTTGCTAGTAAGCATTCGCTGGAATCCTTCTTTGTTTCCGATTATCCTTTTCAGGAACTTGCCGTTCACGCATTCAGGCCATCGAGTGTACAATATATGGACGTAGTTACTGTGACTTCACCCATTTGTTTCTGATACAGAGTTTTGAAGCCTTTCCTTGACGGGGGCATACTGGAAATGTTGAACTGGCCTAGCTTAGTCCGAGTTAGGATAAGATAAAGAGGCAGGGCTTTAGCCTCTTTACAGACTGCTAAAGGGTGCCCACCTGTCAGTCAAGTCAGCCATGCCCTTATATAACGAGTTATTGTCCTCCGGTAGAGAAATGAGCTAATCAGACTCAAACTGTATTTTGAACCAGGTGTTACTCATGTTTATTTCTGCTGTAAGGAACAGTGTTTCTGGTTTGTACGTAGTTTCTGATGTTTCTGCAACCAGCCTCAAGTGGACTCCTGATGAACAGCACCATCTAGTACTTACACAATGGCTTTGAGTTTTGAGACCTGGGGTTGCAGCTTGATTCAGACTGGGTTGCCTGTGCCAGAGCAGGAGATGTCCTCACTGTTTCTGTGATTTTGCTTCACAAACGCAACAGAAGAAAACATGATATGGGCAAATGAAGCAAGCAGTAGAGAGGATAAAACAGGGAAATTCTGTTTAACTGTAGCAGAAACTTTTTATGACTCATACCTGCTGCGTTCACACATCGACCCACCTTGACTTCCTGGGGACATGTATTGGGATAAGGTACGGATAATCTTAGGGAGAACAGATTTGACTGTTTGGATGAGTTGGGTAAAATTATACGTTAACAAACTGCCGGCAATGCAAATGGACGGGACGTGTAGGTACGTAGAAGGGGATGCTAACAAAATCTGCTACTGTCCCAATAGTAGCTGGATCGTTCTGTGGACTCTGTACCTCTGAAGTTAGAAACCTGGAACAAACTCGCCAAGTCCTGAACAGCTAGGGACTAAATAGACACAGGGTCTAACACAGGTGAAACTAATCAGTGCAATCAGGAGGGAAACACAGGGGCAGGAGATAAAACTGAACAAGTCACACAGGGAGCAAGAATGACAAAATAAAACAGTAATGACTAAGGCTCACATAAGTAGTTACATAAAATATGGATGTAGTGTCCACAACATCACCCACCTGTTCCTGATACAGTCAAATGAAGCAAATCCTTGGATGGGGTCCGGCCCCCCGGACAGTGTGTGCCGATAGCAAAATTAGTGCCAAGTCGTTTTTTGAACCAGGCTGTAAATATTCTTTTTAATGCGATAAAAGTCTGTTTTTTTGGCTTGGTGTGTACGTGACTTCCAGTCTTTCTGCAGCCAGCCTCTAGCAGATTCTCCATGAACAGCTAACAACTTTTAGCACTTCTGCATAGACTTCATTTTTCTCTACCGGATGTTGCCCCTTGCTGTTTGCATTCACAGATTTAGCCATGCTGATGGTATGAGGGAATTTCAAAAATTAAGTGCATGTGTAACAGGGTCTAAAGAAAATTTGGCAGAGCTAATGATCTCTCTGAGGAGGAAGCTTGTGATTTATTCTTACTGAACAAAACATAACTAAATTTGATCATCGATTAAGGTTCTACGCCCAAAGTTAGACAACTACACACATTCATGGTGGTTAGCAATTACTTGAAGGCATCAAGAAACTATGCTGAGCATGAACAGCCAACAGCTGACATGTGATTTGACTTGGTGTGACTGTAACAGTGGAAAGCCCGGCCCAGTGTGAACCAGATATCAGGAAAGTTTACAGTTACTAAAGAAGGTCTTATTTCTAAAACTATTTAGATGTGACTTTAATGCAAAAAAAATTGGAAGTTTTAAGGCTATTGTGGATTATAATTTCCAGTAAAAAGAGTGATAATGTTGAGATAAAGTCGAGTTTGTTTGGTGGAGATTTGTGCGGGACCTAAGGAGTCCTTTGGTTTCACTTATCTGTGAGTGTGTGAGGAGGAAATGCTAAAAGGGACAGAAGTTAAAAAGAGATACTGTTTGTGTACCAGTGTGAAAGAGAAAGAGATTAATTGTTGATGAAAAGTGTGATCAACAGAAAGAGACAGGCTGGGGGAGGGAGAGTGAGAGCAGAGAGGGGTCATTAAAAGGACACATCTCACTTGCAGTAAATGGCGGTAAAGTATCTGGCTAATCTGCCATCATTACGCTGATTAAATCACCGGGGATTTGGCGTTCCCATCAGCTGCAATCAATGGGACAAAATCAATAGACAGGGGATACGTGAGAGGCTCTCAGCTGCACCTTGTCCCAACCGCAGCTCCATCTGTGGACTGCCTGTGAAACATTTTTATATTCACAGCAGTAAAACTGAAATGACATGGATTTGGGGATTTTTATGGTAAGCGTTTTATGAAATAGTGCGGTTCCCTGCAGTTTTTAGCGATGTCTTTTCCTTCACACGTCTAAGTCTAATCCTCATCCTCCCTTCCTCACTCTGGCCCCGAGTACTTACTCGCTCTTCCTTCACTTTCTGTCCCTCTGGCTCAGTGATTTACTGGAAGTCGGTGTTTGTGGTGTCGCCTTTTTTAATTTGAAATGTTAATTGAGGTTAACTCCAAAAGGAAAAGAGGGAACAGACACACATTTAGACATAAAATAAAATATGTAGTGGGGAGAAACCTTTTTAAACACTGTAATGTTTGTTGCCAAAGCTCAGTGTTGCCAAGGAGAGCGCTCATTAAGAGCTGGTTTGCGTTTTAAGCTAACGCCAGAATGAAAGGAAAGGAAAAAAGCAATTCAGAACTTCCACAGCAGAAACAGACATTTCTGATGTGAAGGCAATCTGCCATCTTTAGTGATTGATAACGTGCATTTAGGAAAGATACTTTAAGACTTACACAGATTGTTTATTTGACATATTTCTGCAGATTTAAATACTAGCTAATGTTTATGCAGCGGCTAAAGGATATGCTAACAGCGCACACAGATTTACACATGGCTCCAGCTCTTTTTTGTATTCCTGACCTGGCACCTGCAGGGACTCTTTACGTAAACTGTAGAGTCTGTGAATCTATTTTTAAAACTTTTCTGTTTTTTTTTTTTTTTAAGATGTGCAGACTAAAAGCCAAACGTTAATTTACATAATTAAGGGCCTGGTAGTGTTGACAGAAAAATGGGATTTTAACTACAGGATGTGGAGTCGTATTGTGTTTATGAATGTAGATGATGTTTCACTTCTGTCATCTAGCTCTTGGAAATGAAACAGATGAGTTAATCTTTTATAATTATATTTTATTATTTTATTGAGGTACAAAATGCTTAAAAAAAGAAGTGAATCTACATAAATAAAGTCGTAAAATTAGGAGAATAAACTCGTTGTTCTAGTCTATAGCTTGTCTATCAGAAGAGCAGCAACTGCCTGTGCAAAAATGAGGAACACGGAGCATCTTGTGAAGTTAAACTTTAGTTTTGGTTTTAACTTGGCCCTGATCCTCCATCGTAGTGTGGTAGCCTACAGTGCTTCACGCTCCAGCTCCCCTCGTCAGAAAGCTCCAGGTTCTTGCACAACCTATTGGCAGAGATATTTAGAAGGCTGTTTGTCAAACTTGAAACTCAACACAACTTCATCAAGAAGCGCTCTCATTTCATCTTCTTTGAGTAGACGGATGGCCGCTCCTACAACATAACCTTTCAAAATTAAGTTTGTTTTTTAAAATAATTTAAACCAATTCATGATTTTTTTTCTCGTAAATTTATGTCTTAATTCTTTTATATTTAAGACTGTATTCTTGTAAATATACTTTTTTTTTTTAAACTTGGTCCTTCGTTGTAGTTTTACAATAACAAGTGACCACTACATTGATCAATAAATTAGGAATGTTCAGCAGTACAACATGCACTGGTCAGACAAGCTTATAAAAAACCCTCTTGTTTATTGTGAATTGGTCCTTTAAATCAAGTCATTTTTCATGATGAAAGTATTCTTTTATCTGAGCACAGATGGTGTAGTGGTTTAGGTCGCACTCAATATGGCAAAATAGCCTTGAGCGGGCAGCCCGGGTTCAAGTCCGTCCTGTGGTGACTTTCCTGCATGTCACTCCCCACTCTCACCCTGTTTCCTACTCTAGTCACTGTCCTGTCCTCTCACAAGAAAGGCATACAAAGCCCAAAGAACAACTTTAAAAAATAAAGTATTCCTGTGCTTCCTGTAAATGTGACTGAAGTTATTTTCCTGTCTTTCAGAATGAGGCAGTGTAAAGGATGGGGCGTGCTGCTGCTGGTGCTCTTGGGTCTGGGAGCTTTGGCCCAGAAGTTGCCCACGAGAGACGAAGGCCTCTTCCAGATGCAGATCAGAGACAAGACGCTGTTCCATGACTCCTCCGTCATCCCGGACGGAGCTGAGATCAGTGGCTACCTGTTCAGGGACACACCCAAGAGGTAAGACAAACAGACGCTGAATGAGTTTCACAATCCCGGTGATTAAAACTGTCAACACGCTGTTACAGCATGAGCATAAAAAGCAGCTAAACCCATCATGTGCAGGCTGCAGAGGATCACTTACTGAAAACAGATAGGAGACATGAGATGTGGCTCTGAAACCTGATCCATTAAGTTGATACAAAAAGTAAATAATAAATGAGAAAGTCGTGTTGGTGTAATTGAGAGCTTAGAGAAAGAGAGACCGGTGATCTGACTGAAACTACTCCTCCGTCATTTAGCCTGCATGATATTTTGGATGATGTCAAAGTCGTGTCAATATCAGCTCCTTTAACCTGTTATTTCTGCACACAGGTACTATTTTGTGGTGGAGGAAGACAACACACCCCTGTCTGTGACCGTGACACCTTGTGACGCTCCTCTGGAGTGGAAACTCACCCTGCAGGAGCTGCCAGAGGAGGCCAGCGGAGAGGGATCAGGTATAATTGACATCAGGCAGCAGTGGAAGAGGTTAATGACACGTTCTGTGGAAATATCACTATCCCCCACACACACAATTAAGCCACGCAGTGATGTTAGGCTTTGTGTTTTGGTGGGTTTTAATTAAGTCACAGCCGTAGAGTCTAGTCTGACCACTTATGATGTCTGACTCGGCCCAGGCTGACGTCTATAATTTCAGAGAAGGGCTCCACTTTGAGACACCCTGCTGAATCAAAGACATTACATCCCTTTACTTAGAACGCCTCATAGTCCGACTGCCTTTCTTCCTCTCGGCCTTTCTGCCAATATGTCTCTTCATTTTAATCTAAACATTGTCCATCTGGAGGAGTCCTTTCAGCACAGGATACCAGAGCAGTGGTGTAGATCATACATGCATGATGTGAGCATATATTTGAATACTAACACATGAACACCTGCATGTGTGTCTGTACTCATGTCAGATCTGATATCCAGAAATCATTTGTTGGGTTTTTACACCACTGAAGACCAGCAGTGTCAAAGATGCACACATTCTTTACTCTACTGGGAATTTTTCTTTAATCTGTATAAGATTAAAACCTGAAATTAATGAACTGTATGATCTCTCATCACTCTGTCTCTTGCATCTGATAACCAGCAGCGTCTGTCACTTGATGTGACAGACGCTGATGTTGTTACAACTGATGTTACAAGTGATGTTGTTATGACACGCTGCTCCATTAACAAGGCTCGTCCATATGTGGATCACCTGTAGCAAAAGCATCATTCAGGGACATTTCAAAACCCGAGTTGTGTTATTGTGGCATCTTTATAGAACATGCTGATGATGGAAGTTCTCTAAAGATCAGACTCAGACAGGAAAGAGAACTGGTAGAAGGTGGATTAGGATCATAAATTATTTAATAAATGGATGCAGTCTTCGAGATGTCACCATCTGTTTCTGAAGCTTAGTTTTGAGGGCTATTGTTCTCAAGTGCGATATTAGAGATGTTAAACTCAACCTAACTTTGGTCGATGTGACAGGCCTTTCACCTCCTTGTAACAGTGTGCCCGTGCCAGTGTTTAACTATCTTCTTAAATACAAAATACAAGAAAATTTACCCCTTTACAGTGTATGCCATCAAGAAACCCCATTTGGTTGTAAATGTTTTTTTTCTATAGAATTATACATTTTAAAATAAAAAAATATTAAAAAATGGTGTACCTGTGGAGTCAACTTCAAGTGGACACTCAAGACACTGAAGTTTTTAGCACTTTTACATCAGCTTTGGACACTTTGCTGCAAGTGCAAAGAAAGATAAGTAGTCCGTCCATGCAGAATAAAAGTTTGGACAGTGGAGAAACAAAAGTTGGTATTTTCCCCCCAGAAAAAAGGGGTTAAAAGTAAACATTAGGAAAAACAGCAGCATGCAGATCCCTGAAAACTCCACGTTTAAGTTACAGTGAGGAACTTTCAGTCCATGGATATTTTGACCCCACCTGTAGACATAACCATATAATCACTGTTGGTGTTCTGACTCATACATGTTCTTGTGTTTTCGGACTGAATCGTCTTTTAATTGTCAGATGTATCGTTCATTGTGAGTCTTTAAAGAAAATGTAGACAAAGGCCCTCCAGGTCTGTGCTGTTAAGCTTTTTTACCCTTAAGTTTCACTGTAATTTCTTTTAATTGAACATAGAGTGAGAAACTGGGAGGACAGTGGGGATGACATGAGGTAGAGAGACCTCTTTGTTGACTCAAGTCTTTGTACATGGGGCATGTAGTTTGACCACTGAGCTAAATTAAACTTTCTTGAAATAACCAGCCTAAAAATCTTCACAGTAGGTTTATGTTCAGTAACAGTGTCGTGCTTCATTACTTTCCACCCCTGTAAAAACGCATATGTTGCCTCAGAAGTTTAGTATTTCTGTTGAAGCTGAAGGATATAAACACGTTTGTACCCAACAGCAGCAGTTTCATCACTAAAACTCTGACTTTAGATCTGACTCACTGAACCACTTCCCATCTTTCCAGCTCTTTTTTCTACACGCTTGCCGGGGGGCTCGATCTTTGATCGTTAATTTTTAGTACACCGCTGAGCGCACTCTCCGGTCGACAAACATAATATTATGTTTGGACCGTCTCTCTCACGTAGAAGCTACAGGAACATCTTTGTAGCACAGTTCCCCCGGAAAACCCAGTGAATGCTGCTCTGTGATCTTTGGGGATGTTTGGAGTAAAAACATGGCTGCCATGTGAGGGGCTAATCGTCCATGAGGCGCACAGAGCGGTGTGACCTCACAGCATCAACACATTCAGATTTTTATGTGCATCATTACTAAAAGTTGTTTTATTGATACAGTTCCTGTTATTTTAACCTCTTAAATCAAGCACCAACATGACTCACCACTACCTAAACCTGATGGATACATAAACACGTGCACTAACAGCATTTTACATCTTCAAATGTGAAATATGTCGCACAATAAAAATAGTTACAGTGAAACTAAAGTAAGTCAAAATAATCACATTTTACTTAAATATACTTTAAAATGAAGCAAAAGGAGTTGATTTTTAAAGCAAAGACGGCAGATCTCAACCCCAACTTTTAATTCTGTCGTTTATTAGTTTTGAACCAAATCAGTGAAGCCCAGGCCAACAAAAAAGATCCGTCTGATTTTCATCAAAGAGCTTATGTTGTTTCTTTTTGTTTCTCTTGCAGGAGTACCTGAACCTCTGGACCAGCAGAAGCAGCAGGTGACCGTAGATGAGGGGACGGAGCTTTTCACCTACAAGGGCAACGATGTGGAGTCCTACGTGGCCACCAGCACGCCCTCCGGCCTCTACCAGCTGGAACTGCTGTCCACAGAGAAGGACAGCAACTTCAAGGTGTACTCCACCACCACTCCAGAGTCAGACCAGCCCTACCCGGAGCTGCCGTACGACCCTCGGGTGGATGTGACCGCGCTGGGACGCACCACAGTCACCCTGGCCTGGAAGCCGACACCAACGGGCTCTCTGATGGGTCAGCCGGTGACGTACTGCGTCGTCATCAACAAGGAGCACAACTTTAAGAGCATGTGTGCAGCTGAGGCTAAGATGAGCACCGACGATGCGTTCATGCTGGCTCCAAAGCCCGGTCGAGACTTCAGCCCGTTTGACTTTGCACACTTTGGGTTTGTTCCCTCAGACAATGGTTTTGGTAAAGACAGAAGCCTCATGAGTAACAAGATCTCACGGTCGTACACCATCAAGCCCAGAGCATCAGACATTCAGAAGGTGTGCATCGGCAATAAAAACATTTTCACTGTGTCTGACCTGAAGCCGGACACGCAGTTCTACTTTGACGTGTTTGCTGTGAACTCTGCCACCAACACCAGCACGGCGTACGTGGGAACATTCGCTCGCACTAAAGAAGAGGCTCGTCAGAAGACAGTGGAGCTGAAGGACGGAAAAGTATCAGATGTCTTCATCAAGAGGAAGGGCAGCAAGTTCCTGCGCTTTGCGCCTGTGTCCTCCCATCAGAGGGTCACTCTGTTTGTCCACACGTGTCTGGACGCTGTGCAGGTGCAAGTGAGGCGTGACGGCAAGCTGCTGCTCTCCCAGAACGTGGAGGGGGTTCGGCAGTTTCAGCTGCGAGGAAAGCCAAAAGCAAAATACCTGATCCGCCTGAGAGGCAGCAGGAAAGGTGCCTCGACTCTGAAGGTGCTGGCAACCACACGACCCAGCAGCAAGCAGCCCTTCCCTTCACTACCAGAGGATACACGAATCAAGGCCTTTGACAAGCTGCGCACATGCTCCTCCGTCACTGTGGCCTGGCTGGGCACACAGGACCGCAACAAATACTGCATTTACCGCAAGGAGGTGGCTGACAATTATGGCGAGGAGCAGCGACGCCGGGAACAGAACCAGTGTGCCGGGCCAGAGACCCGCAGGAAGTCAGAAAAGGTCCTGTGCAAGTATTTCCACAGCCCGAATCTGCAGAAAGCTGTGACCACAGAGACCATTACAGGTCTGGAGCCGGGCAAGACCTACCTGCTGGACGTTTACGTGGTGGGACACAGTGGTCACTCGGTGAAATACCAGAGCAAACTGGTGAAAACAAGGAAATACTGTTAAATGACTCTGCAAAGAATAAATCTATTATAAATATATATATTAAATAAGTTTATTTAACTCGAAGTGATATTCTACTAAGGAGTGTATACAGACTGACTACTCACACAGCGGACGGGCCTGTGGCAGTGACTGAACTGTTTGTAGAGAGAGAAATCAACCTGTATATTTATGTTTACATTTCATCGTGGCACCTCTGGGTGGCCCGTAGCGTGAGGTGCTTCGTTTCCTGGCCTGACATCATGTGGCCGCTGGGGAGGCAGAACTTCAGAGATCATCTTTCATCTCATACGTCGCTTTGTTGCTGCATGACATTTGCTTTTGTCCGTCATATCTGTGTGTTCCTTCAGTTTCAGATCACGTTGACCGGAGGAGATACAGGAGCTCCCTGCTTTGTATAGATCTCTCTCTGCATATTCACTACATGTTTTAGAAGGATTTTAAATTATTTCATACTTTTTGTCTATTTTTTAATTGTCTGTTTTTATTGATGACAATAATAACTGTTACGAGGAAATTCCAGTTTTATGAGGAAGCTGTGGTAGTTCGGACATTCCCTTGTGTATCTCAGCCAGTGTTTGCTCTAGAGCCCATCTTGTAAATGTGTTCTGTGCTGCAGATCTGTGTTATTATCACTGTATCGCTGTGTGTGTGTGTCACATGTACAGAGTTGTCCTGCCAATATTCATGTACATAAACACTAAATATAGAACAAGTAATCCCTCTGTCACCCTGGGTGTCATGTTCTTTTGCCAAGCAGTTAACAACAGACGTGGCTCGGAGATGAAAGAGCACACAACGTTTTGAGTTTATGAACTTGTACACTTAAACTAGGATTACATAAGCTATGATGATTGGACAACAAAAGTTTTGACCAGACCAGCTTTTATATATTTCTTTTTCAAGAGCACACACCTTGACCCTGGGAGGCAGCCGAATCTCTCGGCTCAATAGTTTGCACATAATCTGTGTTTCTCTGATGTTTCTTATCATCGACATGCAGTTAAAAATTAGTGCCTCTTGCTGCACCTGTGTGTCACAGCTTCTGGATTCATTTCTTCCTGTCGGAAAGAAAAGTCACCATGTTTTTTGTTATGGAATAGCTTACTTTAAAACTGCACATGGTCATACAATTCAGGGAAATCAGAAGCTAAAAATCCTTAAAATCTCACCTTTCACGTCACAAAATTGTTCTGTATGCTCGGATAGAAAAAGAAATTTGGCTACACTGAGTTTTTTGTGAATTAGGAAAAATGTTTTTTTTTTTATACGCCTTGTTGTTGGAGGGCAAACTTTGATTCAGCAGATTTCTCTGTCACAAAATTAACAGAGATTTATGGATGAACTCAAGAATGAGAAATATCTTTGGTCCATCTCCTTCTTTATGTAAGGTACAATAACACTATGCCAAAGAAGAAATAACATGTTGCCACACTTAAAGGTTTCACAGCAGCATACAGACCAGGTCTGGCTACAACCATCACATTTTAACTAATGTTTGAAAACAAACAAAATACTGTGTTATCTTCCTGCACTGCAAAAAACTGAAATCGTAGGAAGTGCTTTTGTATTATTTTTAGCAAAAATGTCTTTTTACACTTAATATGAGCCTCATTCACCAGACCAGTCCAGAAACATGTCTCATTTAAAGATATTTAAAGAAAAAAAAATCAGCTCTGAATTGTTTGTAACAAGTAAAAAAACTCTGCCAGTGGAGTAAGTGAAAGTTTCTTGTATTTAGACATTATTCTGAACATGACAAGTAAATTTTTCTGACCCCACTGGCAGAATTTTTACTTGTTGCAGGTAATTCAGACCTCATATTTGTCTTTTAATATCTTGAAATAAGACACGTTCCTGGACTCGTCTGTTGAATGTGGCTCATATCAAGTATAATAAGACAATTCTTACCTTAAATAAGACTAGATAGATTGCAGTGTGTGAGTTAGTTACTCTCTGATATCCCTTCACTGATGCTGATTCAGCTATGCTGCCTCCACATATTCTCGTACGTTTCATGATAAAACCTCAGAGCTAGCTTTGTGCTTTCAAAAACTCTGATTTGGTGTTGATGTAGCTGCCTTTATGGATGAGACCTGTTTGTCTTGTATTATCACATTCACTAGTTTTGAGAGCTAAAAGTAAGAGAACTTTTTTACAAGACCAAAACATTTCTCAAACAGCCAAACTGCAGGATAATTTATCTGGGTAAAGTGGCGAGCGCAGATTTTTGACATCCAGTTTTTCTCTTGCTGTATTTCGTAAATTCAAAAAGACCTACCACAAAGATGACAAAGAGGAAACCGAATGATTCAGGACTGACACTGATTCTTTTTTTATTCCCCAAATCCTCTTTGCATGTTGTACGACTCCTGTTTTCAATCTGGTGCTCTTTTGTTGTTCATTGTAGGTCATTTGTCTTTCTTCACTTTCTGTTTCTTTGTAGATCTTGTTCTGTGAATGCATTTAGTGATTTCACTCAAAAAAACAACAACTTTTTCCTCTTCCCTCTATCTACCTAATGCACTATCCCTTACATATTTTTGACCTAAAGCTGAGCAAACTTGTAAATGTGGGCTTTTATGGAACATGGAGCAAAACTTTGTCCTTCTGGAGGAAAAAAAAACAAAACAGGTTTATAGGATAACCACATAGTGAGATGAACTGTTGTGTTTGCTTCTGATTTGACTTTTTCAAAACAAGTTTAAACAACCTCATAGCAGCTTTAATTTAAAGGGATGATTTTTTTTTTAAAGTGGAGTTGTAGAGGTTCCTCTTGTGAGTGGATCAGCCACAGAGGGTGCAGGTAAGTTACAGAGACTGGATGAAGACGTTTGGTTATGGACTGCTGCTGACAGGGTCAGCTCTACCCAAGCGGCAACCTCCGGTCTGAAAATATGAGACAATGTGGAAGTGCTAAAGTCTGCTGTTCCTCGAGTGTCCGCTTGAGGCTGGCTCCAGAAGTCACGTACACACCAAGCCAAAAAAAGATGTTTCACAGCCAAAATAAGCCTATTTACAGCCTGGTACAAAGAATGTCTCCCGTCTGAATCGCTAATTTCACTAACAGCACGCACTGTACAGGGGGTGAATTTTTTTTCCAACTCTGCAGTTTCCACAATATTAAGATCACCAGTTCGTCCAATCAGAGGCACAGCTCAGTTCACGTGACTGCTGGGCGCCCTTTGGCTGTTACTGTGGAGACTCACAGCCCACCTCATTTCCAATATGGCCATTTTGGTTGTTTTGCTTCAAAAATCTGTTTCACAAACAGACAAGTGACGTCTCGGAGACTATGTCCATCTGTTATACAGTCTATGGCTCTACCATGAGATTTAGCACATTTTAAGAAAGTTTCCCAAATTTACAATCTCTGGAAATTTCTATAGCTTTACTTTTCAATCAGAAAGCCCATTTTTTGAGCCCTTTGCATTTTCTACCTGCAGCACACTGACCAGGTTCTACAATGGACGAGTCAACTGGTAAACTAATACTGTGTGTTGTGACTTTTGACATTAGTAATATTAGATCCACTGTGAGTAAAACTCTTGACAAATATCTTATACAACCACACTTAAAAAAAAAACTCCTTTGAGAGCTACTTGTCAAAGTGATGCAGTAATATCTTTAACTTTAAGCTAACGTGAGCCACCATCATAAACTAATGGTTGCACCAGACTAAGTAAGACCGCAGCCAAGAAGTTCCTGAGCAATGGTCTGTTTTACTGCCAATGAGTTCAATTAATCATTGTGGAAGAAGGAATGATTTATTTCTGCATTCAGACACGGTAAAGTGTTACTTTAAGAAGAAATAATACAATAATATGCTGACTGAAGAAAGGGAATCCTTCTCCATGTTTTTGGAAGCACAGCATCTCAAACCAAAACCACAGGTGACACTAAGCAGGCCGTCATCTCCTCAGCGATCTTCCTGTTAGTCTACTTTTATTTAAACGCATACAATTAAAAAATCAGGCTCCAAATTTGGTAGATTGGATGACTGGCAATACTATTTAACCATCAGACACAGTTAACCACAAATAAGCAAAGAGAAAAGCCAGACACACGTCAGCGCACGTATCCACACGTTCCAATTAACAGCGGTCTCAGGTGAATGGAAATGCGCTCTCTGTTGTGGCCAAGAAAAGCAGCTGTTTGCCATGTTTCCATCATGACTCTGATTCTGGGTAGCTGCACTCCAATTCATCACCACATCTCACTGTCAATCACTCGCTCCTGGTCAGAGGAAATGCAGGAGGCGCCACCTGGCTTCCATTAACCTGCTGTTGCCCTGGGATAATGTGGAGGAGCGTCCAGAGAGCTGTAGGAGCGTCATGGATATCCCTGTAAATGTCCACTCATAAAGCTGACCAGGCTCTGCTCACGTTAGCCTGCATGTGTGAATAAGATCTGCTGTGAAGTGGCTTCTTTAAACAATCCTCGACTCTCTGGTCAACCCAAAAGGTCCGGCGTTGGAAAAAGTGAACACACGTTTCTTTTTTTGCCAACGTGCTTCAGGGAATCTCCTCACAAACACTCAGCAAACATACACACACAGAGAAAGCTCTATCCTGGAGCTAACCATCTGCAGGGCTGTCCGTGTTTATCTTCTGCGTGGTAATGAGCGCAGGGCTTTGATGTATGAGGTTTGTATATATGTGTGTCCACGGAGCAGGCTGAGGAGTGGAGACAGACATGCAGTGCTCGGGTAAGTGGTGGAGGAAATCGCAGCAGCACACAGAAGACCTGGCTCTGGTTCCTGCTTTGGTTGGTTTGTCTTGCCACAGAATAGATTCAGGCTGATGTGAGCAGTCCGTTAAAAGCAGCTTAAGCTCAAGAAACAACCTCAGAATGGTGGCGAATTGACCTCATCAACTTACAAAAAGCAAAACTCAAAATCAAACCGGCCACAAGGCACAGGGAGAGTGGATCATACAGGAGAAGGATCAAACAAATTGTGTACTAAGCCTGGGCTAAAACACATTCAAAACTATCTCACATTCAGAAGAACGTCCTGGTAAAATCAAAATTCCCCTCCTCCATGCCTGCTCATCCTATCCCATCCTACCTGCTCATATATATGTACATACACCTAGTGCAAAACTACCATTGTGATCTAATATTAAAAAATACTTCAGTCAGGAACACTCTCGTCATAGATTTAAACCATTTATTGCCGAATGGAATTACAGTTATAGTTGGCGTTATAGCACTGCTTTTCAGAGTGCTCCCTGGGTTAGCCAAGCTGCCCCCAAACAGTGAAGATAATAGTAATAATATATTTTGTGAATGGTAGGAATACAACAGGACACTATGTGGGGTAAAAAGTAAAAACTGATCTGTAAGAGGCACATTTGATTGTTCAAAATGAATATGATTTCCTCTATTTTAAACATGGATGTAAAGTATCAGTGCTGGATGATCCTACCAAATGTGCAGATTTTCAAACCTCTACATGTTCATATGTTGTAGAAATGCCTGAATCTGTCTGTAAACTGATCAAAACATTCAATTCTGAAAATCTTCACCAGATCTTCATGAGATTTGCTGAAATGATAATGTCATTGCTTAAAGATCTTCAACGTTCAGGTTAAAGAGACAGTTGCTAAAACGCATAATTACATGAAGGAACTCTTCCACTTCAACCACAACTATCTTACAAATATTCCAATACCTTTGGTCTACTTTGACATGAGGACAGACAGAGAGGGACAGAAGCCAAAGAAAAAAATGAACTCCATGATCTTCAGTCTTGACCTCTAGGCACCGTCAGCTCTTTTAGCTGGTCTCTAGTGGTCACTTGTCTTTGTTTTGGGGCACACAGACTTGGCACCAAAAACTTATCCCATCATCCAGAGTCCTCTTGGAGCTGTTACAGCAGTGATGATGACATTAACCCCTGGTGTGAAGTTTCTCTTCAGACTTTCTTGTATAATAAGTTAGTATTAAGGAGTCCATCTTTCCCCTCAGGACTTATACAAATACTGCGCTTGTTCAGCTAACATAAGATATACATGCATTACATCTTGATGTGTTATTGTACCTTAAAAACAAGCATATATAAATGTTGAACTCTTCCTGTAGGTGCATGAACCTCACTCCTTAAAGTGTCACATGTGTGCTTCTTTGGCAGCAGAAACAGCATTCCCAGCACCAGAGAGCCTTTTACAGTGTAAGGCTTCACGATTTGGCATTTGTGTGTGCGTTGTGTGAATCCACTCTCCGCTCAGCTTAGAGCAGAGTGACACTTTTGGACAGAGACTGTGAAAAAGGGAGGAGAGGCTCGAACAGAATCCAAACAGAGACAGACGGCAAACACACGGGCGCGCTGGGAGGGCTTTGAGAGGAACTCAGAGGGCAGAGAAAAGCAGTGAAGCAACATTTGAGAGAAAACCTCAGGACTGAATAAATGAATGGAGAAAGAAAAACGTTCCTGCTGTAAAGCTGTAAAGGGGAAATCACCATGGAGTACTGCATGTGTTGTGCTATTTGTGTACTTCACTCTGTTGTTGACATATTTACACAAAATCTAGTAGCTACAAGTTTATATGTGATTGTGAGGATCTTTACATGCCACAGTGAACTACCGTTGTGATTTATAGCCCTTAGCTGTTTTCTTCTTCTGTGGTAATGTCCATACTGTCCTTTTGCCCCCTTCACTCCTCTTTTTCCTTATTTTGATCCTAATCCATCCCCTTATTAAAGATTGTCTTGTCAATAAAATAGAATAGAAAAGAATGCACTTTACTAATCCCCAAAGGGGAGATTCAGGTGTCTGGCAGATGAAATTATATGTATAAAAAATCACATTAAACAAAAATTTCAGCTCATCTCTCATTGGCTTGAGTGTTATGGAGCCTAATGGCTGTAGGGATGAATGATTTTCTGAATCTCTCAGTCCTGTAGCTCAGAGAGATGAGCCGTGCACTGTCGCTGGTTTTCTGGTCCACATAGATGTTGTGAAAATGATTTCTTCATGATTAAGTGAATTATTATTCTCTGTAGTGTTGTAATCTCCATCACAGTCTGTTAAAGGCAGGGTTAGTAATCACGTTTTGTTATACTGGTTAAAATGATCTTTATGTCCTGATGGCTATCAATGCATGATGTGTTCTTAAAAGAGCGCCAAATACAGCAGGAGTAAACCTGGGAAAACACCAGCCAATCTAAGCGTTTAGGATCCAATTCATTAATCCAATCAAATCCCTTCCTGCCCTTCTCCCTGCACTCTGCGCGTACATTTTGTGTGAATTAGCCCTGATTCAATGTGCATAACCAAGAGGGATCCAAGTACGCTGGAGAATGGCATAGAAACTACCTATACCCTGATTACTGGTACAAAGTGCAAACAAAAACAATGTGTTGAGGACCGGTTTGAATCTTTGGTTTTGAATCAGTCATGATCATATGATCACGAATCAGCGGCGCTCGCGCACGTGAGCGGGGGCGTTGTTTCGGAGGAGCTCCAAGTGTGGAATGGAGGCTAAATGGAGTCCTGAGGAAATGCTACATTCAAATTCTTGGTAGTTTTTCGTGACTACTAACTGTGCTGTAATGACTGTACGATTTTATTTGTGGCCCTTTTTGTTAAGACTCTTTTGCAAGTGAACCATGGACTATATAATACATGGATGTTGTCTCTACGATGTCACCAATTGTTTTTGAAGTTTATTACAGTATTGGAAATTCTGACTCAACCTTATTTTCACATGACCCAACAAGAGACAAAGAGATGCATTAAGTCAGGCCTTCATTGCTAATAGCTACAGTGTGCTTGCCTATGTCCCGACCTGATGCTCAAAGCCTGACAAAATACAGAAGAGTACAGCCTTTCATAAGTTTCAAAGGTTTTATCGTCTCAGTGACAAAATATAGACACCAAACAATTACGCCACCCATGAGGTTAAAGACTGGATCTCAAATAGGGTGCACATTGGAGACCGACCAGATCTGCCCAGGTGCTGTGGAACTTGGCCCAGTAACAACCTGCAGAGACACAGAAAGGCAGAGAGCACACAAAACAGCAGGCCCTGCTGCTCACACATGTCGGTCCAATCAGCTTTATCCTTAATTTTCTCAAAACTTGTAAATACAATATTTTCTAAAACTGATGAGTTATTTAAAACTTGCCCATCTTACGGTGTGTACTGCTAGAGAAATTATATATTCAGAGTCAAATCATTCCTGAACCAGGCAGTAAACATGTTTATTTTCTTGCTGTAAAGATCGGCTTTTTTATATATGTATATGTGGTTTCCCATGCTGAACTGCAGTTTTTAGCACATCTTGATTTTTTCCAGCCAGCAGCCTGGGGAATACTCCAGAAGAAATCAGATTGAGCCGATGTGTGTAAGCAGTCGGTAACATGAAGAAATTCACTGCCAGGCTGATGATGTTTCTCAAGTTGAGCAGAGTTTCCAATGTTGTGTCCTCAAGGGGCTGCAGCAAAGTTAAAACAGAAACGTTTAACATTACAGAGGACTTCACCTCCTTCTATCTGCTCACCTGAGCCAAACAGGGTATTCCAAGGTCTGATTGTGGATGGCAAGTTTCTGAAACGACCAGGACCTGAAATTATCAAGACAATATCAGGACTTTATGTCTGAAAGAGGCGACAGATTACTGCTAAACGCTGACAACTTGTGTTGAATAGGTTAAAACTTTACTGCAGCGGAACATTATTTGTTTCCTGTGTCTCTGCATTACTTCTCACAGATTTACTTTACAAGCAGAGAATTTAAGAGTGATAAAAATAACACCTTAAGCTCCCTGGCTGGAGCCTGCAGGTGGATTCTGGAGAGGTGAGATTGAGAGTTTAAGTGCAGCACTGATGCAGGGCAGTGATGAAGATACAATGAAGACAAGTTCATGAGGTGATTGTGGGCAGCTGAGGAGTGACAGATGAAAAATAAGGACAAGCTAACATACACAATGTATGTTTTTAAATGTGTACAAGTCAAAGCAGGCAGTAGAGTTAACACAGAGGATCAGGTTCACTTTGCATAGATCAGAATAAATGGTGAAACTGAATCCCCTCATCCCCTCCTCTCTAACCAGCACACACATCCACATGTTACACATACTGTGGAGTGTTTGAAATAAATGCTCCAGCCTCACTCTGGTGCCACTGTCTCTGACATCTCCAAAGTAAACAGCACAAAATGAAAAGATGACGCTTTGAAATCTGACATACGTAAGCAGACGGGGAGCCCCCGCTGTGAGGAAAAGAGGAGAAGACCATGATGGAAACGATTCCACTTCATCTGCTCCTACATAGATCATGTTGAGGCTCAGGTCCAAACCTACATAGCTGTGATTTAGCACAGGGCCAGGCAGGAATCACAGGCTTGCTTCCAAAACCACCCTGACCAAAAACCCATTCCCAGGAAGGGTGGAGAGGGACCAGTGGCCCTCGGGCATTACCCGTCCCAGCCGATCTCCATTAGGATAACTCATGTAAAGTGGAAAAAACAGTGAATGGCTCCTGAAAATGGCTTTTGTTTAATCCCACTGTGTGTTTAACTGCAAGGTCAGCTTTAGACGGACAGATGAACAAACCTGTGCACATGAGAAGCATTCAGGGAGCCTTGGATGAGGATCCTGCCGGTACGTCTGCACTTGAATGTGATACTCTGTGCTGTGTGTCCTGCGCACATGTAAAGCTTAGTGTGTTTGTGTACTTGCTGCCATCTCGCTCTCTGCATTAGGGGTGGTCCCGGGGCTCTCTTGTGCTCATGAAATCACTTCTAAGTGCCTGTAATTTCTCACGCTTCATCAGTACTGTAATTTCAAAAGGCTCCCTCTGAAGACCCTCCTTCAGTGGCGACCCCGGGTTGTCAAACGAAAACATCATTTATCCAGTGACCTCGGAGCTTCAGGAAATGGTTTGCTGGCTATTCAACGACAGCCTTGAAATAGGGAGCTGTGGTGAGAGACAGCGGGGGTTTGTGAAACTTGAAACAAAAGGTGGTCTGGCCCCCTAAATCTGCAGTATCAGGTTAGAGAGATTTCAGAAAAATGCGCACATACATTTGGAAACATCTTGTATGGAACCATTTGTATGTTTGCCAAACCGAGGTTTTCCTCCAGTGAAAATATTTACTCAGAAAAAACGAAACCCTGAGAGTATTTATTTCAATGCAATCCGCTCCTTCACCCTGTCCTCAATGTGGTTTCTGTAGTTTTTGGCCTTCATAGACTGAACTGGCAGTTCAGCCACTGAGTGGCTCTGTTCCATGGTGGGGTACTTTCAGGTTCAAAGTCTCGCTCCTCTGGGATTGAGGATCTAGATTTCTTTAATTGGTTTAAAATCGTTTATCACGGTGGAATTCTTGTTCCTCAATGCTTCATTGTTGGCTGTGCAGGTTTCTCTCCATCTGTAGACCTTGTCATCACTTGAAAGCTTCTTCCACTCAAACACGTGTGTTTTAGTCAAACATGGTAAGAGATTAAAGTCCATGAGGCATCTCCTAAAACAGGGTACACGTTATATGATAATCCAGATAATTTCAGGCACTCTTATGACAAAAGTCAGCAAAGTCCAGATGGTTTGATGGCTCTTGAGAGTCTGTTGACAGATTTTCCTGTGGTGTTGGGTTTGGTGAGAGCCATTTTCCATTTTCTGATTTGTTTGGAAGAAGATCATGACCACACTGATTGGAAATCTCAAAAGAATGAACAATAAATCAGTCAATCCAAAGGAAAAGCCAGATATCCTGCTGTGCAGGGAAACTGCAGGGACGGCAGAGCACGCACGGTACAGATTTTCTTTTATGGATTTTAGTTGGAGGATCAACTTGATGATTTATGGCATTGGTATGAGTTGTAATACAACATGTCAAATAAACTATGATCAGAGTGACAAGGAGAGGAGTTGAACAGAAATTACCACTTTAATAGATGTACCAGCTAGCTAAACAGCCAGCAACTTTTAGCCAGACAGCCACCCCATCATCCGCCATGTTTGCTTGCTGTAGGTTATGACTGATAGTGAGATTCTGGTAGATTCCTGGTATAGATAGTTTGAATTCTGGGTGTTGGTGAATGGATCTGTAACGTGTGTGGTGCGCTGTGTTGGTTGTATTCTTGCTCTCCACACACTTAAAGGACAAGACTGTTAAATTTGACTCCTTGTGTGCTTCTCTTACAGTTTCAACATCTAAGATTGAAAAGGATCTTTGTGTACCAAAATATCATCCCATCTATATGTTTACATTTTAAATCAATTCATTGTCCAAAGAGGAAGAACTCTGCTGATTTTGGTGATCCTCTGAATAAACACCTCAAAAACTATCCGATGGATTGCCATGAAAATTCACACAGACGTTTGTACTGATCTCTCCATGAATATAATCGTTTTTGTGATCCTTAGAGTAAACTCCTGAAACCATTTTCCTTAAAATAACAACTTCACTGTAATTTTGATGGTACACTGATTTTTAATAGGAAGAATAATGACTTTTTCATTCCCCAAACTCCTGAACATCTGTTCTTGTACTTTGTAACTCAGGTTGAGCTGGGCTGGGTTGAACCATCTCCTGGAGGAGGTACCAAATGTCTTTCTGGAAGGATTCCCTGAAGAAGAACACCTTTAAGTTCAGTTCAGCTTTCTCTGAGCGGACATCACAAGTAATGAAAACAGACTGCAAATGATGTTGAAAAAAAAAGAAAGGGAATGATTAGGGGAGCCTGAGAAAAAGCCCAGACAAGAGTAGATCTTGGACTGGCTTTTTCTTGTTTACAAAAATGCAGCACCACCACCATGTTAGCATATCAACAGATCAAATTAACATAAAAGTGTAGGCGTTTGGTTCATAACACTGCAGTGTTCAGCATACCACACATAGGATCTCACATAGCTGCTGGCTCTTTGTTTTTGTTAAGAATGTGAAATGAAGCTTATTTGAAACTGCAGTTCCTCTAGGGGCCACTTGAGGCTGGCCCAAATGTGAGTCAGTCTGTATAGAGCCCTGTGTCAAAATATTGGACTTTTTCTTTATGTCTCAGCTGAAACTTAAACACAAGCAGGCTGCTTCTGGAGGCACTACCTGTCTGCTAGGTGTCACATCAGCTTTTCCTCTTGGCCAGGATTGTGGTTTCGAGGCCTTTCAGAATACTTCTTAAAAAAACATAAGAGAAGCAGAGTCATTTAACACCCTGTGTTGTTTTGTCGGTCTGGATGATTGTAATTTTTTTTTTGTCTATTAAACCTCCTTTATATTGGTGTCTAAATATATTAAAACTGGATTGTTAACTTTGCTGGTTAACTGTCACATCAGAAATCTTATGGCAAAAACTGTTAATGATACACTCAGTGCAAAGTATCTTGACACTAAGCATTACTGATCTTAAAACGTGGTGGTGTGTACTGTTAACTTGAGGCTACAGGAAATGACTGTTCCTAAGACTGACGAGTTAAATCAGTGGTGCAGCATTTCTTGCATGTGTGCACAGAAATTGTAAAGAATGCATGTCCTGCTGTTTGCTTATGCAAACATAGATGTGCAAAAGAGCGCCCAATCAGATAGAAATATAATTGCTTTTGCTGATACAGTAAATTGAGGTTTTTTAATTGACACAGAGGGCTTGGAGGAGTATCTTTTTTTCTTTGTCTCCTTGCATCATGATATTGCTTTAGTTTGAGGCTGATCCAGGACATACTCACTTCTATCCATTTCAAAAGAAGTGATCAAAAGCTCCAAAGACACACTCAGTGGTTAGACTGTAGTCCCTTAGCATAGACTTAGACCGTACACCTCAGGTTGGTGCAATCCACCTGTTTCTTCAGGAACCTATGGGTGTTGACAGATAACTGCTTCTGCTGGTGGTTATCAATTTCCGGTAGCCTCGCAATGATATGGCTGACTGCCGCTGGCAAGCTAGCTCAAAACAGCTCGCATGAAATTGTTAATGCTAGACAGGATTCGGTATAAACTTTTTAAAACAGCTACATTATGAATCCACCTCCGATTTTGGTTAATATTGTCGCTTTCTTGCTGTCAAAAAGACGGGTATTAGTGCGAATATGACAGCTAGGCTAACATCATCCGCTTTGTGGTCACTATGGCAACGTGAACAAAATGTTCAAAACCGGAAGAGCAAAACCAACAACCGTTATGATTCATGGGAAGTCAGGAATAAGGTCGATAGGGCCCTATAACTTTGACTAATAACTTTTGATTTCTTGCTTATGTTCACTTGATGCTATGTTTATGTAATGCTGCTAATGTTTCTGTGTCTAACTCTGTAAAGCACCATGAATTGGCCTTTCTATGAATCTTGCTTTATAAATAAACCTGCCATGTCGTGCTACACTTTGTGTTTGCTTACCTCTCTCTCTCTCTCTCTCTCTCTCTTTCTCTATTCTCCCTTTCTACTTTTGGCTCTTAGAAAATACAGAAATGGCCACCATGCAAAACTCAACTATACAGCCTCAAAATCATTCCAAACCATTTCACTTTTTTTTTTCAACAGTCTGTGGTTTAAACTCAACCAACTTCAAATAATCTTGACCACACATTTAACAAGTGATTCCAGATTACAATCACAGCAGTTTTCCTCTGCAGATTCTGTGCATGAAATCCAGAATTTGGATGTGACAGACTCTATTTTTGGTTGTGGAATCATTCTGTTTCCAGCCTACACGGAGAATAAAAAGGGTGAAACACATGATGTAATCCTGGAGCCTAGACTCTATCATCTGATGACAATTTAAGTTTTGATTAATCTTGATAAACAAACATTTGCATTTAAAGGAAGTGCAGCTCATAATTTGCCTTTAGACATCGTCTCTCAGCTCCAGCTCTGCTCTTGTTTCTCAAATTTCCAGTTAGACTGTAAACAATGAAGAGCTCATGGAAATGGGATTTTTAGTTCTGGATAACAGCTGGTTACATCAGAGGCAAATAAATAAACCTGATTGTTGTTTCTGCAGGCTGTTTGGTGGTGATGTTATCAAACAGTGGGTGCTTTGTTCTTGGGCTGCAGTCCCCATCAAAAACAATAAAGATTATTAACTCAAGCTATCAAACATGCCATGTCCTCATTTGTCTCTTACTGGGATTATCGTCCTGCATGCTCACATCTTGTAATGGGGTCATTGCATTAGCAAAGTACCTCTGTGCGTGTGTGTTTCAGTGAGTCTTTTGTGCAGGTGTTGGAGATCAGAGCTGCTGGGATAACCCTGGGATCTGAGTGAAAGCTGAGTGAAAGTTAATGGGATGGAGGGTCCTCAGAGGGCACGCAGGAAAAAAGGGGTCATGACATTTAATCGTCCTGCCCTGACAGGCCGAGGCACTGACAGCGGGGTCAAGGGGGGCAGAAATGGACCAAGATGGACAAGGGTGGGGCAGATGCACACAAAGGCCCTCTTCAGTGCAAGTGATCAGACCTGTCACCCAATAAGTCTCCCTGCAACCCTCTCTTATGGCCTCACTCTCTGAAGTACACCTGGAACATGACCCCTGGATGCTGATGACACCATCTCCAACACAAAACTGATCTGGAGGGCGAAAAAAAATCCCCATTGAAGGATGTGTTTGCTTCGTTTTTGAAGCCGAAATCCCTCTCAAAGAGCAGCCTGTGAAGTCTGACAAAGACACCGGAGCACGACAGCTCATTGACTCTGTAGTAAACATGAACATCATGATCCTCTCTCTGCTGTAATTGTCAACCAACGCTCGTCGTCTGCACCAATCATGAAGCATTTTGGTGCACAAAACAGGAAGCCGTTGGCATAAACACGAGCTATAAACACAGCAAACAGCACCAACATAACACTGACACTCTGCTGATTAAAGGGGAAAGACGTTTGTTCAGGAGGTGTTCAGAACAGAATATACACAAACAGTCAGTGATTAGAGGTGATGTTAATCTCTGTGCAGAGGGAAAATTCACAAATAAAACTGTATAATGTAGTTTATGTGAGCGGAACTTGGAGCTTAATAGTTTCTTCATTTCCCTTCAAGCATATACATAATTTGTAATCCAGTACAGATGAAACCACATCCTTCATCTGACATGCTTTATAAACTTTTATTTGACATCACAATGCCATACATATATAGCTTATTGGGTGTTCTTCAACAGGAGTAGCAACCTTTAACAATGTTGAAAATGCTTAATAACAAAAAAACAAAACAAAACAAAACAAAAAAGAATGTTAACTGAAATTTGACCTAAAATAGTTGTGAATACTTAATGCTGAAAGACAATCAAATTAAAAAGAATTATTGTGATAATGTTCAGATAATTCAGTCCAGGCAGTAATAAGGCTTATTGAACAATAGTTACATATGATCTGTAAAAAAAATCAAATCTCTTTGAGTGTATTAATCTGCTAACTTGTTGAAATGTCTCATCAAATTTATAAAAAACACAGTGACTTACAGGTCCTGATAAAACATCCAGTTTTAAGATATTAAGCCTTCAGAAGAGGAAATCCACATTTCATTCACTGGTATTGCTCTTTCCTCGTGGACAGGCAGCAGCTGAGAGTTAACAACACATACTCCCCCCCTGGTCACATTAAGTAATATGGATGTGTAAGGATGTGTAAGCACACCCCTACTATTCACCATCTACACCAATGACTGTGTCTCCAGTGTGCCTAATCACCATCTCATCAATTTCTCTGATGACACTGAACCTGTAACACCGCTGACAGAGGGGGAGCAGCCAGACCTGTACTATCACAGTGTAGGAAGAGAGGTCCAGAACGCTCTCATATTAAACCCTGTGAAGACGGAGGAGGTCATTTTTGGAACCACTAATAGTGCATTCCCTGCAGCCATTATTCACAACTACATCAAACAGTCATCCCCTTTTAAATATCTGGGAGTGTATGTGGACAGTTCACCTCATGTGGATTTTGTCTGTTATAAGGTCCAATAGTGGATCTATTTCCTGAGAAGGCTCCAGTCTTCTGACCTGTTCTTCTGCTCCACCATTCAATGTGTTCTGCAGAACAGAGACCCAGTCTGGTTCTGTGGCCTTACAGTCCAGCTGAGGAGTATCAGTTCTTGCAATTAAGGAGACTTTTTAGGGTGCCAAACTGTCTGAAAAATAAATACAAGCTCTTGTTTATTTCTCACTCAGTTTCTTTATTAAACAAACAGTAGAGTGGAGGTGGGACAGCTCCACACACATACCCCTGATATTGACTTAAGACATTCTTATGTATTTAGGCTCAATTTGTATTCGGACTGTTGTTGGATAGTTTTACCTTTTATGATGTTTTTTATGCTATGCATCTATTTTAAGTGTGATGTGATACAGTGTTAATGGATGAGCTGGTGATGCAAGACAAATTTCTGAGTAATCAGACAATAAAGTATCATCTTATCTTATCTTAAATCCAGCACTCTGTTCTCACTCAGCACCCTCATTTAAGTCATTATACCACGCTCCTGTGCTTCTCCTTCAGCATGTGCATGGGACAAGCATTCTTAGTGAGAATATCTCTGTTATCTAAAATCCACATGCAAATAACAGGTACAAGAAAGGAGCTACAAAGCTACTGGCATTCAGTAAAAACCTCACAGGCATTATCAGACAGTTGGAAGTGTGAACACCTTCTTTCAAATGTATTACAAGCCAAAAATAAAAACTTATTTCATCATTCGTTTCAGTAAAAATGTATGCCAGGGCAGGAAGTAGTGAGTTCAAATTGTAATACCTATTTCAAACACTATATTGATCACTTGGTGATATTTGAGTTTACTGTTATAATGCTTCTCCTGATTCATGTTTCAGCCTGGAGGGTTTGGATCAGTTTGTTCCTGAGCACCAAGCCTCAACAAGAAGATCTATCTGTCCCTGCATTGGCCTTAGATTGCTGGTAAATTGTGGTTCCTTTCCTGCTGAGCCAACTCCTTAGAGCATAAAGGGTCAGTCAGACTGCTGGTCGGTGGCTTGTAGTGTGGCTTGTGCTTTATAGAACAGATCAAATTTAGCCAAAACATACAGGCGGTGTAAATACCTGAGGTTTGAGGGGTTGATAATGAAGGAGGCATGTGTGGTGTATGAAAAATACCAGACAGTAGACTGCTATCCAATATTCCCCTTCAGAATAAAACAGAAGCTTACAAAGACTAAAGTTATGACTCAACTCTCATAATGGCCTGAATCCTAAATTTAAGACTTTATTCTTGTGATGTTGGGCTTCCCCCCTATGAAATTATTGGTTTATTGGTCTTATTTGTATTCTTAAAAAACAAACAAACAAACAAACAAACAAAAAACAAACAAACTGGAATTTCCCCCTGTGGGACTAATAAAGGTATCCTTATTATTCTTATTCTTTTAAATTCCTGACATTTTGTGATATCTTTTTTCTATTCTTGTAAGTTTTTTTTCTGTTAAAAAAAACAACAACCTTTTTTTCTGGTTATTTAACAAATCCATTCTCATAAT
The DNA here is from genome assembly GCA_030710495.1 of Labroides dimidiatus. Classification (NCBI taxonomy): domain Eukaryota; kingdom Metazoa; phylum Chordata; class Actinopteri; order Labriformes; family Labridae; genus Labroides; species Labroides dimidiatus. Next base: position 25,130,149 of record CM061146.1, read on the forward strand.
ACCATATCACTTTTAGGAAATGTAAGACCTTGTTTTCACCATATCACCCTTCATTACTGTTTCTACAACATTTGACTGTAGAGTGGCTCAATAATGAGTGATGACCAATGAAGGCAGATTACTGTATGCATGTTTTTTCAGGCTGATGCATGCAATAGACTACTTCACAAAACAATTTGCAATGCAATACGAAATACAAAACAACAACGAAAACACAAACAAATGCAACTATATAAAACAACTGCTGCTCAGAGACACGACAGCACTACAGAGATAAACACTGAGTACAAAGAGTTTATAACAACTACAAATAAATATAAAACTAATATTTTGTTTAATTGTAAGGATCACATAGAGGGATCAGTGATGATTTGCAAAAGTCCCAACATAATGCAAAACAACTTCAGTATACTGAGGATGTGATGAAGCCATTAACTTCCTAGTGCACAGTCTAAGGGAAAATTCTCCAGAAATAGGTAAAACTAAGCACAACTGCTGGTTAACAATGTCAGATTGGTCTGCTGTATGGCTAACATTAGAAGAGCTAGCACCACTAGCTTTTCCTCCTCTCTCTGCAGGTTAATGTCTACATGCCTGAGCTGTTTATGTGCTTACTTAACCACACATAGCCTGCTTATAACTTTTTCTCCATTTTTCTATCAACATACGATCAAACACTGCCATCTGTCACCTGTGCTAGCTTACATCCAGGTAGTAGTGCATATTTGACAAAAGCCAATAACTAAAGCTAAAGTCACAGTCTGTAGTGTGTGGTTGTGTTATGGTGTGTGGTTGTGTGTTATGCACAAAATTTGAGACTAGAATGTTAAAATAATTCACTTAACCAACTACTGATTGGTATGACTAGTAACAATGGTTTTGCTAAATTATGTTGTTGACACTATTGAACACTCATCCAACTACACAAAACCACCATAAAAAGATGCAAAGACACTAAATAGACTACAAATGAGCAGGAAAAGACATGGATTAATACAAACCAGCTTATGACAATATGCACAATGACAATAAACACCACCTATTAAAGGTGCCATGAGACTACATGGAAAAGCTCGTGTTTTTCAGGGATAAGGACTTTGTTTCCCATGTTACTGTACATGCTAAAAAAAACCTAATATCTTACTTCCTTAAAATGCTTTGTGCAAATATAATACGGTTAGAGACGGTTTCATACGGTCTGCGCAGAGCTACTTCTACTGTGTACATGGTGCGTGCAGCCTTTGAATGAATCACAGTCTGCACGACAGCAAAGGTAGCCTCTGGTTACAAACTTTGGACCAATCAGAGCGCGGCTTTTCTTTCCTGCAGCAGGAGCAACAGGAGTTCAACCTGGACCATTTCAAGAAGAAACCATCTGCTCCAAATCCAAACTGACATGATAATCCACTTTCTTTGACACTTCTGAAATCCAACTTATTGTCGTTGGAGGAAACGTTCCCCTGTAATGACAATGTTGGGTATGTACGTGCCAGACAGATTTTCCCTGAAATCGTCTAAGGTCCAGGATGGAATCGGTCTGTACACGGCGAGGCGGGTGAAAAAGGTTTGTAGTTTCCGACCGCGCAACTTTGTAACCGAGTTAAAGCGTTTTGTGGTTCTTTCTAGAAACTTCTGAGCGATGTTGATAAGTTTCTGTTCGCCTTATTCCTGATAGTCGCTGTCAAAGGCTCGGCTCAACCCAAGGCTGCTCTGACGTGAAGTGCCACGTAGATACGCGTCTCCAGTTGTTCTCGTGCACTACATTACACAGTAATCATGTAGGGAAAGAGGGGTCGCGAGCCTGTTTTAGTGAGCCCACGCAGTAAATGAACGTTTGTTCCTGCTTCAGTCGTCATTTTGAAAAACTGCTGATATTTACCCCCACATTCAGCGATGACGGGAGAAGTAATGACATGTTTCAGGAGATGAATGAGCTCATGTAACAGCAGGAATGTGTTCACGTCCAGGACATTGTCATTTAAATCTGTGAAGCAGTACTGAGGATGAACATGAATACAACACACACGTTGACCACGCCCCCTGCAGTTTTTGGCACTTTGACATGTTGAAAAGAAAATATGTCCAGAACTGAATGATGCATTCGCATGCCATATTAAAAAGTAGGCGTGCACACATTTACCCACAGTGTGAGAATACTAGTTTGGGCATTCCCTTAGGTTGTGTAAAGTTTTAATAAAGTAATCCATGTTTGACAAATGATCTCTGTGTTTGTTTTAAAGGGAGAAAAGTTTGGCCCCTTTGCAGGAGAGAGAAAGCTGCCAAATGAGCTGGATGAAAGCTCGGACACCAGGCTAATGTGGGAGGTGAATTTCTTGCAGTTCTCTCTGTGTCTCTCTCTCTTTCTCTCTCTCTTTTTAGCCATAAACAAACGTCCAAGAACATATCAGATTACTTAATTGACTCATTCATTGAAAACTTTTTGCATGTTAATAGTTAAAGAGGAATTTCAAAGTCACATTGCTGCTCTAGAAAGCAAGAACATCCCTTACTTCATAATCATCTGGCCAACAAGGCTCAAGTACTGATTGTCTACTGCTGCCTTGATCTATTTACTTATTAACACTAAATTCTAAACTAAATTCAGCTATGAATTTAGAGAAATGTTAAGAATTTCTAAACACTAACTCTTACTCACACATCTGTAAAAAACCTGAGCAGAGTGGAGCTGGATAACTTCACCTCCTGCCCTCCGCTTTAGAAGATAAAAGAAACTTTTCTCATGATGGAAGAAAAATGGAGGTGGAATGAAGAAGAAGAGATGAACAGCTCAGAGGTCCAAGTTCCTGCCGTTAATACTGGAGTGCCTGCAGTGATTGGTCATTTAAAGGTCGTTCATGTGCGTTAAAGCTCTGTGTTCCATCAGAGCGACACTGCCTCCTGATTGCATTGAGTTAAATTGTTGGTTTACCTTTCAAAACTTGGGGGTTGCCGATCTTTTGCACCATTGAATAATTAGTTGTATTTTTTTAACACTTCTTTGTTTTAAATGGTTTATCCTACAATGTTAGTGTAACTTGTAATTTAACAGACTAACTAAATGAGATACAGTAGAACAGCAACTCCCATGTTTTATTACACTAAATGAAGGCTTTATTCAATAGAGCAGAATAACAGCTGCTTCTAGATACAAAAAAAAACAACAAAAAACAAAACAAAAGAAAGCATGCTCCTCTCTTACACATTAAAGGTGTTTCTGTAGCAGTCTTTACTCTACTGTTGACAAACAAATTTAAAAACAATTCAAGCTTGTGAGTGGCAGAAAACGAGCTCTACCACTGAATATTCGGTGTGAAGATGTAGAGATGGTTCTGCCGCAGCTGTCATGCTGTCACAGCTTTTTATGGAAACGGTCTTATGGAGCAATTTCAAACAGATCTGTACTACAAGTCATTTAATTTAATTGAATTAAACAGAGACCAGGGTCAAAACTGGTCAAATTTCAAATTAAGATGCACATACAACAAAATTATTGCACCAGCTTTACACCTGTTAAATCTGTATTAAATATGTAATCTGATGATGGTTTCCTTTCAGCTCTTTTCCTTTATCACAGCACAGCTGTTCACTGAAGACACAGCTGCTGCAGTTTAGTCCGGATACATTTCCAGTCATTCTGTGATAGAGAAAACTTTGAATTACATGGCAGATCACTTAACAATGGTGGATTTGAGCTGATTGTCATCTTAAGTTTAGAAGCCATCGTAGATATCTGTAGCCATCACATTGTGATGCACATTTTAAGGTGTTCATGTGTGAGAACTACTCACCCTAAATCAGACAAAGTGTAAAATCAACAAGAGATGAATTCTCCCTCTGCTTACGACTCATGCAGAGTTCTATGTTTTTCTTCCAGGTGCGTGGCAGTAAAGGAGACGTACTGTATATTCTGGATGCGAGTAACCCCCGTCATGCCAACTGGCTGAGGTTTGTCCATCAGGCACCCTCACAGGAGCAGAAGAACTTGGCTGCCATTCAGGTATACTTCCTCTCTGCGAACAATGAACCCCTCTGACCTACCTACAAGGACAAACTAGAGAGACTCTTTGCAGACATTTTACAAGAAAACACATCTGTCAGGACGAGCCTGTATTTTTTTCTGCCTAAAGTACGGCTGTGAAGTGACCACTGAGAGAGGTTGTGTTTGAATTGGCTGCAGATAGAAGATGTTTGAATGTGGTTATTTGGAGTAGACAGACTGTTTTCAGCCTTGAAATCCTTTATAGTACATCTGAAACTTTATTTTTGACAGGAGGTCAAAGGAGCAGCGCTTTATTGTGCATGTTCTGAAAGACATCCCAGATGTCCACATGAATTGAGTTTTACACAAGACAAAGATAAGTTTAAATATGACGAGAAAAGGCTGGGACACTGGGTAAAGCATTGAAAGGAAACAAATGTTAGACAAAGTCTGGTCAAAGGGAGCTTGATGCATGCTTAATAAGTTCAACAAAGAAGCATTAGCCCCAACTTTATTTGTGGAATAAAATCGGTATGGTTTTGTAAATGAAGTAAGCCTTAATGGTGTGAGAAAATCTGCAATATGCATCAACAGTCAACATGACATAAACAATATTATAAGCAATACATGAACAGATTTTTGGCACTTTAGTTTCTGTTTAACAAGCAATTCAGAACAACAGTTATGTGCATAATAAATATTGAATCCAAACTTACATTGTATGCATTAGTTGTGACATACAGTAGATGGTGTTTTTGTTGTGGTTTTGATTTAAGTTTTTTTTTAGTACATATTCATTTAGTAGACAGTCAACATGGAAAATAATCAGACATCACTGACTTGTGATCTTTTGTTGCCTTTAAATTTGGAGCACACTGATTGAGAAAATCAAAGCTTGATTTTTATGCCTGTTTTTTGTCCCAACTTCAATATAGCATAATATGTCTCAGGTGGTGTAACAGTTGGACCAAGGTGAACTACTGCTGTGGCTCAGCTCTACAGACAAATAATAAAAACAAGCAACACAAAGAAACAATTAAAAAAAACAAAGAACAAAAACAAAACAAAACAAACAAAAAACCAACCAAAACAAAAAACAAACAAACAAACAACAACCCCCCCCCCAAAAAAAAAACAATAAACAAACAAAAAATCTCTTCCTTTCACAGAAATCTAAATGTTTTTATGTTTTAATAGATTTAAATGCACAAGGAGACCAGATAAATTAAAAACCCTAAATCACAAAAACTCAATAAAAACAGACTTAAAAGGCTGTCATTCTGTCCGTTGGTTCATCGGGCTGACTTATTTTGCCATTATTTTGACAGCTAGTTTTTTTTTTCTGTGAATCTTGACTCTTTGAACTTTTTCTGTCAATTTGTTGTTTTCAATACTGAAAGAACATGTTTGGCAGTAAACTAAACTAAATTCAGTTATGAATTTAGAGAAATGTTAAGAATTTCTAAACACTTACTCTTACTCACACATCTGTACAAAACCTGAGCAGAGTGGATCTGGATAACTTCACCTCCTGCCCTTTGCGCTTTAGAAGATAAAAGAAACTTTTTTCATGATGGAAGAAAAATGGAGGTGGAATGAAGAAGAAGAGATGAACGTTTCAGCTCTGAGGTCCAAGTTCCTGCCGTTAATACTGGAGTGCCCGCAGTGATTGGTCGTTTAAAGGTCGTCCATGTGTGTTAAAGCTCTGTGTTCCATCAGAGTGACATTTATTGTGCAGCTTTCCTCTTCTTAATCATTATTTATGTATATTTAGAATCCCACAGTTAGGACAAAATGACGGTTTGATTTTATTAGCATGACCTTTAAGGACAGGAGAGTTAATGACAACATTTTTTAGGGTTTGAGGTTTTGACCTGTGGCCTCAATCAGGCTTAACAGACTGTTGTCTGGGTGTAATGAGTTCAGCAGTCAGCCAGGCTCGATACTCAGAGTGCTGCTCCATAAATGGTAAAAACTCTTCTCTGGGAAGAATGCTTTTCTCATTTGCTTCATTACTCTCATTTTTTCATGCAGAGCTGTTCCAGTGTTTCATGGCTTTGTTAATTGTGTGGTTGGTGCATTATAACCATGTTGGAGTCAGTCTTGCTGTTGTTTTCACATTTGAGCAGATTAATTTAACTTTGTCTCTACCGATTAGGCTATTTAGTTTTTTGATCAAAGTGTTTGTCTAAAGTCACAGTTTTAAGTCTCAGTTGAACTTGTGTAGGCTCATGGCACCACTAGTCGCCCTTCTGGACACGTCTACTCTCTACTGAAGAGGCATTATGAGGCCTTAAGATGTCAGCGGCCATATTGGAAATGCTGGCTTCAGCTAACTTTTGGTGCTTATGAAAAAAGACAAAGAGGCAGAGTTGAGGCCAAAACCTAGCATTCTGACTTACAGCTGTAACGCACACACAGACAAAAGCTTTGATTAAACTTGTTTAATGATTTGTTTCTGTTCAGAATAAGCACTTTTTGTACATTATGCTTCAGTCTTTGAAATGTCTGATGTCATCAGTGCTGACAGAGGAAAGGCAAACAATACAACATTTCTGGTATGTTTTTGTCTTTTAGGATGGAGAGAATATCTTTTACCTGGCTGTGGATGACATCGAGACCGACACAGAGCTCCTGATTGGCTACCTGGACAGTGATATGGAGGAAGAGGAAGAGGAGGAAGAGGAGGAGGATGACAAAGATGAAGACGAAAACAGTAAAGATGCCAAGCACCTTGTTAAAATGGGTACAGAGGAATTAGATGTCCTTGTGTGATGACTTGTGAACTCAGTCAATAGATGTGTTTAAATGTTTTATCGCCTCATGCTGATGTGTTCGTGTGTATGTGTGTGTGTGTGTGTGTGTGTTTCCCTTCTCCACAGAGCTGGTCATAAAGAAGGAGGACCACCCCTGCCTGCTGTGTGAGAGCAGTTTTCCCAGCGAGGAGATCCTGGCAGCCCACCTTCAGAGTCTGCACCAGAGGCCCAGCACGGAGGAGAAGGAGTTCAAATGCAGAAACTGTGGCAAGAAGTTCCCCATCAAACAGGCTCTGCAGCGGCAGTGAGTGTCTGCTCCTTCACTTAACTCTACTTTCATTTAATGCATGACTGTTCTCACCAGCAACCTGCAGGTCATTAAGAGGTCCAACATCTATATGGCAGCTTTTTAGGACGATGATTTCAGTTTTAATGTGAAGGATTTAACATTTATTTGGTTCTAACACAGAAAAGGCTTCACTGAATTCAGAGTAACTCATAGGATGCTGTTCTTTGGTCAAAAACGATCAGAAATAAAGCTTCTGTGAGGAGTTTCAGCTGCTTATCACATAGTCTGAAATAAACGCTGATGCCTCTTTATGACCTGCAACAAAGACCATCACTGACAGCCCTGACTATTTCTATATAATCTTTATTAATATTAATGTCTAAAACCTCTGCTGAGGGGAGGTTTCAGGGGGAATGATTTACAACTTGGTAAAGATACAACCTTTTTTTTAACATTTCCCACTGTAATTGTTTAATGAGTGATTTATTTGAGTGTTAAAAGAACAGCAGGTGACATTTTTGGTTGGAAAACACCACCATAATCTCATTACTTACACACCTGAAATTTAGCAGTGAGATCCAAAGAGGTGCTGCTGTTATCATGTCGACATGACTGCAGACTTGAATTATCAGTGAAGTGACAGTGTGAGTGTGTGTGTGTTGTCTAAATGCCTGCTGTGCCTTCTTTAATACTGAGATGCACACATCCTGTGCATCTTTAGGCATGCTGGCAGGAACTGTTGCTTAACAAGATGCACGTTAACAAACATAATGTACCAGCTGCTCTAAACTGAAAAAAAAAGATCCTGTTACAAAATAACTGACAAAAATAAACAAACAAGAAAAGTATTATTCATTACTAAGTCCCCCTCTCAATCCTCCAGCTCAGAAAGCAGTCAGTGCTTCAAGTACTTAAAGTCCAAACTCAAGTCATGAGTCCTGGAGAGCATCTTGCGATCCTGCCTTAATAGCATTTTGTAGTGACACAGTGACTTGAGAGAGTCTAGAGAGTCTGGAGAGACTGGCTAAACGTGATCCAACACAAAACCTCGCAAAACATCATCTTCCCTTTATAGTTGATGAGGAGATTAAACAAATGTGATGCGACTAACTGATCAGGGCGTGTTCGTGTAAACCTTGTTGAAGGTATACACTAATTTTGGCACTAAGTTTCAAATGATCAGTTATGGATTTAGAAATATGACAGATGTGGGAATTCTCTGCAAGATATCAAACGTACTTCCCTTTCTCAAACTAATCCTGTTGTTAAATTTAGTTTGAATATTGTTTGAGTGTTTTATTTGGAAAAAAAATTGAAGTGTGAATTTAAGGTAAAACCTAATAAAATTTGATAATCTGAGGGAAACTTTAGACAAAACTGATCAAACACATTTATTCTGAGTGTCTGACCTTCACAGTTTGACGTTACTTGTCTTGTTCCTTCACCCTGTTGTGGTTCGTTTGGTGTTGAATTTGCTTGAATTTGAATGTTTTTTAGTGTTTTGCATTGTTCGGAGTCCCTGGATCCATCGGGTGACTCTAAAGCTCACCAGTGCTCGCTCTGCCACAACACGTTCAGCTCTGAATCCAGGTACCATACATTGACCAAAATGAAATAATGACCTGTCTTAGATAGAGTATAATTGACAATGGGGCACATGTAATTTATTTCCTCTTTCCTCTTCTTGTGTGTGCAGTTTTGAGCAGCATAAAGAGGCCTGTAAAGGAGACGCCAGGTTCATCTGTAAAGCAGAGAGCTGTGGCAAAAGATTCAAGAGCAAAGATGCTCTGAAGAAGCATAAAGGAAATGTCCACACAGGTACACACACACACTAACGAGTGTAGCTCTTTCCTCTTTTCAAAATGTGGTATTATGAAGATCGTTGTCCATTAGCAGCCTCAGCACTAAAGGAAGTGCCGGAACAGTACTTGACCTCGATCAGTTAAAATCTCTGCAATGTGGAGACACGTCTCTAATTACTGGAGCTCCATAATTGCTGACCTGTGTGTTCTGGGGCGACTCACTCCTTCAGATAATTGGACTTCCAAAGCTATTTCTGATGGGATGTAGGGCATCGGGGATCTGTGCAGCTGTGCACGTGAATCAAGTATCAACCCAAGATTAAGACATCCATCTCAGAGGCTGGCGGAGCCAAGAGCCTGGGTTTTATGTTTTACAAATGTGGTCAGAACGAGAGGAGTGTGTGAGTGTGTGAGAGTGTGTGGGCGACGGGAAGTAGATCAGACTTTCAGATGTGGGGCGTGTGATTGAGACGGGGATAAAGGGAGGGTCTTGAAATGGTCGGCTGGTGGGCCTTTAATGAGGAGATTTCATTTCCAGTTTCTCTTTTGTATTTTTTCTTTAACTGTGTGAGGATTTTCTATGAATTGTTGCCATGATTGTCTACTTTTGTTGTCATTCCTGTCGGTCTGTTTGCTCATTTTTTCTTTGCTTTCTTAGGAAGTGCACGTCGGAAACTTACGTGCAACATATGTAACAGGAAATGCTCCTCCTCTCTGAATCTACAGCAGCACAGAAAGGTGAGGATCTGCAGCTCATGTTATCCCATCCTGATGCTTTGCATTGGATCTGAGAGGATTTACAAAAGCCTAAGCAGTTTTGCATGATCCGTTTTTACAGTGATGTCTCTTTTCTGCCGTTTCCCTTCCGTACAGTGGAATCCATCAGATTCTAAAACCCAGTCTCACGTCTTAATGTCCTGAGCCTCTGAGTTCACTTTCTGTGGTTTTTCCGTTTCCATGTGAGGGTGTCTTTATGATGAAGTTGTAACAAATATATTCCGAGTGACAAAGTGCAGAAGGCGGTTTCTTTTTCACAAGCTCATCTTAGTAGTCTTGTGAAATTTAAGAGGCTGCGTTGGCAGACAATTAGGTCTTAACCTTGGCGTCAGGATCCTCCCTTTGACTGGTGGCTCACAGATTTAAACTGGCTTGTTTAAACACAACATGAAAGTGTTTCTGTATTAATAAATAAATGCTGTGGTGCTGTGTGGTGCTGTGATTAGTCATTGAGTACTTATAAGGAGTGCTTGTAGCCACCATGATGCCACCAAATGATTTTGAAGTCCCACGTTTTGGCATTTTGTCCGTCAACATCTTATTTTGGATCTATGAATGTCCACATCCAGACTAAGGTATGGAGCTGGAAAAGAGGGAGGGTTTTTTAAAAACATTGCGTCATCATCTAACAATAGCTCTAGCTTGGTTAGTATAGTCTACCTTTGATTCACAGTGAGGTGGTTTTGTGCTGACGATGCCTTTTTTCTAAACAAAGCTAAAGCAGCTCAGCAATTTCTCTCAGGGTCTTAAATGCAAAAATGCCCTCGGCGTCAGCTGTGCTTCGGTCACCGCATTCACAACACACAAAGTTAAAAATAGTTTAACTTTCAGAGCACTGCTGCACTCATCAATGTCACTTCCTTATCACTGACCAATCAGAAGCCACAGGGGACAGGACTCCTCGTTTCAACTTTGTCAATGACAGTGGTCAAAGTCCAATGAGAGGAGTAACTAATCACACTCATTTATCTGGGCTGCAGTTTCTGAGTTTAGGGCTACTGCTAAAACCACAATACAATTGATATCAATATGTTTATATTTTCTTTGTAAAATTACATGTAATGAATGGAAATGGGGTTTCTAGGAGGGGTCTGAGACCCTGGAAGTGACACAAGAGACCCCCTGAAAGCCTAAACTGCAAAGTTTGGGGGGATCTCTTGAGACGTATATTTCACCATACTGGGTTAGCTGGGTTCACATGCTCATGTATGTGTGTGTGTGTGTGTGTGTGTGTGTGTGTGTGTGTGTGTGTAAGCACACTGCACAAGAGGGAAGCACGAGTGACCGGTTTGGTTGCAGAGCGGAGTCGTCCTGTGGTCTTGTAGCTGTGTGCATGGTCGCGCCATCACAATTCTCCTCTGCTCTCTGTATCGCGCACGGCAAAGTTCCACCCCAATGTGTACACAGAGACACAAACGTGTGTGTGCACATACACAGGAGCGCACCCCATGCAGTGGAAGCACTACTTAGCATGGACCTCCCGATTGCAGCCAAGAAATTTTGCATACTGGCAACAATTTTTTTTGGCGGTATGGCTTCGTTCTAAGGGCTCCCTTCCCTTACACAAGCGTATGTGGAATGCCAGAGCCAGGCGCAAGGGGAGCACATCCTCCCTTCTTTCATATGCATACATGAAAAGCCAAGGCTGGGAGAGCAACAGGAAAGACCTTCAGGTGTACAGAGCAGAGCGAGCATCAGTGGTGATACATATAACACTACTAAAATCAATCAATGCTAAAACAGTAGACGAAAATCAGACAATAATCAGTCTATAAGAGGCTGGTGTAGATAAATCAAGTTGAAGCTGCTTGTATACTTTTGTACAATCTTGTCTTGTTCATAGAGATGAGAAAATACAGGAGCCCCGAGAAAGACGGATAAAGTGTTGAGTGTTTTTTATTCTGTCATGTTATCACTGTTTCTGTTTTTAGCTTTGGGTCAGAGCACTTCTCTGGATTATTCAAGTTTTCTCAAACAAATTGTCTTGGTCATTAACGGCGTTAATGAACATCATTCATCAACTTAAACTCTTCATTAGTTATCTCACTTGGTCAGTTTGGAATTTAATTTCCTCTTGTCAACATTTATCATCCAGATAAATCAGCAGACATTAATCCATCGAGCCACCTCAACTCTGTCCAACATCTAAAGTCACCTGGAAGTGGTGACATAGTTCTGCAGAGCATCATTTAACCCACTTCACCTGCTTATGAGTCAGTGCTCTCCAGTTTCACACCCTCAGGGATTTTTAAAATAGGTGTTCTTCCCGTGTGGCCTCTTTATGCACGAGTGTGCGTGTGCCAGTTCTGCTGTATGCAGCCCCTGATAGCAGAAACCATTTCCAATCATGTGCCATTGTTTGGATCATTGTCCATTTGAGAACTGGGGGTTTGAAAAGCAGAGTGTTTCTATAAATGTGGGTCAACATTACATTAGATTTTCAAGTAACACATTTAACAAAGTTAGAACACCACCAAAAAATAAATAAAAAAATATAAATAAATAAATGTTATGTTCTTTAAGAATTGAAAGCATTGTAACATTGAGAGGTATTGTTGCAGAGCAGCAATCAAACTTTCCACAATAACACATGAGCTCCAAAGCAGCTTAACTTGGCCATTATCATCATTTCGCTGAACAAGCAGCTGTGACAAGAGGAGCCGCTCTGCATTAGCATATGCTTTTGTAGCTGTTCGCCGGGGAACCATTCAGTGTTCAATTATCAGAGTCATGCTCTGAAGCAGACAAAAGACTTTTCATCACTTTAATTACTTTTCTGTCTGAAGACATCAGTCTGATGAAAATGGACAAGATCATTGTAGGCGGGGGTCCTTCAACTTTTACATGCTTTCAACTCAAAACTTGAAAAACTTATCACTTAGACCAAAACTACAAGGGTCCAGACTTTTCAAACCTGGTCCCGTTTTGATGCAGTAGGAGGTGGAGCGGCTGTGACTTAGTGGTTGAGTGGTTTCTCACTTAATTGAGGATGTCTGACCCCAACTCCCTCTGTCCTCATAACCATGGGTCCTTGGGCAAGATGCTGAGAAAGGAATTAAGTAAGAATGGATTGTGGCTGCTTTCTATCCACATGCCCTAAATGATGAGCTGGAGGAAAGCTGAAATTTCTCACTGATTTATTTTAGAGATTCATGACAGATTACTTTGTGGCAAAAAGCTGCTCGTTCAGAAAAATTACAGCCACAGCCAGCTAATTACTAATGTAAACCTAATATCAACGGACTTTATGTTAAAAAAAAAATATATTTTGTTGACATTCAGTGATGGAATTGTTGATTTGATTACCTAAAAATATGAGCACAACAATACTTTAAAACACTTCAGTGCAAACACCAGCTCTGTTTGCAGCAGTGTTGGTGAATAAGGTGTAGCTTGTAATGGGGCTTGTTTACATGGAAATCAGCATATTTAGTTGTAAATAAATGCATAATGGCACATCAGGATGTATTCAAACATCACTGGTGTGCAGAGACTGGTATTTGCTTTTAGTGAATCGTGCCCTGAGCGGCTACAGGCGGCATAGCCAGCGGTGTGTAAATGCTTGTGAATGGGATTAGTTAATTTTAGGTTTAATTGCGCAAATATGCTGTAAGATTGCATACAGTTTTATTGTAAAGGAAAATAAGGAGGGTGATCAGGAGAGGTCAAGAAGTCACCAGGCTGAATGCAAAAGGACCTCACCTTTCTTCAGTAACACAACTACTATCAAAACACTCAGGAGAAACAAAAAAATCACACAAAATCTGAGCATCCCCCGCCATCCGTGTGCAAATGGACGAATACAACATGTAGCACAAGTGCTTTTAGTGGTTAGAGAACACGACACACGCTTAAAAAGTACAGTCCCTTTAACCCTTTTAAATGACTCATAACTCAGATCAGTTTCAGCCACCGGCAGCCAAACGAGCTTCAGTGACTGCAGTCATGCATGGTAAACATGTGTGAACAATGTAAGGCAATTAGAGGGCTTGTTTTTGCCACTGAAAGGTTAAGATTGTTATTCTAATTGTCATACAAATTACAGAAAGGATCATTCAGAAATAAAACCTTTTGTTAAAGAGGAAAATATTTTTTAAAACTAAAATGATCTGAGACATAGTTTTTTTTTTCATGCAACCACATTGTTCCGTTCGAAAATATGATCCTTTCTAATGTGCTTTCAGAAACCTAAAATAATAAGTTAGTGAAGAAAAAGTTTTGACTGGACAAAGTTCGACTGATGTGCTGACTTCAGAGGTGGTTGGCTGCTGCAGTTTACAAAAGCTCTTCAAAACTTTTATATGAGTATTCATTAGGACCCCAAAATGTTTTGAAAAATAGAGCCAAGGGCTCGTAGTCACAAAGCATCTCAGAGAGCTCCTAACTTTGCCTAAAAACTCCTAGCAAGGAGTTGATGAATTTTATAGAATTTCATATGCTCATTTAGTGAACTGTTAAGGGGATGGATCACCAGCTGACAGTGGCAGACTGTGTTCTGTGTTTAACGTGTTGGGAAAGTCCAGTATCACCAGCCTTGCTTGGGCTTCTTAGAAGTCCTCCTCCCTCCTCCTAACAGTTTTTCAACTTAGGAGCTCTCTTAAGGCCTAAGATGCTTTGTGAATTACTTTTGTCTTACCAAGAGAAAATTCAAAGAAAAATCTTGGAATTAGAGGAATTTTAAGATTTTTCTAAGAATGACGTCATTAAGAGCTTCTTTTAGCCTTAGGATGCTTTCTGGATACAGGCCCAGATTTATAAATACCAAAGTCAAATCCTGTCTCTTTCACTGTTTTGTCCAGGTGCATGAAATATTTGAATGCCATGCATGTGACAAGAAATTCATTTCTACAAATCAGCTGAAGCGCCACATGATAACACACTCAGGTAAGATGAGCTTCACAAAAACACATCTCTCCTTCACTTTATTGTCCTGTGTACCTTGAATTTGTTCTTCTGTCTCCTTGAATGTTTCAGAGAAGCGACCGTACACCTGTGAGATCTGCAGCCGCTCGTTCAAGCGCCTGGACCAGGTGACGGCTCATAAGATCATCCACAGTGAGGACAAACCGTATAAATGTAAACTGTGTGGGAAAGAGTTTGCTCACCGCAACGTGTACAAGAATCACAAGAAGGTGAGCAGACTTGGTGTCGTGATGATAATTGTTGTCGTTAATATTAAGGTGGCTTTTTCTGAGGGCGATAACTTCAAAGCTTGAATTATTGGTGAGGCGGTAATCAATCAGGGTCTTGTTGGTGGCTGTTATCTGTGGGGTCTCTGGCCTGCTCCACCCCTGAGGTTCCCCGTGTTTACTTTGGGGATTGCCGTGTCACTCAGATAGATAGGTCGGGCCCGGGGAGCGGGGGGCAGAAAAACAGGAGCACTTTGAACTGAAAGCCCCTCAAGCTGCTTGTCTTCATCAAGTCAACAAACCAAATCAGCCATGGAGCCTTAGCGTGATCCTCTCACATCAATTTAAGAAGCTTCATCATCGTCCACGCTGGGGCAGGCGGCAGCTCTGTTTACTCTTTATAAACATGCTTCTCTGCTTTGTTTCTCTGCAGACTCACTCTGAAGAGAGACCCTTCCAGTGTGAGGAGTGCAAAGCTCTGTTTCGCACCCCCTTCTCTCTGCAGCGTCACCTACTCATCCACAACAGTAAGTATAAGGGCCAGATGATACATGTCACAATTCATGGGTCATGAGCGTGTGAATTTCTAAAATCCATAATTTACTGAAATTAAAAAAAACAACAATTTGGATGTGTAATTGAGTCAAATATTTTAATTCAACAATTCCATTCTTGCTTATTATAACAAAAAGTTATCACTGCGCCGGAGTCCTAAACTTCAATTTGATACTAATAACAATATCAAGACCTATGTCAGTACCAGGGCAACAAAAATATAACTTCTGGGCACCAAAATCTCAAAACGATCCTGATTTCATATCCCGATGATGAGTAGAAATGGCATACTGAGAAGGATTTTTGAAAAAAATGAGATCTGGATACATTGTTTTATTGTACATCACAGCTAACTAGTTTAAGTTTGTGGTGATGTCTGCATCTACACAGACTCTAACCTCTATCTTTACTATCTTTAGATTTCCCTGTCATGTTGCTGTGTGTACATAAGCCACATATGAGTCAATGCGGAAATGCTCAAATCTGTAGTTTCATGAATATCCGCTTTAGGCTGGTTCAAAATGTATCGGAAATTACAAACACACCAAGCAAATAAAAACAACAACGAACGAAAAACAAACAAACAAACAAAAAAAAATTTACTCTGCCCTTTAGAAGATATTAAATTAACAAGTTTGCAGAATCAGAGGCACAGCTCAGCTGATTGACAGATAGGGGCCCTATAGCTCTTAGTAGAGAGGCTCAAAGCCCGTTTCATTTCCAATCTGGCCCCTGCTGACGATTTGCTTAAAAGCTCTGTTTCAGAAACAGACGGGTGGCGTCAAGGAGACTACATCCATTTATTACACAGTCTGTGGTGTACATCAGTTCTCAGTGTAGAGGTGTCAAACCCAAAAGAAAATGCAGTGAGGTGACGCTGGCTCTCCCTTTCTCTCTGCAACAGACACAAATGTAACTTGTGCATCTTAATAAAACACAGAATTGTCTAAGTGTAGGTGCTTTTCAATTTGTGAATAGTAACCTCTGTCTGTGCTGTGTGAGAGCTGCAGGTGAGAGCAGAGCAGAGACACACACATCAGGCGGTGTGAAGAGCAGCTGCATACATACAAAATTATGTCCCTACATTCACATTTTTTCTGGAGGTGTGGATGTGTTTATTAGTCCTTTAGAGCCCAGCTGCTGTAAAACAATCTGTAAAAAGTGTTATCCTACCTATTTGAGTTGTTTTTGTGGCAGCTTTAGCTCTTTTAACTTTCCCCGCTGCTTTCTCTCTCTCTCTCTCTCTCTCTAAGTCTCCGTGCTGAGCAGTAATAACAATGTTATTACAGGAAATAAAGGAAAAGAAAAGGAAACCTTTGATCCATGTAATGGATCTGAGGGAACAGGAAATCAATAAATTATCTTGATAGTAAATACTGAGACACCTTACTGCATGGCTAAGTCTGAGTGTCTCACCGGGGACACATTAAAAAGCGTTCAGGTTGTCTGTTCATTTCTGTGGAGCCTCTGCAGGATGCAGCGCTGGTCCTCCCATTGAGACAGATAACAAAGAGATTGTAAAGCTTGAGGCATTTCCTGCTGCTGTCTCAGGAGGAAGGCTATATAACAGCAGAACTCATGTAATGTATCAGGTTCTGGACTGTATGTGGGGTGGAGACTGAAAGTGTGATTTCAGCCTAGGTTAGAGAAAAGATGTGCTGTGTCTCTTTGTGAGTTAACACCTAAACAGCATGTTATCACGGTCTCTTGAGAAAAGGCAGGGCATTTTCAGGTGATGTCAAAGTTTTTTACAAGCTCATGGGTGCTGCTGCAGCTTCACTTTTTATCCTGAGCACCTTTGACTTTTTTTTTTAAAGTTACTTTTTGGAAGCTTTTAGTGCCATTTTTATCCTGGATGAGACTGTGGATGCCAAAGATTCTCTACATGGGGTGTGTGATTTAACCAAAGAGCAGAACAAACGAACCTCAGTCTCTTCTACTTTTTATGTTAGTTTTGCTTTGACGCCCTGAGTCAAATCATATGATAAAATTGTGGAAATTTCTTGTTAAAGTCAGATGAATGTAAAGGAGAAGCACAATGGTGACGGTCATGATATCAGCTGCAGAATAAATGCACAGCAAACTATTGTACAACGCTTTCTGCTCTTCCTTCAAAGGTTCAGGGAGTGAAAAGAAGACTCAACCACTTTAGATTTGACTTTTTGTGAGCAGACAGGGACACAAACTAATGTGACGGTCGCTTTTTTACTTTGATATTCTGCTATGGGCCTTTAACACAACTCAGCTCTCACTCTGCTTTTCCTGCTTTTACACTTACCCCCACAACAGCATGATATCGCTGTGATATCATAGAGGGGTTTTACATCGCGTTACAGTCTTACAAGCATGAGACATGCAGACAAACTGATGGGGCCTCACATAAGCCTCTTTCACATGATGAAAATGAAATAAAATGGCCTCACAGTGGTCACATTTCCAGCATTTCCAGTTTAAGTTGTACAGGAAGGTTCCGCCTTTGCATTGGTAGCCTGTGAACATATTTGGTGCCCCATAATCAGATTGACTGCTCTGACATTCAGTGGATTAAAACCACTGTAGCTGGTGGTGGCTAGGTGGACCGGCCCATCTGGCATTTACCAGAATTGCCAGATTGTCAGTCTGAGCCTGCTATCAGGTGTTATGATGGATAATTATCAGGAAAATCTATTTAACCTAGATCTGGATCATCAGGCAGCTGTTGGTCGGAGAGGATTTTCCAAGCAGCTGCTCAGTTTTAACCAAAAAATATCAAAAACAAATACTTCACATCTGTCGGTGAATTCAAAAGCAGAAAGTAATTTTGGAGAATGGTCATTTGTAATTGCTGTGGTTGATTTCTGTGAGACGTTTAATCCGTTGGACAAACTCGTGTGAATGTTTGTTTTGGATCCCATTAAAAAAAGAGAGCAACAAACTGCACGTCCGACCATGAGAGGTCTGGACTGCCCTGTCATGTTATGCCACATATCTTATCAATGAGAAGTCTTTTCACTTGAACCTAACAGGTTAAACACTTTTATTTTGGATTTGACTGTTTTAAAACCACAAGCAGCATTTGAACTGTGACTTTTCAACTCAAGCTAAATCTGCAGAATTTAAAACGACTGTAGTGATTCCACTGAGGTCGAGACATTGGTTGTCAAATTGTTTTATTTTTATTTAAAATGATTTGGGGACTTTATTTTGATACTCAACCCGACAGGGACGGGAAATGTGAGGAGGAGAGAGGAGGAATGACCTGTGATCCATGTGATGAGGACTATAGATTCTGTACTTTGGGTGCTTCCTCTGAGCTGAACAGGTGTCCCAAAATTGGCATAATCTATTGGGAAATTTACAGAATTAAAAAAATCAATCAAATCAGTAAGTTTTGATTCTGGAATTGCTAACAATTCTGTAAAAAAGGAAGCTTACAAGCTAAGGCTAGGGTGAATAGGAGAGAGACTGAAGAAGCTCCAAAAGTGATGAATGTGAGAACAGTCAAACATGAAGACACTCAAATGGACCATAAATTGCAAAAAGCTCAAAAGTTTTGGATAAATCAATCATTTGATGTTATTTTAGGCTCTGATGAGTCTAAAAGAAGTGCAACACAACTTATCCACCACTTTTTGGCTGATATGAGGGCGTACATCAGTCAGTGTCAGGCCAATATGATTTCTGTTAGCTTCAACTGGGCTTATTATTCATCAAGTAAACATTTATCGTGTATGTGTGTGTGTGTAGTCACTTGTGTGGTGTAATATCACGGTAATGAAATCTTTATGTGAGGGTGTTGTTGACATTAATTACTGTCAAGTGAGTATGAAACATCATGAACTTTCACTGGTGTTCAGTTTATTAAGCTGACCATCATCGTCCTTGGTAATTTGAGAGCCAGCACAAGCTTGTATCCATTTGCTCACACCAACCACACACACACACACACACACACACACACACTCTCACTCACACACATTGAAGCTCCTCTGTGGAAATTGAATGATCTCCATATAATGGAAACAACCACTCTCCAACAATAGAGGCTGTTGTGTGGAGCATGGAGCAGAGGCGTGAAGGGAAACATCAGGCTGCGCTCTGTGAACAGCTGACACTGTCTGAGGACTGTCTGTCTGCACTTTTAGTGCTGTTCACTGAAGGATTAATAAAGAAGCCATGTTTTTCACTCTGACGTTTGGATGAAACATGTGGCAGAGCAGTTAGTTTTACTGTGTCCCCTGGGATGGCAGCCACAGATTCACAAAAAGACAACTTCTAACCAAAATAACAGGGGCAGACTTTTCTAAAGACCATTGTTTGGGGTTGTCTGGTGCAGTGAAATACCCCTCTTTGTATGTTTCTGCCTGCACAATCGCCCCTGTCAAATTGGTTCCTCTCTTGCTGTGCGTGATGACTGAGTGTTTACAGGCTCAACAATAGATAACTGGAAATGGCTCTTACAAATGTTCCTGCAGGTGAGAGGACATTCAAGTGTGACCAATGTGACGCCACCTTCAAGAGGAAGGACACGCTCAACGTGCACATCCAGGTGGTGCATGACGGCCACAAGAAGTACAAGTGCGACCTGTGTGAGAAGGCCTTTGTCACTCCGTCTGTCCTCAAGAGCCACAAGAAGGTAAAAATGAAAAGACGCTCGAGGCAGACGACCTCAATCACAGACTGCGATTGTACACCTACGAAGCTGTTATTTTGTCCCAAAATTGAATTCAAGCAGCAGAATTGTTGTATTTATTTCAATTTCAGACATAACAGTTGGAAAATAACCTCCTGAAATGATCTTAATTGTTAGAATTATATTTGAGTGCTGCTATTATGAAGTAAAATATCTATCCTCTTTTGCATTTGAAGAAAGTGTCCAGAGAAATGGTTTTAAACTAACCCAACCAAAACCCATCCTTGAAAAGATTCTAACCTCTGAAAAAGAATATTATCCCAAAAATTTACATTGTTTTTTTTTTCTGACTGTTGCAGCCTGTGAAGGCTTGGAAATCATTTCTTGTGTCGATTAGAAATGGCAGTTAGTCCATTACCTCTGCAGGGTTTCAAAGCCCCAAACAGATCTGGCTGCAGATTACGAACCCTGAATCTGACAGCGTCCGGTGTGGTTGTGGATCGAGATTGAAACCAAACAGCTTCTTGGCACAGAGAAAAAAGAAAATGTCTTGGAGGTTGTCTCAGAACAGTACGGCTGAAGACTCGGGCCTGTTGAACTGTCTTTCTGCTCACAGGGAGCAGAGGGTGCTGGGAGATCTGGTCTTGATCAAAGCCAGGTTGCCGAGGAGATGACATCGTGCAGGCTGTGTTTACATGCGCCTTAAACTCGCCTCTGGCCAAACTGATGTTGACGTCTTATTTAATGTACACACAGATAATCTGCGAATGTTTGGCTGAGCAAACTTTGGCCTCAAAACAACAACGTTTCCCCCTTCGGCCATGTTTGATTTGGATCAAAGTCCAACAGTAGCTCTGTGTACTTACC
Organism: Labroides dimidiatus; assembly: GCA_030710495.1. NCBI lineage: Eukaryota > Metazoa > Chordata > Actinopteri > Labriformes > Labridae > Labroides > Labroides dimidiatus. Next base: position 25,150,915 of record CM061146.1, read on the forward strand.
ATATTTTTGACCTTATGTTATACAAATCTAAACTAAAAGGGGCAGACAAGCACAGGAAATTTTAAAATCCAAACCTCCAACCAACTCTCTGATCAAAAACTGAATCAGCCTTAACTTTGGGGCAAAAATTAATACACGTTTGGCTAAAGGTGCAATTTAGGATTTTATGCAAGCTACCTTGGTGGCACATATCAGATCTGTTCCAGGTGCATCTCTCCAGTCTTCCCAAAAAATGGTCGACATACACCAGGTGTGTCTCCGGTCCATCTCCGCTCCTTCATGGTAGGGCATCTGATCGGTTTCTATTCAGGTCAATGTGTTATATCACGCTGGCTCCGCTCCTTTACGTTTTAGTTGCGTCTCAGGTCTCGCCAGTTTGGGCCCTCTGGATCAGATATGCAAGCCTTCTATTTTTGCCAGATACCAGAGCAGCATCAGTTTGCACGGAGCAGATCTATGGATGAAGAGGGGCTCATCTTTAGAGTGGGAAGCTTGGTCTCTTGACTCCTTTCCTGCTACGTGCCGGACTGAACACACAACTGGTGTGAATTGATGGATCAGCGAGAAAGCAGCTAAAACACATGACAGAGTGGACACAGACGTGGTGTATTCCCGGCTTAAGAATCAGGCTGAAAAGATAGAATCGACTTGGAGGAGGAGTCAGACAGGAACAGCGTAGAGCATTCACTGAATATCAAAAGAAAACACCACATACTCACCGCTGCTAACTACATCAGACAGATAAAAGGAAATTATTAACGACGAAGATACTTCTAACTTCAAAACAGCCACCATTTTTTGCGTTAAGGAGTTAAAACTATAAACTTCATCTGCAGTTAACAGCACACGAAAGTATGACATATTTATAACTTGTAGAAATCCCTGAATCTGTCTGTAAACTGCTCAAAAATGTCTGCTCTGTAGCATGAGATCTTCACGTGATCTTCACAAGATTTTCACAAGACTTGCTTAAATTATGAGGTCATCACATAAGGATCTCAACTTGTTCATGACATGTTGGAGGGGTGGACCTCAGACACCAAGATCTTCCCATAGCTCTGCCCCAAATAGGCCTCCAGAGGGCTGGCCAATCAAAGGGAAGGGGGTTTGTGGAGCAGGAAACCTTAAAGAGACAGCAGCTAAAATGAAGCTTTTCAGACAGAGGCTGAAATTAGAGTTTTCTAAAACACCAGTGTGAGAAAAACAGAGATTTATTTTAAGCTGTAAATCATGAAAAGCTAACTCAGGGGAACCAGAGAGAGAGAGAATAAAGCCTAAGAAAAGGACAACAGAACTTCAGTCAGTGTGCTGCTCCAGTACCTGATTCTTTAAATAAGCGGTAGTGCGGTCTACATCCTACAGGAGAGTACGGTGTTGTGTTGTGCTCTTGTGTTGCAGTCGATGCTCTCTCCACAGGGACTGGATTGGTGTTATATGAGAGGGTGTGTGTGTCGGCATGTGTGTGCATGTATTGTATGTTTTGTCGAAGATAGTATTGCCTCTGTCGCTGCTCAGCTGGAAGAAGATTACAGGTTACAATCAGAGTCAAACAGATCAGTCATTCAAACAGGTCTGAGGAATTACCTGCAACAACAATAAATTTCCCGGTTTATGATTTTAAGTGTGAGGTTTCAGAGTGAGGTTGTTTTGTGGTTGAAGTTAAATATCAGGGATGTTTCCTCTGTTGAACAAACTGTAGACTAAATAGTGTAACACAGCTCCACCTGGTCCCCATGTGTGTATACGTGCAGGTTTGTTTGTGCAGGATTGTATGTGAGTGAATTAGTGTCTGCATGTGTTCACCACCAAGCATGTGTGTGTGTGTGAGAGAATGTTTGTGCCTGTGTGTGTGTGTGGATGGAGCCTTTGTAACGTAACACCCGAGGTGTCAGAGGGACACAGTGGGGTGATGGAGGAAAAGATGGGGGCCCAGAGAGGAGGTTTTCCTGTATTGTTGTCCTGCTGTTGAAACTGTCGCTCTGAGTTTGAGCTTTTCAGTCTCTGGATTATTCTGTACAAGCGGCCGAGGGGAAGAATTCAGTGTTAACTTTTCAACAAGGAGAGTGAGAAGGGGGTGAGGAGGGGGAAAAGGCAGGAGAAGTAGCATGCTCTTTCCACATGCTCTTCTTCTGGGTGCATGTGCAGACCTCATGAGCCTGCAGAGCCAGGCACTGTGAAGAGTTGGAAGGTAAAAGGGAAAGAAGGAGAAAGAGGAGGACGAAGAGGAGGAGGAGGAGATGAATGCATACGTGCACCCTGGCCTTTAGTCCCCCGGGCTTTGGACCCTGGCAAATCTGCATCGTCTGTGTTCTTTGATCCTGCCTTCAGGGCAGCTCAGTGGATCCACTGTCATGCGAACATGTGCATCTCCATTTAGAGTCTATTACTGAGTTATCTCTGCATTCTTAACCCACTTACACAGAGCATTTACAAATATGCTCTTAAGACTGCTTTTAAGTGCCACCTTGATCCTGAAGTTGCTTTTAAAGAACAGATGATGTTTGAAGATACGACGTGATAAAATTTGATTTTCTTTGTTCTGATCAGTAAAGTGTCTGGTGTTGAGTTCCAGCTATCACAGCAGATCACATTCAACTTCTAATGCAGGTCGGATGCAAAGGATGAATGTTACAAATGTTTTTCCTAACATCAACCACATGTCTGTTTTATCGTCAGACTCACACGGGGGAGAAGGAGAAGATCTGCCCGTACTGTGGACAAAAGTTCGCCAGCAACGGGACGCTGAGGGTCCACATCCGCAGCCACACAGGTCAGTTCTCCGCCCTCTCTGCTGTGCCATGAGAGGGATAATAATTCCCACACGTCTGAAGAGCAATGAAACACATGAAAATCACACTTCAATCTTATTTTTAACAGTGCGTCCTCTTTTTCTAAGTATTTTGTGTTTGGGAAAACTCAGGATTAGGCCTTTAACTTTTGTGTTTTTTGGCTTGACAATATTTTTTTTGACTGATAGGTGGCAAAGAATTGAATTTTATTTTTTCTTCTTTCTGGGACTGAGGATTATTGGACGTGAGATCAGCACAGTGCGGTCAGGCAACAGACTTAAACCAGATGGGGTGTTTTAAGGATGAAAAAGACTGTCAGACATTAAGGGTGAAAGCATCTACCTTCTTATTTCTTTTTGGAATAATTTTTTTAAAATTTTGGGGCGATTAGTGTTTAAGTTAACAGGGTATTTTATTTGCAATAAAATTTTGTTTGCTGCAATAATCTGAAAGTTTTTGAGTTTTGGGTGTATGCTGCAATAGTATTCAAACTGTTAAAACCATCAAACTAAATTAAAACTTATTGCTGTCGCATGGGAAGTGACAATTCTCTTGACCAATCATTGGACTGTAGTGTTTTAGCTCCTCCCTCTGGGGTCAGATCGGTGTGTCTGGTACCCCAACAGAAGGGTACCAAAAAGTGGGACGTTACAGGTTGGTTATTTGGGGTCCTGTCCTGGTTTTAGTCAAAGGAAACGCCACAAAATGCGTGCTGTATAGAGATGAACTGAACTGACCCGCCTTCTGAAAACAGGGTTAAACTCATGGAAGGCTCCACCTGTAGCTCTGATTGTTCACCTCCAGCATGAACACCAGGCCTTTATGGATGGTTGCACCTATCAGAGATGAGGCTGCTTCCTATTAGCAGTTTTACGCCATGGAACAAGTGAAGCAGCAGCAGCAGAACAGTTTGTCATTCTGAAATTCCAGCCTGATGTAGCGCTGCTTCTTTCTCCAGTCTTTGCACAGCCTCGAAGATAGAGCCCAGGATGTTCATTAAACTGCCTTAAACTGGAAAGCTACACATTCCTGCCTGTTTCCTTACCAACAGACTGGTGCAGAGCCTTGGCACCCACACACACACACGCACACACATTTCTTGGCCTCCAAACTCCTTCACTCTCTCACTCTTTCATGTCCTCTTTTTCTTTGCCATCTCCTGGCTGTGTCCCTCTTCTCCTCACTCCCTCTGAACTCCTCTTCTCCTTCATGGGCTCTTCTTGTCGTCCTCGTCTGTTTTTTTTTTTCTTTTTTTGGCCGGGGTTAGGGGTATCGAATCAACACTTCACTTTGCTTGCTCTCTGGCATCAGGCACTCCCACTGACAGGCCCATAAATGGAAATCAAGTGTTTTAAAACCTGGAACATACAATACTTTAAACATATTTTGTGTCTGTCTGACCAGTCTGTACACAAAGCTGCAGTGTTCCGGGTCCCTCAGCTGCTAAACACGCTTGAATAGCTGCAACTTTTTACACTCATTAAATGTCTTAAGAACAATCATTTGTTCCTTTAAAAGTCACACGAAGGATCCCCGCAGAGACAAATCTTTTGTGAGGAGAAAGTTCTGCAATGAGAAAACAGCCGTTACATCACTCTCTTCAAGGCCAGCCAGACACATTGATAAGAACAAGAGTTAAACAGATCTGAGTTGTGGATTTATTGCTTTCTAGACAAGTTAGATTTAGTCACGAACACTAAATCTGACCATTTATCGCTGACTTAAATACAGCTATGCTTTGCACTGTAGGCTCTGCTTTTTAAAGTGCTCCCCAGCAGTTTCTCAGCCAAGCGGCATGCTATGGCTTACAGCTTGTTTTTGGTGGAGTCAGTGTAACTCAGTGGTTACAGCGGAGAGCGCTCCAAACACAAAGGCTACAGAGCCTTAGCCCTTCGTTGGATGTCATTCCACTAAAATAACTTTTTTTTTTTTCAAAACTGTTTTTCTGAGTTTTGTGACTTTTGGGAGATCAGTGTCTCGGCTGTTTCTGGTTATAAAAGAAAATCTAACTTTTAAAGCTACTGCAAGAAGTTTTCAAACGCCAATACAACAAAGGAAAGTTAACACTGAGAGCTCATTGAGAGATACAAGCACAAACAAGATCATCTGCAAGACCAATAGTTTCTGTATAGTAATTTTTAATACTTGAGACTGCTGTGAGGTGGTTGGTATCGGACCAGGAGACTACCAAAATGCTGTAGACACAATCTACGTACGTTTTCAACAAAGTGCGACACATTTCACCGTTAAAGAAAGCAGGGTGAGAATTCTTAGTCAGAAAATAATCAGAAAATACTGCCTTAGTATGTGCAAGACAAGAACATCAGTATGATAAAATGCACCAAAATCACCACAAACTAAAATATTTATCCTTGTAGCGCTGCCTTGAAACACAAGAACTTACTGTCCGTTAGTATTCCTGTATATTATTATTATTATTATTATTATTATTATTATTATTATTATTATTATTATTATTATTATTATTATTATTATTAATAATAATAATAATAATAATAATAATAATACAATTTCTTTTCCAAGGCATCCAAGGATGCTGCATAAAAAAGGTTAAAATCACTTCAGTTTGAAAAATTAAAATAATTTAAAAAGATAATGGGTGGCAGTCAGAGTTGGTGGGGTAGGTGGAAGAAATAGGATTTTAGTCTGGATTTGACGATAGTAAATGAGTCAGTGTTACGCATGTTAGTTGGTATACGAAAGATGACTCGTGATTTGCAAATATTCAAATCATTGTTCAATAATAAAATCAAATACTTCATGAAAACATATTATCTATATTATATCATTTTAAAAATGTGCTTTTTCAACCATTTGAGATATAATTGCCAGATGTAGGGCATCTGAAAGCTGTTTGCTTTCTGTCATTTAGTAACCAAACACTTTCCTGATAACATAAAACATAAGAAATAGCACAAAAAAAGCAGAAATGCCAGTTGTTGGTGAAACAACTCCTCCTTGTGTGAGATTTTCAAATGGACTTTGAGATTAGTGGGATTTTTACGCTCGACAAATATTCAGCTTACTTTTATTACCTTTCATTTTTAGGCACCTGCTCCTCTCAGAGTAAGTCATATTCCATGTAATCCCAAATGGGGCTCTTTGGCTTTCTCCCAACTTTTGCTGCCAATAACACTCTTCTAGTGGACAAAACATGGACGTGTAATTGCTTTTGCGGATGCACCAACTGGTATGAAACAGGCAGAAAACGAGACATTTCATGTCCACCCAAAATAGTGAGAATATGTAAGAAATAGATTGACAAAAACAAAGATATTTTCTTTAGTTAGTTTATTTACTTTGTTAAACTCACATCATAGTTTAAGTTAGTTATTGTTTTTTTGTAAAAGCCTCATTTTTATTTTTGTTTCAGTTAATGAAAATGTTTTTTTTACCTCTTGGTTTCGTTATTTCGTTAGTTTTCATTAACTATAATAACCCTTGTACTTTGATAGTATAAATTCAGCCCAAATCACGACGTTTTAGTCACTGCGTTCTGCGTGTGGCTGCTGAATAACACAATGAACTGGAGCAGATCTAAAAACTCTTGCAGATAATTATTGTTTGGATCCCCAAATATGTCGAAATTGAGCATTAATGGAAAACACATAAATGACCAGATCTACTACTGAAGATCGTTTTAGGTTTCAAAGATGTCAGACTCTAACACAACACACCTGTTATTCTTAATTGTTCTGTTTTTGCGGTCTCCTCATGAGTCACAGTTGGAGCTTGGTCATCATGGATCCTGAATCAGTGACTATAAACAGAGATCAAATCAAACCTCAGCTGCAGTCCACCTTATAAGAGCTGTCGGATTTTATTTCCCCATGCCCTAAAAAATTGTTTATATTGTGTCAAAATTTGTGTGTGTGTGTGTGTGTGTGTGTGTGTGTGTGTGTGTGTGTGTGTGTGTTTGTGTGTGTGTGTGTGTGTGTGTGTGTGTGTGTGTGTGTGTGTGTGTGTGTGTGTATTTGTATTGTGGTCGGACGGTGGTCCCTTTACAAGCCTACCACACTCTGTCAACAGCTCCCTTTGTATCTGTGTGTGTGAGAGCTGTGTGTTTCCGTACATGTGTGTATGTGTGAAGGACAAACCAGCAGAAAGAGAGAATGTATACCAGTGTGGGCCCGCTCTGATTGTATTTATATAGAATAAACAAAAGAGAGGAATGCTGGGGGAGGGGTGGGAGCCGAGGGGACACCTCAAAGAAAGAAAGGAGTAAAGAGAGAAAAGACCACTCCAAGAAAGCATCCAGCCGGATGACCCTTGACCCTGACTGGCTGTAAATCTGTCCCCTCATTCTATAGACTGAGCTTTTTTTTTGTTTGTTGTGTTTTTGTGTGTGCGGGGAAAAAATAAGCTCCCTGGGTGACAGTCCTGACATCTTGTTCTCAAACAGTCAGGAGTTCATGGGTACATAACCAATTTGTGGATGTTTTGGTTGGGCGACAAATGTGGAATTTTTAGGCTGGATCGTAAAATGACACTGTTGATGTAAGTAACACTTTAAAGACGGACGATTCGTCGGTCAGAAGCCTCTTAAAGACGGCGACCAGCCGAGGGAATGACCTTTAAATCGACAGCTTTTCTTCAGCGTCGACAGGAAAGCTTGATCTTGTTTGCCTTCCTGCTTCACAGGGAAAAGTCAGCTTTGATTATTTACCTGCTAAACACAGAGGACTTTGTGAGGATTCCTCTGAGATTTCTTTCCCTGTATCAGTTTACCATCTAACACCGGGGAGAGTTTGGGGCTTGATCTGAAAGTGAGTGAAAAGATTAGAGAGAAACTTTATAACATCAACTTGAGAGTGTTAAGAAGCTGGCAGGACATGCAGCGTGTATTTGTCTTAGATTTTCATACAGTTTCATTTAGTCAGAACATCGTGTTGGGCTCAAACACATCAGCTACAGAGCCACAGAGGCAGGCGTCCTCACAGCCGCCTGCATGAGATCACCACGAAATGAGAGCTGTCAAAAAGTTGGACGCGGACGTTGAAGACGTTGGTGAACTCAGGAGTCGTGATGGATGTTTCTGTCATTTTTAAATGATTCTTTTTGGCCCTCTCATGCCGTAAATGTGTTCTTCTCCACATCACAGCTCAGTGAGAGGCGATTTTCCCACCATGTGTGCCATGATGTGGTAAATAACTGAGTGGCTTCATGGAGATTATTTGTGCCAGGGGGAATGTGACAGAGCCCAGAGCCCCGGAGTCACACTGACATCATACGACATGTCATGTTTGGGCACAGGGATTAGTGTGAACCCATGAGCTGTGTTACAATAAATTGCTGTGGCATTTTAACCCGTATAACGTGACTCCAGCGGGCACATCGCTGTGACTCCAGCGTGTCTGAGATGTTGTGCTGGGGCTTCTATCCCACACACAGAGTTTGAGATGAGGAGCATCTTGCTGTTTGATTTGATTACCTTGCTCAAACCTTAAGAGTTTGGTTATTTTACTCAAGACCCTTTTTCAAGTATTGTTTGATTTTTTTTTTCAAATGAACCGGATAAACATTGCTCTTCTTGAACTGAAGAATCATTTTGATGCAGTTTTATCTATGATATAAAATAAGGAGACATTTATTCAATGAGTTTTATTTTTAGCAGGAAAAGCTTTTGGTTACTCTTTAAAACACTTCTGCAATGCTTTTTATTTATTTATTTTTTATTTTTTTCTGTTAAATGAGACAAAACAAGAGATGCTATCAGTTCTTGTGTTGGTCTGGATTTAACAGGCAGACAACAGCTGATAAAAAAAAAACAAAACAAAACAAAACGATATTTAACTTTAAGCAGATAAAAATTAAAAACCACACATTTATAACCAACTCTTACATTCACTCCTGGCAGTGAACAGAGGAAGCGTATTGTCTTGATGGGGGTGTCATTTGTTACAGTAATTATACGCAGCCATATTTAGATGATTCAAAGAGCTGCACATTTCAACATTCGCTGATCTCACGACACCACAACTGCCCTCAGATGGACATCTGGAAGAACTCTGGAATCACTGAACCTTTTTATGTACACATGATTTGTTTGTTGTCTTTGTGGTCATGGCTACGATCTTGTACATAAAATCACATTGTAGTAAATGATCGTCTGTCTCTCTGATAAATACGTTCTCACTAATTCGTCTTAAACTTGTTTTGGATGCAGATTCTTTATCAGTTCTTACATTATTCTTAAACCTGGGTCTTATTTTCAAAGTATTTGTGGGATATAAATGAGGAATAGGTCTAACAAGATTTGGAAATGCACCAGTTGATTGCCTCAGCTGTCAGCTGTGAAGCAGATTGTAATGGCTGCAATGTAATTATTTGGATTAACTGCCATTGGTCAACAGTGCTTGTTTTTATCACTGACAGGTTTAAGAAAAAAAATCAAAGGATTGTCATTTTTAGGATTGTCAAACACTGTCATAAAATGATCCCTGTTCAGTTATACTTTCTTTTTAAGGTCAAACAACTTGTATTTAAACAGAGACAGCTTCATTGTTCTTCTTACAGCCACCAAACTCCAGTGACAGTGACAATAATTTTACTTCACCCAGTGGGAGTTGTTGGTCTGCTGTCGTCCTGGCGGTTGATTTTAGAAAATGTTTCAAAGAAGATCTAAACCTGACCAAATGATAAATCTCCTCAAAAATTCTTTCTGTTATAACCAGACTGAGGCAGTCAGTGGAAAGAAAAATAGCTTAAAGTGCACATTTACCTCAAAGTACAGCATTTACAGTCCACTTGAAGTACTTTTTATTGTAACTGACCAGATCTACAGTAATTAACAGTAGACAACATGAGGAAACGGATCCCTTCACAAATGAATTTCTATTCTCTGGTGTTCTGCAGGGTTTTGTTAGGTGGAGTCTGGTAGTTTTAAGAGACCAATGTAGCAGCTGATTTTGGTTGAAAAAGAAGAAGTTAGACCATAGTTTGTACAAAATATGTACAAAGTCACATCGGTTTCTAAAGAGGGCTTTTGGAGGACAGATCAGTACTGCTGACAACCTGAATTTCATTCAACCTAGAGACAGACACAGTCTGAGGCAGGTGTTTGGTTTCCGTGCAAACAACTAGATCATATAACCCAACAAAAAGTATGAATGCATAGAGTTATTGGTTAGTTGTAACAATTTTTTTTTTCGCACCAGACTGTAAAGATCTTTAGATTTTGCTGTAAAGCTGACATTTTAATATGGGTGTCAATGGGAATTCTTTGGTTTTGAAATAAGCCTCAAGTGGACATTTTGAGGAACTGCAGTTTGTTCGTACATACATTGGCACAGGAGACTGCAAATTGATCTAACCCAACAAAAAGATGTACCTCTGTAAAGAATGTACCTATCAGAAGCTTGGGACCTTTTTGCTGCAAAAAAAAAAGAAAAAAAAAAAGAAAAAAAAGATTAACTCATAAACCAAACGTGCTGGGTGCACTTCTGTAAGGATTATGCTTTAAGTCTGTGTAGCCCGTTACAAGAACTCTTTGTACAAATATTCATGGCTGGGTATCAATCAAAACTTTTTGATTCGTGTACTGATACCTTCACTTCGATACTGGTTCCTGAACATTACTTTTTTTAGATACCAATTTTTATATCAGTTCCAACAAAAAGAAAATTTCATTACATGTTATGGTACAAATCTTAAGTTTTATTTTTCATCTACATCTAATTTTCTGCTCTGAGCAGTTTTCTTACATAAAAAATACACAAATACCAGTGCAAAAAAACAGTTGCAAACAGGTGACAGGTCAGTTTATACTGAGTACACTGTTAATGTGTTTATAACTATAAATGTCCATTCTTGTTTTTTTTAGGTTAAAATAAACCCTCCTCCTTTAGCTGGCCTTTTGACCGGCAAAAGTGACCTAAAACAGACAAACATTAGTGTGATTCATTTGCATGCAGTCATCTGCTCTGGCTGCAGCTTGGAGTGTCTGCTGTGAGCGAAAGAGTCTGTGTTTTGGAAAGGGAAGGGGCTCAGTGCCCGTGGCACACTATGAAGCGTTGAAGATCAACACGTGGCTGAAAATCAAAATGTGCTTTTACTTCATCTCAAACTCCAGAAAAGTCGCTGTATGTGTCACTTTTTAGAAAGACAGTCTCTAGAGGGGTCTGAAAGTCACTTGGCAACACTGTCCTGCATGCCGCCACCACGTGTAACATTACAGCCAATCACGAGACATTATTCAATACTCTGTAGTACCGAGGCATTTCGTTCTGTGCCATAAAAGAACCGAAGTTCGGTACCCAGTCCTATTCATGTTCCTCGATGTACTGTGCAAAACTGACACCACTCAAACAATTTTACGGAGAAACTAAAGACTTTGATGTTTAAACAGAGCACCTCTGGAGTCTCGGGGCACTTCCCTTGTCATGATACTGTTTGTCTTTTTCATATGTTTTCTCTCTTTGTGTTTTTAAATTCCATTGTTTATTTGCTGTTTATGCAGTTGTTTTGGCTTTAGAAGTATGTTTATTTTTTATTTGTACCACATTTACATTGTTGTATTTGTTCTGGGCTCAGGCAGATGTTCCCGAATGTGCAGCATGTTTCTGTTAATGAAAATCATTCAGCCTGTTGCGGATCTGACAGACTTGTCGACCACTGTATTTACAGTAAATCATTTGGACCCCAAGTTACAGAAATGTAGGGCCCAGGTTTCAAGGTGCAGGAACTGACCCCCCATTAAATGGTGCTGATGTTTGAGATAGGTGTTGAAAGCTTCGATCAGCAGTATGTGGGATGTGATAGAGATACCCTCATGAGGCAAGTTCAAGAGAATTGTCTGCGGAAATATCGGAAGTCCATCGAGACCCTGGCTATAATGGTAAGGTCAAGTGTAAAAGTTGTTGGGCATTCAGACGGCCCATCAAAGGCGATCTCTTATCGTCCAACACACTGATATCATGTTACCTCTGTGGCCCCTGTCGGTATGTGACACAGGGCAGAGAGGAGGACAGTACAGGGCCACTGTCTGGCTGAACTGAAGGAAGTGGTGAATTAATATCTGATGGACAGCGCTAATATCTTTCAGACCGGAGCCCTGAAGCTACAAAGCTTTCTCCATAACACGAACACTGTGCGGCAGGCAGATATGACAAAGCCAAGCATCTGCTAACCAGACACACAGCCGTACGCACACACATATGACACACACAAGGGGTGCCAAACGGATCGATTAGCAGACAAGGAGTGTGAGGGCCACAGCAGGGGCCGGGGGAGACACCCAGGGTCAAAGAGATGGTGTTCTGTTTCAGCACATGCTAAATCAGTTACCATCTCCTCACACATAAAGCCGCGGCTCAGAGCTGCAGCCACCCCTCATAATCCCCAAACAATCTGGCTCAATCTGTAGAATAAGTGGAGGGTTTCCAGTTACAGTAACACTCAGCAGAATGAACACCAAGCCCCTCGCATGAATAACGCACAGCAATGTAGCCAGAAAGTTACTGCTTAAGTTTCCAAGTAGCGTTTGTTTATTTCCTGTCCCGCTGAAGGATTGAGTTTCTCTGTTTAACTCTGAGCAGGTTGAGCTCTCCAAACGCCAAAATTCTTGACTTAAATGTAGTTTTGAGTCGATAAGTGGCTGTATTTATGAATGACCTCTCTTGGAATATCAAATACCATCATCTTCTGTTTCTTTACCAGCTGAGGCGCACATGTCCGGGCTCACAGAGCGTACAGGTTAAGTAGGTGAATCAGTGTGCACTTATGTGTTAGCAGGGTGCGGTGGTCTGTGCGGTGTATTACTCGACAATAGCCGGCTCCTGGGAGGGATGTGATCCCAGCCGCTGAAGTACACTGGCACTCTGTGTTACGGTGCTATTAGCACACTAATGCCTTCCCCAGGACTCCCCAAGGCCAGCGCGGGGCCTTAACCCGATACCACACATGCTACACAAGACACAGGATTTGCTCTCCTCTTTCTGAAACACATCTGGGATTCAGATTTTCCTGTTTGTCAACAAAAGGCCTCCTACAGGCTGAGATTGCACAGACGGGGGGACAGAATGTTGAACTGCCCACTGCACATGTTTCACTTTGTGTAATCAGTCCACATATGTCACGTTAACCCTTTCTACACCACCGTGAGGTTACACATATTATTACTTTGTGTCACAGCGCTCCTCCTGGAGATCCTCTGAAGCCCTCTGGTGGGTGGGTTAGAGGGTGTGGGGGGTTTATGGTGGGTTTAGACCCCCAACGAGTACATCTGCTCTATGACAGCTGTCCTAGCTTCTCAGTTAAAGACTCAGGATTTGAGGGATATGAATGCATTAAATATAACCATTGAATCTCTTTGACAACCCAAAGCTGGAATGAGAAGTATTTGGAAGGTCACAGCCTCAGTGTGCCAGCTTACACTTGATTTTTAACAGTTCATAAAAAAAGTGGTTTTAACGTCTTTAAGGGATATCATGGTATCATTTAAAATCTAAACTGTATTTACACTTATTTTGAAGTCAGAAGTACTATTAGATCAAAAACTGGGAAATTTCTTGGTTCTTTCACTTTACAACCTTGAAACAGTCTGTAATGGCTGTAACACATTCACCAATGAAAGCACTTCCATTCAAACTATTTAATCCAGCCTCTAAATGACTCAGATAGTTGAATTGCCAAACAGCATTTCAAAAAGTACCCCTATAGAAATGAACCGTATAACAGAAACAGCTGTGACTCTGGTCTCCTAATTGAACAAAAATGGCATTATAAACAGTTTATGTCTGGCTGTCTTGACCAGTTTTTGTTTTGGTGCTTGTGTGATTTAGTAATATTGTTTGTCACATTGTGTACCAAACTCACCATTCAAGGCACCAGATAGTCCAATGAACAGACCCCTCAGGTAACAGCATCTCACAGTTTTATTTCAGTGGATTCTGGTGGCAAGAAAACAAGAAGAGGAATTCTGCAAAAGTTACCTTGTCCTGTTGTCTGAAGCTTCTTAGTCAGTCTGTAAAAAACAAGTGCTTTTAGTCACTCTATTTTAATGAGACACATTTGCCACTCTGTACTATGCTACAGCCCCCAGCATTTGCTACGAGAAGCTCTTTTTTGAAAGGGATGAAATATTCAATGGTGTCTATTTCGATAAACCTATTAGTCATTTAGACAAGGGATGTTCACTTTCAGTCATCCCTGCCAGGAAGCAACAGAATTACAAGTTGCTTAAACATAATGTTCATATTTTTATTACTTTTGGCCTTAAATACTGGTGACATGTTATATCTAAGCCCACCACTAACAGGGGCTGTTGCTCTGGCTGTTGGTTGCTGCTATAATGCTCTACTACCCAGAGATAAACAAGCACAGATAACGGACGTGTGGTGTGGTTTGTCAGTATGTTGATCTAGTAAATGTAGATTAAGTTGCATATTGGCGGTTTCTGGTTAAACTGACATATAACCACTCAAGCAAAACAATAAAGAACAAACGCAGACATGCAGACATTAATCTGCAAGGAGAAATGAAGGTTAGTGGGGCTAGCTTTGCTAATCGTAGCCACAACCCAACTTTATGCTGATTAGCTATTTTGTATAAAGTGTGCTCACTTTTAACTGTTTTCTTGGTGTCTTCGTACCTTAAGACTGGTCTCTTAGTTGAAGTTTGAAAACAGGTTCATGTTGTTAGTCTTATCTAGTAGTAAATAATTAGGGATAATAACAAGCCATAAAACTGCTGCAATGTTAAGATGGAACATCTGCAGGATGCTTAACATTCAAACATTCTGCAGATGTTTGTTACTGCAGAGATAAACCGCCCTTCAACATTCGTCTTGTCACGTTAACTCTTCATGAACTCACATCAGATGCCTTTTTAATCAGTGTAAGAAACAGGATAGAAAGCTTCCTTCTGCTCAGCTGTGTTTATATCAGTGGGATAATATTCCTCTTCTCAACTGTTCCCTGGATGGATTTTCTGATTTAATAAGCATCTTTGCGTTTTAAATCCCAAGGAAACATAGCTAATTAACCTTATTACTTAAAGGGACAGAGCATCTCCCCCATCAATAAAACGACTTGCCTGCCTGTTCAACAATTAGTCACTAAAGACAGATTAGTTTTATATGAAACAGATGAGAAATTAGATCATTGAACTGGAGGAATGAGCACAAATGTGTGGCTGTGGGTACTTATTTCCACCAAGATTTTAAAGAGCACACCTTTAAAATATATTATTAAACAGAGTGTTTTCTCATCAGTTTTCTACTGTATTTCTCTCTGTAATTTCAGTGCGGCTCTGTAGGTTACCTCATATCCCGTCTATAGATAAGTAATCAGCCTGACTGCTTTTATCTGGCTCGTGGATCAGCAGGCAGTAAATACATCCATGTGTCAGCAGCCTGTTTGACTGACAGCCTGTCACTTCCTCTCTGTCATCATCCCAGGGAGCGCAGATAGGATCTGAACCAGTTTGGTTGGACTCCTTTTGATCCAGTTTGGATAAGCCACATCTCCTCTGATGTGCTCCTAAACTGTTGGCCAGTTGCAGCTCAGATAGCGAGCCATGAAGTGAAGCCAACATAAGCTTTTGCCGTGCAGTGGAAAGTCAGTGTGCATACCAAATGAAAGAGGCTGAAAGCAGGATATCTAGTTGAGCAGTAGCTCGGTCAAAGGAGGTCAAGAAGAACACGGGACAGAGGCAGCAGCGCTTAAACTCTCTGTAAGACGAGACATCACTCTCTGCAGCACAGCATGCTTACATAAATGTCTATATTTTTTTCTACGCCTGACTGTGAGGCTCTCTTTTTAAACCGGCCAAGTTAAGCTAATAGAGGATTTCTGAGACAAATTCTGATATTGATTTTAGAGTTAAAAATGTACCAATTACAAAAATAAACTTTATCAAAGATGAGTTATAGCTTGTGGGGGGAGCTGTTAGTCATGTATATAGTCACTTGTGGTCTTAATTGCTTGTGTTGGTCATAAAGAGACATTCTTATTCATTTCAGACTGTTTCGCAACTGGCTAGAAACTCTTTTAAAGAGCTTAAAGGAGGGATATTGTGCTTTTTTGGGGTTTCATAATGTCCCTCTGGTTCCCACTTACAGTCTTTATATGATTTACTGCTCAAACTGCTCACATTGGTACTATAGAAAACTATTTCAGCCTCTGTCTGAAGCCCTTCATTTTAGCTACAGTCTCTTTAAGGTTCCCCATTCCACAAACCCCCTTCCCTCTGAATGGCCAGCTCTCTGGAGGCCTGTTGGGGGTGAAGCAATGGGCAGACTATGGTGTATGAGGCTTGCCCCTTGAACGTGTCATAGACATGCGTCATAGTTGGGGGCGGGGCTTTCTGAGGGGGAAAACAATCCTTTTCCCCCTCGCCCGCAGCATTGAAAGTGCATGGTTGCTTTTGATTTACGCTAACTGCTAACATTTCATACACTAATTCACTACAGCCAGTTGAGAGGGATGAATACCTTAAAAAATTGCTCTAATAGGATTGGATTCTTGTCCGTGTCTTATTAAAGAGTGAATGAACGATCCTACTCACTCCAGTTCTGAAGACAAACAAACAAAATACACAAAACCAAATCATGACAGTATCTATAAATCTGAATGGCTACCTGTCCACCTGTCTGGCTCATTCAAGTTTTATCTCACTCTGTGTCTCTGTTGTTCTTTCAGGTGAGCGTCCATACCAGTGTCCGTACTGTGACAAAGCCTTCAGCAAGAATGATGGCCTGAAGATGCACATCCGCACACACACTCGAGTGAGTTTCCCCCTTTTCCATGTCATTGTTTTTAAGAATTGTTATCTTTCATACTTCTTTAAACTGTTATAATTGTAAAACTTTCTTCTCCTGCAACAAATCACTGACAAACTGTCTAACTTTTGACAGCATGCTTTGATTCACCACTCTCTGCTTTCAGAAAGCTCATCTGTCCAATTTTATAGCCAAAATGTTGCATATTTACTGAGGTCGTGAAAGCGCAGGTGTGAATCTAATGTTGTCTATGTTGGGCTGCTTAAGTTTCAGGGTCCTGGTTTTGTGCTGACTGCTTGTCCTTGCTCACTCAGACACCTGAATAAAATGGAACTATTGTTCAGGTTCTTATTAACACCTGTGCTTTCCCTCCTCCTCGGGTCAAAATGTATACTATAAAACAGCCCTGTGATAAAGAACAGGAGACCTCTATTAGTCCCTCATTGTTGGCATGTAATTGCATTTTTTTAGAAGTATAAAATGAGTGCAGTGGATGGAAGCAGATCCAGAAAAAGGGATGCTGACCCAGTGCCAGGTGTCACACTGTTGTTATAATTCAATCCGGAGCTTTTTGCTTCAACGTTTCTTTCTTTCTTTCTTTCTTTCTTTCTTTCTTTCTTTCTTTCTTTCTTTCTTTCTTTCTTTCTTTGTCTTTCTGTCTTTTTGTCTCTGAACTGCAAACTTTGTCCAGAAAGGAAAGTCCTGTCTCCTCTGTGTCTAATAGATGTGACACTCCCTCCTTTGTTCAAAATGAGGTAATTCTTACATTTGCAGGTTCTTTCATGATTCATGTAGTAATGCCTGAAGACTGTGTGTGTCTAAAGGGCAGAGAAAAAAATAAATGACCTTGCCTCTAGAAGAATATTCAAGGAAATGCTGTTTTAATTGTTTAAACATGAAATTATTGAAGGAGAGTCTTGCTTGTTTTAAATTTAGAGACTTTTGAATTTTAGGCTTAATATGTCAGACAGCTGGCACTGGATGCAACCTTTGCACGATAAATGTGCTCGTTTTGGATGATTTCTTTGGAACTAAAAAATTAAATAAATTATCCTGTTTGGCTTTCTTCTGCTCTTGTTCTTTTTCTTTTTGACTGTTCAGCTCCAGTATCTGCCATCACTACAAAATTGATAACAAAAAATCGTTTTCAGCAGAGAAAAACACAGATCTCTCTTCTCGCTGTTAAACTTTGTCAGCCGGCGTGGTGTTGTCATAGTGACTTCAATGTGCCATAAATCAATCCATTCCTGTCCGACCTGATTGGGAAGCTGAGAAATAGCATTTTGAAATAACCTTTAATGGTGCTGCTAATCTCATTTCAAGTTATGGATTATTATCAGGCATATATCTAGAGTTAAGACTTTTTCCAAGATCCCTTAAAAAGTCCTTTTAAATATCGACTTGGATACAAACTGACCCAATTGAGGCAGCTTTGAACCTACAACTCCTGTGACCTGCGAGGTAGAATCAGTGTTTCAGTGAAGAGAAGAAAAAAGAGGATTCGTACATCAAAAATTTGTTTTTTTTGTCAGGGAATACTTCTGTTGTATTTCAAGAAAACTAAAATCTGAGCCTGTCAGTAGCTTCTGTATGTTTACATGCACCCCTAATTTAATCAGAATAATTGCCTGATTTACCAAACAGACTCTGATCACATGGCAGCTGTTACAGCCTTTTTTCTGCTGCAGGCTGAAGTAAACACCTAAACAATATGAAAACGCCTTTGTCGACTTTTAGTGATTTAAAGCCCGAATATGTAAAAAAAAAAAAAAAAAAATCAGGTTTGAAACACAGAGATCCCTGTTGATGTGAGTCAGGGCTCGGGGTGGAGACGGGAGAAGGTAGGTTTCTCTTTGAGTGTTGTGAGGTCACTTCTGGGTTAGGACAGCATTTATTCCAGCATCACTTTCAGATGTGCTGAAGTTCTGCATCAACCCTCTACACTTCCATTAACTCCCTGTGAGCATCTGGACGTGTGTGTTGGTGCCACTTTTGATGAATGAGACTTAATAAGTGTTTCATCATACATTTCCATCATTGGTTGTTACAGCTATGACTGTGACAGTGTCAGCCTGTCAGCACGGTTCATTTCACAGATCTTTCTTTAATGTTGTCCAGAGCTCGGCGCTCTGTTTTAAAGTGTGCTGATAATGGAGCGATCTGCCTGCCCAGGTCGACGTCTCTCAGTGCACACAGGCAGGTATAATTATGGAGTGTGCTGCTGATTAAACCCGCTGATGTTTGGATCTTAATGGTCTCAGATCTGTCTTTGCTCACAGCGCTCTGAAATATGGGCTGAACAGTTACAAACAGCAGAGCCAGATGAAGTCACTGTCGAGCAAAACAAATGTCATTGAGCTGAAAGAGCTGCGGCGCACTGTTAATGTACACGATTAAAGATGGATGCGTTTGGAGTTTGTGTGTTTGGACCACAGACCACATGACAGAAACACTGAAATGGAACACATTGCACGGTGATATGAACTGATGACATTTTGGATATTAAGACATTTTTTTTATGTTGTTTTGATCTCTAATGAGGATGGATGTGACTTCATGTTTTAGAGTATTGTAAAACTTTATCTTTTTAAAATATTCTGGAGATGAAAGGCTGTTTCATGTTTTTGACTACAGCGTTTGAGCCTAACTGCGGCTGTCAGGGACAAACTTTTTTTTCTTTGATAAGAAAAAGTCCGACTGTGGCTGTTGGTGCCGTAACTTTAACAGACAAAGGCATCAAATCAAAAAGAGGAATGGGAACTAAAGTGTGGCTTATTCTTTACAAATCTGTAAGAGGCATTTAAGAACAGATAAACAACTCTAAGATCTAAAAAACCAACAATGTGATCAGATGTGGTGATTAACACATGCCACTGAATGTTCCTTTTTTTTCCAGACACAGGCTCTGATTTTAATCTGAGGATCTGTCAACACAAAAGAGAGGACTCCCACATGGATACACGTTTGTTTAAGAGTCAGTTTTTCCTTTTTTCAGCCAGAAACGTCCCTCACATCACCTTTCTCAAAGCTTTGCTGAAAGCTGCCATTTCATCCTTTTGAACAGTCGTGGCTACACCTCGCCTCACTTTGCATGCTTCCAGTGCTCGTCTTGTGATTTTTTTAAAATTAAGTCTCTGTATGCTTTAAGAGTTGGATCTCGTAAGCCAAAATGTTTCCTTGAAGAAAAGTTTGGGAGCCAAAAGAGAAGGTTGTTGCTGATCTAAGCTAATTCAACTGGATCTCTATAGAGACCCTAAATTCCCATCACCAGAAGCATCTGTGCTGATGTTGTAGAGAAAGTGAAAGAAGAAGGATCCAAACAGTGTTTTCTTGATGAAATGGATCGCAGACAACTAAAATAAATGCATACAGGCTTGGTAGATTTGAAGTAAGTCGCTATATGTTTTTTAACGTATGAAACGTGTTTTGATCTGGATCATGGGGATCCTTTCTCTTGAAGCAGGAGAGGAAAAGTGGACCATCAGACTTTCAGCTGAAGAACTTTAGTTTCTGTTGATTTTGAACAGAATTCAGGGACTAATTGTTGAAGGCAACATCTTTTTCAAACAACATGATATCAAGATGAAAAACCATCAAATAAAACACAAGCTATATTGGATATGTTTCCTTCAGAGTACTGAAGACTTAAATGAAAGACTTTCTTAATAATTGTACTTTTGTTTAGTTTTAAGTTTTGGTAACACAGAACACTTTCATTCAGTTGTCTTTTTTTCAGAGCCTAAAAAAATGTAAAAACTTGTCCAGCACTTTGTTAACCTGCTGAAAAAATACTTACAAAAATAATAAAGAGAAAAAAATCAGCTCTGAGGATCAAGACTTCTTTTGGAGATGTAATAAAAAGTGACCACCATTGTTGGTGTTGTTGCATAATTCACGTCTTAATAATGAAGACCATTGTTAGCTGGAGCTGTTTGTTGATTTGTAGCTGCACCTTAAAGCCTGGTGGAGCACAATGACTTCCTGTTTGAGCTTTTCAAACACACACACAAAACATTAGCATGACACATGAGACGTGAGGCCGGTCTGGAGTAAATAAACCTAACTCCATCTCTGCATTTATAGACGTGCTCTGTGCGCAGAGTGGTCAGATTCAGGGTCAGAGGTCACCGAATGAACAGCTGCTGGAGAGTGAAGGGCACTGGGTACAGATGTTCAATGTTACCGGGGTCACAGTGATGCATTCTGGGTATACCCCTTCACCTAAGTCCATCCATGTGTTTCTTGACCTTTGACCCCTGACCTTGTGTAGTTTTTTTCTTTGTCATACAGGAACCATTCATACCGTATGGAAAAAGAAGGCCTTCTTGGAAATTTGCATCACACAGATCATGACTGAGTGTTTCCTCGAGGCCGCTTTCTCACACACACACACACACACACACACACACACACACACACACACACACACACACACACACACACACACACACACACACACACACACACACACACACAGGCACTCGCTGCTTTATTTTCACACACACACACACCCCTCTTCATTCAGTCACACAAACAGTTGCATACTTAAACACACACACACGCAGTGAACCTGATCTTTACCTCCTTTTGTATCCTGTGTCATTGGGCGCTCCTTGCCCCGCCCACATGATAGCGCCTTTCCCAGGACCCTTACTTCCTGCATTCACCCCGTTCTCATGACAACTAAGCTTCAAATGGGTAGAGCCTTTTCGCTATCAGCCAGACTTGTCAAAAACAGCTTCCCAAAGAGTGACACAGAGAACAAACTCCTGCTATCTGCACACTTCTCTCTTCTCCTCCAGTCTTTTAGGTGGCACCGCCGTTTCCCCTCACACTGCGGGACACACCCACACACACACATTTACACACACAAACACACCCACAGTGAGATAGCTCCTGTGACTGACACTGAGGCGGGCCTCCAAACGGCACAGAGGAAATGTTCTTTGGTAAACTGATGAGGTGTGGAGGCAGAGGAGTGATATTCTACAGCCGCAGAGAGCCCGCACTCTGATATATGTTCAAAGGGGTTTTCTGCACCCTGTTTTCCTGACTCTTTTAAGGAATCCATGTGGTTTTGATGGCCCCTACGCCGGTCATTTCCTCCTTACTGCAGGGGCTGTACTGTCTTTCATTTCATATCTTCATGAGCTCCCAGGGAGAACACCGGGTGTGAAGTGAGAGAGGGGGATCCGTCTCTGAGAAGGAGTTAGAACGCAGCAGAAAAATACCATCATGACATGTTTTTTTTTTTCTGTGTAGACGGAAAGAAAAATATGTCATGGCATGAATGTAGCTCAAAAGTTATTGAACTGAAGTTTATAATTGCAATCCTGGTCTATCATATAACCCACATTA
This sequence comes from Labroides dimidiatus, assembly GCA_030710495.1. Lineage (NCBI taxonomy): Eukaryota > Metazoa > Chordata > Actinopteri > Labriformes > Labridae > Labroides > Labroides dimidiatus. Next base: position 25,172,803 of record CM061146.1, read on the forward strand.
TGATAAGCAGGCTCATGTTTTCTGTTTGGATTGTGATCGCTGGATGTTTGTTGAACGGTTCACATTTAAAATCGCTGTCTCTCTAAATCTTTTTGCTGCTCTGGTCTTTAAGGGGGCTGCACGCTGAGCCGTTTTAATGAGTGTTCAACCTGGACCTGATTTATTTACTGAGGTCTGCTCCTTTTCAACAGCAAACTTCAGTCAGTAGAATTCAGTAAAACAACAAGTGGAGCAGATTCAGGTTGAATTTAGTGTCTCTCTGACACTCCTCTGCAAGGCTTCGAGAGGCTGCCAGCTGAGCTGCTTTACACAACTTGTTTTCCCTCATACGTCACATTCGATGACTTATATTCTTCATTTGGTTCAGAGATGATGTTAATAAAATTTGGCGTGACTTTGAGCGGTAAGAAAGTTATGACTGCGGGCTGACGGGTGGGTTCTGAGTTTATTTCCTCTATAAAATTCAATCTTTCCGTATCCAGTAAAAAGTTTTTATGATATAAACTTATCAGTCAAGTATGGGGATGATTTTAACACTAAGCTTTGGTGTGAATGTTTGTATGTGTTTCTTGGATATTTCCACATCATGTGTTTTCCACTGTGCTGTTTGTTTTCCCTACAAGCACATGTGTGTGTTATTACACTGCTGTTTGCCATAATGGACACAAACGGACATCTTTAGTCCATATGTGATGAAACCAGGGATATACTGTTTAATGTGTTGTTGTGATGTACACTAGCGACACTGACTGACCACTGTGTGTGTATGTATGTGTGTGTGTGTGTGTGTTGTGTGTGTGTGTGGGTGTGTTGTTGCAGGAGAAGCCATATAAATGCAGCGAATGCAACAAAGCCTTCAGCCAGAAACGAGGACTGGACGAGCACATGAGGACCCACACAGGAGAGAAACCTTTCCAATGTGACGTGAGTGATTCCTGTGTGTGTGTGTGTGTGTGTGTGTGTGTGTGTGTGTGTGTGTGTGATGGCATGAGGCCAGATGTGGAGAGTTAGAGAGGGGTTTGGGGGGCTCAGTTAGAGGCAGATAGTGATCTTGCTTCTCTTGAGGGGCCAAGCGGACTGATCTCACGTAAACACATTGAGAGGATCAGAGGCAGAAATTACCGTCTGCTTATAATGCTGCAGGAGAATAATTACTCTCAGAGACTGGGAAGGGTGTGTGTGTGTGTGTGTGTGTGTGTGACTGGAGATGTTGTCCATGCAAGGAGCAAACTCTTTGTTTTATCACCGTTCAGAGTTGGAAATGTACATGAAGGGTGATTAACACTGTTTTTCTCCTTTTTGTTTTAAAGGCATCGACTGCTTCTCTTTAGCTCTAAACTAACCCAGTCTTATAGAAACTTTTCAACATGTTTGTTATTAAGCCAAAGGATTGTGGGTGAGATTCTGTCCTATCAGAATGAAAATGATGTTTTTGTGTTTGTCTAAATCAAAGTTTTTCAAACTATGAAACACACCTCCTCATGCTAGAAACAGGGGTGTTGTAGTGGGAAGGTGCAGAGTGAAGGATTTGAGGCAAAGACAGATGGCATCCTCCATCTCTGACATCATGTGAGAGTGACAGGTGCATACAGAAATGATAGTTGAAGCCACTCATCAACTTACAGCTTTAACACATAGTCACTTCCACTTCGTTATCACATCCTTACTGTTGATGTTCATGGTAATTTAACATCTAAAACACCCTACTAGCTCTGAACTTCCCTCTTTTAGGAAGAAAACAATGTCCTTTGAACAATGTTCTTGGGTTCAAATTAGTTTCAAGGTTTGCAGTAGTATTTAATTAAATAAATTATGGGATAGTTTTCTGTATAGACATGAAGAAGCTTAAAGATTCTTGACAAATGCAATGTATCATTTTTATGTGGACGACACCTTTATCTATCTCTGTTCATCCTCACTCACTCAGGCTTTTGAGTTTTTACAAGTTGTTTTCAGTGTCATCCAGTCTCACTTATATGATCTTAAATTGGTTTCAAACATGGATAAAACCAGGCTCATGGTTTTCCTTCATACGAATGTGCTACCACTGAACATTATAAATATTCTAACATCTAAAGGAAATCCTATAGAGCAGGTTTCAAATTACAAGTACTTGGATCAGGAGCTTTTATTTAAAGCTCATATTACAAATCTTGTCACTAAATGTGTGAAGCTTGGGCTCTTTTTTAGAAGTAGATTCTGCTTCTCTCTCAGGGTCAGAAAGAAACTAGTGACAGAGACCTTTGAGCCCATTCTGGACTGTGGGGACATCCTTTATTTGGATGGGTCTCCAAATGTCTCCAGTGTCCATTGGACACTTTTTTTCATTCGACACTGAGATTTATCACTGGCTGCAGTTTTTTCACCCATCATTGTGAACTTATGTGAAATCAAAATTTGCCTTCTTCGAGTGAATTCAGATATGTGCACTGGCTGACCCTTATTTGTAAGGCTCTATTAGGCTTGATTCCTGCATTTGTGTGTTTAACTGCAGAGAACCATCAGTCATTATGCCCTGTGTTCAGCACTACATTTGTTTCATCTGTTCATCATGTAAGAACTAAATTAAGAAAAACAGCTTTCAGACAGCATGAAGTTGTTGACCAGTGTCTGTGTTTATAAGATCTTTAAGTGTTGTTCTATTGTTGTATTAGAGCTCCCGCAGTTTTAATTGGAAGAACTTTGCTGTTAAGCTAGGCTGTCACTTCCTCGTAACTATTTCTGATGTTCCTGCTGACTTTTTGGTCAGGTCACCCTTGTAAAAGAGATCCTGATCTTAATGGGTTTTTATCTGGTTAAATGAGCCTAAATCAATGAATACGGCAGAGTTCTGAAACAATTCAGCCCTTGTTTATATGGAAAAAGAAAGAAAGAAGTTAGAGATGAGCAGATGTCTGTACCAGGTTGTAGACATGTTTATCTCTGCTGTAAAATGGACATTTTAATACAGACTCTGGGGTTCTCTTTTCTAAAATCCTTCTGTAGTTTACTTTAACCTGAGTCCAGTCCAAATGCCAGGCTTTGATCTGCCGAGTCCATGACAGATCCAAATATCTTGTCACTCTGTGAAAAAAACAAACCATCTGTGTTCTCAGATGTTTCATCTGAGTTTAGCACCCTAACCTCAGTCATTGGCATTGCATTGAGTGGTAACCCAGAAAATGTGCCCATACCTCCACAAACACTCTGTAGTTGTTGTTTGAAACCACAGAACCAGTGTCCTATTCATCGCCACTGACGCATCACCAGAAAGTGTCTCCCAAGTTCCCTCCAACATTCATGTGGATGCTTCCTGCAGCCATGGAGGAAAGCTGCTCATGTAAATAACTCTGGGCTCATCCATTGAAGATAATAGAAATAACATGTGGATATTATTTTGGGTTTGGATTTTGAGACAGACAAAATCATCACATAGTTCCTGGAACATTTTCCAGACGGGCTAGAGGAGCTGTATGAGCAGCATCTGTCACAGAGGCTTTGGAAATGTTGTAGCATCCAAAAACATCTGTGCAGCTATGAGATGAGGAGGCCGACTCTCATCAGCTCACTTTATCCAATATATATAACAACATGCCAACTCTGGATCAGATCTGTAGATTGTTTGAAAAACGTTTAACACCCCTTTGACGGTAAAGCTTTAAGGTCATCCACCCAGAACAACGAAGACAAAACAAATCCTGGAAAAGTGGCATATTCCAAGTGGAGATATCACAGGAATCTTCTTTTTTTGAAGCTTTAATTTTATTCCGTTTGAGAGTCTTTTTTGGGGCACAGATGCAGACTGTCTGAGATTTTCTGAATGTATTTCATCGCTCTGCAGCTCTTCACAGATGGAGTGAGGAGGACACATGCTGTGATCTTCAAGCCGTGCGTTAAACTGCAGCTGAACAGCAGCCAGAGGCGGATTATCATGATTGATAGAGGACGATGGAGTCATTTGTACAGTGTAAAATGGCTCATTTATGATGGATGTTAAGTTGCATACATTCCCTCTCACTGCTGAGGAAGAAAAAGATTTCTGTCGCCAAGGTCCACAGTGTGTGATTTACAAATCACCCACAAACTCTGGCTGTGCCCCGGTTAACTTTATGGAGAGGTATACTTTGGTAAAGATTTGGGGCTGTCCTCTCTAAATCAGCAAATCCAATCAAAGTAGAAAAGACCCAGAGGTGATATGTTTTTTTTTGTTTTTTTTTTTGTTACATGATGTATATTACACAAAACACACAGGAAGGGCAGGCAAAATTAACTGAAGACGTCTCAAAACAACCTTAACCGTTATCACTGGTTTTATCGCAGGTGTCTTGTTATATTTTACTACTTTTGATAATTTGCCATTTAAAACACAAAAAACATTTTTGTCTATTATTAATTTCTGACTGATACAATCACTTTATGTTCATTCTTTACCTCTTAAAGAGGGAGTTTGTGCTTTTTGTAGTCTTCATACTGACCCTCTTGTAACCCTGTAGAAGCTTATATGATTATCAGCTAAAATAAGAATCGGTTTTCCTCCCACTGGTGTTTTAGAAAACACTTATTTCAGCCTCTGTCTGAAACATGTTTTAGCTGATGTCTCATTTAGGTATTCTGCTGCATAAACCCCCTTCTCTCTGATTGGCCAGCCCTTCAGAGGTTCATAGGGGCAGACCTTGGTGTTTGAGACCAGCTCCTCAAAGTGTCATGAACCAGTTAGGATACTGTTATGCGATGACATCATCAAGATCTTGTGCTAGTTTAAGAAAATAGTCTACTGCTTCTGTCCTGATGAGTTTACAGATGGATTTAGTGATTTTTTTTTACAACATATGGATATGGAGCAGTTTGATAATCTGCACACATTCAGTCTGAACATCCAGAATTGTTACTTTATATCCATGTTTGAAATATAGAGACACAGAATACCTCCTCTTTAAAAAAAATGGGCCCCTCTACACTGAAAATTTGTTTGTTTTAGGGGCTGAGCTGCAGGGATCAGCTTTTAATTTGTTCTTAATTTTCATAGTCTTGCACTATTGCAACAGAAATCACAGTTATTATCCTAATAGTCCTGAACATGAGAAAAAGCTAAGAACAAAACCCAAGATAAAATTTAAACTTGAGATTACCTCATGTGCGAACTGCTAACTTTAGCTTTAACTATAAAAATTTGATGCAAAGTGATGCATAATTTGTTACTGCTTTACTGTCGGGGTGGCAGCTGGCTCTTGTGGAAAACTTTGATAAATGTATATCATAACGGTAATACCTGAGTCTCATGCTGGCTGATGAAGGAGTTTAGTTTGGCTCTGAACTGTAAAAAAGAAAAAAAAAACAACATTCATCCCTTTGTTGAAAAGCCAAATGTAATTCAGCCTGACAGGTTGGGCACAGCCCTGTTATTTGCTGTAATCACGACTCCTTAACTCCTGTGTTTGTTTGTGTTTCCTTAGGTGTGTGACCTGTCATTCAGCTTGAAGAAGATGCTCAGCAGGCACAAGCTCACACACAACCCGAACCGGCCCATGGCAGAGTGCCAGCTGTGCCACAAGAAGTTCACCAGGAACGACTACCTCAAAGTGCACATGGAGAATGTGCACGGAGAAACAGAGAGCTAGAGCCAATTTAGGAAGCAGGGTTGGAGAATGTTATCTGATGCTGCAGATAAAGCTCAGTCTCCTGCACACTCATACAAGCAGTGTGTCTTTTACATACTGTATATGTAGATGGATAGATAGCAGAAACTCTGTTATTAAAGATACATACATGTAGAAAATGGGAAACATTTGAGCAAGATGGAAACATGGCTGTTCATTTTTTTTGTCATCATGTTGAGATATTGTTTGAGATATTGTTCGAGCAGAGCCGCTGTGTCTGCTCACAGAAATATTGTTTTTTTTTAAACCAGTGTTACTGTTCCAGCTGTTTCAGCCTGACCTCTTCTTCTCTGACAGTCTCTGACCAGCCTTACTGTACATGTGTCCTGAGTCCCTGTGGAAGAGAACATCTCAGATCATGGATGACCTTTGACCAAGAAGGCCTCCGGGCAAAGTCATGACCAGCCAGTTCTGTTGGAGAAAGTCTCTGTGTGCTGCCTAACATCTCTTCAGTGTAGATTTGTTTCTCTAAAATCATACGACACTTTTTATATTCATTTGATGACTTTTTGTCTTTCTTTGTGTTCTTTTCGTGTCTCATTGTTGATTTTCGGCTTTTGTTTAAACTCTTTTTTTTTTTTTGTTTTGTCGTTCGTTTTTTGTCTTCTTGTTTTGCATCATTTTTTAATATTATCCCTTGACTTTACAACTTTATGTTCTTGTTGGTATCTCTCTTTCCAACTCTCTCTTTCAGTTCATTTGTGGTCTTTCTCAATTTTCTGTTAATAAGCATCTTTTGGTTGTTTGTTGCATAGAGGTTCAGTGTGTCGTATTAAGTGGCATGTAGCGGAACAGACTTTAGAAATAGAGTATAATATTTAGAAGTGTGTTTAAAATTGTTTTATTATGTAGAAATCAGGAAACACCTAATACAAACCTAAGACAGTAGTCCAGTCTGTGTAACACAGAAAAAATGTGTGGATAATGTGCTGAGAGCAGCCAGACTTCATACATATATATATATATATATATATATATATATATATATATATATATATATATATATATATATATATATATATATATATATATTGTGCACAATGTTGAGTAGGCCAGGAGTTTTTGATGGTGGGTTGTTCTTGTTCTCTAAGGCTGCCATCAGTCAAGTATTGTTAAGTACTGTTAGCTACCTCCATTTCTACATACTGTACCCTCAACTCATTTGCTGACAGACATTTTCAGACCGATCTTTCAAGACCCAGAGAATATTGTGTTCTATGACTCTGTAAACTCAGAAAGTACCAAATGAAAGAGTAGACGCTCTTCTTTCATCTCTTCCTGTTTTTTTTTTAACAAAAAATGGAGAAAAATTAACTTTTACAGATACTTTTTCTGAAGCTTCATCCTTTGATCCTCTCCATGATCTCAACCATCTTTTCTGACGATCACTACATAGTGTCTCTTCAAACTACCGCGATACATTTTCTGTTCCAGTGTGAGCTGCCTGAACTTTTCCGACTTGCCATGTCTCTTTCATCTCGCATCTTCTTCTTATATCTGCGTTGATATCTCATTGAAAGAGAGCACTGCTGCCACCTACAGAAGTTTACAAGCTTGATATTAAGAGACAAGCTCCACCAGACTCCACCCCCACCCACTGAAATACATATTTGACGTATATTAACGCATTAAATGGTTGTAATTGAATTGACGTCCAACATGTCAAAGGCAGCCATTAATAATTCTTCTGGGTTTTTTTTTTAGACTCATTCTGCTTGTCTTTGTGTTTGTTTTGCGTCTCATTACTTTGTTTTCATGTTTCTTTTTTTTTCTTGTAGTTCATGAGCTCTTATGGTAGTTTTTATGTTTTTCAACTTTCCAACAACAACAAAAGCAAAGTTACTGTAAACAGAGAGGTTGGTGTGGGTCCTTCTTATCCCATCCATACCTGAAACCAAAGACCTTTCAGCACACTTGTCTTAATTTAAACCTGTGCCTGATTCTTACGTTTACTTGTTACTGTTCCATTTTACACAAGCTCTTTGTTTCCAGACATACTTGATATTGAGATTATGATTCTTCCAGTCTGTGGTTTTATAACAGAAAGGAGGAGAGGAACTCTGAAAACAGTTATTGCAGCAGAAGAAATTATGACAGAGCCCAGAAGAGAAACAGCTAAAAAGACACGGTCCTTATTCTCCTTCAGATCTACAAGTTTTAAAGTAAAAACTTTGCAGGAAAGCTAAATTTGTGTCTATATTGAGCTGATTTAACAAATATAAAAATGTCCATGTATAAGCTTCTAAGCTAAATGTAAAAAATTTGCCCTTAAAACCTTTTTTTTGATAGTTTAAAGATATAATTTGCTGAACAGATTTGATTTTTTTTGTGTTTTTATTTAAATCAAGATGATAAACTTAATTTGTTTCTTTGTTTGATGTCTGTTTTGGCGTAAAGTGTTACTGTTTCTGTCTTATAGTGTATCAGGGGCAGAGAGAAAATCCAAAGTACTGTGTTGACTTTACTGATGATCTGTTGAGTATGTTTTCATATGAATGGCCCAGGGTTATTGTGCCTTACAGTTTGTGTTTACATTGTTCTTCATCAATCATTGTTCACAGTGTTTCTTGTATTTGAATAGAAGTGCAATTCTGACCTGTTCAACCTGTTTTCTCCCTCTGTACTTTGCCTTCGACTGATGCACATTTTTACCAGCTGTTTATTCTGCATCTGTCGACTGTGAACTTTCACTTCACACGTTTGTATTTTCAAATGTATAAAACCTCATCACCTACCAAACAACCATTTCCTCCGCCTGCTCTAATTGCATGTTTGTGAACGGTTGACGTTGGGTGGTGGGATTTGAAAGGACAGCTTGGAGAGTTGATTAAAAGTGTTCAGTTGGTCTCTGTTAATCTAACCTCTATTCTTAGGTTGGCAGTCTGCTGGGAGCGAAGGCTAATTAAGGCTCTCTCTTTCTGAGGCCACAGTCACCACCCGCCTGATCTGTAGAGCCACACACCAAAGAGCCTCTGATGGTTTCTCTCTGGGACTCGTTCTCACGTCCGTCCCCCCCTGCAGAGACTCTCAGGGTTTGAACTCTGTGAGAATCTGACGAGCTGTGAGCCATTCAGAGTTCCCCCAAAAAGGCTGCAGTTTACGTCTTACCATGTGTGGTTTGAGAAAACATCACCAGTACAGTGTGTTTATACTAACATCTTTGAGTGTGATGTTTGCTAAACAATTAACCATCTACCTCTCTTCATGTCTGGGGCCTTTGTTTGTTGAAATTGAGAGTGTGACAAAGATGGTCCAAGAAGGACTCAAACACTCGACTTTCTGGGTTAATAACAAAATAGGCTCTGTATTCTCAACAGTGTAATGACAAAATATCTACACAAAATCACAGGCTGAATGCTGAAAGCAAAAAACTAAGTCGCAAACAATAATCACAGACAATCCAAATGACAACTTAGGCCCTGTTTATACAACAATACTTCACAGCGTTTCACCCGAATACTCAGAGAAAAAAATCTGTGTTCACACGGAAACGCTGATGGACTGAAAACGCTGTAGTATGCATACAAGACCTGTAGGTAGCAATATAATTGTAAAGTCGTTTAGTAGTCTACCGCCAAAGAAGAGGCGGGCTGATCTTCTGATGTATGTATTAAATACGTCCTATCTGAGTGCAGAAGTGGAGCAACAGATGAACATTTTATTGAAAGGCAGTCAGCAGATCCAGCAGCACAAGCACAACCCGGTAAGTCTGCCATTTAACTGTTGTTGTTGTCCGGATCGCAAAAGTTCCCACAATGGAAGTGGAATGCACACGTACAAAACGGAGCGTGACGGCTCGCTGTTTATACGGCAACGGAGGCTGCAGCGTTTCAGAAAACTTCCACTCTGGAGGGTTTTGAAAAAGTTGCATTTCAGGTCGGCTGAAATGGCGTTTCCGTATTAATGAGAAGCCGAAACGCAACAAAACTTTGGCGTTTCACCCTGAAACTGTTGTTGTATAAACAGGGCCTAAGAAAGTTTCTCACTGGAAAAAAACAAAACAAGAGACAATGAGGGGCAGAAAAACGAGAAAATACCAGGGCAGGAAGTGAAGTGATACAAAACAAGAGGTGAGACGTAAATACAAAATAAAACCAAAAATTACTTGCATAAAAAACAAGACTGAAGTTGAAAGGTACAAACTTATCACCACCAACAAGACGTGAAAAAGTGTAAACTGAAGACAACGCCAATGGATGTAGCCACCAAGATGTCACAGATTGGTCATCATCCTTTTTTTTTTCTTCTTTTGGAAGTCACATTTGAACAGAAAGTTTAAAACAGGTTAGATCAGAGTACCTCATTTTAATATCTGCACCCACCTTACAGAGACAGATTATGAATACAAACACTGATATATTAATTTCAGCACGCAGATCAGCTGTGTTGATGTTAGCCAGACATACAACCCTTGCATAACACTTAAAAGTTTCATAAAATTAAAATCAATGAACATAAAAAGTCTAATCTTTTATGTTTTTCATGAGCAGAAACAAGAGACCCAAACTGTTTCCCTCCACTTATTGAAGAGACAGATTTTTGCGCTTTGGGATTGTTTTGCATTTGCCTGTGTTCTTCAAGTGGTGGTTTGAGGAACTGCAGCTGTTCTACCTGTGGTTAACCTGCCATCCCTCCGCAGCTCGGCTCACCACAATGCCTCGCAGGGCGTGGCCGGAGTCTCCCAGCCCCGGGGAGCCCACGCTGCCTGCCAAGCTCGTGCTGCCCACATTCTGCTTGTTAGTGGTTTGAGCCCTCAGGACAAAGTGACGCACTCTCAAACACAGAGGCTTTCACACTGCATCTTGTAAACAGTAGTATTGTTAGAGGGATTTCCAGCAGTGGGATGTTATTGTCAGCCACATGTCTGTCTTAAACTAACTGACAGGTCAGATGAGGTGCTGAGATGTCTGTTTTGGATTAGCACTCTGTCTCTCTGTCTCTCTCTGTAACGATGTGTGCTGGCTGTCACCGTCCATTTCTCTGCTTTTCCATTTTTATCTCACAACATTTGTTTTTCTCGTGGGATTTTCCCAGTGACCCACTGATCTCGTCCTCCACTTCAGTCAGACTTTTTTTTTTCTGCTGCGTGCGTCCCGTCCTGCTGGGTGTATCAAGCCAAAAGCTCCCAGTCAATGTGTTTCTAATTACATGTTTTTACTGGAAGCCCTGGTTTCCTGTGTTGCCTCCACGTTTGTGAGTGTGACCAGACCGGCCCCAACCAGCGTCCACAGAGCCCAACGCCAGCCCCGCCCACTGCCAGGAGTATCATTACCACGCTGGGTCGGTTTGTGGCAAACCGCTGTCACGTTAGGAATGACACGGACACGCTTGTCTGACCTCTGTGTTTGCCAGTGTTTCCACAGTAACAGGTAGCGTCCCCTCAGCTTCCTTTGAGCAGAGGAACGTGGAATGCGCCCGGTGCAGAGTGCCACACGGAGGAATTTTAACAGGAGTGGGCAGGGCGCGCTGGGGTAGTCTGGATCACCCTTTCAGCTGTGATGGATGTTCCCTGAAAGCCACATTTCCATGGAAACAGACTGTGGTACTCAGGCACCCAAAAAACCTCGACGCTGAAAACCAGTTAAAGGTCAAATGCTTGACACAAGGCCATCAGGCCTAAACTGGAAAACTCTCTGTGAAAGACACACACACACACACACACACACACACACACACACACACACACACACACACACACACACACACACACACACACACACACTCAGACATAGAGTTGTGTTTGGCTGCTGGAACACAAGGTGGTTTTAATTTAACGTCCAGACTTCACTCCAGGCAAGATAGCAGTGCATCAGGTCAGGTGGGCAGGGATTATTTCATTAGGAGGAAATTGGTAAAGGAACCATTATTGTCCTGAAACGTCTCCCCTCACCCTCACATTTGCCCACAGCCAGAGACTTTACTATTACTCCCCTGAAACAGAGATAAACAATAACAAACAAACGATAGCTCTGACCTTATGAGAGGGACGAGTGCTCAGTGAGGAAACCATCCTTGTTATGCTCTCCTGTTACGCTAACAACAATTAAAAACAATTCACTCAGGATTTTCAAGTATAAACAAGTGCTATCTATCCAAATTTAATTAAATGCATGCAAGTAACCACTGTTATATAAGTCTCATCCAGGTGTTTCACCATGAGTACAGGTTATGAATATTTCTAAGGGCCTGTGTCCACTACTGACATTTGTCAGTGGCAGCATCTTCCAACTGCGCTCACACTTGGACCGCAACATTAACAGGATGCAATTTTGGAATGATTGATTTATTTAACAGGAATAATTACTCCAAAAAGATGTTGAACATTTTTTCTGTTGCTGGTTTTGGGGAAGCTTAGGGAATCCATCACAGGCACTTCGAGTCCCCTTAGAGTCCTGTGTATAGAAGTAAAGAAGGAAAAAGGTTGACAAAGAAGGGGATGGAGGTGGGATGTGGGATGTGAGAACAAAATGAATTTGTATAAGTGCTGGAAGAGGCCTGGTTGAGTTGTGGTTCTATTTCTGAAACCTAAAATATATATATATAAACACAGTTGTTCTGAGGCTACAGTTTCAGGTCTATAGCTGCTGCTAATGTCAGGACAGTTATTTTTCATTGCTGTTACATGTTCCTTGTAAAATGTCCTCAGAAGAGCGATATAAAAGGAAGAAGTGCTGTGAGACAAGTTTTGTGACTTATTGAGAGTTTGTGCCAGTAAGAAATGCTCTGGGTGCTCGAAGCACAAAACATGTCATAAATGGACACAGGTCCTAAAAGTGAACACCTAAAGAAAAGATCAAGACAAAAATATGACACTGGAGTCTGCTGTTGTCCTTTAAGCCTGTTGTTTTGGTTTTGGAGCCCTTTATTTAGCCTTTAGTGAACCCAGAGTCTCTTGTTTACATTATGTTTAAAACCAGGTTTATAGAGTCTGTCTGACTAAAATTGGATTTTTTTTAAATACATGTAAACATTTTAGTCACACTTTGGGAGTGCATTATTAAAGCAAAGGCATGACTTTGATGGGTTGTTTTGGAAAATCAGCTGCTGCACCATAAAGAAACACTCAACTGCTGTGATGTCACTTCACACCGCGTCACTGTTTGTTGAATAGTTGCATGAAAGAAATGTGTTTAGCAACAGGTTGTCACTTTCTGGGATATCATTTGACTTTTGCTCAGTTCAGGGTCTTGTCCCTGCGTGGGAAAAACAAAAGACAGAAGTATGATTTTGCTTTTTAGTTCCTGGAGAAAAAGCTCATGAGGCTCAAAGTTCCTGGTATTTGGTGGTGGGAACACATCTTTCGATTGCTCGGAACACTTTCATGGTGTTTCCAGACACAGGAGATCTCTGTTGTCAACAGTTAAGCTCCTCAAAAACCTTTCGTGCTCAACCCTCAGCACTGAACAGCAGATTTAAATCAGCAGGTTAGCATGACTGAAGCATTTAGCATCTGGGGAGCCACATGTTTCCCTCAGGCAGGGCCATTTCTTACACATGCACAGGGCCCCCAAGCTACTAGGGGCCCTCAAAGCTGGATGTTCAGTCTCACCTGAAGAGCCACCGAATAATATGACCTGTCTTTATCTGGCTGGTGTTTTTGTGGCATAAATTAAGTCACCATTGTTCGTGGAGTGACGTGTTTGATGGGAATGATTGATAATACCCATCATTCCTGTTAGTAAGGATTTTAATGACGAACAGCAATATGGTATCAAAACAAATTTATCCTTGTGAGGCAGAAAAACAGAAGAAGAAGAAGACAGAGGACAACAAATAGTGTAAATGTAAGCCATTTGTTCATGATGTGGGGTGAAAGGGGGAGACGTAATGCCACGTTTTAGCAAATTTGTTTATTAATTGTCCTGCTAGCTAGCTCAGCTAGCCATGGATAAAGTTAGCTGGCTAGGATATGTATGCTCATGAAGCTTTAGTGTTCGCTTCATGAATGCTGGATGAAATAAAATAAACATGTAAAAGGACTGTGCTGCCCCTTCTTACTGACTGACTTGGGGCCCCAAAACAACATCTTGCAATGCTAGAAATGGCCCTGCCCTCAGGAGATAAGTTATCCGACCCATGCTTAAAGATAACTAAAAATACAGTTTAACATAAGTGCTAATGTTATTAAAGAGGAGAATCGATGTGTCGTCGTTAAATGATAACATCCCTCTGCTGCTGACGGTTTGTTTCTGCTGCCTGCAAAAGCCAAAATCATCAGTTGATTCTGGTTTTCGACAGCTTCACCACGCCAAACCAACTAATGTTTCCTTCTGGGAAATAAAAATTAGGAACACATTTGACCAAATTCTGCTTTCTATGTGGAAAGAGCTGCAAAATCTAAAAGGAGGATGTGTACTGATGGGGAAACGGCACGGCCTGGTTGTTTACGTTTAAGTGCCTGCAGGAAATGGAACCACATTTAAAGCACTGGAGCACAATGGTTCCTTGGACACAGACTCGTGAGAAAGACAAGAAGTCGACAGTGTGCAGAGGTGAAAAGCTGGCCAGGAAACGCTCCAGAAGAATGATGGAGGATTGTCTTCTTTTCCCAGTTTTGTCCTCTTTGGGAGGTTGTGAGTATGACTCAGCCCGGGCCAAGTATAGCTGCTAACTCCAATAAACAAGACTGTTGACTTTTTCTGACTGTGAGGGTAGACGGGAGATGAAAGGCCCCTCACACAGAGGCTGACTCTGAGAGACATCAGTCAGTGTGGCGGTGCACCTCAGCAGCGTCAGTGTTGGTCACTTCTGTCAGCAGGCTGTAGCTGTGGGACATCACTCCTCAGGCTCATTAGAAGTACTGCGCTGTCCTCACTTTATTCTCACTGGGTCCATGTCTCGTGTCTCTTTTCACGAGCATGTGCTGCAACAACAGAGCAGATACAAAAAGAGGACAAAGTGCACATTTATGATCTGGGATCTTGCAGGATGCAGACAAACAGCAGCAGCCTGACAGAAGTGATGAGGGAGCTACTTTGAAAGCTTTGCAAAAGAAGAAAACACCTCACACCTGAGAGAAACAAAATAGATCAAGGCTGAAAAGATCTGTGGCTTCTTTAACAACAACAACAAAAAGATTTAGAAATAACAACTTCAAAAAATAGTGTCTATATTATGTACATGGGAGATAATAAGAAATTTTAACAATATGTGTGAAGTGAAATTCCTGCAAAACATGCCAACTGTTTAAATTTATCCCAAAAAGGTCGCACTTATCGAAACGTCAAGTAAGTTCACTTATGCAAGAAGCAAATATATTAATGATTAGTTATCGTAATTCAGAGGCCCCTGTCCCGGCCACTTCCACCAGCTCATCTGGGGGGATACCAAGGCGTTCCCAGGCCAGCCAAGAGATATAATCTCTCCATCGTGTCCTGGGTCTACCCCGGGGTCTCCTCCCAGCTGGGCATGCCCGGAATACCTCCCCAGGGAGGCATCCTCACTAGATACCTGAACCACCTCATCTGACTCCTCTTGATGCGAAGGAGCAGCAACTCCGAGCTTCTCCTGGACGTCTGTGCTCTGAACTCTATCTCTAAGGCTGAGCCCAGACACCCTGTGGAGGAAGCTCATTTTGGCTGCTTGTATTCGCGATCGTGTCCTTTCGGTCACGACCCACAGCTCATGACCATAGGTGGAGGGTTGGAACGTAGATTGACCGGTACATTGAAACGTTGCCTTCTGGCTGAGCTCTCTCTTCACCACAACGGACCAGTTCAGCGTCCACATCACCGTCCACGCTGCCCTGATCCATCTGTCAATCTCTCGCTCCATTTCCCCCTCACTCGTGAACAAGACCCTGAGATACTTAAACTCCTCCACTTGGAGCAGAGACTCTCACCTGACCCGGAGTGAGCAGTCCTCCCTTTTCTGTGTAAGTTGTGATCATCAGTGTTAATTTTTTGTATGTTTTATAGGAGCAAAAAATGTACAATATACTAATTATTTAGTTTATTTTGTAAGACAGTCAGATGTTTCACTCATCAAGAAATTTTTACCATGGTTAACGTTAGATCATAGGTGTCAAACTCTGGCCCGCGGGCCAAATTTGGCCCGCAGTGTAGTTATATTTGGCCCGCGAGGCAATTTCAAATTAATATTAGAGCTGGCCCGCCGGTGTTATACAACAGTATTTGTTTTCAAATTTATTAGCCTGTTAAGAAGCTAATTTTGACATTTACCTCAGAAGGCTGCAAACAGAAAGGAGGCATTTAATATGCCATTGATATGTTTATTATTATTATTATTATTATTATTATTATTATTATTATTATTATTATTATCATAAGTAGTAGTATTAGTATTAGTATTAGTATTAATAGCAACTCGATTTTGCACGCCTGCACTTTAAAGTTATATAAGCCTTGCTTGTTCAATATTCATTGTTAAATCAAAACTTGTTTGGTTCCATATTAAAAGCTTCATTTGTTCAACCTTGGCCCGCGGCTTTGTTCAATTTAAAATTTTGGCCCACTTCGTATTTGAGTTTGACACCCCTGCGTTAGATTGATGTTTCTTCAGCGTGATGATACTCACTTCATCTGTCACTTTCTCCGTGGCAGAGGTAAACTGGTATCCCTAACTTAATGAACTAAATGATAACCAAATAATCAATATTTAAACAGGTGGTCTGCTGTGTGATGGTTGCTTTTTGCATCTTTCCGTTTATTTCGATCTGTTTCAGCAAACCAGCTAAAAACTCCTCACAGGAGCTTTAGATGGATTGAGACACGTGGCAGCTGTTCATCAGCTAAATGAGGTTTAACTACAAGTTTGACGACATGTGGGGGACTGTGCTGAGCCTGCAGAGGTAAAAGAAACCGAGCTGATGCTGACCTCAGCTGCAGAAACTCAACTTGGCAAGAAAAACAAATAAAAAAATAAATAAAAAATACAACAAAACAGAAAATCCAATAAGAAACTGCAGTTTGCCAAGGTTCAGTGCTACCCACAAAGCAGAAAATGTCTCTCAAGGTCTGCCAGACACCAAATTCAACCCATTCTTTGTATTAGTCGGTGAATATTTGAGCGTGCCGTGCAAAAGGCTGCAGCCTGACTCGTCTTTCTGGTTGTGTCCTTCCCACTGAGAGCTGCTCAGGGATTTATTGTTGGGTGATTAGTGATGACAGAGAAGACTCAGCCAGTCTAGCCAAAACATTTGTGCAAATGTGATGATAGATGCTCCATAATTCCTCTCTTCTCTCTGTCTCATCCTCCCCTCCTCCCCTGCTCCCTCTGCTGTTATTGTGTCAGCCCTCATAATGTCGGCGGTTTGAGGAGACCTGCGTTACACACACTTCACACAGCCCAACACAAATAACACCAAACTCCTGCTGGGCTAAAGAAACAAGAGTAATGAGTGCAGGAACACACACAGAGGGGGATTCACAGTGTTTAGACTGTCACTAGAAGAAATTAAAGTTTGAAACTTGGCTTTAAAACTTTCAAAAGTAAATATGAAACAGCAGAATTTTAGATTTTAAAAAAAGATGCAACAAATCTTCTTTTTTTTCACTGATGTGTGTGAACAGCAGTGAGCAATCTGAGGAATTAAAGCAAACTGGTGACATAACATTGGCCTTATTGTCCCCTCTCATGCTACAGCTCTGTTTTGAATTTGGCCCCATGTTTGAAATGCAGCGCCGTGTGAGTGTGGAGAAACCAAATACCACAGCGAGGGTCTGTTTCCCGTCAGAGAGGCAGGAGAAGCAGCACAGAGATACACACCTTTCATGTGCTGATTTAAGTTTTGGTCCAACGAGCAGCCAAACACACACACTAAAACACACACACACACATGAACATACAAGGATGCTAACTTGATGCAGAAAGGCCCCCAGTGTCTGCGGCTCTGCTGAAAGTGTGAGGTGGGACGGGGATCTGTCTGAGCCCACTGAATTAGCCACGCTGAACCTGTTAACCTAGACCACACACACGCACACAGAACACAACTCACACATATGTGCGTGCGCTGAATGATAATTCCCCCGTCGAGCAGGGACATCATGCGAGGGGAGTGACTGTTGTCAGAGTGAACAGCTGCTCGAGCCAAAACACATCCATCTTCAACAGGAAGTTATTGGTCAAACAGATCCGATGAATGTGTTGTTCCTGTCATGTTGACCATGAGCATATCTGCCTCCCACACACTCTCCCACACACACGCACACACTCATTCCCCCCAGCATACATACACTATAAACCGAGCGTGCATGTTTGTGTGCTGACTTTCTCTTCCTCACTCCTGTTAACAGAAACTGTCGGGAGGACAATCAAGGCCATGGACCTCTGGATAACACGTTCACTCCCACATCCGTTTGTTTTCAGCCATTCACAGGAATAAAATCCCACAACGTCTTAACAAGTATGGAATTATCACATGAAAATTATATGAAAAAAGTTTGAATCATTTCAACACAAAAAGTCTCTGTGAGGAGTTTTCAGGTTGTGAGGATTCTGGATTTCCAGGGGTGAAAACTACATTTCCCATGAGCATCATCATCCACTGTGGTACAGATATGTCCCACTTGTTGTTGAATCAAATGAATGATGCAAATCTTCTTTTTAAATCTACTTTTGATTGTTCCAGACGGCTCTTCACAGTAAAAAGGTCGTCTATATATCTGTAGCTACAGTGCATCATTAGTTAATTTATTATAAACGTTTTTTTTTTTAATCTTACCCACCTCAGGTGTCATGATGTGAGCTCCAGTGTCATAATTAATGTCTGAATAATGCACGTATGCACTTGTTTTAACTCATAAGTCCTCAAAAAGCAGTTCAGCATTCACGTGCCAACATTAACTCTACATTTCATTCATAGTCGTTAAGCTCTTTCAGCTAGTAAAGCTGAAGTTTCTCAATCTTAAACAAAACTTACAAAAAAAAACAAAACAAAACAATTACACTGATTGCACTGGTAGATACTGTTCCTGGTAACAATCCACAGCTGCATTTTTAGCTGTCCTCGGGGTTCAACAGGAAATCTGATCGTAAATGACGTACATGTTGAATATTCACTCTTTCACATTTTCTCAGCCATGTTGTTCTCCAAACAGATGGGGAAAGTAAAATTTCCTCTAAAAAGCCTCACAGAACAGAAAAGGTTGAAAGGATCATTGAAGGACCAGGACCAGCAAAATCTCAGGACTTTGGAAATTTTTCTTTTTGGAGCTGGGAATCAGTCCCAGTTTATCCCTGATTGTCTCAAAGTGAAACACTTTCATGAAGAGCCTCCAAAGCATCAAACTCCTGCCACGAGAAATATGACACCAAAGTGGAAGAGCCGAAAACTGCAGTTCCTTGAGAGTCCACTTGGGTCTGGCTCCAGAAACACTGGAAAAGCACATCACACCAATCAAAAAGAGCGGATCTTTACAGGAAAAGAACAGCAACAAAAAATATGCTTTACAAGTCTGAATAGCTCACTTCTCTAGCAGCACACACTGTACAGGAGGTGATTTTATTTATTTTTTATTTATTAATTTTTATTGTAACTCAGCAGTTTAGAAGATTTTAAGTTCATGAGTCTGCCCAATCAAAGGCACAGCTCTCCTGACTGACAGGCAGGTAGTAAGGAGCCTCTTTACCTCACATCACCACGACCGGAGGGAGGTTGTGTTTAGCATTTTGAATATGGCATCTAGTGACGATAGGCTTCAAAACTCTACCACAGAAACAGATGGGTGATGTCACTGAAACCATGTCCAAGTATGATACGGTCTTTGAATCAAACATGGTTCACACGGCATGGAGCGAGGAGAGTTTGGTTTGGTTAAATTCAGGAGTTCCCACGCTTCACAGTGTTTCACTTAGAAACGCAAAACAAGCAGGGAAAAAAATCTGCATTCACACGGAAATGCTGAAGGACCGAAAACACTGTAGTATGCATACAAAGCCTATAGGTGGCGATATAACTGTAGAGTCTTTTGGTAGTCTGCCACCGAAGAAGAGGTGGGCTGATCGTCTGGTGTATATATTAAATGCATCTTATCTGAGTGCAGAAGTGGAGCAACAGATGCACATTTTGTTGAAAGGCAGTCAACAGATTCAGCAGTACAAGCACAACCTGGAAAGTCCACCATTTAACTATTATTGTTGTCCAGTTCCCAAAAATTTCCGCAATGAAAGTGGAATGTGCATGTCATCAAACGGAGCGTGACGTCAACATTTTCACTGTTTATATGGCAAGGAGGCTGCAGCGTTTCAGAAAAATTCCACACTGGAGGGCGTTTTAAGATGCGTTTTAGGTCGGCTGAAATGGCGTTTCTGTTTAAACGAGAGGCAAAAACGCAACAAAACTTTTGCATTTCATTCTAATACCGTTGTCGTATAAACGGGGCCTTTATCCCACCTATGTTACAGAAGAGCTGACAACCCCCTTTTGGATCCTCACAGAGACAAAAAGATGTAATGCTGTAAAAAATAAACACCACTTTTAATGTTCTTACCAGAAGAAGATAAATATTATTTTGCCTAGCTTAATAAACAGACAATTGTATGGATTGTCCTGCTCCTGCAATCCCAAATTGGGAACCAGTGAAATAAATAACTGCTGACTGGAAACTAGCAAAGAAGAAATGTTTTGACTCTTTTTAAGACTGTTTCTGGAGTTCTTTTTAATAGCTTCCTTAATCCTAACTATCTTTAACAGAAGGGAATTTTTATTTAAAGGACAATCTTCAAGTCCTGTGTTGAGTTTGTAGATGTAGACCCTTACTATCTTGCATCAAATCACTTAGAATAGAGTGAAAATAAAAATAAAACTCAGAGTCAAAGCTGTGCAGGTTTAGACTTTCTGTGAATTCATTAAAACAGCTCATTGAGGATAACTGGTTCATATCCCCGTGTAGATCTGAAGCTACAGTGAGCACTAACTATAAAAAGCCTTGTCCCTTCATACAGTTCTCGCTCTCTGCAGGTGATCTTCATCCACACAGATGTCAGAGGAGAGCTCGGTCTGTCATGCTACATTTCTCCTCAGGAGAAAAAGAAAAGATGGCGCACATTCACGACATCAGACGATGCTCTGCCCCGCTGCCTCCGGGCTGTCATCAGGAGGAGATGATTTATAGCGGCCGTGTTCATGTTCACTTGTTGGGGAGCTGATAAAATAAGGAAGTGCAGATACCTGCTCCCTCGAGCTGCTCTGTTAGACATCAGCCTTGATCCCATAACTCCAGGAGCCCGGCCCTGTCACGCTGAAGAATGAGTGAGTCGGGCCGGGTTATGGAGCAGTCAGGGCCTTCAGATTCTCATAAATTACAGCCTTGTTATAAATAAAATCCTGACTGAAGAGTGGAACGGGGAGGAGAGTGTTGAAATCCAGCAGCTACTCACGAGGCAGAGCTGAAAAAAGACTGAAAATGAAGTTTTTGTCTGGAGCTTGATTCACTTTTCAAACAAAAATCAAGTTTTCCTTCCTTAAAATGAAAACAAGCTGTTATTTAATGTATAAAGCCTTGTTTATATTCTCTGGTTTCAGCTTGTGTTGTGTTTTGAGACAGTTTACCTCCATGCCCATGAATAAGTCTTTGATGCACTCACCCTCGGTCTTTGTGCCTCGGTTACACACAATGATGTTTGTGTTGGACTTTCCGCTCGTTTCTCCTTCATAATGTGGGCGACCCGTATATTTAACCTCTGCACCAAACCTTCACAGCCTCCCTCTCGTGTCTTTTTTTTCTTTTACATGCACACAGTTCAAACTGATACCATCACTAAGTTACTCGTGCATGCTGCTCACACACTATCTGAGAGTTATCGCGCTGGAGGTCACTTCAAACCTTCAGATCTTCACGGTGAGTGAGCGAGGCCACTCTTCAGCTTCATTTAGCAGAAGAGCGGTTATTTATTTACTGACTTTGTTTTCTTTGCTCCAGCTCGGGACACGGCCGGCCACAGGTGCAGGCTGAGCTCAGAGACCACCAAACACAGAGTCTCTGTAAGGAGAGTAATGAACCTTCATACTGGTCAGACTGGGAGAATGGACCTCACCTCTGGGACGTGGATACGGTCCATTTAGGAGAGATTTGTGCTGAGAAAGGATCGACTCATTCATCAAAAAACGTGTACTACACCAATGATCGCAGCATGGACTGTAGGAAGGAGCAGTTTTATGTTGGCTTTGATACGTTTTAACATCCTGCTGTCGTATCTGGAGGCAGAGGAAAACACTTTATGAGACATGCCTGTGTTTGCAAAACTACTTCACTCAGACGATTTGGGTGTTTCGTGTAAAACCAAAGCATTAGACTGATACACCTTTTCCACCAGTGCTAGTTCGGTGCTAGTTCCAGGTCTGTACCTGAATTAGCACCATTTTTTTTCTGCTTCCACCGACACAGCATCAGCTCCAAGTGTAAAAAAAACCCCTGCAGCTTAGAAAGCACCAAATCTTTTCCGAGCCAGAGTGAAGCACAGACTACATCAAGGGGAGGGGGCGGGGTTACTGTGACCAACAATCAGTGCGGAAAACAGCCGTTCATAAAAAGAAAAGCTGCTGTAAGAATTGTCTGTTTCCTCATTGAAAAGTCAAATTGGGAGTGAAATAAATGCAGCAATGCATTAACTCTTTTTTTTAGATCAGGTCTATACCTTATTTTATTTAAAGTAAGGCTTTATGTTTTTTTTTTTCAAATCATTCTTAAAAAGAAAAGCTGCTGAGCGAGTCGTCTGTTGTCTTTTATAAACACACACACTAACAGAGAGAGAGAGAGAGAGAGAGAGAGAGAGAGAGAGAGAGAGAGAGAGAGAGAGAGAGAGAGAGAGACGAGCACTCTGTGTAGCACACAGAAAAAAAAATGTCACAACCACCACAAGACACCCAGATAAAAAGAAAATTTCTGCCTCTCTTTAACCTCTCAAAGCAACTTTTGTATTGCACCCGCCCCCCCGGAGCTTGGCTCCAACTCAGCTCCTTGCTGAAGAAAAACCAACCCTTTTTTTTTTGGGAAGAATGGGATTAAAACCAATCAAGCAGTAGCACTAGCACTGACACTGAACTAGTGCTAGCGCCAGCTTGGTGGAAAAGGGGGAACACTATCAAAACTTTACTTTTCTGCAAATCATACACCGTCTGAAGTGAATGCTCAAATTCAGCTCCTTTGGTCTCTGTTAAACCTGTCCTTCACTCATTTGTTTGGACTGTTCGAGGCTGCTGGTGGACTCACTGGGTTTTACAATATTTCTGGTCCTCAAAGTTTGCAGTAGTCTGCTGCGCTTTTGGCCTTTACTTTTCTGGAAGTCATAAGCAACCCTAAACGTTAGTTTATCTGACTGTCAGAGAGTTTTCAAAACAAAGTGTAATGTGAGATAGCAGAGGTCTAAACTCTGGTTACGTCTGTCAGCCTGCTTTGGAACAGGATGCTTCAGAGGGGTCTTTGTTTGGAGTTGGTGTTCTGTGCAGAGCCGGTGTTTGGAGCTGTGAGCACGCTCTCTCCCGGGTCACCTCTGCAACGGCTTTTGATTCTCCCTCTTTGTTCTCCAATCACAAACGTGTTTCAGTTTGAGTTTCATTAAAAGCATGTCCTGAAATCCGATCCATCTCTTTGTACAGCCGCCCAACAGGAACAGCGTGCGACCTAACTGGAAGCAGATCATTCTGCCCTTCATCAATGGACCCAGCTACATGTGTATGTGTGTCTGGGTGAGTGTGTGTGGTGTTCTGTAACACACCTATGCTGTTGTGTGCAGTGTAAGTTACAGTATGTAACATATCTGTTCTTCTTGTGAAACACTAGAGTCCAAAGAGTCACTCTCTCTGTAGACGTCTCCTCTGACCTGACAGCTACGTTTGAGCTCTGTGCATGACATCATTCACCCTTCAGACGTATTAATGATTATTTCATTCTCTCCTCCTGCCAAGGTAACACCCTGACTCTTTAAAGAGCACAGCAACACACTTAGAAACATTTTCCACAGGAAACAGACGCTTTAGGTGGCTGTGTTACTGCCTGTTCAGCCCACACGCGCCAAGTGACCAGCAAACATGTTTGAGACCTGATGATCTGCTAACAAGCTGCGTCATTCGTTTCCACATCCAGGATTGTTTTTTTCAAATTCAAGTTAATGTTTTTATATTTTTAACTTAATTACCTTAATACTGACAAGTCTTTATTGAATAGTGAAACATTAGATATATTCTGCTACTCATTCCCAATCACTAAGTTTTAAACATAAACTCTGTAAAGCACATCAGTAACAATAACAACTCAAAAACGGGAAGCTTTACCCAGGACATGTAAGCAAAATATTCAGTGTATATGTTTCACTCTCAATGTAATTGTTGTATTTTTCTATGAAATGTTGTGAATATGCTGATGATATTCAGATTTTCTGCACTACTTTGGACATGTTAACAGGATCTACAGCAAGATTTGACCCAAAAAACATCAGGGCCAGAGCTCTTTTTGGAGACTATGGTACAGGCTAAATAAAAATCTAAAATGTCCCCATTTAAAAGATGAGGGGCGTAGGTGAGGACTGTGTGATTGCATTTTTCCACACAGATTATTTTCTGAGAACAAATAAAACCTGCACAAACCTGAGTCTTCAATGATACTGGGAGCATAAGAGCACAGTTCTGACCAGTGGAGGATTATTCAAGTTCTGGATGCAGACTCAAGTCCAACTTAAGTTGTTTGTTTCCGGATGTTCCATGACATGAATGGACTTGGACTCGAGCACTGATGACTCATGCTCAGACTCAAGAATTGACTGCATTCAGACTTGTTCTTTCTTAAACAATGATGAGACTCTGTGAGACTTGGTGACTCTACAACAACAACTTTTCTTACTGAAACGTCTCCTCCATTACTTTGTTGTCTTTATGACACAGTGACCTCTCTAAAGCAGGATGGTTTTTAATTCTAATTCTACTTCAACAAACTCTTATGGGCCTGAGAACCAAGTAGGCAAGGTCCTGTTCAAGGTTTTTCTTGGTCAAGACTTTGCCTGAGATCAACTAAATCAGTCTGACTTTTAAGGAACTTAACACGCTTAAACTTTCATAAAAATTTGCATCAGGAGTGTTAAAGCTGAAATTCTATTTAGTGATATAAATGGCTCAAAATGGCTCCATTACCCCTCCAGTAAATCTACAAACAACTACTATTTTATTTATTTATTTTTTTAACCTACATTAACACAACAAAAGCTGAAATTCAGGAGAAGTTTTGCCTGCTTTAGGGGGTCATACTTAGATGAACTCCTCCTAAAGTTTTTGTCTGCTTCATCTCAAGTTTGGTCAATATAAGGAAGAGATATTAACAAAGAAAAATATTCAATATTCAATACTCAAATTCATGTTTGAAAGTGTGAAGGTGTGGCCGCAGTTAGTGCTCTAATGTGCATCTTTCACTGTGAAACAAAGAGTGGTCTGACTTGAGATGCTTCAATGTGGCCCAAGCTTCATCTTTTTGGACGACAGTTTCCCCCCTTTCATATATTACACATCACAAAGCGTCTCATCGTTGCCTCCTGAAAACAGGTTTCACTTCTCTGACCTCAAACACAGAACAAACGAGGTGTTAAGGACCTTGTTGGATTGCTTCCATTTTGATCTCCTTTTATTCTCCACCTATTAAGAAAAGTGATCCCACAACATCAGGGCCAGGGCTGTGTTCAGAGTGCACTCATCAGCCCAGAGCTGTGGAACAGAAACCTCTGTCCTCTTTTCACACGGTTACAGGAGCTTCACATCAGGCCTCCTGGGAACGGAAAGTGAGCAGAGAAATGTCTCTGCAGCACATGTCGGGAAGAGCTTCCAGATGTGACATGTCAGCATCAACGACACTCAATGACGAGCTGGAGATGCAAGGGGAGGAGGGGATGCGGGGGGTTGATTGACTGACTGACAGGCTCTCAGCGTGAATGAGAAAATCACTCAGGAGGAGAAAGAGAACAAATAATCATTTCTTGGGTTGCAACTGAACGCTCTCAGGTTTGTGGGAATGTTTTAGTGCCAACATGAGAGCTGGTTGTGTTTGGAAGAAAGTGAGAGAGATACACACAAACATAAATACTGTCTGTTTACATCCTTTAATCACAGACCAACCTCACATTTATGAGCTCGTCTGGATGTGCCAAGAAAAGGACATCAACATCTTTTGGTTCTGGGCCAAGGTAAGGTTGGTAAGGTTGGAAAAAGTGAAAGTTACAGCTTGAAATCTCCAGATTCTCATGCAGTCACACTCCTTCTTTACTTTTTATAGTTGCTATTTATAACCCATTTAACTTATTTGTTTACAGCAATTACCTTTACTCATAGTATAAGATTTTAAGATCAAAACATCCAGAATAAAAAAGAATCTTAGTTCGCAGACGAAGTCTTGTTGTGCAGAAGTCTACGAGGAAGCTTCCGATGTCTATGTTTATGCTCTTTATGCTGATGATCAAGCCCATCTGTTATTGTTAATTCATGGTTAAAGTTTTCAGAGCTTTGACATTATTAGACTGAATACTTACAAAATATGCCTGTTTGTGCTGAACTTTGTTTCAGCCTCTTAATGCACTCTTAGGTTATAATCTGAAGTTCTTCAGATGACTTCTAGTTCTCTGACCAAAGCGCTAAAGTACTCGGTTTTTCCCACAAACCAGTTTCAGGGATCTCATAACCAATGTCAACTCTGCATCCTGTTAGCTAGGACAGAGGTATCCACCCTGAAAAAGACAGGCTTAATTTGTAATTCTAAATTTAAGAGTTAAATTCATTAACAGAAATGATGAATTATGACAACAGATGTTTGTCAATGACCAATTTTTACATGATGAAGACAGAGAGATAACGAGCTAATTCACT
The DNA here is from genome assembly GCA_030710495.1 of Labroides dimidiatus. NCBI lineage: Eukaryota > Metazoa > Chordata > Actinopteri > Labriformes > Labridae > Labroides > Labroides dimidiatus. Next base: position 25,199,239 of record CM061146.1, read on the forward strand.
GATGATAAAAACACAAACATGACGGAACAAAAATGTTCGTGGTGAATTGTCAGACATTAAAATCCTTGATTTTTTTTAATGTATGTCTAATCTGTCAAAATACAAGTGATGCATTTCTGTTACAGACTAACTCAGTTAGCGGAGAGATGCAGTATTAGCTTGTACTTACCTGGCACCAGTGTTAGGAATAATGTTGTTAAAAAAGGACATCACTTACACAGTTATTGTTTCCAGTAATGGGAAATCTGATTAATTACTTTTCAAACATTGGTGAAATGTGGCGAGTGATTATGCACTGATCTGATTATCAGGCACAGGACAGGATGTGCAAATAAAACACGTTTTCTTTTTCCTTCTTTGTTGAGGGGGGAGGGGTGACAGACACATTAGTAATGATAATTGGATAAACAATTTCATGGTAAGCCAATCATACTCCTTTTTGGCCGAGCTGGTGCGTATGCTAGTTTCAAACCAGTTTCTGACGTAGCGCTGGTCCTTTGTGTTTCCACTGACAAAGAACTGCAGATGATCAAAACTGGTGCTTAGCAAGCATCAACTCTTTGCTGGGCAAGGGCAAAGCACCAGCTGTCAAGGACGGAGGGTGCTCCCAGCGCCATCTCTCTGTTAACACCACCCCTCCTCGCCAACCACCACCACCACCACCGCCTGCTTTTCTTAGGGAGAATGTGATCAGAATCAACTAAGCACTAGCACTTGCACCGAATGAGCACTGGTGGAAAAGGAGTATCAGTGCCAGAGTTCAGGTTGGTGGGTGTTGTTCATACCATCCTCAATGCACTGAAACTGCTGCACAAGAGAAGTACATGCAACAACTGTGAGTTATGAGCGGTCTGTCAAGTTAAAACTGGCACGATGGAACTACAGGCACTCATTACACCAACATCATTGATGTATAAAGCAAGAACATACATGTGAAGTGTACATTATAACCTAGTGCAAAACCCACTAAATAATCAGAGATTCTTTTACATATTTAAAGTTTTTTTCTTTAAAAAAGTAGTGCAATAATCACTTTCCCTGGTAACTGAATAAATTTATGAATGAGTAATTCCATTACTTATTCAATTACTTTTTTTGGGGGAAAGTAATAAGAAACTAACGTTAATTACTTTTTAAAAGTAATTTGCTCAACACTGCCTGCCACAGATTATTTATAGGTACAAGTTCTCACTTCCTCCATGCATCTTTAACCCCCTGTGTAGATCAGGGACAAAACCAACCAAATGCAAACCAACCAAAAAACTGGCTGACATCAGTTTAATATTTCAGGTTTGTTTAAGACTAAATTTAAAATAGCTGCCAAAATTAACACTGCTAAACTCAACAGTGGCTACAGTCATCTCTCAATCTGCAAAACTGGACTACAATTGTCACGCTGGCTAATAGGCCCAAAGAATGCATTATGCCTGATGAGCTTTCTTGATTTTACAACGTTTATCAATAAGAAAAAACTGCTGGTGATTTTTAAACTTCACAGTTTGAAATGTGCCTTTTATTTGCCAGATTCTCTCTTAAATTATTAACATGCACTGGAAAAAGATAAAGTGTTACAGTTGCAGCTTCCTCTGTCTACATTTAAAGCATTAAACGTTGTCTGTGAACGTTATCTGTGAAGTGCAGAGTCATTTATGGGACTCATCTGAGGATTCTGTCCTGTGTTAATGCATGTATGGTGAATCAATGCAAACACGTGTGTTCATTACTGCACACAGTCACTACAGTAGAGTTTGAGTCTCTGTGAATACCATCACTGGGCCTGTGGGCCATATGTTGTGTACAGTCTAACCAGAGAGGGGGAGCCCAGCTGCAGGAGTGGAGGCTGCTGGAATCCTAAAGAGAACACTTCCCAGCCAATCCGGGCGATGACACGCCTTCAGAGGGGATCAAACACAAGTGGAAGAAGTGCTTTGGTACCTCGTCCAGCTCATTCACCAGGCTGGCTTCATTACCTTTAAAGGCAAGGCTTGGATTCAGGCTCAGTCAGGCTAAATGGACGCTGGAGAGCCGATCAGGCCCACGGTTTCCTGCTGGGCACAAAGTCGCTCACACATGCATCGCTCCATATGTCAGCCAGATGCTGCTGGCCTAGGTCCCCTTCAAAGAAACAATTAGGCACAATTATCGCAACATATAAATGAATTTCATCCATGATTAAAATGTTTGGGGTGGAGGGCAGGCTGGACGCACAGCCAGGTGGTTGTAATCTGGATGTCGGTCGCAGCGGGACTTCATTCAAAGAGGGTTAAAGAAAGAAAAACCTGCCGAGCTGTTTATTCAGGCACTTGTACGTCTGGTCAAGTGCTCACCCCTCCTCCCTGCTGCATGTTCACCCCACCAGCAAAGGCATCTGTCCCTTAATACCACTTTAATGAAGGTCATTCATTTTAATGGAGCCTCATTTCAAACCCCAGTAATTAGAGCGAGAGCTGCACTTGACTGGGAGGTTGTTGAGACAGTTTGAGAGCCGGTTCTGCAAATAAACATTCTCCGCTGTAAGCCACTGGGCATCTGTACAGCTCAATCCAGCTCACAGAGGGCCGGCCAGAGTGCGGTTCAGCTCGGCGGAGAAATCGAAACCATGTTCGAGAGATGAAAACCACATTTAGCTAAGTGGCAAGAAGGATGACAGGTGGCCCGAGCATGTTCAGAGGATAACAGAACAATCAGGTCTAATCGGGTTTGAAGGGTTGAGAACATGAGGAGGAACTGAGGAGTGATACGGTGAGACTCTGATGTCAAGTGTTTGTCAGACTGCAGCTGAAAACTGCTCGGCTCAGTTAGGGATCAAGCTGCATTATGCTCCATGCAACTGTGTGTGTGTGTGTGTGTGTGTGTGTGTGTGTGTGTGTGTTTGTATGTGTGTGTGTGAGAGAGAGAGCCTGTGAGTGTGTGTCACTCTAAAGAGTTGAAGAGAGTGTAGAAAATAACGCAGAATCTATTGTGTAAAGAAAATCATGCCCAGAGCTCAAATGAAAGACTTCCATGGTGATTCTTTTAACTTCTTTGCTATGATGGAGGGTTAGAGTTGGATTAAAACACTAAAAGGTTCATGCTTTTATTCCTCCTACCATAATGTTTTTTTAAAGATCTTTTTGGGTCTAATCTGTGCCTTGTTATAAGCAGTTTTAGTTTATATTTTCCCATCAACCCAATTCTGGAAGTTAGTTTTCTTTAACGAAAACAGAAATACTTCTTAGCAAACACTAATTCGTGTCTTACTGAGGTTGTAGGCAGCAGCTCAGCTCGCGGCCCCTGAATCCCTGATGAGGAGCATCAGGATAACACTGATTTTTAAAGAGAAATGGCTTTATTCATTCGTTATTGTCGGTATGAGCCCTGGAAAAAAAAAAGCTCAGCTCAGCTTGTAGCCAAACTAGCTACCATACACTGTATAATTAATGTAGGTAGCCTCTGCGACGTCACCCGTCTGTTTCTTAAGAGGATTTTTGAAGCAAAATGGCTGCTGCGGCCGTATTGGAAATGAGGTGGGCTTTGAGTCTCCACAGTAACAGCCATAGGGCGCCCGTCAGTCACATGAGCTGAGCTTTGCCTCTGATTGAACGAACTGGCAATCTTAATATTGTCTAGACTGCCGAGTTAAAAAAAAAAATTCACTTCCAGTACTTCTAAAGCCAGCCTCAAGCTGACACTTGACAAACAGCAGATTTTAGCACTTTCACATTGTCTCATATTTTCAGACCGGAGGTTGCCGCTTGGTCACTACATTAAAGAGTGTGAAAGAAACACCAGAAAGGACCATGACTAACCTATAGATAAACTTAAGCAAAAAGTCAGGAAAGTCTTTTTCCTTTTTTATATAATTTATTTTTTGTAACAATGTGTCTCTGCAACAAATCTCATATGGTTGGAATGCCTGTTTATTTCTCTTAAATGGGAAAAGAGTCAGTGTCAAACAGCTTATTTTCCTGTTGACTCTTGTTTTTGAGCTTCTGGTACCTCCAGGTGCCAACAATTAGGTGCTTGATCGGCCAGCACCTGTGAGCATGTGTCAGTGGGTGTCTGAACCAGAAAGCAATGGGAGGAAAGGGTGCAGAATGCATGGACAAAACAAGAGGAGAGGTTTAGGTCTGTTTTTTAAGGAATCATGGGAGGGGTGCGGTTGGTGCGTGGACCTGCTCCTTAAACTTTGCTATATAGCATCACTTCACCATGACATCAATTCTAACAACCAGTTTGTGACTTTTGGAGAGGAGGGGACCTTATGAAATTTTATTTCAGAAAAAAAAAAAACGTGTTTCACCAACCCTCTGCCAGATTGTCATTGTCACTCTGCTCCTTGTTTATGCTCTTCAGCCTTCACTCCTTGTGTTTGATTGCCTGTTTTGTGACCTTTTGGACTGGATTTGGGATTTTTGGATTGTACTTTGAATTTGTTTGCCTCTTTGGGTTTGAGATAAGAACTTTGCCTAAAACCTGTGCATCATTAAGTTGACAGTGTGTTTCCCATCTTTTTGTTGTGTTTTGTGAGCCAGGTTAAGATGGCAGATGGCTCATACTAAACTTTAAAACTAGCTAATAATCAACATTTAAAAGCTGAACTTGTTTTTGCAGCCTCATGTATGACGTTTTAATTCCATCTGACAGCCTTTCAAATCATTTATCCTGATAAATGTGTTCTTTTTTTATTCATATCGCTCAGTCTGTTTAGAGTCAGTGTTACATGGATGTGTCCCAGCTGTACCCTTCAGCACTCAGGAACGATGTGAGGACGTTTGGTGAGAGTGAGATGAGGTTAGCGGCTGTGGATGGTGCATGTGAGGCTGAAAGGTCCCAGCAGGGATGTGAGGAATAGTGACATCTCTCTCTCTCTCTCTCTTTGTCTCTCTCTCTCTCTCTCACACACACACGCACAAACACTGTAATTTATTACACTCAGGTTGAAGGATTCTCTGACTTACAGTGTTTTAAATTTCTCTCTTCCTGTTGCTGTCATTTGAAACAAATTCAAATAAATATGTAAATGTGAGAAACTCTCACGTGTTCCATATCAGCTAAATTGAAACCAACTTCCCGTGCACATGGTAGAATATTTCCCCGGATAATTTATGATCTCAGGTTGGAGAGATCCATCTTTCTAGGTGTGTCATCTACCCAGCATGCTTTGCTGCTTCCTGGCGTCGGATGGTATAATGTTGATGTATGATCTGTGAAGAGGAGCCTTGTTTTATCTCCCGCGTAGTGACATGGGACGGTTGTTTTATCTCCTGCACAGACTCATGGGACACTCACCTTGCTCCTCTCAGCCTATCAGCCGGCCTGCTGAGGGTCTGATGAAAGCACACGGCCACCTTGTCCAGATGGCAAACATCCATCAGAGGAGCAGCACGTCAAACGGTGAGGGCAGGGCAGAGTCATTCTCAGGGCGAACAAAGGGTACCTGCTCGGTCAAACAGGGTTTAGGTCTGACAAACACCTCAGCAGTGCTGGAGATGTTTGGACTGGAGCTGTTGATTCTTCTGAACTGGTAAAGGATGTGTGATGTTTGGAGCACAGCTGTGATTTAGGGTTTGGGTCTCATCATCTTAACCTTCAAGTGCAAAATCATCAAAGATAAGATGAATGCTCTTTCCTTTAGATATTTTATGATGATTTTATTATGCTGTAATTTTGAAATAATTATTGAGTAGTTGACACTTCACACTTTTTTTCAAAGCCACTTGGTCTGTTAATCTTTCATTTCTATTCATGTCTTTTAGAAGTAATAAGTGGTAGTAATAATGGGGTAGTAGAGATTTTAATGAGCTGTAGAAGTGGCTCCAAACCACTGAGCAAAATTAAGTCAATTAAAAGCTTGTTTGTGCTGCTCACAGTTATCAGAGAGATGAGCCTGAAAGCCAGTAAAAAGCTCATCTTGGTTCGGTTTGTATTCACTAAATTACCCCATAGAGTATATCCTGCTTTAATAAACAGCTACTTAGAGAAATAATCTCTAATTTGGTGCAATTATTTAACAGTCTGGTAATCAGCCTAACTGTAGGCTGTTTTACCTAACAAAACACAGGTCATAGTTAAAACCCTTCAACATGACCCACAGGTGTGTTTCCTCCACATGCTTGATGGAAAAACATGTTGGGCTCATGGTTTATGTTGTGAAGCAGTCCTAGCTATAGTGAAGTTCAGGTCCTAGACCTACTTTGTTGGATTAAGAAGCAACCCCTCAGTTTGGATTAAAATAAATCTGCTTTAATTTTTATCATGTGGGCTTTGTTGCTTGTTGGGATGAGCTTAAGGACAAACTTCCTCAACGTTTGGATGAAAGTTCTGATGAAACTGAAGCACAAGATCACAGAATCTCCAGTAGTGTCTAACATTAGCATCAACAGTCATTCATTCCTTCAGTTGAGTGGTTATTTGTCAGTTTTTCCAGTCACAGCCTACAGACAACTTTATCTCTGTTTACTAGATGCCATCAGTTATATGGACTTGTTTACATCAGGGTTGTAGAGTTTTAAATGGCCTGGGATCACTTAAAAAAACTTCTTTTTTTTGTCTGTGCATCTCTTGTGGTGGTTGTGACATTACATTACATTACACAATTTTTAACTACAGGAGGTCACAGACTAATGAAGCCAATCCTTGGACAGGGCCATCTTGGTTATGACGCAGGCTTTGAGCTTCCTTTCTAACAGCTATAGGACGCCCGTCAGTCACACGAGCTGAGCTCAGCCTCTGATTGGACAAACCCATAATCCTTATATCTCATAAACCCCAGAGTTAGAAAAAAAATTCACTCACTGTACTCACTGTGTGTGTCGATAGCAAAATTAGTGTTTCAGACCCAAGCCATTTTTTGAACCAGGCTGTAAATATACTTTTTAATGCAGTAAAAGTCAGGGTTTTTTGGCTTTATGTGTACGCAACTTCCGGTCTTTCTGCAGCCAGCCTCCTGCGGATTCTCAACGAACAGCAACTTTTAGCACTTCCGCACAGGCTTCATTTTTCTCTACTGGATGTTGCCCCTTGTGTGAAGCACACCTCACTTCTTCTTTTTTTTTTCGCTCTCTTGATTTCCGACAGTCAAAGACATGGAACAGCTCAATTCTTCTTCTTCTTCTTCTTCTTCTTCTTCTTCTTCTTCTTCTCATTATTATTATTATTATTATTATTATTATTATTATTATTATTATTATTATTATTATTATTATTATTGCTAAATGACCTCTTCTTTATCAAACAAAAACTAAATGCAACACCCATTTTCAGGGAACTATCCCAGCAGAGTGATCAGAACTTGTTTCGAAAAGTTCTTGTTCCCCAGCTCAGCATCAGGCGAATCCGTAAGCATAATTTTTTTCTCTCTGCTTCCTGATTGCTTTCACGCTCTGGACTCAAGGCCGGTCCAGCTGGAGACTATAAAAATAAACTTCATGTTTAAAACTGTGCAGATTAGCCTTTTCAAATTGGTTTCTTTTCATGTTTTTGAATCACTGTGTGTCCAACCTGACAGAAGCAGCTGTCAAGTTGAGAGCAGAGACTTTCTCTCTCTCTCTCTCTCTCTCTCTCTCTCTCTCTCTCTCTCTCTCTCTCTCTGTATGTGTGTGTGTGTGTGTGTGCTCATGGAAACACTAATTGGAAAGTGAGTGGAAGGTAAAATCTGTCGCCTGCCAGATGTTTCTGTAAAAGCTGTTAGAGCGGTGCAGGTCCTCCGCGAGGTGTCGGAGGCCTGCACATGTAGCCGTCAGGATCCTGGCCGGCTCTGCTGCAGGACACCTGGCTTCCTGCCTCCTCACAGCTGTGCACCTCCACATGCTTCATCATGCACGGCTTGTTCCATCTCGCCCTTTCATGTCGCATGTTGTCGGATCACGTTTTCAGTTTGACAAGAGCATCATGCAGGAATCCCTTTTGTGGTTGAGACAAACAAAAGATGGCGATTAGTGTGAAGGAAGGAAGCCGGTTTTATTACATAATGACATGATGCACACTGACTTGTGGAGACAGAGAGACAAACACAGGGAGGAGGTATTTCTGACTTCAGCCTGGATATTCTAGGTCTCATTTTTCCATTCGTTTTGTACAGACTGTACGCAGGGATCTCACACACTTTCGTAGTCTAGCATTCAAAGTGCCAGACGTAAGTTTCCAGACTTCTCTCCTTAGACTCCAGGAAACAATCATTTTGTGGCAACCTGCATTTTCAGCCCACTTTCTCATGTAGAAAGACAAATGATCATCCAGTGTCCACAATTCCTGCCTGGATAAGAGCTAGACAGAAATAACTTGCAACTTTTATTTTAAAATATGAAGCAATAATGTGTGTTATTGTTTCTTACATATTATCCACATCTTCTGTTAAAAAAGACACCAAAATAGAGTTTATATGTTAGTTAAATCATTACTGCAGCGTCTTTAAAAATCTTGAACAACTTCACTTTAAAAGCTTAAAAGTTTGTCTGAAAACCCCTGTATGTTGGCCTACGAGGGGCCACTGATCTGCAACATCTTCATGATCAGCAATTTTCTCCATGAGACCAAAACTTTTTGCAAATGCAGAAATGATACGAATGAAAACAAACAAATAACAAAAAAACCCCACACAAATACATCAACTTATGTGAGCTGAAAATACAAAAAGCACAAATTGACGGTTAAGACCAGAAAAATCCAAAACCAGACAACTGCTTAATAAATACCATGCATATACCAGCTTCACACTGAAAGTGTGCCAGACCTGTGAGTAGTTATTAATTTGTTTGCTCCTGATAATTTTGTCTCATGGATCTTGAGGTTCAGGTTGGCCTGTTTAAGAGTTAGGACTGAGCTGTTCTGCAGTCATGTGACCTTAACGTTATCATATTCTGGTGTATTCTGTTCCATGATTGATTTCTCATCTCACTTTGGAAGTGATGACGCTTGATGTGGTCAGCACTTGCTCTCAGGACAGTAGTTAAAACAGAGTAGGAGCAACAATCTGAATACAGAAAACTTCCTTCACTGTATTTCGCATTCTCTTCTTATTGAGACCTTTGCTACCTTGTAGATGAAATCCATCATTTTTCATGGGAACATTTGTTGCTACAGTGTGACAAGACTTTCCTTGTAGCTCTTTATACTGTCTTGCATACAGGGTCCGTGGAGGTCATATGAAGGACAGGGTTATTTGCTGCTTACTAAGGACAAGATATGAAGTGTTTGGTTTACTTGAGTCTCGTGGCCACCTCTCTCAACAGTGGGTCATATTTTGATGACACATTATGAAACATATTACTCTTCTCTCATCACTTTCAGGGAGACAGATGGAAAAGGGAGCTTAAAATGAACCTCAGCAAAATCCATCTGAGAGGCTTAATTACAACTAAGCTCTGTTTAATAAGCAGTGGATCATATATCCTCGTTCAGCGTTAGAGAAACCTCCAGAGGCTCAGGAATGTCAGTGTTTGTGGATGAATGTATACGCTGTGTGTGCAGGACGTGCAGCACTGAGGAGCTGTTTAAGGGTTGGCACTGTAATCGGCTGCGGCTGAGGAAATCTGGCTGCAGAAGCTGACTGAATGAGTAACTTTCTCCCTTCCATCCGTGACCGCTGAAGAGCTGCTCTTTAGCAAAGCCTTTCACATTAGACACAGCGGCCAGGAATGTTTCAGAATACAAGAAAAAGCAGAGTGAAGTTCATAAACAAATATTATTTAAGTTTTAAAAGTCTGCTTGGTCGCTGCCGTGCAATTTCGTTTCTCTGGACTGACAAGTCACTTGTTTCTGTGTCTTTTTCCTTCAGACTCTGGCTTTAATGTTTTGAATGTACAGTTATAACATGCGGGAATGCAATATAAAATTTGTATTTCAATCCACTTCAAAATATTTTTTTAAAAATCTGATTTGCAAAAACTTAAAGTTTTCTTGATACAATTTAGACATGAAAAGAGATGTTAACTCTGTTAGGCAACATAGCCCTCTATAAGCTAACAGCTACCATACCCACATTGCCACATGCTGCATTCACACATGTGCAAGACTCCTGAAAAATGTACCAAATTTTCAGGATGGGGTTAATGTGTGAATGCTGGGAGCTGAAATTTTCACCCTGACTTTATCCAAATGTTTTCCTGCCAGCCCTTATTAAAAAAAAAAAAAAAAAATCTATGTAAAGTTGTAAGGGTGCAGCAAATATTTAGGAAAGTTAACAGTAAGCGAGGAATGATGATGTTTAAACATGCCTGTGGTGCAAACTTAGAAAAGCAACATGTGAAGGGATTGATAAAAAAAACATCCAAGGATGAAGAAATAGAAACATTTTCAAAGGGAGAATGTTAAAGATGTCTTCAGATCCATCTGTTTTGGTATATGAATCTAAAATCTGTCACCATAGCAACAGACTCTGACGCTTTTGGCAAAAGAGTGATGAAAGTTTCTGCTTAAATGCTCTGCTGTATTAAAGAATTTAGTGTAATCTGATCATGGGAAACACGCACACGCACACACACACACACACACACACACGCACGCACGCACGCACGCACGCACGCACGCACGCACGCACGCACACACACACACACACACACACACACACACACACACACACCTCAACACTCTCAGTCTGTGTGTGTCGTGTTTATCTTGCCTTTCTTATCAGTTGTTTTTTGTTCTCAAACCATCTGTTTTTTTTAGTGAAAGATCAGAACAGCTCAGCCTAAACCACGCTATGATTTTAGTTTATTTTCTTAGGGACACAGATTCAGGTCTTGCGGTTGTGGTTGTGGTGATGACATCATTTAAACACTGGGTTAGTGGCACCCAGCTGAACAGGAACGCTTTGAGTCCTTTATTCTGACAAACATGCCAAACCTGAGGACGGTTTCAGAAGCTACGAACGTCACATAAACAAGATGAATCCTTTCTTCGACCACCAGCATGAATTAAACCCCAACATGAAACCATTTTATCAGCAGCCAGATGAAACGACTGGATCATGAGGGCCGAAATGCAGCGTAACTCTCACTGAGGGAATTATGCAGAAAAACTAAAGCATGGAGGTTTTATAAACTCTGGAGGATGTGATGTGTGACAAAATGACATCATTCCAGTCATCTGTCTTTTTCTTTATCTCTCTTTTCTCTCTCCTCTGATTCAGGAACAAAGCATCAATTCCAGAGACAACCTCGTCTGCACACAGCTACTGATTCGTCCTTTCAGTCTCCGCTCTGAAGCTGACAGGCTGCACTTAAAGGAAGTCTCTGCAGTTCAAAGAAGCACATAACTATTTGGCCTTCTCAAACTTTTATCTCAAAGTTATTTCAGCGTTACATCACCAGAGCCTCTGATAATCTGTAATAACTCACAGCTTTCTCTTTGTTGTCAATTCAGTCTGCTGGAACTTCAATTAGCCCGCTGTTCTGCTGAAGTTCTGCTGAAGGAGAGATGAAGGATTTCTGACTCCACTAATAGCCTGAGCTCTAATCTGGGCTGCTGATTGACACTGTCTTCAACGAGCATGTTTGCACAGGGTCCTGCCTTCAGCATCTGTCATCCAGTCACCTCTCATACATGTCAGAGGCTCCCCGGGTCCCTGCTGTTTTTTTCTGAGTCCGATTAAGAGACACAAGATCAGCTTCTGTCATCACCAGCTAAACCTCCACGTGCTGCTCGAGTCAAAGGCAACAACATTGTGAACGTAGTTGAAATTCTTTGTCTAGTTTTTGTTTGTTGTACAGGTTAGCTGCTCCTGATGGTGTCTGCTTGTCAATATATATATATATATTTTTTTTTTGTTACGACTGTGGGCTTAGTTTCCTCGGTTTCTTAGAAAGCACTGTTACACATTGGTCTTGTCAGTATGAAATATTTAAAACCGGAAGGGATGCTGTTCACTGCCTGTTCCTACACTGTAAAAACTGACATGTAAGAAAGCATTTGTCTTATTTTTAGTATAAAAAAAGAAAAAAATAATTTAGACTTAATAAAAGCCACATTAACTGAACAAGCCCAGAAAAACATACTTTTTAAAGATATTAAAAGACAAAATATGACACCTGAAATGCTCATAAAGGGTGAAAAAAGACCTCCGAGTTAAGATTTAAAAAAAAAAAAAATTTTAGTTTCTGGTTATTCTTATCTCAAGGAACTTGATCAGCACATTTTCATTTGGGGAAAAATGGATTTCAGAAGTGATTTCTGTTTTTGCAGTGTTGGTCTCAGAGCCAAAGGTGGAGCTGCAATAGGGGCTGTGTGTTTAAGTAACTAGTTCAAAAAATGTATCTTCTTCTCTCTGCAGCTCTGCTTTTGGAAAACATTATGCTGTAATTAAAACCTGTTGATGCGTGCAACAGCTGAGAAACATGGCATCCACCTGGACCAAAAAGTTATCCGGTAATAAAGTTAGATCAACTACAGCTCGCATTCATTGAATGAAACAGTTTATCAGACAAACACCGGAAGAAAGACAATGTAGAGGGAACTTTACCTTTGTCATAAAAACATCTACAGTTAAAAAATGTTAAGTAATATGATGACATACAATACAGTATAAGATAAGATACAATAAGATATAACTCAATAGAATGCCACACAATACAATATGATATCAATCTTTACAAAACCTGGGAATTTGATACAAATATGACAAGATATGAAACAGCTCCAAATGGTATTATATGATGTGATGTGATGTGATGTGATATGATATGATATGATATATGAAATATGATATATCATATGTAATATGATATGATACGACACAATAACATACTGCATCATACAATAATGAACATTCATTCCCACTATCATATAGCTTCTAATGTAGATATTAGCCTGATCTCTTTATCTATGATCAATACATCTATAGTATCTATTTTTTATCAGCACATAGGCGTGAGGTTCCTCTGAAAATGGGATGTCACATCTCAAGAGGCCTTTAACACACCTTTACTTAACGGAGACAAATATGGTAGGGATGCACTTGTGGTCTGGGCATCCATGAGTTCATCACTACCATAAATTCTTATTTTCAGTCAGAACATCATTGATTATACTTCTATAAAATGATCACTACACCCATTCAAACATGAGGTCCCTCCCGAAAACGAGATGTAGCATCTCAAGAGGCTAACCTCTAATAAATCAGACGACAGGTCTATGGTTCATGGATCTGTCACTAACTTTAGTTCTTACTTTAGTCCACTTGTCTCCTCTTCCCTCCCTTCCTTCGCCCACACACCCAACACAGCATTGTGTGGATTTGCTGTTCATCATGAGACTGGGGTCCACATTCGAGATTTCCTGCTGCTTAACAGAAGGTTTTTTCTTGCCGCCATGATGGAGGGATTCATGATTGGCTATTTGGATTCATGTTGGGTGTTGGATGTATATATTTGTATATATATGTATATGTGTATCTTTATATGTATATATGTATCTATGCATATATGTATATCCTTAAAATGAGGAGCTTTGTGCTCTATTGTAAAGTGTCTTGAGATAACACTTGTTATGAATTGGCGCTATACAAATAAAGATTGATTGATTAAAGATTGATTGATACAATACAACATGGCATAATACATTACAAACAATTTTTAAAAATTTTACAATTCCAAACAGTACGATAACATATGATACAATATGGTATGTTACAATCTGACAAGATACAATATGATGTAAAATATGATATAATGTTTTTCTTTCTTTCTTTCTTTCTTTCTTTCTTTCTTTCTTTCTTTCTTTCTTTCTTTCTTTCTTTCTTTCTTTCTTTCATTTTGTTATCAATTCTTTTGTCCCCTTGTGTTAATTTGTATTGGACTTCAGCTCCACTCATGCTTAGATCCCTCCACAGAACCTTCAGTTTAATTTCTGTATCACTGTCATGTAAAGTGTTCTCTTTTTATAAAATAAATATTTTCAGTCATTGTCAATAATATAACTTTACATTTCATTCTTAATTAGCTGCTGTGTTTATTTTGGAAAGAAAATCCTCAGTTGAAGCTGCCTGTGTGTGTGGTTTGAGATACAGACTGACTGTATACATAATAAAACTCTGAATGTCAGCTCGACCTGCCTTCAGATTTAGCAGCTGTTATACAAATACTTCCTTCATTTGTCATAGAAAATTCATGTTTCATGTTCTGATCCGTGTGCTGACATTGATACAGTGTGTGGGGTCTGAGCTCTATAATGAACTCTATATTTCAGTCCAGTAATTACACACTGTGAGGTGCTCCCTGCAACCCTCAGGACACGCTGCACGCCTCTCTGACGAGACGGGAATTTCCAGTTCCCCTCTCCCGCCTGCTATTTCAGGTGTTCAGGCAAGCTTTAATATGGAATATCTCCCAGAAGCCTTTGCATCAGCCTGGCTCAGTAAGGTAAAGGTGTTCCTGGAGGTCTTTGATGAATTATTTTAAGCACAACAAAGACGATGTGCTATTCGTCATCAGAATCGGGTGCCTCAGAACCAGGAGACATGCCTTATGACTGTTTACCTGGGATACAGGAACATTCAGGAGGAGAAGCAGCAGCTCTTCAGACAGAACACCTTAAACTGAGGTGGCAGCAACAAATGTGACCAAACCAGAGTGACGACAGGAGACAGAGATTGGGTTTCAAACAGGAATAATTTCACACTCCTGGAACATTTCACGTCAAACGCTCAGTCCGGGCAGCGCTCCTCAGGGGGAGAGTTTTATTTCACGGATCTGTACCTGTGCTCAGAGCACTGCCATCACTCTTTCCCTGCTTCAAACCAACACCCAACAGGTTCATTTCACCTCTGGGCACCACAAAACACCTTTGTGCACTGTACATGCTTTGTGTTAACACGCAGTCGTAATGCTCTTGATTCAGAGCTGGCAGGATATACAACATGTCCCAGTTTTTTCCAGGCCGTGTTGAACTCAACAGACATGACATCATGCAACAGACGGATGCATGTAACAGCAAACTCGATGACAGCATTTCACTAAGCCATCACTTTAAATGTTTTTCACATTACTTGAGTTTTGGATTACTTAGACTTAATCTTTTCAAATGGAGCTCTGAACACAGGAGATCGTATCTGAAGCATTTCATGCTGTTTGAATCAAGGACTGAGGAGCTCTCTGACTGTAATGTGAAATGTTTTCCAAGTTAGAGTCATCTGAGCAGGAATTAAAGAACACTTTAACGACATGAACTGTTCAACTGTTATAGAGCCTACAGGTGGCTGTCCAGTGACCAATCGGGCTCTGCTCAAGGTTTCTAGAATATCAAAAGGAATTTTTTCTTCAGCCGACTGGTGGATTAATGTTGGATATCTGTAATGTGCTGTTGAAAATGGTTTTAGAATGAAACGCAAAAGTATTGTTGTGTTTCAGCCTCTTGTTTACATGGAAATGGTGTTTTTGGCAACCTAAAGCCCTCCAGAGTGGAATTTTTC
Organism: Labroides dimidiatus; assembly: GCA_030710495.1. Lineage (NCBI taxonomy): Eukaryota > Metazoa > Chordata > Actinopteri > Labriformes > Labridae > Labroides > Labroides dimidiatus. The sequence continues at coordinate 25,214,624 of CM061146.1, forward strand.
TGATACGCTGCAGCATCTGATGCCGTGTAAACGGCAAGCCGGAGTTTTCAGTGGAAACACTGACGTCATGCTGTTTTGTGCGTGGGAGCTTTTAATTGCCATGCCCAAATTGGACAACAACAGAAGTTCAATGGCAGACGTACCTGGTTGTGCTTGTGCTGCTGAATCTGCTGACTGCCTCTGTTGCTCCACTTCTGCACTCAGACAAGACGCATTTTATATATACACCAAATGATCACCCCACCTCTTCTTCGGCGAAGGGCAACTAAAAGACTCTACAGTTGTATTGCCAGTTATATATTTGGTTGTCAAGTGAAACTGTGAAATGTTGTTGTGTAAACAGGGCCTAAATATTACCATGCAGAATACTGTCTAAACATGTAGTGTTGCTATGGAATTATGCTAAATTTCACTCCTGTGTCAATATGTCAATAAAAGAAAAAGAAAAAGTGGTTCAACCACTCATTAACGCAGAGATCCAATCAGCCAATCAAATGGCAGCAACTCAGTGTGTTTTACAAAATGAAAAAGCTAATTATGAGCTAGTCATCCTGTCTCTGCTCTTATTATGCACTGAAGGCTCTGTCCTTTTCTGAGAGAGCTTCTTATTTACATCTGTGCTGCTTTTGGCCTTCTTTCAGCCAGCTTATGGTGTCGTCATATTTCAAACTGGAAAATGAGCAGACCATGTGTGGCTGTAACAGGAATGTGACAGTCAGACTTTTGTGTCCTCACCATCAGCGTTTTCCCTCTCTACACTCTTATCACAGCCTGATCAGTGTCATGAGTCACACTCTTTTACAAGAACATGAAACAGCAAATTTCCACACACCACTAATTATAAAGATTAACTTCTTTCAGTGTTGTTACTAACTAGACAAAGCAGAGCCTGGGTCATCTGAGGTGACTTCAAGTCATGATGTTTTAGTAAAAAATGTGCTGTCTCTCTCCTTGTCTTTTGAAGGGTTGGAGCCTGATGATCCTGATTTTTTATTTCCCCATCCTCTCCTCTCTGAGTAAGTCAGACTCATCACTTCCTTCATCTCTTCTTACAGCACTAAAGATCCTTTGCGAAGTCGACCTCTCAGCCGTGAAAATCATTCCTGTGTTTGGACGCAGCCCTGTGACACGGGCTTTTAGCACTGTGAGACCAATGAAGCGTTATCGCTGTCCAGCGTGGTCGAAGAGTTCACAGATACTCAAACACCAAAGGCAAAGTTAGAGCTGAGTTCTTATTCAGAAAGAAGAAACACTGGAAAGAAGAGACACGCTTCCAACACAATCCTATGGCATACACATTTATCTATCTGTTAGATAATTCATTATAACATAGATACAAGGAGATCTACAAACTATTTCTTCTAATTTTATTGGTCCCTGGATTCTTCAGGGTTCAGACTTTCTAAGGTGATATTCAAAAATAGAATATTTAGAAGATTCATCATGAAAACATGCAAATATTGTCTATGTCTTAGACAAACACAAACAAATGCCCTTCTGGGAATCTTTGCTGATCATCACCAATGAAACGCTTGGAAACTTCTTCTTAAAACATCAATTATTAAGAAGAAATTCACCTAAAATTAAAGAATATATTTTTCCATTACCTATTCTAAATCCTTGCACCAGGGTTTTTTGTTTGTTTGTTTTGTTTTTTTTTTTTTTTTCATTTGTTGCAAAACCTCTCTGAAGAAGAACAGTGTATTACAGCAGGGGTTCCCAAACTGTACCATGACAAGGCCCCCCAAACAGCATTAGCTTCTGGCCGAGGACCCCATTTGCAAACCAACAGATTTTTTTTTTTTTTTTTTTTTTTTTTACGTGTGGTATGAGGCTTAAAATGATGCTTTCAGAGCCCGCTCAGGCAAGGTAGCTTGCTGTGTGAATGCAGGAGATTGCCTGACTAAATGCTTTACGTCTAAAGAAATCTGTTGTTCTCAAGTGACAATGAAGTTTCAGAGGTTTTAAACACTCATTTGAAAGGGTCTCCAGACATAGGACGCATTTTGGGCAATCATGGCCATTTTTCTGAATGGCTGTAAAGCCATACTTAATGTATGCTGCCTCATATTTTTGAATGTTAGTTGGTCATGAGTTCTTAGGTTTTTTTTGCAGCAGAATCCTCTATGGCAGGGCTGTTGGACTGCTCCTTCGGTCTTTTTCCTGTTAAAAATCTTTTTATTTTTTGCTAGCTAGCAGCTTGATAACAGGCACAAACCGCTAGTCGACACAGATGATGAAATCTTCATGCCCAAGTTCAAACTGTCCCACGAGGTGCGGATGAGTACAATCCGAAACTCAAGAATCTGATGATTACAGCAGTTTAGTACATTCAGGACAAATGGTTGTTTAAAAAGAATAATAAGATAGAAAAATTAGAATAATTTGATTCTATTTTTTACCCTTTCCACCAATTTTCTGAGGCCCCCCTAGCGCCCCCTGGCAGCCCCCACTTTGAAAACCACAGTATAAGAGTATGGAGGCTAATCACAGAGCAGGCAGTGATCCAAACTTCTTTTGACTGCCAATCTCTTGTATGAAACTGCAGACAAACAGCCAGAAGTGACCGAGTGTTTCTGTTTGAGTGAGTGTGTCTGTGTTTGTCTGTGAGTCAGTGAGTACCCCCCCCGACTGTACAGTAGATAAGAAAGGGCAGTGAGAGGCTCAGGGGTATCCATTACTCACTGGATGCCCATGGAGAGCAGAGGAGCAGCACCTGAATCGGGTTTAATGGTGGAAATGGATGCACTGTCTCCCTGCAGAGTAATCCTTTTTATGGCCAGCACTCACCTGTGATATATGGACAGAAGACGAATGCCAGCGAGGGCTGCAGAGGGACACGGAGCTGATTGGATAGATTCTTCTGGATGATGTGGAGGCCGAGTGTAGCTTTGAACTCGTGCCACTGTTCAGGGTCAGGTGGGGGTGATTGAGTGCTGCGGTGTCCTAAAAGAGAAAGAGGAGGATGAGAACTTACTTTCAGTGAGCTGACTCCAGGAAGATCACCTAAATGGATGAGTTTGTTACAGGGTGCTTGGACATCAACCTCAGCTATAAAACACACCAACTGCAATGAGTCACAAATGGTACAACTCGTGTAAAGTTTTATAACAGTTAGAAATATATGTCCTTGTGGGGTCAGAATATCACTAATTTTCTTTTTACTTTTCTATTAGTCATCTTTCTTATTCATGAAAAGCATGACAAAATGTTCTCACAAAGCTTTATGTGAGGGGTTTTACAACAGTCACTCTAAGCAACAGTAGAAATCTTCCTTTAACTTCAAGCAGAACCAGACACAACGACAAAGAGTCGACGACTGAAGTCAGACGTCTTCTGCTTTCTAAACTTAACATAGATTATTAATAACACATCAAAAATCCATTAGCTTGGTACAGTCTAGTTTGTTATGTCTCACTGTTTCTCCTCTACTCTGCAAGTCTGGCTGAGGATGCTGCAGGAGCCACATTTAAATCTGTGAGCCATTACGGAGGGCTGCAGGCAGAACTGAACCTGGTTGTCTGCCTTGAGGTCTGCAGCTATAAGGCTACAAGATTCAACTATAAGGCCAAATCCAGTGCTAGACATTGGAAATACTGACATGATGTGAGTTTGTATCAAGGTGGACATGGCACCACTCCATCTGTGGGACCCATGTATAAGAATGTATATGGACACAGTCAACCCCCACTCTCATGATTATTATTTTTTTTAATTTTATATATATTCTTGTTCAGCTGTTAAAGGATAACTATTCATGAACAAAAGCACTGTAATATTTTAGTAATTCATGGTGGTTAAAATGAGCAAGGCTCACATAGACATTGGGATCCTTAGGCTCCATTTATATGACCACGCTTCACAGCGTTTCACTCGAAAACACAAAAATCGCAGAGAAAAAGAAATCTGTGTTGATATGGAAACGCTGAGGTACTGAAATCGGTGTAGTATGCATTCAAGGCCTGTAGGAGGCGATATAACTGTAGAGTCTTTTGATAGTCTGCTGCCAAAGGAGAGGCGGGCTGCTTGTCTGGTATATATACTAAAAGCGTCTTCACTGGTTGCAGAAGTGGAGCAACAGATGCACATTTTGTTGAAAGGCAGTCAGCAGATTCAGCAGCACAAGCACAACACGGTAAGTCCGCCATTGTACCGTTGTTGTTGTCAGGTTCGCAAAAGTTCCTACAACGAAAGTGGAATGCGCAAAACGGAGCATGATGTCAGTGTTTTCACTGAAAACGCCATCTTGCCGCCAACAGGCGTTTTAAAAAAAAGTTGCATTTTAAGTTGGCTGAAATGACGTTTCCATTTAAATGAGAGGCCGAAACGCAACAAAACTTTTGCGTTTCATTGTAAAACCGTTGTCGCGTCATTCAGCAGACCAGGATATACTGCAGTATGCAGCCACATTAAGCTGATGTGCTTGTGTTTCTGAATTTCAAGGTGAGCAGAAGTGATGAACCAGTGTATTAATGTAGCAACACAGAAAGATAATGAGAGAAACCAGACTCCTGTCCATACAAATAAGTCACTTTATGTCAAAGTTTATGCCCCAGGAGCATACAGCTTTTCCATAGTGTCAATGTAAATGCAGCTTTCTTCGTTAAAAGTTTAAAAACTAAAGTAAATTGTGTAATTTGCAGAGGAATACGGTAACCATGGCTGAGAGAACACAACTACAGTCACCTCTTGTATGTTGACAATAAAGGGAGCAAAGCAGAACAGAAACTTCCTGAGTATCAGGCTGCTTTCTTCTGCAGTAAAAACAAGCAGCCTGACATGGTCATCAGTGCAGATTTCTTGGCTTTTGGAGCCAGCCTCAAGTGGACACTAAAGGAACTGCAGGTTTTTTTGGACTCATGTGTGGCATGCAGTTTGGTTTTTTACCAAATCCTTCAGAGCTTCTCAGCCTATGTGAAAAATCTGTATAACTGTTAGACCACCAGTTTTCAAAAACTCTGACACAAAGTGAGCTCAGGTTTTGGTTTGCATAACAGCAAAATGTTCAAACAGCAGAACAGAGTTCCAGCGAGAGCTGGCCAACTTTCTGCAATGATCAAAGTTTGCGTGTTGGAAAGTGGAGGCACTAATAAAAGTGAAACAGAGAGAAAAGTTCAGACCAGGTAATAAACACGTAATGAACCGAGGAAACACATGAAAAGGTTGCAGCTCAAAGGCTTTTCTAAAGGCCACGAATGAAGCATTTGTTTAAAAAATACAAACACAATAATGGTGAATGTTGGATGAGCAGAATGTTTTTGTTGTTTTGAATAAAGTTTAAGTCATGACCTCAATGTGGGTCACACCTTTATTCTTTATTTTCAGCTTCTTAACAGCGGAAATGAATAAAACTGAGCTGTTTCCAGCTGTTTTTATGTGCTTTTCAGAGTTTGAGCATTTCCGATCATATTATCTCATAAAGAATTTATTACAAAACAATAAAGTATAACGAGGCCAAGTGAGTGTTAGGACATTTGCCTCCAAACTTTTTAAAGATTGGGGATGCAATAAATGAAACTAAGGAAATAAACAAAGATGCTCTCAAAGGTCCTGCAGACCAGCTCAAATACTGCACGAAATATAGGCTCATATTCAGAGCCAGGCAGACGTATAAATCTGCATATATGTTTGTGATTGTGTGACGACACTTGAACCTGTTTAATAATTCAACTGTTTATTTCATGCTTAGTGTCCATTGTGCATCATAAAGAGGAAAAAGGTAATATTAGAGTTTTGCTCAAGGGATGTGTTAAAGTTTTGTACAGTCAGCAGTGAATAAAAAGTGTCTACACACACACACACACACACACTCGCACACACAGACACACACACACAGACACACACACACAGGCACAGATGCCTCCTTGTTGTTTGTGGTTATGATGTGTCACCGGGCCTCCTCTTTCACACTGAGCGTGGGGAGAGTCAGAGCACAGAGGACTCAACTAGCGAGGCTTTTTATTGCTTTATTGCTTCCTCCCAAAGAAAAGCAGCACAAAGGACTGTAGAGCCGACCCCTCCTCCCCCAGCCTCCCCCTCAGCCCCCCACGGACCCCCTCCTGCTGGGAAGAACAGGCCCACGGTGAGCAGGAGGCCTCTTCCTTTTTGAAGGCCGGCCTCTGAATAGGCGGCTGCGGTCATCGTTATCCTCCCAATTAACACTCGTTTGTCTGCACTGAATTCAATTAGAGGCATATTCATGAGTGACCAGCAGGGGAGGCGTGCGTGTGGGAGGAAGGGGTCAGCGCTCTACACCACATCAGAGCTCTGTGGGTCAGCTGAGGTTCAAACAAGGCTGCCTTACATATGCAAGGTTTCTTCAGTCTCTGGGAAAGAGGACGGAGCAGTGAGAAGAGGACGAGTACAGGAAGTTGATGCTAAATGATGTTCCTAAACAACATAAAGTTTCTACACTTGATACATTATTACATACATACATTATACATTACAAGTTAGAGTAAAAGGTGTTTTCAAAGAGAAAGAGACAGACTCGTGAAGAGTACTTCCATTTTGGCTGAAATGTCATCTATATCATTTATTTATATACTTCATATTCAACATTGTTTTCTATTGTGAATAAATGTAACATCCTGCTTACCTTACTTCACCCTCTCTTGTACTGCAAAGTACACATTTTAGGTTCCAAAGTTCTCAGTTTTTTTTTAAACCACACACCAAGTCCTGCTTGAGTAATAAAAAGAAGAAAAACAGCAGCAGAGAAAGTTATGAAAACATAAAAGTAACTGAGGCTAACTGAGGATTATGGTGCCAGTGATTTCCCCGTACAGAGAGTAAAGAGACCCTCTGAGTCAGTAGATTTCATCCTCTGAGGAGCATGAATGCATGGATGGATAATTTACAGCATCCCTCAGATATCTGAGTTATGTCCGTGTTGATCAAAGTGAAGGACTTTGCAGACCTGTAGACACCTACATGTGTCAGAGACTCCTCCTGAGGAGTTCACTGTCGTCATGTGGAGTGGTGATACAGACTGTAGAGTAATACGATGCTGCAGTGGAGCGTTCAGGTTTCAGGCGGCTGTCTCTACCGCTGTCCTCGCGTGCATCACAGACAGGATGTGTCAACAGATAACACCAAATGAAAAACATCTGTCCGGTAGTCTGAGTCCGGCTTCTCAGCGGTCAGCAAAGTGTCAGCATGAGGACGCGCTGATCGCTATAGCAGCTCCGAGTAAAGACCCCCGACTCCTCCGGGAGGGGACGAGGACATTTCTGAGTGCTGAGGCAGAGAGACCGAGGGTCTCACTCCTCTGTGTGTCTGACACAGAGGGCGGCGAGGATCAGATAAGATGTCACTGAGTCTGAGCGGCTCTGACGCTTTAATTGAGCGGCCTGGGCTGCTGCCGCTCTTCATGACTCATAGGAGGGATCGGGTTATGAGTTTCACTTCCTGTCTCAGCCTAAAACTGCAGACAAGTTACATGAATCAAAACATGCAGACATGTTTCTACCCATTTCTTCACCTTCAGCACTTCATCAACCCTTTCTTTCTTTCTTTCTTTCTTTCTTTCTTTCTTTCTTTCTTTCTTTCTTTCTTTCTTTCTTTCTTTCTTTGTGACATGGTTTCTGTTAGATCTCATTTTAAAACAAGCAGATGGTCTAGAAGCAGCGTCGCACGGTAGAAACAAGCTGTGAAATCTACACTGAATTTACAAACATGAGCCTTTTCACACCTCCAGCAGAACCAAAACAAGCAAAGCAAGAAAACATTCGCACAGAGTCGTCTACTGGGCAGATTTATGTTGTGTGCTGTATATCCCTCAATTCTGCTTGCTTTTGGTATTTTTAAATTGTGTAACAGCTTTTTAGGATCAACTGATGGAAGACAAGGGTAATTTTTATTTCAAATAGGGGGGCAGTGTGATTGAAACGACCTCATGAAGAGGCTAATCTACTTTCATATAATCATGTCCAAAAGTCTAGTTTACAAAAAAAAAAAGAAAAAGTTATGTCTTAAAATGTCTCAACTTAAGTAAAGTAACTGAAATTTGGCCTTTTAAAGCAGGAATACACCAGTGAAGGGGCCAAAACATCAAGAGCGACCCCTACTGTTTAGCTGCAGTATAGGTCACAAACCCCGACTCCCCCATTTAACAGATTGTCCATTTTCAGGTAAGTTTAGTCTCTACCTGCTATTCAAAACGGGTCTTCATAGCTCATTTCTTCATTTATACAAACTGCACTGGGACTGAACTGTTTTTTTTATCAATATAATTATGAGTCCTTTTTTATTTTGTGTGAAGACTAAAGACTTTCACTGTTTCTGTTTTAAATATGTGTATAATTCTGTGTCTATGACAGGAGTGTTTGTATCACAAACACTCATTGTGACGCAGCGGTCAATCATGCTGCGATCAGAGGAGAAGATGTGTTATTGAAAATTAAAATGTGGAACTGGTCAGTGGTTCAGTTTTTGTGGAGGTACCTGCCAGGCTGTGTATCTACGCTTCTGTGAAGGTACAGGACTATATGACTGATTGGTTAATACTACAGTGTAGATCAGGCGTCTCAAACTCATCTTACCAAGGGGCCGTTGGAGGTAGTGTCTGGGTGAGGCTGGACCGCATCAAGTGTTCCACAAAAAAAGGGCTTCAAGTATATAAAAAAAAGAAGTACAACTGATCCAATCTTCTCAGTCTTAACAGGTCAGAACGTGCAGAACATGAAGAGTTCTTCAGAACGTTTGGCTTGAGGGAGGAAGCAACTGAGACCCTCAGTATGGCTTTAAGATGCTCATCTTTAAGTTTGGACCTGAACTTTGACTTATTAAAGTTTATTGTGGAGAAGAGCTTTTCACACAGATAGGTGCTGCCAAAAAGATACATGATCCAAACACCGACAAACACCATATAGCTCTAGGTGACAGGATATATTTTCCCTCCACTCTGTGACACAAACATGTTACAAGTGACCAACTGCTGATTCATGTTGTTGTCATGAGCCTGATCTATGGTAGCCCACAAGTGTTAAAAAATATAAAATGCCCAGATGCATGTGAGAAAAAAAGCACGGGCCGCACTAACACAAAGCTTTGATTTCAGGCAGGGGGCCATAAAATATTGTTCTGGGGGCTTCAAGTGGCCCGCGGGCCACGAGTTTGAGACCCCTGGTGTAGATAGACTGATTTGACTGACAAGTTGGTGTGTGGTAGTTGTTCGCCGCAAAGCTTGAGACCCGTTTCAACCCACATCTTTGTCTGTCTCTAGGTCGCTGATAGAGAAGATGGAGTTAACATTTCCAAGATGGCAGCTGCCATTGAGAGGCTTCATGAAGCTTCTTCAGAAACTAATGGGTGATGCAACTGAGTCTTTGTCCATGTTTAAAGTCTATGGCTCCATATCTTTTTTCTTTCACTGATGTTTTTCGTGTCTTAAATTTCTTCGAACTCGAAAAAGCTTTCATGATGTCATGTCGTTTGAGTTGGATATGGAGAGTATTTGAGTTAGTTTTAATCCTCTGCATGGTGTTTGGGCTGCTGCCTAATGCTCTTATTCAGCCTGAAGGATGAGCGAGTTCACTTAATGTGACGCTGGACGAAATCATCATGCTTCAAATATTCCTGATGAGATGATACACTGGTCCACTTAGAGACGGTTGTGTGTGTCGGTGTGTGTATCCGCCTGAACATGTATCAATGCTTAAGTAGGGCTGATGCACATTCATGTCATTAGCCTCCAGTGTGTGTGTGTGTGTGTGTGTATGTGTGTGTGTGTGTGTGAGGTCTGCTTGGAGACCCCATCATAGGCCTGCAGCCAGGACACACAGGCCTCTACGTCTTCTGAAATCACCTTCATGTGGAGCGACTTTCAGCTCGGGCAGCGACAGGGCAATCCCACTCTTCATTTAATGCCTCATAATTACTTCAGAGCAGTTTAACGGTTGCACTCAATTCAAGCTGAAGTGTTTAGGCCTCTTGTCTCTGGGATACAGGGCAGTGGGAGAGGGAGAGTTTCACTGCTGCGTCCAATACAATGAATTGAGCTTTAGAAAATGTCTCCACTGTTTGAGATTATTAGGACTAAGAGGATTCTGACATAGTTATATTGATTTCAGTTCATTTTAGCCAAAATAAAGAAGCTTGTTTTCCAGAGGTGGGATCAGTTTGGCTGTCTTTCACTCATGGCGTTAAATATCAAGACTTGCATCCAAAAGAATGAAAGTATTTCACCCGGTGGAATATAACAGCCCGCAGTCAGACAGTTTTAAGAGGCTGGAAAGTTTTATATTTCTGCTCTTTTTATAAAAACAAATGTATTTCATTCAAAGAGACAGACCTCCTGTGAAGTGTTTTTCTATCCTATAACCCCGTGTTCTTATATTACTTCAGTGTAACAAAGCCAAGAGGTGTAAGAAGAAGAAATAAGGAGAGAAATATATACTTTTAATATTATGCAACCCGTCTTAACACGAACATACGCTTAGAGCTACCAGATGTGATTCTGCAGATGTAGAAAAGTGTTGAAGAGCATCATATGTGGGACTAAAGCAGTTCACCTTTAACAGCTGGGTCATCCCACACTCTATGTTAAGAAGCTCCAATGATGAGTTCATTTATGTAAAAGTATGAGCTCACCAAAGAGCTGGTCCGACATGCAAACCCAGTCAAAACACCAGGAAATGGGTCCAAAAACAAAAACAAGCCTGTGCTCTGACTTTTGGGGGTGTTCAGGGATCACACGCCGTCTCCTCTCTCCAAAGGTCAGAAGGTTCTGGAAAAAAAGCCCATCTGGAGGAACCTGTGACACAGGGGTGCAGAATATCAGGTAACACTTGAGCTGTATTTTTTCCACAAGTGTCAACTTTGGAAATGTTAAGCTCTTGTTCGTGCGTTTGTGTCTGACAGGGTTTTATTTCTAAGGTTCCCCAACAGGGATGTCTCTGACTCTAATATTTCACTTTGTGGCTCCAAAAGGATCACTGCTAAAGTCAAGAAAATGAGAGGCAGTAAGACAGTGGGGATGACTTGAAGTAAGCCACAGTATTTACTTAAATTGAGAAAAGAAAATTACTTGCAGAGCTTTTAAATCAAAAATGAATATAGCCCAAATGTGTAGTGAAGGACAGACTTTGGGGTCCTTTACAAAAAACAAACAAACAAACAAAAAAAACGGTGAAAAATTCTGCTTTACATGGAAAGCTGAGGCACTGAAAACACTGTTGTATGCATGCCAGGCCTGTAGTTGGCGATATAACTGTAGAGACACACCCCACGTGACCACTACCCGTTCCTCCACGGACCGGAAGAAGTCAGCTGCTAATAAACAGAACAGATAAGAGGAGGAAAAAATAAGGAACAGAACACACTGGACGCTAAACCTGCCAGACTCTATGTTACTTCATTGTTACTGTTGTTGTTGTCCGCTTTGCACATGGCAGTTTAGATGCACAAAGCGGAGCATAATATCTGTGTTTCCTCTAAAAACTTTGTTGTTTACACAGCAACAATGGCCGCTTCATTCCAGAAAAATTCTGCTCTGGAGGCTGTTTCCATAAGTTTTTGTTTTAGGTTGGCTTAAACTCCAACAATAACTTTGTGTTTCATCCTTAAACTGTTGTCGTGTAAAGGGCCCCTTAGTAATAGTGCATTTTGGAGTGTTGCATCCAGACAGACTTCAGGTAAACTGGTGTGATTTTGTTTCAGGGCTTCTGTCCTTAAAGTTCTCCCAGTAACATGAGGAGAAAGGTGGGTGGAAGTAGGTCTCAGGAGGCAAAGAATGACATCTAAGGTATGCAGAAAAAGCCAGAGACTAATGTTTAAAGATGATGGCAGGTGAAGCAACAGTTCACAACAATAACAAAACAGAAGTGAATGTGCAGACACCTTTTCTGCTCGCGTCTTGAAGTTTATTTCCTGCTGAGTCCTAATGTCAGCCTAACCACTAAAAAATGTACCAGTGAGGCTGTTTGTATTCACATGTGCAGCTTACGCCTAAATTCTGGGGAGATTTCAAAGATTTCAAGCATTTGTGTGAAAAGCAAATAAAAACAAATAAACAAACAAAAAAAAAAAAAAATCCAAAACACTTTCCCTTATGTGTAAACATGCACAAAGCCCCTGTATGCCCAGAGTTGATGGAATCAGGTGGCTACATAGGTTGAATTTATGCCCGTTTTCCCCTTTATATGTACTTTTTATTCTCTTTGAATTATTTGCTCAACCTGTAAACTGTATCAGTGACTTAGCCTGCAAGCCAGACTAAAGCTTGTGGAAAAAAGAGTTTGGATTGTTGAAATCCAGTTTGCTTGTTGTAAAGCTTTATTTTATATATTTACTCCCAAAAACTTTAACTTAAAACTCTTAAACTTTTCTGAGTGAGCTGCATGTATGACCGTGGAAAGCTGGCACTCTCACTCTTACAACCCCTGTGTGAATTTCTGCATGAAGTCGGAGTGAGCTGATGTGAGACTGCAGTTTGACATCTGTAGGAAAATTCACTGGTGGATGATGATGATTTTAACTAAACTGGTGTCAACCCTGGAGAGCAAGACGCAACAGAGTAAAGAAAACATTCGAGGGTGAGGAAAGAGAGCCGTTTTAAAATGTGAGCAGTGAACGTGTCTACACATCTCCTTACACCAAACACCGATCTAAAACTGTCGTCACAGTGTAGGTCTCTGTTGCTTTATCAGCTATTATGTAAGAAACATTACAATCTTGATTTCCCAGCATACCTTTGATGTCATGTCCTGGTCAACTGAGACTTATCTCTGGCCTGACCATCACCCTGAAAGACTCTAAGAGACAAGTGCAAAGTTTTAAAAGAAACTTCTTTAAAGATTTAGAAAAAATCAGTAGAGCTTGTGAGAAAGAGGTTACAAATATTTCTACAACAGTTCAATTTTCTTTCTTCATTTTTATTTTTTATTTTTTGTTGGATGCCGGAGCAACAGCGCATCAATTTGCACAGTGAAGATCAAGCTAAACAGGAAGTCAGGCACCGAATCAACATAAAACATGCACTTGATTTTCACAATAAAATACTACCTGTTGACTCCAGCTCTTGTTTCTCTTTATAAATAAATAAATAAATAAATAAATAAATAAATAAATAAATAAATAAATAAATAAATAAATAAATAAATAAATAAAATTGAATTAAATTAATTAAAGAAAGAAGAAAGAAAAAGAAAGAGATGTTAGATGATTTTAGAGGCAAAAAAGACAACATGGCTGGAGCAAATTTGCAAGGAGCAGAGACGGAACAGATGTGGAAGCGTTTTTTTGACAGATTTACAATAAAAGAGTAAATTTCATTTGGTAGAAATGAAGAAGTTAGAATAATGAAAAGCAGTTTTGAGAGATCTGTATTGTACTGAAACCAAGCATTAAGTATCTTAACGCTGTAGATGATAGAGCTTACACAAATGAATTGTTTGAACATCTTATCAGCTGATTACAGCGTGTATTACTGTGACAGAGATTTAATCTGACCTTTATTTCCCTCCTGCAGTGCAGAATTTCTTTCAAAGGTATCTCTGCATGTGTGGATGTATTATCCACAGCTGCCACCTTATTTTTGTTTAATGACTTCACTGTTTTGTCTAAGATCAGTAGTATCTTTAATGTGTCTTTTTCACAGCAGCTGTGACAAACGGCTCTGGTAGCTGTGGCAGCGAGCAGCTGAACAGGACATTTTGATTGCAGGAATTAAACGTGAACAGCTGCAGGCTAATTGAGGGGACATAACATTTGGCTTTAATTACTGAAATGTCATGAAAGCACCACGCTGACACAATGGAGCTGAAAGAAAAGGAGGAATAAAAGAGCACATGGAAAACCCTGCAGAGGTTTCCTCCTCATGGAGAAAAAGATCAGAAATATGTGACTGCACAGAGAAACCAGCTCTCTGCTCTTCATCTTGGATTTGACCTCAAACTGGAATGTTTTATGAGGTTAATGCATTCATTTCTCTCAGACATATACCTTGCTTTGCTTCTCAAACACGCAGAGATATCACTTTTTTTTCATAAATCATTTCACTGAGCCATAATTCACAGGACATGTTTTTTTAGAAAGCACCGTGGGAAAGAACATTTGAGACAGAAATAAAAGCTCAAATGAAAGATTGTGAACGTAGAGGAGTTATTGATATACTGTGTAGTCCTGTTCTGTGTTCCTGCGTTCCCTCTTCATCAAAAGAACACTGAACCCTTCATTTTCCTCCCTGCCAAAACACAGCATGCCTCATATGATAGCAGGAGTACATGGGAAAGAAGTAACATGTTTTTGGTGTGTGAAGTTAAACGTTAAACAAGTCTGGTTGTGGGATCACCCTCAAACAGATGCTGTGGATGAGAGGTGGAGCGGGCCACACCCTGCAGGACACAGACTCATTACTCTTGATTGATTAGTGTGTAATTAGTTTGGTCGCTGATCACTGGTTGACAAAAATAAGCATCACATCCTGTGCGCTCTGGAGAACATGTCCACACAGAAGCCTGCAGAGGAGTGAGAGTCTGTAAACTTTCCTTTTCCAGACGTGACATTTAACCGAAGCACGGGGGAATTCCCTGTGGTTTCTGTGTTCACGGCTGTGAGTGGGCACGGAGCACATCGTGCCCAACAATGACGCTCACTGTTGTTAAAGTGCAAAGGTACAAGGGTGTCAGATTAAAGAAAAGCCTGTCGATTTGACTACAGGCTTCAGAATAAGAGAATATAAAGTCCCTGAAGTACTCAAAAAGACTCTAAGCAGCAACTTCAACCCGGTGAATTGTTTAATGAAAAAATTAAGATCTGATTATTTTATTTAGTGGGCAAAAAAATGACAGCAGCAATGTAGACAATATTTTTTGCCTAATAAGTGGCATAAAAAAAGTATCTGCTGATCCCCACCTGTAAAATAAGATCATAAGAGCTGGGTTATGAATTGTGCAATACATGTAGTCACACAAACCCAAATTAAGATGGTGTGTTGTCCAAATCGCTCCAGTGCAGTTCAGATTTTGCCTTCCATGTCTGATACCAACTAAAAGGTATCACTGTGTTAGCATTCTGATGCTGAGTTATGAAACATGTCACCAGTGGGAACTGCTGAACTCAAGAGGTGGGATTTGAGCCTTCTCACTGCCAGCTACAGGGTTCCTGCCTGAGCTGTGCCTCTGATTGGTTAAACTTTTAATGTTAATATTGTCTTAACTACTGAGTTAGAAAACAAAAAAACATCTCCGTAATGAGCTCTTCAGGCAGAGAACTTTATTTTTTTTACTAGGTTGTAAACATGTTTATTTCTGTGGTAAAATTAATCTTTTTTGGGTTTGGTGTGTATGTTGTTTCCAGTAACTTCTGGAGCCTGCCTCAAGAGGACACTCGACAAACTACAGTTTTGAGCACTTCAGCATTGTTTTCATATCTGTATAGGTTATACAATCTATGGAGGCACAAGTGTTCATCGACTTCAGCCCACTGTTCAACTCTTCAGCTCTATAAACTACTAAACTGGACTTTTGCCCATGAAACAAACATATACAGTGCTGTGAAAAAGCAATTACTTTTTCACATAGGGCCAGATACGGTGGCTTGGTGTGTATGTGTGTCAGCCTCAAGCGGATGATCGTCAAACTGCAGATTTTGACACTTGTTTCATATTTTCAGACCATAGGTTGCCTCTTGGTTTATCCAAACCTTATCTGATTTTTTTCCCGCTGCCATCCTCCCGGTGAAATCTTTTAAGAAGTTTTGGTGAGCTAAAATGTTAACACAGGAGAAACTTGGACAAATTATCTCCTTTACTTTAGCAATGTTGTTGCTCACGTTAAGCGTTCTTCTGCTTTATACTGTCTTTACTGCAAACCTCAGTTTTCTGTGTTCGGTTTTCTAATGTTGTGTTTGTATAGCAGGAAAATCTTTGAGGACAGAAACAGTCTCTGTTGGTGCAGAAGATTCCTCATCTTTCTGCATGCGCTAGCTCCCTCACCAAGTGCAGTATTATGAGTTGTCAGCACTTATCTGTCAAATAATCTCCCGCTGTAGGTACACGTGTGAATGGCAAGTTCCTGAAATGATCAGGGCCTGAAATGATCTTGGAGATGTCTGGAGTTCATGTGTGAAAGAGGCTCATGGTGAATAACTGAGTGATGCTGGAGTGTCAAGTGTACTGAAGGCAGCTGCATCACAGCTGCTCATGGTTTCCTCTATAAGAGCTGCGGCTTTGGCAGCCACTTCTCCAGAACGGTTTCTGTGAGGGGAGGAAGGAGGAAAAGCTGACCACCCTTTCCAAGCTGAAGCACAGAGCTCTTTTCTTAAATATTCAGCTTCCCCTCACACGCCCAAGCCGTCCCTCCCCCCTGTACGTTCACATGAAACCGAGCTGTCGTCACCAGCCGGAGCCTTCTTTCCTCTCCGTCCGCCACACATGGCCAGAGGTTGGCCGGTCTGGTCTGAGGGTTCCTGCTGAACCCAGGCGGCAGGTGAGATCCCGCTGAGCGCTGAAACCCAGGAATCCAGGTCCATAAATAACAAACTGTTTAAATGTGTTGGAATAACAAAACCATGTGACCGAGCGGAGTTTTCCACATTCCTCTGCATAAACTGATTCCATATTCTCCATGAACAGGTCAGGTTTTTATTGCCAAACATAAACCACAGTAATGGCACTCTGTTTTACCATACAGTATATCACCCGTGTAAACATCTTCACAATAAAGCTGTGTATGTGTTTTTCATTGGATTCACTGAGGTAGAGTTACAAAAGTGTTTCCACAAGCAGATTAAACTGTCAGCATCCATCCCAGACTCTACTGCGTCCAAGATATGTTTAGAGTTAAAAATAAAGTAAGATTTGTTGCTTTATTTCATTCACAGGAGTGAGAAAAGTGCTTTAAATATTCCCATGCCCTTTTGTACATTATAAATCCTTTAATATTGCAGATCTCATAAACATAATGCACATTCCAGGACTTCCAGGAAGCAGAAACCACTTCAGACCGAAGGTGTCGAGAAGAAAATCTGGAAGCTCTTATGAACCTCCATTATGATGAATATATTTCAAAAGCTGCCGAATATTACTTCAACATAAGTGATGCAAAGGTGCAGAGAGTCACATACATTTTTAATGTGCGGCTCCAGGTGGAGAGCTGCACGAAGATAAAAGAAAGGAGGAAGAGGCTGAGCTCACGGTTCATCGGGCGGCTCTCTGTAAATACCTTCCTGCTTTACAGGCCGAAAAGTCTCAACCACAAGATCAAAAATAGGTTTACTCATTCGTTAAATTATGGATGAAAAGAATCTCAAATAAACCATACATCCTCTTCTCCAGCATGAAGTTTATAAATCTATCAGTGAAGCATTTCCACAGAATGGTTTATGGCAGCGTCATTCTCCTCGCTCCTTGCTCCTCGCTCCTCGTCGTTGATGCTTACCTTAGAAGTACAAGTTGCTGAAAAAAGTCAGCAGGGACTCATCACATATGATTCACTGAAGAGTGTGAACATTCCTGAAAAAAAAAATCTTTGAAGGTTAAGAAAATTTGATCTCAAGATAAAGTAAGAAGAAGAGAGTGTTTTAAAAACTTCAGATTTGTAAAACAAGTTTTTCGTATCAACTGTCTCCTCTTGAACTTTGGGTTCAGTGTCTTGCTCAAGGACACTTCGGCATGTGACTGCAGGAGCTGGAATCAAACCCACAATCTTCTGATTGTGGGGCGACAACTCTACCTACTGAGCCACAGCCGCCCAATCTGAATCTGGACTGATGGGATTGGACCTTCAAGATGTGTAAAATATTTGGTCAGTGACCAAACTAATTACACACTTACATTTCGGTTATAAAAATTAGATTCTGATACTCTCGGAGTGTCTGGTGATATAACTTTTCATTGTAGTTACTGTGAATCAAGCATAAAATCAGATTGAAACCCTTGATGTGGGTGTCAAATAAACTTATAAATCCATGCAACCAACCTGCTATTATTGGAATTCAGTTCACAGACCATTTTAGACCTGAAGATTACCATTAGCCTGCCATCTTACCATCTCTTTTCTGGGTGCATCCTGGAAAAATAGTTGTCAGAGTTTGAATTTGTTCTGGTCCGCTTTTTGATGGATTGTTTAAAACTTATTTGGTATCTGGATCAGGTTGATTCTGGATGGCAAAATGGTGGATTTTAAAATTCCAGTAAGTTTTGTTGGGATTGAACCTCTGGGATTACAGGAGTCAGTATCCTCTTTCTTTTCAGAATAAAAAAATGAACTTGAAATTAAAGGGAATCTTGTTTTATTTGCTCAAAAAGAGCCTGTTTTTGATGGTTTTTTTGTTTTGTTTATGTTTACATTTAAACGAGACTCCAACGACTCAGGAAACAAATTATATATGTAAAAAAATGTGTCATGGTGCTTTTATTGCATTTTTCGGTCACTTTTCAAGTGTAGATTAAAAAGGTAGACCCACAATCAAAACCTAGATACAGATATTTTATGTTCATCTCCACACGTATGAATGCCTCGGGTCTTTAGAGAGTAACTCTAAAAATGCCCTCATCCTGCAGATGTTCCTTTTAGCCAAGTCAATGTTTCTGTGAAGTTAAACGTCTTTGGTTATGCACACTATGAATGTAGATGAAGAAAGAGGAGGATAAATCTACTGTATGAACCTCACCCTGCACACGTCCCACATGAAATACGATACTCGCAAATCTCAGAGAGAAACAATGTGACACACGACTTTAATATCCACTCAGTGACAGTGCATGAGAGTCTGAATCTGAGCCGGGCGCCGAGACCCTGAAACCCTGCTCTCTCTGCCACTGAAACCTTTAGTGGCTATTCTTGTCTCCAGCACCATGTAATTAAGTTCCTGTCGTTCTCCACTCTCTAACATTGCTTAACATAAACGGAGGCCTGGATGGTTAATTAGTTCCAGTGTGTGATCACGAGCTCTCAGACGTTGAGATGGACCCACTCCCTCTCCATGTTCAGCACGGCGACAGTGGTGGTGGTGGACGAGGAGGGAGGGCTGTAAATGAAAGTGGAACATCAATCCTGGGGATGGGATGGGAGGGAGTCCATGTCATGTTAATGAAGAGAGCAAGTTAAGCCGGTTGTAACACTCGCCCTGACTCTGGATGTTGTGGCTTCCTCGCTTAACTCCCCTCTCTGTTCTTCCAAACTTTGTCCTGTCTACATTTAATTTATTTTCGGCCCTAGAAGGGAGGAAAAATGTCTTGGTGTTAGCTTCTCTGAAATCATAACTTTCAGCAAATATGTGACGTGACTGAGCCATTTATAAAAGGTTTAAAACTAAACACAGAGGTTAAATGTGAGCTAAGGTTTGTCCAGTCATTACTGAATGCAGACTGTGCTCAATTGCTGTTAAAACTCATAAAAAAAGAAAAAAAAAAAAATCTGAATAGTGTGTGTTATATAACTGTGAGGAAGTTTGGGGATAGTTTGAGAGCCTTTATATGCATTAGTATTTCAAGTTCCTGCAATATAAACACAACTTCTGACCTTCTCAAAGGTCAGGGCCTACAATGCTGAACATTTCTGATTGGTGGAGCCACCACAGAGCTTTTAATTCCCCCTCCATCCAGGATAACAATCACACCCAGCTGTGATTGACTTGATTTAACAACTAAATAACGATCTTCTTTGAGCCCGATAGTGTGAATGTGTTTCTGTCAGCTCCTGGTGTTCCACTCTAAAGAGTGACCCTGCAAACTGGAGACCTTCAGCTGTACATGTCAGTGGATATCCAGTTTATAACAGCTGTTGGCCAGTGTGACTGTGTCCCTACTGCCCTCTAATGGTCTGGTGGTATGTTGCAATTACTTTTAATTTTTCTCCAAACATCACTAGCTTGATTTCGATGATGGCCTTTATCTCCTTCTTACTGCCCTCTACAGGTCATGCAGTGTAATGCAATCACTTGCTCTTTCCTCCCTATGCTGCTGGTTTGATATATGTAATCTTAATGGGACTTCAGGCCTCGGTGGAAACAAACAACGATGGGAACCATTTAGTTCCTGGAACCTGTGTTCATAAAGCTTTTTTAAAAGGAAGAAAATAGTCCTAGAATAGCCCAAGGGAGGCTTAAATAGACCTTATCATATGTTAAAATGAACTATGGCCTTATAAATAGACAGTTTGAGTACCTTAAACAGATGTTCAGAGTAAACAGATCTATGAACATGTTCAAAAGATAAACTTGAAAATGTTTTTTTCTTTCCTTTTTTTTTTTTTTTTTTTTTTTTTTTGCAGTTTTTGATACTTGACCATCAGGGGACAATTAATTTTTTTTTTTTTTAAGTTTATGTTTTTGAGATAAGCCATGAAAAGCTGTGTGAAATGTTCTGGCACAGTACACCTTATGTGTAGGTAAGATTGGTGATGGTTCTCTGCTCACCTCTCTCTCTGTCTCTCTCTGTCTCTCTCTCTCTCTCTCTCTCTGTCTCTCTCCCTCTCTCTCTCTCTCTCTCTCTCTCTCTCTCTCTCTCTCTCTCTCTCTCTCTCTCTCTCTCTCTCTCTCTCTGTGTGGGATGCCTCTTCGGGGATATAAACCATGTTGTTTTCATATTTGGCATGAATCATATGTGACAAATCTGTGATGCATGTATGGTGCAGGTGGAAAGATGAAGTTTCTCGGCTTCATCTTCAGATGCAATTACTGTGTTATGGATGGCCAGCACTGATTAATGCAGCACAGTGATATATATGGCACTGCAATATGGAAGGGCATATTTATGAAGTCTTTTAATCTCTCCTGACAACAGCCTCACATGAGCCAATGGGCTCATCTCCAGTGACCACATTAGGCCAACTGTTCTGCTCTCTGCCATGAATTACTGCTGTCACCTGTCAGAGATTTCAGAGGACCACGCCTCATTTGAGGTCAATTTCTGCCTTTCCCAGCAGATCAGTGGGTCCAGCAGAGAGGCAAGCCGATAAAGTTTGGGATTTTGAGGAGTGCGGATTATAGGATCAAAAGGCAATGGTGCTAATCCCTCCCCGTTATTAAAGATGATAGGGCTATAAATGACAACACATGCAAAAACTTCTCCCAACTCCAAACTCTTGGTTGCGTATGTAAGTACTTAACAGAACCCAGCTCAAGGGATGGGGCCGCCTGCAAGCTGGATTAACATGGAGGGATGGGATGTTGATCCTAGAGTTACTCTCTAGTTTCTTTTTTTTAATTTCTCCCTCTCTGTGCATGTCTGTGTGGATGGGAGGCAGGAAGACACAGTAGCAGCAGTGAGGTTGTCGGAGCTCCTGTCTCTACACTGTACTCTGCAATTATCTCCAGAAGCTCAGGAAGCTAATTGGAAGAGATGTGGGATAAATCCCAGCCTGGGGGAATTGTGCTAATTTTCCACTTTCAGCTGACCTAATAAGCGGACCATCCACTGCCACTGGAACGATGGTGCACAGAGGAAGAGAGAAAGCAACACCACTCTCATTCTCTGTTAACATGCATACTTAATGACCCTCACACATGGGATCCAGCTCCGCAGCACAGATTATATTACATCTTGTGGAGCCTTCTTTCACTTATACAGGCGTTCTGCTAATAACCATGAGCGCGGGTGTGTTATTTCTGGGAATTGAGCCCAGTACCTCTCCAGCTGACACTGCCCTCATATTACTTTGTCTCATGAACATCCCAAACAGCACGGACACTCGCTTCATGGATTCCTCCTGAGCAGTGAAGTGTGCATGACCACAGTCAGGGCTCCTCTGTGCATATGACAAATCTAATCCTCCTCCTTCTAACTTCTAACAGGGAAGTCTCTATTCAGACACGACCTTAATCACATTAACCCCCTTTTTTCCTACTGTGTGCCAGACCTGCAGCTGGGTTCCTCATGGTTTCTGCGATGTTGGGTTAAGCCCACTGAGAGCTCACCCAAGAATTCAAGCTCTGCTCTACCGCCAAGTTTCTAGACCACAATGTGGCACGTCACATTTTTATTAAAAATGACCTTTTGTTTGACTGACAGATTAAACAGATAATTACAGAAAGGAGACAGACTTCCAGTGTAAGCTGACAATCATTGCAATTTGGAAAAAAGTTTTTGTTAATGCACGACCAATCCAAAGCCATGTGTATTTTCAATCAGAGAACTGTTACCATACATGCACTGCTTCTTTGAGGTTACAGACCATTGTTGTCCTCTGTAATAAAACTAGAGAGGACTTATGGACAAACTCACACATACACAAACACTCTGTAATGACACAGCACTTAGGCCTGAATGTACTTATCTTTTCCATTATTTGATCCCGGTTGGAGCAGATGTTTGTCATTTTAACTGTTCCTTGATATAAACATGCGTAAAGTCACTTCACATTATAAAACCAGATCAAACTGGATTGCATGGCATGTGGAGCTGCTATTACAAAACTACAGCTGGTTAAACTGTTCCGCCGCAGGTGTGTGAGGAGAGATGTGGTTATGAGATTAGAAAGTTCAGGAGGGATTACGGTTTTTCCACTTAAGTTCATAGTTAGGTTATACTCCTGATCCTTTATTAAACTGTAAGCACATCAGTGCCAAAAAAGGAAAACACCTGTGCATGAACTTTACACCAGTAACTGTGTATCATTATTACAATGTTTTGGACTTTTGGAGCTTGGATTAATTAGTCAAAGCTCCCGAAAGCCAACTGTGCTAAAACTCGAGTTGTAAACACATAAGGGAGACAAACGTAAACACAAGAACAACAAAAAGAAATGACAATAAGAATAAAAAAGATCTTTTACCAAAACAGCTCCTTAAACAAAAAGAAGCTAACACCAGGAGTTAGAATGGTTACATTCCTACAAAGCAAGCTGAAAATGTTCAAGGATGAAATCATAGCTCGGATGAGAAACAAAGAAATCAGAGAACAACTTGAGATGCTCTTGAATCATGGCGGCATGAAGCAGACCTTGTAGAAAGTATTAAAAGAAGATGGATGATAAACAAACTAGAATGTAACAATATTTTGAACTTGCAAGGACTTAATCAGCAAAGGCTGACATGCAACTAAGCAGGTATCAACCACCCCCCTCTCTAATCCAACACCTATTGAACCAATCAGAAGTTAGCGTGATGTCTTTAACTCTTAAAGCTGAATCTAGATTGGTTAACATTAGCTTTCCATCACTCGCCTTCACAGCGCTTCATGTGATAAAGGGCTAACTAGCAGAAAACCTGACGAGCTGAGGATAAGAGACTGAAGAACTCTGGGATTTCTCTTCTGGGACTATGCTGAAATGTTGATTAATAAACACTCTTTGAATTAATAAATGAATAAATAAATACTTTGGAACACATATTAACAAAACACTGGATGGCAAAAAAAAAAAAAAAAAAAAAAAAAAAAAACACACACACACACACACACCTCAAAATTATCCTCCCACAGTACTTCAGGTAGTTCCATCAGGTTTTATCAATTTGTTTCTTTGTCTGTATCGGTCTGTATCTATCAGGCATTACTTTACTGGTTTATGGAAACCAGTAAGGTCATTGGAAAAGTGGAAATGAGGTGTAAGAATGTCATGTGTTACGTCACATATTCAGTTTCTACGAAGATGAAATTTCTGTCGCAGCTTTAAACTGAGAAACACACGACCCCCCCCCCCCCCCCCCCCCCAAAAAAAAAAAAAAAAAAAAAAAAAAAAGATATCTGACTAACGTAAAAGAGATGGTGTAATGATGAGAGTTGTGACATCTCCTAATTGGAACAGATATTTAAACTACATTTTTGTATAAACTTCCTCTCAGTTACATCTCTCTCAAAACCCTGTAGTGATTAATTACCATATAAAGCTATTTTAATTTTTTTATGGGATATTTTCAGATTTTTCATGCCTTTTTTAATGTGGACAGGCCAGTGGATGGAGGAGGAAAAAGGCTAAGAGTAGGGATTAAAATACAGAGGCTACAGATTGGACTTGGGAAAACCATGCCAGTGTACCCTATATCAACTTTTAATACCAGTCTTACTGATGTGAACCCAATGAGCTATCAGAGCGTTTTCAGTTCTCTTGACTGTTATGTTTCTTTCTCTCATCTGCATATTTCTTTGATTTTATCGCCCTTGTTTTTAAAGAGGTGTGTGGCATATACCGCTGAAGTGACATTCAACTTGGAGTGTTTCTGATTGGATAAAGCAGCAGCTGCTCCCTGTAAACCAATTAATTCCTGACTCCACCATGACCAGCTTTCCTCATAAGTCTGACCAGAGAATATTCAGGTTACTGAAAAAACACAGAACCCAAACTCAGACTGAAAAAGTGGGTGTCATTCTGTCCAATGCTTGACCTAAAAGTAGCTTCGAGTAGCAACAAACCCCCCTCCCCATCCTCATCGTTCATCATTTAAACCCTAATCCCACAGTGTAACCTGGAGAACATGTGATTATAGTTTGACAGTCTGACATGGCTTTGGGTGACTCTAATCATGGGATGTGCTGTGTGTTTGCAGAGAAAGGCTTTGAAGTCTTTCCAAGAAATGTGTCTGTTTTGATCCTCACTTTCAGCCCTTTGGACCCAGACACAGATTATTTCTTTAAGAGCAGCTGTTTAGTATCAGAAGCAGTAGATGTCCAGTGGACCATAGTTCATCCTCAAACTCTAAAGATCTCTTCTATGTGTGATCTGTGGAGTGATATAAAATTGAACATCATGTTGTTGAAGGTCTAAACACGGACACATTGGAAGGGTTACAGGTGTGGGCATTAATGGATGTAGAAAACTCAAAGAAAAACAGGAAACAGAAATGTGGAGGAACTGCTGGATGAGGTTGTGAAGTCAGGAGTAGATTGGAATATCTCTTGGTCATAAATTATTTAAAACTTTCACAACCCATTGCACCTTGAAAATGATGTATTTGTAGTCGATATGAAATCAAAGTGTTTGAAACCTCTTTCTACAGGTCAGTATTATCTCTCATCATAATTGGCTCCTCTGTTATTGTGTTTCCACTGAGCCCTCCAACACGTTGGAGAATTTCTGTATTTTCAAATAATCAAAAGAAACAAGAGAGCCCAGAAACACCCTCCAACAGATGCAAGCAATGACACGCAAAAGTCTTTCCAAAGGCCTGCTCATAATGCCTTTTAATGGTC
Source organism: Labroides dimidiatus (assembly GCA_030710495.1). NCBI lineage: Eukaryota > Metazoa > Chordata > Actinopteri > Labriformes > Labridae > Labroides > Labroides dimidiatus. Next base: position 25,239,696 of record CM061146.1, read on the forward strand.
TTGTTTAACAAGCATGGGAAGTGGTTTCTCCCCATTACCCACAAACCCCCAAATCTTCCCAACTCAAAGTCAGGGATATCCCAGAGTTCAGTGGGAGCAGCATCAATCTTCTGTTCCCCAAAGACATGTGCTTATTCAATAGAGAGGGATCAACCAAGATCTGGACCGTGTCAGAGCCCGCTAAACACGCATCACACAGCCTTTTTTCTCTGCTGTTCCAGCCAAACCACTTGCTCTAATCTACAACGCCACCACAACAATCTACTGTAACTGAAGTTTTCTCGAGAGCAGTCTCAGCGCCGCTGAATAAATTCATCAAATTATCTGCATGCTGTCTGGATTACCACAAAGAAACTTCAAACGCTCGGATGGCATTATTCCCAAACTGTCATCTGAATGTGCTCCACAGTGTTGTGCAGCATCTCACGCTGTGGAGGACTCCAAGCAACAAAGAGTCGGAGGTTCAGGTACGATTTTCTCACTTCACTGATGATTCTCAAACTTCCTGTACCTTCCTCTGCACACTCATATTCTTGTTTAAGAATAACTTTGTTTTCATCTCTCAGCCAGGACAGGCGTGAGCTGATATCACTGCGCACACTACATGTAGTGAAATCATTCAGACTCACAGGCAGGTGGGGCCGGCCCGGCACCACACTGGAGCTATGCTTTGATGCTGACTGGCATTTACGAGAAGAGTTCATACATAAAATGCTTGTGAACACACTTCCTGAGCTTCATGTTCTGCCTGGTCGATCAGGTCCCCCTTCAATACACACCAGGAGGACACTAAATGTCTCAGACCAACAGGGGCCAGGCCTCGGCCGAGGTCATCGTCATAAATGTTTTTACACTCCAGATCTGCTCATAAAGATTTGATGTTGCAGGAAAATCATGCTGTGGAGAGGAACTTTCTTACCTGAAAGTTTGTACTTTCTCCTCTTAATACGACTGTACCTACACCAACAGGTGAAGTTAAAACAGGTTATGTAGAAGTTGAATTCTTGTATGAGTCCATAAATAATCACCATCTCTTGGCATAAATGCTGATGTTTCCTGGAATTGGTTGATGTGTGATAACAAGTTTTTGCAAGTTAATCATATCATCCGGAATGAGTAAATGTCACTCAACAGATCTATGAGCCCAAACTTTTCAAAACCTGAGTGAAATTATTGTTTTCAGAAACATGTCTCTTTTAAAGATGTTTAAGGGCAAAAAACAGCTCTGAATTGTTTGTAACAAGTAAAAAAAATCTGCCAGTGGAGTAAGTGAAAGTTTCTTGTATTAAGACTTTATTCTAAACTTGACAAGTAAATTTTTCTTACTCCACTGGCAGATTATTTTAATTGTTGCAGGTAATTCAGACCTTATTTTTGTCTTTTAATATCTTGATATAAGACACGTTCCTGGATTTGTTCGTTGAATGTGGCTCATATCAAGTGTAATAAGGCAATTCTTAATTTAAATAAAACAAAAACACACTTGCTTAGGTGTCAGTTTTTGCAGTTCATCTGCCAACTCCAACCTCACCAAGCAGAGCTAATGTAACCTCATTCTTCATTCTACTGATTAACTGCTGCATGTGTGTTGGAATGAACGTTATCACAAGCAGCTTAACTCATGTTTAAGTCTGTGCTCTATCGGTCTCCCTTTTTGCTTTCTTCTGCTCTTCTGTCATTTTTCTTTTTGACAGTTCAGCTCCAACATTACAGCAAAATTAATTCAAGAAACCATTTCCAGCAGAGAAATCACAGATCTCGCCTTTCTCTGCTAAACTTTGTCATCTGGCGTTATGTTTTCATAGGGACTTCAACTTGCCGTAAATCAATCTGTCCCTAGAAAACCAGAACCAGGAACCTGGAAATGGCATTCGAAAATTTTGCTGCTGATAATCTCATTTTAGAACTTGCGGATGGGATATCTTAGACTTTTAGAGCCAGTCCCAGGAGGACACTGAAGGTACTGCAGTTTTTGCTCTTCTAATTTGGCTTCATTTTAACACACACAGTTGCTGCTTTAACATATTGCACATTTTCTCTGCCTTTTTGATTCATCTGTTTCAGGAGTTTGTGATGTGGGAGAGAATAATGTTTCATTTGGTGTTTGTGTTAAAAACACTCTTGGGGTCTGACATGTTGGAGATGATCATGTTTTATGGGAATAATTTAAATCACTCATATTTTCACCCTGAATGCTGAATTTTTGTCTTCACTTTGGCAACTTTAATTTTTCCAGTAAGCACATTGAGCAGGTCTGATTTGATGTCATTAAAAACCTTTATCCTGGTTTACATTCCTTTAATATGAGCCTTGAGACTTATGATGCAGCATGTGGATTAGTTTCCTCCCTTTCCCCCCTTAAGAACAGTGTTTGGATTTGGAGAATAATTTGGATCTTAAATCAAAGAGCGACTTGTCATATTTTTTTTTTATTTCCTAAATAAAACAGAGCAGAAACACAGAAGTTGACGACGTGTTTTATTTTGAAAAGAATATGAGAAACTTTAATGAGAGGTTTATTTAATAAATTCTGACAAAAACAACTGAAAGGCATTACACTTCATTATTTCTCCTCTTTTATTGGCTTGTTATCTGTCCTCATGGCCTGTGTGTGCCGGCTCTGTCGCATGTTTTTTTTTCCCGAAATGTCAAAGTGTTGCTTCGAAGGCGTTCAGGTTTAATGAATATCTGCAGTTCATAAACTTATTTTTTGACCTTCTCTCTCTGTGTCTGGAGCCCAGCGTTCAATGCATCACTGAACATAAGTGGAAATCCAAGAGCTCACACAGCTCATAATCAGTGTGAGATTTTATAAAGTCTCTGTATGCTTCCACTCTGTAATATCCGCTCTGCTCTGAGGACGTAGCGAGGAAAGGAAACATTAAAGAAACCCCCTGAGGTTTTCTCTAAGGCACACAGACACCTGGGACATCCCTGAATGAGGGGCTTTCTGGTAAAACTATTTCATATCTTTGGAAAGGAAGCTGCAACCCCACCCTGTGAAAGTCAAGTTTTAATATGAAAAATGTTCAAGTTTTTTTTTGCTGTTTAAGTTTAAGACTTTAATTGATGTGTGCCATTTTTATAAGGATATAAGAAATTCCAGCACCCAGCCATCAGAGTCCTGAAACACTGTTTAGTTTTTAGTTTTTTTATGTGCGATACTTTCTCTCTTTTCACAGTGCAGCAGTAAGAAACCAAACCTGCAGTACTTCTCACAGCGAGCTGAGCATACTTTGGCGTAGGAAATGGATCCAGGGGATAAAATTCTGCTTAGCACCAGGAATGTTTTGGAGAAAACACAATCCTTCCATTACACCTGTGCGTTTCAGGTTTCACATGAGTAAGAGCGCTCTTCCTCTCCTCGCTCTTCTTCCCTCCTTTCTCCTCTCCGTCATGTTAACGATCCTCCCGGCTCCTCTCAGAGGATCCTGCTTGGCAGAAATAGAGTTTAGAGCAGCAGAGCTGTTTCCTCATTGATTTTAGATCTGACCTTCCTGTAACCTCGCGTAAAACAATCGCCTGTGTGCCCAGAGTCTCCCAGCAGCAAGCAGGAGGAGACCAACCGACTGACTTCGGGCAAACATAGAAATAGCTAAAGAAAAGGCGACTTTGTCACACTTCCCTCCTGACAGCAGAGAAAACACAGCAGAGACAATAGAGTCGGACAGCACGAGAAACAAACATCCCACAGCTGATAGATCACACAAAAACAGAGTTACATGTTGTGCTTTACATCCTGCCTCTCACCGGGTGATGTGAGTGTCAAGTGGACACTCGATGAACTTCAGTTTTTAACCCTTTTTTCATTTGCTTCATTTTGTAGAACTAGATGTTGCTGCTCAAGCCTAACTACGGTATACACAGTTTGACTTAAAGGTAAAAATATTCGGAAGACAGTCAGTTTAACATGAGAACCTATGGATTAATACAGAATTTGACCTTGTGATTATCACGTCCAAAAGTTATCATGATAATGATATTAATCTGAGTCTGATGACCTCTCCTTTCTTCCAAACACACATTCAAATGACCTGTCCAAGATCTCTTTAAGGTGGGTCTACAGCAGAACAGGTCCTTGCATTGATTTGAAGCTGACACTTATATTTTTGAGAGTTCATTGACTCTCATGTAAGTGTTTGCTATGTTTCCTTTCACCGTTTCTCTCTTAATTCAATTATCTAGAGGAGGAATTCCCAAACTTTTCAGCCCAGCCTGCTGTCGCTGATACTGTCACTATCCTGGTTTAGTCACTTCAGAGGGCTTGTGGCAGGTCTTTTGTTAAAGTCTGGGTAAAGCAGTAATAAATTTGTGCTATGAGTTTTTCACACCACAGAAACAATTTGAAATTTGAAACAGTTTGTGAAGCCGAGCTCCACAACTAAACCCTAAATGGCTAAACATCTTTTACATGTTTTAAGGAAAAACATTTGTGACCTCTTTAATGTGTTTAGAAGAAAATGGCTGATTTTGCTTTACACAGACTTTAATGTTTTTTACAATGACGGATGAAAAATCTTTAACTTTTTTTTTTCCTTTTTTCGAAGGTATTTTGTGACCCACCAGTCTAGAACACAAGTGCTGGAGGGACTCATCAACAGTAGTGTGTTTTGTACCATCAAATAACTAATTAAAATTAAATTTAGGGGGAGCTCAAAGTGTTTTGAGGAGAAGTTGTGCCCTCCATCTTTTTCTACAGTCCAAAGGCACCTGGTTAAAGAAAAAAACATCCACACAGCCCCCGCAGGTTGAAGTATCACGAATTTGTGGAGTCCATTTGAGTTATCAGTCCAGGGAAAATCAGTCGAAGATAAGTACTTAAGACTTTCTTCATTACATGGAGTCAAGATGTCCTTATTCTCAGAGGATGTAGATAAATTAAGCAGAGGGTAAAGAGGTGAGCCAGGAAAACCCAGCTGTGAATTGGCCTGAAAAGCGTGACTGTGGCAAAGCAAAGATGACAGACGACCTGAGGGTCATTACACTGTGATTAAACACTCTATGTGCTAAAAGTCAAATCTGGAGGGCTGAGCATAATCGTAGCTGAGCTGTAGTGCCCTTCTCCTTCACTTCAAAAGTCCTTCTCCCCATGAGTAATTCCCTCGATAAATAAAGGTGTTTGCTCACCTTATCCGTTCACACTCAACTCACCTTTGCTCACATCTGTTTCTGCGCTGTCTTGTTATCATGGTCCCTGACCACGGCAGGGAGCTCGCTCCGTAATGCAGATCACAGTGATGGATGAGCTGCAGTTTTAGGAGACCTCTGGAAAGAACTTCAGGACCCTGCTCATGAGGCCTGACAAGAATCCAAAAAGTCCTGGAGAGAGAGAGAGAGAGAGAGAGAGAGAGAGAGAGAGAGAGAGAGAGAGAGAGAGAGAGAGAGAGAGAGAGAGAGAGAGAACCTCAGTGTGAAAGGTTATAATCACAACACAGTGACCTGCTCATTTTCTCACTTTTCAGGATTAAATTCGGTATTCTGCGATCATGACCTGTACTCAGGTTCTCAGAGAGCTTAAAGTGCACCTCAGGATCACTAAATGTTAGGCTCTGTGTCTCAGGATGGAGATCTTAAACTCCACATGATAGTTAAGTTCCTCTTTTACAGACACACTTTGTGTTTTAATGCACTCCTAAACTGAACTTTACCGTCCTGTAACTGAGGTGAGACATTTTTTTCCTCCAAGACGTGTCTATTTCTGTGTACACTTTGAGGTAAGAGTGTGTGTGTGTGTTTTTTTGTGTGTGTTTGACATTCCTGTGGGCTCATTCCTGCTATTGTTGCAGTTTGTGGTTGTAGAACAATGACGGAGCAGCTGTTCAGACTGACTCAGCGGTGAAATAACAGAACAGGTCTGCTGCTTGTTACCCTCACAGATCTTTCATGACAGCTAATAAAGCTGAGTGTCAGAAGTTGTTTAATTAGCTGTTTTCACACATGCACAAAAACTCCAAAAACTTCCAGATATTTTCGAGATGAGCTGCAAGAATGAACACAAGCAGCCATGATTTTCATCCTGACTTCACTCTGACTTTATCTCACTAGACCCCTGGTAAAACTTCAGTGTGAAGTTAGGATGAGCTGATGTGAGAATACAGCAGGAAACATTCTGGAGAATACGCCACATTCCCTTTCATGTTAATATCATGTAACTGATGCAAAGTCTGGGGGAACAATTCTAAGAGGATGGATAAAAACATCAGAGCATGTGGAAGGACAAGGATTTTCAAGACAATTCATTGTGTTTGATTACACATTGCTATGATTCAAATGCAAATTCTGTCATCAAAGCGTACGTCTGCTGTTGCTTCGTCTGCTGTTGCTTCGTCTGCTGTTGCTTCGTCTGCTGTTGCTTCGTCTGCTGTTGCGTACACTGTAACTTTCCAAGCATGCTTTAGATGTCATGATTTGCCTCCTGAGACTCATCTCCCACCACCCTTTCTGATTTGAAGATGAGACTGTGAGTGATTTAGGATTTAGGAAAATTAGGAGGCAGAGCCCTTCAAATTTCCAGAAATTTTCAAGAGCACATCTCTAAAAGATCAGTCTGAGTTTGCAGAAACCAGAGACTGTATTTTTTTAAGGGCATTATTAAAACCCGTAACTAACATTAGATTCAGTTTTCTGGCCGTAGAATACTATCTTGAGGTAGCACAACTAGAGAAGTGTTGGTAATAAATAACAGATCTAAAAGATGACTTGTTTAAAGCAGTGAACAGCATTGCAAACAAATCAGTTTCTACCTTTTGATTTGACCAGCAATGTCTTGTTTTTCTTTCATTTCTTTTGACACTGATTTTCTAATATGGCTCTGTCACACCGTCATGCTTTCACATAGCTGACGCGGTTATCGGCATCCGGCCTGTCAGCTATTATGATTACTGTTTCATAAAAGTAGACGGTCTCAGGGTTTCATGATTTGGCTCATAAGTTCCCACTTGTCATCATCTCATCATATGCTGATGTGGGGCGGGGCGGCCAAAAAGCTGAAGCCACAAAACCTGGAGAGCCTGTCAGACACTGAACAGAGTGACTATATGTGACGATCGCACAACAATAAGATTGTTATTTTGACTGTAATAGGTGTACAATAATTTTCCCCAAAATACGGTAATTATGAAGCTCTGGTACGATAATTCTATATTTCCCATCTGGCAACACTGGTTCAGATTGACACATGCTGGAAGTGCACTGCATCGAAAATAGACGTGACACACATCTTTAGCAGAGCAGAAACCTTGGTGTTTGGTTTGGGAGCTGAAGCGCTGACTGCTGATGAACAGAACCAAATGATCTGGATCATTTCAAAGAGCCTGAATTCCCAACACCAAGAGCATATGAGGTTTTTTATCAGAGTAAGGAGGACATTTTGAGATGGATCACAGACAACTCAAGCAGAGCATTCTGCCTTTTTGGATTAAGGGAAATCTGTGGATCTTTATGGATAGGATGTTTTTGGATTAAATCTTTTACCGGACTTGGATTGAGGGGACGCTCTCTGTTGCTGCAGGAAGTGGGCAGACTTTTAATGGGTTTAATTTTAATGTACACTTCCATTAATAATGCACAAAGTTGCCAGTTAACCATTATCTAATATAACATATTCATCTGTTTCATGAAATCCCTTTAACAAAGTGCTGACATGTATCTCACTATTCTACAGCACCCATGTAATGAGATGCACCCGTGTTAGTCTTTTGTTCAGGAAACACAATTCTTCCAAAAGAAACAGCTAAATGGTTTTTAGCCATCCCTGAAAAAATCATATATTGGATGCTTGAAGGTCAGGGGCAAAGTTCAGACACATATGTTGCACAGAAGAACGTCTTACTGTTACAGGCTTAATAATGCATCATATTTTACATATGTGCTTTTTGTATGAAGCTGTGAGTCCAAAGAGCAGTGAATTTACATCGTTTCACCACTGATGGTTCTGAAATAGCTACATCATAAAGCTGAGCTCACATTTATTTCTCCTCTTCATCCACCACAGTCTAATTTCTCCTTTTGTGTGGTGCTTCGCTCTGGCTGTCAAAGGTCTGTAATGAGAAGTATTAGCCTCCTCTCTGCCTGTTAATTGCTTTTCTTTGTCAAAAAGGAGGAGATGGGAAATCGCTCACTCTGCACATTTTAGATAGCATCACCTCCTGTCGTCCAGTACTCCCTCTGGTTTTCTGCACACACAATATTTTGGTCGGGGAAGAGAGAGGACTCCCTTTTCTCTCCTCTGCCTGAGAGTACAGACCGTAAACATCAACAAGCGGTATGTGCTGACCCACCAACAGGAGCAGAGGTGGAGCCGTAGAGCTGGGAGGTGAAGGTTAGGAGTGGGTCTGAAGAAGACATTCCAGCTCTTTATCAAAGACAGGAATAAGTGTGGAGGGAAGGGTGAGACCTCCACACAGAGATGCCCTTACCAGCGGCATGTCAAATTTAAAAGTGTCTCTAGCCTTACATAATGACAGCTTCAGGGTTAATGGTGTCAAGGCCGTTCATATCTGTCATAATAACTGAGTCATAGCTCATACAGGCCGTGTCAGTGAAGTGATGGTGGATCCATCAGCAGTGTGCTGATAGATGTTCGTAAACACATGTTATCTAGGAGGAAAACATTCAACCCAAGTTCATTTTCATCCAGCGTCTTCTATCCACTGCAGTCCAGCTTTGGTTATGTTAATAGTCAGAGTTATTTATTATAGAAAAGTTCATTAATTTTAGATTAAGTTGCTGTAAATGTGTCAGAATAACACAGTTAGTGGAGCACAGATGGCCTAGTGGTTGGGGTCGTGCTCCATATGGCAAAGGCCCTTGTGCAGGCAGCCCAGGTTCGAGTCTGGCCTGTTGTTACTTTCCTACTTGTCACTCCTCACTTTCACTCTGTTTCCTACTCTATCCACTTTCCTGTCCTCTCACATTAAAGGCATAAAAGCCCCAATAAATAACTTTAAAAAAGAATAACACAGTTAGTTATCTCAACATGCTAACATGACAACATCAGATGCTTTACAGTCTTTCATTTGATTTCACATGGGGCGTTCACATCAAATGGGAATAAAGTCATTCATGAGAGTGATTAACATGTAAAGTCAATGTAATGATGCATTAGGAGAGAGCACTTGTTGGGAGTCATGTATGGTAAAAATTTTGTGCAAATGAAGCAAATTAAACATACCAGTTACTCACTTCTTCACGCTTGTTGTAAATGTCCCTTTAAAGGAAAGGTAGACATGGACTTAAAGTCAGAGTTGGTAATCAGATTTAGATATACTTTTTGTTATACTGGTTAAAATGATCTTAATGTCCCGATGTCAATCAATGCATTATGTGTTCTTAAAAAAGAGCGAGAAATATCTGCTGTCTAAAGCAGGAGTAAACCTGGGAAAACATGGGCCAATCCTTGGGTTTAGGATCCAATTTATTTAACCAATCAAATCCCCTCCTGCCATTCTGCCCACCTCCCACACATTCATTTTGCCAACATGCACTTGCCCTGATTCAGTGCGCAAAACCAAGAGGGATCCAAGTGCGCTGGAGAATGGCAGAAAAACTACTAAAAACTAAAACACTTACAAAGTGCAAACAAAAGCAATGTGCTGAGGACCAGTTTAGAGTCTGTGGTTTTGAGTCAGTCACAATCATATGGTCTTGAACCAGTGGCGCTTGTGCATGTGAGCGGGGGCATTGTTATGGAGGAGCTCCAAGTGTCGAGGTGGGGGCTAAACAGAGTCCTGAGGAGATGCTACATTCAAATTCATGCTAGTTTTCCATGACTACCAACTGTACCTTTATTACAAACAATGTTCCAAGAATAAAATATCCAATTACACTAAATATGAAACATTATAGAAGAAAGTGACAATCCAGGCAGGAAAATTAAAAACACAGATGACCAGATTCTCTAAAAGATAACGTAACATTTTTTTTTTTGTAGCTGCTAAACTTGCTCTAATTCTCATAGCAAACACAGAGACGAATGTTCCCCAAATTTCTCCTGTGAACAAATGTATGAGCAAGAAGTCACATATGAAGACATAACATCTGTCTGTGTTACTGATTTTACAAGTACATTTACAGGAGGTAAATCAATCAGAGGCTGCTGGAGGCTCAACCCTGGTACTGCTGCTGCACTTTTCCACATGTGAAGATGTGCTGTAGCTGTTTCTCAGGACGTAGATGATAAGGACAAGCTGCTCTTACTAGCTCAACCCATGAAATGTTGTTATTAATAGTTAATAACAACGTGACTTGACCCCACAAAACGTGGTATTAAGAACATTATCTAACTTACATGTGGACTGATATGAGCTCATAAGGGTGAGAGTGCACAGAGCAGCATCTCCACAGTCAGACACAAAACACATTGTAAAAAAAAGCCAACTCACATTTTATGGCCTAAAACAGCAATTTCAGTTGTAAGGACCTGAAAATATGAATCACTGACATTTGTCAACTTTAAAAGACTTTACTGGGTTGCTGAAACTTAACTTTTTAAGTTGGAGCTAATTACAACAAGTATTAATTCTGTAAAGTCACGTTTCATTGTTGGAAAATGTGGGAATGCCAACCCTCTGAGTTGTCAAATGCACCATCTCTTGAAACTCGTCCATATTACCGACACGCTCACAGAAAAGACAAGGTCTGTTTTTCCTCTGAAAGTGAACTGCTCCTTCACTTTAGAAGTGTAAGGACATGTTGATGTTGCATTGGCTGCCACCATTTTGCTATGCGTTGATAATTTGTCACAACCAGGTGTTTTATGCACACGACTCAGCAGAGATAGTAAGGCTGTGAGATGCCTCACAGAAACTACAGACAGTTAAAAAGTTTAACTCTGTCTTCAGTTTCTGTCAGCACTGTCATCTGAACAGAAAGTTTCACAACACTTGCCTGGGAAGCAACTCTCAATGTACTGCAAAATGCCAGTCTGGACAGATATTAAACATATCAACATAAAACAAGGAGCTCATACTGTGAGCACCAGTGTCCTAATGACACACTAGGGTTACATTTGCGACTTAAGGAAGGTTTAGATATGAAATGAGTTTCAGGGCAGCTCCAAACAGAAGTACTTTCAAAAGCATTTTATTGGATCGTAGTATCTCCAGAGCTGGAGTTCATATCTGGCTTCATTTAGTTTCTCTATCTGAGCTCTGCTGGGACTTGGAGCCACGTTTAGCACTCAGGTGTTTCTAGATAAACACCGTCAGAGCCAAAGATAACAGGAGCTGCTGAGGCCACGCTCCTGCTCATGCAGCCAAACCGTGTCATTGGCTGAAAGTGCTTTGCTGTAAATCATTGATTAAAGGAATAAACTGTAGTGGTTGTACAGTATTTATTGCTCCACCACTCTGTAACATCTGCTTTTATGGGGGCCACACACACTCACACATACATACGAGAGGCGGAACCACAGAAGGCAAAGTTTACTGGGCTTCATTTAGAAAAGTGTGTTCTGCAGATTTTTAGCAGTCGAGCAAATAAACGTAAGTTTTCTCATCTGGGCTGGACCTCCCTGTCTGATGAGTGGTCTGTGCTGCAAATAGGAGCTGTTGCAGGGAGAGCCGCCCTCATAATCAGGAAGGAAACCAGATGATTACGACAAATTAAAGATGATTCTGTAAAAGGACTCAAGATCTGTTCCCAGTGACCTCACAGAATTCAACATCTTAAAAAAGTCTTTAAAGCTGAATAAAGGAAATTTAGGAGGTCCCATAGTGGGACAGATACACACTAACACAAGTGAAAAACAGATTTATTGTTTTGTTTTTTCAAAAAACATCTGTACCCTTATATCTGTTTATACATCTGAACCTTCTGGTCACAGGTCATCTTCTTGACTGTTATTCTCAGCCTCATCCTCCCCCATGTGCAATCATTGTTCTTCTTAGCAATATCTTGTTCATTAACCATTCTTCTCATACAACCCAAACCCTTCATCCTGGTATCATTAATTATTGCTAAAAAGGTTGATTTTACAAAATCTGGCAGACCAACGCTTTTTTAAAGACAGTATCCAAACAGAACCAAACCCTTCTTTATTCCCAGCTGGAACAAACTGTCTCATCCTTCTCCATCAACATTATGTTTCAAACTGGTGAAATTCATCCATCTTCTCTTTCCTTTCGCTGCTTCACCACACTCATCCCCCAACCCTGTTTCTTCCACCCGCCCCTCCTTTTTCCAATCTGTTTTTCCCCTCTTGTCTTCTTTTCCATCTTCTCCTTCTCTTTTTTCCCTCTCTCCTGGACCTTTTCCACTGCAGCCATATCACCTAACGCTAATGACAGTTTGAATCATTTATATGGAGAAAGAGGGGGCTCACACCCCGCGGCACGAGATACTGTGTCTGTGATAGTGTGTCTGCAGAAGAGGGAGAGACAGAGAGAGAAAAACATGCTGCACACTTGTCATCCAGCCACTCCCTGTTTATGACTGCTAAATGGCCTTGACACTTCACCTACAAAGGGAGACAAACTGCCAGTAAGTCCAGTATCTTTCCATTAATTTGAACCAAATTCAACCTTTAGCCTGTTCCCAAGCTCGACCAAAGCCGTAGAAGGTTTTTCCCACTGGCCTAAAGGGATACTTTGGACTTTTTTGGCTAGGCTAATGTGACTGTGCGCAGTGGAACATTAATGCTGCTGGCTGTTTCAATTAAATCTCTAGATTTTGCACTGTGAAGGATGATTTGAAGAAAACTGTTTTTGCATGTTAATGCTGCCAGTTCATCTCAGATCTCAGATCTCAAAAATGGACATTAATGAACCTTTTTTTGCTCACAGTTCTGTGCTCTGCAACTTACACGTCTCTTGTATACTGGGAAAGTATTACCAGTCCTAAATATATAACACAACTAGATACAAATAAACCATGAATCACAGTATGGAAATAAAAGACATGGTTAATTCTGTTGTATATTAGTAAAAGGTTTGACTTGATTAATAAAAAAATAATCATTTATTTTTCCTTCAGCAGACTTTCTTAACCTCAGAGGTTTCTTGAGCTGTCTGTCTTTGGTCAAAACGTGGTGAGATAAACTGGAACTAAACTTCCTTTTTTCAATCATTTCAAATATTCTGCATGTCGAGTGTTTACCAGCTTGTAAAACTAATTTGGCCTCATTATCAGTGCTTTGAAGTAAATTAAAACAATGTCCAGTACTCCAGACATTTACTCGTTGGCAAGTTTGATGCGCAGCCAGCATCCGTTCATCATCAGTATTATATTCTTCTTTTTAAAGACGCCAGAAGATAATGCTAAATTTTACAACATAAATTCATTGTAAAAACTACGGTGTGCAATTTTAATACCTTCTAAACTGCTGAATTGCAAAAGAACTTACCCTTACAAAGTGTGGGCTGATAAAGAAATTAGCTATTTAGACTCAATTCATTTTTTTTGTACCAGGCTGTAAACGGTTATTTTTGCTGTAAATATTGTTTTTGTTTGAAATTGTGATTTACGGTACTTCTGGTGTCAGCCATAAGTTGACACTTGACAAACTGCAGTTTTTGGCATTTTCCATGCAGTAACCTCATGTCTAAAAATATGAGACACTGCGAAAGTGCTAAAATCTGCAGTTTGTCGAGTGTCTATTTGAGGCTGGACCCGGAAGTACCTGAAGTCACGTACACACCAAGCCAAAAAAAGCCGTTATCACAGCCGAAATAAGCATATTTACAGCCTGGTACAAAAAATGTCTCCCATCTGAATCACTAATTTTGCTAACAGCACACACTGTGCAGGGGTGATTTTTTTTTTTTTCTAACTCGGCAGTTAAGAAGATATTAAGATCACCGGTTTGTCCAATTTGATACACGGCTCAGATCACGTAACTGATGGGCGCCCTGTGGCTTTTACTGTCCGCCTAGTTTCCAATATGGCTGTGCCCGCCAATTTGCTTCAAAAATCTGTTTCAGAAACAGACGGATGATGTTGTGGAGACTACCTCCATGAATTATACAGTCTTTGGTATTTCTACATTGGCTTCATTTCCGGCTGAGGGTTGCCATTTGGTGAAAACAGACAAATGAGCATCACTAAAAAGCCCACAGAAAGGGCATGTTCATCACACAGTGCCCTATTTTTATTGTGTTTTAGACTCTATTTATATCCACCTAGAGGAACTTTGATATAGAGAGGACAGGACGGGGTACGAGATGCTGGTAGGAAGTCTAGGTACACTGATTAAGTCTGTTTGGGTTTTGACTTGAGTATGCTGGCTCTATTTAAGTTTGACAACCAATGACTATGGCAGAAAACTGCAAATTGTTTCAAATTTTTTTTTAGAAATTATGGGCATTGTGTCCGCCTGTTCTAAGGTAAGTCAACATTGAATCTGAGACAACATATTGTCAGTTTGTTGTAAAAAAACATAAAGTTATCTTTAACACTAGAACCACCACAGCAGTCTGACAGATAATCTGGGATTTTCTATAACGATAGCTAAAGTTAGCCTAGTGTCAGCTTCTAACTGCATTGTTCGTCATGTCTCTTTGTTTGTTGGAGTTCATTGCCCTGTTTTGTTTTAGTTTTTGTTCTTTGGTGATTGTCCATCATTGTTAGCTGTTGCCCAAAAAACTCTAGTTAAACTAATGTTAGCTTCTGGAGCTTATCTTCATTAGCTTATCTGTAATAGCCCAGATAACAAAGTTTGACAGAAAGTTCTGCTGAATGATTGAAAGTAAATACTGTAGGACCAAACTAACAGAGACACTTTTGGTATAAATGGTAAAAAGCTCGTTAGATTTTTCTCGTAACCAGTGCTGATCCTCTATCTTGTTGTCTGAGATGATAATGGTAAAAAGATGCGGTTTATCACGTATGCACTGGGATCTGTAATTTTCGTCTTGTAAATGAAGGTTTTTATCGACCTTCTCAACAGCAAAATGATTAATATGTTGTTCTGATGTGTATTTTAGTCCCTTTTGTTGCCTTTTAGATGATATGTGATGAATTGGTGAAACAATGAATGTTGAAATGTCTTCTACTGTGACACGTCCCTGTCACTGAATGTTCATTGTTTGTCTGAGTGAGTGGAGGGGGCGGAGCTTAGCCATAGGTCAATTTCACCTCAAAGCTTCAACAATTGGTGTTGTTAGTTCCAAAATGCTCATTGAGTGTTGTTAAAAGGAAAGGTGATGTAACACAGTGGTAAACATGCCCCTGTCCCAGCTTTTTTGGAACGTGTTGCAGGCATCAAATTCAAAATGAGTCAATATTTGCAAAAAACAATAAAATTTATCAGTTTGAATGACAAATATCTTGTCTTTGTCGTGTATTCAATTGTATATAGGTTAAACAGGATTTGCAAATCACAGTATTCTGTTTTTATTTACAGTTTACACAATGTCCCAACTTCATTGGAATTGGGAGTTGTAATAAAAGCCTAAATGGTGATGAGGAGCTGTTTGGGAGATGAAAAAGTCATCTCCTACATGCTGGATCTGGATCACCAAGGAGAGCTGAATTCCCATCACTACATCACTATGTCTGTGTATGTGTGTGTGAAAGAGAGTCTCAGGGCCATGGTGTCCATGCAGGCCTAGACGCCACAGATCCAGATCCAGAGTGGCTCTAGTGGTCCCTGGGCTCTTGTAAAATAAAAGTGGCTGGAATGTGGACACTCTGCAGAGTGAGAGAGCCGCGTCTGTGCTGCAGCTCAGCTGGGACCGAGTCGACGAGGAACACCTGTCTTCAGACCGGACCGACCCACCATCTCTGAGCTGACATCGTAAACAAGATTTTCTGCATGCAATAGTGTGTGTGTGTGTGTGTGTGTGTGTGTGTGTGCAAACTTTAACAGAAATAGATGAACTGCAAACAAAAAATTAACATCTGTTCAGGGTCATAAAATGAGAATATCTGGCTCATTTTAGACGGAGGGATTAAGTTTGTTAGTGTTAACTGTGTGACTGATGTTTCATTTTCAGAGCACTGACCTTTCATCAGGAGTTGGGGGTGACTAAGTGCATTACATTTCATCTGGGAAATAACTCTGAGTACCTAATTTTACAAAAACACACCACTCTCAGGTACATTTCTGAATGCAGAAAAACAACCTTTAACTTAACTGATAGATGCGATATCAACTCCGACAACTCTGCATCAGAGAAGCTGAACCTGTGTGTTGATAATCCAGGAAGCTGTGTAGACAACTTTATTGACGACAGCAGAATTGACACATTTTCCGCTCCTGCTGTTGGGAGTTCTACTGCCCCTCAGCAATTACTATTGATTCCTGTGTTTCTGTTTTACTACCACAGAGCACAGCATTACTTGTTAACTCCGGACAAATGATGACATCTGCACACTGCACAACGTCCCACATGGCAACCCTAATAATGATTTAAAGCTGTAACCAGGACAGAAAATATTTAAAGCTGGGTTTATGTCTGTTTTTTCGGTGGGGGGTGTTTATTATGTCACATTCTTTCACACGAAGTGAAAAGGCATGAGTTTGGGAGTCCTTGCGTTCATTCACTGAAGCATTACCATCTTCTTTGATGGACTTCATTGGGCCCAAAAGAGAAGGACGTAACCCTGTTTATTTAAATGCACAGCTTTGTGGGCCCTTAAATGCAGCTCTGTCTTCATGCCTCAGTCACTGTGCCTCCTTTCAACACAAAAACAAAAACCTTTGACCTCTTTTGTCTGCTCCATTTGTTGCTCCTTCGATTGCAATCCTTGTGCCTCAGATTTCACAATTTGACAATTTTCCAGTAAAATGAGGTTGTTTCTCTTTGGTTCTGCCTTTGGCTTTCCTGGCTGGGCTTCTGGTGGGAATCTGCACCTAAAGGACTGTTTTCTATGATGCTCCGATGGGAACGCTTGCCCGTGTGACATTGACATAATAGATTTCAGTCTATTGCTCTCTCCCCTCAGCTTGTTACAATTTAAAGTGCAAGCAAATACACAAAACAGATTCCCAACCCTGCAGTCACCGGGTCTGGCCGGTTGTTCTTATTAAAGATAATAGCAGGATTAGTTAATTCAAAAAGGCCCATTATTGGAGCTAATATTGAGCCCTTGCTCAATACAGTGTGGGCTTGACAGGTCAATCTCTCCATACTCTGGCAGATTATAGTATTTCATCTAACAAAAGAGGCTTTAAACTCCATGTCTTAATTCAGCCGGCACTCACTCTTCTTTGTTGATTCTCAGCTCTTAGTCAAATTACTTTGGGGTGATTCATGAGTCACCTTTGAAAGCAATGACAGTGTAAGAACAGAACTTTTGGAAAGGCAGTTTAATATGAAGTTTCAATGCTGTAAAAGTTAAGTCATTTATCAGATTAAAGCCTCATTAATCATGCACTCTCTGATTCTTCCATTCAGGTGAAGGGAACAGCAGGGCTTTGAGTTAAGGGCTGCTCTCAAAACGTAAGATCCATCAGGTTAAAGACTCACCAGCTGCCTTTGTTAGATTATTACAACAAATTGCTTCAGTGCCTATTTTTATCACATAACACTGAAAGGTAGCTCGTATGCTTATATTTCAAATTTGACCCATTATATTTCAACCTTTTGCTGTTTTTATTTTTCCTTTGATTTTAATCTAATCTTGATTTTAATGACTTTTAACTCTATTGTTTTCCTCAGTTTGTTTTCTTGAGTGATGCACTTTCAATAAGCTCAGTGCTGAACTTTGCATCCAGCTTTAGTCTAAAACAAAGGCCATTTTGGCAAAGCAAGGCACGTTTATTTATAAAGCAAATATTCACAAGACTCCTGATAATGTACTGTATGCAGCTCAGACTTTTTCCTGTCAGACCTCGAGTACAATTTCTGCAGGAAGTCATTGTGAACAAGTGAGCAGGTGGGGGTGATGATGTTTTACGCCATGACTGGTGTAAAACTGGCAAAGCAACACTTAAGAGGATAAATGAAAACATCTGAATTTGAGGATGACAATCAACAACTTTTGTTTGTACGTTGCATTTATGTAAACATTAAAACTGCAAATGGAGCTTCAAGGAGTTACACTGTGATGACAATCATGCTGAAACATTTTACAGAGGCTTTGCAGCAAGTGCTTCATGTAGATTCCAAAGACTCATTCTTAGAAATTTCTTGAAATTTTGAGTGCTTGTATTTCTTAACAAACTTACTGTTGTGATGTAAAACCATCATGACTTCAAAGTCACTGGTGAGCAGCCGTATGCCACTGGTGCAGTTAAGCTGGATAAGGTGAAAAGCACAGGGAGCAAGACAAACAACGGGAGTTACTAAAAACAACAACAACAACAAGTGATAAAGGCAGCATAAAATATATCAACAGCAACTGGAGCCAAGTACATCAAACACAGCTGATGGTCTAAAATAAAAATCTACAGGAGCCCCCCAAAAAATCCAGTAAGAGATAAAAATGGTGACATTAATGAGGCATGAATGCACAGGAGTAGAGAGAGAGAGAGAGAAGACAGAAACTTGATGTGTCAGATCTACGCCTATATTACAATCTCTAAAACTACTTTTGACAACTTAATGCATAACATGAGATCTGTGGTTTGTTCGGATATTGCGTGTCCTCATCATTTACAGGCTTCTAGGTGAGAGCAAAACAGCTAAATCAGGAGGAGTGACACACTAAAGTTGCTCACAAAACCAGCTGTCGTATTTATGCAGACATTACGTGAAGGTTTAAGGTTTCTGTATTAGTACCTAATAAGGTCAATTGGTTACCTGCAGGGTGTTGAGGGGGAGGCAGAGCAGCCAAGATTATAAATAGGTCTATGTCTACCCAGCCAATTAAAGCTCCTCTGACTTTGACTCTTTATATTGCAGAACGCTCGGTTGACCATGGGGAGGCAGACCTGTTTGAGGTGTTGTTAAAAAGCTCCTGTTAATGTGTTTGTGTGTTGCTTTGTGGATGCTTTATGAATCCGGGCAGAGCCGGCTCTGTTAGCGTCAGTTTATGAGTAGCTTTACGAGCCGGTCTCAGCTCTGCTCACACAGAATGATAGAGAGGCCTTGAACAGCACCATTGACTGGCCTAACAGCAGACGGCTAAAATCAACAGCAGTATTATACGCTTTAGTGAAAGACGGGCCAGTAAAACACTCTGAGAAACACTGCTGTAGGCAGCCCCTCTGTGACTTCTACCTTCCTTCTTTCTGCATCAGCGTTACTGTCAGCGGCTCCTCTGAAACAATGTGTTGAACTGAAAGAATACGCCGATAACAGGGGAGGCTTTGGCCAACTCCCCTTTGTAAAGACCAATACATCCAACAACCTTGTAACACATGCCAGTTTTGAATTTCAGAATAAAATACTGTCTCCTGAATGTGCCTTCAATTCTGACCCACCACAGTGAGGGTGTAAAAAAGGCCTCGGTGGAGACAGACAGGAAAACGTGGTAATATGAGGTGTTTTATGGAGCCGCCAGGGATCGCCTGATAATCGTGAAATATTGTAGCAGCGCTGGGGCCAGAAATTCAGCCTTCAAGATCCTGGGCAGCGTTTCTCTTAACAGGATCGTAAATTAGTCTGACGGGTGGGTTCTAAAGTGTGGGCCACACAGGACAAGGACCTGAGCTGAAGTTGAAGCTCAAACTTTTCACCAGACGGCAGGACTAACTTTCCATGTTGGAAACCCTGGGATGAGACTGACGACTGTTAGCGTAGATGTTTTTGTAACATGTGACTCAGATACACTCAATTAAGAGCCAAATATATGTGTGAAAAATGTACACTTTGACATTTGCACAATCACAGAAACATCTTTAGTTTCAGGAGACGGTAAATGTGTTTGACCTTCCCAGTTCCCACCAAATTAATCTGTGTTTGTGTTGTGTGTGTACCCCTGTGTGTTGTGTGTGTGTGTGTTTGTGAGGATGGTACAGCTTTGGCAAAGCCTGGGTCCATAAAATGAGCAGGATTTATATGGAGTGAACAGTGTGTCCAAGAACTGTGAGCGTGAGTTATGTGTGGAACAGAGACTTGTCTTCACTCACACAGGAGGGAAATCCAGAGATCTACTCTGAGTCAGTTTTTCAGTTCCACTGCATCCATTCACCAAAATAAACAGCACATAATAGATAGATTTGTCTTATTATTCTTATCTGTTTCCTTTAAATTATATATTATAGACTTACTTCAGCTGGCAGTCAAAAACAGGTTGTTAGTTAAGCGAATTTATCCTTGGGGGGTGAAATGTACTCAATCAAAGTGACACCACTGACAGCAGTCTATTTATTTTAGCATGATGATTGATATTTTAAATATCAGAAGCAATAAAAGATGCAGAAATAGACCAAAAACTACTGCTACACAGCCAGTTACTGGTCCATCATTGTCTCCAGCTGTTAGATGTACATTTGGTTATTTAACAGGTTACGATGGATCCTGTTTAGTATTTGTGTAAGAAGCAATTGAACACCAGAAACACAGAAGTCTGCAGCATATCCAGAATAACATGACAAGTTGTAGGTATATCTACATGCAGCTTATAAAGGTGTATTTATCCTCTGATTGATGACATGTTTATGAAGTCATGGTACATGAAACATGATACTGACACTGGAGCTTGCATGCTTTAGACCAGGCAGCTTATTAAAGAGAGATTAGGTCGTAGTGTCAAACACCAGTGCAGGTCCATGCAGCTGTTGAAGTCCAGAAGAAATCTGTCATGATTCATCTTTGTAAACCTGAAAATAATACAGAATTTATTCATGTTTGTTGCAGGGTCTGCCCTGTGTTGGTCAGTTCTACTCATTGTTTGGGCGTCCTAGCTAGGAACAGAGATTTTATATTAGATAAAGTCTTAGTTAAAGTGAAGAGCTTAACTTAGTGGTGATGGTTTACACACAACTAACAGTACTATATGTAAATTCACAGAGAGGCTTAGAATTGATTAATAGATAGTCTCAGGTCATAAAACACTTAATATACATGCCAAATGTTACTGGACATGATACAATATGCTAGGCGACAGAAGAACACAATATGATTGATGCATTTCAGTATGATACCAATCAATATGGACCAATACGATAAAATCGATGCAACACCGTAGAATAAACTAAGTATGATAAGATTTGACCAATAAGATATGATACAGTCTGCTTAAAACGACATGAGAGATGGTATGTTATAGAACAGATGAATATGACACTACATATGCAATACATCAAGACGTGAAACAAAACAGAAAATCTCAGCACACAAGTGTACAGAACAGTATGACACAAAAAAAGAGCATTTCAGAATCAGAATCAAAAAGGGGGAAATTTGTTGTTACCAGTTGCTCTTCACACAGTACAGCAGCAGGAAATAAAAATAGGGGAAAAAATAGGATTATGAAATAAAATAAGCAATAAAATAGAGTGTGCAATAAAGTAAGAATTAAGATAAACAATATTTATATACAAGATTTTTCAGTGGCTCATTGTGTGATGAGAAGGATACAGTACTGTCTGCACAATACTGTCACAATGAACCACAGGAATGAACCCTAATGTGACAAGAGACTGGAAACTGGTCAAACATGAGAAAACAAAACCCACTAAGGACGAGAAGAGCTGGCACAGATCAAAGGGGAAAGAGAGATTAAATACACTGAAGACGGGGAAACAAAACACAGGTTGGGCACATAAAGGCAATCACCAACGTAGGAACACAGCAACAAGAGACAAAGGTACATTTCAAAATAAAACAGGAAACACAGGACATGAAACATGGGAGAAAATAAATAACTTCACTCAGAAGCGTGACAAATACAGCAGTATGTAATGGTACGATATGATATGATGAAGACCAGCACGAAACAATAAGAAACACCATAATACAATGACATACTTTTTAGATTAGACTGTGCTAGTTGGACCTTAATGTTGTGCACATTTACTTGCTGAAACATTAGTTTTTATACATTAGAAATAATGAATTTAAACATAAATAAATAAATAAATAAATAAATAAATAAATAAATAAATAAATAAATAAATAAATAAAGAACATCTATTGAAGAAAATTACAGTCTTGATGTTAAAAGAAATTTCATGTGGTTATTCCACACATTCACTGACCTTCATACCTCATGTTGACTGATAAGTTTCATTTCCCTTTTTTTTTTTTTTACAATAGCAGATCCTGAACTAAAATGAAACAGAAGTCACAAGTGTTGGAGAGCGGCTATAGGCCTGAGTTGGACAGAGGTGTGTGTGTTTGTGTGTTTGTGTGTGTGTATGTGTGTGTGTGTGTGTGTGTGTGTGTGTGTGTGTGGTGAGCAGAGTTCATGACAGAGAGGTGGAGCAGGTCACAGCGAGGTCAGCTGGACTCACTTGGTGGTCTGCAGATGCTGAGAGTGACAGTTCAGAGCGGAGACCTCTAAGGCGCGGGGTTATCACAGTCACCATCACACACTTCCCAGGTCGTGGTGACATGTTATGGCTATCACTGACAGCAGCTTTAAGCAGAGTTACATCAAATAAAGAGCTGCAGCCATGCATGTAAAGGCCCTTTGCTGGACCATGTGAGCCAAATTAAATCTCTGCTTGGTTTATTTTCTGCCTGAGTGGCTCGCGGTTGTTTTTGTTCACATTAGCAAAGGTTAGCAAAAATTATATGGTTTGCCAGAGCTATAAGGGATATCTGATCCAGGATGAAGTGATGTTTGGAATTGATTGGCTGAATAAAGGGTACGGTTTGAAGGCTGCCCTCTCATTTGAACCCAATGTGCACACATGCAAATGCACACATACACATCAGCTGAAGCAAATCCAAGAGGTTTGTCCCCACTTTTTGAAATCCCTGGGACTTTTTCAGGTTGTTCCCCCCCAGTAGGAATGAGTCACCAGCCTTACAATGGGCCACAGTGACGGGCCGTCCTCTGTGGAGCTCTGATAGCAGGAGAATGCCACTCTGGGAGGGTTTTCAGCCGCTTTATATTCTCTCCACGCCGAGGTCCTAACCCCCTGTGTCGGCCCCCTCACCCCTCACCTCCTGTCCCCTCTAATGTGGCTTTATTGACTGTGACACACTGAGCATGGAGACGATGACCAAACAATTAAAAGTGCCCCCAAAGGAAGGGCCATTAGAGTCACAAACCATTCCACAGGCTTTGTGTGCCAGAGCGTGTGTGTGTGTGTGTGCGAGAGGTTTGTGCGCAGTCCAAAGTGTGACAATTCACCAGCAGCAGTGGACAAGTGAGGTGGGTGACACCATCCCCCATCAGTCCATGAATATGAAACAGACTCTGCACTCTGCTGTCGGTATAATCGTTTAAATTTGTTTTCAAATGGGAAAATCCACAGACGGACTCGTTCAAATCAGACAACAATTGCGAACACTAAAACAAGATTTGCCATCCTGATTAAAAATCAGGTGTGTACTAATGAGTGACATCATAGGAACATACTTGAATATAATGAAATAGGATATATTCTTCTAAAGTTTGTTTAATTTAGTATTTAATCATGTGAATAGTTTGTTTTACTAACTCTGATTGAGCCTTTTCAATCTTCATAGGAGTAAGTCTTCTTCCACGGAGGCTGCCATCTTGCAACGCCATGTTTCTACAGCAGCAGACAACAGACAGAGAGGCCACCAGCTGGCAGACAAAGAAAAGACAGAGTGGTTCCAGTTTTTACACAAAATATTGTGTAGAGGTTTTTGATGATCACAACTTGACAAATACAAGATCATATGCAACTTGCATCACAGGAGCTTCTTGTCCTCCAAGAGGAGGGGTGAGAAAGAGAGTGTTTCAATCTTTGACTTTGATGTACCTCAGAAAACATAATGCACAAATCACAAGAACCCATGCTACATGACTATATGAACCTTTTTTACATGCAACACCTATATGAATCACAACATAACAAACTGAATTTAATGCTCCAAGTCTAAAAAAACCCAAATATGAATAAATTATAAAAACAAACAAGAAATGCACATCAAGTCCACACAGATACTCCTCTCTTTAAACATCCAGTGCATGTTTCATATGATGGAGTCGTCCATTATGTTGGTGATCAGCTTCCTTTGTTTATTTTTTTTCTGATTTGATGCAGAAATATTGATAAGATTGATTTCAAATATTCAAGTATCAATAAATCAGACCTCTGCTTGACTAATTCTGTGTTTAGATGGTGCTGTAATAATCCTGAAAAGTTTGATCAAGTCAAACAACAAACTGAAAAATAATACAAGAAGTCAAATCTCAGCAGGTGTGTTTGTAAAGGTTGCAAAGCTGGAAGAACAGCTTTCTGAACATCAGAAGCTTACACCGATGCATGATCAGTTTCTTCATCTACACACACACTAGCAGAGAAAAGCAACACGGTAGATGTGTGTCTCTTTTTGGTAAAATGAACTGGAGAGATGAAGAGGATCACATGGTCACATGCTGCTGTTGTTGGCTGATAACCGTAACTCAATCCTGAACTCTTTAAAAGCAACCGTCTCAAAGTGTTTTCTTTCCTGTGATTACTTTACCGACACATCCAGAGCTTGCACAAACTGGGTTATCAGGCAAATCGAGCTCGCTAAAGCTCAGCAAACATCTCTCAGATCAAGTGGATTATGATAAATCGTGTGTATTCAGCTGCCACGTGAAGCTCGCTCTCTCTGCAGAGAGAGATCAGTGATGAAGTGGGGGGAAGTGATAGCAAGTGGATAATGCTCTTAAAGGAACACACACAAACGCATTCATATAAATACTTGTGTGTCGCTTCAGAGTGTTACGGGCAGCTCTGAAGACTAATTTTGTCTTTTATTCTGGTTCTGCTCTGTCTGCAGCAAACGTGAAGATCAACCCTCATAATGACGCTGCTAATGGTCTGTGTGACCTCTGACCCTGTGTCTCTGTTGGGGTCTTCTCAGGGCCACAGGCCAGCCACATAATCACTTCCATGAACTACTCAGAGCCCTTTCAAATGTGACTTTTCGCCCTGCCAGAGAGCTTAAATGTTAATTTTGTGAAAGGCGGCTAATAGCGCGCTGTCACTTGTCGTCAGGTTTGAATATGATGGTGAGCTGTTGTTTGTCTGCCTTTATTAGTTTACGCTGCGATGAAATGATCTGCGTTTCATTCTGACCTCCTGGAAACAATCCTGCGGACAGTTTAGACACGGGTTAGGAACAAACGCACAAGCACACACACGCAGAGCAAACACAATTTAAATGGTTGGAAGTTAAAAGAGACGAGAGAATAATTTTGAATATTTTTAGAGAACATGATACAAGACAATTTTTAGAGCAGCTTTTCCTGATTTACCCAGGGCTGGTTTTCTGAAAACTTCATCAAAGAGCAGAAAAATCAGCTGGCAAGTGTTTGAATATTTTACCTTTTTTAAAAGCTTTTCATCCGAGGCCATCTGTCTCATAAATTTCTAAACCAACATCTTTGTATCCAGATTCTGTCGGTTAATTTCATCTGTGTTAAACTTTTACCAGATCCCCCCCACCGAGACAATTTCATTACAGTTAGAGATGACATCAGGCCAAAACAACAGGCTCTTTCATCTCCAGTTAGGAACAGTATCAATTGGATTTACTGCCTTTAAAGTAAATTGGAAGAACATGAGCCCGAGCAGAGTGCAGCTTTGAGGAGCATGAGCACGCTAACAGGTATGAAGAATCCAGTTTTCCTGTGCCAGTGTTTCTGTTCACAGAGGAAATCATCAACTTATGAAAACACTCGGCTCAACAGCTCTTCCTCTGAACAATCACAGGTGAGACAAAGTCGGAGGTCAGTGCGCGCGCATGTGTGTGTGTGTGTGTGTGTGTGTGTGAGGGAGAGAGAGAGAGGCGCATCAAAGTTTCTAAACCAGGCGATGATTTCTGGATATTCCCTCTTTTTCGCCAAGACTTTCACAGATTTATGAAGTGATTCTGGCTGAGGTGTTCACCAAACGTGATCCAGTGCAGCTGTTTTGGTTGCCTTCAAGCAGTTTGTTCAGTTCCATGTGTCTGCACAATAGAATCATGTCTTGAACCGTCTCCTACATAAACTTAAACACATTACTT
Organism: Labroides dimidiatus; assembly: GCA_030710495.1. NCBI lineage: Eukaryota > Metazoa > Chordata > Actinopteri > Labriformes > Labridae > Labroides > Labroides dimidiatus. The sequence goes on from CM061146.1 coordinate 25,265,666, forward strand.
TATCTGCACAGTGGATCTAATAAATGTGTGTGAGGTGAACCATGGTGAAGTGTCAGATATTTATCAGCAGGCATCTGCAGTTCCTTGTGGCTCCAGAGAGCCTCTTTGCTTCTTTCAGCTCATTGCTTTTGTTTTAAAAGCTCCTAAGAGGAGTTTCTAGCTGCTTATGAAACAGACTGAAATGAATCCTGAAGCCTCAAGAGGAGCTACAAAAGCAAACCAGACCATCAGCGAAAGTAATATTTATCTTTAACCCTTCAAAGCCCGACCCATCAAAAAAAATGGCTGGAAAATGCTGATTATTATTAACCTTTTTAACAAAATCCACAAAAAATATTGGTAATCATTTTGTTTATGTATTTTTTTGTATTGTATTTGATAAATTGGACAGTTTTTGCAGCTTATTTTTAAAAATGAGTAACAATTTAGATGTCATTCTTACCCAAGGGGCAACGACCATTAGAGAAAAGTGAAGAAAGAAAGACTCGAAGTCACTCAAACTTCAAGCAAAAAAAAAAAAAAAAAATAGACTTTTATAGCATTAAAACACATATTTATAGCCAGTCTGAAATGCTAATTTTGCTATCAGCACACTGCAGTTAATATGGTATTTTGTCCAATCAGAGGCTGAGAGGCTGAGCTCATGTGACTGACGGGTGCCCTATAGCTGTTAGAAAGGAAGTTTAAAGATTGCGTCATATCCAAGATGGCCCTGTCCAATGACTGGCTTCCTTTGACTGGCTCAGGAACAGACGGGTGATTTCGCAGAGACTATGTCCATATTTAATTGTGAATGTACTTACAGTAACTTATGGAAAATTAGCCGTGATTTTCCTAACAGGTTTCCTTTAACAGGTTTTATTGAAAAATATTTATTATGTTGATGAGATAGACGTCTTTGAAACTCGTGTCAAATGTGATACGTTTGGTAATAACTAATAACTGTTGGGCTGTATGATACTGTAAGGTAGGTGTCAGACAAGGTAGTTATCAGGACCACACAGCTTTCTCAAACAACCTTTGTTACATTTTTCATGGCTATTTTATGATATGTTAGAGTAAAATCCAAAATACAAGTTGCATTGATACATGAAATTAAGCCTTTTGGCGGCTCTTGAGTAAAAAAAAAAAAAAAGGCTTAATAATGGTCTTCCTGAGTGATGGTCTCCATTTTTCTGCAGCTGTGCAGCTCCTTCAGGCAGAATCTGTAATCTAGAACACTTAGGCACTTAATCTGACCCTTCTCCTCTTTGTCCTCTGAGGTCGAGTGAATCAGAAGCTCTAAGGCCCAGCTCTTAGTGAATGAAAGCACTGAGTATTGAATGTTGAACGATATTTCTGTAATTGAATTTTTAGTTGTGGCTTCTTCTGACACTTGATGGCAAACAAACAAACCTGAAGCACTTTGTTGTACCTACCAAGGTTTTTCTCTCCAGTCTAAATTCTTGCTCGTGTTGTCTGTTGCTTTGGACAAAAGCGTCTGTAGGATGGTAGCTGAGCTCAGTTTGCTGAAGGGATGATATTCTCAAGGGTGTGTTCACAGAGGTGCTGTGCAAATAGAAAAAAAAGCTACCACTTTGTCGACAGGGGGCGCCAGAATCAAGACGAACTAAATGATCGTCACAGTGACGTACACCAAATTATTTCATTTGCATCAATTCAAGCCACAAGAAGAGACGATTTTCATTACAATTAGTCATGAACTTATCTCAGATGACTAGACTTTACATTCAAAGCAACTAATTTGTGAATAAGAGACAGCTTTTCTGTTAGCTTTGTTTACCAAGGCGATAAGTCAATGTTGTGATAACAGCTAGTTTCTGCTGCCCCCAAGTGGCCAAAAAATCAAAAACTGACGTTTTCACATCACCATCACACCAGCTTTAGGGTTACAAAGCTGCACAAGTCTATTTACCATCTCACTCAAGCCTGCTTCTCCTGAAACAACAACAGATAATTTTCACAACATGACAAAGACATTCAAAACAGCAACTTAAACGATTCACATGTAGTCCTGAATAATACTTTCAGTGATCTAAAAGAGAGAGAAGTAATTTCATATAAATGATACACTGGAATTAGTCCTGCTGATATCTTAAACCTACAACACAGTGTGCTGTAAGTCTGAATATGCAAGATTAATCAGTATGATTAACTGAATAATAAACAAAACTACAAAAACATGTATTGTTACATAGATTATAGTACCTATTATTTGAATAAATCAATCTTCACATGAAAGTTTCAAGTCAAAACAAACACACACACACCTCTGTCCAATGAAGAGACACAATGTTTCTTTTTAAAATATTTATTTTTTAAAGCAGGTTTTGTTTGTACTCTCTGTCATGTTATTCTGTTTACTTTCCAGAGTCTGTCAGTCATATGTTTATCTTCTGCTACAGGAGGGTCACGTTTTCACTTCATTTGGCTTCATTTCCAAACTATCTCTGAAAATAAAACAGCTACACCCTCAAAGAAAGTAAATGCATTCTCTCAAGACTTTGGAGCAAAATATTCTGGGACAGTGGGTTCACCAAATACCAAAACTGATCATAGATGAGCAAACTGAAGAGCCAGATCACTGATTAATGAATAAACTCACTTTAACATCCTCCCTGTGCTGAAATCTCATTTAGACTTACCCACTACTACCATCTACTGGGACTGCTCTGGTATTTCAGCGTCCCTCAACACACAGTCACAACCTGCAGTGATGGAGATCCTATAAAAACAGGGTGACCTTCTTGAGTTTCAGTCGCTGCAAATGAAAATCAGCTCAACTCAGAAACAGAAAACTTCAAAAACACTGGAAAAAGCGCAGAAATTCGCCCGAGGTGGACGCAAACTCCAACATGCGGCTCAGGAGGATTGTTACTCCAACGTCCAAATGTGATCTCAGAGCACTTGTGTGAGTGAGAGGAGGACAGGCGGACAATAAAAGAGCAAATATAGGACGCAAACACAGGAGCTGCTGGCTGTAATGACGTCAGGCCTCTTGGACCTTTTACCAAATATTAAAAACTTGAAGAAACAGACTCTCAAGGCTCACAAAAATTTAGGAATATATGATTCAGAGCTCAGGTGTCCTCTTTATAGGTGTCACAAAGTAAGGAGCTGAAAGGTCAGTTTTGCTCTGCGGCAGAATAAAACAAGTTGAGTTATAAAGCAATCCATCACAGTGACATTTTAAAAACTCGTTTTTAACACACACTCGCAAGGGGGAAAGTGAAGGTAGCTGCAAAATATCACAGGAACTCAATCTGGTGCACCTGCAGTTAGTTTCAACAGTCGATAAGCTGAAGGCTGTTCATCTCATCTTTTTAATTTAAAGAGTTTAAATCGTCTTTAAAGCAAAGGATGTGTTGTTTTTGGTCACAGAGCAATAACACGGTGTAGAAGTTTCAGTCGGTGTTGTATATTTTAATGCCTTTTGAGACAGTGGCCCCCTCTAAACAAAACAAAAAAGACCTCTGAGAAATCAAACTTTAAGGTAATTAAAAGTCATACACACACTTTTTTTTTAAAGTCGTACACATGCTCATGTGTTTGGAGTCATTCAGTTACACATTAGTGCATAAAACAGGTGCACATGTGTCAGTGATCTGAAAATGAACAGCTATTAGTGGAATGAATGCCTGCTATCATAATAAATCCAGTGTTTCAGTGGAAGTTGCTGTTCACACCTCTTCCCTCTCTGGTTATGGAGGAGATTAATTCAACTCGAAGCGTAATTTGTAACATCTGCTCAGTGCTAAAGAGGATGTGAATCCTGTCGTAACATTCCTCCAACCCGACAGCGTGTCATTCACTAATCAGATGACTCCGTGCACATCCACTGGGATTTGGAGAAATTTCCAGTCTCCTTTCCTCACACCCAAAAAAATTACATAACCCCCGAAGAATCCGCCACAAAAGGATCTGTATGGGCCACAACAGGTCTACTGTGAACAAGCCAGACAAACAGCAGAGACAGACAGCAACATGCTGGACTCCAGAGGTCCAAGAGGGAGTCTGCACCTGCTCTCCAGAGTTGTTCAGCAAAACTGACTCATCTTACTGCATGACGCTACCAGGGCAAAGAGAAATAGAGGGCAGGGTTAACTGGAGTTCAGAAATAAAGACAAGAACTTTCATATGAGCAGTCTGTACTCAGGCAAGAACAGAGAGCATTAACTTCTCACATCTTCACTGAGTATGAGCTCCCTCATGCAAACTAAACCATTTGACGTCTTCTTCCTGTCAACCTCAAATACAGAGTCAGTTTCTTCTTTGAGAGACTGTGAAGAGTTTCTAAGTGATCTTGAAAAAGTCTCACTTGAAGATATCTGTCTGATCCAAATCTACAGTTTGAAACGGGATTATCAGCACCATAGGTTATTTCTAAATGCTATTTCTTAGCTTCCTGATCAGGTTGGGCAGGATTGATTTAAAGCACATTGTCAGCCAGCGTGATGTTGTCATAGAGACTTCAAAGTTTAGCAGTGAGAAGAGCGAGATCTGTGTTTTTCTCTGCTGAAAACTGTTTGTTGGATTAATTTTGTAGTGATGTTGGAGCTGGAGCTGGACTGTCTAACAGAAAATGACGTTAGAGCAGAAGAAAGCTAAACAGGAGAGCGATAGCACAGGCTAAAGGCTAAAACACAGGCTAAACTGTTATACTGCGGTGATCGGTTCAAATTTGAAAAGATGTTGTGCTATTTTGAGAACGGAACCTTTTGAGCAGTTTGCAGACAGAATTATGGATTTCTACAACAAATGAATGAGCAGCAGTTAGAAAACCAGCACACGTTAATATAAACATCCCGCATTATTATTTTGTATCCATGTTTAAAATAGAGCAAAACACCCCCTCTGTAAAGAGTGAGGACTAAGCATGTTTAGAGCAAAAAAAGTTGTCTTGAGCCTTCATTGGTCTAAAAAGCTTTTAGGTTTGTCCTCAGTGTAACCCTTTCTGAGTCAGGGGGCAGCATAATAGTGTTTAATGCAATGTCACCTCTTCAAGGACAACAACCAATCAGCTACAAGCATACTTGGTGTTTTGTTTTGTTTTTTTCAACAGTTTGGGGTCCTTGTTGACAGTGATGGAGTCGACTCCATGCCGCCCAGACCTCAGCCACTGTCAACCAGCATACACAGAGGAGAGTGTCAAAATCACTTGCACATGGGCCCTAAAACACACACACTTACACACACACACATGCACACGCACACGCACACACACACACACACACACACACACACACACACACACACACACACACACACACACACACACACAGCTCGTATTTAGAAAAAGGGCATGTTCAGCATAACACTGCTGACCCCTGATGCACCCAGAATATTCTTCAAAATTACCAAAATAAATTCACCTGAGAAACATGAGACGAAACTCAAAATATTTAAGCGTGCGGAGAAACGAGAGGTCTGTTATTTATATTTTAGGCGGTGATTCCTGCTGTAAAAATTGTCAACGTGGCCAAAAATGTTAATGGCTACAAAAGTTTGACACAATATGTGTGTGTGTGTGTGTGTGTGTGTGTGTGTGCTGACGCGCACAGTGTTCAGGTGTGAAAGCATGTGTGAATGCTCACATGTAGCACAGAGAGCTCTTTGTGTGTTGCTCTAAACTTCTGGAGGCATCGGCAGCCAGCGTGCTCCAACTTTATGTCAACGACTTTGTGACCATTTATTTAATGTTTGCACAAAATTCTAAATATACAGGTGTATTTACCAAAAACAGGGGAGAGCGGCTCTATCCTGAGTTGTCTTTGAGAGCAGGCATCATGGAGGGTTTCTTTTTTTACACATCGGGGCTGTGATTTGTATGTATTTGTTTAAGAGTCGGGTTTCAGGCTGAGCTGAGTTCGTGTCACTTTCATTAACACGTCGTTGCAGCCGGCCATGTGACTGCAAGGTCATCTCCAGTTACACACCTCCACTTTGTGGTCACCAACAGGCTTTAATTTTGCAGGCAGGAAAATTCAGAGCTGTGTACACGTGTGGAACTGCTTGAGGTTTCTTAATTGCTCCATATATCAAATCAGTTTTGGGAGTTTTCAGTTTTTGGTGGCCATAAAAGATGGTGTTTGCGAAAGTTTTCATCCTTTGTAGTGTTTCTGTTTCTAAGTCATGTGTTTGATTAACTTGAAATGCAGGATGTTTGAAAAGGCCTCGTCTCTTCACTGGACTCATGGGTTGCAGGAGATTTATGAACTCTTCACAGCTCACTTTATTAAAATACCAACGCCTGCCAATTTGCAGGGGTGTTGCAGGTGTCACTGGGAGTGTGAGGTGAGCTCAAGTTGGTCAATGGCCCCATTATGAACCCAGCACTCAGAAAGAACCACAAAAAAACTCCCTGAATTCTGAAAATTAGCCTCTTGCATTATTTTTAAGTACATACATTCAAGTAAACAAATATAGTAACTGAGCACTTATGACACTAATGGTTAAATGTGATCTAAGTGCTTACATTGATCTATAAATGCCCACTCTTTCCAGGAGCAGTACTAACATGATGGCTCATGCAACCCTGAGGATAAAACTTCCTTGCAAAGTTGCCATCATTGCCAAGTTTTCATTATTTTTTTCTTTTTTTAAATTATTATTATTTTTTTATTTATTTATAAATCAAAAAATCAAGGTTCCAGCATGATAAAGGACATAAAATAAGGTATTCTTTGCATTTTATCACCATTAAAAACAGAAGTTATGCTGATGTCTTTCTCCTGTTTGAACCATAACATCTAAAGGTTTGAACTCATATCACAGTATCCTACAACAAATGCTGATGTAGGCAGTTGTTGTTTGGGACAATAAAGCAGCAATAACACAGGCCTGTCTCACCAAATAAGTGTGGGGTAACCTGAACCAGGAGTTAAAGTGGTGGCAGTTTCCAATGATTCTTATCAACAAACTCCTGCAGCACTGAGACTTGGACATCCTGTGTCAGGCAGGGCAAAAGACGTAAGCCCTTCAGAGGTCAAAATGACCAAAACAGAAGTTACGATCTGTGCAAGCCTGCATGAGGGTCACCATAGAGAATAACAGGAATGGGTATACAGGAGCTGAATTAGTGGAGCTGGGTTCTTGGAGGGACCACAGACACTCCAAAAACATGAAGGGCTGGCAAAAGTGAGGAGAACTATGGTCTACCCTACCTGTGCAGGAATATCTGCAAGATGGACACAGGGGCCCTTAAATAAGGTGATATATTCGTCAAAACGGTCACCTTATTTGAGAGTCACACAGCGGTTCACGAGCTTAAATTTGGGCAGGAGCCTCCTTGTGAATGCATTGGTTCAATAAGTGCTACAGCTTCCTCCCACAGTCCAAAGACACACTCATTAGGTTAACTAATCACTGGAAGGCTGGTAAGTGTGAGTATGTCTGGTTGTCTGCTAACCCCATGATAGCCTGGAAACCTATCCAGAGATGCACCCTGCTTCTTGTCCATTGACGGCAGGGATAGGTTCCTGACCCCTGGAGGGGATAAGCAGTATATTGTAGATAATGGATGGATGAATGGATAATACCATAGCATCAAAAGTAAGGACACTGTTTGGTTATTGCAGAGGAAATTTGGTTATTTTTTCAAGGGGCGCAACCCACACACTGAGCATGTTCCCTACAAATGTGGCTCCATTTAAAAGGGAAATAAACAGACTTTACAACAATAAAAGGTTTGTTGCCAAGAAGCATTGTTACAACAACGAAATAGTCCACCAAACACAAATTTCCTTACTTGTTGTGTCAAGTTTAGATGGATAGATGGATAATAGAGCGGTATGAATGGATGTATGTAACCTAATCTGTAAACAACCTTTAAAACAAGAGCTTACATTAAAGAAATGTGAAGAAATAAGGCAATGAAAATTAGTCAAACAAATAAAACAATAAAAAAGTAAGAGTAGTAGGCAAAATAATGCAAATTAAAGGCAGAGTCCAGGATGGCTCTTGTGTGTGTAGATATCTAACACTTTCAATGGCAGATAATCAAACCTTGTGATCGTCCAAACAGCTGACAGAAGCATTTGGATTCATCATTCAGTAACCATGAATATCTGTGAAATATATTTAAATTAATGTCATAGCCATGCTTTTATTAGCTGTCGAGATATTTCAGTCTGGATCGACGTGATGACAGACATCTGAGACGTTCCCTGCCAGCATGACGAAACCAACAGTTTTTCAAAGATCTTAATATGCATGCTGAGAATTAAGGAATCTGTCTGAAGTAGAGCTGCATGTGGTTTTCTCATTTCATTTGAAGTCCAATAACAGCATTTCAGAGAAAACAGCACCATGATGACAGAGCAGAGCGATGAAATATGGAGGGATTATTTGTCCTTGTTATTGTTCATCAGTCTCAGAAGAGAAACTTTAGCCTCTGTAGGAGAGGAGACAAAAGAAACACACCGTCCCTCCCAGTCCAGTCTTCCTCTGTCTCCTAACTTCTGCTGGCACCTCTGGATTTCTCTTTGAACGTTAAATCCAGTAGCATATTTCATTTCAGCTGTTAGGTTAGTGTTATGCATTGAGCTGTCTAATTTAACCCGACAGTCAATTTTGGGGTCATTAGTGATCAGAAAGTTAGCGATTTAGCCTTATTATGTCGATTTCCTTTTGAAGTCGTCGACCCTGATTGCAGATCTGTTAGGTTCAATTAAATCTCACAATATCCAGGTGGCGTTTAGAGGAACCACTGAAAGGTTAGTGCCACAGAGTGTTACTCCTAGATCTCACACATGAAGGGAGCTCATTTTCATCTGTCACTTCGGTTTTAAAAGTCGCAGCATCAAATTATGTTTCGTCTCTGTAACAAAGTCGGACCCCTCACAGCGACCCAGATCTGCTTCTCATGTGCTGAGATGCTCTTTTATTGTGAAAAACTGAGCTGGTTTCCACAATAAAAGACCAGGCTTCTGGTTTTCAGCATCTTTAATGAAATGCCTCCATCATATCTGAGCCTGCAGCTGAACTCGACTTTGATTTGCGAGTTAAAGGAGCACAGATAATCACAGGGCTTTCGTCTTTCATGACCAAAGCACTTTGTGTTTATGGGCCTGTGATGTTAGCCAGTGCAGCGGGCTAAACTGTTTTTAATTTGACCGACAAGGTTTCAGTTAGGGGGCAGGGGAGAGAGGGGAGGAAGAGAAGGTAAAAAACAAGGCGGCAATGAATCAAAATGAAAGTATCGCCACAGGAGCCCGAAGGTGACCAAATGGAATCCATTAGCAATAAAAAAATGTCAGAGTTTCTGAACCGTGCATCAGGGGTTCAAGGTGTTAACGATGGATCATCAGATGGAGAGTGGAGTTAAAAATGAAAATGGTTAAAGAAACTGAGGGATAAGAGAAACAGGCATCCTCCTGCTCCAGCTGCAGCTGCTCGGCCCAGAGCAGTTTCCCTTTATTTGGGTTTAAGTTTCCTCCATCTATCAATGCCATTCGTCAGATTTCTTTGTTATGAATGAATCTCCTCTGTTCTCTACTTCTTGTTTGGTTGGCTTTAGGCTCCATGACAGAAAACAGAAAGTCACTTTGTAGTTTTCTCCCTTCTGAAAATGATTTTTGCGATTAAACCAAGACAAAAAAAAAGAAAACAAGCTTGGCTTTAATTTCAGCCTTCACAAAACCATGTTTAAATATCACTTAGTTGAGCCCCCAATGACCCCAACCTGAGACCTGCAGCCAAGTGTGTCTAAACGTAAAGTGACGTCTCAATCTGTAACAGAGAGATAACAGCAGTAATGTTTAACATTCCTCCAGTACTTCATGTAAGGAATGAATTTAAAATTGGGAGCTTGTCTGCTGTTGAAGTCTCATTGTGTGAAGCACTTAACCTCTGATGAAGCAGCATCCTACAGAGAAAGACTGTGCAGCAAAGTGTGAAATAGGACATTAGAGTAAACGACTCACTCGATTTTCAGGGCTGAATAAATGTTTTACAGAGAAGTCCGAACTAACATCTTCGGCAATAATTAGACTAAATCCATCCCATCTAACCTGACGGAGACCAGGGGCAACTCAGCCTCAGCACCGAGAGGACTGCTTGTTTAAAAAAATTGAAGGCTACGTTTTTTTGCATTGAGAGACCTAATCGTGTCTGACTGGAGCCTTCAGGCAGACTTCACTCTGCTTCCTCATCTCCAGCAAAGATTCTCTAAAAACAAGAAGGAAGCAAGACAAATGGTACAGAAAGAGCCAAGGGGCAGCAGAGAGAGAGAGACACGAAGTGGACAGATTGTGTGATCAAATCAATACATGAAGCACTGCTGCTAAAACCCAAATTCATTACACTTAATACTTATTCAACACTTGGGAGAGTTTTCCTTTTTGATTTCTTGCCACGTCAAAACCAATCCTTTGAACTTTTACATCAGATTTAGTAAGTGCATAGCTTCATTTCTGCCCATAGGCCAGGGGTCCCAAAACTTCTTCCTTTGAGAGCCACATAACTTTTCCCTTCTCTGATGGGGGGCCGGGGTCAGTTTGTAACAGAAAAAGTGTGACGATCCCAGGGGTGCCTAAACGTAAACATTTATTGTTTTCCAGAAAGCCACAAATAACCAAACTATAAATAACCCTTGCCGGGATCTTAACAGAAAAAAGTCAGTAAATAAATAATAACACTTTTAATGAAATGAATAATACTATTTATGAAATAGAATGTCATGTTCTATGCGTGTATTAGTCTCAATCGCGTGCCGTGGCCAGACTGAACAAAAAATAAATAACGTGCCTCTGCTTTTAAGATTGTTGTCACACCCCACCCCCAGCGTCCACAGCCAACGCCCAACAGAGAGGTTGTGCTGGGAGCACTTCCAATCTTGTGGTGGTTGTGACATTATTTTTCCTCACTGTCTGGATACAGAATGTGCTCATCTCTGTCTTTGTGTTTATGCATGTATGTGAGTGTCTGTGAAAGGATCTGCTATGCACCATACAGAGAGCTGAGGGGAAAAGTGAACACACGACCATGAGGCAGATATGACATCCTGTTATGTAAATAAGATAAATAACATCTGTTAAATAAAATAACAAGGTATAAACCAATGCATTGCTGCTTCAACTTCAATTCCATTTTAAGTTTTGAATTCGCTCTGGAGTTGAATTTGGCCAGAAAAGAGTTAGTGCTTGCCAAGCACCAGTTTTGAGCACCTGGAGTAGCGGAAACACATAGAAGCAGTGCAGTTTCAGACACTGCCCTGAGCTGAAACACTGGATTTTACAGTACAATTAGTGAATACACTCCATTTGGTCTGATTTGGTTTAGTTTTATAATACTTTTTTTAAATTTTGTTGCCCCTTTAGTAATTTTCTTTAAACTGTATCACCTTTAAATAGTGTTTAAAAGGAGCTAGTAGTCAGCTAACTTAGCTTGGCACAAAGCCATGAAGCTAATATCCAGTCTGGCACTATCCAAAATAAATAAAAGTCTGGCTCTTCTAAACTCACAAACTAAAATAAGGAGCCATGTGGGTTTACTCTGTAACAGAGATGTGGAAGTATTTATAATAAAATGTCAGATATTTTGTACTCTGTATTCAGCTCCTTCAAAAAGTACCATCAGTCACTGGTAAATATGCAGCATGCATTTAACCAAATAATATCATGTTCACGCCTCGGATTCTTCCTCTCTGGTGGTGAAAGGTGATATCATGGACTAACTCATGAAGCTGCATGTGGTACGCATTCCTCAACCTACTTTTTTGGCTTCTATTAAAGTCTGATATTCTTTCTCTCAGCGAGTGGAAACTGAATATCGTTCACTTGATGTGACAGAGCCGTAAAGTGTGATTTATGTTTCAAAGGTCTAATTGGCAGCATTTCCTCTGTCTCTAGGCTGCACCAGTCGGATATTTGACATATCTGAAAACCTTGGGAGATATATACTTGGGCTTAAACGGTGCTGGCTGGTCTCAGATAATTTATCTTTGTCTCAAGCTCCCACTGAATAAAGAGCAGGCCTGCTGCTGTGGCTAACTGTATTTCTCTTTGGAGATATCGATTTACGCAGTTCAGCAGAACAATGTCTTGATGGAACATTTTTTACAGAGAAAAAGAAAACAATAAAAAGGTTATGGATGCAGGCAGTTTAGGAACTGCTCGTATAATTTTACTCCAAACTATACTTTTTCTTCCAGCCATTTTATCATAAAATCTTAATATATTATGCTATAAAATGTCATGCACTGTAATATGATGCAAGCAGCTATCATTTCTTCAGGACATGTTTTTTTACAGCAGAAGTAGACACTAACTGGAGATCGTATCTCCGCTGTGGCTCTGTGGTTTACAATTCTTGTGGTTCTCAAATGTCTCAACAACTGTAATTTGCTTCAGACATTCCTCTTCGGTTATCCACAAACAGTTCAGGCAGCAACATTAAATTCAAGTCAGTTAAATACTTTGGCTATTGACCAATAACTGTTAAAACTTAACAAACCCAAAAACCTGCTGTGCCCTGTGTTCAACAGGAAAATGTGAGCATCTTTATGTTGTAATTTTGAAAAGGGAAATCATTAAAACTTGCACAATATTAGCTTGCTGTCATTGTTAGCATGTTAGCAGCCTTAAACTGCATATATTGTATTTCTTATAACCTATATGCATTGGCTCCTTGATTCTGACTGATCAAAACCCTAAAACACTAGCAATAAATTTAATATGGCAATTTTTTCCCCAGAAACAGCTCGATCACACACACGTCGGTCACTCTCCCCCTCTGTCTGTTGAGACTGTGGTAAAAAGGTTAGTGTTGTCTCAGGTTGGTCCTGATAGTGGGGAAATAATGACAGTTAGCAGCACAGAGTCTGAGGAGCTACAGGACTTCAACCTGATAGAGAAAAGTGGAGCAACATCCTGTCCTGCAATCCAGACACCAACAGCAAAGCTGGAGAGAGCATCACTAAACTGCTGATCTCTATAACTAGAAGAGGTACAGATAACAGCAACAAATACTCAAAGATGAGACTTCCTAAATTAATCAGTTTTTAAGTCAATGTATTGTTGTTGTTTTTTTAATCTTTATCATGTGTCAAATTTTTATCATGTGTTTATGCATTGAGTTAGGAGCCAGGTAATAAACAGAAATAAATGCAGAACTGTGAAAAATGCAGTTCCTTGAGTGTCCACTCACAACTGTCTCCAAAAGCCAAAGAAACATCATCAGATCTCATGTTTAAATGTGCTTTTTTTTTTTTTTTTTTTTTTTTTTTTTTTTTACAGAAGAATGCATTTATGGACTGGTTCTGGTCTCTTTAGATCAGTTCTTTAACAAAGTGCAAAGTAGGTCAATATTTTTTTCATAACTCATCTGTTTTACTGACATTAAGCCTTGTTAACATTTTGGTGTTGAATCAATGGCATGGCCTGTGCTGTAAGTCTGGTTAGTCTTATTTTGATACAGAAGCCTGCTCACGTGGCCTGACATGCATCCCCTCCAAAATTTCACTACAAGTTGAAACGAGGCGGACCGCAGGCCCTGTGATTGGTCTGCTTTTAGTGATTGTGTTTCCTGTATCCACATCATTCAAGGAATCACTGAACATTAACCAAACATTTTATTCTCCTTCAACTTCTCCTCCCTTTTCTTCCTTGTAATAATTGTTCACACTGCCACATGTATCAGATTCACTACAACAACACATTCAAACCTCACTCTGCCATAATGCATTTTGGAGGAGTACGGCAGAGCAACAGGAACAAAGTGGGGAGTGGTAGTGGGCTATAAAGCACTCCACCAGTGAGTCTGAACTGATGCCGACTTGCTGAATATGTGATGCGCTAATTGTGTCTGGTGGAGGTCATGGAGGAAACAAACCTACAAACGTAAGCTCAATACAACTGCAGAAAACAGTTCATGTGATTATTTTATTCTTGAAGCATTTTACATTTACAGGGACTGTTGAAAATCAAAGATTTCAATAAATCTAGAATGTTGTTGGGAAACCATGGCAACATACAGTCCCTGTTGTGCCTGAAGTTTGTCCCCAAAGCTCGCAGTTGTATTTATATTCTACACCTTGATGAAGGGGTCTTCATGGTCGAGTGTATCTTCTGACGGAGTGCGCTCCTTCACAAAGGGGGAGGATGTAGGGATTATTTTGAAAAAGGGCCACTGAAGCGGAAGTATCAAGTGCACATGAGTGGGTCAGCCAATAAGGTGAAGGGTCAACACAGAAGTATAGTACAAACCTGGCTGAAGGCCAGAAGTTACACATCATAAGGGGCGTGGCCTCAATCCCACCCTAATTTTGGGGGGTTGTTTGGTGACAGCTATGTTTTGGCTTCACCATGCCTCTTCAGAAAACAGTTAGTAACATCACTGAGATCAAGTCCATATTTTTTTACACCTGTGTTAAATAAATCCTCTGTTATCTCACTAACTTTTGTCTCTTTCTGATCAAAGGTTGTGTAACAAAGTTTAAGAGCTCCAAAATCCAATATTAGCATTTTAAATTGTATTATTTTGATTTTCAATTTCCATAGATTTTTTCCTCCCTCACACTGTTCAGCTTTACAGTCTCTTTCAGTGATTATAAATGACCGGTCCCTCCCATGTGACCTCCTGTAAACAGCGTCACGTTTAATTCATTGTAAGCTGTAACTTTTGTAGCCCTAATCCAAATTATTCACAGTTCTGTCACTGCTGTGTTATGCAAACATGCAGCACATGTCAGGCCCATAAATCTTAATGCAGTGTCTGGAGCAGGGAATTATCTGAACACAGCAAGAAAACAAGCAAAGCCTTTTAGCTGTTGAGGCAATATTGATTTGATTTGGTTTCTATACGTGAAATTTATAGATGCAGGCCGTCCTCTCCGGAGAGTGATATTAGTTTTCCTCAGGAGGAAAGGATCCTGGTCGAGTCAGGCGTGAAGAATTGGCTCCAGACTCAGCAGCAGCATGGGCCTCTTTGTGAATGTATAACATGTTATTAAAGCAGAGAAAGTTGTTACAGGACTGTTTCTCTTGATGGTTACCCAAAGCTATCCAGTTCTGTGGTCACAGGAAGAGCATTTATTTCTCACATTTCTCGGAGCAGCGAGGCAGCTGACGACACTAAACCCTCGTCTCAGTTTCTCTGCTCTCTCCTGCCATACTGTCTATAAAATGCCACCTCAGCTGCTCTCCGCTCAGAAAGCCTGCAGTTTGTAGGAACAGTTTGTTCTCTAGGACCATGCTGAGGGGTGCAGCTTTTTATGCATGCATAAAAAGATGTAAATTATTGATTAATCTGGGAAAATTATGTTTGTTTTGTTGTGATAATATTTTCAGGAGCTGCTGCTGGAGTGTTTGCGCAACACTTCCCTGAGATCACTGTTTGAAGTTAGCAGCATGGTGAGGTCTCTTTATGTATGCTTTACATCAGTGAGGATGTGATCTACCGAATGCTGCCTGAAATGTAAACTAGTACTTAAAAATAACTTGATAGCATCTTAGGAGGACAACTAATAAAGATGCTCAGGCGTAGGGGTGTCTGGCAACTCGTTTCTAAGTTGCTTTAATGGAAATTTACTTTCTGATCAGCTGACTATAAAATATCAAAAATATAGCCTGCAGAAAATGTTTGCATTGAGTAACACATTTGACAGTTAAATCAAGACTTTTATTCGTCAGCAATTTTTCCTAAATATTAGAAGAGATTTCTAAGCAAAGTAAAAAAATAGTTTCACTTTGTCCACAGGGGGCACTGAAATCAACAAACAAGTCCTCAACTCATCAGCTTTGAATGCATTATTACACTTTTCATATTCTTTTGGATTGTGCAGTTTTGCAGGTTAAAAAAATATAGCTTTATGTCCTTGGAAATACACAAAGTTCTCATCTTCATCATTTTGAACATCAGTTTGATCAGTTTCTCTCTCTTTTTTATTTTTTTTGGTCTAGTTTTATTTCTTGAAAATAAAAAGTGTTGAAGAAAAAGTTCTTGTACAGTCAAACTTCCACAGTTATGAACAGATTCTAGTTAAACTACTAATCTTTACGTTAAGTAAAAAAAAATACTAGCTGGATTTTCAGACAAAAGGAGCCTTAAACTGGCACAAAGATTATTTTTTTATTGCTTTGCACATAAATGTTTACTGCAGCTTTCATAAAACTAGCATAGTATACTTATTTCTGTTTCTCGCTTACATTTGCTGTAAAAATCCACTTTTTATGCATTTTCTGATTTTCTTTTTCCATTTTTTCCCTATAAAATAATTCCAGTAGACACATATCATGTATGTAAGCAAACAGAGACAGGTGAGAGTGTCAGTCTGTCTCACTCACATGTGACATTATCTGCATTTTTCCAGACATACAGAAATCAACGCAGAGTCCTGACGGAGAAACTTATGCATCTGTTGGACAGGAAGTTCTTCCCAGCCTGATAACAAAGTTCACTGTGTTTAATCAGACAGACTGAGGAGGTATAAGAGAGACAAGCTGAGCCAGGAGAGTGTTTCTGTTTACAGCTGACACCATGCTGCCGACGCTGGTCCTCCTGCTGCTGCAGCTAGCATATGGTAGGTGTTGGGGTCTCAGGTATTTTTAGAAAGCACATAAAAACTGTGTTATTATTGAATTTACCATCATGTGTTTGTAGTTTTTGGGTGTGGTACCCCTGCTGTCCAACCGGACATCAGCAGGGTGGTGAATGGAGAGGATGCCCTTGCCCACAGCTGGCCCTGGCAGGTACTGAAACCTCACACACTATAGACAACTGACTGTTTCCTTGATTGAAATCATATTCTGATTATTCCTGTGCTGCTCAGATCTCTCTGCAGGTGAAGCACGGCAGCCGTTATCATCACATCTGTGGAGGCACCCTGATCGCACCTCGCTGGGTGCTGACTGCTGGACACTGCATCTGGTGACTGATCATAACAAATACTGCGTGATTTGTTCAAGCAAGAGGAAATAGATTTGAGAAGAGGTCATATTCATTGACATGGAAGACTGTATAAATACAGAGTTTGTCAGTGATAACATGAGTGTGTTTTAGGCCTGGAAATGTGCACCGTGTGGTCCTGGGAGAGCACAGCATGAGTCAGCAGGAGGGCACTGAGCAGATCAGAGATGTCCTGCGTATCGTCGTGCACCCACAGTGGGACATTGACTTTATCGCTCGTGGGTGAGTTTATTTCAAGTTGTAATTTTTTTCCCCTGAGAATTTTTAAATGAACTTGTTTCTGGATCAGCACCAACAGCTTTAATTCTGCATGTAATTCTGACTGATAGTTCACATCTGTAGACACAGAACCAAGAAGGTAACATTGAGGTGAATAAAGGGTGGGGATTTTATTATCAGTAAGGACAGAAAAGAAGGGAAAAAGCAAGTGCATCCACTAACTATCACATTTATATGTAACCTGAATCATTTCCTCTCAGAAACGATATGGCCCTGCTGAAGCTGGATAAGAGCCCCATCATGAGCGACAGCGTTAGTGTGGCCTGCCTGCCTGAGGCTGGAGAGATCCCTGCACACGGAGCACCGTGTTACATCTCCGGCTGGGGAAACCTTTACAGTTGAGTCAACATTCTGCCTTCACTGCTTCTTTCCCAATATCTGCTGATATTATCTGTGAGTACTGGAAGTGGCTCTCCATGGGTGCAAATGCACTTGAGGGGCAGCAGGAAAAAAGTCCAGATAAAGTCCTGGAGAAAACTTTATGTTCACAATCTTGGGTACACTGTAAAAAGCAAAACATTGAATCAACGTAAAAAAGTTCTTCAATTGGTCACATCTAATAAAATTAAGCTGAGTGAACTAAATAAAATTTAATTCAATTCATTCATTATTTTTAATTCCATTGAACTTATTTTTACTGAATCAGTGAAAATGGAAAGTTTTTATTCAGAACAACTTAATAAACTACAGAAAACTGGATTAAATAAACTTATTATTTTTAATTCCATCTAATTTATTTCTAGTTTATCAGTGAAACTTTAAAATTTCTATTCAGATCAACTTATTTTTGTTATACGAGAATAATGATTAAATTAATATTAACTTAATATAACATGTCACTTTGAATTCTATCAATTTTCTTGACATTCAACATGACCTATTTTATTCTTAAATAAAATGTAATGTTTTATAACATGGATCCAAATTATAGCAAATCCTATATTTCTAACAAACTTGACTCTTTCAAATGTATTTTTTACATATGATCCCTATTAAATGAAGAAATAAATGAACAGAAAACGTAAACTTGCTTCAACTTGTTCATACTGTAAAAAAAAAATAAAGTGCACAATATTGTTAAGAAAATGCACATGTAAAATTTATTCTTGCACAGTTTTAAAGAACAATGCACAGAAGACTTTCTGCCATAAAACCAGGCCCATCAAAAAGCAACTAGCCTTGTAGGCCATACATTGTGAAATTTGTGTGGTACAAGGAAATTTTTCGACTAACAGTTTTCCAAAGCAAAATCTGCCATATAACAAAGCTGACTAGTAACCAGTGCTTACAGTAATCTAAAAATCATCTCTGATAGAAGTATGATGCAACCAGCTTGCTGCACAACTTTTGGAACTCTAGACTGTACTGTACACAATCACAGCTTTTACAGAACACACACAAAAATGAAGCTGCAAGAACTCGGTTCTTTGACACCAGTTTTCTCTCAACATGGCATCTTAATCCAGACTGAAGTTACTGAACTCTAGTATACATATTTCTAATCCTTCTCTGAATACAGGATTCCAAACATTTCCTCTCATGACACCATTTTGTCTCCCCACAATGACACTCTTTATTGTGGATAGAGCTTTGTGTTCAGTCCTCGCACTTTGGCACTTATCCTACCAGGGTCGAGCTGCATTACAACTTTTTGGAAAAACTCAAAGGTGCGTTCAAGTCCCTTTGGGTATTGCAAGTTGAGGGCATATATAAACCCAAACAGTAAGGCACAGGCAGATGCAACAGAGGGCAAGTTATTCAGCACTGTGACACAATCTATGACAATACCCATGTCTGCAGGTGAAGCATCAGGGTCACCTTCTGAACGGATGACAAAAATCACCATGGACTGCTGCTCCAGTTCTTCTTCAGTTTCAACTCCATTCACATCCTGTAAAAATGCAAAAGCATGAATTAGCATTACCATATTTCTAGTCTTTAGTTTTAATGTTGCTAGTCAATAACTCTTAAACAAGTGGCAGCTTTACAGTTTGTTGCCGTATTGAAAACTGTGGCTGCAGTATTCTGTATTTTGATACCACACAGTCTCTGTAGCTCACTGGATAAGTTACCTATCGATCATAACTCAGTCTGGCTATGCGATATTGTAATTTCAAGATTTGGGGCAAGCTGGGGAGGAAGCCAGACTGAGCTAAAGAATGGTTTGAAATATGAGGTCTGTGATCAGAATGGTTTTACCAGGCTAGGAATATGCAGCATCTTCAAAATGTGGCCAGTAGTAAGATAAACTCAGTCTATATAAACATAATTAACAATTACCAGGTATTCTTTGAAGAGGCATTCAAAATCTTCTCCAGGGTAGATGGTAAGGGATTTCAGGAGGTTCTCTCTTTGAGTGTTGATGTCAACAATCTGCCAAAAAAAATAGCTGCAGTTACATGTACAATATATCTTCAATCTGATTAAATTTGTGCTGATCAGAAAATCAAACTTAACTGTTAGTATCAACACATTAAATAATCAAATAAACTTCAAACATCAGATAATCCAATCATAATGTGGGTATAAATGCACTAATATTTACTAATATTAACCATTATGACATGCAGTGTAGTCCATTTTTCACAGAAATAACAGAAAAATAACAGAGAAACAGGACATTAAACTTGTCTCTCCATCCTGCACCTATGCAAGCTGCTGCATGTGCATGTTGCAAACTGTCTTGTGAGCATATGGTGACAACCGTATCCTTAAATATTTTACCTGGTTGAAAGCCTTCAAGAACTTGCGGGTCTTCTGCTGGACAGCTCCTGTCTTGCTCCCAATGATCTCCACCAGCTTACAGCATGCATGTCCAACTGAGCCATGAATTTTGTTTCAAGAGGAACTGTAGTGATTCACAGGAACTCTGCATTGACCTGGAATGACATCAGTAAAATGTGTTAAGGACACTATATTGGAGGCATTTCTGATTTAGAAGGGGGGGGGGGGTCCCATATGAGGCACCACAAATGTTTTGAAGAAAAAAAAAAATTAAAACAAATGCACATTTCATCTGGAGGATCATGGGCAAAACATTTAATGGGTTAACTTTCTCTCAGCATACATCAGGTATTTCAAACAGCGCAGGCCACCTCATCCAGACTTCATCCACTTTCTTTAAATGTTGTGCAATATGATGAAAAAAGTCTGATTCTGAAGACTGCTGGTTATTCTCACAGATCTGGCATTTGAACAAAAGATCTTGTTGAGTATTTGATGACAAAGAAGGATGGCATCTGGACAAGTGACTCAGCAGAGCATTCCAGGTTTTGAATGTGCACGGGCAGTTAGAGTAGGTACATGGGTAAGAATGGCCACGTCCAAAATGCCTGAAATGTTGCAGAAGACGAGATCTTCTCGTAAATGACTGGCCACAGTCTCTGCAGTTCCACATTCACTAGAGACACAGGAAATATGTATGTAATGTACATCACTTTTCACACTGGATATCTGGCTGATAACGGGACATACCTAAAACAAACAATGTTAGCTTTCTTACAGTCAGTGCCTCTCCATCATATGTTATGAAAGATGGATCTTACCTGAGCGAGCAGCTTTGACCACAACTGACAACTGGGGAAGAAAACAAACAAATTAAATATGGTTCTGTGCAAAATGTATAATTAGTAATCTCCATTAAATTCAGACTTTATCCACCAGTGCATCTAAAACTACATTTTTGATTCCACAGTTACCACAGAATGAAATATGCTGTCCCCATGAATTTCTGTCTCAAACGAAAGGAAAACGAACTAAATGTTGCCTATTTAACAGTGACTGAATTTTTACATTCGGCACCCCTTACTTCTTCGCTACTGCGAGGATTAGCCCTTCTACTTTCCTGCACCTATTTTCATTTATCACTAACATTTTACATAAAAACTTATAAAGACAGAACAAAGCTCATCTGCATGTTGTTTTATCACGTACCTGCATCCGTAACGGGAAACGCAGTCAAAGAAGATTCTCCTCCGTCATCTACCAGCGCATTATCTGGTAGGGAAGACCGCATGGTTGTTAGCCGTTAGCCAAGCATATGGTTTTACCGACGACATAACACACAGAAAGCAAAGAAGCAACTAGCAAAAACCACAGCGAAATCAATGCAAAACACACAAGCAAGCAGCCATACCCAACTTAACTTTTATACCGCTTTTAAAAACACGTTACCTTCTTAGTAAATCCTTTGCGACTGCGAAGAGTATCCATAATTCCTAGCTCCCTTGGATGCAGGTACATATTTAGACAGCAGATGGCGTATTGTCCCATATAGCGGGACTTAAACATAACCCTTTATTAACTATGCCAAAATAACTCGACATAAAATGTGACTTACATATGCAAGTAACGTTGCACAACACAGCGTAATGTGTCTATTAATCACCGAGCATACAGTTCTGTTGGCTACCTGACAGCGAAAAACTCAAACACAGCTTATTAAGCATCAATGCTTGCTAGGCTTCAAGCAGATAGCTAACCAGCTACAGGATATTAGCAATAGCGTTTAGATTTTGCATCCATCATACATAATGTTACTAGAACTTCTAAAACACTTCTTGGGAGACTACTCATTGAGCTGTGATGAATTCTTACCTTGAAAACTTGAATGAAAAGATGACTCAGAACCATAGACCATGCTCTGAACAGAAAAAAAGTCCCTCCAATACAACCTCGCACAACGGCTGTGAGCTTGAATTTCCTTAAGTTTCATTTTCATGACGTCAGAGAGGTGCGTAGAGGACGCAAAGGAGGCATGAATGTGATTTTATTAATTTCGACTGATGAAGAATTTATTCTTTAGGTTCTGATTCATTATTTCTCTTTGACCAAAGCAGAAAAAAATACATTAGGTGACCAATTATATTATTTTCAGCTATACCAATGGAAAGAAGTACTTTGAATCAGCTTCACGGCTGTAGTACTTTTTAGAGTGTAGATTTTCTGAGCTTTGCACATGTGTGAATACAGCTTTCATCTGTTGTTGTCCTGCCTTTGCACTGATCAGATCCTAGCAGGAGTCTGTTGTTTAGAGGATGAATATAATCAGACACATGGGGTGGACAGCTCAAAAGTTTCTTTATCAAATCTGAGGAGTTTGGATGAGTGAAGAGCTGCAGAACCATCACTCCCAGAGAAATGTGATCATTTTAAATGTAGAATGAGGAGTTTGAATATGAAATTCAGAATTTACACAGCAGATACTAATCCCTTTAAGCTAAGGTTAAGTTTGTTCTTGATGGTCAGTGAAGGCTCTTAATTTTTAGGGCAGCACAATTAGCCTTTTCTTGCCCCTCATCTAAAGTCAGTGATGAAAAGTATGGTTGAAGTTCAAATAAAAGTTATACTCTGTAACAGTTAAGACAGACTACACAACAAATTAGATTAAATAATACACTTTTCAGATTTTAAACAACACATAATATATTCTGTTAGATTTATGATGGAGGATTGAGGAAACAGCAAAAAAATAAATAAGAAAGAATGTGTAAAATATCAAGAATAACGTTGCGATGTTGCAATGAGTTGAGATTTAATGAACAGCGGCTACAGTAGACTGTCTTCTTCAGCACAGACTCAGTTAGTTGCACAGTTTATTCAGAATCCTCATACTTATGACACAGTGATGCTGATGGGCTAAAAAGATTTATTTTCTCATAAAATATATTTTAAAGTGGGATGACGCCCGTCCTGGAAGGCCTGCCACTGTTGCAACCCCAGAAATGGTCAATAAAGTCCATGATGTTGTTCTGGCTGAAAGGACAAACAATCAATGGCACATTTCATGCATCACTTCTTAGACGGTTAAGACAAAATATTAATCCCAAGTGAAGGACTTTCTGATGTCTGTCTATGTGGTTTAGTGTGTGGTTTGTGTGACTGTAAGCTGCTCTGTCCTCTGTCCCAGGTCATGGTCCCATGCCTGATAAGCTGCAGCAGGCCCTCCTGCCTGTAGTTGGGTACAGCCAGTGCAGCCAAGACGACTGGTGGGGCGGCAACGTGAAGGAAACCATGGTCTGTGCAGGAGGAGACATCATAGCTGGATGCAATGTGAGTGAGAAAGCAGCTTGTACCTGTTGGACATGAACTACCTGCTGAGCATGGTCAGTAAACTAAAACTGTTCCTGTGTCCCTCAGGGAGACTCTGGAGGTCCTCTGAACTGTCAGGGTCAGGACGGCAGGTGGTACGTCCAGGGTGTGACCAGCTTTGTTTCTGCTCGTAACTGCAATGAAGTGAAGAAGCCCACTGTGTTCACCCGCACCTCCGCCTTCACTGACTGGCTGAGTGAGGTGAGTCCTCCATCTGATCTGCACTCAAACATCTGATCAATTAACCACTTTATTTACCTGAGGAATCTTTTTTTTTATTTTCAGGTCATGCTGAAATACTGAGGAACTTCTCCAGTACTTCGCCTGATATGATGTTTGAGTAACTGTCATACAAAAGAATAAACATTTGTGTGCCTTTTATTTGTCTGTCACTATTTCACATTATTTAAGGAATCGTGATCTGCAGAAAAACAGTTTTTAAAGAGAGTGGAAGGTTGACATTTTAACAAAATGATGTCCTGCTGGTACCCTGAGGTAGTAACTTTAAAATATTTTTAGCTTAAAAAAAACACCCTCACACTGGTGTTCTAGAGAACTTATTTCAGTCTCTGAAATGGTTCAGTTTAGCTGCTGTCTCTTTAAGGCTCCCTGCTCCACAAACCTCCTTCCCTCTGATAGGCCAGCCCTCTGGAGGCATCTCTGGGACAGCGCTATGGGCAAACCTTGGTGAGTTACGACATCCTTATATGATGACCTCATCACTTCAGCAAGTCTCATGAAGATCTCGTGCTATTATTAGCATTTTAAAACTGATCCAGGGATTTTAACAAAATATGTTTATATAGAGATTTGAAAATCTTTGAATGTTTAGTATGAATATATATATATATATATATATATATATATATATATATATATATATATATATATATATATATATATATATATATATATATATATATATATATTTATTTATTTATTTATTTATTTTTTTCCTACAATCTGCAGTTTCAAACAAAGCAGCAAGAATCTCTATACCTCTCTATATTTCTCCTCTCCAGCTGTGTGATAAGAGGAGTGAGAAATGTCTGCCTATCAGCGCGAGTGCAGGACTTATGAACCAGTGTCTTCAATCAATCATCACCAAGGTCGACAGCGCGTCTGCAGGTCTGTCTTTAGCAGACAGGTGGAGCTGACAGGTAGAGCTGAGCTGGAGGGCAGCAGCTCTCCTCATCAGATAAACTGCAGCCGTAGGTTACCTTGATGCATGACCTCAGCCCACTCAGACACACGGAGACACTTCTGACTAATACACGCTAGCTTATGACTAAAGGCTGGACTATTTTTAGCAAAGTGATAACTCGGTTACAAGCACACAACTTTGAAAACTCAGTTTTTAGCGTAGTTTAGTTTCCAGAAGCTGAACGGACACTCTGTTTAGTGTTCCTCACAGCCTGGTGCTCTAAGATGTGTCCACAACGTGTAACGTTAGTGAGTCCTGGTTATGTCCTACCAGAGCTCATCTAACATCTCCAACCTCACCAAGCAGAGCTAACGTAACCTCACTCTTCATTTTATTGACAGACTCTCAAGTTTAAACAGATCACTGCAGAAAAACTGCTGCATGTTGGCTGTAAAGAACAAACAGATTAACACGTGTTTTATACCGTGCTCTATCACTCTCCTGTTTAGCTTTCTCCTGCTCTGAGGTCTTCTTTCTGTTTGACAGTTCAGCTCAAGCACCCATCTGAAAATTATGATTAATGGATTCTTTCATTAGACATTAAAAGCTGAAGAGATATGACACATCAGGAATGTTCTGCTGTTTAACCACTGAAAAGTTGTTGTTTTTTTTGACGGATCAGATTATTTTAAGTGTGTGACAACATTACAGATATCTACAGAAAAGGACCTCTGATTATGAGCAGTTCTCATTTTCACCTTAACTGAGATACCTTGCATAATAATGCATGGTGGCGCAACGGTTAGCGCTGCAGCCTCACAGCAAGAAGGTCACAAGATCAAATCCTGGTTTGCCCAGTGTGCCTTTCTGTGTGGTGTTAGCATGTTCTCTCTGTGCATGTGTGGGTTCTCTCCAGGTACTCCAGCTTCCTCCCACAGTCCAAAAACATGCTCATCAGGTTAATTGGTGATTCTAAATTGCCTGTAGGTGTGAGCGTAAAAGGTTGTCTGTCTGTGTTTCAGCCCTGCGACTGACTGGCGACCAGTCCAGGGTGTACCCCGCCTCTCACCCTAAGCCAGTCAGGATAGGCTCCAGCCACCCGCGACCCTGAACAGGATAAGAGGTATAGAAGATGAATGAATGAATGCATAATTTAAAACTATTTTTAGTCTTTCTTGCAGTTTCAGACTCAGAGAGGAAGTGGCCTGTCTCATGTAAACAATGAATCACTTTTTCGCCCATACAGTCATGAATTTATCACTTTTCCAAAGTACAACTTTTGTACAAGAGAGAAGCAAACTCTGGGTCTGCTTCATGGATGACAGAAAATCAGCTCTAAAGGTGTCACTCTCCATGTCACTACCCAAACATTAAGAGGAGCTGTCTATACACAACTCAATAAATGGTTTAGTATGTGAAACCGAACAGTGCTGAGTTGAGTTCAGTCCATAACAATAACACAAACTCACTGACTTTTATCTGACCCCATCTGCTGGTTCATGTGTGAACATGCTCACAGCAGACAGCATCGCAGCAGCTCCATCCAGTGGACGGAGGTAAGGATGGAGCAAACTGCAGCCGTGACTGCAGCTGGGATCTTTAATACTTCTATTGTTCTATAAACTACAGAATATAAAAACAAGTCACAGTCAAGCATTTAGAGTAGAGGGTGGTGTTAATGACACAGGTGAAAGTCTTACTCTGTCCCTCTGTTTCATACGTCTTGTTGGATATTAATGTCTGCCTGTACGACTCCAGTTTCTACCAGTTTCCTCTGCAGTCCTTTTATTTTTGATGTTTTTGGATTTATTTAAATTATTATTTGGTGTAGGTGCAGATAATATCCTCCTGAAGAGGCGCTGAAACATAACATCAAATAGGGAGATTAACACAGACTGTGTGTAGCTCATAATGTTTATCAGTCTTTATTAGAGGGACAACAAACACAGCTTTGATTTGCATGTGCAGATTAACCCCGTCATGCCTGGTGTCCGCTGCAGTTAGACACTCTGGTTACAGTTAATGTGACAGCAGGTAACCAAAAGCCAAACTCCATACAACTTTGCACAACTCCATTTCTCTGTGGACACATTTGTATCAGCTGTATACAGAGGTGTTTTAACATTTAAAGGAACACATTCTTAGTGTTCATGATTATGAAAGCATTTCTCTGCTTTGTGCATTATATTCTCATTGTGGCAACTTAAATTGATGTGCCCAAACTGGACAACAACAACAACAACAACAACAACAACAACAACAACAACAACAACAACAACAGCTGTCAAAACTATTTGAAACACTAATCATTTTTAATCAAACATATTCAACACAACAGTCCTCTGATGACTTGCGTCACTTCCTTCAGTGTGACTGACGTCACTTTTTCCTTTCATGTGAATCAGCCTTAAAAGTTTTTAACACTCCGGAATAAAGATTTTAGATTTTAAATATCTGCTATCTAAAAATCTCATCACATGAGAAGATAAGATATTATTAAGATACAAGATAAGATATTATTTGGTCTTAGGTATTTTTTAGGCTTTATTCAAAACTGGTGCCACTGATTTTTTTTCTGTTAAATTTGAGAAAAATAGTCTGTCCCTAAATATTTGAGGATTTCATTTACACTGTTTATTTTATTTTATTTTTTTTTTTTTTTCATTTTAGGGATCAGAAATAAAAAAAAATACCTTTTAACACCTAGGTTCTCTTGCTATCTCTTGTTTTTTTATAGATAACTTTTTTTCCCTCAGGAGGACCTCATATGGGGGAATTCCAAATGTTTACACTGGATCAAATATAATCTGTAGATTACACAAACACACAAATATGAACACTTAAAATAGACTAAAACAAACATCAGGTCATACCTTAAACATTGTTTTTAAAGTTAACGACAGAAACTTTTTTTTTTTTTTTCCATGTAAAGACTCTTAGATACACTGAAGTAAAAAAAAGAGTAGAGTTAAGTTGTTCGAGTTTGATTGCAGCCAAATGAAATCTGTTGCGCTCCTGCATATCATCAGAATACTGCAGGTTATGCAGCAGCTTTATCTTGAACACAGTAACATGATTTGCTGATCTATTAATGATTATTCCCTCACTGTGTCAGTATCTCAAAGGTCATGAGACCCTCTGACTCTCTGCTCCACCTCTGTACTCCAAAGAACATAAAATGTATGTAACAGGCTGAACAGGACAGAAGCCGTATCCGGTCACAGACTGTCAGAGTGTTGTTTTGTAATGTTAACATGAACCTCTGTGAAAGACTTTGTGTCCAGGTGGAGGCAGCAGGGTCACACTGAGCTAAACTGAAACATCTCAAAACACAAACAATCTGAGCACTGAGAGGTTTTTCCCTTATTTCAACATAACCAAGAGGAGCTCTCTGTGCTGCCAAAGGTCAAGGCCAGGAAGATATTCAGTCATCCCAGGAGGAGACCTACAGTGAGGACGTAATAACGCAGGCAGGTGAAATTCTGCATGGTAGTACTGAACAGTTAAGTCCTCAAGTGGCGATAAGCGGGCCCTCGCCCACGTGTGCCAGTCAGGACATGTTGTGACCACTGCATGTGCAGCGAGATCTCATTTACACATGTGCATTTGTAGATCTCGCTGCACATGCTGCTGCATGTGCAGCGAGATCTACAAGTGCACATGTGTAAATGAGTCCAAAGTAGAAGGGCGATTTTTAACCACAGAGTAAAACGCATGACTTCCTGGTGAGAGTAGGGGGAGCTTTAGGTTAAGGTGAAAAAAAAACAAAAAAACAATTCTGTTCAGGATGTGAGACTGAACATGTGTGTGCATTTTGGTCCAGATCCAATATTGTACATGCAATCAATGAAGGTTTTCATTTTTCACTAAAAATCATCAACTTTGGTGACCTCTCCTGGCCACGCCCATTGAGTTACAAAAAATCCTTTGATAACTTTTAATTAAATCATAACAATCAGATGTTTAAGTACAGTTTTTGAACTTCCTGTTCAGAATTCACTATGATTGTGAGAGACTTTATATTGTGTGTCTTGGCATGATGGTTATGGACACTGAAAATCAGACCTGTAGATCAAACCAGTTCGGTGGCTAGGGGGCGCCATGGAGCATTTATCAACATGAAAACACTGCAGTCATAAAATTTCTCATGGGGGCGGATTTTTGTGGCTTGATGCGTTCATGTTTATCTCAAGCAGAAGGCATGCAATTTGGAGCTACAAAGTCAAGAAAAAATAATAATCCTAAGGGTTTCAAGAGGGCCTTCGCCCCGATTCTCAGGCTCCGGCCCTAATTAAAGAATGACCAACACTTACAAAATTAAATCCCACATGCAGAATAATAAAATACCTCTGCTGTGAGCAGAAACAAGAAGGTAAGGCTCCTACTTAACTTAAAACCAATGATTCCTAAAGGGATGTGAGGCAGTCTGAAGTTATGTAAGGTAGGACACTAAAGGGTTTCAATTAAAAAAAAATGAACGTCAGACAGGGTGGCGTTCAAAGAAGGGTTCATTTTTCGAAAGACTGCAGGTAAACGCAAGGCTAACAGATTCTGCATTAAACATCGCTACTGCATTAAAGAAGAAATTACCTCATGCTCTGCTTGACCTTCAGCAGCAGTGGGTCAAGCAACCTCACATTAAGCTGCATGCTACAATGTCACTTCAGAAATGTGATGTGCTGCAGATCTGCATTTCCTGCTGACAGTGTTTCAAATAATCCTTGAGAAACAAAATTTTACTTTGAAATGCTGTGTTTGTGTTAGTGCATGGACATACGGCATGTTTGTGTTGAAGAGTATCATTACAGGAAGAGGGAGTTTGGAAAATTCAAAATGAGTGAAAATTTGCAAATGGAAGGGGAAAAAAATTATAAAAACTTCATAGCACTGTCTTTAATGAATACTTGCATGTGAAAGAGCAGATCCTTACCATCCTCCACCTCCCCCCCCCCCAGGTATTTTAATGAAAACATCTCCCTCCAGACTAATCTGTTCATTTGTATTTGTATGTATGTGTGTGCTTTCTATGTATTCAAGACATAAAGAGACATTTTGTGACGTAATGACGTGGCTTTTGCTCTTGCCTGTGGAAAAGCATGCTGGTTTCAAAGGTACAGAACGCACAACACATCTATTTTAGCCAACTGTCATCTCATGATGCTAACTCACAATAAAAAGGCATCTGCCCAAGACAGTCCTCTCTCTATTCTGCAAACAAAGACTGTATAATCAATGGACATGGTGTCCAAGACGTTACCCATGTTTCTGATGCAGAGTTTTAAAGTGCCTCTGATTGTGCAGACTTGTGAACTTAATATCTTATAAACTGTTGAATTTGAAAGAAATCCCATTCCTGTAAAGGATGCAAAAAAAAAAAAGGACTCAAGGGCTGTTTACATAATGGTTTTAGCATGAAACGCAAAAGGTATTGTTGTGATTCGGTGTCTCGTTTACACTGAAAAGGTGTTTTAGCTGACCTAAAATGTAGTCTTTTGAAAACGACCTCAAGAGTGCAATTTTTCTGAAACACCACAGCCACTGTTTCTGTGTGAACAACATGCCAAAGTTTTTAGTGGAAATGCTGATGTCAAGCTCCACTTTGCATATATTTTTATTGTGGCAACTTAAATTTCCATGCCCAGACTGGACAACAACAACAATAATAATAACCGGGTTGTGCTTGTGCTGCTGAATGCCTTTCAACTAATCTGGGCATCCATTGAACCCAACCTACAGTCTGAATATGAGACAATGTGGAAGTGCTAAACTCTGCAGTTTGTTGAGTGTTCACTTGAGGCTGGCTCCACCAAGCCAAAAAAAGTTGTTTTCACTGCAGAAATAAGCATATTTACAGCCTGGTACAAAAAATGTCTGAATAGTTAATTTCACTAAGGGCACACAATGTACAGGGGGTGAATTTTTTTTTCTAACTTGGCAGTTTAGAAGATGTAAAGATCATGAGTTTGCCCAATCAAAGGCAGCTCACATGACCAACAGCCGCCCTATTGCCGTTAGGCTCAATTCAGTCAATACAGTCTATGGTTGCATCACTGCATGCGGTGTATTCACTAGATGATTAGCCACTTTAGGGTGAAAGTTGTGTACACGGCCCCTCAGATCCAAGCTGTATACATGTTAACGCTGTGAAACACTACCTTTTTGACCTGGTTTGTATGTGGTTTTTAGCGTTTCTGCACCCAGTCTGAAGCAGAATCTTGAACTGCATTTTTTTATGCTTCATTTCTCATAGCTGAAGGCCACCACTTGTCCTCATGCTTACCATCACAATGTCCAACACCATGTTGGCAATCGGCATTCCCCCTACCCTGTAAGATTTTGTGCACTGTTCCAGTAAGTGCAGAGTGGACACAATAACGTTCATGTGAGTGTACTTACAAAAGTGTGTGATTTGGGATGCACCATCTGAAAACCCACAAGCAACCTTTTGCTACCTCTGAAGGTGAGTCAGCACAGGGACCTGGAGTTAGAGGACATATATATAAGCTTCCCTCACCTGCACCAAATCAAGAGTGATGAGGCACACACACACCTGACTCTGCTCTGTGATAATTACCTCAGAACTCAGAGTGAACAAACTGAGTGCCCCTCACAGTTGGATAACTTCAGTGTGAAAACTGCTGTAGGAGCAGATTCTGAATGACTTATTTACTTGCTGAATGTGTTGGTAATTAAGGTCATTTTCTACATGTGGAGGGTTAAAACAGGTTTTAACCAGTGAAACAGCACAGTGTCACCAGGGTTACGTGTGGGTGTTATGTCAAGGAATAGGTGTTTACTGGACATGTTTGGAGCCTTTCATGAAAAATCAATGGACCAATAGTTCAGCTGCTAAAGATGAATCAGACTTCGTAATTCACAGCATGTCAATAAAGTTATCCAGAATGTAGCTCTTCAATGGCTTCAAACGATAGCTTGACCTCATAGACCATCTTAAATCAAAATCTAAGTCAAAGTTTTATGTAACTTAAAGGTCCACACATGATACATCTAAAAGCAATTCGAATTAGTGTTAAAGGCAGTGTTGGTAATCAGACTTAAATTCACTTTTTGTTATACTGGTTAAAATGATCTTTATGTCCTGATGTCAATCAATGCATGATGTGTTCTTAAAATAGAGCAAAAAGTATCTGATGTCTACAGCAGGAGTTAACCTGCGAAAACAACAACCAATCCCACTGCTTGGCAGCCAATTTGTTAAACCAATCAAATTCCATCCTGCTGTTCTGCCTGCCTCCTGCGTGTACATTTTGCTGATGTACATTAATCCTGATTGAATGTGCATAACCAAGAGGGATCCAAGTACGCTGGAGAACAGCAGAAAAGAGCAAGTGGTGATGAAAAGTAGAGTCCAGACAGGATGAGAGGATCCTGACGTGAAGGAGAGGGAAATAGAAATTCTGAATTTTAGACTGCTGTAAATGTTGAAATATTTTTCCCCCTCATCAAATTTCAGTGCATGCTTGGTTGGACTCTAAACTTCATATCACGTTCCTTTTTTTAATTTTCAAGCCATATTTACAGAGTCAATTAATGTTATCTCAGATGGTTATCAGGCTTCGGATGACATGGGCCAAACAATAAAACTAAACAACCAGCTTCAAAGGTCAGCAGTCACCTTCATCAAAAGGTCATCACATAAAATTCATCATGAAATTCATAAAATGCAGCCATTCATTTTTAGGTTTCTCATGAAACAGTTTCTTTCTTTTTTTTTTTTTTTCCTCAATCTTTTTGTCTCAAAGGCTGAGCTCTTTTCAGGAGGGGACCAAGACTGTGCAAGCTACAATCTCCTCCACAGTTTACCACATGTGATATTTTTAACAATGAGGAAAACATTCTGATCTTAAAATATTAATTCATTAATGAAATTAAATATTAAATGAACATTATTTTTCTACCTCAGATCACAGACACTCTTCCCTCACAGCAGGTCAGTTTGTGGCCACTCGGTCAGTCCAGCCTCAAAGATTCGGCCAGTTGGGACGAGTTGTAACAGCTGAGTTTTATGGTTTTATGGATAACAGCTCAGCCTGCTCACTGCAGAGAACTTCAGGGTGGCCCCTGGCTATAACAAGAGGGCAAACTTTTTGACCCTCAGTGGACTGTGCCAGCATGGCAGAAGGCCCACATGAACTCAGATGCCCTGAGGCAATCATTGACTCCGATACTGTACCAGTCCTCCCAAGAAAAACAAATCCTTTCAGCTGGGTATAAAAGGCAGAGAGGAACCGCTTTGAATACGGGTAGTGGAGAAAAAAAATCAAAGTGGGTCTTCTATGTAGGTTTACTAAGAAAATAATCTGTTTTTTTTTTTTTTTAAATAAAGGCTCATGTTTGCTTGGCTAACCAGTATTGTGATCACCGTTGTGTGGGTGGAGGGACAATGAAAACTTTATTCCAAAGGTCAAAGGTAAGCCTCAGCTGATTTTCCATCCTTTCTGGGTGTCCTTGAGTCACATGGGGAAATACCGTTGCATCAAACCTAATGGGTTAGTCAATAAATAACCAGGTGAATTGTGAATTATAGCTTGTTTTAGATGCTTCTTTATGTGTTGCTATGAGTGTCCAGTGTCATGCCCACATCGTGTGTCTCTATGGAGGGTAAAGGTTAAAATAAGAGTCCATGAACACACCTTTATGACTGCTCGGCTCCTGGCCAGCATGTATCCCTCTTTCAAGCCTTTAATGTGTTAAAATTTAGAGATAAAAATGGTGTGAAGTACATTTCACATGGCTCATGGGAACCTGCCATGTCCTGTGATGTAAATTGGGCATGGAATAATGTCAGAAAAGAGGCAAAATCAGACATTGATATCACTTAACTTAGTTTTAGAGTATCATGAAGAATGTGCTGACATAGATTTTTTTTTCAATCAATTAATCAATCAATCTTTATTTATATAGCGCCAATTTATTTATTTATTTATTTCGGTCACGTCAGCACACATACAACATCACACATTGTCAATAGTTGATCAATTTGTACATGTCCGAAAGGGAAGACGGGAGAAGCAGAGCTTATCTAGTCCCGTCCCCATTTTCTCAATATTTAGTCTCCTCTTTTCCACATATCATCAGATTATTATGACAATTCATAACAAACGTTATCTTGAGATGCTTTCTAAGCATTAAGAGGTCTAGACCTGTAAATGATAATAAAATTTTATTAACAGAGACCCAACATCAAGACAAGATAAGAAGTCTTATCTCATCTTAACCCACCCTGAGTACAGACCTTTGCAAAATTTAGCAAGTTACAATGGCAAGGAAAAACTTCCTTTTAACAGGCAGAAACCTCAGACAGAACCAGACTCCTTTTTGGTTTGTGATTTGTGCTAAAATGATTGCATAAAATAAACAAGCACAAAATAAAGAAACATTGATTTTTTTTCACATGTATACCCTGTGGTATTAATAAAAAAACAGGCTACAAAGTTGAATCGTCACGCACTGAGGCTTTGTTGACACTGCACCTTAGAACAAACTTCAAAGAAAGCGTGGGTTGAGTGGACACAAAAACTGATTCAGATGTAGAAAGTAATGCAGACTGAGAACGATGAGAATTAAGCAGTCTAAACAATAAAATTAAAAGAGAAGAAACTAACTCATGCATTGAACACGATAGTAATAAAGCAATAAGCAGCAACAGTTTCAGGAGGTCAAACAATATTTTAATCGATATGAATCACAACATTTCTACTGATTGTGATTTAATGTATTTTCAAGTCAACTGCACAGATATACCAGTGTCATGTGGCGCTCTCATTTTGGCCCGTCACTGAGTTTGGTGGAAGGATCATCACGGTGCAGTGGCAGGTGTCTGTACCTGATTGCTCTGGATTGGTCGCAGGTGGTGGAAGGTTATATACTCTTGGAGTCCAGCATCTTCTGCTGACTCATTGTCTCACCTTCAGAGATGGTGAGAGGATCTCTCTATGTCTTCTTTATGGTCCCAGTGTGCGTATTTGCTGGGCTTATTATCACACAAGCCTTTTGTGTTCACAATCCAAACACCTTGGTCCATTTTTTTGTTTCATGATGAAGTTTATCCAGGATCTCCCTGACAGTTTGCTTTTTGTTCAGCTGCTTGGCAGTGGGGGTTTATTACCCAGACTTTGATTTTGTTAAAGGAGCTTGTTACTGCTCATTTGTCTTCTTTTCTGCCCCTTTCAATTGCTTGTGATTTCAGCTGCGATTTCCTTCGGGATAGCTCTTAAAATCCCTTCCTAGTCCGCAACTGTCTTACTGTCCCCCTCACCCTGACCAGTGTGCACTGAAACTGAGACTTTACGGAGAGGAGACTGCTTTAAAGTGATAGTTCTGTCAAATACAGGGTTTATTTTATTTTATTTTACTTTTTCGAGGGATGACACTGGTACACATAAAGAAATGTGCAAAATCTGAAGCACGTCTCAATGACGTGCACAATAAATCAGAACACCACACGACCCTGTTACCTTTAAGTGTTGTTGAAAAGTGATGGATATGAGGTTAAAATGTCTAATGGCTTGTTTTATGAAACTATTAGTACTGACTGGTTAATAGCATCGCAGCTATGGTCCAAAATTCATATTTGATCTTGTTTAATTTTGTGCTGTTCTGTTTCTTTCTGCACACTGTAGTTAAGCTGCTTTAGTTTGTTCTGCCGCTGTGATGGGAAAAAAAACACAACCAGCAGCTTTTGTTTGGCTAAGTTCATGTTCTTAAACTCCCAGGTGGCTCAGAAAAAAAATCATAAATAAAATTATATTATATATATCACTGTCTGTAAAACAGATCATACAGGTGGAGGTGAAATGTCTGATGTCAGCAGCGCAGAGTTTACTGGTGTATAAATCACAACAGATCAAACTACATTCATACATTTCAGGTGAGGGACTGATTTTTTCTTTTATGGAAACTTAATATTTTAAAGGAAAGCACAAAAGAGTGATTAAAAAAAAAACAAGTGGTCAGAATAGAAATTAAGATTTAATCAAGCATTTGAAATAACTTTGACTCTTTTTTTTTATTCTTAAAAATCCTTACATGATTTTGTAAAAAGACTCTTTTTATTATAATGTAGACCTGAGTTATTATTTATGCAGAGATTATTGAAATGAAAACAGATTTTTGATCTGTTTTTTCTGCTGTTTCAAACACACAAGAACCTGTAAGAAAAATTGTTCTCATGGATGAGTTGTTGCTCTAATATCATCATACAAGCCGGTTTTAAAGTATTTATTAATGTTATCATTTCTGGAATGTATTTGTCGGGGTGTAGGTGTTTTGATAAACACAGCACCTGATCTATCCTGAGCTGCTGTGAATTGCTGTGTAATTCAGGGTAATGATTGTTGGTCATGAGCTCTTGTTTTGGAGAAGGATGATGCACAGTTTCGATGACTAGAGAAGCTTACCAACTCTCAAGGAAAATTTGAATAACAAGGACTTTAATCGACTTGATCTATGTAACTGGTGTTTGTTTTTTATTTTCTCTGGTGAGCTGAGCTCTGAAAGTGATAAAAGGTTTGGAGGCAGAGTGTGACAGGATGTTCAGACATGCAACCAAGAGCCCAAAAATATTTTACAGCATGGAGGGATCAAGCTGTGAGGAGTGTTTCACACATTTAACTAACTTTAGTGACCAAAGCAGATTAAAAAACATCACTTGGGACTCTTCAAGCTGCCTGAGGAGGTTATTTTCAGAGAGAGGAGTCACTGGAGGATTTTAAAAAGAAAACAACATCTCTTAAGAACAGCAACTGGAGGATTTCTCTGAAACTGTCATACAGGACTCACTTTTACTGTAAAATCATCCACTGATCTCAGGTCTAAAAGAGGAGAATGTTTTTTATTGATCACATGTTCATCATCCAGAGTGTACATCTTCTGTGATGTGATTCTAACGAAGCTGTGATCTGCTTCAGCATGAACTTGTTGCCCTCCTTTTTATAAGTACAGCATTAAATGTGTGGTGATTCTTTTATTGCAGTTTGGGAGTAACCAGCATCATCCAAGATTAATCATTGACCGCTGTCCACACCGTTTATTTAAGACATAATGGCTGACATTATTACAGTCATATCACAGCCATCTCTCTCTCTATAAACTAATGTGCTATAAATGCATGCATATTAAAGTGTTATCTAATGACCTGTAAGCGCGCGCGCGTGTGTGTGTGTGCCCCATTAGAGTTTCTGCTTTGAAAATGTAAACAATGTAAGAATCCATGTTAATAATGGAAGGTGATGCTGGTGATTCTAAACCTGGACTGTAACATAATCTTTGGGACATAAAGATCAAAGGTCATAAGTAACATGACATTAACTCAACCAACCACAGAATAAAAAGGCCAACAAGTTACTCAAAGCTCAGGCAGTTTGATTAAAACACTCATCTGGAATAAAATAAACTTTTGGGTATGAATTGTAACAACAACCCAAAATGTAATAATTTAAAAAGTATTAAAACCCAAAATGCAACATTTTGGGCTCAACCTTTTATTACATTTACGTTATTATATTTCTGTTTTTATTATTTTGTATTTAATTTCAAATCAGTAATACTTATCAGACTTTGACAGGCCTCATACTTTGACATGCTTTTTCAGGTTGAAAACAGACCCTCGCTACAAAATGTTGCTGTTATTGCATATCAGCATGTTTGGATGTTGGTATAATTTACCATAAGCCAAACCAAGTGTTTTCTTTTACGTTTTCTTACAGTTTGGGTTTAAGTCAAATATTGAACATTTAAAAGGAAAACTGAAAGATTTTCAGTAGAAGCGATGAGCTCAAAACTTTGACTTTTACCCATAAGTTCAGGACAGAGTATAAAGAAATGCTGTTTGGTGTTGAAACCACTGGGAGGCAGCTCCCTTGATCTCAATTTTCCAACATGCTGTTACCTGACCTGTGGCTTCGACTAAAGCCCGTAAACAGGTGCTGGCTTACTCAGGGGACATACATGTACATTCTATTTAAGTAATTACACAACCTTCTGACAAACGTATTACTGTGAGAAATAAGCAAAAAAAAAGTGTGTAATTTTCTTTGATTCAGACATTTAAATCTTTACAATGATTTTCAGTTCTTCCCTTCAACACTCCAGAGGTCTCATGGATTTCTGTGTGCCCCACATACGGACTCATTTTGCTGCCACCTGCGCTCTGCACGTGTGCACGACCTTTGAACTGAGAGCGCGCGCGCGTGTGTGTGTGTGTGTGTGTGTGCGTCTAAAGATGTGGGAGTCTGAATATGAGTGTCCGTGCAGCTATATAATGGATCCTCAGTCTGGACAGGAGCAACAGGTAACCTGCAGGTGAAGCCTCACCCACTCACCGATCACAAGTCCACAGCAGCAGGTGCGTATTCTTCCACCACCTCTTTAGTCCTCGTGCTGCAGAGCCACATGGGCTTAAAACAGCGCGAGACACGAGCGTAATCGCGGAAATTTGTAAAATCAGGCTCAAGTATGCAGATGGCGCGACAGGTGAGAGTGAAAACCAAGTCCAGTCAGATTTTATTTATTCATTTATTGCAGTTTTGGTGAATGTTTTTGACCCTGATCGAATAAATACTCGGTCGTCCAGTGGCTGTTATATCGAGGCATCACTTTACGGGTTGTCCTGTACGAAATAAGTGTATTTTGAAAGAGAGAATTAAAAACCGTTTAAACCCCTTGTTTTAAAGATTGATCATTTGGGGGAGTGAAGCCCATATTTGATTTTTCTAGAATTGTAGTTCTTGTACATCACATCCATGTCAACTTCAGCTGATGCACTAAAACAAGCTCCTTCTCAGTTTGCAAATGTTACAGTTAAATGATTATTAATTATTTATCTGACTTGACAGTATGAACACAATGTATTTTACTTTATTAAGTCTGGATGTTAAGTTTAACCCTATTGAATGACTATAAAGATGTATTTAGCTGAATCAACTGTTATGGACAACTTTAAACATCAGGATTCTCTAACAGTAAAGCAGCTCCGTTTTACTTTCTAATGATTAGAAATTCATGTGAATAATTTATTTTAACTAAACTCTATGGCAGAAAAATAAATCATTTTGTTCTGTACTGGGAGGTTTAATTCACCCTGAATTTGTGAGGACACTGTTGCAGAACAAAGTATCTTGATGTTATTAAGATGTTATACTGTTTGTTTTAATCACTTTGTAAGAATTGTCCAATTTATGATGCACAATTACAACAATTAATATATCAACTAACAAGTATAAACAAGCATCTTGAAAATTTTGAAACGACAATGATTTTTGTTGTGAGCAGGAAACATAACATACCTTGTTTTTTCATGTTTCATCCGAGTGATTTTGTTAACCCATCTCTTTACATAGAATAGTCAACATGTTGGAAAGATATCAACTCAAGGATAAGAGATATTTTCATTATGTGCCACTTCAAGACCATCTTTTAAATTTAAAGACTTGGTTCAAACGGACTATCAAGATGCTCAAGTTAAAGCTATTTTCACTTCTGATTTTTTTATTTTATTTTACAAAGTGATAAAATGATTGTCTGGGACCAAAATTGTCGTCTTTTAGAGCCACACAGAGGTCATTTCTGCCAACATAAAATGTAGCATTTACAGTGAACTGTCTTTTTTATGAAGATCATAATTGGGTATCATTTCTGTTAAGGTAAATTGA
Organism: Labroides dimidiatus; assembly: GCA_030710495.1. NCBI lineage: Eukaryota > Metazoa > Chordata > Actinopteri > Labriformes > Labridae > Labroides > Labroides dimidiatus. The sequence goes on from CM061146.1 coordinate 25,304,756, forward strand.
GATCCTGCATGTGGTAAAAAGATAAATGTAATAAAACTAATTTAAAATGATTTACATCTAGACAAGTTGAAAGTCCAGCTTTAGTTCTTCCTTTTTGTTTCTTATAGATGCATGTTTGGAATTTTTTCATCTTTATTTTTTTTGCTGACATGATGTATCTTTGCTGTGCCCTTCGCAGTCATGGCTCCAAGGCCAGAGGTGGGGACGGATTCCTCCCCCAAGCTTGGTACGTTATTTCCTTATAAACCTCCCCAGACTTTTTTTGTGTTACCGCACCTTTTCTGACTTCCCTCTTGTCTGTGTGCTGTTAAGATGACAACATGTCATCTAAAGATGTCGTCATTCCACCAGCGTACTCCACAATGGACCTAGTGAGTGAGGACAAAGACCAGGATGATCCCTGGGATCTCCCTGAGCTCAAAGACACGGGGGTGAAGTGGTCAGGTGAGACAGCTCTTTGCTCTTACAGCTCACTGTGTGTTCTTTGACACTCCCAGTCTCTGAATCAGGGTTTTGTTTTGCTCTACAGAGCTGGACACTAAAGGCAAGATTCTAAGAGTGCTGACTGTGATTGTGAAGCTCGCCCTGCTGCTCGGCCTTCTCTACCTTTTTATCTGCTCACTGGATGTGCTCAGCTCTGCTTTCCAGCTCGTTGGAGGTAAAATAAAAACCCTTGAACATATTTCTCACTCTGGCTCTTCATGACCCAAAGCTGCACATGCTTTATTCACAAAGTCCTGCACAGAGCAACTTGTGTAACATGTGCAGAGTTGTTTTTGACCTGCGGATATTTCGCAAACAGGCAAAGCTGCTGGTGACATCTTCCAGGACAGTTATGTGTTGTCTAACCCTGTGGCTGGCCTGGTGATCGGGGTGTTAGTCACCGTGTTGGTGCAGAGCTCCAGCACCTCCTCCTCCATCGTGGTCAGCATGGTGTCCTCTGGATGTGAGTAGATGCACAAAAGCACATTGAAGATTCATGCTGGCAGGAAAGGCTGTGAATAAAAGGTGGACATTGACCCGTGGTTTCAATGAAGCCAATGTAAAGGGGACTTAACCTGTAATCTCTCTAGCAGCCAGCAGGGGGAGACTTCACTGGTATGATACTTCTTTATTGTTGAACTAAACTCCTTGTTGAACTGAAATTGCTCTCTGGTAGCGCTGTATAAGAAGGATAAGCACAGGATAGACAAGGTCAGATTACAACCCCCCCCCCCCCATACAGCATTGCTATGTTCAGCAGACCATGGCTCTGTACATGCAAGCTCCAATTAGTGAAAACACAGATACTTCCTGTCCTACCACATGGTCCCCACATGGCCCCCACAAGCAAAACACGTGAAAGAAGATGGGCAAAATGAGCCAGTGTATCGATGAGGTTAGCAAGTGGGAACCTACTTTAACAGTGTTTGACTAAGTTAGGCCCAAAATACCTTGGGCAGGCTTAGCGGTTAGCTTTGGTGTCCATCCCCTTCAGCTCCCAGTGTCTCTTATATCCACAAACAGTACTTCTTTGTGTTAGAACTCAGCCAGTACAGCATGGCCGCGCTGAACAAACCCAGGCCCTTCAGTACAACATGGTGTTCACTTAATAAACAGATTGAGATTAAAGATACGTCAGCATATAGATGTTCATAAAAGCAGATTTTATTTCTTTGTTTGAAAAAAATCCACACCAGGGAGCTGATCTTTCTCCTTACAAACAATAAAGCAGGATTAGTTGAAAATGCCAAAGTCAGACTATTTTTAGGAAAACTATGTATAAGAGCAGGACATCCTGGAAAAAAAAATGAGGCGGCAAACCAGCTCCATTTACGCCTCAAACACCAGCTACATCTGCAGTCCAGCTCTGCTCTGCTGCACTTTGACTGTCCATCAGTCCTACTGAACACACAGATGGTGTGAGTTGATAAATGCAGTTGGAGTTGCGAGACCGAGGAATTCCCACGCTTCTCTCTCTACTAATAACAAGCTGTAAAGCCTCAAACCTGTTGACTCCTGGCATGTATTTGCTCATTGTGATGTTTTCTTGCAGTGGTAAAACTAAAAAAGATCTGGTTTCGACACGGTTTGTTTTATTTCAAAAATCTCAGGCTCTTTGTAGGTAGTTGCTGTGCTCTACATCCTGTCCCGCTCGATCTTCTCTACTCTGAATTGATGTATTCACTAGAAATAGGATGGCTGTGTATTAGCTGCAACCTGCCAGACCAGGCACAAAGCTGGACCGCAACAGAACAGATTCACTGTAAGCTGACACATTGACTTGAATGGAAACCTTTCTGATCCGGTGCTGTGACAAAGCGGAGAGGGACTGGAGATGCATCTGGTGTATATCAGCCACTAAGCACGTTAAGTGAAGCCCGTTTTGTTTTTTTTTGTTTTTTTTGTAGGACCAGCAAACCCAAAACAAGCATCCTACTTGATCCCATCATCAAGGATTGTTATTGCTAGAGCTGGCATTAGTTGGCGTTTTTTAACTGCTAACTGTCTATCCTCTTTGTCTTCACATGGGTCTGAATTGAGTCACTTGTGATAAAAAAAACAAACAAACAGATTTTTATTGTAAAAAAAAATACCAAGTGAAACCTTAAACCAATGTGTGATGTCAGAGTACATACAGTCTATGGCATACATCAGCATTTAACAGACACAAGCAGGGCGCTTCACTGTTGTGGCCAAAAGGTTTGAGAATGCTTCAAATGTTTTTTACAAATTGTGCGTCCGCAGTTTTTAAGAAGGCAATTTGCATAAACTCCAGAATGTCATGAAGAGGGATCAGGTAAATTTCAAGTAATTAGTAAGTTCTTCTTTTCCATTAATATGAACTCAGTCCCACAAAAAAGGAACAGTTCCTCTGCATTTCAGCCCTGCTACAAAAGAACTGGCTGACGTCATGTCAGTGATTCTCTCATTAACACAGGTGAGTGTTGACGAGGACGAGGCTGGAGAACACTCACTCTGATTGAGTTTGGATAACAGGCTGGAAGCTGGTTGACTTGGATCATTGTTTCTCCTCTGTTAACCATGTTTGCCTGCGTGCAGTCATCATTGTTTTGCACAAAAACAATTCTTGTCATTCTCAAAAGTTTTGGCCTCAGCTGTAGTGTGCAGCTCATGGAAATGATGCTCCTCATGTTCTTCAGTGCTGGAAGTGCAGTCTGCAGTGCCGATCATCATGGGCGCCAACATTGGTACATCTATCACCAACACCATTGTAGCTGTGATGCAAGCAGGAGACCGAAATGAGTTTCGCAGGTAAATGAGACCCTAACTTTACACAGAATGTGACAAATGGAATAACTGGTTAAGATGGAGCACAGGACACTGTGTGGTTCGTGTTTGATGCAGTGTTTCTTCATTTCAGAGCATTTGCTGGTGCAACCGTCCACGACTTCTTTAACTGGCTCTCTGTGCTGGTTCTTCTGCCCCTGGAAGCAGCTACAGGTGTTTTGTACAAACTCTCCTACACAGTAATCCAATCCTTTAACATCCAGAGTGGAGAGGATGCCCCCGACCTGCTCAACGTCATCACAGACCCTCTCACTGATTCCATCATCCAGGTAAAGTCAGTAACACACAAAAAATGAAGTCTTATTTTATACATTTGCCTCTAGAAACATGAATGTCACAATCCAGCTGATGAAAACGGAACAGGGGAGTGAAGAGACATGCAGGGATTTATTTAAGATTTAGTTTAGTACTGGATTCATGATGTGATTAGGTTCACTCGAGAGAGCAAAAAAAAGTTTACTCACCTTTCAAACTATCAGAGAGTATAAGAGTCCTTGTAATGATCCCTGTAGCACACCGCATGCTATTAACATCACAAAACAGTCACGTTAAGAGTCAATTCTTTAATCTTTCTTGCATTTTAGTTGGACAAATCTGTGATTAACGGCATTGCAACGGGCGACCCAGAAGCCAGAAACAGGAGTCTGATCAAAAGATGGTGCAAGACAGAAACAAACACGGTAAGAGCTGCATCCTAAGTATTACTTTATCACATTCTGAAAATAGCACAGTAGTGCTGAAAACATGTGATAATGCTGTGGTAAGTCTGCTTTTGTCTCTTAATGACTGATATTGTCCCCACTGTCTTGTGACCACAGTGATTCTTTCGTTAGATCATACTTTGAAGGCGTGTGATTTGAGTAAAGGTGTGTGATCATTTAAAGCTTATCTGCATTGTGTTTCTAAAGCTGTTGTTGCCCTTCAGACTCTTGTGAACGTTACAGTGGACAGCTGCTTTAACCTCACCAACTGCTGGGAAAGCGGAAATAAGAACTGGACCACAGTGAACTCGTCTTGGACTGATTACCAGGAGAAATGTAAGCATGCTTCCATTAGTGAATACTCTGTGGAGGGAAAAAAACACATTGACAAAGCAATTAGGATTACCTGATCCACTGAAGCTCGGTGAAATATGAGACAACAACCCTCCTCATGCATGCCCTCTGATGTTTGGACAATGAATACCTTTGAGTCCTTGTAGTGACTCAGCTAATACCTTCCTTGACCTGTCTTCCTGCTCAATAGGTCCATTCATGCTTTGTCTTTTAAGCACCATAGACTGCTTTCTGTCTTTGTCCAAGGAATGTTTCTGTTTTTGGTTTAAAAGACAAATCTTTAGCTTCTAATTTTGCTTAGCCCCTCTTGATTAAAAAAAAATCCTGTTTGCTTTAAATCCAAAAGACTGTTTTATAATCTCTATTTATAAAACAAGCTCTGCTAAAAAAGTGAGTCATGCCCGGAGGCTCTTTTATCCAAAGCAAACATTAAGTGGACGCTGATGTCAGTCATCTCTTTTCAGGTAAGCATCTCTTCGCCAATGTTGACCTCCCTGACCTGGCCGTGGGCCTCATCCTCCTGGCTCTGTCCCTGCTCATCCTCTGCACTTGTCTCGTCCTCATCGTCAAGCTGCTCAACTCCATGCTGAAGGGGCAGGTGGCTGTGGTCATCAAGAAGGTTCTCAACACAGGTACTGACAGACTTCTCTGTTCATATTAGATCAGTTTATACAGCCTGTTTGATAGTCGGCATCTCCGATTCAGTGGTGATGCTTGATGAGCAAAACAGGAAAAGCGTCTCCTGATGCTTCTGTCTCGTCTTCAGGTCCACCTATCCTGTTTGTCAGACAAAGCTCAGGCACAAACCCAGCTCTGATAAAAGTTTGTATTTGCTGCTCACAGTCAGTTTTTTTGCTCCAGTCTGTTTGTTTGATTTCAGACTTCCCCTTCCCCTTTGGTTGGGTTACTGGATACATTGCCATTCTGGTGGGAGCAGGGATGACTTTCATTGTGCAGAGCAGCTCTGTCTTCACTTCAGCAATAACTCCTCTTGTTGGTAAGTCTTCAAACAATAATTCAGACTCTGAATTCCAGGAAAACAATGATCTTACATTTCGACAATCCTCTCTCACCAGGCATTGGTGTGATTAGCCTGGAGAGGGCCTATCCCCTGACACTGGGCTCAAACATCGGTACAACAACCACTGCTATTCTTGCTGCTATGGCTAGTCCTGGAGAAACATTGGCCAACTCCTTACAGGTAAGATGCTTTAGAGAGTTCTGCTAGAGTGCCCATTTTTTTCTATAAGAGCAAATGTTGGTTTTCTATTTTGGAACTTATAAACAATTCATACTAATACCTACCAAAAATGATAAGCCATTATTTATACTAGTTTAATGATGAGCCCTTTTGGTCTCTTTCTGGGGATTTATAAGGCAATCTAGCAACTGTTCAAGATGTCCAGTATGTAAAAAGGCTGATAGTCTGAGTGGAGTTACCATCCAGGGTGAAGGATGGGTCAAATATGGAATGTAACCATGTTCTTTAGAAGACGAAAGATATGTAAGGGTAACTTAAAAACTGATTACGAATGATTGCTTTCCAAGATGTTTGGACAAGAGTCCAAAGATAGGGTTGCGAACCATCCTACATGAGTCCAGACAACCAGTTTTTCCATCTAAACTGGTGTGTCCTCATATTTATGTTGCTTCCTCCATAGACAGCCCCTGGTGTGTATCAGATAAACCCAAAGCTACTAAAGCACCCAATTTTGCTGCACCATCTTCCATTTATGGATGGATTTAAATCAAATTAAATGGTGTTGTTTTGATCACTTGCTGCCCAAGCATGGATACAAAGGTTTAGTTAACTGGTGCAAAAACACAATGCAGCCACTGTGAGCGATGGGAAGTAAAGTAGAGTGGGTCAAAGCCTGCCAGTCAGCAGTGACTCAATGAAAGCTTTCTGCGCTTAAATCCACTGGTTTTTATTAGGTCAGAGAGGTGAGCATAACCTGACACAGCATGCTGCTCCAGAGATCACAAAGAGGCTACACTAGCAGAAGGGTCCTGGTTCAATTCACTTCCTATAATAAAATACCCAAGGACGTTCTCGGATTTATTTCTGGGGTATAATTTTTCAATTTATAGGTCTTCTTGGGCAAAAGGAGAAGTTGATGATTAAAAACTAACCACACTGCCATGGCACTGAGCTCCAAACAGAGTATTCTGACCTGATCCAAAGAGGAGACATGACTCTGACTTAAGAACTGCTGATGAGAAAAGAGACACAAAAATCTACTCAGAAACAGGGCACTGATGTTCGTTGAATGTTTGGGGTCAGAGGATTTGTCCTCATGTAGCTGTTGAATCTTTTCCTTCAGAGGGAAATGAGATCAACAGCTTGGACTGCAGTGTAAAAGTTTAGCCGCTGTTTGAGAAATCTTGACAAACTGGACAGAGTTTAAAAATTACACCATCAGATTTTGTTTGACTATCAGAAAAAGCAGTTCAATCCCTTTTGTAAATGAAACTTAAAACAAAAATCATAAATGAAATATCTGTAAATGTATTGGCATACTGAAATGATGATCCTTGAAGACATCACCCTGGACTCTGAGAAACTTGGATGACTAATATTTTCTGAAATTACATCGGGAAAAGTAAGCGATAGTGATGTGCTAAGGAGTGTTTCTGCAGCACCAAAGAAGAAATGTGCATGAAGAAAATAACGGAAGGCTTGGAAAGTCAGCATTCCAGCATGCCAAGCTAAAATGCTAATGTTAGCTGTTAGCTCACAGTCTTCCAGAAATGTTTGCATGATTGTACTGTCATTGATGGCTTTTTATTTGTGACATCTTTAGCCTCGACTAAATGTCTCCTGGATTTTTTTTTTTCCCCACAGATTGCACTTTGTCATTTCTTCTTCAACATCTTTGGGATCGCGCTGTGGTACCCGATCCCCTTCACAAGGATTCCCATCAGGCTGGCAAGAGGTCTGGGGAACCGCACAGCTAAATACCGCTGGTTTGCCGGCCTTTACCTCATCCTTTGCTTCCTGGTCTTGCCTCTGTCTGTATTTGGCCTGTCACTGGCCGGCTGGCAGGTTCTGGTGGGCATCGGCGTGCCCCTCATCGTGCTGCTGATCTTTGTGGTCATCGTCAATATCATGCAGTCTCGCTCCCCACGCTTCCTACCAAAGGCACTCCGCAGCTGGGACTTTTTACCTACACCTTTGCACTCCATGAAGCCCTGGGACGCCATGGTGACCTCCTCTTTAGGCTTCTGCAGGAAACGCTGTTGCTGCTGCTGTCGGTGCTCCAAGTGCTGCAGACAACAGGACGAGGAAAATATGACGGGCATCAGCAAGAAGGCCCTTCAGATGTACGATAACCCGACTCTGACAGAAGACTCTGACCCAAAGGTTGTGAAAGCAACACACTTGTAAGATTAATGAGTTAAACATGGACAAAGTCAATGCAAAATGAGTGAGGGAACACTTGTAATTGTTCATCACTACTCGGGTTGTGGTGTCTGGATCTTCTGTCGGATAAGCACTCTTTGTTAAATGTCATGTAAAGTCTTTAATGTTTATGACCTGCTACTGCTTAGACTCACTTTCTGGTAACTATTAGTTGTTCCCACTTCTTTTTTATACTTATTTTTGGCATGTAAGAGGTCCTAAGTCTTATTTTATTTGAACTTTCAACATTTAAATATAAAAAAATGTAATGTAGCATTTTAAAATATTTGTTTTGCTGCAGTATTTAAGAATTTGAAATATGTGTAAATAAAGAAATTGCTATTTTTAAGATTCTGTGCTGTAGCTTTTTATTTCTGTTGCATTTCTCTTGTGCTGATAACAGTCTTTATGTAGAATCAGAAGCAGAGTTATATGAAGTTACTGTTAAGGCATACTGATAAGGTCATTTGATTATCAGCTCGGTTATCGCAGGGCAGGCATGCGATCTGAAGATTCACCGGCTCCCTGTAGTGAACAAAAATCACTGTCTCCCATATCTGCCTTTGAACGTTGACCATCGGGCAAAGTCCATCAATTGTAAAACTGGAGCAATAGCCTCTGAGTAGCTTTTGGTCCCATTTTAGATTTTTTTTCTTAAGTATTATGATTTAAATAAAAATAAATTAAATATTTTAATTTCATAGAAACAGAGGCCACAAAGAACTGAGGCAGAAGGTGAAAAAATCTTAAATGAACCAGTAACAGCACAAACTGTCCTCAGTGGACTTTGAGTCTGTCAGAAGTCTGTGATCCTCCCACGCTGCTCCAGTTTGACACTGACCTCAAAGAGTTTATCACATCCAGAAGCATCATTTGATGCTAATTAAAGATTTTTTTTTTTTTTAATCAAACTTAACTTTTTTTTTTTTTTTTAATCTTATTCCAATGTGCAAGTGAGTGCATTTCCTTTAGTGTGATTAAAACCAAAAATGTTATAGAAACAAGGAGAAAGTTAAACATTAATATTATATAAAAGGATAAATATTTAAGGAAAAATGTTTAGTCTGCAGGTGGTTATGCTAAAAAAGTTAGCTTTCTTCTGCTCTATCGTTTTTCTTTTTGCCAGTTCAGTTCCAGTGTCCACCATCACTACAAATTAATCCAAGACATTGTTTTCAGCAGAGAAGAAACACATCTCCCTACACACTACTAAACTTTGTCAGCCAGCGTGGTGTTATCACTGAGACTTCAACATGCTGCCTATTTTGGTTTTGATAATCTTGTTTTAAACTGAGGATTGAAATCACGCAGATAGCTCGAGGTGAGACTTTCAAGATTACTTTGAAAGTCCTCACAGGGACTTAATGCTTGGTTGATGTCTTTTCAGCTCGTTGTGTGTTTCAACATTTCTTGCTCATCTATGTGCTGTGTCCCCACTTCTTTGCTTCTTTCTCAGCAGAGTTCTGACCAAATAAAGTAGATACAAATATTCTGCTGCAGTGTCAATATGAAAAAATTCAATCCTACACTTCATCAATATGTTGGAGTCTTCTGTGGGTTGATTTTATATGACCTCTGTGATCTGGTTGTCCCATGTTGTGTCTCTTTCTCAGAAGAATTTTTAACTGTTATCAAAGGGTTTTGACCAATCAGAGTCAAGTCAGACTCCGTCTTATCTACACCTCATTTATCTTTTATTAATGTGATATTACCACCCGTGCATAGCTTTTGTTCATACTGCATTATAAAATGCATTATAGCACAATTAAGCTTTCATGGCCTGGTTAATAAAATATTTTGGTCGTTGAAGATGTTTTTTATTATTCGAACACACTGTGGTTGTTGAGGAACGATGACCTTTTTTTGAATAATAATATAAGGCTTGATGTTATCTAATTAGAGCCATGGCTGAGTTGATTGACAGGTGGTCATTTGATGACTGCATTTTCATATTGTGAAAATCATTGTTGGGCTACTGAAACCAAAACGTGTCATCACTGAGACTACATCTATGTTTGAGACTCTATGATTCCTACAAATTCAGCTGGGATTCAGCCCCCCCCCCCAAGTTGAACCACTGATCCAAAGCCAATAAATCAACTCTAAGTAAATAAATGACCTCTCAAAGGAATGACTGTACAAATAAACACACAAAAGCTTCATTTTTACTTTGGTTAATGAAGTTTTCTGACAGCATAATAGTCGTAAAGTAATACTTCACTGTCTCTTTCATCAAAGAATAAAGAAAGGTGCACTCCTAACACCACATGACCACCATAAAGTAACTGCATCATATATTTAGCATCGGAGCTCCAGAACAGGATGGCACAGGAAGGTGTGCATCAACTGTTTGTTTTGACAGTAAAGGTCTACAGATACCTGAACAGTTATGAACAGTTCAGGTGTCAAGTTAAAAGTGGAATTACTCCTGCTGTGAAAGTAGGACAGTTTCTGAGAATCACAGATTAATCTGTACTTTTATTATACTGGTGCTATCAACCATTTAAAGCTTAACAACCTGATAAGAGGACAGTTTATGGGTTGTGTAAGGTATCAGGATCAACCTGTGCCAACAAAAAAGCGGCATGTGCCACTTTTTATTGTTGGTGTAAACACTGTAGCTACATTTTATACATGTTTGGGTTTTTTTCTCCTCTGATTATCCTCATCTTTCATTCTTCTTCTCTGGACTTTGTTTTTGTATCTTCTGTCTCTATTTATTGCCCTTTGAAGAGCTTTGCTCTACGAATCAATACAAGAGGTTTTAATGAACCTGCACCAAGTCATGACAGAATGTATCTCGGGATATTTCACACAGAGAGCAGGCCTGGGGTGTATTACTTTGTCAAATTATTTAGAAACAAAGAGAAAGCAAGCAGCCATAAACAAGGGATCTTAACCTGCTCCAGAGCAGGTTAGCCATTCAGCATACGCTACTACGGTGATTTATCCTGGTAAAAAGTGAACCAGCTTCGTGGGACAGAAAATCCAGGGTTAACCCAGAAGTTCCCTCAATAAGAGAAAATTCAGCTTCTTAGTACAGGCCTCAGTTCACCTGGTCTAACCCTTCCCTCAATGGAAATGTTTTAACTTGACTGTGAAGTAAATTTTCAGTTTGATGTTTACTCATTTCATAACTAGGCAGATAAGATTCTATTGTTGTGAAAGCAAAACCAAACAAAGTACAGTTACTTTTTACAGTATAAATGAAGCAACATCAAATTATTAAAATTATGCTAAGTCTAATATTTTATGTAAACTAGTTTGTATCTTTGGTATGTAATAAGAGAGCTAATGTGCCGTGAGTGGGTGGTAAAAAGAATCCTGTCAGTGAGCTTCTCACTCATCAAGTTCTTAGTGTTCATTTAACAGCGTCGTTTTTCATTTTTGTGTAATTTCCTGTTTGACAATCAGTAATGACTTTTAGACTTAAAAACTGCTCCATACAAAATACACTTGTTTAAAAAACAGAATACTTAGGATGATTCAGGATATGATTTCTTGAAAGATCAAACAGTTTCTTTCAATTTTTTTCTCTTTTCTTTTGTAAATTTAGGAATTTTAGCCCTTTTGGCATGTCAAACTTTTTTAAAGGTCCCATTCAAACATTTAGAGGCTACAAGAGTGACTTTTGATTTTATCACATAGCAATAATTTAGCAAATGCAAATATGAGCATTAAATAATAATAATAATAATAATAATAATAATAATAATAATAATAATAATAATAATAATAATAATAATAATAATAATAATATAAACAACATATTTCAGCATTGCAAAAGACCTTTCCTTCCTTCTATGTTGTTTATGCATGTTGATAAAAGATGGCAGACAGACCGTCTGTTTCACTGTTAAACAAACCTTATTTGTGGACCTGCACAAAAAAAATGGCTCAAGTGAAAGTGTGTGTGTGTGTGTGTGGGGGGGGGTGTTAGGGTTAGGGTTAGGGGGGATGCTTCATCCAGTGTGAAAACATGCGTTATCAGAGAGTTCATGCTAAGTGTAACCCAGTTTTATCTGTAGTTCTCCTGCTGTATCCCTACACCAACCACACACACGTTTCAGTGTTTTCACAGCTCTAAAGGTAAAGATGGAGAACAGAGGAGCACAGGAAGGACAGATTTTAATACAGCGATAAAACACTATACTGTACAAGACTGTAAACACAACATGTAAAAGAAAAGCCAGCTTCTAGTTTCAACACTCACTCTAATCCTTCATCCACAAATGCTGTCAGCATTTTCCACAGAACTACTCTGGATTTTTATAAAGAGATATCTGCAGAGTGAGAGCAGCTGAGGCTCCGCCGGCTGACCATAAATAAATAAATTGTTCTGAGGAAACTTGATACATAATCTGAGAAAACTTTCTTATATTCAAGCTGGAGTGCAAATACGGATATGGGTAAAAATTGTTTCTGGCTGCCTGACTTTGATACTTTCATGTTGCAGCTCATTTCACTGCATAATAAAGTCAATTATCAGGGAAAAGCATTGGTTTGGAAAAACGTTTATCACCTGTATAACTTTAATGTTTCATGCAAGTGGGCACGCGTTATTGTGGGTTATGGGTACAAATACTTGGAGGAAGAAAACAAAACACCTTTCAGAGTGTGAAACTAGCTCCAAGTATGACCTGGAAGAAAGAGAAGTAGCAGTGATTACTTTAAAACATTTCCCTCTTGGCCTGCAAGAAAAACTCTTCCTCCACACAGCATGCCATAAACCAAATCACCAACATTCAAGGTCTCTTTAGTTATTAAGCTATCAGCTTATTAAAATCTTCACATGGCATCGCACGCGATCAACCAAGGACAAAACTCTCTGTGTTGGATCATTTTACAGTAAAAAAGCCTCACAGCAGCTTAACTTTACATGAAGTGTACTGTACTGTGTGTATTATTCTTTTTTTTTTTAACTCATGGCTGTGACAGGTACTTGTTGGTATAGTATGAGCGTGTTACCCCCCCAGGAAGAGCAGGTTGGTTAAACATAAGAATCACTCATGTGTTACATCTGATACACATATGGATACGGAAGGATCCCCCTGGATCAGATGTTGCAGTACCACCAAGTATCATGGGAGCAGTGCTGAGCCATGTGGCCAACAGTTTGAGCCAAAACACTAAAATAATGAAGAATAATTCTCCTGAAAATGGCAGAACTTTTTGTGGATAGACTGTGGGAGTTGGTTAGAAAATAAAAACATACTGTTAGTATAACATACATCATCCAGGCTCAAGTAAGGAGGCCTACAAAAGAGCAGTGGGCAGAGATCAGACCAAGATAGGAAGGAAAACAAGATCAGAACTAATTCCAAGTAGTTCAAACCATCAGTATCATGTGTCTTTATGGCAGCTAGTTCACAGCTAATCAGTGCTTTCTATTTTGTCCCACTGCCTTGCAAAACAATGTTGTTACGCAACAGGCAATCAGAGCAATCAGCAACCAAGGAGTTGAGAATGTAAGGAGAAAGGAATCAACCCTGAAACCACTGCAGCAAGTGCTATATTCTTTGTCTGTAGAGCCTGTATCGAGACATCAAGGCAAAACTTTCTCTCTCTCTTTTAACCATCAAATTCAAACAGGCTTTACAAAGTTCAGCAAAGGTAGTTCCTTTAGTGGTTACAGAATTGGTTACAGGCATTCATGAACATCAGATATTAATGATCCGTCTGGTTTCTGATGGTCTTGTTGCTTCTCTGGGTCAGAAAGAAAAGAGGCATTGCTTTTCATTCTAGGCATCTTGAACTTAACAGTCTTTTTTATACACATTTATCTTACTTAAGTGAGATTATATTTTTTATTCTTTCTCTAATATTTTGTTAAACAAACACTTCTGTTCATATATTTTTAATAACTTTATATTCATACCCACTGTTTTGATCTGTTTTTGCACCATCAGACTGAGGCAAATTCCTTGAATTGTAAAAATGACCTGGTAATGAATCTGATTCTTTTTCTGCTCTTAGTCTGTCTCATAACTCTCATAAACACTTGTTTCTGCTTTTGATGGAGGTGTCGGCCCCTTAGATGAAGCCTGTTCATTGGATTCGATTGGATTGGATTAATGTTTACCCTCTGTATACAGTTCAACAAAGAGAGCAGTCTGGTGTGGACGGTAAAACCTTATAACTTTTGTTTTGATTTGGCGTTACATAAATCAAAACTGGTTTATTGGTTTTTTGATTGGCCTGCCTGATAAGAGAGAATCATGTTTCCATGATGTGATGTTCCACTGGTTGTAAAGCTATTTTCAAAGGTTCTAAAAACTTTTCACGCTTAACGAAGTTAACTTTATTTTAACTTAAATGAAAGTTGGAAAATTGATGCACTTTTAAATGCATTAAAGGGTAATTTGTGGATTTTTAAACTTGGGATGGATTTTTTTTTCCAGATTTTTCTGCTTTCATTTTTGAGTTTGAAAAATTGTACTGCAGCTTTCTCTGATCACAGCTTCAAATGCAAAGTCATCCTTCAGGGAAAATCTTCTTGACCAAAGGATGTTCATGAAAAGTGTTTGTTTCTGCCAAAGAGGCTGACAAGGAGTCCAACAGTATAACAGAAAGATCTCTTCTGCAGAGATGAAGCCTTCTGTCAGGGTAAGAGTTTTTTTTTTTTTTTTTAATCTACATTAAGTAAAAGCTTGTGGTCTCCACAAAGCCACCAGACAGTAAGGTTATATTTACCCTCCCTTTACTCTCGCCCTTTAAAAGATAATCCTCAGCTTTTAGAGCCAGCATCGAGTGGATGCAGGAGAAGCACACTGACGTATATGAAGATAAAAGCTACAAACATGGAGTGTTCTAGGAACTCCAGCAGTCTAAATGTGAAACAATTATTTAGATTCTGAGAGCTTTTTGTATTTATTTACAGGTTTTGATGCACTGAAATAAGGTACATCATTAGCCATCAGCTAATGACTGAGCTCACGAAGTCTGATTAAATTTAAGAGTCTATTCAAAACAGTAGATTCCCAATCTATTTCATGAATTGGACCGACACTATGTGTCACAATCTGATTTATGATCAAGTTAAATTTCTTACTTAAAAATACATAGAACGAAAATCAGTTGTTTGCTCAACCAGGCTAGCTGTTTGTAGCCTTCTGTCATATAGTAACGTCCTTTATTCATGTTTTTGTCAGTAAGCTTTGGTGTGAATAAAGGGGGTTAAGTAAGGTGAGTTTTTACACACTGAATAACGAGTTGTTTCTGTTAAAGACAACAGCGAGCACTTTAATTGGATGTTTTTGTTTTTTTTTTATTGGAAGCATGTGCTCTGGAAGATAACCTTGCAGCCTGCAGTTTTTTTTATCATGGCTGCTGTCTGAGGTGATGAACTCAGCCAGGTCAAAAACTTTTTGCATCTTGTAATAACTGAAACCTTGAAGTCCCTGTGAGAAGATTTTAGTTAAACTGGACTGAAATTAGTTCAGTGTTGATCATCTCTGTGATGTAATTATTGACCCATGGCTAAGTCCCGCCCTCAAACGCAATGAGCTAATCTCAGTGCGTATAGCAATCTCATACACTTCGACACTCCTGAGAGGATGGGCAACGGAGTGGGTTTTTTTAATTTTGTTTTGTTTGTTTGTTTTTTTACCCTTTCCTAAGCCACATCTCAACCGAGAAAAGTGTCTTCTTTGGATAAAATTGTGCAGTAGACCACAGCATCATCTCAACATGAATAAAATTAACGTCTACCTCTGTCCTAAGCTAAGTCACCATCGTATTATAGGCAAGACATTGACACTTTGCTGGAAAGTTATCTTTAACACTAGAACCACCACAGCAGTCTGACAGACAGTTAGGGACTTTTTCTCATGCTGGCTAAAGTTAGCCAATGTTAAAGTTGTTAAACTAACGTTAGCTTCTGGAGCTTAGCTTTATTAGCTTATCTGTAAAAGCCCAGAAAACAAAGGTCAACAAACATTCTGCTGAATGATTCAATGTAAACACTGTAATATAAATTAACAGAGACACTTTTGGTAAAGATGGTAAAGAGGTTGTTATATTTTTCTCATGACCAGTGCTGACCCTCACTCTTTTGTCTCAGATGATGATGGTAATAAGATGCTGTTTATCACGTTTGCACAGGGACCTGTCAGTTTTGTCTTGTAACTGAAGCTTTTAATCAACCTTCTCAACAGTAAATTGATTCATATATCGCTCGAATTTGTTGTTTAGACCCTTTTGATGCATTTTAGATGATATGTGATCTTTCTGTCTTCAAAAATCATTAATGACATCCTGCAAAATGTCTCCTACTGTGACACCTGCCATAGCGCCTGTCACTGAATGTTCATTGTTTATCCATGCGAGTGGAGAGGGGCGGGGCTTAGCCATAGGACAATTGATTCCTGTAACTGTTGCACAACAACTGCACAACTATTTTTAACACACTTCCCAACAAAAGTGAACAAGACATTTGATTGATATCAGAGAGCAGGATTAGATTAAAAAAAAAAAAAAAAAAAAAAATACTTGCATATGTGCTCAAGAAAATTATCAGAGGGCTTAAAGGTACCACTTTGTCCACAGACAAAGCACTAAAGTCAACATTTACTAGAAGTTCCTCACAGGAGCTTTAAAACCTGAATAAAGGGCTCGTGCTGTAATGCTTTTTAAACCCTGACTCCTGAGGGATACCTCTGTGTGCTATCAGCTTTAAAACTTTCCATTTACATCCCGCCCTTAATATTCCATGTGAGCAGGATCAATACGTTGAAAAATGGGGTCTGAAAGATCGAAACAATGTTCTGTAAGGAGCTGAACATTCTGCAGATAGGCAAAAAGGTTGGGGTGATAAATGTCTGCGTTCATCACAGAGGGGAAACCATCTCATATTTGTTCTCTAAGCCAGTCTTACTGTAACATAACATTGTAAGCGCTTTTCAATTAATTTAGACCATCATGCAACAAAGCCTTCTCTGCTGTTTACTGCAGCTCTGTGTCACAATGCACCTCAGCAATTATGCTCCCTTCCAACTGGCTGTTGTGTTTTATAACTGCCCGTAATTAACACAGGTACCCAATGCATACTGATGCACCATAAACCAGATATATGAGCACATATTAAAAGTCCATTGTACCAGCTCAGGTGTCTCCACTCACTCTGTGAGATGATAAAGCTCTGCGTTGGAGTTGGGTGGAGCTCTGTTGGAATCAAACAAGGTCACCAAACTCCACAAACCATCTACAACAGCAATAACCAGGCCAGTATTTGCTTTGGAGGAGGTGCAATAAAAGGAAGAAGAGTCAGAGGGATGCCAGTAAGGAGTTAAATCAGGTGAAGTCAAAACATGTGACTGGGTCACTACGGCATGCTATAAAGTCTGATACTTTTCATATAAACAGCTGTTTATAAACATTCAGGGCTCCCCCTGCTGACTGGATGCAGTATAGGTCACTAAACCTGCTCCTCCATTTCAACAGGTGAGACTTGGGTTAAAGCCACAACATCAAAATACAACACTTTCATTATTATCCCCATGATAGTTTATGTAAGTGTTCATTTTCCTGAGTTGAGTTTTAAAGAGTTATTTAATGCTTTAAAAAATGGATACATGCAATGATTGACAGATCTATTGACAAATGAGGCTCCTGCAGCAATGTGAGAGCAGAAGAGGGACGGAGCAATCTGTTCTGTTGTTTGGAGGACAAGGTTGGACATCAATAACTCAACTCTGCCATCCTGGCATGTCACAAACACAAGACGTCAGTGCCCAGAGCAGATGGTATTTTAGCTTCACTTTTGTTTATCAGGAGATGGACACAAGCCATCCATCTTTACACACAGCCAATGCTTCAAGTGTTGAAGTCTTGCAGTAAAGGTTAATTTTCCAGTTCCAAATCCGATAATGTCAAAGAGTCAGGCCGGTCACAGTGAACCTCAGCAGCAAAATAAATGTATTTCTAACATATCTGCTCTGGTTTCAAGTGAATGCACGACTACAGGAGCATAAAAGGTGGTTCAGTGTATCCAACATTTACTCTGTTGGACCAGCAGAGTGGTGAAGGCTGAGTCAATCTGATTATTAACAGCAGCTCTGAAGCTTTCACTGCAGCGCTCGGGCTGTGGAGTAATAACTGGCCTGTGAGGGTGAAGGTCCACAGAGAGCCTGTGATGATACACAATCTGAAATGTCAAGGTTACTCAGCTGCAATGAAGAGCGAGGCAGGACTCGTACCAAACTTTTCTTCCACTTCTGTCACTGTGCAAAGTCTGAATGAAGTCCAGAGAGTTCTGCTCAGAATCAGGATAGATAGATTACTTGCAGAGTATCTTCAAAAAGCATACAAGGAATCTGACTCTGGTTTTAAAGTGTACTCTTTCTGCACAAACTTGTATGAATAAACACTAAATATCACAAATAGAAAAGAGATTAAAAAGTCAAAAACTTCTGTACAAAAAAAAAAAAACAATCGTAAAATAACACATTTAAGTTAAAATAGTGCAATGCAAAAGAACAAGTTACTAAAGAAAAATGTGCATTTTGCAATGGAAAGTAATGCACAAAGAAGAACAGACAAACAGGCTGTAGTTTTGCATGAGATATAGAATCATTTTCCATGATTGTTCAACTGAGTGACGGCCTGCGAAAATAAACCGCTCCTGTGTCTTGATGTTCTGATGTACAGAGATCTGTAACACTGACCAGAGAGGAGGAGTTTAAACAGTGTGTGTCAAGGGTGTGTGGGGTCTGTTACCAGCTTGCTTCCTGGTCCTGGACTGGTATAAGTCCTGGATGGAGGGCAGGCTGGCTCCAATGATTTTTTCTGCAGACCTTACAGTTCATTGTAGTCTGTGCCTGTCTTGTTTGGAGGTGGAGGGAAACCAAACAGAGATGGAGAGGCACAGGACAGACTGGATGATGGAGGTTTAGAAGATGATGAGAAGTTCCTGGGCACGGCTGAACTTCCTGAGCTGTCTGAGGAAGTACAACCTCTGCTGTCCACTTCAGATCCTTGGAAATGGTGGATTCCAGTAGACACAGTAGACACGGTGTTGTTGAGAATGGAGTGGAGAGGGAGTGGAGGGGTGGGGGGGTTCTCCTGAAGTCCACTGCCATCTCCATGGTCTTGAGTGGGTTCAGCTCCAGATTGTTCTGACCGCACCAGTCGACCAATTGTCCTACCTCCTGCCTGAATGTGGCCTCATCACCATCCTGGATGAGAATGATGATGGTGTTTCATGGAGGGTTCCCATGAGGTGCAGTTAATGGTGTAGAGGGAGAAGAGCAGTGGGGAGAGCACACACCCCTGAGGGGCACCGGTGCTGGTTGCTAGTATGCTCGATGTGATGCTCCCCAGTCTCACCCGCTGTGTCCTGCCAGTCAGGAAGTTGTGAATCCACTGAGAGGTGGGAGCTGGCACAGAGAGGTGCAAGAGCTTGTGTTGGAGGATCTCTGGGATGATGGTGTTGAATGCCGAGCTGAAGACCACAAACAGGATCCTGCATACGTCCCTGCAGAGTCCAGGTGCTGCAGGATGTAGTGCAGTCCCATGTTGACTGCATCCTCAACCAACCTGTTTGCCCAATAGGCAAACTGCAGGGGGTCCAGCAGGGGTCCTGTGATGTCCTTTAGGACGTGGCTCAACACCAGTGGCTCAAAAGACTTTGTGAGTATAGATGTCAGGGCGACGGGTCTGTAGTTATTCAGTCCTGTTATAGAGGGTTTCTTTGAGACTGGGATGATAGCTCATGTTGAGTGCTCATGTTATCTCAATCTTTTGTTCTAACCTGGTCATAAAACTCATCTTTTTCTTTTATTTGGATTCCATTAAATTAAAAAAGTTTTCATTCTAATAATTCAAATTATAATTGAAGTGGATAATGCTCAGACAGATAAGCAACTCATCTCAGCTGTACACTGTTCAATGCATGTTGATTTTCTCTGCAGCCCATCCATCAGTTTTTTTTCCGTTCACCCAGGTCTCTGGAGACAAAGACGAAGCGAGCTGTCTCAAACACTCATCTATCCAAAAGCACGCTGCAGCTCCCTCTTCCGCGCATTCTGGATGTACCCCGGGGTCTCCGTCCATTTGGATGTCCCTCCAAAGGGAGTCGGCTGCATCCAGAGCTGCTGTTTGCCAGCAGGTAAGGCAGGCAACTGCTTTGGACCCCAGAACCGTTTGGGGCCCCTAAGGGCTGACAAACTTCAACCTCTATCAGCAACCTACAACTTAATGCACTAACAGTCGGGCCCCATGGACAGTATGATGGCTGCTGCTATATATTGAATACACTTTTTCTTGTGAAGTTTTAAATAAAAAAAAAAAAGAAAGATGAAAAGTGAAACGAAAGAGGAAAAAAATACGAAAAAAAAGAAAGCAAGACAGCATGAAGTGGAGCATGGTGGGAAAAGAGTGACTTTTCAGTCATAATAGATTCTGCCGGTTTTACTCTTTACTATTTGCAGCAGTTTTCAACATTTAACAGCAGAAAATTAAAATATATATAATTAAAATAAGTGTTAATTTTTTGAAAGTTTGTCAATGTTTATTTATAACAGAATGGTAATATATGCTGATTGGTGAGGGCCCTGAAATTTTTTTTGCCTATGGCCCGAACAGACTCTTGAATCGTCCCTGGCTACATCCTTATCATGTGGTCAAACCCCTCAACTGGCTCCAATGAATGCAAAGGAGATCCAGCTTGCCTCTGTGCTCTCTTCAAAGGCTGAGTCCAGACACCTTCAGGGGAACTCATTTCATCTTTGGGAATCCTCAGTTTCATAATCTCATCTATCTGTCCATCATCTTCACCACTTTTCCCATTTGGACTGAGGACCACAGGTGAGGATTCGTGACATAGTAAGTTGAATGATTTGCCTGAGCTCTGACCTCATGGTCTGGCACAGTGTTTCTACCTCTGATGATGCAGCACTGACCAGCCTGTCAATCTCATGATATTTACCCTCACTCATGAACAACTCCCAGAGATACTTCACTAATAATAAAGACTCACTTCCCCTCTGAAGGTAGCAATCCACTATGGCCTACAGACTAAGAGGTGCTGACCTGCACTCAGCTACAAACCGCCCCCTTGTCTGCAGGAGGTCTTCCTTTCTCCTGCGCCTTGAGATCCGGTCCATGAAGACTACAAACAGAATCAGAGAGGAGATAAGTCTTCAGTTTTTTATTTCTAATTGTTGTTTAACTCAGTTTATTTTCATCCGTCTACAAACACACTCTGATATCCTCCTAAAACTCTTTAATACATTGTGATTTAAAGTATCTAAATGAGTTATAGGCAAAAGAATCTGCCATGCATGATGCAAAACAAAATAATGCAAAAGTACATGAAGTTTGTTTTCAGAGTAAACCTGCAGGTGCAGATTCTGCAGGCTGTCATGATGCAGTTCTCCAGAAAACTGAATCTTTAAACAACAACACCTGTTCATGCATCATTTTTGCAGTGCTATGATCTGCTTCCAGTAAATAGGCAGATCCCACTCTTCCCCAAAAACAACAGCTCCAGTCCTCCTCCTCCTCCTGCTGTCTCATTTTTAATTTCAGGTAAACATACTGCTGCACAAACTGCCAGGAACAGACCTGGCAACGTTAAAACTCTCACTCAATGAGGACTAACCGACCCCTCAGTGTGTGTATGTGTATGTGTGTGTGTTTGTGTGTGTCTATGAACAACATATACACGCCCCTTCTAATGGGTCCAAAATGACCCACATTCATTTTCCATCTGAGGTCATGCTGGATGAGTGTTTCTTTGCTGTGTATTCTATAATCAGTAGATCTTATGATTTAATATTCAAAGTATGCTCTTAGTATCTTGTTCTTGATCAGTACAGACCATGAATTCCATGAACAATGAACAACAAATGGTTTTGTATGATCAAATCAAGTTTACACATATGGGTCAAAAATGATTCCATTTATTCAAATGTGATTCTATATTTAATGACTTCATACGTAACAAAAAATTGCTTCAAATCATCTCTTTTGAAGTGTTTTGGGGCAAACAATCATACATTCAGTGTTTGAGACATGTTGATAGTTTTATCACTCATACACACACTGTGGGCTGCATGGTGGTGCAGCAGTTGGTGCTGCAGCTTCACAGCAAGACGGTCACCAGTTCAAATCCCAGTCTGCCTGGTGGAGTTTGCATGTTCTTTTCATGCATGCTTGGGTTCTTTCCGGCTTCCTCCCACAGTCCAAAAACATGCTCATCAGGTTAATTGGTGATTCTAAATTGCCCTGGAGACGAGTCCAGGGTATACCCGGCCTCTTGCCGTACTGCTATCTAAATTCATACGTGACTCACAAATGACCACAACATATATGTGCTCCATACACTCAAGCCAGGCGCAGTATGAACACCAGCTGCTGACTTTTCTGTCTTTGGAAACTCGGCAGATTGAGCACCTCGTCCTTTTCCCTCAGCCCTCCTGCCTGATGTCTCCTTGTGGCAGTCAGCCACACAAGAAGTAACATGGAAAATAGATACGGGTCAAAAAAGTGTTTTTATTCAAAACATTAGAACAGAAAAATAAAAGAAGCATGAGTTATGTTTTTAAAAAAAAATAATTGAGGACTACCTGGAATATTGAATGATGAAATTAATTTATTGCACAGATATAGCACATGAAAACAGGGTTCGGTCACTTTGTAGCCATGTTGTACATCAAAGGGTTAAAGTGTGTGACTTTTAGCAGTGTGTACTCACACGTTTGAACCTCTGGGCTTCCCGTACTCCCTTAGAAGCTGGGTTACTTTCAACTTGGTGTATGGGAACTGTGTGTGCAGGGAGCCTTGATACTTGTAAAAGCTTAGAACATTTTTAGGCTGAGTGTTTTCCTGACCTTGAGTCACAGTGTGTCGATGCTGTGTGTAAAAACAATGTGTTCTGCAGGAAACCAGACACCCTGACCCCTTTTTCACTAATTCCACATTTTGCTGCTTTTGTTGCTTCACACATACTTATGCTGAAGTGTGTTAATGATGATAATGAAATTTATCTCTTAGCCAGCAGCCTCTGAATCAAGGGACTGAGGATGAGGACCCATGGGTTTCAGAAAGGCTGCCAGGATACAATAATGCTAAGGTGTTCATTAAAGTTGGCTGCGTTTGAGGGTATCCAGTGCCAGATGCTGGGATTCCAATTATTACAGACGGTATTTAATGTGTAGCAACGTTACTCTGGTTTCTGCTTATAGTAAAAAGTGCATGTGGTCAGTTTATGTCAGGGCTTCTTTCCTGCATGCTGATTTATTATCACTGTTTTAGTCAGCCCTCCTCACATACTCACTGATATCTTCTGTGTCCATGAGCTCCTCAATACACCAACATCACTGTAAAATGGTTAATGGACCAGTACTTATAGAGTGCTTTTCCAGTCTCTCTGACCACTCAAAGCGCTTTGCACTGCAAGTTTCTTTCACCCATCCACACCACATTCACACAGTGATAGTAGGAAGTTCTACAATAGGAACCATCAGTTTTCATTCATAACCATTCACACACCACTAATCAACAGAGGACTGAAAAACCAGGACTGAGAAAGAAATGTGTTCTGAGAGTATTGTTGTTTGTTATTATCCAAAGCTAAAAAAAAAAAAAAAAGCTAAAAAAAAAAAAAAAAAAAAACAGATTTACTGATATTTCAACTTTTTCCAACTTAAGTTAGGTTCAGTCAGCTTTTACTGACAACAGATCATCTAGAAAAAACAAAAACAAAAACACAAGGTTGACCAGAGTTCCTTAAAGATGCTATAAGAAGAAGGAGTTACTCACAGCCCGGTGCTCTGAGACGTGTCTGTAACATGTAACGTTAGTGAATCCTGGTTCTGTCCTACCAGAGCTCATCTACCAACTCCAACCTCACCAATCAGAGCTAATGTAACCTCACTCTTCATTTTATTGACAGACTCAAGTTTGATCAGATCACTGCAGAATAACTGCTGCATGTGGGTTGGAATGAACATTATCACAAACAGCTGAACCATTTTTTAATAAATCATTATATTAAATATTTAGACACTCAAACAAACAAATCATTACACAAATCAGTTTGTTTCAAAACTGCATGAAACAATAAGAGTATATTTATGCTGCTCTGATGAAGCTACAAAGTTTGTGCTTTGAAGTCAGTCACACCTGAAACTCTTTGGATTCTGTGCTGTGTTTTTCCATTTTGTAAACAGCCTATTGCATTGGTAAAATGTGATCACATTCAAAATGTAAATCATAAATCTCACTGAAAATAAACCAAACGGTCCAAGGGTTTGTGTAAAAATAAAAAGCCTTGTTTTACATGGAAATGTGCCTTTTGGAAGAGCTTTGCCGTTTAATTTTGCCACATGAATGAGACTTTAGTTTTATATTCTTGTATGGGATCATATGCTGCCAATCTGCTGAGCCCTTTACAAGATGGAAAGCTTTACAAGATATGTCTTTGAGCTCAGAATTAATTAGGTTCACAGCATCAAAGTTTGTCTGTTTCATCTCTGATCATTAGTGTGACTTTGTCTAAGGCCCTCTGGCTGCTCGCTTTGTTTCTGAAAACCTTTCATAGTTAAATGAAGCCTGCAGCAGGAAGTGTTTAATTCAGAAAAGCTGGTACTACAACTCCAGCAGCTGATTGCCTTGTTCATTATTCTGTTTCTATTTCTTTGTCACTTTGGTAAGAAGTTCTGTTGATCAGAGAGCTGGATTCAAGCCCAGTTTACACCTTGTATCAACATACTTTCTCTGTGATCAGACCTCACAGGACACAAATAGAAGTGGTCTGGGATACATTTATCTGCAATGGTCTGATATGTATCCTGTGCAACAACAAGGTCTGCCCACTTTCCCCATATTCACTGCAACAAACATGTGTAGTAACAGACTGCCAGTATGGCTGATTTTGCAACTCAGCTGAAACATAATTTGATGGTTTGAAAAATGTGAATGTGTGCAGATTTTCAAACTGCCTCATATTCATATGTTGTTGAAATCACTGAATCTGTCTGTTAACTGATCAGAACGCACGGGAATACCATGAGACTTGCTGAAATGACGAGGTCATCACATAAGAACCTCCTAACTGGTTCATGACACATGAGAGGGTCAGGCCTCAAACACAGGTCTGCCTATAGCTCTGTCCCCAACAGGCTTCCAGAGGGATGGCCAATCAGAGGGAAGGGAGACTGTAGAGCAAGGAGCCTTAAAGAGACAGCAGCTAAAACAAAACCAATTCAGACAGAGGCTCTACTGGGGCACGAGAGAGGCATAATAAAGCCTCAGAAAGCACAATACCTCTTTAAACCAAAATAGTGCAACGAAAACATATAAAAAAGTTGTAACTGATTTTTTTCTTTTTTTTTTTTCTTTTTTCTTTTTTGAGAAAAATGTTTGCACATTCTAAATTTCGATCTTATCATCTTGTCCCAAAAAGTTGGGACAGGGACAACATAATACAGATAAAAAAATGTGTCATTCTACAGAAAAAAACAAAAACAAACATGTTTCAATGAGGCTTTGTGAGAGAATGTGTAAGCAAGTACGCTAACAATTTAAGAAAAAAATGTTTCTAAGCATAAAATTGTAAAGATTTTGAGTCTTTTAATAATTTTATAAGTTGTAGATGATAAAATGCTCAGAGGATCTGGATAAATCTCAGTACTACCACTGCACTAAATAAAAAAATAAAAAAAAATCACTGCACATGCTCAAAATAACTTCCCAATACCTTTGTCTGTTAACAGTTTGTTGCCACAAAGGCATTAAATTTAAAACTGTTCCAAACTGTAAAAAGGAAAACCATTTAAACAAGATTCAGGGACTTCTCTAAACCACATTTCAGGAAAACTGCCCTGAGGTCTGTTAAATCAAAATTTGTCACTTGTCAGAAATTTGTTCCCTTGGTTCTCCAGAGTTTACAGAGTGCTTTTAAAGAAGTGACGAGGCGACACACAGAGTTGTCACAACTTTTTCTGAAACATGTTGCTGGTATAAAACTTTAAATTAGTATACATTTGTCATGAAACAGAAAAATGGCTCAGCTTCAATATATATATATATATATATATATATATATATATATATATATATATATATATATATATATATATATATATATATATATATATGAGGTCTTCACTACAAAGCAGGATTAACATATCTGAAATCTCTTTCCATTATCTGAGTTGACTTAATGAGACATTCGCAATCATGATAAGCACGACTATGGAGCTGGTTATCAACATACTCAGTGAATCCAGGGTTCTCCAGCTTTGATCAGAGCGTGCTCACATAAAGGAGGTGGAGTTTGCAGCATCTGACCAATCACAAACATGGACAAATGGGAAAAAAAATCCTGCAGAGCAGCCTACTTCACCAGACAATTATTCTTCAAACATACAAAGAATTCAAACACATCATCTGGGAAAAAAGCTGCTCTGTTACAGCAGCAAAAGACAGGAAGAAGTGCTGTCAGAAAATTGCAGATTTTGTTAGTGTATTAATTCATCAGACAGTATAAGCGGACAGCACTCTGATCACTCAGTTTCACCTCATTACAGCACAGACACTTCAGGCAGAGCGCCTCCTCAGCACCCTTCCTTTCCTTGGAATATTAATTCCTCACTGTGACGGCACAAGGCGTTGTGCGTTCCATAAATTTATGTTTCCGCAGTTATGTGTGAGCAATTTTATTAACCTCATTATTTCAGATGTCCCCGACTGTGATGTGTTACATTTGTAATATGTGACTCCATCATCAAACTCTTTTGCACCAGCGTCGACAGGATCTTTTAAGAATGGGCAGGCCACTTTCCAAGAGAGCTGATTGGTCAGGAGGTGTTGCATTTGTACTCGTTGATCTCTTATCCAGATTTGAAGCTGCTCCAGAGCAGGTAAGCCATTCTGTATCAGTTACCACAATGATTTATCCCACTTAGAAGTGAAACAGCATCATAGGACAGAAAATCCCTGAAGTTACCTTCATGAGAGAAAATCCAGATTCATAGTACAGGCCTCTGAAATTTTGTTTTTGAATAATTTTTAAGCAAATCTAGGCTTTAATATCATAATTAATGATCATAAATAAATAAATAAATAAATAAATAAATAAATAAATAAACAGTAAAGATTAACATTCAGTATTTAAAAGTATCTTACAGAAAATCACATTTTTTTGTTGAACTGGGATTATATGAAGGTGTGGATATGGCGTCTTGTTGCAAAGGGGGAAAAAAAAGCTGCCTTCTTTATGATAGCCAGAGAGGGGGTACTTTAAAGTTAAATTACCGTAGATATCATTTTCTGTGCTCAGAGCCTGGTGCAGGATGTTTTGATTACATTTTGCACGTATATATTTGTTGTTTTTTATGTGGTGTGATTTGGGGCGTTTGTATTACTCATGTATTTGCACTTGTTTTGGCTTTTTGCAGCACGTTTATTTCTGTTTTATAGAACAGCTCTGTTAGGCTGTTGCTGCTGTGATTGGCTCTTTGTTGTGTTTAAGGGCAGAGATCATATTTGTTCTTGGAACACCCCTCATTGATCCAAAAAAAAGAGAGAGAAAAAAAGAAGCTGCTGCTGTTTTTAAACCTTGTGCGTTTCTTCTATTCATCAGTTTGTCGTCTTCACGGCCGTGTCACTGCAGATCAGAGAAGCTTAACAAAGGAGTGTTTGTATATGAAGAATAAAACAATCTCACAACATGAGGTTCAAGTGTCAGGCAGCCATGTGCACATGGCTCCCATGAAGAGGCACTCAGCACTTTGTTTGAGAGCTCACTGTGGAGGAATTTCAAAGGAATGACAGAGAGGTTTAAGATTTCATGCCTGAGCAGCCATTAGAGCAGACATTAGATTCAATAAGAGGGTCACACACAGAATCATCAAACTCTTTGATTAACACTCTCTCTCCTCTGGCTGAATCACCAAACTCTACAGATGAGACAATCACGTCTTTGCGAAATTTGTCCTCATGTCACAGCCGTGTGTTTAAAGTCACTCTGAAGCCACAAGACTTTGAAACATCCACAAATCAAATATTTTCCTTCCTTCAGAGGAATGTCTCTTTGGTAGTGATCTCTCTCTCCATGGACCTTTTATCTGTCCGTGTTAATCAAACACTCTCAGGGTTCAGGGAGTGTTTCAGTGTTTAACAAGGAGAACAAAATGTGTCAAAGCTGGAATTTCCTAAGATTCTTTTGGTGTGAGGGAACGCTGGAGAAAGCTTTTAACAACCATCCAAAGTCAGATCTGACAATACCACCATTAAACAATCAAATAAAAAAGACTGTGAACTTCTTTAGTCAACAACTCTGTCATTGTCTTAATTCCAGGGGAGCAGTAGCTCTTAGCACAGTTGTCTGACACATTTGTTAACAGCATTAAAGGCAGGGTTGGTAGTCAGGGAAATTTAACATGAATTTGAATGTAGCCTCTCCTCAGGACTCTATTTAGCCCCCACCCCTGACACTTGGAGCTCCTCCATCACAACGCCCCCGCTAACGTGCACGAGCGCCACTGAATCACGACCATGTGATAATGGCTGATTCAAAACCATGGACTCAAACTGGTCCTCAGCACATAATTTTTGTTTGCACTACATGACTAGTAATTGGGGTATAGGTAGGTTTTCTGCCATTCTCCAGCGTACTTGGATCCCTCTTGGTTATGTGCACTGAATCAGGACTAGTTCAAGCTGGCGAAAATGTACACACAGGAGGCGGGCAGAACCGCAGGATGTGATTTGATTGGTTTAAAAATTGGATGCCAAACTTTAGGATTGGTTGATGTTTTCCCAGGTTTACTCCTGTTGTAGACAGCAGATATTTGTTTTTCTATCTTAAGAACACATCATGCATTGATTGACATCAGGACACAAAGATCATTTCAACCAGTACAACAAAAAGTCTATCTAAATCTGATTACCAACCCTGCCTTTAACAAAGATTTCACTGATACATTTCCTCACACACAGATTTGGACTCTGGTCCAGGGTTACTGTTATGTTTCTATCACTACACTATTAGAGCTTCTTTTGACTCAGATTTATATTAAATGTTTGTTTGGTCCGCCAGTGGAAGGTATATTCTGTCCTTATAAAAGAAAGAAGCTGTTACAATGGGGCAGATAACAGTCAAGTGATAGAGGTCAGCTCTTCACTCAAACTAAGAGTTCAGTTTTTATAAATAACAAAAGGAAATAATAGACGGGGTTACTGAGAGAAAGAACTCAAGGAAGCCAGATGGCATCTATAGTTAGTTTGGCAACAGGTCAGATGTTCCATATTTGGAGCTGCACAAAAAGCAGAATGGTTTAGATAAAAAGAGGAGACCAGCATTGTGATGCTGCTGCCAAAATGCATGCTGGGACTTTATTAACACCTGCTGAGTCACCTGGGTGAAGAGGTCTAATGTTAAGAACCAAAACTCCACAGGACCAAAGAAACATCACCTGCGTTTAGTCCCAGTAGAAAGGGGTCGGCTGAACCATCTGTCCAAGACACAAGTCTGCCCTTCAACATTCAGAGAGTAGAGAGTGACGTACTCTGATCCATTCGGTTCTCTTCTGCTCATTTCTAGTCTGTTCCACTGTATCAACTTTGTGTGAATTTTGATTCATATTATTCCATGATATTTTTCTCCCTATTTTATTCTATTTATTGTGAATTTATTCAACACTCTGATCCATTTCATTCAATTCTGTTCTATCCCATTCCATAAACTTTATTTTCCTTTATCACTCTTTTATTGTTCTATTCCATTTATTTGTGTGTGTTCTGTTCTTGTGTTTATATATCCTGGTCCTTTTTGTTCTAAAGGTCTTATCCACATGACATCACTGCTTCTTTGGTTTTTTGACACTATGATATTGATGTTCTAAAATTGATGTTTGTTTGTTTTTTTCTTTCTTTCTCATTTTCAAAATTCTGTCCACACCAGCAGCATTTTAGAATAACTACTCTTGTCAGTAGGACAACACAGAATTTGTGACCATGACTCCAGTCACGGGTCCTGTGTCATCTGAATAGATCAATAAATATTTGTCAAAACTGAGAACAGAATTTAGAGACAAGATTGTGTTAAAATAGTCATTCTGTGGAGACACCAACATTCTTTTATTCCTCTTCACCAAAAAGAAAAACAATCATCGGCAACTTGGAGTAAAGACGTGTTCACACAGCAAGGCTCAAAAGACAAATGCTAGACAAGTAAGGCTGGTATATTTTGGCATTGTATTAATTAAGACATTTCTCAGGACAGCTGTGGAGTTTCGTCCTGCTTCCAGCTGATAGAAAGTCAACAGTTAACGGTGTCCCGGCTTAAACCAAAACACTGGCTTTTAAGCTGTAAGATGAGTATTCCTGACAAACACCAAAGAAGAACGTAGAGCGGGTGTGTGTTGAACATCTTGAACTTTAAACAGCGCTCTGTAAAATGTGTTGAAAGTGGAAAATTAAAAACTATAAAGTGCATCAAATACATTCTCCCTCACACCAGGCTTCCTTTCAAACATGCAATTAAACCTAACATGTAATTACATATGGCACACACACAGGACGCTTATAAACAACAACTGTCCTCTGAGTTTCCCAAACATTTGTTTTGCTGTTCACAAGACGAAAGGCAAAATCTCCATTTACTGGTAACATAGGCTCAAAACAAGAATCTAATTATTATTATTATTTTTTTTTTTAAGGTTTCTGCCAGTCCATAGAATGTAGAAACCAATCGTTCTAGAAACATATAAAGGTAGCAAACAACCACAATATATCACTTGACATCCATCCATCCTCTACCGCTTATCCAGGTCTGGGTCGCGGGGGCAGTAGCGTCATCAGCAAAGACCAGAGGCCCCTGTCTCAGGTCACTTCCACCAGCTCCTCTGGGGGGATACCAAGGTATTTCCAGGCCAGCCGGGAGATATAAACTCTCCATCGTGTCCTGGGTCTACCTTGGGGTCTCCTCCCAGCTGGGCATGCCCAGAATACCTCCCAAAGGGAGGTGTCCAGGTGGCATCCTCACTAGATGCCTGAACTACCTCATCTGACTCCTCATGATGCGAAGGAGCAGCGGCTCTACTCCGAGCCTCTCCTTGATGTCTGTGCTCCAAACCCTATCGCTAAGGCTGAGCCCAGACACCCTGTGGAGGGAGCTAATTTTGCCCGCTTGTATTCGTGATCTTGTCCTTTCGGTCATGACCCACAGCTCATGACCATAGGTGAGTGTTGGAACATAGATTGACCGGTAAATTGAGAGCCTCGCCTTCTGGCTCAGCTCTCTCAGCTCACAACCGGTACAGCGTCCGCATCACTGCCGATGCTGCCCTGATCCGTTTCTTGCTCCATTTTCCCCTCACTCGTGAACAGGACCCTGAGATACTTGAACTCCTCCACTTGGGGCAGGGACTCTCTCCTGACCCGGAGTGAGCAGTCCACCCTGGGAACCATGGCCTCAGACTTAGAGGTGCTGATCTTCATCCCTGCTGCTTCACACTCAGCAGCAAACCGCCCCAGTGCGAGCTGTAGGTCAGTGTTCGATGAGGCCAATAGGACCACATCATCTGCAAAAAGCAGAGATGGTATCCTAAGACCCCCAAACCTGACACCCTCCGCCACTTGGCTGCACCTAGAAATCCTGTCCATAAAAGTAATTCCTTATGATGAGTAGCAACAGGAACCAATTCACCCTGGCCGGAGGGTCACCGGAGCCCCACCCTGGAGCAAGACCTGGGGTTGGGGCTCGCAGGCGAGCGCTTGGTGGCTGGGCGGCAGTCAAAGGTGGAGGCCTTGTTGGCTCGATCCTCGGTTACGGAAACTGGCAACCCTAATTATGTTTATTAATTCGTAGCAATGAAAAAGGTTGCTTGAGTGATTTTTTTTTAAAACTGGAAATTACTTAAAAAAGAAAAAAAAAAATCATATCATCAAAGCCAGAGTCTGACCGATGATGTGACAGTTATGACAGATATTTTTTCTGTAGTGAGTAACAGGTACAGAAGTACTGAAGCAAGTCAATAAATGAATGTAATTATTGCAGACAGAGAGTGTGTTGACTAAACTAAATGTAACAAAGTTTGAGCTGAAAGGAGGTCAGGAGGTAGCAGAAAATGGGCTGAAACAGGCTGATGCTGCAAGCTGTCTTAAGATGATGAGACGTTTTGCTGCATCAGCTTGTTTCGACTTAGTCTTTGTTTCCCGCTGACATTCTCCACTCCAACTTTCAACATTTATTTTTCAACAGGGAGAGACGCTGAGATGAGGCTGGAGCACAGTCTGGCCCTAAAAAACCTCAAACTTTTGTTTTATGTTTCACAACTTCTGCTCTCTGAAACACAAAAACACAAGTCCCTGAGTATTTGATTTGAAAAGCTTCTGAGTAAAGCGGTGAAAGGTGAAAACAATGCTCTCATGATGACTCGACTATCCATGTTTTTCTTTGTTGCCCCGTCACTTTTGAGAAAAGGACAGCCAAGAGGAAGGAAAAGAGAGATCATTATTGGTCCGCTAATAACACACAGACTGTAAGTGCAGCAGGTTCACATGCTGCTGTTTACACTGACAAACTCCTCATTTAAGTAATGACAGCTCCATGAACACAGAACAACAACACTGCAGCCGTAAAGAGCACATCATCCTGGTCAGAGCTGTAAATAACTGTTAAAACTGAGTAACCCTGACTCTCCTCTGCTGAGGAAACTAAATCCCTCTGAGGAGATCACCTCTATGTTTTCTTTTAGCAACAACAGAAACACATTAGTCTCTCAGTCAGGGCTCTAAAGATGTGTTTGTGTGCCTCATATTGCCGTAGTAACTGAGCCTTTCAAACAAAACTTTCCTCGCTGCCGTCTCCTGCGGCGATGAAGAAGACTGATACCGTCTTATCTCAGGTTTATCGACCAGAAGCACCTGCCTCGTGGATCAATACCTGCTGAAATTCCCCCACTCTCTGACCTTGGACAAAATGCTGTTGTGTCCGTGCATGCTGTCTCCTGCAGGACACTTATCATCAGCGTGTCACTGATAGGACAGGTACAGGCTTTAATGGCTGACATATTAAAACAGATTCCTCTAATACATCCATCTCTCAGGCCGATTTTTGTTCTTTTAAATCCACGGCCTTCAGAGTTGTTTTTTTTAGTTTGAACGGTGCTCTGCTTAGGTCATTCGTTTTCAGAGGAATGAAAGAAAGATCGATCAGAAAAATTCTCCATTACAGATAGAGATGTTTCTTGACTCCTGACAGGCCGGTAAAAGTGGGCGTCTTATCAAACCCTCTGGAACTTGTGAGTAATCTTTGACAGTAACTTCAGATTTTTATCATTTAATGGTTTTGTGAGAGTGATACGTGCTTTTATCTCAAGCTGTTTGGACTACTACCCACACTTCATGTTGGCGTTAACCAGGCTGCTTTCACACTTAACCCCAAACTAACTGCCCTCAGTAGTTGTGCATGTGGTTTTTTAAATGGGATTAGTTCACACTGATGAGCACTTTGGTAGTCTCTGACTCTGATGTATGAATGTGATGTGAGAGGCTGAATGTGAGGTCATATAAAAGTGTTTTGAGTCTTCAGAAGTCCAGAGAAAAAGATTTATAAACACAGCCCATGTAACATTTAACCCCTCAGTCTCCACTTACACTAAAAGTGGACCTTCTTCTCCTCACTTAAAACTTTTATTTGGCTTTTTTTTCTCAAAAGAGAGCAGAATGAGTTTAAATATTAAAAAAAACACTGAGCGCAGGTATTGCCCAGAGGTTAGTTTGCACACCCCATGAGGCTGGCCTTGAGCAGTCATCGTGGGCTTGAAAACAACCTGCAGTACTTCCCCTGCATGACACGCAAATTTATGGACACACTTGTGACATCGTCCATTTGTTTCTAAAGCAGAAATGTGAAAATCAAAACCCAGCCTAGCGTTGTTCAAGGTTCAGATGAGGTAAAGAGACAGGCGTTCAGTCTCTTCTCAGACAGCTACAGCCTGCCCACCTGTCAGTCAAGTCAGTTGTGCCTTTAAAAGAGAAAAAATATCACTACCTTCACAGTGTGTGCCAGTATAGAAATAAGCTATTCAGACCCAAACCGTTTATTAAACCAGGCTGTAAATTTTCATTGATGCTGTAAAAATCTGCTTTTAGGCTTGGTGTGTCTGTGGTTTCTGTTTTTTTGCAGTCAGCCTTGAGTGGACACTTGAAGAACTGCAGTTTAAGCACTTCTGCATGGGCTTCATTTCTCACAGCCAGAGGTTTCCGCTTGGTCACTCCCAACTCTCACCCTGTTTCCAGCTCAATCCACTGTCCCGTCCTTTCTGAATGAAGGCATAAAAGACTGAAAAAAATAACTTAAAAATACTTTCTGCAATAACCAAAAAGGTATGTTAAAAAACAAAAATCGTCACATTGCACCATGAAGGACATGTCAGAGAGGTTGTTTAATTTCAGTATGTTCAGTTGTGTTTTTATGCTTGTTGAGGTTTAACAAACACCAGGATGGTCAAATTATTTGTTATTATTAATAGTTCTCTCACGATCTACTGTCAGTTTTGATCTGTTCTTGTTTTTATTTATTTATTTATTTATTTATTTATTGTTATTTTTTCAGGTTTTTTATGCCTTTATCAGTAAAAGACAGGACAGTGAACAGGGCAGGAAACCGGGTTAGAGTGGGGAGAGAAATGCAGGAAGGGTGATGCAGGTTGGATTGAGCTCAGGCCACCCACTCATGGCGCACACAACCTTTAGATCCGATCTCAATTTTTTTCAGACCAAGGACCCTGGAAGGAGCCCTGGAAAACAGCCCAGATAATGTAGTAGCCAATGTGACCAGCCCAATGTTACTGTAACTGGCATCATACATGCACTGGCCACTAGCACTGGCACTAGCATTAGCTTCCACGGTGTCCACAATGCTCATTGCAGCTGAATCATCTTACTGCTGCACCCTCTCCTGGCCATGTCGGAGGTTTTCTCTTCCTCATTTGATTTTATTTTTACTGTCCCCGTCTTGAGCCACTGATGCATGATGATTCTGCCTGAAGGCACGTTAATGGACTAATATTAGCCCGACCATTTTCTCTGGGGGGAGTTCAAGGAAAGTTTGTAAGTCCTGATGAACTTGTCTTTTTTCTGTTATATAAAAAATAAAATTTACTAACAGTCAAGGAGAACCACTAGGAGACACTGGCAGACCACTAGGGGTTCACAGACCACAATTTGAGAAACACTGCTATAAACCACTTGAATGTACCAGCATCTCTGTCATTGATTTTGGGGTCCATCAAAAATAAATAAAACCTTTTTTTTTTTTTTTTTGATGCTACCACAGGAACAACACAATGATGGAGTGATGGTGCTCATGGGAAATGCAGTCTTTATCCCAGAAGAACACAAAAAGTGTCATCCAAAAGAGTCACCAGAATTGCCAGTGAAACATCAGTCATCAATGAAACATCCTCACGACACCTTAAACCTTGTTTGGATTATCTATTGTTAATGTTTATTTTTTTAAATCCTTTTGAGTGCTTCACTCTGAATCTTATTCCTGAGTTTAACTGAGTAAAGCACCCCATAAACTTTATTTTTACAAACATATATTTGCTTTATCTAACAGTGGCTGCACATCCCCACGACAGTATGTATTTGGATCATGGTTGTGCTTAAATTAAATAGTAATTTCAGAATTCTCCACAAACACAACGATGTGAAATGCGAGGAAGCGTCATCTTCCCTCTGAGAAAGCAGCATTTGTCTTTTTTTCTGTCTTCTAAATTAAAATGAGTCACAAACCGCTGAAACATGAACGTGCCTCATGCTCGGAGCTCTAACCCATCCTGCTCAAAGTGAGCTCGTACAGTCTGCTGTGTCTGCTGGCTTCTCCTGCGGCTCTTTCCTCATTGTGCTGTTTTATGTCACAACAGATGATAAAGGAGAGTGGTCCAGAACACACACAGGCACACGCCCGACACAGTCACCACCAAATCTCCCATCTGACGGAGACACTGCTCTGCTTTCAAGGCAATCAACTGGAGAGTCCCTGTCGCTCTGAGCGTTTCTCCCATGATACCGTTCTGCTCTCCGCTCCCATTGACTCCATCTTGGCTAGTAGATGAAGTTCCCGCCCTCACATGCTGACTGTGGACCCTTTGACCTGTGTTGATTTGCAGATAAGAGGTCAGAGAAAACAAACATGATTACATGAACTGTGTTGGTGATACAATGTGTGGGGAAATAGCACCATCTAGTGGCAAACACAAGCAGAAGGGAAGAGATTAATTACTCACTCAGGCAGCTCTGCAGTGACAGAATGACAATGATGACTAGAAGGGAGAGAAGAGACGTGTACGCCTATAGAAAAAGAAATGATTTAAATAAATCATCACATTCCCTCCTTGAAACAGCTTCATATAGAGACTTTAATGTCTTATTCATGATAAGAAAAAAACAATTTGCAGTTTCACATTCTCACTCATTTTAATAATTAAGGCAGGTTAAATCATCAAAGGAGGATAATAAAGTGAAGGAGAGCAGCTTGCAGTGTGTTGATTTAGTTTCTTTATCTCCATATGAGTTGATTGCTGCGTGCGTACCAAGACGAGCTGTGCTCCGCTCTGAGTCATTCTGCTCAAGGCTTTTCCCATCTGGACTCCGAGCAGAGCTAACGAACACGGCGTCACTGCGTCTTCATGTTCAGCCTCCACACATCTGAGGGGATGACACGAAGAAAACTGTGTCACGCATGATGAGAGTGATGACAGAGGGTCAGGATCAGAAGACCCACACTGATGAGGGCAAAGAATTATGGACATGTGTCTCTGCAGAAAGTTAAAGAGCAAACATGGAGGTTTATCAATAACAAGTTCTGCAAATGGACTCGGATTTAAAGATGTTTTTACCAAGAATTTCTTCTTTTGTGCCCAGAGGTAAAAAAGAGACTATTGGATTTCACTTTCATGTCTGTATTATTGGTGGGATTTTCAGATCTATGAAAAGAGAATAATCTCATGGCTCGGTTCCTCTCCAAGAGCTGACTCATAGTTCTATTTTCTTTTATCGCTTTGTGCTGCTTTTTAGAGTCTGGCCTCTTTCCCCAAAACACATCTGTCCTGTGATTCCGCAGTTCTTACTGTAAATGTGATTCTCCTCAATCAGTGTTTTGTCGTTTAAACTTTTTTTTTTTTTTTCAGGTGGTTGGTTCATATTTACAAAATAAGATTGCCTTGTCACTTGTTTTGATGCAATTTTGCATCAGAAATGACCAATCCTACCTCCATTCATCAAATGCAACTTTTGTATTTTTTTTTTTCTGCTAAGAGCTTGACATTTGAACTTTTTTAAAAATCATGATATTAGTTTTAGCAAACAAGATCTGAAGGGAAGCTTCAGTGTACTTATTGTCAATATTAGACCTCTGGAAATAGATTTAAAGGACACTCATCAGGGGGGGTTATCGACCAAGAAATGTCTGTGTTTTATCTGCTGTTGCTAGATCAATTCACCATAGAGAATGGGTCTGAATCAGTGCATTTCATTTTTCCGGTAGGCATTAGCAACAACCAAACAAGGAACTGTCTTTGGAAGCTATTGGAAAGACCGACAACTGATCACATCAACAAAGTGTACATTGAGGCTCAGACATGCAGAGCTAGTTGGTGAATTTAACCTCTACTCATTCCTTTCAGCAGCACAGCAAACACATCCTTGTTTACCAATGAACTCTGTAAAGTGCTTTAACTTGTTCTTGTTTCAATGGAAATTCACCAGTAGGTTTGAAACTGCCTAAATACAACAGCAGATAAATAAGGAACAGATTCCTTATTGGTTGTTAACGAAGTGGCTCTTGTGTGGTCATCCAATAAAACTCGCTCCATTTTAAGGAAGGCTGGTCTCTCACAAGATGATTTCAAGTCAGATTTAGCGCCTGATTTGTAATGTCATGTCATTATTAGCCAATATGCTAATACCTGAATCATGTGATCACAATGTTTATATAAATCAATCATTTTCCGACACCACTGATGGAAAGAAAAGTTTAATTGGGGGACTCAAATTCTGCATCAACAACAAGCGTGTTGGGACGTGTGCATCACTTTTATGTGTCCTCTGGAAACACTTCCAGTGTGTTATGGTCTATTTACAGCGTGTTTTTCTAATTTGTTGTCGGATTGATGATGTTTTTGCTTGTTTTTTGTCTTTTTGGATGTATTTTAAGTTACAGTGCTGTGAGCTCTCAGGGCCACCGTACATTTGCCTCTCCCGGTGATCCGGGTGTGACCTGATTTGGGGCTCATTGTAACTGATTATTTGTCTAAATAATTCTCAAGTGTGTGGAGTCAATATGACTATTTTCAGTCTTGAATCATAAATATTAAACATGTTTAACAATTAGGATTCCTGGTCGAACTGCCTCATACTCAGAAAACAACCAATGAGAGGAGCAGATTGGAAGTGACATCAATTGGATGTTACAGCTCATAAACATGGCAGGGAACATAAACAAACTGTACTCAGAGCCAAGAGGAATACTAGAAAAGAAGAGCGACTTGTGGCGTTATTTAGACCGACAGTTTCCCTTATATTTGTTTCCGTATGAAAAAACATGTCACGATGGCAGATTACGAGATTGATAGCCCTCTATGTTTGTTTATCTCCTGAAGTCACATTTGATAACACAAGTTTCTGTGAGATTTCATGACTGTTTTCTTCTCTTAGATGTTAAGTGTGTTGTTTAGCGACCTTCAGGACTTGTTTAGTGTGAGATCCAAGGATTAACATAAAAATCTGTCTCAACTGTCCTCATTTGTTCGACAGATTTATTTTTTCAGGCATAAACAGAGCACAAAAGAGGAAGTCATGGCTGCATGTCTCCGTGACCATGACTACAGAGATTGTTACTGAGCAAGTGTACAACATGCCAGTATCTTTCTTGGGAGTTATTTTGGCTTCACCTCTGTATAATGGGAGACCTGTCATCCATTTTTATATACAAGTCGGTAATCCAAACTATAGCTTCAAGTTTATGTAGCATAAATACTTTAAATGCCTTTTTATATCTCTCACAGGTATAGCCAGTTTTTACTGCGGTAGCAGCTCATAGACTTTGGAATCACCTTCTTAAGATCTTCTCCACCACAACGTGCTGCTCATCAAATCGTGACAGGTTGAAGAAGCTATAGACCTCCGATGGAAGAGTGTGTCCTTCTTTTACCAAGACCACCAGGTTGAACATCCCCTGTGAGTTGCAGTAAAAATGAAATCATAACAGGCTTTGTTGCGTTATTCACAGAGTAAGTCTCCAAATAATAACACTGTGTGGTGCTGTTTGTTGTTTTTATTGCGGTGGGCCGGAGCCCGTGGAAGTTTAATTAAGTTTATCATAGGGTGATGAGATTACAGCCTGAATAAATCTGTCACCTGAGGGCTGCCTGCTACAGCTGCTCTGCCATACATCGATACCGCCCGACCAACCAAGGATAATGAGTCTGCTCGCGCGCTGGAGGGAGGGTAGTAGTAGTGGTCTCCCATTTTCAGCAGAGCTATAAAAAAGACAAATACTCAGTGTTTATCGAGCAGACTGACAGGCAGAGGGAGAGGTTAAAGCAGAATGAAATGAGAGGAACTCACCGGCTGGATGGGGATCATAGTTTAAAACAGAGTAGTTATGATATCTCCACTGACAATCAGGAGTGAGATTCAGCTCCTGTGTTTGGGAGAAAGAGTGCAGGGTGAGAGAAGAGGAGGGAGATGATGAAGGTTATGTTATCATCCGCTAACAGTTTCCCTCGGGCTCATTTTTTCTTTCTTTAAATATGTGACCGGAATCATCATCTCCCCTCAAAACTTTAATTATAGCACATTAAATCTGGAATTGGGCTGAAATCAGGTTTACACATTATATTACAAATATTCGCCATTAGCTACTTTCTTATTAGCATGCAAATGAGTGGCACATTGGCTCTCTGTGAGTCATTTTAAAGCAGCTTTCTTCTGTGTGACTATATTTTAAGCCCCCCTGGCTTTAAACTAACAGTTCTCCATCATAACCTCCTATTTACTGCTTTTAGCAGGTCAATCAATCACTGTTTTTCGCTACAATCTTCTTCTAATTTAGCCTTCTGCTGGACGGATCATAAGGGAGAAAGTTGTTGCAGATAAATTACTGGTGTCAGGGAAGTTTCCGGGAGGGGAAGTTATCTGGCTTAAAGTAAAGATTTTCAAATTTTAATAGATGTTGAAAATGTGACAGACCTCAGACCTTAAAGGTGACTGTTCAGTTATACTTTGTGAAGAATTATAAGATCATAAATGATGGGAAAAAAACTCTAATTCTCTATCAGTGAGGAGTAACTGGGAGGTTGAGGGAACATGCTGCAAAAGTTCATGGCTGTAGAAAATAACCATTAAAAATTAGAAAGAAGTGCCTAACAATGTCTTGAAAAGAGTCGTCATGGTACTACCACATATGTAGTTGGGATGCAGAACGAACCTAACTACATATGCAGACAGCAGGTTGTCACATTCTCCCCCTGCTTTCCATCACAGCTCCTCCTTGAGGGGGATTAAGGTACGTTTAAAGTCAGGCCCAGGAAGAAATCACAGCCTGAGGTCCATTTTCATGTGGCCACTAGCTTTCATCTTAAAATGTATTAATCATGACACTGAAATGAATCATGCTCTAAATTATGTGAACATTTACATTTTCTGTCAAGGTCACAAACAAAACCAAAGTCTATCTAGTAACGTCTCACTAAACTACATTTGGACTGTGTGTAGGCTGCTTGTATGAAGCTAAAGCTCAACAACTCTTACAGCTGATGTCTTTAAATAAACAAATTTATCATGATGTGAAAATGTGAGAGGTAAAAAACAAAAGATACATTAGGAGACACAACACCAGATGAAAGTTCTAACATGGTGCAACTAAAAATGTTGTTTTCATGTCAAAACAGTTTCAAAAACATAATGAAAAACAATCCTGATAAAATCCCCAGAGTTAATATGTAAGTAAGAGCTGCTGGCCCTTGGTCATTTTTACAAAATGTATTGTCTGCATTGTCTTCTCTCTGAATCTGAGCTCACCTTACACCAAAGTTAAGGTTGTTTTGTGATGTATCTTAAATGCTTGCACGCAGGACGTTAGAACTTAAATGTCCTAAACACCAAAGAAAGTTTGGAATCTCTATTTCTTCAGCTTGAAAGCTTAGATGATAAGCATTTTTCTGATAAGCATGCACAGATCATTGTTTAAAGTCACAGTTACACCCTGTGTCTGCATTACCAGAACCAAGACCATCAGTGAAAGGGTTAAACTTAAGAAATAAGACATGTTACCTCACACAGGTGTGCGGCATTGCTCTGAGCCAAACCCAGACCGGTTTCAGCTGCCAAAATGTATTTCACAAATGCCTTCTGCCTGTTTAAGAGACAATAAAACATGTAAAAAGCAGAGACAAATCATGACTAGTAGAGAAAATGATTAAATGAGTACAATTGCGAAGTAATTGAAATTAATGTTCCCACCAGGAGCCCTGCAGGTACGCCTGGAGCGCATCACTGATCATAAATCCAAGGTGTCCGTTCTGTTCACACACCTTTTTTAGAATTCTGCACAGAGGGCACAGGATGTGTGATGAATTATGGATCATAATTTTCTCCACATAAACGGAAAATATTTAAGCATGATCTAAAAATAGTTCCTGATTTGTTGAGGTGATTCTGGGGCTCTGCAGCAGGATCCTCTATGAAAGTTTAAGATACCAGAGGAAGAACAGTAAGCAGATTCTCTCTCTGTGTGTGCTGAACAATAATGCAGAGACTCTTATTTTTAGATATGCAAATACCGGGGTGTGACCTTGAATTAGCCACTGTCACTGAAATTAGATGCCACAAAGCTGCGGGCTACAGTGCAACAGCCCATAGCAAAGCTTTCTCTCCAGAGCTAATGAAAGCCTCTTACATCACAGCCCTCTGCACATCCTGAGACACTCCTTTCAGGTTTCCTGTGGAGGAGTACCACGCCACCTCCACCAAAGCTGCGATGTGCCCGTACTGGGACGCGTTCAGGAACTGCTGGAAGGCAGCTGTCTGTGAGTCATAAAGAACATATATCAGCCCTTTCAGTTCACGGTCAGGGTAAATACTCAATACTGAACGACTGCAGGGTGTAAGGTAATATATACAATCCAGCCTGTTTTCCAAACTGCCCACTATACTAGCAGTGATTTAGTATAGACTGTTTAATTAATGGACGTAGTCTCAATGATGTCACCCGTCTGTTTCTGAAACAGAGTTTTGAAGGAAATCATCAATCAAGGCTACATTGAAAATGGGGCGGGCTTTGAGTTTCTACACTAACAGCTACAGGGCGCCCACCTGTGAATCACCTGAGCTCTGCCTCTGATTGGGTGAACTTGCAATTGTAATTTCTTCAAAACAGCCACGTTAGAAAAAAATTCAGCCCCCATTCAGTGTGTGCTGTCTGAGAAATTAGCAATTCAAGTGGGAGACATTTTTTGTACCAGCCTGTAAACATGTTTATTTCTGCTGTGAAAACTACTACTACATACAGACACACAATGAACTGCATATTTTAGCACTTCTGCATCCATCCATCTTCCTATCTTCTACCACTTATCCAGGTCCAGGTAGTGGGGGCAGCAAAGACCCGAGGCCCCTGTCCCCGGTCACTTCCACCAGCTCCTCTGGGAGGATACCAAGTCTATCCAAGGCGAGCCTAGAGATATAATCTCTCCATCGTGTCCTGGGTCTACCCAGGGGTCTCCTCCCAGCTGGGCATGCCTAGAATACCTCCCAAGGGAGGCGTCAGGGAGGCATTCTCACCAGATGCCTGAACCACTGTCATCTGACTCCTTTCGATGCGAAGGAGTAGCAACTCTACTCCGAGCCTCTCCTGGATGTCTGTGCTCCGAACCCTGTCTCTAAGGCTGAGCCCAGACACCCTGTGGAGGAAGCTCATTTCAGCTGCTTGTATTTGTGATCTTGTCCTTTCGGTCACGACCCATAGCTCATGACCATAGATGAGGGTTAAAACATAGATTGACCACTTCTACATTGCCACATATTTTTAGGCTGGAAGTTGCTGCATTGGCAGCACTCAGGTTTAGGTTTATTTCCGCCAGCTTCTGGAATGAGTCAGCATTACGGCTACAATACAAAAACACTAAAAAAAAAATAATAATAATAAAAAAAAAAAAAAATCTCTCCCTCGCCCACCCTGGGAAGAACTGTGTCTCCTTTAAGTTCGGGTCCTCTACTAGAGGCCTGGGAGCCTGAGGATTCTGCGCAGGATCTTAGCTGTTCCCATGAGTTTCGCACTTTTGGATGGATATCTCAGATGTTGTTCCCGGTATCTGCTGGAGCCATCCACCCAGCTTGGGTGTTACAGCCCCCAGTGTCCCATTTACAACTGGCACCACTGTTGCCCACACACCCCACATCTTCTGTAGCTCTTCCTTCAGCCCTTGGTATTTCTCCAGCTTCTCGTGTTCCTCAGTATTGCTACATCTATCACTACCACTGTCACACACACACACACACACACACACACACACACACACACATATATATATATACATATATATATATATATATATATATATATATATATATATATATATATATATATATATATATATATATATATATAATTTTTTTTTTTTTTTA
Organism: Labroides dimidiatus; assembly: GCA_030710495.1. Taxonomy (NCBI): domain Eukaryota; kingdom Metazoa; phylum Chordata; class Actinopteri; order Labriformes; family Labridae; genus Labroides; species Labroides dimidiatus. Next base: position 25,348,151 of record CM061146.1, read on the forward strand.
AATATGTTTACTATTAAACAGACCCAACAGAACATTCACACTACATACTACATTCAAAAGCAGCAGGCAGTATGCAGTAATGCAGTACACACTGCCTACTTCATTCACATTTGGAAAACAGCCTCTTTAACGATGGTGTTTCATCCACGACAGCAAAGTGATAACAGAGATGGAGCCTATCTCATCTGTCACTGGAGGAGAGGCAGGGTACATCCTGAACAGGTTGCCAACCTATCACTGGCTAACATACAGAGACAAACAACCATTCACACACATACTCACACCTACGAGCAATTTAGAGTGATCAATCAACCTGATGAGCATGTTTTTTGGTCTGCAGGAGGAAGCGGAGGAAACTCATGCAAAACTCCACACACACACACACACACACACAGACACACACACAAAAAAAAGCTTTTGTCTAGCCGAGGTATCAAAACAGGAACGTTGATGCTGTGAAGTAACAGAGCTCATCACTAAACCACAATCAATCCCTGAACTCTACAGAGTCCATTAATTCTTGGTAGTAGAAACCTTCTGTGGTTCCTCACACTGGTTGCTGACCAGACTCATTTAAACAACATGTGGGACTCAAACCTCGTTCTTCCCTGGCTTGTCCGGATGGTTCCCGTAGAGATAAAAAATACCCAGGTTGAAAATGGCATCTTCATTTCCTTTGTGTGCTGCCTGTTCAAAGTATTTCGCTGCACTTTTGTGGTCTTTCAGAACATTCCAGTAGTACCAGCCCAGACCGTTCAACGCCCTGATTGATCCCTGGAGCAAGACAGCAGACACAGCTTTAGTGAAGGGGACATACAGAGCACACACACACATTTATCTTCAGGAAGAAATACAGGTACCATCTTTGCAGCTTTCTGCATCAGCTGGAAACCTCTGGTGTTGTTCTTTTTCGCCCCCTCACCCTGAAGGAACCGACATCAATCAGTGAATCGATAGCCGTCAAAACACAGACACACGCACACACAACACATCCAGTGTTCATTTGATCATGAAACGCTCTTTTCAACCTTCATCAGGATGACGGAGTAGTCATACATGGCTGCAGCATCCTTCATCTGCATCGCACTTCTCTCAAACCATCTCATCGCCCTCTCTATGTCTTTGGCTACTCCATGGTCTCCTCTGTAGAGCATCACCGCCAGGTTTCTCTGAAGATAACACAGAGATCATTAGCCTTTCCTGACCATTGACTCAGTCTTTTATCAATAAAGGGGAACAAAGGTAGGATTCAAAACTCACACTTACCTGAGATTCTGCGTCTCCGCTCTCTGCTTTGAACTTTGCATACTGATAGCCATCGTTTTTCTCATGGTTGAGTCGGTTTAAATCCTCTGGATCATTCAGATAGACGTAATAAAGAACATTTTGCTTTAAGAAAGAGAAACAAACTATCACTACTGTTGAAGCTCAAACAAAAAAAACACCTTTGGTCGTGTTGATGCTGCTTTAAAAAGGCAGAGCTGATGAGCAAACAGGACGGAATAAGTCAGTCTACTGGATGCTGTTTTTTTTTTTTTACCAGGAAATTTTTACACCTGAGGTAAAGTATAAATAAATCAGATGCATCCTGTCTCAGGGCGATGCAGAAAATCTGGTTCATGCTTTTTTGCCTCTAGGTTTGATTACTCTTATTTCATTTTATCAGGCTGCTTTATTGAGTCTGTAAAGAGTCTTCAGCATTTTGTACTGAGAGTGCTGTTTGCTGTATACTTTAAAGGGTTTTGTTCTGAGAGTGGTAATTCAAATGGAACATAAGCACCAACTGCTGGACAGAGTCAAAGGATGTGCCCCATGTTGTGTTGATATGAAAAGAGCTTCATTAAAATACTTCTTTGCTTTAAAGTTGTTGTTTGTTGAGCTTTATCAGCTGGATCTAAGTTAAACTTTACCACACTGAACCAAAACAAATCATTCTTTTTAAGACAGAACACACTTTCTTTACCTTTTTGCTCCTGGAGCCTTGAAGAACCTTTTGGATTCTTTATTTTTGTATGAATGTTTTTTTCTGCCTTGTTGTCGTGTAAGCCTGTTTGGTTTGGCATATTGTCTGCGCATGACACTCTGATAAAAATTAAATCAATCAATCATATCTTATGACTGCAGTGATGGCTCTGAGGGACAAACATGTTTCTGTTTTCATCAGAATAAACATCACGTTTGTCCCTAAAGTGAATTTTTATGCTTAGTTCATCAAACACGACCACTTCCCAGATGACTTCCCTGTCTGCACGAGTTAATAACTTTTACACTGATTTAGTTTCTCTGTGTTTTGTAATTGAACATCCCAAAGCCATCTGTCTTCATCTGGACTGTGAGGGTGGGTTTTATTGACGGATCCGTCCTCCTGTGAGTCATCAGATGGTGTCTGAAATATTCTTTAAATGATCTCCACCCACTGTGAAACCACTGCTCTGATCAGCCCGGTAAAAACAGCTGGATTTAAATAAATAAAACTCCTCTTATTTCGGCGTAGCATTTCGTGGTCTCGTACAACCTTATCAGGTGTGATAAAAACCCAAGAAATGGGTTTTCAAGGTTTTTAATTAAGATTGTATCTAGGCGGATTATTGTACAGACATTTACTCAAAGTGTTTCCAGGTTGGTCTAAATGCAGCAGCTTCACTCTTCACCTTTAAACTTCCTATCACTGTTTTCAGTGCTTCAGCTCAGGCTGTCTACTGAAGCTGCAGCAGACGTCTGAGTCTTTTTTCATTTCATGCGGATTATTTGAATGCTCTAAGAATAAACCGGAAATCAATCTGAAGTAGAGTTTTCTCAAAGCAGACTCCTTATCTCCTCTTCTCATTAAGCTAGCTGACTCAATCACATTTAAATGAAGATTTAGGGCCCGCCTGTTCTCACTGGCTGGACCAGCAAACACACACGATTCATCAGGTTTCAGAGACATTCCCTCCTGTGTAACTGCTGCCCGAGCTTTGCATTGTGAAAGTTTTCTGTTTGAATGACTTATGAGTTTACTAATTCGTTTAGAGAAGCTAGTATTTATCTACTGCAGCTCATCATTTACACATGCAGCAACCCAACTACAAACGCTGCAAAAAGGGAGTATTGTGCTGTTTTTATTGCTTTATCATCCCTGTGGTACCTGTTGTAGCTTTACATGATTCACAGCTTCAAAAATCCCTATCCCTAACACTTTGCTTTATTTTCTGTCTCCTTAAAGGCAAAAAATACACCAGATTTGTCTCCAGTCCAGCTCTGCTCCGTCACGGCACCAGATCTAATTAGTTTCTATTCAAGTTAATGTGTCAACTCATACTGGATCTGCTTCGTTATGGTCCGGCTGTGTCTCTACTTTGGCAAGTCACAGCAGATACGCAAGCCTCCTATTTTTGTCCGAGCAGTGACACATCAAATTACAAAAAGTAGATCAAGCAGGACATCAAGTTGTGCACAGAAATTACTAAAAAAAGCCCAGTGACTTTTAAAATAAAACAAACCGTTTCAAAACCAGATCATATTTAACTTGACTGTAACAACAAACCGAGAAAAAAACGCAGCCAGGCCAGGAGTCAGCGGGTCTGAGGTTTTACAGCCTAACATGAATGAAGAGAGGAACTCCTCGGCCTCCGTCTCATGCTGTCAGGTAGTCCTGCTACATGCTGACTGAACGCGCAGCTGGTGTGAGTTGACGGGTGAGATAACACACAACAGAGCAGAGGCAGACCGAAGATGCATCTGGTGTATTTTTGGCGTAAGACTCCTCGCTCCACAACCCATGTCTCCTCTGATTGGCCAGCTCTCTGAAAGTCTGTGGGGGGCAGAGCTATGAGCAGACCTTGGTGTTTCCAATATGTGATTTTTTTTTTTTTTTTTTTTTTTTTTTTTTTTTTTTTTTTTTTTTTTTTTTTTTTTTTTATATTGGCCCGTTTTGATCCGTTCACAGACAGATTCATGGATTTCTACAACATATACATGGGGGTTAAAAATGTAGTGCATGTTGTTCCTCCATCTGGCTTCATTACACAGCCTTCTTAATTATTTCTTGGCTGTGATAAATACTCAACTCTGATTGGTCAAATACCGTCATAAATTATTCGAATTAGCAAGAGTAACGCCAGGGAAATCACACACGTCATATCAAATCAAAAACAGGACATGAATAAAGTCTAAGTTTTCAGCACTTCCTAAGCACTGTAGCAAAAATGAAAGATCTTTTGGTCGCGTTGGTAAACAACATGGATGATATCTGTATACTCTCACTGTATCTGGAGAGTAAACACGTCAGCTTTGGTAGGTTAACAGCAGACCCCTCAATGACAGAGAAAAGAAGAGGAGAGTAGAAAAACAGCACAAGAAGTAGGTGATGTTTAAACACCACAAGGAGCTGAGTCAAAGAGATGTCGACCAAATTGAAGAAAACAGACTTAATGCCCCCAAACCACAACGTGGACTTTGGCAGTTACATGACTGGCTGACCTGCTTTAGAGTGTACATTCAAGTGAAGTGAAAGATAGGAGCAAGCTTCCTACGTAGGCACTTTAGCATGTATGTTCTCTAGTGGCAGTGCAACATATTCCTCATAATGAGACAAACTGCAACCAACCATGCTCTTGGTTTGTCAGGCTAAACGACATTGCTCCAGCTAAACACAGTATGTGCATGCTAATCTGGTCACACTGAAAGATGCTAACATGCTAATGTTGCACTGATATAATCTGCTCTGATACAAAAGAAGAGGAGGGCTGTAAGGATTTGTTGCACATTTTGAATCATAAACATTAATATTTGTGTTTGATGGAAAAAAAAAAACCTCTCCTCTAAAAGATTGTCTGTAAAACATTTCGGGCTGCCAGTGCAGTCGTTTTCTCTTCATATCATTGCAGGGCAGTGTGAGGGGAACAGTTTTTCTATTAAGTGCCGCTGGCTAAACTGCAGTGTTTCATACCTTTCTTTCATATATCCTGTTAATGTCAGCACTGCTCTGGGACCCCGTGTTGGAATAGTAGCTGTAAGCCAAGTCCAAGTCTTTTGGGAATCCATCAATCCCCTGAGAGTGCTTGTACCCAGCATGCATCAGGGCAAACCTGTCATCACCTGCTGCACCAATGAGACTGTAAACATGACCCTGAAACACAAAGAAATCAATATTATCTATCATCCTTTACAAAGCGGAGTAACATGTGTGAAGATAGCAATTAGCGTGGTTTGTGTCTTCATTGATTTAAAGAACGCTCACAGATGAGCTCTGACAAACGAGGCTGCTGCTCTCGTTCTATGTGACACATGATTTAAGCCATAACATCACATTTAATTCTGACCAATAAGTGCCAGAACCATCCTGTGACACATTTTTTGTGATTGAAGCATCAATTTATCTTCTGTAAATCAGTCAGAACCCAAAGCCTTCTTCTCCTTTTGCCTTCATATTGCTGCACCTAAGAACCACACACTCAATCCATCAAGGTAAAGGAAAGCATTGACTTAACCTGTTGTTGATCGACTGAGTTTCCAAGCCCTGAGAGGTGGATGGTGGCCAGCAGGAGAGAAGCTCTGTGATTTCCAAGGCAGGAGGCTTCTCGTAGAAGAGTTGTTGAATTAAAAGTGATTGTATTGTTTGTCTGGTTCCTGGTAAACACTGTTTTCACTGAATACTCAAACAAAGCACTCCTGAGGTTTTTCATACTCAGAGAACCTGCAGAGAATAAAACACAGAAACCATCACAGAAAGTTTCACACAGAAGCGTTAATAATGTAATGACGGCTGTGAGTCTGATGAGTTATTCGAATGTGGTCACCTCGTCTCGTTTTCGTCCCTTCACCTTTTAGGAAATGAAAAAGATTGCTGTATTTGAGTTGTTTTTCCACAGTCCATGTTTGGTTGCAGATTTTCTTTCCAGCTTGATGCCACGGCCTGATGAAGGGAGTTTTACCTCACATTGGAAAGAAAATCACATTACTTTCCTCTCACCAAATAAGCACGCATTACAAAACCAGTCTCCAGATGAGGTGGACAAAGTCAGCTGGTTTACAAAGTGAAGGGAAAAACAAGATTTTTGGCTCTGCAATCTCTCTAAGTGCCAGAGAAGTGTAACTCTATTCGTTCAAATTAAAAAAAAAAAAAAGTTAAGTGTTTCCCCCGAGTCTTCTTCAAGTCTTCTGCACTTGAGCAGGATGTCTTTTAAACTGCAGATAAAGTGTAGTTTGTTTCGGGACTACAGACATGGAGGGAGTCTCTGCGACGTTTCTGTTTCTGAAGCAGAATTTTAAAGCTCATTGTCGTCTGTGCCATTTATGAAACGTTGACTCAACATAACCTCTGTGGAGTTATCGTGGAGTGATAGTAAAATGAACTTTTCAGACTAAAACAGTTTTTGTACCAGGCTGTAAACATGTTTACTTATACTGTAAAGATTGGCTTTCTTTTTTTTGACTGCTGTGTCTGTGGTTTCCAGTACTTTTAGAACCCAGCCTCAAGTGGACATACAAGGAACTGCAGTTTTTAGCTCTTTTGCATTGGCTTCTACTGCACTAGCTGCTACCAGGAATGGACTTTTGAAGCCCTCTGATACTGATACTTTTAAAGTGTGACTACAAATGTGATGGTACCAACGGGACATTAATAAACATACAGAGAAAACACGACAAATAAATGAAACAAGAAGGTTTGTTCAGATTAACTGCTAAAGAAATCCCATCATGAAGCGGAGGACTTTGTTACTGTGTTCAATTCAGTTGAGAAAACATTTTCTCTGTCTTATTTAACAATTGGCTTCCTCACTGATCTTCCAGGTGTGTAAGATGCTTGATTCTATCCCATGGCAACTGCTTGACAACAGCTATTAACAGTCACTTACATGAGCCATGCCCAGGGCAGACTGATCACACCTCACGTTAAATCAACCCCTTAAAAAGATTTCCAGCACATTTCGCTTCTGCTCAAGCATTAGCGTCGGTTAGCATGCTTATTTAGCAGGCTGAATGACATGGATGTTTTTATGCTACCATAAAATAAAGAGGAGAATGAGGACAGTTTAATGTTAGCTTGACCACAGCAGGCAGATAAGAATCCTTCACAGTGGAACGCTAACTGGGACTACTTTTTGAAAAAAAGAGAAAAAAAACTGTGTTTAAAATTTATTTTAAATCAGTAAATTTTTTTTTTTTCTTTTTGCATTTTTTACACGATCCCTTACATAATGAAAAGAGTCTTTGTGTTAAACTGAATATTTACTTTGCTTTTTTAAAATTAACAGACACTGACACAAGCACCTCATATCTCTCTTGTCTCCGCTCTGTCCTCTCTCTCCTTTCTCTCCTCTCTGTCCTCTCTGTCCTCCCTCTCCTCTCTTTCGGCTGTTTGCACACAGGTAGGTGAGGAGGTGATGTAGAGGAGAAGGAAGTGCAGAAACCATCCCTGGGAACTGTTTCTCGCAGCTTGTGATGAGGAGTGTAGGGTGCTATCTCCTTATCTTACTTGCCTGACATGATTTTTCTTTTTGTCAACATGTTTTAGGTGTTACTTTTATTTGTTGTGTTAGTTTGAACTGGAAGCTACCAGTTGTCTAGATATTGCTCCTTTTTTTTTTATCTAGTTTTTGGTTCTTGGTTTGGAGGGAGGTGCTGGGTTTCTTCATTCATTTTGTCTATAGTCTGCAGTCCCTTTTGTTCTCCCCTTTTTTGTCTTGAATTTAAAAATTTTGAAGGTTTACTTTGTTGAAATAAAGCTGAGGGTTTAGAGCATGTTGCATCACTTTTCACATGTAGGTCTCTGCTTTCAAGCCTATTTCCTCTGTGTCAGGGAGGCTGTAACAGACACAGTGCCTCAGATGCACCCCATGGTGATCTAGTGCTTTCACCAAGCGCCTGATTGTCTCTTAAGTCACCCCCTGGCCTGCCTGTATGCTTCTCAGATGCATCATCTTATGTCTCCAAAGCAGTCATGTTAGCTTAACTGATCCTGGAGAATCACTGAAACGTCAGACCAGAACGGGCTTTCTGTCTGAAAAGCTGCAAAGCCCTGAAGTGCCTGTGCAGAATCGACAGAGCAGTAAACAGCTGGGCATGTTTGCTTCCCTGAGAGGTCTAAATGAGAGCTTCCATCAGGACTCTGAGCTACCGGTGTCTTGTTAAATCAGAGGAAACTGCTTTCCTAATGTGAATGCACTCCTGTAGAAATACATTTTAAATGAAAATAAAAGACAAAAAAAAAATCATTGTTACATAAATATTACAAAATAGACCAAAAATAAATCAAATCTCTTTCATACATGAACTCAATTCTCAGGAGCTCTGCACCCTACATTTTCCAAAGCTGCTCATTCACCCTCACAGCATGAAGTCCTATTAAACAAGGTCAATGTGGGCTGGGGGAGATGAGTGTGGGGAGGTGAGACATGGCATAAAAGCACACTATAAAAAACACGGTGTAATGTTTACAACATGATGGAAGATGACTGAACAGAGACCTGTACATGTGATGACAGTCTTTGCATTTGTTACATGTAAACAGGCTGCGACTTATGTGTTCTATTATTATTATTATTATTATTATTATTATTATTATTATTATTATTACACAAGGTTAGAGAACTCAGAAAAGATCTTGAGGAGCATTTCTGTTGTTCATTTTTTCACTTTTCAACATCTCACCTCTCCTAAGCGATGGTTTCGGTTGACTCTTCGTTACTTCTCGAAGGAAAGCTTTAGTAAATCTTCTCATTTCCTGACACTCCTGATGAGTCTTGTCCAGTTCCTCTAACGTTGCTCTGGGTTGAAGATGATTTTCCACCTGAAGTTAAGGTTTAAGTGTGTGTGTGTTAAAACACTGCACGTAATAGTCGAACCAAACAAAGCCAAAGCCAAACAAATGTCAGATCTGGTTAGAAAACAGACTCTTCTCACCACTTCAGTCCCTAAGCGATAGTATCTGACAGGCCCGTAGTAGCCATGGATGCCCTGCATGTACCTCCCTCCTCCGATCACAAAGTATCCATCAGTGTCATTGAAAAGGACTCCAGTCTTAAACCTGTGAGAGACATAAAAGCAGCTCTCATTATCACTGTGGATGTCCCTGTTTTAGTGCAGTGACCACACTAATGGGAGCTTTGTGAGGGCAGCACTTGTGTTTGCTTTTAAATGAGAAAAAAAAACGACTGCAAAAAGAAAAAAAAAAAAAAAAAAAAAAAAAAAAACCTCCTCACGTCTTACTCATAATGGAAGTTGTGTCTGTTATGATCCCATCTAGCATTCAGCAGCACCTGAAAGTCAGACATAATAAAGCATGAGATCATGACACGGTGAAAAATAAAAACTCTCTCAGCTGTGAACGTCTCCAAACTGCAGAAAAACAGAGCAATCACCCAGAATTTCCCAGCTGGAAACCATCTGAAAGCTGTTCAAACACTGCAAAGAAAGACACCGAGCCCATCAGAGAGGAGAGGAGGACTGGAGGGTGAAGTCCAGATCACCTTTTTTTTTTAATGCCTGCTCCTTATCCCACCTCCCAGATAAAACATGTTGAAGTTTTATACCTTTGAGTCTTTAATGTAACAGTCTAATCTAATCCACTTCCTCAGAGGCATCACCATGACGGCTCGGAAAGCGTCATCTTCTCCGGTTGTCGTACGGGCCTGAATCATAATGTCTCCTACACGGGAGATATGACAGTCATATATTTCACTGCAGAGCTCTTTATTAATACAGACCACAGTCTGTTCAACAGCCTCGCAAAACACACATCATCACTTACAATCATCCCATGATACCTCAATCCAATTCCCTCAGCTCATATCAGGTGTATCCACAAGCTGCTGTGACCCACCTGTGTCTGTGAGCAGCATCAAAATGGAGGTGAATGAATTCCTCTCATCGACGTGATGGATGATCCCACAGAGCTTTGTGGGACACCATTTCAGCAGGTAGATCCACACGGATAAGGTGACACTAAAAGCAAGCACGGAGACATGATTTGACAAATCATTTCTTCTTCCGCTGAAGCGTGAGGTTATATTTTAAACGCAGCGCTATCTGCTAAAATGCCTGACCTCTCTGTCTTCCTTTGACCGTAAATAAAAGCTCAATATGCTCTGCTGAAGAGGCGTCATGATGCTTGAGGAGTCATTCATAATAAAAGTGAAGTAAAGTGCAGTTTGTTAGAGCAGCTGAGAGGAAACAATCACTGACCTGTGGCCCATCAATCCGCTGATATCAACACAAACCACCTGTGTTATACACTGAAGCGGCTTCTTCCAGCTGAAAACCAGCCAAATTTAGGAACAGAAAGGAGATGAAGAGATTCATCATCTACACCGAACTCATTCAGTTTGATAAATCTCTTTAAAGAACCTTAATAAATCCTCAACACTGAGAAAATCCAGCCTAAAAGCTAAGGAGGAGAAGCGGTAAAATGGAGAAAAACTTTTCTTAAGACAGAAATATTTGCCATACAGAATGAGAAAAACATCGCTTGCTGAGATTTTTATAACAAATTAAAATATTTAGTGTGAAAAGTCCCAGTGATGTCTTGAAAGCAGAGTCTCCAGACTTAAAACAAGCCCGTCTATGTGACACAAAAACAAGAATTCATTATCATGTTCTCAGTCTGAAGGAAAATGTGCCTAAAAAGGGCGTCTGAAGCTTTCCCAGAGTTGTAAGATAGATATAAAGTAAGAGTGCTGGATGTTCACACTAGATGTGTGCAGACAAACTGCTAAACTGCTACACATTCTTTTCTAGTAGAAATCCCCAATTCTGTCTGTAAGCTGCTCGGAACAGTTCATTCTAAAAATAGAATGAGATCTTCAGGAGATTTAAACGAAATTTGCTGAAATGATGATGTCATCACATAAGGACGTCCTAACTGGTCCATGGTGTGTTGGATGGACGGCCTCAAACATCTAAGTCTGCCCATAGGTCTTCCCCTGCAGCCTCCAGAAGGCTGGCCAATCAGAAAGAAGGGGGTTTAAAGGAATGGGGAGTCTTAAAGAGACAGCAGGTGAAACAAAGCGTTTCAAACAGAGGTGGAAAAAAAGGGTTTTATAAAAAAAAAAAAAACAGAAAGATACTTTTTTTTAAAGCTGTGAATCATGTAAAGCTACTGTGGAGATACCAGAGGGACAGTATTAGGATTTAAAAAAAAGAACCATACCTGTCTTTAAATTTGTAATCAGTGCATAAGTCCCTTCAAATCAGAAGGTAAAAAACATACTGTGCCATTTGATTAGCTTTAATATTTTCCTCCAGTAGTCACACTGAAGAAATGGCCCATCAGGCTTTGCATCACACTGAATGACTGTTGTCTTGTGATTAATATTTTTCGTCCACTGGCCTTTTTACACTTTGTGACTTTGCTCTGTGAAAGGTGATATGACAAATAAACGTTACTCAGAAGTATGACGTCACTGAGCTTATACGTCCATACCGTTGCCTGGAATGCCTGATGCCTGAAATTCTGACTTTGAGAAAGTTTAGTTCTTATCTGAGGTGATCAGAGAGCTTTTTAAAACTTGTGATTTCAATTTTAGATGAAGAACTTACCAACTAAGATAAAAAGATATCTCTTCTGATGAAAATAAGGATGAACTGACTAAATTAGAAGAAAAAAAAAATCCCCCAAATGCATCTAAAATACCACCTTTTTGATGTGACAGTGTTTACAAACAGTCCAAAAAGCTGCTGCGGGGCACCTGACTCACTTGTCTCATACTCACTTTTAATGTCAGGACTTTAAAATCTGCCCTTAGAGATAACTGCATGACTGCATCATGTACCTCCTGTAATCCAGCACCATGGCACACGATCTAAGGTCTTTCACTATATCTACCTTTATAACTGACTCTCAATTAACTGGCAACCTCCAGGGTTGAAGGCAGGAAGTAACAGGAAACGGCTCTTTGTCAGCCGTTGAAAGTAGATAAATTAAAGTGAATAAAAAATAAGAGTGCTCCTTTCGAACACACCAGAGGTTAACACGTCTCCCAACCTGTAGCTTTTTTTAGTCTGATAAATACAACTTCATTAAGCTGCTACAAGAAGAACCTTGTTCTGAGTCAGCTCTGCAAAACCTCTGATCTCATTAAGTGTCCTCGTTTAATTTCAGCAAAATATCTCATTTCACCAAACATACACCTTATAACAGCTCATAGCAGATTTTGATAGTTTTAAATAATGTAAAGCCTGTATTCTAATGCAAATACATCAAAGAATGTAACAGATATACCTGAAAAAACTGTTGATGTTTAAAAAAGCAGCTCTTTTTTTAAATTTGATGCCAATAACGTGTTTCAATAAAGTTGTGACAGGGACGACAAAACACTGTAAAAATAACTGGAGAGACTGGAGATATATCCAAGTCACATGATTGGGTATATAAAGGACACTCCAAAGCACCTGAGTCTCTGAGAAGTAAAGATGAGGCTTTGTGAGGAAATAGTTCAACAGTGTCATAAAATGTTCCTCAGTGTAAAAATGCAAAAACTGGATTTTAGGATATACAGAACATAATGTCATTAAATTCTAGAGAAATCAATGGGCAAGGGCAAGAAGCACTCTGTAGTGGAAATCACTGCATGGACTTAATTTAACTTGCAAACCATCTGACTGTGGAAACACCTTTTACTGCCCATCTATACACATATGTTAAAACTGTACCATGCAGGGGAAAACAATTTATAATCATGATCCAGAAATGCAGGCAGCTTCTCATTTAAGATGAAGGCAGACTGAGGCAGAGTATTTAAGAAAAAAGGGAACCCATACTTCGACAATCTTTCTGGAATCATAAACCTAACGTCCTCGGCTCTGTTGTCAGTACATAATTTGACAGCAGCATCCATGATGGTATGGGGACGCATGAGTCGCATGAAGTAAGCGTACAGAAATACATTTCTAATCAAACAGTAAAAAAAAAAAAAATTGGAAAGATTGACATTTTATGGCTGTGAAGAACTTTTGTTAAATATGTATGTATGTATATGTATATAATATATGTATATAATATATGTATAACATATGTAACTCTCCTTATAAAGGTTCAGCCAGGGAGATAATTTTGATACGTTGGTTTCTGTAAGCGTTATTCACCAGCTCACTGTCAACGACCAAAACTGAAAAAGGAAGACTGCAACACCGAAAGTGCTTAATGTGTTGTTTGTCTTTAAAACAGCTGTCCACACACTGGATGACCTCTCTGTGTCTTCAAAGTAGGCTGTAAAAGCCATGAGCTTATTGTCTCCATGAGATCCTTCCTTCTGTTTCTGAGCATTAGCTTCAAAGTTTGATGACTGCAATTGCTTTGTTGGAAACGCTAACTCAACCTCACTTTTGATTTGACCTACAGATAAAGGGGTGGAGGCTCTCAGCCGTCCTGCAAGCAACACATCCACCTGTCTGTCAACTCCACTGCACCCTTGTGTACACACATTTTGTTAGCCTAATAGCATAATAGCCTAAGCCATATCTCATATACATTGAAATTATTTTGGGAGGCTCGTAGCACAAATACCTTTGTCAAAGAAATTTAAATACAATAAATTAAATAGGTTAACAATGATACTATAAATAACATAAACATAATATCATAAGTAGAATTAAAAAAATAACAAATACACATAAAACTTTAAAAAATAACTTGTAGTCTCTTGCTGACATGGTGCATTTCAGCATTGGATTCATTTTTTAACACTGGCAGTTCCTGCTTCATCTTCAGCAAATTATTTTGAGGTTTGAAAGCACTATTCTGTCAGACAAACACTCATGTGGGATCTGACATTTTAAGTTTCCAGCTTGTGTCCCATGTCTGTTCCCATACATATTTAATTCAGTTTTGTCTTTGTTGTATTCTTTTGGTTCGTTCTTCCTCAGTCTGATTTCTTTTATTCTACTTTATGACAGTGAAAGGTGAAATATGAATAAACTTTGCTTTCTTACTTCAGATGCAGGATGTTGTGGCTGACATGATTTACTGTGCACCTTTAATGTCCAGTAACTCAGCTGTTCTTAAATATTTGACACAACATTTGGGTGTAGTTTAACTTCATACAGAAGAGGAAGCAGCTAAAATGAGCTGAATTTAGCAGTGAGTGTGTGAAGCGCAACCTGGGCTTTGTCACAGCATGACGCCGCTTTCTCTCCAGGGAACTGTGGATGAAAGGATGGAACCTGCGGATGACTCCAAAGTACTCACCGGTGCTCGCCAGGGGGAAAGTTAGCATATCGACAGTGTCTGTGCAAACAAGCAAACAGCCGGAGATGAAAAAAGTTTCTCTCAAATGAGATGAGACTTTGATAACGAGGAATAAGTGATTAATGTTCTGACCTGACTCATGTTGACACTGATGGATTCTGTTTCTGCTCATCTGCCACATCAGGTGAGCCGACCATGAAGGACACTCAGTGGGAGGCTTGGCTGGACGCTTTGAGAGCGGCGTTAACTTCAGCGTTTTGTAAACTCTCAACATGGAGCCCTGGTATGTTCCAGCTTTACTGCTGTCATTAAGATGGTCCAACCAAGCGCGAACAGTCACATTCTGTGCGTCTAAAACTCGCCTGTTGAAAAAGTCCTGTTGATATAAAATGGACGGAGGCAGTCTGAGGAGCACCCGGTGGATCCTGTAGACTCTGGGTGCACTGCTGATCCATTTTGTCCTAAAAACGACTAAATCTGTCTTCCTTAATGTGGACACCACCACCTCCACTGTGAGCTGACATGGCCTGGAGCACTGATAGCGCACACGGACCACTGAGCCATCCACCACTCTGTCAGGAGCTGAGTGAAACTCTATGAAATTGTCAGGCTGGCTCTCAGCAGGCTGGGCTGAAGGGGTGGAAATGGTTTGTGACAAACAGTGTCCCTGGGTGAAGAGAGAGATAAGGAAATAAATAAAGTGGAAGTACAGGAAAAGGCTCTAACGTGGTCGTTTTTCGGACAGAATTGGACAGAAAACATGGATATGCTGTGAGGGGATGTTTACAGAAGGTACTGGCTCACCTAAACATTCATTTACTGATTTATTTTTATGCCTGAAGCAACAAAAATAAGTTTTAAACATCACGTATCAGCATCTTGCATCTTTTAGGAACCATCTCATCCACTGGCTGTGGTTTCACATTGATAAGCTCAGAGAGGAAGCTGTTAGATGCTCTTCAGATGAGATGAAAAAACCAGCTAGAGGTAAAAATGCCAAACTAATGAGTCTGTAAACATGCCAGAAGTCTCTGGAAACAGAGACTAGGAAGTGTATCCTCTGGCCAAAATGATCAGCCTTCATTGGCCTAACACAGATAAACAGTGTTTGTACCAGGAAAATGTTTATGTTTTATGATTTGTTTTCATAGACAAACAGAGCAGAGAGCACCATGACTGTTGTGTACAGTACTCCCTGTCTGCAGCACCAAAATCAGAGCATCACATTTGTGCAGACTTTGATCTCTATTTACAGTTTCAGGATAGAGAATACAGGTTTTGGTTGTGTATTGTTAACCAGCGTTTCAGGAGGCAGGAAAACAATCTACATGGAGAGTGAAGAGGCAGAACATAATCCACCATAATGTAATCTCAGAACCCATCAGTAGTGATCCCTGGACAATCCAGCTTTTCTTACTGTCTATAAATAGGTATATGCATACAAGTGCACCTAATAATCCCCTCTCTGATGTTGTTTCTCAACACCAACCCTGCTATTGTGGGTTTTTTTTTTTTCAATTGATGGACAGACTGTAACAGGAGCAACACAAAGAAATGGGAGTCCTCAGTCACAAACTACTGGCTGCACCAGAACCCCAAAATGTAGCCCGTTACTTCCACAGTCCACATAGTCTTCAAATGAAGTCTTCAAATGAAGACTATGAAGGTGGTTTTCTAAATTGAGCAGACGTTTCGCTGCACAGGCAGACTTCATTAAGATGTTGCACAATCTGTTATTTGTTCAAGAAATCAGCTTGTACAGAACCAGAGGCAAACCAGAGCACATTCAAGGAAGATGCTCATAGAATGTGATTTTGGAAGCTGGGAAATCTTTTAATCTAGATCATATTTTTCAGCTCATGGTCCACAAAACATTAGTGCACCAGTGACTCCCTGGGAATATTCAAATAGGCCATCAAAAAACACACTAACTAACTAATGAACGAACAAACAGAACGGACGGACGAATGGACAGACTAACTAACTCATTAGCTAACTAATAACTAAGCAATAACTAACTAACTAACTAACTAAATAACTAAATAACTAAATAAATAAATAAATAAATAAACAAATAAATAAATAAATAAATAAATGGTTACTTCTAAATGCTTCTTCTTGTATGCGTGGTCAGGTCAGATTTTCCTAGGAGAACAAGGATCCATTTACTGTACAATGATGTCGAAGGTCCCTTTAAAAGCACTGAGCAAAGTTTGCTTGTTGCCATTTTTCAATAAATAAATTACCTCGTCACTTTGCATCCTGGGAAAAGTTGTCTTAAACAAAGAAAAGTAGTGTTAAAAAGAAGATCAGCTCTCCATCTATGTTTGCTTCTAAACAAACATGCCTTGGCAAGAGCCACGTCCTCATGACAGTGGTTATGGTTCTCATGGAAGAAAAAAAATCTTTATCCCAGAAAAATACTACAGATTCCTATGTGCACATATTGCTGTGATTTCTAAATCAATCTGCTGCTACTGACAGTGGCAGTGGACAGCTACCGTAAAACAAAGACATTTGGATAAAAAAAAATGTCCTGTTTGCATGGTTTTATGTAAAATTTAACCCACTTTTGTAATTTATTTATTTAATTATTTACAAAAATGGATGAAATATGCAATTATACATATTTTCTGATTTTGAAGGAATTTTGTAAACCCTTCAGTGTTTCATAGGTCCCACCTTGAGAACCAGGGATTTATAATTCATCAGAATCTGTTAGGATAAATGTAAAAGAAAACATCCTTAGACGTAATTTCCCTTTCAGTATAGTCAGGATTTAAAAGATTTGTTAGAGGAGAGGTTTTCAGACTGGGGGGGTTTAGTTTCGCAAAGATACCCTACCCTGAGCTTTCTTTATGACTTATTAGAGTACATGCGGTGGTTAAGCCTTTAAACCCTAAAGTGCCCCAATTGAGGGACTTTGACAAATTTTACAAGTGTTCCCTTTAATATTATACCAGAATAATTCAAATAGTCCTTGTAGATGCAGAGATATACTCTTTTCATTTGGGTATGTCATTTTTCAAGCAGAGACCCAAAAATGAGGCCGGTGCTTAAAGTGTTAAGAGTCCTTGATGGGCAGATCATCAGGTTGTGTTGATAAACAGGTGTCATGTAACACACACTAAGCAGCTAGCTAAAATAAACTCTGTGGCTGTTATCACACAAGCTATGAACTTTAAGGAAGAAATTAAGAGATTGAATGACAAATTATTCGGGGCCCAACAGATATATCGGCCAGCCAATCTAATCGGCCAATTACAGCTCTTTGTAAAATAATCCTAATCAGCCGAAGTTTCTGCTGATAATCGGCCGAATTAAACAGTAAAATGTTCTGCCTGTAATTTATATCTTCATTTTTATAAGGATTAAGGGACCAGAAAAGACATTATTTCATTCAATATATATTTTTAAAATGAATCGCAGATTAATCGGTTATCTGCTTTTATTTATTTATTTTTTCTCTCCTGCCAAATATCAAAACAGGCATCGGCCTCAAAAAGTCCATATCGGTCGGGCTTAAATTATTTGAGCAAGAAGCTCACTCAGCTCAGCATACTTACTCTTTGTCACTTAAACCTGTAATGACTGAATTGTTCTGATATTATGGGGTGTTGTGAAAACCTTGAGCTCGTCATGGACAATCAGTGATGTCTTCTTACATATAACCAAACATTTGCTCGGTGTATTTGTTGTGACATCATCTCCTCTAAGGTGAAAAGTCTGCCTCTTGAGCCGCTTGATGCTCTGCAGTCTTCCCCTCTAATTATTCTGCTGAGCACATATTGTACAACGAGCTGTCAGAGTGAAACATGAAAGAGAGTTTCTTACCGACTTGATAGCTGCAGAGAGGAAACATCCCAGAAAGATGAAGCTGAACACTTTCATTTTGTTTTTTTTTTTCTTGCTGAGGTTGATGTACAAAGCCAAAGTATCATATTAATTTTCATTATGAGTCCATTCTGGATGAAGTCAGCTGCGTTTCATGTGTTGACACGTTGCAGTTCACTTCCTAAACAAGGGCAGCTATGTGAGCTCACACCCTGTGTGATGCAGAACTACCTGATATTCTGGTGTTGCAAGTTTAGCCGTTTGCATGAGCTGCTTCTAAAGACCAACTTTCCTTGAAGACACAAGATTGATTCTGTGTCTGTTTGTGTAAACACAACTTTTGACTAATTTTAGTCTTTTTTCTTACAGTCTTGCATCAAAGCTCTGTCTATCTTAATTTGATGTTATCGTGCCAAGGCCTTAGCATCGACCAGCGTCCTCTTTGGCCTCCACCCACGCAGGACTTTGAAGAAATCTGATCTGAAAAACAACCTGATACTGAAGCCAACACTAATTACCCATGAGCCTCTGACTGTTTATGCTTCAAAGTCAACGGAATCAGGCACCAGTTACTGCTGTTGATGGGTTGTTTCAGATGACCACACATAGAGGGACGCCATATTGTGGTGTATATAAAGAGAGATGTCTACTAAGACAGACAGTCTACTAATCTACATCCAACTTTTGATGTCACTCTTTCTGTTAGCACCTGATCAGAGAGGCTTTGTTTTTGTCATCTTGTCCAATGGCTTTACAGGACTTGTGTAATTTTCAGGACATCTTTCTTGACAGTGTTACTACAAAATATTCTTCATTATCAGACGGGAATTTTGTGAGGAATTCGCCTGTTTGCAAAGGAACAAGTCTGTTTGAATTCTACATACCAGTTGTGGCGTACCTGGAAGAGAGTCCGATTCAGTTTGGGCAAATCAGAACCACCCAGAACTCCAGAGACATCTTCTCTGATGAAGCTGTACCTTTCCTCTCCTTACCACCGAGCCTCCCGCTGGCCTCCTCTCAGTCAGTCCCTCTGCCCTTCCCAATGTCTCACGGCACCACAACCCTCGCTTTCAAGTTTCAAGGTGGCGTGCTGGCTGCCGCAGACACTCGTTCCAGTTGCTCCGGGCTTGTTGCATGCCCGGCTGCCCAGAAGATCCTGCCTATTCACAGCCACTTGGTTGGTACTACTTCAGGTACTTCAGCAGACTGCGCTCTTTGGAAGAGGATTCTGGCTCGAGAACTGCGGCTCTACCAACTTCGCTACGGTCGACAGCTTTCCACCAGAGGAGCTGCCAAATTGCTTTCCCACATGCTTCATCCATTTAAGGGGACTGAGCTGTGTGTGGCGGCCACACTGTGTGGGTGGGATGGAGGAGAGGAAGATGGAGGCCATGACCATGAAGGTGAAAAGTCTGATTTTAAAGAGAAGTGGGATCTTGGAAAGTCTGTGGATACAAGTCTTGAAAAGGAAAAGACGAAAACCCAGAGCTGCTCTTCAACAGATGACAGACAGCTGATGAGTTTCTCTGGCCCCAGTGTGGTGTATGTGTGCAGCGATGGTACTCGTCTGCATGGATCTCTCTTCTCTGTAGGCTCAGGATCACCTTACGCTTACTCCATTTTGGACCAAGGGGTACACTGGGGGCTGACGTTGGACGAGGCCACATCAATCGCAAGAGAGGCTGTATTCAGAGCAACGCATAGGGACGCATACTCAGGAAACTGTGTAGACATCTATCACGTCTCTTCAAAAGGATGGACTCGCAGGAACAGAGAGGATTTAAAAGAGGAGTATTACAGAGAGAAGACAAGACAGGAGAAGAAGAGGCAGAGACAGGAAGTGACTGTGTCAGAGTAGAGACTTGAAACAAATAAAAAATGGCATGAGAAAAGAAAAACAAACATTAGGGAGTATTTTGGAGAGACATGATGGCATCTGTGCAGCAGGTACTGAATTAATGAACAGGGCAGGCGTTTGCATCCTCCAGGCTATTCCTCAGATGATTTGAGCATGCATATCACTCCTCCTAATAAACAGCTGATGCTTTGTTTGCGCTGAAGATAAAATGTATACTCTAACAGCACTCTGCTGACTGCCTTTTTGATTAAGCTGTTTAAACCTAATGAATCATCTCAAGTAGGCTGTGTGAGATAATTATAACCTGCTCCTGCAGGGGCTGGAATCACATACACAACGAGTGAAGTGCTAAAAAGCTTTAATGGTCCAAAAATCTAAACGTCTAGAGTGTAAATGCTTTAATGTTCCGCTGTGTGTAAGGGAGCTCATTTAGGTGGAGCAATAAACAGTAAGGAGCTGAAAACTGATTTGTGTCTGCTGTCAGAAATCCTCTGAAGTTTCTTTGACACTTCAATAAATTAATGAATTTGCTGAACCGGCCCGTTCGTTCTGTGTGAGCAGCCTAGTAGTAAATTAATCACATGAGTAATTATTTAAATGACAAAGGCTGCAAAAGATCTGAGAGCTGAAGGTATGAGGATGTTTGTCCTCTTTCTTACCTCAAATTTAAATTTG
The DNA here is from genome assembly GCA_030710495.1 of Labroides dimidiatus. NCBI lineage: Eukaryota > Metazoa > Chordata > Actinopteri > Labriformes > Labridae > Labroides > Labroides dimidiatus. Next base: position 25,368,685 of record CM061146.1, read on the forward strand.
TACATAACTATGGTGAAGTTTCTGAGTACAAACAGTTGTTATATCACCTTCTTCACAGCCAAGAAACTCTGATTCAAAAGCAGTCTTTCCACACTGGAGAACAGAGGAGTTTCACATCCACCTCTACATCAGGCTGAAAGTTTTACTGTGCTCAAATGCCTGCCCAGACTGAGACAATATTTCTAGAAGCTTCTGTGGATAGTTTTGATATTTTTCTTTGTTTGCATTTCTGTTATCTATCTAAAAAAATTCTCTGTGGACATTAACACTTTTCATATTTTATTTATCATAATGTTCTTACGTTGTGTACGGAGGCTGTCTCAAAAAACCTGCACTGACGATAACTGTCTCTCTAAGGAAATAAAATGTTATTATCTTGCCAAAAAAGAGCATACTGTAACACCATGCAATTAACTGGTTCTTCATAAGGGAGCCTGAGGGTTCTGCACAGGATCTTAGCTGTTCCTAGGAGTGCACACTTCTGGACAGAGATCTCAGATGTTGTTCCTGGCATCTGCTGGAGCCATCCACCCAGCTTGGGTGTTACAGCCCCCAGCGTCCCAATTACAACTGGCACCACTGTTGCCCTCACACCCCACATCTTCTGTAGCCCTTCCTTCAGCCCTCGATATTTCACCAGCTTCTTGTGTTCCTTCTTCCTGATGTTGCTATCGCTCGGTATTGGTACTGCTGTCTTCTGATCCTTATCTACCAGGACTATGTCAGGCTGATTGGCTTGCACCATTTTGTCAGTCTGGATCTGAAAGTCCCACAGGACCTTGGCCCCCTTGTTCTCCACCACCTTAGGAAGTGTCTGCCATCTTGACCCTGGGACCTCCAGTCCATACTCGACACAGATGTTCCTGTACACTATGCCAGCTACCTGGTCATGCCGCTCCATGTATGCCTTGGCTGCTACCATCTTACACCCTGTTGTGATGTGCTGTACCGTCTCAGGGGCTTCTTTACACAGCCTGCATCTGGGGTCCTGCCTGTTGTGGTTGATCCCAGCCTCTACTGATCCTGTGTTGAGGGCCTGATCTTGTGCAGCCATGATTATCAACTCTGTGCTGTCTTCAGTCCAACCTTTTCCAGCCATTGGTACGTTTTCCTGATGTCAGCCACTTCTTCAGTTTGTCGGTGGTACATGCCGTGCAGGGGCTTGTCTTCCCATAATAGACCCTCCAGCTCCTCCTTGTTACTGGGCTTCTGTTGCATGAGGCATTCACTTCACAGGTCACTGGGAGCCATCTTTCTGATGTACTCCTTCAGGCCAGCTGTTTCTTCCTGGATGGTGGTTCTGATGCTCACTAATCCTCCGCCACCCTTAGTGCAGTTTCTTTGTCACTAAAAGAAGTTTCCTTCAAGGATCCTTAGTGCAATATTGTCTGATAATTAGAGCATCTATCTGAATATCAGTGATGAATTAAAATGCACTTTGCACTGGACATTTCCTCCCTAGGACTCCCTCTTTCACAGCTATTGGAACAGCTCCAAAACTTTTGTACCACTTATAAGTTATTTAGACCTCAAACACTGCAGAAGTATGGCTCAGGTTCAAACATGCTAGGATAACTCTCCAGGGTTAGAGTTAATATTGAAAAGATGTATGAGCATAAAAGCGTTTCATGGCTAATGCATACAAGATTGCTGCCTGTGTGTATACATGTGTGCTATTAGTATAGAATAAATTACAAGCAGCCTTGCGTGATGTTGCTGAACATATCTCCAGTGCAACACGCGGGAGCTGAGAGTCTTTCTAAACTTACACGAGTGCCACTCTACGACTGACTGCCGCTGTGAGAGGAAGAGGGGAAAGCCTCCCTTCCTCCCCAAACTCATCCATAATTCTCAGCCTCGGAAGTTCATTAATGACAGAATTATTGAGCGAGTAAAAAGAAAGAAAAAAAAACATCAGGAAACCAGTTCAGTGGTCCAGATTTGAAAGTAGAAAACATGCTTGTCAGTAAGAAAGAAAAGCTGTGAAAGCAAGCAAGGACTAAAAAATGTGATTGTTATCAAAGTTTGGCGCCTTGACGAAGAAGAGGCGAGACTCAGTGGGTGTAGGGCTCCCTTTGCTCAACCTCTTCAAAGCCTTTGCTTCAGTTTTTGGATTTTTCTTCTGCTTATATTCAAATCCCACCAAGAGCAAAGCAAACTGCACTGGTTTTGACCAAGAAGTGAAATGTCATATCAGTGGATCTGTGGTGTTTTTCATTTCTCTTGAAAAATGTTGAAATGCGAACCCAAAGCTTGGAATTTGCTAAATACTGTTTGACAGCCTCTTTTCACAGCCGGAGCACAGAACATGTTTTCGCTGGTAAGTCTGTCCCCGGCTTCACTCACATCCTGATGTTCGGATTGATCACAGCTTGGCTCTGCTTTTTGCTTGCACAGTAGGTTTGGCATTAATAAACCTCCGTATCCAGCTGTGAACTAGCAAGCTGGGGAGTGACCTTGGGATTGCATGCTTGCTTTCTAGTCATATCGGTAAACATTTTCACCCAGACACTTGTTAAAAATCACTCTCTTGTTTATGAGTCAGACAGCAGAACTCACAAATGATCAAGAACTGCGATGTGCAAAGCAAAGCTGCTTCTCACTTTTTAATGTCTGGAGATCCTCTGAAGAGCTGACACTCTGCTGGAACTACTTTTGCTTTCAAACATCAAATTCTTTTGTTTTCCTTCAGATGAAGAAAACATCCAAAAAAAAAGAAGTTCTGCCGGAAACAAACACATTATTCCAGGTGGGATGGGCTGTAATATGTTGAAATGTAAAAATATCACATTATAGCACTTCTGAAAGGAAATCTCATGTCACCCTGGATCCAAACAGCATCTTTATGACGTTAAACTATACACAAAGTATGAAACAAGGTTTTGTCACATATTCAGCCTTTAAAACTTTGATAATAAGCAGAAAGAGATAAAGCTTTGTGTGACTTTTCTTTTGACTGGAACACATTAACTGAGAGGAGTAAAGATGTAACCTGCTCTCACAGTAGTGCACACTTGTTGTGGGTGTAAGTAAACGAATACAGATCTTATTTTAGAACTATTTTTCTTTGTTAAAGTTTGTTTCCAGGATGTAGAGTGATGAAGCAATGTACTGATGTGTAACTACGTCAAACTGTAACATAACATCTAAACTCTGATTTATTATGAAGGAGTTCTTGAGTGCCTGAAGTCCTTGTCAGTTCTGTGTCTGTGTCTCTCAGTGTCTACATCTCTCTGTCTCTATCTCTCTTTTTCTCCTTCTTTTTCCCTCTCTCTTTGCCCCCATCTTTCTCTAATCCCAACACAGTCTCCTCAGGTGTCTGTCTAACATGAGTCTGGTTCTGTCCGAGGTTTCTGCCCGTTAAAGGGAAGTTTTTCCTCTCCATTGTAACAGGCTAAATGTTGCAAAGGTCTGAACTCATGGTGGGTTAAGATGAGATCAGACTTCTTATCTTGTCTTGATGTTGGCTCTCTGTTAATAAAATTTATCATAATTTACAGGTTTATTTATCATTTACACACTTTTAGAAAGTGTCTTGAGCTAATGGAGCGACGCCTGCGAGCTAGTTCAGGCAGACAACTCGAGCTGAGCTGTTACTCACGTCACATGTCCCACTCGTCATAACCTTCTTCCAATCATGTTCTCTGCCTCTCAATTCTGCGGTCTATTTAAACTGGGGAAAATCTCCCATCTCTCCCTCTGCCTTTCAATGCCGCTGTTGCCCTGCATTGTGTTGCTGCATGTTCTTTTGCCCCCACCACCACCCCAGCATCCACCTGCAGGCTCCGAGGGGGTTATGTTCTGTATGTTTTACTCATCACTCCGTAATGTTACCTTGTAAACCTTTCTGCAAGGAGTGATGAGATCGGAGCCTGGCGCCAAACATGAAAATATATTTGCTGTTGCAATAAACCATTTAAAACGTGAGTTGACTGACTGAAATGCTTGTTATGAATTGGTGCTATATAAATAAAGATTGATTGATTGATTGACTGATCATCTGAACAGCTGAACAGTTTGATTTCTGACTGACTGACCTGTCTCTACAGGTGAATTATGTCGTATTGGTTTGCAGAGTGTGGCTTTTGTTAGTTGAGCCATCATCACCAGCCTTCAGTCCTCCTTGCAGGTTAATGTCCACATATCTGTGCTGGTTCGAGGGGTTATATGACAGTTTAATCAGACACATCCAACATACTTTATCTCCATTTAGCAGATCAGTATACTGACAAAAAATGTAGAATTACATTATGCCATCTGATATCTGTGTTTGGTTACATCTTGGTAGTAGAGCATTATGGCAGTAGCTGCTGCTGGAGCTAAATCCTCAACTAGTGGCAGGAAGCCTATGGAAATAAAAGCATTCAGAACTTGACTATCATTTGATAGAATAAAGTGCACACAAAACCTGTTTATTAGCGTTAGTTAGCTTACCAAAGGTGAGCAGATGCACAGTTTAACATTATCTGTTACAGCCCCCCAGTGTCATGATGTATGCTCCAATGTCAAAATAAATGTCTGAATAATGTAACCGTGCACACAGTTTAACTTTTTTAACCCTGAAAGAGCAGAGAAGCATTAACATAAATACAAAATATGGTTCAGAGACATTTAGCTCTTTTAGCTTCAACAGAAAATCATATTAATAATTCTGCTCCAGTGTCAGCTATGAGGACAAAACATGTCAAAAGAAAATTAGCTTAAGAATTAAAACTGGTAGCTGATAACTTCATTTTACTTGGTGTGGGTCATAGAGGAGTATCAATATAAAAGTGAAACTGTTTAAAAACTTTTCCTGGTGCCTTTAAGTGATTCAAATTACTGTCAGAAGACATCTTGTTTAAACTTTGTGTCTGAAATCATCTTACACACAAACTCGTGTAAAGAAATGAGATGCTCTGCACTGTCCACAGGGCTGTGAAAATCAGCAGGAACTCAAAGTTCCAAACAGACGCCTCAAAGTGAAAGGGGTCTGACCCGAGTAAATTAGCTCTATGTTCCATTAATGATCATTTTCCAAGCAGAAAAAAAAACAACATAATGCTCCATCTCTTCAACCTGCTGGAGGAAAAAGCCCATCAAATGGGTAATTACAGCCTCGCACTGCAGACATGTTTTTTAACTAATGGTGAAATCTCATCTTTTAATGCATCCTAAAGTAGCAGTAATTTTTATGGTCCGGCTTCTGGATAGAACAGTACAGATGATTATGCAGACTGTCTAAATTTAAGCAGATTATAAAACTCTGTGTTGCTTCAAGTAAAATATACAGCCAACAACTAGAACATATTGAAGGGATTACATTGTACATGATAAAAATAAATGTGATAATTGGAAACCAAAGCTGGATTTCCAAGACTTTTTTTTTTTTATAATTTAAACTGAGATCGCTGTAACTTCTTTTATTTATCAGCATGTGTAGAAGCTGGCGGCTGTGTGGTACTGAGTGGTCTTAGTGAATCCCCAAATAGCAGGCTTTTAGGGTGACTGTATCAGCACAGAGGAGTTCAAAGGCTGAGCACCAGAAAAAGAAAAGTGACGGCTTGTGTCTTTTATTTTTTAAAGCACTTTAGGAATAAAGATAAAAAGAAGTTTGTACTTTCAGGATAATTTTATATTTTATAAAAAAGGCACAAAGTTTTACAGTAGCTGGTCTACATCATGTAGACAATCTTTACAGACATGTCTAATGATATGGCCCAGCAGCAAAAGTTATTTTCAGAATAGTTATTGTAGAAGACAATGCTTTAAGTTATTTCGTGATGATGTCGTAACATAGTTTGTCCAGAGGAGTGCGCTCTAACTCCTTATTCAGTAATCCTCTCAGCACTGTCTGCAGCTCACATCTGAGAGCAGCACAGCAGAGCAGAAGGTTGGTGTTGAAATCAGATTGATATTTGTAACATTAATGAATTCACACATTACTTTTTTCCACAAAATTTGTGCCCAGACCACAAATAATAAATACCTTCATAACACCTTAAACATTATCTCTTCCCTGTCTGTTTCTTTGCTTTATACTGGAAAGCAAAACAAATTAACAGAGACCTGTTTCCACCATTAAAAGGGAATCGGTAGCTTTGAAGATAAGAAATCCCTGTAAGAAATCTTAATTGTGAGGAAAAATGACAAAACTGTGAGGTTTATAATTAATTTATGAGATAAAAGTCACAATTATAACATGAAAAGATTAAAATTACTTTATATTTGCATCTAAAAAATACTTATGACTTGTGACTTATCTTAACATTATGACTTTCTAACACATTAATTTGATTATTTATTTATCACAGTTTAAAAAAATACTGTACTTAATTAATACATAACATCTCACAGTTGTGATTTATTATCTCATTGTTGTAATCTTTGTAATGTTGTATTCTTCTCTTAATTCTGATTGAATATCTCATTATTTAAACTTGTTATGTTAGAAATGACTAAACTCAAACTTAAAGTGTTGTCTGAAATTGAAATGACTGAATAAAAGAAAAAAAGAAGACTGACAAATGTGTTCATAGTTGAATGTTGAATGAAGCAGTGTTGGTACCGTAAAACTTTTTTTTTTTTTTTTTTTTTTTTTTTTTTTTTTGTTAAATTTGGAGCTATATATATTCTTTTTCTTCCCTTGAATCCAGACAGATATCAGTCCTGGAAATCACACATCTGGCTGTAGGTGAAATGTCAGAGAGTAAAAAAAGGAAATGTCAGAGAGAACAAAGTTGAACTTTTAGTTTGAGTGTCAGGCATGAAAAAAAAAGAAAAAAAAAAGAGGAAGGAGTTTTTTGACATTTCAATTTTATTTCCAAACCAAAAATATATTTCCTCACTGCTTTATTTTTCTCACCTGGCACTGAGTCCAACTTTCCTCCTGACATTCAACTTTATACTTGACATTTTGACCTTATTCTAAAAATATAAAACTTCCCTGCTCTGATTTGTTTTTCTGGAAATCTAAAGTAAAAAACCATCTTCCCCTCTCTTTTCTCCCTCATGCTTGGCTGTGAGACTGCTGCAGAGACTGAGACAAAATCAAATGGTCATTCGTCTGTGTGGGCAGACAGTGTTTGTGGTACTCTGGTCCCTGTGTATACTCAAAAATAGAAGGCTTTTATGGGGACTTTCGTCTTTCTGATACTGGTTAAAGACTAATGGAGGGAGGGAGGGAGTGAGAGAGAAAAGAGAGAGAGAGAGAGAGAGAGAGAGAGAGAGAGAGAGAGAGAGAGAGAGAGAGAGAGACTAGGCTGAGTGGACTGAGCACACTGAGCTCAGATGAACCTCGGCATCCTTTCCCACGTTGGATCATTCTGGCTCCGTCAAATCAGAGAGACAGCATCGGAGCAGCTCTGCAAACACAAACACGGTAAGCTTGTTTCTACCCTGCTAACGGACTTTATTTTCCTTCTTCGTTTCCTTTAATGCATCTGTAAGTTTTTCGCTCATCGGTTCACCTACTTTTATATTTCTGAAGCTTTAAATAAAGCGGGTTTTCTTCAACTGTTTCAAACCTCTCGCCTTCTGATGCCACGAGCAGATGTTACCACGCGCGAGCTGTTAAGATGGACTATTACCCGGGATATGAGGGACAGGTTTGGGAAAGCGGACCCTTCTCTGAGTGTGTGAACTGAGCGCCAGGCTCTGACAGATGGTCTGGATAATACCGCCGCGTGCTTCCCGGCTCTTTTTGTGCGTTTGTGTATGCACGCGCGAGCTCCATCAGCGCTCACCTGCCGCGTGCGCTCTCACCAGGGGAGTCTCGCTCGTTAAAAAGATGATCGAGTCTCTGGACTTCAGCTTGCAGCCGGACGCTGTTCTAGGACCGTTACCTGCATTAACATAGTTAGTCTAAGAGTGTAAATCACATTAAGGTGCATCAAGCAGGTCATTTTCCCGCCTTCATCTACCAAGACAAGGTCAGGCTCTGGGCTATTTGGCGTATCTCTACTCGATATGCTAATGAGGTCCAGATGTGAGTGTGCCTGTGTCTCAGGATGATTGTGTTTGTGTCTGTGACCAAAAGGAGAGGAGCAGGAAGTAATCATGTGCTTTCAGATGTGTAATGTCCCTGTGTTTATGTGCAAGAGGTTACCAAACGCCCCCCCCCACATTTCTGTTCTGTATTATGATCCATAAACTATCACATATTCTAAGACAGAGCTGCATCCTGTTATCAAAGATGAAAAGGTTAATTTATTAACAATTTACTGTTAGATACTCCTCATGAATGTGATTGCTACCATGAAAACAAGCAGTGAATCTTAAGGGAGAAAAAAATAAATAAAGAAAGAAAGTGACAGAGCTGTAGTTCAGCTGCCACTTGAGGCTGCTTTCTAATGTAAATCAACCAGCATAGAGCCCAGGGTCAAAATCTCCAACCAGTCCGGCCAGGAGGCTGCAGATGCAGGACCAGATTTCTCAGAAAGTATTCGTTATTCTTTGAAACATCCTCTTAAATCTCAACCCTGGTTTATACTTCTACGTCCAATTAACAGCATACCTACACTGTATGTCTACAAAGCCATATTTTGGACGCAGAAGCCTACGGGTACAGCTTGACATGCACCTCCTTCCAAATGTGACTACACGTCAAGAGGATGGGGTCGTTCTTCCTGCAGTAACAACATTTCCAGAATTGCAAAACATTGGCTGTACACTTTATCTCCTCTGGCAGCTCTCCTTATTCTTTCTTGAAATAGTATCTATATAATATACAACAACATGTATCCGCTTCATTGTAACCAATTGAAAGAGGTGACCTGATGATCATGCAGATCACACTTCCCTGTTTCGGAGGAGTACTGCAGAGCAACATGGGCTGCTCATAACAGTGTTGCCCATTACAGTATTACAGTACATTACAGAGTCATGAGCAGAAGTGTAAACTGGGCTTTAGTTTTAACCCAAGCTTAACCCTAATTGTCACAATAACCTTAGGGTCTTAGAGATGAAGTTGTGTTCATGAAACTGCAGCCTCCAGGTTTGTAGACACATAATATGGGCAAGTTTAGCATGCATCTGAGGACCCAGAGGCAGCAGATTCAGGACCACAATTCTTGAACAGCAATTCTAAGACTCTTGGTGTTTGTGAACCACCACCTTGTGTATTGGAAAGCCAAAGACCAAATTTTATGGTCAAGATAGATGGTGAAGAGTAAGTACTAAATGTCCTTACCCATAGTTGCCAACATTTGCGATTTCTGCGGGAGTCTCCCGCTTTATAACATGTTCTCCTGCTGAACTCCCAATCTGTAATTTTTCTCGATTTTCTCCCAATTTTTCACAAAAAAATGGTGTAATCATCAAATTCTCACATTTACAGGGTTCCTGAATGTCTTACAAGTGACATCAGCTACATTAGGGCTGTAGTGATACACTAATTTTACGATATGAAACGATACACGATATTCAGCTCTCAATCACAGACTGTAAAAAAAATTCTCGCTAGGCTCAAACTGAGGTTGCCATAAAAACTGCCCCCTCTGGTGGCTGGCTGCAGTAAAAGGCAAAAACTCCGCCTCTCAATTTATTCCAGATGGGATGTGGTCAAACTTTAAAAAGTCATCACACCTCATAGAACTGTGTCTCACATTCATATGCTGTGGTGATATTTAGATATTATTAGGCTACATTGGGTTCAGGTCCCCTTAATTCTGAAACTTTTCTAATTTATTAGATATTAGAGGTTAAAAACAGTGTTTTACGTCTCATTTAATGATGATTGACAGCTGCCGTTCTTGTGTAGTTTTTTGGGAATAATAATATACATCGGGATGGACAGTCAAGAAGAGATTCGATGGTCTAAATAAAAAAAAACATTTTTTTTTTTATTACCCGTTTCCACTCAGATTTTCCCAGAGTTCCTCGTAAGTCTCTACTGCGCAGACTCTGGCGGCACAATGGCGGCCAATGGCGGCTCCAGAGACGGAGGTTTTTTGGCTTCAAAACTGTACAATGGTAAAAGGCGGAGCCACGCTGTCTGTTCTATATACAGTCTGTGCTCTCAATACGATATATATCACGATATTCAGCCAGTGATACGATTCGATATGATTTGACACACTTACATCATTTTCTGACAGATTTTAAAGAGACTTGGTGACATCTTGTTACTGTTCCATTGACTTGTATTGATTTAATTGCTTGCAAATGCTGGACAAAATGAATCAAAGATGTGGTGAGAAAATTAATTTCCTTTAATTGAAACAGTGCAAACTGTAGCTTACAAGCCTTTGAGAAGTAAATAAGATGCAACAGTAACAATACGCAATAGAGAAAGTGCAGCAAGTGGCCTGTTCTGAACAGTTTCTGAACAGTTTCTGAACAGCGCTGGTCAGGTAAGCTTTGATGTGTGCCTTTGTCTGAGCGTACAGCCAGGGAACACAAACCTTGGTGAGGTGTTCGCGGGTTGGAATGGGATAGCAGGGCTCCATCGTGTCCACCATGTGCCTAAAGCCTGTGACTTCCATCCCTGAATAAGGTCTCAAATCCTGACAAATAAAGTAGGCAATGGTCTCTGTAATCTCCTGCAACCTTGGTGTGGTAGATGGGAACTTGTAGGAACAGCCGCCATGGCTGTCAAGAATGGTTTGTTTTGGGTCACGCCACAGCTTCTTTGGTTATAAGTTAGCATTACCTTGTCCGGGTGGTGATGTTTAAGGTGCGTTCGTAGGTTGGTTGTATTTCCAGTTTCATGTTTGCATGACACAGCTTGCAGACCACCAATTTTTTTTTTTTTTTTATCTAAATCAACTCTCTCCTTCTTTGTTTTAAAATCGAAGTCCTCCCACACATATTCGACGCCATTTTCTTGAATCATCCTCACTCTGAATTCTTCTGTCTAAAGACAGTATCTCGATGGGTCACTTGTTAGAAATGCTCGACAGCGACACCAGCAGCTGGCTGACCATATTGCTTTTCTTGCAAAGTGAATGGGGTGAGGGGGGAGAGGGAGCAGCAAGCAGAGTGCTGGGCACAACAAGGAGACTTAATACACAGATACTCGCGGCTGAAAATCAATACCTTCTGGGGAAAAAAAAAATATCGATTTATATTGCAGAATCAATACAATTGCTCAGCCTTAAACAACATGTTTAAACAGACTGGAGAAGATGGGAGAATTTCATGAATGTCGCTTTGATTCTGGGCATCTTTAAAAATCTGCAGAAAATATACTTTGTTTAGTTAAACTCTGTAAAAAAAAAAAATCTCTGCATTCAGCAAGCTCTGAATAATGGACATACGCCCTGTATTTGCATTTAAATTTTGCCTCAACCCCTAGCATTGTAGGACTTCAAACAGTCGTGATAAATGAGGACACAGTGTGAACAATATTTACGAACATCAAAATTTGTAGATTCTTTGAACATAGTGCCCCCAGCAATGTTTTTCCTATGTTCCTTGGATTTGAGGGTACCTGGAAATGTGTTGTAAACATTATTTCTTTTCTTTTCTTTCTTTTTTTTTTAATAAAATCAGAAAAAATCAATTTTAATTTTTCTTTTTAGATTTTTTAACACGGCATGAAGACAATTGAGTTACATCAGTCTATAGCCATGGCCGTGTTGAATCTAAATCAATCAATCAATCAAGCTTTATTTATGAAGTGCTTTTCATACAAAGAGGTTCAGGATTTCACTCTGCACTCTGCAGAGAAAAATGAGACCACAGAGAGCAAAAATGTGACAGAACCAGAAAACAACCAGAAACTGCTTGGGATCTTGATAATCATGACTAAATGTTGAGGCGCAAGGGGAGGAGTGGATCTCCTGCTTCCTCAAGTGGCAAACATTGGCAGGTGTGTCCTAACCCTAAGCCTAATTGTTGCAACAACACAAGAGTCCAAGAGATACAGTTCCAAAAATGCAGTCCTAAAACTGTAGCCTCCAGCTCTGCAGACATATAATACTGAACTCTGAAGCAAAACTAAACATGTTCATAGCCTGGTACATAACCAGGTTTTTATAGCTTGTTTTTGAATTCATGAATCCCAAACAGTATTTTGCAAAATTATATATTATTAGTGGATTGGTTGTTTTGGATAACAAATGCTGCTGGCTATCTGCAGAGTGCCACTGTAGCATATTCAGTCACTGAACTTCACCTCTGGGCCATGTTTGTGTTGATGATGCTTTTTAGATCATTTTCATGCAAATATCAGACAAAATATCAGCTCACTGTGTGGTTTAAATTATTCACAAAGAATTCCCAGAGTTCTGTGCTTTATTGTGTTTTTCTTGAACCGTGGATCTGTATTTAACATGAGCTCTTCTTAGCAGGTGTCAGTGAGCTCACCATACCTGACTTGTAACCTTTCCAGTGTTTGTCAGGTGATGATTTATCCGTGATAGTCCATGCATATGGACCTAGGTTGCTGTTTAGACCTCTTTTTTCAAGTTTCTCCGTTTCATCTCGTTTTAAGTCACTGGTTATTCTAAAGAAATTGGTCCTGGCATAATGTTAAGTTTGTTTAGTGTTCGTCCACCACCCAGTGACTCTTGTGTTAACATTTTCTGTCATTATTACTCGTTTTCTTTGATAACCATTAAAGACTCCTGCCTCACTGGTCAACAGAGCTGTCAGTCATGCCATCATATCCTGTCTTTTAACGTTAAACAACCTATCAAAAGAACAAAAAAAAAAACTTGACAGAAAAATAAACTATTGAACATGTGTGGGTGTCACAAGAACTGACTACCATGACAGAAACCATGAAGGAGGTTTCATAACCCATACTGCAGCCAGTCCCCCATGGGGACTGAAAGACTCAGTGAATCGTTGGTAGAAAAACAGAACAGCAGGTCTTTAATTTGTCTGAAGTCGTTGAGCTAGATGGCTGATAAATACTTGTGTCTTTGTGTATTCATGAATTTATCAAACTATTCATGTCAATCAGGGACCACAGGATGGAAATGAATGTGAAACAGTCATTTGATTCTTTGCAAATGTCTTCCTGCATCAAATAAATTAACCAAACCCTATTAATTTCCAAGCTGAAATAGTTCTGTAATGGTTCTGGTTTTCATGAAACACTAATGGTTGAAATTTGATATTTTTCTGCTTCCACTGTTCTGTTGTCTTTAGCCAGTCCTGCATGATGGATAACCCTTATATCTGTCTTTTTTGCCACTCTAAAGCAGAACCTGCCAGAGGCAACCATAATACATGAGTGGTGGCAGAGCAGCACTACTTGCTGTGTAGAATGATGTTTGGAGAAGTGAGCAGGAATTGCTGCCTGCTGAGACAAACAGATTTATTTTAGAGTCAACACATTAATGTGTTGGACTGAAACCCTGGATAAAGAATCAGACAAAGAATTTGGGGTGACCCGATGGGTTATCTAAACATCGCTATGGCTGATATTTGCCTTTTTGAAAAACAATGGCTCACCGATGCACCAGTTTCAGTTGCCAGTTGGATGATATCTATGTGTTTAGGTGCATCATTTTATTACTGGTCCACACTTTATTAGGAACACCTGTTTAACTGCTAGTTAATCCAAGTATCTAATCAGCCTAATCAGCAACTCAGTCCACTTAGGCATGTAGACACGGTGAAGATGACCTGCTGATGTTCAAACTGAGGAATTGAACGGCAATTCAAGAGACTTTGAAGGTAGCATGGTTGTTGGTCTTAGTATCCTGTTAGCTAAGAACAGGAAACTGAGACTACATTTCACACGGGCCCACCAAAACCGGACAATAGAAGATTTAAAAACATTTTCTGATCTGATGAGTCTTGATTTTCTGCTCCACATTCTAATGCTCACTTTTTTTATTCAAGTTTCGAACATTTGTTTGAACATGAGGTGAAAAGTTCATGTTTGAAGTCTAATTACCTGTTTGAAATGTTGGCTGCATCCCGGAGATGCAAGCCTACATGACAAAGACTCCTCTGTCAGCAAGCAGACAGCAACCCGCTGCTTTGGTGGAGAAACATAGGGTGCAGCAGGTACACGTAACTCTTAAAGCTGACCCGTAAGTACCTGTGTGCTCCAGGAACGTCTGTGCCCTCTGATAGCGCGTTCTCATCAGGAGGTAATGTAAACAAAAAGAGAGCCACACTTGACCCCGATCAAATTGACAGACTTGTGTTTCTGGCAAATAACATCAGAAATTAAGACGGGCTATTTAGTTATATGTTTTACCCATAGACTGTATATAAAATGGACAGTGTGGCTCCGCCTTTTACCACTGTATGGTTTTGAAGCCAAAAAACCTCCGTCACAGGAGCCGCCATTGGCTGCCATTGTGCTGCAGTAGAGACTTACGAGGAACTCTGGGAAAATCTGAGTGGAAACAGGTGACAAAAATATATATATTTTTTTAATTTAGACCATCAAATCTCTTCTTGACTGTCCATCCCGATGTATTTTATTATTCCCGAAAAAAACTACACAAGAATGGCAGCTGTCAATCATCATTAAATGAGACGTAAAACACTGTTTTTAACCTCTAATATCTAATAAATTAGAAACATTTCAGAATTAAGGGGACACAGCCCAATAAAATCTAAATATCACCACAGCATACGAATGTGAGAAACATTTCTACGAGGTGTAATAATTTTTTAAAGTTTGACCACATCCCATCTGGAATAAATAGAGAGGCGGAGTTTTTGCCTTTTACTGCAGCCAGCCACCAGAGGGGGCAGTTTTTGATTACATAATATTTTCATATGAATTACAGAGCATTACCACAGCACTACCACATTCAGATTTTCAGAACTCAGAATTTGGAGTAAACAACATGAAAGCATGGATCAATTCTGCCTTCTATCAATGTTTCAGGCCGCTGCTGCTGGTGTAATGGTGTGGGGGGTATTTTCTTGGCACACTTTTGGCCCCTTAGTACCAACTGATCATGGTGTAAAGTCAACAGCCTACCTGAGTATTGTTGCTGACCATGTCCATCCCTTTATGACCACAGTGTACCATCTTCTGATGTCTACTTCCAGCAGGATAACGCTCCATGTCATAAAGCTGGAATCATCTCAGACTGGTTTCTTGAACATGACAATGAGTTCACTGTACTCAGATGGCCTCCACAGGCACCAGATCTCAACCAGGAGTAGAGCACCTTTGGGATTCTCATGATGTTCATAAGACAAAACTGCAGCAACTGTGTGATGATATCATGTCAGTATAGAGCAAAACCTCTGAGGAATGTTTCCAGTACCTTGTTGAATTTATGCCACCAAGAAATAAGGCAGATCTGGAGGCAAAAAGATCCAACTCTGTTCAGGCAAGGTGTGCCTCGTAATGTGGCCAGTGATTGTATATTGCAACAAATGCAAAATTTGATGTCAGCTCAATGCAAGAATATTCATCAGTGACAGAAGAAATTATACTTTTAAGCTTGGTTTTTAAGTCTGTTTTTGCTGAGCCCTCTGACTGTGACTTTGACAGCTCCATGGAGAAATAAAGACAACACTCACACAACACCTCGCTGTGTGCGCTGCAGGTGTAGAAACTGAATAAAAACACTCCACTGATAGAGGGAATAACTAACTTACAATTCACCTAGCTTTATTGAGCGTCTGCCTCGAGCATCAGCCTGGGGTTTCTGAGATGCAGCAGCAGCTTAGCGTGCATGATTACATTTAACAGCCATATAGGTACAGTCTCTGCATTTCTATACCACTTCAAATCCCTTGGTGTTATACTTCTATTGACTGACATTCGTGTTTTCTTCTTCTTTTGTCATTGAATGCGGTGAGCTATCTTTCTTCGTTTTGCTCACAGATTTCAGATCCTTTTCAGCCACCATCTGGCCAGAACACTGCCTTACAACCTGGCATGTTAAAAAGAGGAACATTTCATTTTTAAAGGTACTGTGAGGACGTCTTAAGTGATCTTGAAAGAGTCTCATGTCTAGATATATGCCTGATCGTAATCCACAATTTAAAATGACATTATCGACAGTGATATAGGCATGTCTTGAAGACGTCAAAGCCTGGATGACTATAAACTTTTTAAATTATAATGAGAAAAAAGTGATGGACATTGATTTTAAATTGGAATCGGTAAATTAGCTCTGTAGTTAAGTCCAAAGTTGAAGCCTTTCCTTACACAACAGCACTTTGAAACAGTAATCCATGCTTTTATCACATCTTGGCTGGATTACTGTAACGCAGTCCTCCTTGTGTCTCCAGTTGGTGCAAAATGCATCTGCTCGCCTCCTACCTGGAGTATGTAAGAGGGAGCACATCACTCCCATCATGGCTTCCCTCCACTGGCTGCCTGTGCACTTGAATTGAGTTGAACTGAACTGAGTGATATCTAAAAGCTATTTCTTAGCTTCCTGATCAGGTTGGAGAAGACAGGATTGATTTACGGCACGTTGAAGTCTCTATGACAACATCACGCTGGCTGACGAAGTGTAGTAGTAAGAGGAGAGATCCGTGTTTTTCTCTGCTTGGATTCATTTTGTAGTGAGGTTAGACACTGGAGCTGAACTGGTAAAAAGAAAAAGGACAGAAGAGCAGAAGAAAGCTAAACAGGAGAACGATAGAGCACAGGCTAAAGGCTAAACCATGAGCTAAAGGCTAAAACATGGGTTAAATTGTTTTTGAGAATGTTCATTCCAACCCACATGCAGCAGTTATACTGCAGTGACATATTCAAACTTGAGAGTCTGTCAGTAAAATAAAGAGTGAGGTAACGTTAGCTCTGCTTGGCGCTGCATAACTGTTGATAAATACCTTACCTCATTGCGTTGTATCTGGTAAAAAGTTGTCTTGAACAAAGAAAAGTAGTGTTTAAAAGAAGATCTGATCTCCATTTCCAAAACAAACACATCTTGTTAAGAGTCCTGTCATCACGACAGTGTGCGTGCGATTCCAGCCAAAAGGTGTCACTGCAATCCACTTTAAACAGATAGTCCTCACAGCCCCTTTAAGATCAGATGATAGTTGAATGAACTATAGATTAAAGATTCTCAAATTCAAAGTCAGGACTCATCCCTGCTGCTCATTTGTGCTGACACATAATTAAACTTGTTCAAGAAATCCACAAAGAGAAAACATTAGTTGTCTGATTTCTACATTAAATATTCAGTATGTTGTTCACAAAACACTAACATTAAGATGTCTGAGAGGTGACACTTTACCTTTTAAATTATGCATAACTTTAAGCCTGAATATTATTTAGTAGGGTGAGTTGATGATAATAATAAAAAATAAACACTCTCCTCTACAGTTGACAAGTTTGTAAAACTGAGATTAAAAACAGAGCAGTTTTCTGCACCGAGCTAACACATTTAATTCTGCTGTTAATGTGGGCATTGTTTAAGGCCTCATGATGATGATATCACTTTTGGAGACAGCCTCAAGTGGCCACTTCAGGAACTGCGTTTCTTGGCACTAATAAATTGGCTTCATTTTCAGCCCAGAGCCAGTGGTTTGGCTCCATCACAGGCACTTCTACTCATGGTACTGGCACAGTTAGTAAACGTCAGAGAGGAAATTATCATCAACTCTCACTGACACATTAAAGAGCATCTTAAGCACTGAGGCTTTTTCAAATGACAAATAAGTACACGCCTGCTCAGCACATTTCCTCCTCTGTGGTATCACTTAAGGTTAAGCTGTCTGAATGTCAAGCCCTGACTACAATGAGGAGACTGATGTGCTGAGTGCACTGGGCCTCTCCCCACCAGTCTGATTTGGAAAGACTTAAGAGGTTTCCATGTGTGCACTAAGCAGCAGAGGGGGAGAGAAAGGCAGAGATGTTCAAATGGAGCAGAATCTGTCCACGTCTGAGCCAGCCAGCCTGTCCCCCTCCCTCCAAATGTACCTCTACCACCATCACATCCACCCCCCACCCATTACCTCTCTGCCTCCATCTCCCATCCCTCTCTATGTAAAAGGCCTGACGTGCAAAGGCTATTTTTAATAAAAATGAAATAGCCTTGTTGCAGTGAAGCGACTCGATGCAGAGTGAAGTGAGACTGAAACAGCGATTTGCAATTTAGAGCTATGTCACCACCCATCATTCCTTTCCTGAGCCGGCAACCAGCAAATCGTCCTCACGCTTTCATCCTCTATCCCTGCCTTACATTTCACACATATCTCATAAGCACTCGCAGTCTAAAGACTTCAAACAACAGTGAATGACATGTTCTGCTGGCAACGAGGTTTTGGAGCGCAGCTAAAGCAGAGAGAGATGTAAGCCGTGAGAGCTCAGTCTATGCTAATACACAATAGCCGGGGAAGACAAAAGTGTTTTTGGATGAAGCACTTCTTGCATTTTCTGAGATTTAAGAAGATGCCAAACAGATGCAGATGCTGAACACGCGGCATTACAAACGGTGTGAGGGAATTGCTGTAATTGGTTTGCAGAGAGTCAAGGCTGGATGCCTTTTTAGGAAGAAATGTGCAAAGGAAACAGCTATTTATTAATATTAAATATGATCAAATGCACAAATAGACTCGATTCTAAAGCTTCCTCTCTGAAAGTAGGTCAGAATCTGAAGTAAAGAGAGCATTGGTTTCAATTTCATTTGTCCTTCCTTTCATACGAAGCATATCAATGTGGGTATATCAGAAAACGCTTTGGTTCGTATTGTATAGTATCATCAAAGGCTTCAGCGTTACTATAGGCTCCCTCTGTGCTTATTTGCATTTAAATTAATCAAAGCACTCAGTTCATTGTACATTTATTTAGTGAGAGCACGGACCGCCTTTGCACTGAAATACGTGTGCTGTGTCAAATACGTATGTTCTTTATCCAAAATACCATATGGAGCAATGTTCACATCTCAGTGTAAATCTGTGCAGGAGATGAATGCATTCATGAAAACTTTATTAAGAATTATTTGAAGGCTGCGTCCCTGTGCATCCATGACTCATGCAGTGTAGCTTAGTGTGTGTGTGTGTGTGTGTGTGTGTAAGAGTGATAAGGCTTCACTCCTTACGTGTACAAAGGTGGAAACCTGATGCTGAAACCTGCCTCCTTGCAGCGGCAACAGAGTGATAGACGCAGCTGGACGGAAAAACTCTGCAAAGTTTCAAGCTGCCGCCACTTTTCAGTTCATCAAATTTCAAAGATCAATGGCAGTGATCTGACTCAAATACTAACCAAAGTCAGATCATTAAACTTTTGGGAAACGAGGACAAGTCATTGATTGAATTATTTATGAGTCTAATTAATCTCTTAAGGGGAACTTCTCTCTCCATCGGGCAGTGAGGCATTGGGAGACCATCTTTAAAGGGACGACATCAATCACATAATGTCCAGGCACTTGTGTGTGACAGTGAACAGTAAAGTACCTGAGCTCCACCTCACCGCCGCGCCCGCAGGCTGCAGATTAATTGAAAAATTTTAAGACCATACTAAAGTCTGCAAGCACGCCGGATTGATCAATATCACACAACAGCGATGGGAAAAAATATGAATGACAACGTTTGGCATAAAGGGGGCTGTGCTCTCTTATCACACAGTAATGTTCATAGTTTCTCTGCAGCTATTTTTACTGCAGCCTGCAAGCGCTTCAGATTAGCAAACAGGAGGAAAATCTAAAAAATGTCAAACTTACTCAGCGGAAGATAACAAGTAAGACGTCAACTCCTCTTTGTCTTTCACTTGTGTGCTCTGAAAACTGCAGAACAAGAGAAAAGACAGTAAGATGGGAAACGCATGACCTGAAATAAGCAACATGATGGCAACAGAAGAAGAAAATGCCATGATTCTTTTATTTATTACAGAGCAGACGTAGTTTAGGGCTGTTGTATATATCAAAATAAGAGCATCAGGGCGGGAAACAATGGTATTTATATGAGATCTGGACTCCTTTAGACCTCTCAAGGTGCTTTGCTTTGAAGCTGTTAGGTTGTGTCTTCATGGACTTGGTTGTCCAGCTCATCCCACAGACGCTGGATTGGATTTAAATCTGAGAATTTGGACACTACCACATTTCTCCCTTCATCTTTGATTGCTCTGATGCTTCTGTGCTCACATTAGTTGCTTTTTGGAGTAGACAGCAGGGTGTCTGCATGGACACCTTACAGCTACATGACTCCAAACACAACAGAGTGGGATGCATTGTGTCTTCTGACAGGACCAGCAGTCACTGGTTCTCCTTCTGTTTGATCGGACCACACAGGCCAGCCTTCTACCCATTATCCTGTCACCTACTCTCTGGTCTCCTTTCCTTCGGCCACTTTATGTAGGTACTGACCCCTGCAGACCGGGAACAGCCCACAAGAGCTGTAGTTTTCAAGATACTCTAACCCAGTCATCTCACCACCACAATCTGTCCCTTTTCACACACGCGCCTCTTTTTCTGCTTCAAACGCATCAACTTCAAGTAGAATATTTCTTCTTCCGTGTAACATCCCCCACACACTGACAGGTAGCATCGAAAAGACATAATACATGTATGATGCTCACGTCACCTGTCAGTGGACATCATTATAAGGCTGAATGATGTATTTTCTTTGTTAGTTCTACAATTGAACAATTTTTGTCCAAACAACTCAAGCAGGAATTTCACAGAAGAGTTACACTTAAATTGAGGATCCATCTTGTTTATATTCATGTTGCAATAACACTTTAAAACCAGACTTTAAAGGAGAAGGAATCCTGACAAGATACAAGACCAAATTATTTCTGGAAATATTTGCTGTCGGACTTGTGAGTCATTTACTTTTTTTATCTTTTACATCTCCCCACTGCTCTTCCTTTTGTTTATTAGTTGTTCTCGGGTATTAATGAACGGTGGATGGAGGCTCATGAAGCTTTGGGGTTTCTTTTCATTCGAGCCTAAAAAGAATCAATGCTTTCACTCGGTAAACACGGTCACACCTGGAGGCTGGTAAAACTTGAGGCAGTCCTCTTAATGACGGCGTAAAGCTGTGGTGGTTTTGTTTGCTTCAAAGTACCATACATCTGAGAGTCAGTACAACACAAGCAAAGAGCTAGACAAGGAAACAACGAGATCAAGTTCAATAAAAAAGTGGTGGTCATGCACACAAAGCACTAATGAAGATAATCCTGAGCCATCAGCCAAGACATTTATTTAGAAAGTCCGTGTTCAGTGTTTAAAGAGGGGTCATTCTTCTTTTTCATATTTTAAACATGGATATTAAGTAAAGCCTAATTCATGTTTGACAAATGTGCGAGGTCCACGTGGCTTTGTGCGGTTTGTGCATTTTAACAGCCTCGCCCGCTGGCACAGTCTTTTTCACGACGAAAATTTCCACATCACACATCTCCAAAATTTTTTTAATTTGGCGCAGAGACGAGCAGGGGCACCTTGTGTAGGAAGTACAACAAATACCGGCATTTATATGATTCACCACACAGAGACCACTGGGATAACCGTGTGATTGACAATTCTTGATGTGAAATTGCAGCCAAACTTGTCAGAGAAGAGGAATTTGTGAAAAAAGGTTGTAAACTATGTGAACAACCTCTTCTTCTCTAGTTTAGTACTGTGGTAGATTTGTGTTTGTGATACACCGCCCCCTGCAGTTTGGGAACAGACGCCGCGCGGAGTGTGACAAAGCATAAAGCCACACACAGTCTCTTGTGCGGATCTCACGCGTCCAATTTCCAGGTGTCACGTTTGTGCGGAAATCCTAATCAGCCTTTAACAGTGCTGGATGTTCATGCTAAATATGTGCAGATTTTCAAACTGCTACATTCCATACATTGTAGAAATCCCTCAATCTGTAGGCGGCTCAAAATCGTCCCTTCTGAAAACAGAACGATATCTTCATGAGAGGCTGAAATGATGATGTCATTATATGTCCTTAATGGTTCATGACACATTGGAGGGAGCAAACACCAAGGTCGTCCTATAACCCTGCCCCCAACAGGCCTCCAGAGGGGTGGCCAATTATAGGGAAGGGGGTTTGTGAAGCCGGGAGCCTTAAAGAGAAAGCAGTTAAAATTTAGAGGCCGAAATAAGTATTTTCTAAATCACCAGTACAAGAAAATAGGGATTTTTTTGTTGTAAATCATATAAAGCTTCAACGGCAGTACCAGAGGGACAATTTAGAGACCAAAAAAAGCACATTTCCCCCTCTTTAAGTTTTCTGACCAGCTTCAAATGCTGAACAGCGGGTCATGGTGTGCTCCTGTTTGCTGGTGCGTGCTGGGACCTTGGACCAAACACTTAACTGTTTCAGCACACATCTGCTCTGATCTGAAAAAGCTGTAACAAAAAGATTTGCTACCAACATGTGAACCTTTACACTTTCAGTAAGCAGTGTTTTTCAAAAAGAAAAACCTCACTCTGTTTTTCTGACTTCAAAAATATCACCCACTGTGAATATTAAAAAAAAAAGTACAAAAATAAAAGACTCTTTCCTCAGCACGATGTCAGTCCTCTGATGTGACACCTGCCCCCTCACAGCAGTCACTAGCATTCAAAATAACAATGTAGGGATTGTCATTCTCAGTGCTGAAGGTCTTGTTTGCTTTTTGAGGACATTACAAGGCATCACAGTTAAACTCACTCTGTTTAATAACCAGCTAAAAACTCCGCACAGGAGCTTTAAGCACGAACATTAAATTCAAAAACAAGAAAAAAAGGAAACAAAAAGGACTGTAGATGCTGGCCATGATGACAAAAGAATGAAAAGGTGTGAAATGAACCATCTCTTCCAAAGCCTTGCCCTAAAGTTACTCAGAACAAAACTTAATCTGAGAAAATCAAGATCCCTTGACATCCAGGGGTCTCGCACTGAAACTTAAGTGACTCCAACAGTCTTAAACATGTTGCCAAATAGAAATCTCGATCCTCTTTACCACATACTCCTCGACGTGTGCCAGAGTGAGTCTCTGCACTACTTGCCTCCCCTCACTGAGCTCTAATAGTGCTCAGGTGCACAGCAAACTGGGGGTGACCAGAGAAACAGGGAGAGAGAGCGAGAGAGACCTGAGCGCTTGTAACAGTCATTACTTACAAAAAATCAATATGGATTTTCAAATTACAAGACTTTTATTTCACAACCACTTTACTCACAGTAAATAAGTGACCTGTCCCGTTAGAACATGCTGAGTTACTTCTGGCTCTCCCACACTTTGTCTCATGTCATGTGACACATGCTCCATTGTTATTTCATCTCTGTTGGCCCACGCTTTACTCTCAGGACCCCACATTTTTGGTGCCTCTGGGTCTTAAATCAACACTTCATGTTTGTCCTCCTGTTTGTCTTGTCCTCGTCTTATCTGTCACTAATTCCCCTTTTTCCACATTGTGGTGTAGCATGGCCTTCCCCTTCAGCTCACATCGGGGAATAAATAAAGTTTGATTTGATGGAGTAGCCCACAGGGAGGGCTGGTGATGGTCACTGACAGCAACGAATCATAACTATTTATGTTTCACTGCAATAAAAAAAACGAATCAGCCTTTCAACATTGACATCGGACACAGTGCTCAACTGGAAGAACAAATGCAGACAAGGGGGGAAAAAAATAATAAAAATAATATCAGGACACATTATCGGTTAAATGAGCAAAAGACAAAGACAAAGAAGCTTGAAACCAGGGAAATAAACTGGCATGGGGACTGACAGAGCAAAGAGGCATCTGGATTAGAGATACTCATCAAACTTTGAGATCTATCTTTTTTAAAGCTCTTGTTTTTTGCTTCATTACTTTTAATATCCAACCTTTTGTGTCGTCCCTCAGGTGGTCTGTGCAGAATGAGTCCGACCTGGAAGGCTGCAAGAAAAGATGGTGAGATGAAGACTCACTATTCAGAGAAGCAACAGGAAAAAGAAGAAGACACAAAGCACAAGAAGACAAGATGGACCATCATCTGATTGGGCTCTCATTGGTTATTCTCTGAGACAAACTCATCAGTTAGTCTTAACAATGGCTGCACACATTCTGCTTCTTCTTCTTTTGTTCTTTAAAGTGGATAGAAACAGCCCCTCTTTGGCGGTAGGTCTGCTCGAAGAAGGGCAGGATTTAGGATTGTTGAACAAAAAACAAGCGTTACCTCATCCAGAGAACTTTTCAGGGAGTTTAGAGGAATTGGAAAGCCAGCTGGAAGATGCAAAGGAGGGTGCAAGACGCTTTCCAAATGTTGCTTTCAGACTTAATGGCGGAACACGAAATGATTCTGACATTAAGGACAACATGAGGAGGAAAACAGTCACGCTGAAACGCCCAGAATCTGCTGCCAAATCCATAAAACCTAAACATAGCCCTGAACTCGCTCTGAACCGTCTGAAAAGAGGCAATTTGACTAATGGAGAGCTTGATGGTTTAATTAATGCTCCCGAAGAAGACAAGGCGTACGCTCTTCAGACTGAGCCTCACTCAGAGGCAGGTGTGGGTGACGTTATGCCTGAGAAGGCGCTCAGAGGGTCTAAATGGGTCATGGAGGCTGCAGACGGTCAATCGGGCCCTGATGCGAGGCCTCGTTCTCGCTCCAGGAGAAGCTGGCTCTGGAACCAGTTCTTTGTGATCGAGGAGTACAGAGGGCCTGAACCTGTGCTCATCGGACGGGTAAGCTCCTAACACAACCACTTAACACCAACCTGTATGATTTTACAGGGTTAACACGGGGGCGCTGTAGTCAACACTAAAACAGATATAAAAATATTTTTCTGTCCTTGTTCAGTGGGATTTAAAGGCTTGGCATGACCATGTTTGTAGCCCATAGGAATGCCTTTCCCCACATTTGCAGAGACATCAGTAACCATCTCACAGGACGCAAAGTCTGCCACTGCAGGTCACTGAAGCTTTCTGTGAAGCTTTGAGTTCATCCTCCTTCAAGAGCCGCAACAGCTTTTATTCTCTTTCTGTTTTAAGAGCAGCTAGCACATCCTACCATCCACTGTCTAAATCCAGCTGTCTTCTTCTGGTGTCAACATACTGTCAGCTTCATCTTCCAGTTCCCTTGATTCTTGTCATTCGCTCTGCCACCTCAAGAAGGGCTGCGTGATATATCGTTTCAATATCGTCATCACAGTGTGCACATGCGCAATATTCATATTGTGAGTTATATCATATATTTGAGCCTTTCAGTTAAGTTTCTGTAGCCTGTCTGCGCCCAATTGGATTATTAATAGAGCTACATAAGCATCCATTTATATATTTTACCACATTAAGAGCAACAACTTGTACAGTTAGAACACCTTCTGTCATCTCACCTGCTGTTATCAGGGTCGAGCAGAGTGACGCACAGCGTGAGTGGTCGAGTGACTGAGAGAGAGGGGGCAGTGAATGTGAGTGGAGCATAGCAGGGATTTTGACTATCTGACAGTTTGCTTATAGTTAATATCTCATAAGGTGTTACAGGTAGCAGCATCCAGATCTGTGTGTTCGGCTTTGTCTTCAGTCAGAATGAGCTCTTTGTTGTTTTTTTGTTTTGTTTTGTTTTTGAGGTGTAAGTTTGGATCTTCTGAACGCCCATTTTATTGTTTATCTCACATCTTCTTTTCCATGAGGCAGAGAGAGACAGAGGCAATTAGGTGAGAGTCTGTTATCATCATTTCAGGGAGAATTCAGATGAGCAGGGTGAAGCAGAAAACTTAAAAAAATATTACAGTGTATCACAGGAAACAAACATTCATATCACATTGTCATTTTTTCCCAATGTTGTGCAGCCCTAACATCAGGTCAGTAATTAATAATGCATTGAGTCAAATTGACAGTAGTTTTTTTTACAGTACTGTATTTTTATGATGAAAAATTCGAAGAATATTTAGACGTAGTCTGATTCATTTGAGTTTGATCAGCTTATGATAAACGCCTTGAGGCTGAGCAGCTATTAACACGTGTTAAAGGGCGTGGTCGTTGTGGTGCAGCAAACTTTAATACCTCATATTTTCTCTTGACTTTACACATAACAAGTGTTCATGAATCTAAGATGGATAATAAGCCTATAATTTGTCCAATGGTTAGTTTGGTAACATGGTGAGAGTTCATTTTGCTGGAAAGACAGGAGGAAGAAAAACTGCTGAGAAGGAGAAAAAAAGTTGAAGTGTCCAAAGAGAGTTTTTAAGATGAGAGAGTGAAAATGTAAAAATCACACAGCATGACTCTAACTTCAGACTGTTAAGTTGATGTTCAAAAGAGAGACATCCAAAGTGTCTTCTCTTCAAACGCTGTCTCATTACCATAAGTACGGTTTGCTTTCCAAATCTTGCAGCATCTCTTTTCTTCACAGTGTTGAGGGTGAAATGCTCTCTGACTTTAGAAGTTTTGGATGAATGATGCTGTATCGGCTGCTGCAGTTTTGCTGTGTTTCGTTTACTTGTCACTACCCAGTCACTGTTTTGTATGCACAACTGTCAGCAGAGACAGAAAGGAGGCGAGATGACTCACACCTCGGCAACTCAGCTTAAGAGAATAATATGTCTGCTCACGACATAAAGAATGAAGACGTAACCATCTAATTATCAACAATAGAATATGTCTATAGCTGAGTTTGTTATTGATGTTTTGCTGAAAGTGTTGCAGCCCTTTTGGGTAGTTCTTGCTTCCTTTTTCTTTGGTGTCTTCGCTGTGGAGTTCCAAGTTAGCTGTAAAAGGTTGTGGTCAAACGCTGCATACAACTGATGGGTTGGATTAAACCATCACCATCCAAGCTACATTTACAGCAACACTTTTTGACACAGGTTTTAAAAAAGGCAGCCTATGACACTTTTTCAGGCTGAACTTTCTGCCCATACAGCAAGTCCTATCTGCAGTGAAAAAGAAACACAATCAACTATAGTGGAGCCAAGGAAATGAGGCATAACTTCTTCCATATATTCAGCCTAAAATAATCTAATTGGCTACCTTTGTGATCTTAAGATTCACAGCCAAGACATCCTTTACATTAATGAAGTTGCTTTAATGAAACAAGTGACCCCAGGACACGTGGAAATTTTTCACATTGTTGAATCATTTTCAGATTTAGCAGACATGTCTTCACATAAATATGCACCACAATATCTAATTGCATCAACCTTGTGTCTCCTGGCGTCTTATTGCATGCCTTTGAATGTAAGAACGAACACACTGGCATCAATCGAAATGCTTTAAGTTTTATAAACACTTCAAAGCCTAAATCCCCAGAAAGGAGTGTTGCTTCATATTCACCATTTCATAAATACTTTATATGTCAGTGGTAATACCTGGTGTGTTCTTACTCAAATGGCCAGCTATTGGAGCCAACCTCAGCCATTCACCCTGTGAAAGCATGCATTAATCAACCATCCGAACCAGACCTGACCTACAAACCACCTACTTTATGCATTAAAGGAGCACTATTGTCAGCACTGAGCACCGCAGTGTTCCCTAAGGGCCCGACCCCGCTGCTGGGAGCAGATAGAGAGTGCTCTCTGTCTCTGCCACAAACCCCGCCGCTGCAGCAGGAGGATCCAGGCTAAACAAATAGACGACATTTAACTTGGCTCTCTGACAGTTGCCCTTATCACCCGATCACCGTCTGTGCAATCAATTAAAAGTTCAGCAAAAGCAAATGCCTCACAACATCACCTGGGAAGTTATAAGTAACAGTCATGCACATAATGAGTTTTTTATGACCCCATTATTCCTTCACAGAGATATTTACATTTACATCAATGAGTTAGCAACAAGCAGCATCTGCCAGGGTTGAAAAATGATGAGAAAATACACGCTTTTACCGCGGAATAAAATGATTCAGTGTCTGTATCTCATTTTTTTATTCACATTAAACTGAAGGGGTGCATTATTATTTAAGAAATATTATATTAGGTACAAAAAAGCCAGTCCTTATAACCTCTCTCTCTCTCTCAAGAATAAATTTTTGAAGCTTTTTTTCAATAAAGAAACAGTTAAAATTTAAAATATAATAAAAAACCTAACAAAAAACTTTTTCAAAAGGAAAGTCTTTTTTAACAGCTTTATTTTAATACAGTCCTATTTAATACTGTTTCTTTTCAATACATTTTTTATATTCACAGGTTGATTAAAATGGTCTTCTTGTGCTTGTCATCCTCAGACTTTACTCTCTGTGGCACCATATTTCAGATCATTAACAGTTGTGTAATATCTCTTCTTCACCAATAAACAACACCTTAAAATCAGAACCATAAATCTCCTCAGTTGTAGTATAACTTGGCCTACTTTTAAGCCTCGTTTGTTGCAGGCGATCACTGTTTTCTGCATCTCCCACCGCCCTTCATGCTGGCTGTGAGTGACGACTGGCTTCAGTCATGAGAAGCACATTGAATTTATTGATAACTGGCACTGTCCACATCTTTGTGTTTGTATTTCATTTCTAACTGCGGTGGCTGGCAAGGGCAAATGATCTGCAGCAAAAAGCCAGTGTAACAGGCCAAGTTGACCCCACGTACAGATGATACCCGGGGTATAAAGTGGCCTGGTCCAAAATGTTCCTTGGGGATGTAAAACAGACTATGCCAGTCTATACCCTTACAGGCCAGATGGACAAGGGGTTTGGTATTTGCAAAGTGTTTGATTCAAGGAAAAATAATCACTGGGAATGCAAACAGTAAATAAAACACATTTTATTGTGCCATTTAGACTACATCCACACGAAGCCAAAAACAGTTTCATTCTTTCTCGTATCAAAAAAGTTTGCTGTAAACGTGGAACCTTCACAAGAAATATGGGCGTCCAGATGAAAGCGCTGAAACCCACTGAAACCGCTATATGCCAGGGCTGCGACGCTGCCACAAAGTCCACCAAAAACAGAGAATGACACACGCATTGGGTCGTGCAA
The DNA here is from genome assembly GCA_030710495.1 of Labroides dimidiatus. Lineage (NCBI taxonomy): Eukaryota > Metazoa > Chordata > Actinopteri > Labriformes > Labridae > Labroides > Labroides dimidiatus. The sequence goes on from CM061146.1 coordinate 25,397,355, forward strand.
AGATGGCGGTTTGAGGCGGGGGCATTGCGGCATCAGTTCATAAAATACCGGAAAGTTTGTCACCATGGAACCAAACCGATGAACAGTTGCAGTTTTATCCACTCTGGAACCCGGTTTGAAAAATGATCGAATTCGGACGGCCAAATTCCAGCTCTGTTTGGATGAAAACTTTTGCAGATACACATAAACCTGTCTTCATCTGGATGGCCCCCGCAATTACAAGAACAAAGAAAGGTGCATAATGTGTCTAGATTCTGAGTTAACCTGCTCAAATCTTAGTTTCTTTTTTATCTGAACAATATCAATTGCAATTGGGACTTGCGTTTGAAGTTTTGTTTGAAGAATAAATGTTCTTATAAATTGAAAACGGCTTCATATGTGACTGAGTTCTATTGGGATTTCAATTATCAGTTTAACATGAGACATGCCTTTGATTTGAACTGTTCTTTCAAACAGCTAACAGCAATCACTCGGGATCGTTTTAGGTAGTTTCCGTGCACTACTTCCTGTCACGCTCGATTTTCTCTACTATGAATTGACACATCACAGCTCCGGCATCCGGGAAAAATTGGATGGTTGGGTATAACCTACAACTTGGCTTAAAGTTTGTTTGAGAGCAGTGCAGGAAATAGGCCAGAACTCACCGGCACTGCATACCTGCACCTCTGATTTTTATGCACAAGCATTCCTTTACTTTTTATTGCATACCGCCACCTCCTGGTGAGTCACTGTTGCATCTTCTCATCGGTATGAGACCAAAACATGAGTGGATTATGTTAGAGTCATTTGATGATAATCTGTATAGTTAGCCAATCAGAGACAGGGTGGGGGTGGACACACACTGCACATACTCATCTCTAAACAACCATTCTTAAACCCAGCACACCACCTCTGTCTCTGAGCCTAGCTAGCTACCGCCGTCACCTCTGAGCTACCTGCGAGCTAATGAGGATGTCAGCACTAGCAACACCACTGAGAACACCGACAACATCCCGCTGGCAGCCAGTTTTTTCAAGAGTAAAGCTTTGCTCCACGGGCTAAATGCACCTTGCTTCTGGATATGAGGTCTGACTGAACTATAAGAGCTTTTGATAGTGAGTTTCAATTGAAGGATTTCCTTTTTTATCATGCTTTCATATTAATGTCAAGAGCTCATACAGGAGAGATGTCTCATTTGCTTTGAGCATTCATTTGCACAAGGGTTATTAAAGGAAATATTTGTGATCAATAAGATTCAGTTTAATCTGTTTAAAGATTGTGTCAAATGAGCTAAATAAATGCAGACTTCAATATATATATATATATATATGACAGTGACACACACTGTACTTGTGTCGCACAACTGCTAAATAAGGGTTCCTGCACTTTTTTTGGTCCAGTTCAGCCACTGGTTATGTTGAATCGCTTGCAATTAACTAAATCAAATCTGTGGATAGTCTTCTTGAAACCTGTGAACTGAACTCAGTGCATGTGGAAGAAAAGCCAGTCTGTTTTGCTGTCTTCATATTTACACTTCAGCCTCCTGTGAGGAGTTTCTAACTGGCAACTGAAATTTAAGATGATGAAATAACATCATCTACAACTGCAAACAAGACCAACAGCAGCATGATTGACTATTTCTGTACGGTTGTTTCAGATGCCCGCAACCATTTGTAGCTGGTAGATCCTTCACAGCATGATGCAGAAACAGCTTTTGTTTACATTTCCTACTGAAAAGACTGACAGGAAGTGATATGTCCAACTGTTTCAAGACAACGGGATGAGATTTTCTGTCTTTTTGAAGTTATTTCTGGGCTTTTATGTTTGCCTTTATCAAAAGATAAGACAGTTAATGAAGGAGAGGGTGGAAAATGACATGTAGTGAATGGCTGCAGGTTGGAATCAAACCCATGCTGCCTGCTTTGAAGGCTAAAGCCTCTCTACATGGGACGCATAGATTAACCAGAAGGCCGAACCAGCACCAAGGATGAGTCAGAAAACACAACGTACACGTGCGAGTTGAGGAACAACAAAGAGATACTATGCACTGTTTTTGCTGTATGTCATTTAGATAATATACTGACCAAAACTTCCAACGCAACACTTGGGTTTATTGCAACACACGTAATTTTCTTACGCTAAATTTAACAATACATAACAAATACTAAGATTTAAATCAAAAACACAGTTTCAGAGTCAGGAATGAGGAACTGATCTTTCCTGGTTTCAAATTCATTGCATCGGTTGAAGGCGCAATTCTGGATCACCGAAGTCAGTATCTTGTATGGCCTCCTCTGGCGTCACACACAGCCTTGATTCTGTGATGCATGGAGTCAATCAATTGCTGAATTTCAGCCTGTGTGATGCGGTCCCATTCCTCCTGGAGTGCTTGACGCAACTGTCGGAATTTTGGCAGGAAGCGATTGCGCAGGTGCTGGAGGTGAATAAAGCAATCCTGCTGAGGGGTGGTGACACGTGGTCTGGGGGCACGTGGTCGATCTCTGGTGCTTCCTGTTTCATTATGTCAGCTCCAGAGACGTGATATGGTCAACACGTGGACGCCAAGGTTCCTTGCAACCCGTCTTTGCAACATTCCACCAGTAAGCATACCAACGGCTCGCTCTCACTGATTTTGACCTAGGCACAGCATGGTCACACGTTGACCCAGGACAATGCACAGGAATATTAAAGTTGCCCATTGCTATAGCTATTTATTGACCAAATTATGGAAGGATTGGTCAGAGAGTTCTACTCAACCTGATGGGATAGGCAAAATTCTAAACAATGTGCAATCAAGCGGAACGAGCTGCCCACACAACAAAATCAAAACAATTTTCTCAGCTTTTTATTTGTAGTTGATGTGTCATGACTCAAAACCAATATCCCATTTTATGTACACCAAATATTTCAAAATTGTATGTGTTGCGTTGGAAGTTTTGGTCAGTGTAGTAAAACTTGTATAACACTTTTCAACACAATTAACAACAGTAGACAGACAGATGGTGATGAAAATATGAAAATAAGTGACATTTAAAAATGTAAATAGATTAAGATTTAGATGTAGCTTACTTTGAGTTGGCATCAATCAGCTTCACGTAGTTGTGTATAATGAAACAGCTCATGTTAGAGTTGAGCCACAGTCATAGATTGATTTAAGACCCAATTAATACAAAAATAGAAATACTTTATCAATATAAACAAACTTTTATGCACAGATAAGTATGTTTCTGGAAATCCAGAGGTAGAACTTTCTTGATGGCTTCAAAGTGAAATCGTAACATTGCTCAAACTTACCTCTAAAACTCAGCAGACTAAATATTTCACTCCAGCGGCAAAGTGCTGTAAGCGCCGGTGTCAGTGAATAAGGTGCTGTTTACAAAGAGGCTTGTTTGCAAATAAAGGGGCATATTTTCCTCCCACTGAATTTGTAATGGCACATTTAAATGTCAGCAAACAACGCTGAAGCAAAGAGAAGCTGTTTGCTCTGCAGCGCAGTTTGTTGAGCATTTATGTTGTTGACATCAGACGATGTCGTTTTGGCTCATTCGTACATGTTTGGTGGCAGCGAGAGCCGCTTGATCCTCATGTGAAAAAGAGCCTCAATATTTAATAAGACCATATGGGGTTTAATTTGTGGTATTTGATGACTCATGGCTACCAGGAAGGCATGTTGTAAACAAAGAGTTGTGTTGTAACTTGTCTCGGTGGTTGAGGGGTAGTACTGGTACAATCTCGCCTTAGGCACCAAAACCATGAGAACCAGCTCTGATTGTAAATGAGGCGTCTCTCATCTTTTTTTTTTTTCCAAGGTTTTGAATAAATGATGATGAAGATGATAACTGCGGACACATAGGAGCTTCTTAAGCACTTTTTTCACTCCTTAACTGTGGCCAGAAGAGGAAGACCAGATGAAACCTAAAATATGATCTATGAGAATGGGTAATCTCTCACAATGTCTCATCACATGCACAGGAATGAAGCTCATATATAACTCCACATAACAGCCTAACGTCTTGGTGCCATGCTTGTCATGCCATATACTTGAGTTTTTACTGTCACTACACCAGCTCCCTCACGCTCCTGTCGGTGCTGAAACATGAAAAGTGCCTGGGATGATTTAATCCACTGCACACCTGAACCACTCAGGTCCCGGGGGTTTTTTACTTGTAGCATTTCACAGTCAGGCGCTCGCCGCTAATGCAGCCGCTGGCAGCTACAGTACACTCAGAGTGGGATTATATCAGCTGTAACGCTAACAGGGAATGCTGCCAGCCACTTTGTAGCTAGCAGTATACTTTATAGTGACAGTCTAGATTGGATTCTTACCAGTGCAGTATACACCTCATAAATGTTTAATCTCCCTCTCTGGTTGTTATTGATACAGTCAGGGAGGGGTGTTAAAGCAATCAGTAGGCACACGAGACTGCTCGTTCTTCTGCATGCACAGTCTTGATGTTGATATTCATGTAATAAAGCTTTCCTCTGTTCAGGGAGGGTGTACAAGGCACGATTTCTCTCAGTCTGCACTGGTCTCTGCCTCAAATAGAGACGATCATGTCAAACTATTTGCAGGGGTAAGGTTTGAGGTGTGTTATCAGCAGTTCAAATCACAGCTGCTTCAAAAGGAGGAATTTATCTGCCAAGGAAAGCAGATATAAACCCAGAGGTGGTTGTACTGCATGAGTGAGAGGAAGGGGAAAATTGGGATTACAGAGTTGCCAAAAAAGTAACAAAAGAATTGAAGAAGACAATTTCTTCTTTTCCAGCTTTGTTTGCACAGGGTGGATAAATATCTTCCCCACTGCGAGAGTGTTTTTCCACGCTGACTGAAGCACAGCAGGACTGAGCCGCAATTAAGGGGGAAAGGAGGGGAGGATGGAGTGAGGGTGGGGGGCCAAAGAGCAGGAGGGGGGTTGAGATAGGCACCGACAAAGACGTCTCTGGTGGTGAAGTGCGGGATCAAAATCAAGGCTAGCTTTAAGGAAGAAAGGGAGGAGAGGGATGTGGGTGTAGGGATGAATAAAAAACCCTGAGTCCCTTATCTAGCAATTTGTAGGGTATGCTATCATGACTTCCTATAATCCCCAACTTTATCCTTTGAGACATACACACACTCTCACACCACACCAAAACACACTAATCTTACATTTCCTTCTGGTCTGTCTGCGTATGTGTGTTGTGTGTGTGTGCATGCGCCTGCTGAGCAGGATGTGTGGGATGAGAAACATGCATGAGCATATGTTGTTAACATGCATTATGCAGGACTGTAAAGATACTTTATGTTAGCATCTGTTAGGGATTGTGAGGCAAACTGAATTCCATTAACAATTCAAAACTAACATGATATCAAAGTTAAGTCTCATTAAGCATCCACTGGAATGTGAGCCAAAGTAAACGTCTTCAACTGGAAGAAAACTCAGCTCCAAACACACCTCGTTTTTCTCAAGACAGCTCAGGCATGGCCGATCATGTTTGGATTGACAGCTCCACGTACAACTATCAGCGTGTTGCAGCAGAAACAGTGTGTGTTCGTCCTCTGTGTCAGGATTAGAGGACAAAGCTGAAACCCTGCTATCTGTCTGTTATCTGTTCGAATCAGTATTTAATTGTGACACTAAAATATTTTGCTATTTGATAAACACATAGTAAGTTTTTCGTTACACTGTTTTACCCAGAAAATATGCAATACTATCTAAAGTTTTATCTGATCTGTGTCGTTCATTGCCACACAAAGTATTCCAGGATTTGAGAGTGTTCCTCATCAGGTCATATTCATAGACTCTATACTATATAGACATAGTCTCTGTGACGTCACCCATCTGTTTCTGATACAAAGCTTTAGACCCCATCATTGACGGAGGGCAGATTAGTAACACAGAATTCAGCCTAGCTTTATTCAAGTTTAGATGAGGTAACAAAGGTGGGTTTTTTGCCTTTGTGCAGAAAGCTACAGGGACCCAAACCATTTTCTTGTTTTGTTTCTGTACCAGACTGCAAATGTTCATTTCTGCAGTGAAAATCATCTTTTGTGAATTGGTGTGCATGTGGTTTGAAGTGTTTCTGCAGCTAGCCTCTAGTGGACTCCTGAAGAACTGCCCATTTTGGGGTTCCAACAGCCCAATGGTCCCAAAGCCCTATGTGCCCACATTTCTAAGAATTTTTTTTCACTAAATAATAGGCCCTATGTTCACATATTTCTAGGCTCACATATTTCATATTGTTTTTTGTGTTCCTACATTTCCATTCAATTTAAAGGGACTGTGAGGACTTTCTAAGTGATCTTGAAAGAGTCTCACTTCTAGATATATGCCTGATTCAAATCTACAATGAGAATATCTGCACCAGTATAAATATAAATATTTTTCTTAGCTTCTCGATTGGGTCGGGCAGAACCGGATTGATTTATGGCACGCTGTAGTCTCTATGACAACACCACACCGACTGACACAGTTTAGTAGTGAGAAGAGGGATCTGTGTTTTTCGCTGCTCAAAACAATTTCTGTAATTTATTTAATAGTGATGTTGGACACTGGAGCTGAACTGTCAGACAGAAAAAGGACAGAAAAGAAGAAGAAAGCTAAACAGGAGAGTGATAGCTTGGGCTAAAGGCTAAAACACAGGTTAATCTGTTTGGGATGATGTTCATTCTAACCCACATGCAGCAGTTATTCTGCAGTGATCTGAACAAACTTGAGTCTGTCAATAAAATGAAGAGTGAGGTTACATTAGCTCTGCTTGGTAGATGAGCAGGACATAAGGATTCGCTAACGTTACACGTTAGCTTACAGATACATCTCAGACCACAAGAGTGGCACTTAAATAGCGGATACCAAATTATGGTACAAACTGACAAAGTTTGTTTGTTGCCACATTTCAAACAACAGCGCTGTGTAACTGCTGATAATTACCTTACATTTTCACATTGTATCTGGTAAAAATTTGTTTTGAACAAAGAAAAGTAGTGTCAAAAAAAGGATCTGATCTCCATTCATTTCCAAAGCGTGTTATTCCAGCCAAAAGTGTTGCTGCATTCCAATAGAAACGGATAGTCCTCATAGCCTCTTTAAGCCCACAAGTTTTTTTGGAAGAACTTTTTTAATAAATGAATGAATCAAAGAGTGATTTTATTTTGGTTTCAGCTGAAGCAGAGCTTACAGTTTCAGAACCATGGATTCCCTTTAGGTGCACAAACAAAACCAGAATCTTAGAAATGTAGGAACATCGGCACGCTCCCCAGTTTTTAGCACTTACACGTAGGCCTCATATTTTTTCGATTGGGGATTGTACTTGGGTCATATTCATTCATTTTAAGCGAATGATGGTATAAAACTGAATGTGGAGTGATGTTTTGAATGAAGAATCTCTTAGATTCAAGACAACAAGAGACCAAGGAGTCAGCTACTGCAGACTCAGCTCAACTACCATATCTGTGTCCACATAGTGGAGAGAAACAGATGGTACTAGAAAGAGCAACACAGCTGCACGTTAGCTCTGTATACTGTTGGAACACCTATTCTGGATTTAAATTAAGTCATAGTAGGAAATTAGCATACACAGGCAATGTTAACCCGTACTTTGAGGATGCTAGTTTCGTATGCAGAATGATTTCTTTTCAGAGATGCGTGCCGTTTTATATGCTGAATATGTAAGATTAGCGTCTTACAAACACAAATATTCTTCAGCAGTGGCCTGGGCAAGATTTTTTTGATTGATAATAAACAGCTGTGGTCAAATGTTAACACTAGACGTTAGTATTGACTGTATAAATATGGATAACATGACAATCTTGTCCCATTATGGTAAAAAAAAAATATATATATATATATGATGCTCTGTTACTTCCCAGATGGCTGCCAATGTGACATATTTTGGAGTCAGGGCAGAAGCGACCTGTCATGTCTCCAGTACACCAACGCTGAACCAGTCCAGAAAAATGTCTTATTTCAAGATATTAAAAGACAAAAATAACGCCTGAATTGCTCTTATAGAAAAAAAATCAAATTTGCAAACGGGGCAATAAGCATTTAATTGTTCAGTTTCTTGAAATAAGAGTGAGGCCTTAACAAAAAACATTTCTCATACCACATTTGCAGATTATATTTATTTATTTATTTGCTCTACAAGCAATTCAAGCAATTCAAGCGTCATTTTTGTCTTGTAAGATCATAAAAAAGTAATTTTCCAGTGAATGCAGCTCATTATAATCTAATAAGACAATTTTTATTTAAAATAAGACAAACACTTGACTGATTTTAGGTTTTGCAGTGTGAGCACAAGAATCAGCCAATTATTTCAAATGTCAGGCAGATTAACTGGCCAACTAATAAATTGGTCTATCTCTAGTTTCTTGTCAACATCTCCCAAAATTCACATTGATTCAGAGTGAGGGAGATGTCGAGCATGGATTAGCTTCTAAAATATCTTAATCCACTAATCAAAGTAGTCTAACCCCATTCACCTGCTGCATAACTGATACAGAGACAATTTTAATCAAGTCTGTGATTTTTGGACCCTTTTTACATGATAAGATTCTTTTTTATGTTTTAGCCTTTGTTTTGATGACCATGTAAAGCAGGTTCTCCAGTCATGTTTTTTCAATTCAGGTTAATTTCAGAAGCTAAATCCTTCCTACGCTTTGAGGATTTAAAACCATAAGACCCTTTATTACATAATTAGAAGTCTAGTGTGGGTTTGGCTTTCCAGGGGCTTTTATTCAGCACGTTTCATCATGCAGGTAATTAAATTTCTCTGCTGCACAAACAAAAAAATCATGCAACAAAATGAAAATGTGTCATAAAAGTCATTTAAAATTGCCCTGTTAAGGTAGCTGCTGAGTTTGTTTTTTTTTTTCCCTCTAAAGACGAGGCTTTAGTTCTCCTGAGTATCTTGGGTCCACAGCGGAGGTTGTGAGTAAGCCGTGTGGATTATGAACATGTGCAGATGCGCCTCCAGGGCCGAGAGATGTGAAGGTTCCTGGTCAGAAAGCTCAGTGTGATGACGGCTGAGTAATCTTTTTAGCTTTCTATTTCTGTCGGTGTGTGTGTGTGTGTGTGTGTGTGTGTGTGTGTGTGTGTGTGTGTGTGTGTGTGTGTGTGTGTGTGTGTGTGTGTGAGTGTGTTTTACAAATCTAGCTCACGCTTATATCTGTTTCGCCATTAAAAACCAAACAAGTGTCCTGCACCAGAGAGAAAAACAGACAAGTCGTCCGAGCAGGAGAGAAGGAGGGAGGGACTTTTGGTGAGAAATGTGAGCAGATGGGCGTTCTGTAACTGGGATAACTTGATGAAAAGAGAGAGAGTGAAAAGGAGGTGGCTTGAGAGGTACACGGAAGTCAGGCAGATGGATTTACAAGACGAGCAAAGAAGAAACAGATGGAAAGAAGAGATGGAAAAGATTTACAGATGGATAGGATGGCCTGTGCTTGCATTGATGCATCTGTGAACATACATGTAGGACATTGCAGGGCCACGGTCCACACTGATGTGCTTTTGCCCTGAACAAACCCCTGATGGCATGCCTGGTCCAGTGACTTAATTAGCTGAATGCATCAGTACTCATCCTGGTCCCATATGGATCCTCCACACCTGGTGCTGCTCATTTCAAATTCACAGAGCACATCCAGTCTCAGCATTAATCATCCTTTTCACACTGTCATGTTTGCGTTTCTCGCCAGACAAATAGATGAGCGTTAATGAGCGAACCTGCATCAGCACACTGTGTGTTTGCCTGAAGGCGTTACAGTCATTTACTCTGTGTGTGTGTTTTTGTTCACGATGGCAGACGAGCTGAGTGGGGTGAACTGAGTGGGTGAACAGAGATGCAAACTGACATACTTTTGTGTCTTAGTTGATTTGCACAAACAAAAACTCCTGTCAGATATCCACCTTTGTCAAAACAGGTAGGCTTCTTTTGTTGTATTCACATCAACACAAAACTCCTGAAACTTAAAAGGCTGGAGCGTGTGTGTGTGCAAATGAACAAATTTATGGTCAAATTCATCTTATTTAAATTTAACGTATATTTTTACAGAATTTATTTGGCCCTTTTCCTGCCTGCCCCCTCATAAATTTCCATGTGAAGATCTTGTGAGCTGATGTGTGATTGCAGCAGGTAAAACTCAGGAAAATTTATGACGGGGAGTTGGAGAGGGTGATGGCATTTCTATCACAGGACCCATGAATGATTGGCACATATGTCATGCACATAAAAAAGCAACCTCTTATTAGTTTCTGTCTGTTTTTCTACACGCTGCCACTTATATGTGTCTGATAACATGTAACATTGTTATCATCATGTAGGACTCCACTGTTTCCAAAATTTTGGGCATCCTGTGAACATTACTTGAGGCCACTTTATCATCCTTTTGAGAAAACGTTGTGACCCACGTGGCCTCTTCCTGTCCTGTCTGACAGGTAAATCTTTCTGCTGTGAGGGACATTTATACTGTGTGAAACCTATAAAAGTCAGGATGAGCTGTCCAAAAATTTCCACATGCATAAAAGTGGAAATACTGTTATTAAATTAGGTTTTCTGCTTCATGCTCTGTGAAAATGACTCTATCAATTCTGTGCAACAACTGGTTACTTATTTTCTCACTTAGGTTGTTAGACTGGAAAACTTTGCCTCAGATAATTAGTGTTTGAAATAACAGGCTTTATCTATTTATAAAGATCACGCAAACCTTTATGGTTATATAATGGGATGACCTGATCCACATTTTTTATCTGATTTTTCAGTATCCTGATCTGATATTTGATTTTGCGAGGATAAGAGTTGTACAGGAACTAAGAAGGTGATCTTTCTCTGTTTTGTGCTTTAACGATAGAGAAAAGGAAGAAAACAATAACTGAAACGTCATGAGCTTATTTCATTCAACATAGACCAGATTGTTTTAATGGAAAAATCATCATTTTTTTTATGCTTTCCTTGAATCTTCTCCTGGATGCTGAACTTGTGTGTATGTAATACAGAACAGACATAAATTATACCATTATTAAATCATTAGAGACATAAATATTTAGCATTAATGAATATATATCTCCAGGAAGTGAGTGAACTAAGATGCATGTTAAATTTTTGAATGTTGTTTCAAACTGGTGTTATTCAACGCAACTTTATTGCTACTGCCTTTGGAAACAATCATAGTGAGTTTATCAACATGTGGCTGTGGGTCCGTCTTCATTTGATCTTGTTCGATATATTTCCACATTTACGTCACAGAGGTGATAATTCTAATGTCTCAGACTTGCCCGTGTTTGTCGGTTTTTGTCTTTTTGAACCGTCTGACCATGGAGAGCTATCGTAGGATGCTGTTAAGCAGATGTTATTGCTTAAATGTGTCCAGATGTGCACATGTGTTCTGCAATAAAGCTAAGTGAGGCTGGTGTTCCACATCAATGTACCATTTGTTGTTTTATTTTGGGTGAGATTATCACAGATGAATTAAAAATTGCCCAGATTAGCTCTCATCCGATAGTTGAGATTGGGACTGAGAAATCCCTATTCTTAAAGGCTGTCAAACCATTAATTTATTTTTATTTGCAGAATTTCCAGTTTATCACAATAATTCAGTTAAAAGTCTTTGTTTCAGTTGTTTTAGAGTCCACGCTAATGACACATATAATTCTCTTCAGTGTCTGAATTTGGAATCCCATAATCTTGACAGTGGAGGCTTTCAAAGGCATTTCTCATTGTGCTGTTATTGGATGCAATGCAAACTCTTTCCAGCTGACCCTTTTCCTCCACATTGTTCATTATCCTACAAAGCTGCAGCCATCCATTTAACAACCACTGTTAAAGTCTGTTGCTTGTAGAGTTGCATGGCCTGCTGTATAGAGGAAGCCTCTCTGCATCAGCTGTGTGCTTGGCCGGTGAGGGGTATTTGAGTCTCAGGGTACCCTGCTGGTGACTCTGTTCACATCAACAGTGAATGCAAATATTTTTGATCTCTTTGAGAGAACCATCTGGCAGAGTAACAAAGCTGAACTTACCATTTATAGAACCCGTTTAATTTTCCATTTCTGCTGAAGGAGGTTTGTTTCTGCTCAACGCCCACATGCACTTTCTGATCTCCCAAACTATGAAGCAGTCAAAGCGTCTTAATTATACATGTGTGTGCATTAATTGCACATCACAAAAATTATGGCATTAGAAGGATTTCGCCAAGTTGTTATTATCATGTTAACTTTGACAGCCTAATATTTATAAAAAGCATTTTAAGGAAGCCCAAAGGAGACAGACCTGTTGACGACTAAACTTCCACAGTTTTGCTGCCGAATTTCATGATGATTAGTTTGCAGTCACACGCAATGGAGCAGAAACGGAATGGACACAAATCTGGTGTGAGTCTGGTTTTAATGGCAACAATGGAATGTCATTGTCAGCCTAATGTTTTGCTTTCTGCATCACAAGAACTCAATCCTGTTATCCCCACTACATTATTTCAAGATAACTTGAGAAATAAGTCCTGATTGCTATAATAAAAAACCCCACAGAATATTACTTGTAGCAATGGGAAAGTGGAGTAAACAAAACATTTGGAAGCAGTCTGTGTTTGAGCCTTTTAGTAGTGCTGTTTTAGGGGCTGCTGCAAACAGTATTTTGTGTTGTTCTTTTATGCACTGACACTTGTTATAAGGGCTCATCCTTATCTTTACTTTTCATATTTCTCATAAACAGAACATTAAATGTATCATTAAACTCTTCCTCCGCACAGAGAGGAGCAGTAAGCTTCCTTCCTCTGCCGGACTCTCATAAACTAAAACTTAAACTTCCAGAAGCTGCATCCTGTAGTCTCACAAACACATAAGGATCCGAATTCCTTAGACTTTTTCTGTCTTTGTTCACAAGACATTTAATGTTCGCTCCCTATCTTGGTCTGGGTTAATGTCACCTGAAATTAGAACGTCTGATTTTCCTGGAAGGTTTTAAAACATGATTTTAGAATAATTTCACCAGTAGTCACAGGTCTCAGTGCTGAACAGTGTTTATTAATTGGTTGATGAGATTTCTGCTTTTAAAGTCTGTGTAAAGCAAAATCAACCATTTTCTTCTAAACACATTAAAGAGGTCACTAATGTTTTTTCCTTAAAACATTTAAAAGACATTCAGCCATTTAGGGTTTATTTGTGGAGCTCGGCTTCACAAACTGTTTCAAATTTCTGTTCAGGATTTAGTGGGCGAGTCTGAAATTGTAGCCACGTTTCGCCACAGAGCCATAATTAACATAACCCCGTCCCTGCTGCCGGCGGCGGTGGTCAGCCATATAGTTGCAAGGCAACCAGAAACTGATAACCGCTGGCAGAAATAGTTATCTGTCATAGCAACACCCATAGGCTTCTGGAGAAACAGGTGGATTGATAGCCTAACTGTATTTCTCTAGGCTATAACGTTACTGGTTAGTAATTCATGTTGCTAAATGTCATAAATTGGAGAAATAAATGATCGTTCTGATGGAGACTGTGAGGAACGAGGCTGAGCTCTATCAGTGTCTGACTCAGAGTCAGTTTCTGGCTCTGATGGTTCAAACAGGTCGAGCTGGCTCCGTCCCATCACGCTGCTAGCGCTAGCTTCCATCGTTACCGTAGGTAATGTTCTTGTAAAGTACACGGAGGCAGCTCCGCTCCCGTGTGTGGGCGTGGCTAAGCGCCTCTAACTGACACACCCCCAGCATTCCACAGCAGAGAGAAGAGCTTATTTTTCCATGATTTTGAAACCTAAATTTATATACTTAGCAATGATTTTAATCTTTCAAATTTGGCTCAGTGGTCAGTGACACATGTTTCTGTGGTCTGACAAACTCATAACACAAATTTATTGCTGTTTTACACAGACTTTAAACTCTTCTGTTCTTCATCATGTTAAAGTTTCTGGGCTTCTGCGTTGCCTGTGAATCCCTCTGTCTCTTAATGTGAGGATTCTTGGTGACTTAAATGTTAAATTAACGAACGATAAGCTTGGTGGAATATAAAAGTTTCCATGAAAAACAAATCCTCTGCTGTAAATAAAGCAAAAGAGAAATACAGCAGATAATGATTGTGTTTATTTGGAAATTAATGTTTATTTTACTACCCTGTGCTTGCTCAGTGCCCCTCTTTTATCTCTTATGTTATAACTGCAATTTGAAGAGCTCATAAACCTAAAATATTACACACATTATAGTCAAGAAGTGCAAGAAACAGCCTCACAACTTTCTGACCAGGACCAAAGGAGGACACTGAAGACTGCTACAGTCCTGAGATAAAGTTTTGAAACTCTTCATTCTGCTCTGTTCAGTTATCTTAAATCATCTTTACTAATATTTTACTGCCTCATAAATAAATGAGCTATTAGTTTTATGCCAAGTAAAGAGAAGGGTATTCCACTTACCCATACTTTAAACATGATATAAAGTAACAATGTAGAAAATAAAAACTCCAGTGAGAAAAAAACTAGCAATATTTCCCACTATTTCATCGTTGGGCTTGGCTGGTTGCGCAGAGCTGTTGAATACACAGCTCAACACTGCCCCCACAGTTTCAGATGGAACTGCAACATTTGCTTCATTTTCACTAGAAAACGAGCAGAAATATGGACAAAATAACCTGTGAGAAAGGTCTGTTGGTTTCTGTTTGTTTATTAGATGTAGTTGATTTGTTTTTGTGTGTGTTTTGTATTTTTTGTTTGTATATATAGTGATGGGCTGCACGGTAGCGCAGCTGTTAGTGCTGTTGCTTCACAGCAAGAAGGATCCCAGTTCCGGCATGGTGGGCCTTTCTGTGTGGAGTTTGCATGTTCTCCCCGTGCATGCGTGGGTTCTCTCTGGGTACTCCGGCTTCCTCCCACAGTCCAAAAACATGCTCATCAGGTCAATTGGTGATTCTAAATTGCCTGTAGGTGTGAGTGTGAGCGTGAAAGGTTGTCTGTCTGTGTGTCAGTCTGTGGTTGACTGGTGACCAGTCCAGGGTGTACCCCGCCTCTCACCCTACGACAGCTGGGATAGGCTCCAGACACCCGCGACCCTGAACAGAATAAGCGGTATAGAAGATGAATGAGTGAATGAATATATAGTGATTATTTAAGTGCCAATAGTAACTGGTTTGTTTGTTTTTTATCTGCTGTTTGTAGTTTGATTAAATGTTGTCTACTTCTTAAATTTGTCTCCTTACTGTGACCGGTCTTTTGTTGTGATGCTACATTAAAATGCTCAGTTTTATACCTGTGTTTGTCTTGTGCTGTAGTACTTTGATATTTATGGCAATATCTCTGTTTTTTTATGTACGCATCTTCCTTTTTTTTATTGCTCTCTCGCTGCTCTAGCTCTGTGCACTTGGCAATAAAAGTGTTTAAAAATAAATGTATGTTTTTATTTTCCAGCTGCACACGGACATGGACCGAGGAGACGGTCGTACTAAGTACACGTTGGAGGGAGAGGGAGTTGGCTCTGTGTTCGTCATCGACAGTAATACGGGAAACATTCACGTCACCAAGTCCCTGGACCGTGAGGAGAAGGACCAGTACAGACTCATCGCCACCGCTACAGACCGTCAGACGGGCCGACCCCTGGAGCCTTCGTCTGAGTTCATCATCAGAGTTCAGGACATCAACGACAACCCGCCCGTCTTCCCCAGTGAGCCCTACACTGCCATGGTGCCGGAGATGGCAAACATAGGTACGACACTAACACAACATTAAGGTGATACTCGACCCAAAAGCTTTGAAGCTTAAAGTGACAATTTTCTTATGAGAAATCTTACGGTCATTATTTTACTTTTTTATGAGCAATTGAAAGGAGAGTAAACGGTATAAATCTGCACATTGGATCAAGTTTTAAACTGGTCCACCAAATCTGTGGCCTCTAAGCAAATATTTAAGTGACATTGTGATGTTACAGTGGATAGGACTTACGACTTTAACCTTTGTGTCTTCAAAGGACACCAATCTACAATCTATGATTTCATTCAGCAGACGCTTTTTTCCAAAGCAACGTACAACACAAGCAAAAATTTAAACAGGAAGGAAAAACCTTAATGAACTGCAAAGGTTTTTTTTTTTTCTTGCTTACTGGCTCTACCTTGTTGCATATCACCTTCATTTAAAGTCCTCTAGGTTGTAGTCCTTCGGGTGTAATACAGAGAACTTCTGTTTTTGCCGTATTCTGGAGCTGCAATGTATCAATTTGCACAGAGTAGCTAGTACCAGCTGGACAGGAGGCCTGGCACCGAATCAACATTACAACATCCAGTTTATTGTCAGAATGAAGCACTCTGTGCTGACACCTGATCATATTTCACTGAACTACAGCTAAAAACTTTTATTAAAAAGTGTAGCCAGGCTGGAGTCAACAGGTTTAAGGTTTTCAGAGACAAATGAAGACAGCATGAATGAGGAGAGGTCTATCCTCTGACAGCTGAAATAGTTAGAACAATGTTGCAGAGACGTATCAGGAATGAATCCAGTGGAAGTCTGGTCTAAGTTATTTGCCTCAGTTGTTACGGACAGATCCACAGGGTGACCTGGGCTCCACTTGAAATATGACATCTGGTGCTGTGCCAAAATCTTAAGTAATTTCTTTGGGCTGTGTTGGAACAAGCTGATAGTAGCTTCTCATGTATTTATTCATTCATTCTTTCTTCTATACCGCTTATCCTGTTCAGGGTCATGGGTGGCTGGAGCCTATCCCTGCTGTCTTAGGGTGAGAGGCGGGGTACATCCTGGACTAGCTGCCTGTTAATCACAGGGCTGACACACACAGACAGACAACCTTTCACACTCACACACTGGACTGTGGGAGTTGTTTTGAAACAACTGAATGGAGAGTTGATCTTCTTTTTAACACTACTTTTCTGTGTTCAAGAGAACTTTTTACCAGGTACAACACAACGATGTAAGGTATTTATCAACAGTTAGGCAGCACTAGTGTTTGAAATGTGACAACAAGCAAACTTGTCAGTTTGTACTGTCTATATTACACGTAGGCTAATGTGTAATGTTAGTGAATACTGGATATGCCCTGCCAGTTCTCATCTACCAAGCAGAGCTAACTTAATATTGCTCTTCATTTTAATGAAAGACTCTTGAGTTTGAACAGATCACTGCAGAATAACTGCTGCATGTGGGTTGAATTGAACATTATCACAAACACTTTAGCCTGTGTTTTTTGCTTTTGACCTGTGTTTTAGCCTTTAGCCCTTGCTCTATCTCTCTCCTGTTTAGCTTTCTTCTGCTCTGACATCCTTTTTCTGTCTGACAGTTCAGCTCCAGTGTCCAACATCACTACTGAAAAAATCCGAAAAACCTTTTCATCAGGGAAAAACACAGATCTCTCTTCTCACTACTAAACTCTGTCAGCTGGCGTGGTGTTGTCATAGAGACTTCAGCGTGCCTTAAATCAATCCAGTCCTTTCCAACCCAATTGGGAAACTAAGAAATAGCATTTAGAAATAACCTATGTTGGTGATGATAATCACCAAAAACCAAATTTTAAGTTGTGGATTAAAATCAGGCATATATAGTGAGACTTTTTCAAGATCATTTAGAAATTCCTCACAGCCTGTTTAACTGTGGCGTATTTCCATTATTTTATCATTTGTGAATAAGAGCATTTTGAAACTGTGATAAACCCTGAGTTATCACAGTCTCTGCTTTGATCCATCACACTTAAATTTAATCAGTTGGAATCTCTGGATCAATCATGTATAATCTTGAAATTTTGCCTCATTACCCTCCAGTTCATCACTTTACATTGTCTCGTAACCACTGATCAGTCTGGACATGGTGAATTAATGATGATGCGTTAGAAACCTTTTATTTATTAGTTGTAATACCTGGTAGAAAAAGCACTTGAGCTTTCTGAGCCAGGCATCAAATCAGTATGGCTTCTGCATGAATATGAACAATAGATACAAAACTCAGGCTGTGTCTGAAATATTAATCTCGTTAAATAATTCACTTTTCCCTATAGTACCAAGCACGTTTGTTTACAATAACTTCTGGGCAGAAATTCCCCAAGTCACACTCATACGGTTTAAAGTCCTCATGAAATCACGCAGCAGAGTGCTTTTTTATCCCACATATTTACGTGTTTTCCTGTAAAAACTGATCACCAGGGAAGGACTTGTCAGAGATATTGACTGGCATTTGCAGAAGCAAATAATGCAGGAGTGGGATACGATCCCCTCCACAGCAATCCGACGGCAACTTTCAAAACCATCCAACCAAAGAGAAATTCCCAAACACACTAGACTAACATTACTCTCACTTGTTGAATAACAGAGAAACGTGCCTGCTAAAGATGAGCTCCAAACGGTTTGAGTGAACAAATGCGTGTGTCTCTTGTTATCTCTCTAGTTGTTTCTGCGAAATCTGGAACAAGTATGCAATTTAAAAAACTCATGAAAAACAGGAGGACACTGATGCTCTAAAATGCAGCAAAATGGTTGTTTTTGAGTTTCAGAAAAACTAAGGAGTCTGCAATAGAGGAGACAGAGGAAAAAGGCAACAGATATGTATCACTTGGGTTGCAAACATGCTAGCTAGCTCTTTGGTCATTTGTCCTCAAGCAAACTGCATGTTTCAGGCATTGTGACTAAATTATAACCCAGTACTTTGCCCTGAAGCCAAAGTTTTTTAATCTTTATACTGTCATTCTGGTATCCCTGTAGTAGCTTCACGTGATTTACAGCTTCAAAAAATCCCGGTTATTCTCACACTGATGTTTTAGAAAATCCTCATATTAGCCTCTGTCTGAATTGTTTTAGTTGCTGTCTCTTTAAGGCTCCCTGCTTCACAAGCCCCCTTCTTTCTGATTGGCCAGCCCTCTGCAGGCCCATCAGGGGTAGAGCTACTAGCGTGTTTGTGGTGTTTGAGGCCCGCCCCTCCAACCTGTCATGAAATATTTAGATCCGTCTGTGATGACCTCATCATTTGAGAAGAGATCTTGTGTTATTTTTAGGCCTCATTTACACAACAACGTTTCACCTGAAAACACAAAAAAATATAGTGGAAAAAAAACTGTGTTCACATGGAAACGCTGAAGGACTGAAAACATTGTAGAATGCATGCCATGCCTGTAGTTGACAATATAACTGTAGAGTCTTTTGGTAGCCCTTCGCCAAAATACAGGTGGGCTGATCATCTGGTGCATATATTGAATGCGCCTTTTCTGAGTGCAGAAGTGGTGCAGCAGATGCAAATTTTGTTGAAAGGCAGTCAGCAGATTCAGCAGCACAAGCACAACACAGTAGTCTGCTATTGCCACTGTTGTAGTCCAGTTTGTCAGTGGATATTAAAAGTTCCCACAACGAAAGTGGAATAAGCATGCGCAAAGCGGGGCGTGATGTCAGCACATCCACTGAAAACTCCGGCCTGCTGTTTACATGACAACGGTGGCTGCAGCGTATCAGAAAAATTCCACTCTGGAGGCTGTATCCAAAAATTACATTTTAGGTCAGCTTAAACGTTGTTTCCGTATAAACGAGAGGCCAGAACGCAACAATACCTTTGCATGTCATTCAAAAACCATTGTCATGTAAACAGCCTGAGAACAGATTATTTCAACCAGTTGACAGACAGATTCAGGAATTTCTACAACATATAACTATGTAGTTGTTTGAAAATCTGCACACATTCAGTAAAAGCATCCAGCATTGTTACTTTATGACCATGTGTAATTATGGGAAAAGCAGAATACCTCCTCTTTAATGTAGGTTTGCACCTGAAGAGTTTAAGAACTCAAGTTATGAACTGCAGACAGGTAACAAAATGGACTTGACTCTTGAAATATCTTGAGAGTTTGGAGCGATAACAACAGCACCTGAAAACCTTACAATAAAGAATCCATTACAGCTTCAGGTGCCATCTGAGAGCAACCCTGAACTCCAGAACCACCCGTCGCTAAGATGAAAACTTGAGTTATCTGTTGCAGATAGCTTACCTGAGTTAATTCAATAAACTCCCAGTATTTTCACTTCGACTCAAGAGCTTTTGGATGGCTTCAAAAAGGCTTCATCAATGAGGCTCAAATAAAACAGTTCACCATAGCAACAGGCAAGTTAAAAAACAGGTCATCCTCCTTCACCCCGCTGGAGTCAGAAGTTTTAATATGTGCTTAAGGCCAGAATGAGCTTTTCAGAGGGAAATCAACACAGCTGCAGCAGAGAAATAGGATTGAAGAGGAGTACTTTCCCAGTCAAAGATTTGGTTGAAATTATGTATTCTGATCAATGTGACATTTAACCACACGGTTATAGATGTTTCAGCTCAAATGTGCCCTACTTGAAGAGAAGAAAGTGTTGTTTGGTTTTTGTGCAATCCCAGGGTCTCAGAGGGCGCATTATCAGAAAATAAATCCTGAAATATATAAAAATATTCAGGATTTCAAGCTGCCAAGACTCATTTAACTTTGACCAGTGGGCTCATGATTGTATATTTCATTGTTTAAAACTGAGAATGCGTTAGTTCAGGCAGGCTATGAAGTCAAGCTCTGCCTGCTTTGAATGTGTTGTCACTGATGCTTGCCCTGGTCTTTACCCTAGATGGTATAGGGTGAACACATGAAGGAAAGGGGGAGGTGTGCTCAGACTTTTGCATTCCACATGGGCCCATGGAAGGGCGGTGAGCAGCCAGAACTGAAGCCAAATGCACTTCAGCTCCACAGCATAAATAAACATGTTTACAATGTGTAACAAAAAGCGATTGTGGTTTGAGCTTATTTCTCTGTCCATACTTACTAATGGGTGGGTGAATTTTTGTAAAACTTATTAGTCATGAAGATATTAGGGTTAAAACTTAAGAGTAGAGTCCAACTTTATTGTCCTCGAGGGCCAGACAGTTGTCCACAGAGTACAAAAACAATCAGATAAAATCCAGACAAAACACCGCACAAGATCCACACAGAGATCACACTGGTTACAGACTGTTCAAGAAACTAACAGCCGACAGAGGCAAGGCAAGTTTGTGTCAAAAGCTGCACTGAGCCCAAGCAGCACTACGACTGAAACTCTACCACTGTCAGTCTTTAAGTGGATGTCATTAAACTCCATCAACGTCAAAATAGTCATTCATTGTCATGAAGTTATGTGGCTGCTGAAGAACTGCTTTTTTAATAATTTTACTTAAAAATGGTAAACTGGATATGGGCCTGTAATTGTTCATCACTGTTTTGTCTAAGTTGTTTTTGTTTCAACAGAGGCTTTATGACAGCAGTTTTCAGGGCCTGTGGGAAAACTTCTGAGAGAAGAGACAGCTTTACAGTCTGTATCAGATCTGATGCCATGATTTCTAAGACTTTTTTGAAAAAACTTGTTGGCAGAATATCCAGACAGCAGGAAGAAGAATTTAAGCGATGTATAATGCCCTCCAGGTTTTTATGGTTTATGGGCTAGAACTATGTCTTGGTGTTTAGATTGGTTCTAGGTGGGTACAACTCATATCCCAAACCTGTTATTGAGGAACCAATTACTTGTCTATTTTTTTTCTATTTATCCTGTAAAGAATAAGGCAAATTCAATGCAGGCCGAATAAAAGACAGTCTGTTTTGCGCTCTTCACCTCATGGTAGGTTGCCCATATGTTCGGTTAAATTAGTATTTTCATTTTAAGACACAAAACCTTTGCTGCCTGAGGGGTCCTGCTCACCTTGTTGGGGTTCCAGTCCACTCTCTCTCTCTCTCTTTACATTATCGCTTACTAAACTTCTTTTGACCCATATCTTGCTGAATAGATTAACTTTGAATTACATTCAGCCCACAGACAGCACAAAGAGGCCTGCAAAATGAATAACCAGCATCTTCCAAATGAAGAGCTGAAGCCACAGAAGAGCTGACCCCGAGCCATCAAGCTCACTGACCTGTGCTGAAGGCTTCCCTACACAGAGCACGACACAATTGCCCACATAAGATGAAATTGTTGTTGTGCGATTCTTTTATCACTGCTTTGTTGAGCCTCCACAACAGAAGTCCTGCTCTTGCAAATAGTCAGAACCGTACAGAGTCACGGAGAGTTATTCAGAGAGGCTTAAAGAGGTAAATGTCTTCAGATGAGTGAACGCTGCTGGTCGTTTTCTGCCACTCAGTTGAAATGATGAGAGTAAATAATGAATGAATAAAGTGAACAAGCTGCTTGAAATTTCTTCTCCCTTTGAACAGATCATGACTGGGCTGTACCGCAAGGAAGGTTCACCATCCCCCACAGCAAAGCTTAACACAGAAAATGTCTGCTTAATTCGGCATGAAAAACTCTACGTTACTCATATATCCAAAGTAATCACTAAAGATGTTTTACAGAATCCATTTCATCAAGAAAATGGCAACAGCTCAGCTGGGATGGTGAAAGTGTTTGGGGTTGCATAGGTATATAAATTATATAAATGATAAGAACAATATACTGCAAGTGGCTTTTATAGTTCCAGAGAAAAAATGAGGTCAAATGTTCTGTGAATGATATGTCTTAATTGAGCTGTCAGGAGTAGTAGGAGCGTCCTCTCTGAGGAAATTTCAGCATATTACGTCTCCTCCATCCTTGAACCTGGAGGGTGGATGGGGAGCTCTTCCTCAGGGTTGTTTATTTACAGCAGGGTGTTGCTCTCCTCTAATCTTGGCAATGTTATGAAGAACAACACACGCAACAATAATGTCAAATGCTGCGAGGTTACCCTGAGTCTACGTAGACACTGGAAACAGGCTTTGAGCTGTCACAATGCTGACAGAAGACAAAGCACTGAGGAGCAGACTCAAGACACAGAGCAGCAGAATCCAAATCTTCACTTCAAAGCAGGATGTGGCAGACGGATCATCAGTCTGGAACAGACAAAGGTATCAAATACACAAGGGAGGGCTCAATCAAAGAACAAGGGTACAAGGTCTTAAAGTCAGACCAGATTCACCCCTCTCTGCCAAACTCTAAATCTCTGCCTGAAAAATTTTTGTGGACACTCAGAAGAAATGGTCCAATGGCGATTGTACGGCAAAGGCCTCCTGGAGCTCCAGCAGCACAAAGAAACATTTTCTGTAATGGCGGTGACAACAAAAAGAAAACAAGGTCTCAAGCTGGACTCCAACATCCAAGAATTTTCCCCTTATTTGCCGCTCTCTACAAAGTGGGGAAAAGACACAGTTTGGATTCTTGGAGGAAACAGATTTTCGGCCCAGATAATCTGTGCTTTTTAGGAGTTTACCAATCCAATCTTAACCCATCAACTCATCAGGGCCACATCCATAATAGTTTCTGGTTTTGATTAGTAGATCATTGTTTTCATGTTTGCCATGAGCAGATCTTTGCTCACAAACTCTGCATGAAAATGGTGATTCTGGATATCTGAACACTGCACCAAAATCCTGCAAATTCAGACATGCTTTTGTTTATCCTTGTAAGAATACGTCTTAAATCCATAGTCTTAAACACTGCAAAACTGAAATCCAAGCAAGTGTTTAAATCTTATTTTTATTTTAAAATGATCTTGTAAAAAAGTTAATATGAGCCATAGTTACCAGAAAAAAAATCTTATTTCAAGATAATTAAAAGATTAAAAAAATACATCTGAATTGCTTGTGAAGTGTAAAAAGTATGTTATTTACATTTATGTGATAAGACATAATTCTTATTTAAAGGGACTGTGAGGACTTTCTGAGTGATCTTTAAAAATCCCACTTCTAGATATATTCCTTATCATAAAATTACCATTTAGCATTTGTTATGCATTTGGAGCTATTTAAATAAAGATTTATTGATTGATTGATCATAACCCACAACTTAAAATGAGATTATCATTTCTTAGCTTCCCAATCAGGTCGGACAGGACTGGATTGATTTACAGCACGTTGAAGTCTCTATGACAGCACCATGCCGGCTGACAAAGTTTAGTAGTGAGAAGAGAGAAATCTGTGTTTTTCTCTGCTGAAATGATTTCTGTGATTTATTCAGTAGTAATGATGGACACTGGAGCTGAACTGTAAGACAGAAAAAGGACAGAAGAGAAGAAGAAGACAGTTAAACAGGAGAGTGATAGCATGGGCTAAAGGCTAAAACACAAGCGAAAGGCTAAACCACGAGCTAAAAGCTAAAACACGGTTTAAACTGTTTGTGATATTTTTCATTCCAACCCACATGCAGCAGTTATACTGCAGTGAACTGATCAATCTGAGAGTCTGTAGAGTGTCTGCTTGGTAGTTGAGCAGGTCATCAAGATTTGGTGACGTTACATGTTAGCCTACAGATACGTGTCACAGCACCAGGCTGTGTGTAGCACTAAAATAGCCAGCTACTTAACTACGGTACAAACGGACAAAGTTTGCTTGTTGTCACATTTCAAACAACAGTGCTGTGTAACTGTTGATAAATACCTCACCTCTTTGCGTTGTGTGCCGTAAAAAGTTGTCTTGAACAAAGAAAAGTAGCGTTGAAAAGATGATCTGATCTCCATTCATTTGCTTCAAAACAAACACACGCCTTGTTAAGAGTCATGTCATCACGACAGTGTGCGTGGGTTTCCAGCCAAAAGGTGTCACTGCAATCCACTTTAAACAGACAGTCCTTACCGCCCCTTTAAAGAAACTTGACAAGCAAATTTTTAATATTTACCCCATTAACAGGTGTTTCTCAGGCATTCATTATTTTTATTATACAATTTTAAATAAGTTTTATAAATCGTATAATACAACTTATAACCTGTTGCATGACTGTGATCTACTTATTTCCGTTTCTTGTAGTCTTTTATAGAAGGTTATATTAGCCTTGCCAACAACACACCCGACCGCACAACAGGAGATCATCATAGTTAAATATGTAGAATACATTGTACTGTGGAGAATTTGTAGACAAGTCATTTATTTAGCACCAGCATCCAGTAACTAGTATGTCCCTTTTGCTGTTCAGGCGAGGGCTGCCAGACAGTGATGTCACATGCAAAAGGTCAATTGCAGAGGAAGTCTGACCAAAATTTTTAGTCATTCAGACTCAGAGAAGTGGGTCGCATCATCCGAGTTTTACACTGTGAAAATTAACTCAGACACCAAAACACGATCACAAACAGCTCTGAATGAACAAGAAACAGGCAAGGAGTGAGTGGGTGAGGGAATGAAATTTTTCACATCAGGCTGACATTCTCTGCTTCCTTTAGCTCTGCGCTGCTCGCCTCAGTTGTCTGTTTAATTTTGTGTTGCGTTAACGCTCTTACACACGTTGAAGTAAAATTATAACAGAAACAGTCACCATTACTGAACACTCCTCCTCCTGCACACTACCCTGACATCCCCGTCTAAACTGAGTATTTCAAGTCGTGAGAGCTTGTCAACACAAAGTCTCACAGTCGACAGCTTTGAGCTTTGTGAGTAAGAAAAAATATCAGGACCTGTGAGTCAAACAGATCCGAGTAAAGACACAAGAGAGGAAGCAAAAACCTTTTAAAACTTTTAACATGAACATGACTTTTGTCGCTTTAACCGAAGCTGCAATCCTGGATCGAGCTGTATGAGACACTTCTACACCTGGTGGTTTGAGTGAGGGGTGATGCATCTCCACCTCTTCCTGGCTCGTCAACACTGAAGCCAAAATATCCTCTCGACTGGTGTTGACATCTTGTTCTGGAGAATATGTGCAGAAGCGATCGGCCAGTGGAGCCGTGACGTCCCATCCTTTCTGCCGTAAAACAAAAAGCAGAACTTAACTCACAGATGAACAACAGTCCATATCAGGGCAGATTCATGTGGGGGTTTGATGCAGACACTCATGACTATGGAGAGAAGAATAACTCCCATGTTAGTGTTTGTTTTGTTTACGCTCCTTGTTTCCCTCTATTTTACTAATCCTGTGCACACAGAGCTGCAGGAGCCCCTCTCCTCAACAGATCCGTTAGTCGTCTACATATTTTGAGGAGAAAGTATCTCAACATGTATTTTGGTTTCCTGGTTTGACCCATCATCTGCTCTGCCTTCACTATTTCATCCATTTTTAAAACAGTCAATATCACCCAGTGGTTGGCCAGAAAACTGTACTGACAGATCCTGAGTGTGTGTTGTCAAGGGGAAGGTTTTCGTCCAAATCTTCACTGAGCATGTGCAGATCTGCTGGCCATACACTCACTATGCATTCATGAGTCATCTACACAGACACTGGCTTCAATATTTATAACAAAGTGTGTGTATCAGATATGATGTTGACAGAGTAGAGAATGAGGGATTTTGCTTGCAGTATAATGTGATGTATGGACTTTGACAGTTGTTCAGATTTATGCACGTTGAGGACTTCAATAGCAGTTTCCTTCACTGACTGAAGAGGCAGTGACAGGAATCTGTGCCGGCGTTGTAAGCCCTCCAACATGGCATTAGAGGAATTTAAAATATCATCATTAGCTTCAACTGAATAATTCCTACATCAGTCACCTGCAATCCAGTGAAATCTCTCCCTGCTGGTCCTCGGAGGTTTGAGCTCAGGGAACATAACTTAAATGTGCGGTAAGTGTTTAAGTGCAAGGGGAAACTTTTCTCACGGTTCAGCAAACAGTTTCCATTTTATGAAGTAACTCCAGGAGGCAGAGGAGCAACGCAAAGAACCTGCTCTGATGTGAGAGCACTTTAACTGTGTGTGATATTAGAGATGTGAGCCTGTAATGGAGCCATTTCATCCTTTTTTTTAATTCAATTCAGTCGTACTTAGGAAAGACAGTTCTTCTAAGTTTGTCCTCAAAATCCAGTGCTGCTAAACGCAGCACAGATTAATTCACCATCAACATCGACTGAATGATCTGGGGAAGGACACCTTTTATCAATCAGCTTCTTTTGGGGCTGAGGAGAAGGAGCAACGTGTTAAAAAAATTGTGTCATCACCGAAAACCTTCCTGCCAGACTAAGAGAGAAGGTTATGAAGGTCCTCCTCTCCAGGGTCTAAGAGTGTCTCTCTTATGAGGTTTAAAGATATCCTTCTTACTAACAGCCAACCTGCTACTAAAGTCTGCCAGCCTGTCACCAGTTATACGTCTCTGTGATGAGATAATTTCCTCCCCTGTGATTAGCTGTCAAACCGTCCCAATGGGATTTCTCATGGTGCTCCTGAAGCTTCGTCAGCCTGTGCCGAGGAAGGACATGAATGTGTGCACCAAACATCATGAGACTCTATTCATAGTTAACATGAAATCTTAATCCAAACATGTCATGTTGAGACTGCGGGGGAAGCCTGGGGACCCCAGAAGCCATCAGGATGCTCTCTCTGCTATCCCTGAATGTCTTTGAAAGCCTGACTGCAAAAAGTAGCTGTACTTTGTTTTTGTTTTTGTTTTTTGTTTTTTTTTAGTCGAGAGCAAAGTTATCAAACAACTTTATAGCCCAACATTACTCAGAGAACACATCCAAGCAGTGACAAAATGGGTTATCTCTGAGCTGAAAAAGCGATATTTAAATCAGAGTTTGATTCATTGGAGGCTGTAGCTCAGATGGGTCAGAGAAAGAGCCTTCATGGGCTTTATACATGGCTCATTTATTTATTTAGACATGGATAATGTATAGCAATTTAGCTGTACCAGACTTAGCTATTAGCTGATTTACATCTGTAGTCTCTAAGCAGGAGACAGACAATGCCTCTGTTAAAATTAGATCACTACGGACTCATACATTACCCATGCTCTGCTGTCTGAATGGTTTAATGGCTATTTCCTGCTCGTGTATTGTTCTTCTGTGGTGCCAATGTGGTGCATATCAACTCCCAGCTGTATTGGATCCAAGCCCAGCTAAACCAGTGAACGTCCTTTTGGGTAAGAACAGCTGTAGTGTCATGTTAGGTGAGAGTGTTTGGACGGAGTCTCCTTTGGAATTATGGGACAAGTAATCAAACTCAAAGACCCTATGAGGACAAAATACGTGATACTGAAATTGTCTCATTTTTATTTATTTGCTAGTGGATTAACCACAGATTAAAACAAGATTATCAGCCCCAAAATCAGTTATTTTTAAATGCTATTTCTCAATATCTGTGGTGACGTTGGGCTTTCCAGGGAGAACATGAATTAATTTACAGCACATAGACTGTAAGTCCCTTTAATGTTGCTGACCAAAAAATTCAGCAGTGAGAAGTATGATCTTTCCTTTGCCTTGAAGAAAAGGATTTCTTTGAATTATTGTGTAGTGATGTTGGGCCGAACTGCCAAAATGAAAAAGGACATCAGAGCAGACGAAAGCTAAACAGGAGAGTGATAGAGCACAGGCTTAAACACAGGTCAGCTTACGTTAGCTCTGTTTGGTGAGGTTGGAGTTGGTAGATTTGCACTGATTGGATATAACCAGGAATCACTAACTTTACACGTTATGGACATGCCTCAGAGCACCGGGCTGTGAGTAACACCGTACAGATTGTCTGCTCACCTTCTGGACACTAAACTACAAACTGAGTTTACAACGTTTGATTGTTGACACATTTCAAACAGTAGATCTGCGTAACTACAAATAATTAATTAACTATTGGTATTAATTCATTGACGATCTCTTCTCCTTGTTAACTAAAATGAAAGGAAAGCAAAGCATTACAGTGAGGCATCGCACAGTGCTTCACAAATGATGACAGAGGGTTTCCTCCACAGCGTGCTGTCTGCACACCAAAGATGTAATGAGACAGGACTTCAGCGGGAGCTGGCCAAACAGGAAGCTGCTGTTAAAGAGCAAAATATAACTGTTAGGCAAGTTTGTCCTGAGATTCAAAAAATATGATTTCATATATCTTCATCTAGATGATGTCTAAAGGGTATAAAACGTTCATTTAAAACCACATCAAAAGGTGACTGTGACTGAAACACTTCATTAAGAAGCCAAAAGAAAAGCGTGACTAATTATAATAACCACCAAATCTGCAATGATTTTAGTTTCTTCTTCCTGCAGGTGTAAACATCTTTCCTGCTGCCCAAACATGTTCTCAGTATCTTGCAAAGAGTCCTATTTTTGCCAATCTGGGGGCGAAATACACTTCTTCTGGCACAGCTACTGAGATTCAAGGGCAAACGCTCAACACGAGAAGTGGGTATTAAGTCACGTTTTATCTAACAGATAAATGTTTCGAGGATACTGTGCTTACAGATAGAAAGCAGAAGGGTACATTATCCTTTTAATCCTACAGATGTAAGGACTTGGTATTCCAATGACAGATGGGTTGAGTATCACTTTAAGCTTATTACAACGCCACTAGCTCTTCCTGCTTTACTTTGAAAGGCCTGTTTCACCTTTCACCTTTGTCTCCTCCTCTCTCTCTCGCTCTCTCACTCTCTCGCTCTCTCTCTCTCAGGCACATCAATAATCCAGGTCACAGCCAGGGACGCAGATGATCCCACGTACGGAAACAGCGCCCGGCTGGTGTACGCCATCACTCAGGGCCAGGACTATTTCTCTGTGGATCCACAGACAGGTCTCAAAGCTGTTTACCATAAAATGCCTCTTCTCTCCATGTGATGATTACACTTGACACAATAAATCCCAGCAGCGTGGTTAGAAATCACATGTTGTGTCTTTGCTACCATATGTCCAGAGTGGATAAGTACAGGATAATGCCCCGCGAGGTGTCCATTATCAGGAATTTATGGGCTTCAGGGTGGCCTGAACTATCTGCGCCTGCAGTGGAGTCCATTGTTTCCTGATAATTAACACCTTAAACAGCAGGATTCCAGTTGTACTATTTCAAGGTTTATGCATTTTTCAATCAAAATCCGAAGCTGGCTGGGGTTTAGACTAAAAACTAAAAAAATAGTTATATACACCATTCTTGTGCAGGAAAATCAGCAGTGAAAAGAGCAGATTGTAGATACATCTCAACAATGGGAGATGTTTCTAACCTCTAATTCTTATAGAGGACTGCTCAATCATCATCAGCAGAAGATTGTATGTGATGTTGAGGCTCTGACCCCATCACTCCTCACAGACATATTTGATATACAAAAGTTAAAGAATAATGAGCTGACTCTTAAACTATTCTTTCAATAAAGGGCAAAGAATATCAATCAATGAGTCTTAGGAGGAGGAAAAAATCGAAAGCTAAATTAAACTGACAAGCGTTTGCTGATGTTTCATTTACAAACAAACAAAAAAAAAAAAATCAAACTGGAGCTCCTGTGAGGAACTGTCCGTGCAGTAATGAATGGTTAAACCCTGTCACCCTCACTAAGAAAAATATAGAGTTAGATGAGTAAATCATATTAAATATTTAATACTGAAGGCACAAAATGACAGTCACATGTTGTGTTCAAGCTGTAGCACAGACCCTCACCACCAACAGCTACCATCAGATTATTATTATTATGCTCAACTACCTGGGCCCATGCGCATGTCCAGTCAAGACCATTGGTCTTAACGTAACGTTAAGGAACGGCCCATTCGGCCGTAGCGTTAGCTGCATGCATGACTTTGCTGTATAGCCCCACATTGTCATACTGTTTGATCCTTAATATTCAGTGTCATTGCATATTTCATCTTAAATGGTAACATGAGCTCAATGTCCACCATCCTTTAAACCAGTGTTTCTCAAATTGTGGTCCACAAGCGCCTCCCAGTGGTCCGTATTGACAGTGAGCAATTTTTTATTTATTTATTTTTTTAATGAAATATTTAAACAAAAAAGAAAAAAGGACAAGTTCGCCAGGACTCAAACGTTTCCTTGAACTCCCCCCTAGAGAAGAATGTCAAGCTACAGTTACTCCGCTAACGAGCCTACAGGCAAAATCATCATGTATTGGGTGGCGTAAGACGGAGACAGTAAAAAGAAAGAAAAGAAAATAAGGGAAATAAGTTTTAACAATTTTAAAACATGCTTTTGAGATGTGGCATGAGTTTTGGTAACAGGACTGAGAAAAATGCAACCATCTTCGGCATAGGAACCTTGTAAAAAGG
Source organism: Labroides dimidiatus (assembly GCA_030710495.1). Lineage (NCBI taxonomy): Eukaryota > Metazoa > Chordata > Actinopteri > Labriformes > Labridae > Labroides > Labroides dimidiatus. Next base: position 25,428,163 of record CM061146.1, read on the forward strand.
ATAAAAAATAATGAAGTTGCCTGAGATGGGCCAGTATACATTTTGAATCGTTCAATGTGTATTGTCAGATTTATAATTGAAAAAAGACATAAATTTAGCTTTATTTTTTAAGAGCTACAACAAGTAAATTGTACTTATTTGTTGGAACAACTCCACCAGAGCACTGAGGAACCAGCACAGGTATGTGGACGTTAACCTGCAAGGAGGACTGAAGGCTCGTTCTAGTTTTGCTAACTGTAGCCACACTGCCAACCAATCTGGCATTGTTTGCCCACATACTGTGTTATTCTGTGTTTAGCTTTACCTTTTTTGTGTTCCTATCTTAGAGTCACTTAGTCAGAATTTAGATTTCTAATTTAATGATTTGGAAATACGTCACTTTGAAAAAATCCTGTGAATGAACCCAGACCCTGGTATAAAAATGTTTTTAGTCACATTTCCTGAATACTCCATTCAGAAACTGTAATCAGACTAAGTAACGTGTTTTTCAGCATTGTGGTTCTCAAATGTATATATCTGACTCACTTTGACGGTTATTTCCGGAGACGTCGTGTCACTCTGAAATCTGTTGCAGTTGTGATTTTCGCTCTGTGTCCCTTCATCCTCCCCACCAGGCATCCTGCGGACAGCAGTACCTGACATGGACCGGGAGGCTCGGGACGAGTATCTGGTCGTCCTCCAGGCCAAAGACATGGGGGGGCATCTGGGCGGATTATCAGGGACCACCACCGTCACTGTGAGGCTGACTGATGTCAACGACAACCCCCCTCACTTCAGACGGAGTAAGCACCGCTGTTATCAGATCAACACTTAGCTGTCGGATGCTTTCAATCTCTGTGGCGGCAGAATGTGTGTGACTGAAGATTAAAATGATTAAACATCTTGTAATGGCATTTGTGACAGCAGTCTGATATTTCCTGCCTCCTTTGGGTCGGCGCTGTCTTGGCAGGTTGAAGATAAGGTTTAAGCTCCAAAGCAGCTAAACAGCTTGTCGGTCTGCTATTGCTCTTTTTATTTATGCTCCCAAGTAATCATTGTTTCTAATATCAGTGGGAATGCATAACCTCAGCGAAGACGGCTGCCATATACACTCCCACAAACACACCCTCTTGGTCCCTCTGATTCAAATGGACTGTGCCTTGATGTGGAAGAGTGAAAGATCATGTCTGTTTTTTTCTTATCCAAGCTTTTCTCTGTTCCCTGCTATTAATATTTCATCTTAAAGTTCAGTGCTTTCCGCTTCAATAGACAGTAAAATCACTGCAGAATGTGTCTAACACTGGAAGACATACACTGCATTTCTCTATATACCACCTCTCCTGGTCCCTTTCCTTTTTTTCACTCATATTTCTTGCTTCTGACAGTGTCTGTTTTCTGCCATTCATCTTAATGTTTAAAGCTCCCTCTCCTCACTTTGATATATTAGGCTGTGATACTGCACTTTGTAGAAGCAATTTAATAATTCCAAATGCCAGCTGTGTTATTTATTTACTGCTATCTGACTATATCTCCCCCCATCTCCACCTCACTGCAGCTCATTATTTTCTCCTTGACAATGACGCTGCGATTTAAACAAACGGCTCATTTAGCATGCTCTTTGAATGTGAGGGGTGTGGTTTAAAATAAGATCTATATTATAGGGGACTTTAGTGATTAAATATGAAAATGCTGCTTTGAAGACAAAGCATCTCTCTGCCTGTACAGCAAGCTGCTGTGCAACATCACAAGTGCTGAAGAGGTCATCATGTGATGCCAAGTGTAAAAACACATGATCGCTCACAGATCAGTGGCTGCTATTTCATGCCTGATGAATGGGCAGAGTGTAATTGAAAATGAACAATAACATCTCAGGAAAGCTTAAGTTCTCAGTGGCAAACAAATGGCACAGCTTTGTCAATTAATATGAAGCTTTACGGTCCAAATGTTACCTGCTAATGTTGATCCAATGATAGAATAAAGAATCCAGGGCTGCATCTAACAGTCGTCAGAGCTATTTTCTTCATTATTATTGTTATTTTTATACAGGATACCTTCATTAGTTAACGCTTCTAAAACAACTTTTTTTCTACACAGTTAAAAGAAAATCATTTGTGTGTCTGAGAATCAACCAAAAAACCAAAGCATTATTTTTTTCTCTATTAATCAGGAAAAAAAATGGACAAAAATCTTCAATTTACACAGACAGAAAATATCTACAATCAAAGTGACCATTTTTAGACTAACTGGTTTTTGTGTTATCTTCAAACAAAATTGAAGATCCAGAGAGAAACTTTCCATTTGTGTCGAGTTTTAAAGATACACTTAGCTTTTGTTGTTGTTGTTGTTGTTGTTGTTGTTGTTGTTGTTGTTGTTGTTGTTTAATTATAATGTTGTCACCCTTGCTAGTCTACACTAGCAAGTCAGAAGAAATTATCTATATTTTTACCCTGGTAGACCTTAAATACATTTTGTCTAAGCTGTAGCACTGGCTGCTTCTGTAAAGCTGGATAGCTTGACTACCAGGATGCAAATGAGCACAGATGAAACTTGTACAGTTTGGTTTGTCAGTATGTTGATTGAGTAAATGGAGATGAAGTTGTATGAAGGCTGTGGCCTGTTTAACTGATATATAACCACTCAACCAGAACAATAAGGAACCAGCACAGGCTTGTGGAAGCTAACCTGTAAGAGTAGGGTAACCATAGGTTCTCTTTTGCCTGTGCGTGTCCTCCTTTGTGGTCAGAATCCGGGGGAGATTTTATGAAATTCTCTAAAATGTCCAGGTTTTGTTTAACTTTTTTATAGTTAAAATTAATTAATATTTATAATAAAGTGCTGTACTGCACTACTGACATCATTTAGATTTACCTACCTGTCAAAATGTTGAGCATGCACGTTGCACACGTCACTGTGCAAAAGACCCAGGCCATTTCTCCTCTCAGATCAAAACAAAAAATATACCCTGACTGCCTGCACTGCGCTCTCGGACAGAAAATGACGAAGCATCTGGGTACTTTTACAGACACACTGCAGAAAAAGTACCCCCCTTTTGTTGTGAATGTGACCGATGGGAAGCACTGTGTACCATCTACAAAGCTGGCACCAATGTGTCAGTTGACTTAATTTTAGCAGTAAATCCAAGAGGTTGGGTTGTACGTCATCTTTGGGTTTTCAAAGTGATCACCCTATGTAAGAAGGACTGAAGGCTTGTGCTAGCTCTGCTAATGTTAACCACACTCTGCAAACCAATTTCACATTGTTTACCCACAGAATCTGTGATCCAGTTCAGCTGTGCTCGGTTTTGACTGTTTTCTGAGTATTTTCACAGCTTACACTCAGTTAGTCAGAGTTTAAAATTTTCTGACACTCACTGTGAATGGTTGCTGGGAAAAAATTAAAAACAAGCTTTTTCTTCACAGCGCTGTCAGTCGGTTGGTCTGACAGCTACCACTTTGCCAAAACAGACATTTAAAAATTACAAGACTGAAATTTCTTGTTGCTGATGACCTCAGTTACTTTCTTAGGTCATAAAAAGCTTCACTTTTAATCTCAGCATGCTCTAAAATCAGCAAATGTCTCCTCATGGGGGATCAAAATGACTTTTAAATTTTATAGTTTTATTCAGCTCACTAAGATATTGAAGCAGCAACTTTTTCAGCAGTTCACAAAGAAGAACATTGTGTCTTAGAATAACTTCATTGCACTAACAGGACCACAGCATTGTACAGAGTGGAAGAAGTTTATTTGAAATATGCTGAGGGTAATGGTAGAAGAGGATTAGTGGGAGGTCAAGGCAGGGTGGGATGAGAGGGAATAAGGTAGAGGATGAGAGAGGGTGAAGGTTGAAAAGACGAGTTGGAAGAGAGATAGGGAGGGATGAATCGGGCTCAAGGTTGGGAGGTATGCGTTGGGGTCAAGGAGGGGGCAGTGTGACTTAGGGTTGAGATCTGGAGATAAGAGTCAGGGTCCAGGGAGCCTGAACTGTCAGGAAAGAGGGTGGTTATGTGTAACGTCCGCATTGGTTCAGCATCCCTCTTTGGTTCTTATGTTGAGAGGAGAGGAGAAAGAGCAGGAAATCAGGGGTTAGGCTGGTTTATATATGCACACAGGTAGAGGCACAGGTGAAGGAGATGATAGGAAGCAGGTTTTTAAATGGGGTGAAGAGATGTGATCATGCTCTTACTTGCATAGTAATTAAAGGCCCAGGCCAACAAAAAGAACGTAAACAAGGATCAACAGAAATCCCCAAAGAGGGTCTGACTACCAAACAATGGATTGCTGCCACCCATTACACTGTAAATTATGCATTCCTTGCAGTCTCTCTGAGCTCAATGTCCACTTCTTAAAATTACCATTGACATCACGGCACAAATTCACTCATTAATTTTGCAGCAATGTTGTTGCAATTTTCCTTGATATGTGCCTGATTGTAATTATCCATGTGGAAATTATAAATGTGGTTGCCAAGAACATAGTCATCAGGAAAATAGCAGAGTGAAATTAAACATTCTCCTTCGAGATATCAGTTCTTGAGCTTGCCTGGCATGATGCTGCCTTCACCCTGTTCATTGGAAAGCCTGGTTGTGAAACCCTTTTGTGCTTCGGTTATCAGAAGGTCTCTAAAGAGGCTAATATTTTCACTCTATTTGCATGTGGCTATTAGTGCTGGTGTTTGTTAATTGGACTTTTCTGAAATGAGTCTCATTTGCATTGAATGGGGGCAATTTTGTGTCATATGCATGCATATGACCTCATTTAAATACATGCAAATAGCAGTAGAGCGCTGAGACTCTATTGGCTCAGCAGCTATAAAGGGTTGTTATCACCTTCTGCGATTGCTTTGAGGATTACACAGTTTCTTTCTGTCTTATTTGTGCTGGCGTTCGTTTTGTAGATTTGTCTGCCATCCAGAGATCTGGGCCGCTGGATCGGCTCATGGAGACATGGCAAAAACACAGAGTAACATGAATAAAACATAATTTCCAGGAGACCAATTATAAGTTTTTAAATTTTTTTAAAACCTGATCATAGAAAAAGCATACCAACCAAAAAGCAAACTGAAAGCATAGAAAGTCAGTCTTAAATAATTTATCCGTACTCACCAATTCCAGTAAAAAAATATAATATATATATACTCCTCCCTCCTCCTACAATATAAGTATAGGAGATACGGAAAAAATCCTTAGTACCTACATATTCTGCACAATAAAACGTACAAAAGTTCAGATAAAGCTAATACAAGGATTTAAGACTGCGGCCTGAGAAGCATGCCGAATATCATCGCTCAGAATAAGGAAAGAAACTGTTGGTTTGGAAATAGTGATTCATTACAGGAGAAATTGTACACCTTGATTTGTACAACTTGATTTAACCATACCAAAATTTAGTTTAGGGGTGTTGGTGGGTATTTCTACGAGTCTGCCATTACAAAATCCCCCCAGAAGGAAACATGCTGCAAATAAATGGATCAACCTTTAAAGACATGCTTGTCACTAATGAAGCAGGACTAATCCTTAAAGACTGACTGAAAAGATGGGTCCCGATCTGATATTGATTGCTTTGTGCCACTAGAAACTGTATTTGAATTATAATATTAAAATTGATTTTTGTCTTTCTGCAACTAGTATACACTCACGGTCGCTTTATAAGGCACACCTGTCCAACTGCTTGTTAACGCAAATCTCTAATCAGCCAATCACATGGCAGCAACTCAATGCATTTAGGCATGTAGACATGGTCAAGACAATCTGCTGCAGTTCAAACTGAGCATCAGAATGGGGTAGAAAGGTGATTTAAGTGACTTTGAACGTGGCATGGTTGTTGGTGCCAGACGGGCTGGTCTGAGTATTTCAGAAACTGCTGATCTGCTGGGATTTTCATGCACAACCATCTCTAGGGTTTACAGAGAATGGTCAGAAAAAGAGAAAATATCCAGTGAGCGACAGTTCTGTGGGTGAAAATGCCTTGTTGATGCCAGAGGTCAGAGGAGAATGGCCAGACTGGTTCGAGCTGATAGAAAGGCAACAGTAACTCAAATAACCACTCGTTACAACCAAGGTCTGCAGAAGAGCATCTCTGAACACACAACACGTCAAACCTTGAGGCAGATGAGCTACAGCAGCAGAAGACTGCACAGGGTGCCACTCCTGTCAGATAAGAACAGGAAACTGAGGCTACAATTCACACAGGCTCACCAAAATTGGACAATAGAAGATTGGAAAAATGTTGCCTGGTCTGATGAGTCTCAATTTCTGCTGTGACATTCGGATGGTAGGGTCAGAATTTGGCATCAACAACATGAAAGCATGGATCCATCCTGCCTTGTATCAATGGTTCAGGCTGCTGGTGGTGGTGTAATGGTGTGGGGGATATTTTCTTGGCACACTTTGGGCTCTTTAGTACCAATTGAGCATCGTTTCAACTCCACAGCCAACCTGAGTATTGTTGCTGACCATGTCCATCCCTTTATGACCACAGTGTATCCATCTTCTGGTGGCTACTTCCAGCAGGATAACGCGCCATGTCATAAAGCTGGAATTATCTCAGACTTGTTTCTTTAACATGACAATGAGTTCATTGTACTCAAATGGTCTCCACAGTCACCAGATCTCAATCCAATAGAGCACCTTTGGGATATGGTTGAACGGGAGATTCGCATCATGGATGTGCAGCCAACAAATCTGCAGCAACTGTGATGCTATCATGATTTCGCTATTCTGCTCCAGCAGTTCTATCCAGCAGCACCCAGGTCCAGTATGCAGAGCCCACATGGTCACAACAACAGATTTGCTAAGGTGCTAACAAAATAGCAATGAGTAGGAGTGATGTCGGCTGTGTGGCAGTATTTTTCGTTAAATTCAAAAAGGTCGTTGCAGCTGAGTTCAGAACTTGTCAAGCACAAGTTTCCCATGGTGGCACAGAACTGGGGATGTTTAATACATTTAAACGTTAAACATTCCCCCAAGGCTGATTTAAGACTAAAATATAGAGCTGAACATCACACATTCATACTGATATACCGTAGTTTTGGATCTATAACGGTATCGGCCAATACTCAAGGCTGCAATATCTGTATCGTATCAGAAGTGAAAAGGTGTTACCAGGACACACCTAACTAGTTCATATGATTAAGCCACCATAACACTGCATTACATCTAAAGTTTATGTCAGTAGGCCAACACTTATATTAGCTAGCTTTCTGTAATTGCATTACATCTGTTGATGGAAGAACACAGCACTCTAATAGTTTTGCTGTGTATTATGTGGTATAATTTTTAAAGCTAACATTTGCTCTTTAGTCATCATTACAGCGTTGATCAAAATGTGTCAAAAAAAAAGTTGTCGCTAAAGATTATGTTAGCTAGCTTACAGTAGTGACATATCCTCTTATGTTAAAACCAACACTTTAATAGCTTTGTTAGACTTGTGAAGACTTGATTTACTGCTATCTTAAGCTCATGAGAATAAGCCTACAACACGTTTAACTTAATTGAGAGTGTTCAACCTGGTCTCATATAATAACATGAGACAAGCATTGTTCCTGGCTGAAAGTGACGTTAGCAGGCATATACTTGTGTCAGCCAGCTAACATTAGCATACCCTTTTTCACCAAGCAGAAAACTATCATGCAGATGACAGTTTCACTGGAAAAAAATCCCAATGTTATGCTAATGCTATCTTTTGTGACTTCACAAAGAGATGTTAAAAATGGTTTAACCTCTTATGATTGGCAGATGTCTGGCCTGACATTTCACCACTCATGTTGGTTTTATAGCTGGTTGTTTTAGGAGAGAAATGTAACATTCAAGTTTGTATCTGTTATAAACCTCAAACATTTTTACCTGCATTTGAGCTTCCAACTTGTGTGTGATGATGGAGGGAAATGACTGCCAGATGAATTCTGTAAATGGGATTTTGAATTTTGAAACCAAGATATGATGGTGATTTCCTGTCGGTGCATATGAGAATACAGAATGAGAACCAGTCCTTCAAGTAGGTCATGAAATGTGTAAATAAAAGCCACAAAATGACACAAAACTGTGCCAGAGACAATCTTACCACTGCACCTCATCCAGATTAAGAGCCTGAGCTCAGAGCCATTATATTCACTGTTATCTTCTTTGCAGGTGCGTGGTCATTCTCTGTGTCGGAGCTGGCAGCACCAGGTGTGGAGGTGGGCCGCCTCACCGCCACTGATCCCGATCTGGGAGTAAATGCGCAGCTGGAGTTTACCATCCTAGACGCAGAGGAAGCAGAGACATTCAATATCACCAGCAGGGACCAAGAAGCTGTGATTGTGCTCAACAAGGTGAGTGATGAGGAGAAAAATTAACAAATGTTTTCAGACAGCTACATGAAGCTGGATTCACTTTAATGACCACATAATGAAGAAAATTTGCTTTGGTCTCAGTTTGCAAATTAATTTGATTTGGTCATTTAAACACTTTGTCGCTTCGTTGAAACACATTCTGCTGCTGACAGGTTCACACTCCCAAGGCTCTGCACAAGCAATTAATGAGCAACAATGAGCTAATGAGAAGCTGGTGAAAAATTGTAGCCCATTTGATGTGAGAAGGCCATGTTCGAGGCAGCCAGCGTGAGTTTGTCTTTTCAACTTGAAGGGTTTAACAGCATTGTGCCATTGAAAGATAATTATTGCTCAGTGAAATAATAAATTAAACAGTCATGGAGGGTGAGACAAGACAAGGTTGAACATTTACCATTGAAATATTTGGAAAATTAAATAATTCCCCAATAAAGTATTGTATGTGATTTATGATATAAAAAGAGTTATAGAGCGGCATTTCTCCAATTGTGGCCCGCAGGCCACCAGTGGTCTGCCAGCGCAGTGAGTTGTCTGCTTTGACATGGAGTAAAATTTTGTTTTTTTATGGAACATTTAAAGAAAAGGAAAAAAATTCAAGTTCACCAGGACTCACAAGTTTCCATGAACTCCCCCAGAGAAAACGGTTAAGCTAATATTCCTCCATTAATGAGCCTACAGGCAAAATTATCATGAATTGGTGGCCTAAGATAAGGACAGTAAAAATAAAATCATATGAGGGAGAGAAAATCTCTGACTCTGGCCAGAAGAAGGTGCAGCAGCAAGATGATTCAGCCACAGGGAGCACTGTGGACGCTGTGGAAGCTAACGTTGGTGCCAGTACGAGTAGCCAGCACAGCTGAACAAAAATCAAAAGTGATGGTGAAGTTAACTCCTTGAAAAATAGAGATTTTGCAAAAATAAACAGTATTGTGACATAAATATGGATATTAGTTGCAGCTCAGCTTGCAGCCCCCTCGACAGACATCTTCTGTATGCTAAACACAGACGCTGAGCAGGTTTTTACTTCTTTTAAAACCTCTGCAGATAATTCATGATCAACATTGAGACAATTTAAACTTAACAATCCAATCCAAAACTTCAAAAGCTGTGCTGGCATTAGTGTCAGCTCAGCGCTCAGCGCTCAGCCCTGACCTGCTGTGTTTGGAGAGGATGTTGGGAGTTCTCTTAATTTTTAATGTAAAGCTGTTTCTAACAGCTTAACTCAAAGCTCCTGAAGTCCTCACCATCAAAAATCACCTGTGATGACGAAATCTAAAAATTGCTTCATTCTTTGTTTCTTATCCAAAACAAAAACAAAAATATCAATAAATGATGAATGATTCAGTTTCTCCAGACCTGCAGTTAAAATTCTCAAACTGGCAGCTCATTAAGTTAATAGATATTACTGTGATCATCACATATCATGTAGCCCGAACAATCAAGAAAAGTATGAATGACCTTAAATGAATGTATAACCTGCTGGTTGACATTGCTTTGTTCTTTCACCAACAGCTGCTGGATTATGAGACCCGTAACTCTTACACTTTTGCTGTGGAGGTTATCAACCCTTTAGTTGACCCCCGGTACCTGAGGAACGGCCCCTTTAAGGACCAGGCGACAGTCCGGGTCATGGTGCTTAATGCTGATGAGCCGCCTCGATTCTCCCAGGCTCGGTACCATCTGGACGTGTCAGAGAACTGCCCTCCTGTTTGCTCTGTTGGCCGGGTCTCTGCTATGGACCCTGACACAGGACAAAGCAGCAACATCAGGTGGTTTATCCCGCAGTCATTCACTCATTTAGTCGCTCTCTCAGGGCCCTCTTCACTATCTCCTCCCTCTCCTTTTCTTTCTTTGTCGTTTCTGCTCATGTCTCTCAGGTACTCCATCGATCCTCAGTCAGACCCCGAGGCTCTGTTCCGCATTGCCTCTGACACGGGCTTTATCAGCACGGTGATGGAGCTGGACCGTGAACAGGAGCAGTGGCATAATATCACAGTCATCGCCACACAGAGGGGTATGTCAGCCCCCTCTGGCCCCTGGGCACAATAAGCAGCCAAGCTTGCAAGAGTCATTTGTCACCAAAAGCACCGCCTGGAGTTTAAAATTAAAAGTTATGAGTAAGAAATGATGGAAATTCAGCAAGTCTTTCAACATTTCATGTCTGTTTCCTTTCCTCTCAGATAATCCAAACCTTGTGTCGAGGGTTGTGGTTGCAATAGAGACCATGGACCAAAACGACAACGCTCCAGAGCTGGACAGGGAATATACAACGTCTGTATGTGACTCCAGTGCCCCCGGTCAGGTCTGTTTCTGTTTTCTTTTGGAACATTGAAACATTTTCACCACATATTGCACATAAAATGTTAAATAACCTTATCAAGTCAGCTTTTTGTTTTGCAGTTCTATGAGCCTGGCATAAGAAAACACACAAACAACAACAACAACAACAAAAACAACCACTAAAGACACAAAGCACTTATCACTGATAAAGCACCGTTAAACTTGAAAAAAAAGACTGACTGAACAGATGGGTCCTTGGTTTTTTGTTTTGTTTTGTTTTGTTTTTTTGTGGAAAAGGACTATTTCAAAAATGTTTGGAACACTCAAGGAGAGAAAAGCAGAGCAAGATCTGAGGATCTGAGATGGGCAAGACTTTGACACAGCCAGTAATATCCAGAGGTGCTAATTAAAGTGAGGCCTTGTAGGTGTGTAAAGAAGTGAAATTTTAGTTGGAACACTGATTTTAAAAAGTATAATTATGATGTTACCGTTCATTAATTAACAACAACACAGATAAAACAATAAATTGGACATCAGGAACCTCAGGACTGTCTCAGTTTTTATTTTTGGAAGCAAGTTTCAAGTATTTAGGTCATGGAAACAGAAGTGGACCTTCTCTGTGTGGAGTCTTGGAACCTGCAGGGTGTTCTGTGATCGTGTATGATGGTTACCTACATTTCATGAAAGCAGGGCTGAGGGACGGGAGGGAGCCAAGCTTTTGTGTAAGAGCTTCATAAATAAATAAATATAAGTGCTGATCCCTCCGAGCTGATTAACCAGGACGGCCAGCTTTTTGGTGCATAGAACAGCCATGTGTCCCATAACCATCCCGAGAAATGAGTCTCAGTGTTCAGTGGTCATTACGTCCAAACAGCTGAGATTGTCCATCTGTTTTGATAATTCAACACAGGGAGAAGAAGCACTTCAACAAATTATTATCTTGTGAATTAAATAAACTGAAAAGAGTCCAAAAGGCAGTGTATGTGTGTTTCTTACCCAAAAAATGCATATTAATTCAATATATTTAATTCTTTCCAAGGTGATATTTGAAGGTAGAATTTAACCTTTCCATGTATAAAATCTTAGATAAAACAGCGTCTTTAAAATGTTTAAATGTTATGTTATATCTAAGGATTATGACATGTCATGAAAAGTAGTAGTTTTTAAAGTAAATCATTTACAAAAACTTATTTTGTGTGGTTTAACAAACATTGTCAGTTCATCACATGTCTGCTGGGATGGAAAGAATAAACTCGAACTCTAAAATTTAAGTTTTTAAAGGTTTCAAGGTTTACCGTCTTATACAGGAAAAAAAAACACACTTGAGGAGATTAAACTAGCTCAACAGTTTTTGCCTAGAGGCTGCCAGAACAGCATAAACACTCTGGATTTGAACTGAGCTCTACCGCAAGAAACACACTGAAATGAAACTGACAGGAAATCTTTTTCAATGTGAGTACTTTTAGAGCAACAAAGTCTAAATTAGTTAAACTTGAGAGCAATTTATGACATCCAATTTCATCTACAGTTGTTTTCTCATATTTTTCTCCAAACCTGAAATCAATACTTGGGAGTTTGAAAAAGTAATTCTTCAATTATGGCCTGATGTTATTGTTTACCTAAGGCTGGCACAGACAGGAGAAAGACTCAAACCCTGCTCTAGTTGTTGTGATCCAAAAACATTTGTCTCTATCCAGAAAGGGTCGTAACCATCAGGCAACACAACAGGGGTAAAAAAAAAGGGTCAAAAACACTGGGAACTAAATCAGCTAGGAGTGTTGGATAACTACGAGGGCCTAGCTGATCTGGCAAGTGTTGAGTGTACACACTTGGAATATATAGGAGCCGGGAAGGCCAAAAACAAGACACAGGTGAAACACATTGGGGAGTGTGAGGTCAGAGGCCTGTACTACGAAGCTGGATTAACATAGCCGGGATCTCTCTCCGTTACCTGGGTTGACTCAACCAGACATGTGCAATCTCGATAAGCGGTACTACGAAGCTGTATATCAACTCGCCCAGTGAATCCAGGGTTTTCCAGCCTTGATCAGAGCGCGCTCACATTAAAGGGAGGAGTCTGCAGCATCTGACCAATCACAAACATGGAGAAACATGAGAAAACCCTGCAGAGCAGCCTACTTTACCGTGGAGGAGCAGACAGTTATTCTTTAGAAATACGAAGAATTTAAACACGTCATCCGGGCTAAGAGCAACACTGTTACCGCAGCAAAAGTCAGAAAATATTAAATAATATTAAATAAAATTAATATTAATTCCTCAACTCCCACATAGTTGTGCGTTTCATATATTCATGTTTCTGCAGTTATGCCAACATCATAATTTCAGATGTAAACAGTGGAGCTAAACGGACTTGGGGAACAAGAACAAAAACCTCCTTCAAAGCGGTCAGTGACAAGGCTTTATTTCTTCACTCTGTCTCTGTTTGGATAAAATCAACTGAATTTATTTATTTATGGATCCATCAGGTGACAAATGTAGTTCAGTCCATTTGATGAAAATCCGAATCTCTTGTACAGAATGACCTCGTGAACATCAAAAGGATCACATCTCTCCCTAAAAACTCTCTCTCTCCTGAGCGCTCTGCGCACCAACATCGACAGGATCTTCTAAAAATGGGCAGGGTCTTTTACAAGAAAGCTGATTGGTCAGGAGGTGTCGTTTTTCTACTCGTCGATCTCTTATCCAGATCTTAACCTGCTCTGGAGCAGGTTAGCCGTTAGCATACGTTACCACGGTGATTCATCCCGGTAAGAAGTGAACCAGCTTCATAGGACAGAAAATCCAGGGTTAACCCAGAAGTTACCTCGCTAAGAGAAAATCCAGCTTTGTAGTACAGGCCTCTGGTCAGGAGGAAAAATGGACTGGAACTAAAAGACTAAAAGAAAGAGAGACAGATGTTAGCAAAATGAAAAAGAAACTTGAACCTCGAATGACACAATGGGGAACAGACAGACAACTATTACAAGGAACTCTAGCCCATACACCCCAAGCATGATCAAACACATCTGGGGCAACGATTCCACAGACATGAGATCTCACAGAAACTCCGGTAATCAAACATGACAACAGAAGAGAAACAAACACTCAGGCGATCAATGTCGTCAGCCAACCATTCTGGCCGGTGATCTGTTTACCAGAAACAAAAATGAGGACAAGAATCTGGGTAATCAAAGCCACAGACCGCTTTTCTTTTTCAGTTTTCCTTTAGGCTCTGGGTGTACTTTTGCTTACTTCCTCTGCTGTGCTCGTGAGCTGGAACATCTGGTTGATGACACTTCCCAGTCTGCTCGTCTCATTGGTTATTGTGGGAATTCTGTCAGAGGCAGTCCCACCAGGAATCAAAAATATTAAAGATGTTGGATATTTATGATTGGATGCTTTGACACAGTTGAGAGACATAGAATAATCATACAGACTCCAGAGAAATGTCACCTGCAAGGTCCTATAAGACTAAAAGGATTTTCACGCTATTCCCAGACTGAATGGCATTTCTGACCTTCTCAGTGATATTGAGAAATTTCTGATACACTTACACCAGCAAGCCGGTGGGTGGAAGTGTGTCGAATGACTTAGTGGTGTCCACTGAGCAACCATTCCTTTAAAATCCACCCAATTAGCAACAAAAACTTTTAAGAGCTTTGCATGGAAAGGGTTAAACACTGCCATGGTCAATATTTTAAAGGGACTGTGAGGACTTTTTAAGGGATCTTGAAAAAGTCTCACTTCTAGATATGTGTCTGATCATGATCCACAACTTGAAATGAGATTTTATTGGTTTATTTTAAAATGCTGTTTCTTAGCTTCTGATTGAGTCGGCCAGGACCTGATTAAATTTACAGCTCGTTGAAAACACCACACAGCTGACAAAGTTTAGTAGTGAGAAGAGAGATCTGTGTTTTTCTCTGCTGAAAACGATGTCTGGGATTAGAGCAGAAGAAAGCTAAACAGGAGCACAGGCTAAAGGCTAAAACATGGGCTAAACTGTTTGTGATAATGTTCATTTTAACCCACATGCTGCAGTTATACTGCACGTTACAACACAAATACATCTCAGACCACCAGGCTGTGAGTAGCACTAAAACAGCTGGCTACTAAACCGCCGTACAAACTGAGAAAGTTTGCTTGCTGTGACATTTCAAGCAACAGTGGTGCGTAACTGTTGATAAATACCTTACCTCGCTGCGCTGTAGTCAGTAAAAAGTTGTTTTGAAAAAAAAAAAAGTAGTGTTAAAAAGACGATTCGATCCCCATTCATTTCCAAAACAAACACATGCCATTTCAGCCAAAAGTTGTCGGTGCAATCGACAAACAGATAGTCCTCACAGCCCCTTTAAGGGGTTGAAAACATTGATTTTATTTGTAGGATGAAAACTGATGTTTTGAGCTAAATCATAGCTGTAGCTTTAGAGTGGAAGCAGTAATAAAATCTATGCAGCAGGATAGAACAAAGTGTCATCAGCATAAAGAAGGACATTGCTATTGTGCAATAACAGAGTAATATCTACATGAAGATTGTGAATAAAAACGGGTCAAGAACAAAACTTTGAGGAACTTCCTGCACTGTGTGATAATGTAACTTAGGTTAAGAGTAATTCATTCATTTTCTAAACTGCTTATCCTGTTCAGGGTCACAGGTGGCTGGAGACTATCCCAGCTGTCTTAGAGTGAGAGGCGGGGTACACCTTGGACTGGTTGCCATTCAATCACAGGGCTGACACATAGAGACAGATAACCTTTCATGCTCACACTCACACCTACGGACAATTTAGAATCACAAATTATTCTGATGAGCATGTTTTTGTGGGAGGAAGCCGTAGTACCTGAAGAGAACCCACGCATGAGAACCATAGACTGTATAATTAATGGATGTAGTCTCCGCCACGTCACCCATCTGTTTCTGAAACAGACTTTTGAAGCAAAACAGCCGGCGCGGCCATATTGGAAATGAGGCAGGCTGTGAGTCTCCACAGTAACAGCCATAGGACGCTCCACAGTCACGTGATCTGAGCTGTGCCTCTGATTGGATGAACTGATGATCTTAATATTGTTGAATCTGCAGAGTTAGTACAGTGTGTGTCGTTAGCAAAATTAGCGATTCAGACGGGAGACATTCTTTGTACCAGGCTGTAAATATGCTTATTTTGGCTGTGAAAACGTCTTTTTTTGGCTTGGTGTGTACGCGACTTGCGGTACTTCCGGAGCCAGCCTCTCGAGGAACAGCAGACTTCTGCATTGTCTCATATTTTCAGACCGGAGGTTGCCACTTGATGAGATCATGCAAACTCCACACAGAAAGGCCACCGGGGAACCAGGATTTGAATTTTATGTCTAAACTGCGCAATTTTCTGCTGAGATATTGATAATGAAAAAGCTCAATCACTTCTATTCAGAGTTGGTATCATCCATGAAGGATTATTGTCCATGTGGAGAATGTTATTATAAAGTGTGGATGGTAATGAAGGATGTCTATATTTCTAATGCTGGCAGTTGATGATTTATTTTCTTCCAGCTCTAACAGAGCCAGTGTTAAAAATTACTAACAGAGCTTTAAAAATCAAGCGGGGGCTGAGTCAGGCAGATGTCAATTAAAAACATGAGAAGTGTCAATCAAAAAGAGGAAGATATTCACCAAATGAAACAGATGTCAATCAAAACCTGGCCTGTAAAAGCTCCGCGGTCTAAAGCAGCTCTTTAAAGAGCAAAATCAGATTTTCTAATACTTCTGAATGTTTATTTTTGTGAATCCTTAATGAGGCTCATAACTTTGATATCAAACGTGTTTTCCAACTATTAAAAAAAAACACTTTTCCTTGGACTGTTAGGAGACAAATGTAAAAGTATTTAAAAGTATGAGATTTGCCTGAAATATTTTATTCTGTTCTGGTTTTTGTTGTGTAGGTCATTCAGGTCATGCGAGCTGTTGATAAGGACCAAGGAGGTCAGGATGGCCCGGTTCACTTCAGCATCCCTCCAGAGTCCAGCTCTGCCCTAAACCTCTCCATCAGGGAATCTGGAGGTTGCACGGCTTGGCTCTGCTTTGCTCTTTCACACACAATCCAGAAACATGACAGAAGCCAAAAAAAGTGGTGCAGGCTGTTTGTGCAGTGACCGTGTTTGATGTGTGTTTCTGTTCTCTTGTTATCAGGTGTGACAGCCAGCCTGGTTCTGCAGTCAGCCTTGGAGCCCCTCCCTGGCTTTTCCTCATCCTTACTCACCCTCTATGTGCCAGTTGTGCTTCGCGACGGGGCCTCAGGTCTGACCAACACTGGCACGGTCACTGTGACCATTTGCCCGTGTTTGAGAGGGGGCATGCAGACGGAGGACCGGGGGAAGCAGAGGGACAGGCGATGGGAGAGACACATGGTTTGTCTCCCAATGCCGTCCTCCTCTGCGTCTCTCATTTTCAGTCTGGTCACCTTACTTGCCATGCTGGCGTGTGTCACCACTCTGCTTGGTAGGTTCCGCGAGTCCTCTAAAGTCTCTGAAGTGCTAAAAATCCGACGTTCGTGATTTTTTTAAAAGATGCAGACTTGTTGTGTCAGGTTTCCTTCTTATCGGTGAA
Source organism: Labroides dimidiatus (assembly GCA_030710495.1). Classification (NCBI taxonomy): domain Eukaryota; kingdom Metazoa; phylum Chordata; class Actinopteri; order Labriformes; family Labridae; genus Labroides; species Labroides dimidiatus. The sequence continues at coordinate 25,445,331 of CM061146.1, forward strand.
GTGTGTGTGTGCGTGTGTGCGTGTGTGCTCTATGCCCTTTAGTGGTGTGTGCACTCTCGCTGTCATTGCGCCATCAGAAGAGAGACTCCCATTCCCCCTTCGAGGAGGATGATGTCAGGGAGAACATCATATCCTATGATGATGAGGGGGGAGGGGAAGCGGACACCGCAGCTTTTGACATCACAGCACTGCAGAGCATGCACCGAATGCAGCACATGCACAACAGAAACATGTGAGCTGTTCCCAAAAATAAAAACAAACTGTATCCTTGTGACTGTGGCTGCACCGAGTGTGCATGTGTGTGTGTGTGTGTGTGTGTGTGTGTTTCTCTGACTTTTATCTCTTGGCACAGATGGTACACCCCCCAGAATCCACCCCGAGCTCGGACGTACAGCTGGAGTCGTAACCCGCGCCCCGGCCTGAGCCCTCAGCAGCGTCCGGGCTCTGCTCCCCTCTACGGGCGCCTTTGTTACGGCCTCCACACGCTGCCTGTTCTCAGAGATTATCCAGTCGGGCCTCTGGAGGCGGGTGTGCAGCTAACCCAGCTGACCCACAGGCTCTCTGGAGGTCATGTGGGAAGCTCCCTAGTGATCCAGAACCAGAACACCTTTGATCCTTTGCTGCGCTCTCCGGAGATCAACACTGGTTGTTATGAAGCAGAGCACATGCTGGGGAAGAACAAAATCACAGACAGACATGAAGGCAGTGAAGCGAGTACAGCCGACACTAAAGACAAGGAGGATCAGGCCAAGGTCAGATAATGGTGTTTAAAACTTTCATATGGAGGCAAAGAGAGACCATAAAGTATAGATTATATGAGCAGTGAATAAAACAAATTCCCCGGAAAATAGCCCACACTATATATGCATCAGAGAGACTCGGTGTTCATGCTATGAAGACTTTTTTTTTTTTTTTTTTTTTTTACCATCCCAGTAAACCAAAAAAGTGAAAAATGTCTCACATATAAAACTCTGATGACCTGTTTCCTTGATTTGAACCTGTTTAAAGAACTGAGCAGGAAGAGCTAAAACCAGAATCAAAAACAATTCATTGACAACCAAAAGTAAAAATGTGGATGTGACACATTGACTTGTCACACTGTATGATAAAAATATAAGATATAAACAGAAAGGTGAACATGTACAAAAATAAAAACAAAAGTTAATTCTGTGTACAGTTAAAATAAACAGAAAGATACGATAAATAAAAATACAGTACCATGCAAATATGTGTGTAGTGTCAGCAAAGGGCAACACCCGGTAGAGAAAAAGGAAGCCTATGCAGAAGTGCTAAAGGTTGCTGTTCATCGAGAATCCTCTAGAGGCTGGCTGCAGAAAGACCAGAAGTCACAAACACATTAAACCAAAAAACAGACTTTTACAGCATTAAAAAGCATATTTACAGTCTGGTTCAAAAAACAGTTTGGGTCTGAAACGTTAATTTCACTATCAGCACACACTGTACTGTAATTTTTTTTCTAACTCAGTGGTTTAGAAGATGTTAGGATCACAAGTTTGTCCAATCAGAGGCTGAGCTCAGCTCACATGACTGACGGGCGCCCTATAGCTGTTAGAAAGGAAGCTCAAAGCCTGCAACATATCCAAGATGGCCCTGTTCAATGATTGGCTTCATTTGACTGTCTTTGTAACAGATGGGTGACGTTACGGAGAGTACGTCCATTTTTTATACAATCTGTGATTGTAAGTAGTAGTACATCGGGGTATAATTTTTTTTGTACCGGTATGTGTATCCATCGCGTTATAGAAATGTGCATTAAAAATTAAGACAGTAATGATTGGTGTAATTTCAGATTTTTTATTTAAGCTCTGTTTGATTTTACAAATCCACCGACAGAGTGAGACATCTCAAACCCCTAATATTCTGTAAGCTGTGTACAATTTACACTTTCTGGATCCTAAAATTTTGAGTGAATTATTCCCAAACATGGATTGGTTGAATGGTATGATGATGGTGGATCGCAGCATAATTTGAAATATAAAGAATAAAGGCTTAGCGTTATTTAAATTAAGCTGTAATAGAGAAAGTTGTACCTTCATAAGAATAAAAGTAAATGAAATAAAACTCCTAAATCTATGGGAATAAATTTCCATTATTTGTATGCTGTGATTTAGAAGTCATAATTTCAAGCACTGTTTAATCTCTCAGCCAGTCGTCTGTTCTCAGACGAGGAACGTGGATCATGTTGTGAACTTAAACTCAACAGCTGAGGACAAACAGCTGTTACAGAATGGTACACAGGCTGCCTCTCTGCCTTTCTCCATAACAGGCTTTTTTTTTTTTTTGCATTATCTATTCAGAATCCTGACACCTGCAGTATGACTGCTGAAATGCTAAATAGTACTCAGTCATTTATAAAACCTTAAGTATGATTTCCCTTAAAGCTGTACGTTCTTCATGTAGGCGGCAGGCTGCTCCTCGGGTCTTCCTCTTTTAAAACAACATTCAGGCTGACCGTAAGACTCTTACACAGCTACTGTCACTCCAAGGAAGGATGTATTTACTGAGGGAAGAAGGTGATGATGTGTAGCATGGCAGAACAGCTGTGTGTGCATGCATGTCTGAGTGTGTGTGTGTATGTGGTGCTCCATCTGTGTGTGAACAAGCAGTGCCTCCCGTGCCTCTGCTGTAGCTGAATATCAGTGTGTCAGAAAATATTGACGTAAAATTAAGATTTTTTTCATGAATTGACAGCTTTATCCTTTGAAATCCTGTTTTTTTTAGAACACAAACAGAAACAGTGAGTTATTCTTCTGTGGTACACTGAGTGATCGTTACAGAAAGCATGTGGATCAGCTGAAATGGAGCGATAAATGTGGATTTATGACCCTACATTTACCTGAAGTAGCATTTAAATCGAAGCTTATTTCAGTCTGATTGTCTTGTTGTTTTGTGTCAGATAGAGAGGTGCCATGGGGTTTCAGGCTTAATATTATTATCAGCATTTGTTTTGCTTATCAGCTGGTGGCGCCTTCAAAGCTTTATCTCACACTTAGTCTCCTGCTGTCTAAAGATGTTTGCTCCTCCATAAAACTCAAACTCAGAGGAAAGTTTAACAGCGCTGTTCCAAATAAAGATGCTCACCGTTTTGTTTGAACTTTATTTTCCCTGCAGGGAAATTTGTCCTGCAGTGAAGTAGAACAATGAAACCTATGGAAAACGCTTCATCAACTGGGTCATCATTAGGATTTAGTAGTTTAATAACTTAAAGAGGGGTTATTCTGCTCATATTCAGGCTTCATATCGCCCCCCTGATACTTCTGTTGTAACTTTACATGATTTTTAGCTCAAACATTCGAAACTTATCACAGGCTGGTGTTTAATTTCAGCGTCTGTTTGAAATATTTTATTTCAGCTACTGTCCCTTTAAGGCCCCAGAAACATTCTAGAACCTAGCATTCTTGAAGCCTCCACCAAAGTTGTGTTTTCATTCTAAAGTGCTACGTTTGCCTTTTCAAAGAGATGCACCAACTTGTGACGTCTTAAGTTGCGCGAATCTCACGTTGGTCTCATTGAATTCTCGTGTGACTTTTTGAGCGAGACATAACGAGAGCAGCCTGAAGTCTCATCCTGCACCTTAACCTTGTAATTTGACACTTTTCCCATGTTTTGTATGGAAATTCAGTATTTCAACTTAAGTTTTTAAAATGTGAAAATAGAAAAAAAATAATACCACCTGGTCAAGTGAAATATTTAAACCCTGTTGAACTTTGCCACGACACAAACTTCACAGCACATCCTATACGCCTAATGTAGCCGAGCTACTAGCTAGCATCTATGTTGCAAAGTTGCTTGTTTGCATTTTTTTCCTCATCAACCTTTTTTATTCATTATTTTAAAATGCTAGCTCGTAGCCCGGCTACATTGAACATATATACAAGTCGCAGAAAGACAAAAATCAATTTTAATATTATAATTCAAATACAGTATCTAGAGGCACAAAGCTCATCCCAAAATACCAAAATTGATGAACAATTTGGCATGATCCAACAAAGCAAAGTTCAGACGAGGTGTTCTCCATCAGAAAAGTTTTAATCATCTGAAAACTTGAATTTATCTTAATCACACCCGGAAATCCAGAAAGGTAGTCATGCCAAGTTTTAATTTTGAATATATAACAGCTGTTTCTCACTTTATTAGAATCATTAATCATTTTGGTCTCTGTTTGCTTCCATATGTTTAATTCATCCTGTCTTTAGAAATAATTTCAAATCTCTGCTCTCTTTTTCTCTTTTACAGAAAAACACGACAGAAACAGAAGTGACACCAGCCAGTGTCTCTGCAGATCTGTCCCACTGTGACCCAAATGAGTCTTCATGCCAAAGTCACACCAGCTCCTCGTCAAACCAGCACGAGGGCCGGCCGGGGTCATCGCAGACCCAGATCAGCACTGGAGCCACTAGCTGCACGTTAGATGACATTGACACTGACTCTTCTATTCCCTCTGTTTCAGAGCGAAATTATTCGAACGAAGGTCAAACGGGCTCCGTAAACCCTCCTGTTTACCTGCCAGGAGACACGTACAGCATTGTGGGCTCACTGAATCCAAACAGCAGAGGGACGTGTTTGAACGGAACGAGCAGCGGCGGGTTGTTCCCGGCGGGAGTGCAGCTACTGAACATGTGCAAACTCCAGGGGAAGGATTTGACCTCACAGCCTTTGTCCTTATCCGGGGGGCTGTTTGGGAACAGCAGAGGCTGGGCATGCGGGGCGGAGCCTGCGAGAGGAGAGGCCGCCAACCCGCAGCCTCTCCGGATGGAAGACCTCCTGAACATCCGTCTAGATCAGGTCACCTTTGACCTGTCGCAGCCGCCATATGACTCACTGCAGACTTACGAGTTTGAGGGCCGTGATTCACGAGCTGAGTCACTGAGCTCGCTGGAGAGCGACGGAGAGAAGGACGAGGGGAGAGTGGTGGGAGGGATGGAGGAGCTAAACCAGAAGTTTAAGCGGCTGGTGGAGATCATCCGAGAGAGGGAGAAGGAGAAGAAGGAGGGAGAGGGGGGAGGGACACAGGCAGGAGAGACAGGAGAGGCTGCTCTGGATGAGACTCATAAACAAAAGGAGGACAACGAAAAACAACAACAGAGATGGGATTTCTAGTCTGCAATAAAGGAAAAGTTGGAGAGAGGAGCGGGCTGTTGACAGTGATGGATTTTAAACACAGCAGGGTGGATAAACACACAGCCTCTGACAGAAATCTTCATGTCGTCCCCCTCACCTGCAGGGAGGATCCAGGAGTTCGACAGTAGAGTGAAGATTTGTGTTTGAATCAGTGCACAGCGTATAGTTTTCACTTCCACTGTCTTTATAGAAATGCTTATGGAATCTGTCACTTCTCACACACTGCTCATGTAGCTGACATTAATAATGCACCGGGGCTTTCAAAGCTAAAGTTATGAAAAATTAACTTTTTTAAATATTGATTCTGAGCCCTGAAAGCTGCATTGTTAGAAAATAGGCCTCATGAAATATTGACCAGAGTTGTGATATTTAATATTGATAGTTTAATATAGGCATGCTCACTGGAAATCCCTGGAATTTGAATGAAACTTTGAAATTGGATAGTTTTAAACATACAGTACATTACTGTAGATCTACACTGCCATGTGTTCACAGAGCCGGTCTGAGTGTCCTCTTTATATTCTGTGGCTCCAGCCAGTAGTCTTCATTACCTGCTCACAGACAGGGGTGTCACGATTCTGACTCTTCACCTTGAACTGACAGAAAGAAGCTGTCTTTATTCGGTTGTTTGCTTTCAAAGGGGAAACAAAGAAAAGTTAAAGGATGATCCAGCTTAGCTTAGCTTAGCTTAGCTTTAGCCTGGAGGTGCCCTTTAGAAGACACTCTGGTCACTTCCAGAGTCAAAGCTGCGTAGAAACAAGCAGAGCTGTAAAATCCTCCTGTTTCTCACTGAGCAGTGTGGCACTGAGAGACCTGATTGTCTTGTTTTGTGCTGAGACTAAAAGCAAGAAAATTTTGACCCACAATCCCACAAACACGTTCAAACTGATCGCCACTTGTACAAAAACCCAAAGGCTCAAACAGTTTGGATTCTCCTCTGACTTCCCCCGAAACTGTTTCTTGATTAACTTCACTGCTGCTCCATCTACTGCAGGCTCAGCAGTGCAGAGTCTGATGACCTGTCAGACTCCACTCAGCTCTTTACCAGTTTTTCCTGTATGTATCACGATGTGGCTCACGACAGCTGTATGTAACCAAAAACAGATACATTCGTCCAAATTATACTGGCATGTTTTTTCAGGTCTTCACAGAGACAGACACAATGATGCAACCTGATAAAGATGCAAAACTCCAAAATTGTTGCAGCAACAGAAACTTACTGCAAAGAAAAAAAACATGTAAAATTAAGAATGCTGCATAAACAGTAAATGTGCAAAAACAAAAACACAACTAACAAATGCATAAGGAAAACATCAAGGTCTCCAGGCCAGCAGGGGGCGCCCAATGAAAACATTTATTACTGACATGAACTGTTTTCTTTTATTCCCTTTATTATAAACACAACAACAAACTTAATTTATTCCTCAGATGAGACAGTGCTATAGAATGAAAACAGAGTAAAATTATAATGTCATTTGCTGCTAGGCTATGTGAGCTTTTTAGCTAATGCAGAATCTGTATTCAGAGTCTGATTCCAGGCAGAGTCGGAACGGCTAACTTAATTGAGAATGGCAACCAACAATCAACAGTCATTTCAATAAGTCTCTTTCCATTATGAACAAATTCAAAAAGTTTTGGGATTTCTTTACTTTTATCAAGTTGTGTTTTTGTACTAAGAGACACTTTGCTCCATTGCTGTCTATTGTTATGTGGTCTATTAATAAGATCCTGGTTGTGTCCCAAATCGCGTACTTTTGCACTTACACTTACTGTTTTGAGTGCACAAGTGTGTTCACACTGAGAGCATGGAAAAACAAAGCACACTTTGATTTCTCAGCTGGCGCATTCAAAACAGTCCAAAAAGTTGAGTGTGGAAAGGTGGACACTTCTCAACATCAATTGTCACCATATAGGCTACATGGAGGAAGAAGCAGAAAAAAATCCAACGATGGTTGATGGATGTAATTAATGAATAGCAAAAGAAAACCTGTGAATGGTTGTGAAATGCGATCGTAGTTTTCAATGAGTGCAAGGCTGCAGTGTTTGATTTGGGACAACACGACCCTGTAAGATTTTGTGCACTTTCAACTAATGCAGAGTGTACGCACTGCACTTCATGTGAGTGCATGTATGAAAGTATGCAATTTGAGACACAGCGCTTATCTTGTCCTCCTTTCTCTTTCCTGTAAATTGTAAAACTTCCTCACTGAGCACCCCCTACAGGCCTGGACCGCTTCTCTTCTTAAGTCTAAGAGATGTAACTAGCTTGCAGAGCTAGCACCACCATCCTTCAGTCCTCCTCACTGGTTAACATCCTCATGCCTTTGTTTGCTCCTCCATGCTCTGCTCGAGTGGTTGTATGTCAGTTTCATCAGACACAGCCCACATACAACTAAACTCCATTTACTTGATCAACATACTTACAAACCATGCTGTGTGCTATGAGATGCCATCTGTTATCTGTGCTTATTCACATCCAGGTAGTAGAGCATTAAAACACTAGACAATTTCCACGGAAATCGTGAGAGGGGCTCGGGCCGCATGCCGGCTGGCATACATACTCTTCTTGATATACTTTCTAATGTGTCCTCTCCCTAACTGTTGTGGGACAATTAAAGCTACTCATGGGTTATAGGTGTGTTTGGTGAGATTGATGTGTGGTTACACATCCATACATGTGGTTTGTAGTTTAACTGAGGTCATATTTAACTCATTCACACTAATGCGCACTATGTGCCCACTGTTAGATATAATTTTTACACTCTGGAAACACACAAACAGATATATGCATGCTTAGATGTGGTGGGGGTTTTGTCTGAACTGAGGTCCCTCAATCACGATCATAAATGCACACACCAAACACATAGGCGCGCTCCGCGCGCCATTTCAAAATGAAGAACCCCTCTGTGAGATGATTTGAATGGTGTAACATTGATTAACAAAAATACACACACAAACACAAAGAGTCATGCATGCTACACGTGCTTAAATGTAGTGGGTGTCTTGTGTAAACTGAGGTCCCTTAATCACAATCATAAACACACACACGTACACATAGGCGCTCTTCGCTTTCCTTTTCAGAGACAAGAATCCCCCTGTGAATGGCCTTCAATGATAAAACTTTGTTCAACGAAAAACAGACACACACCTACACACACACACACACACACACACACACACATACATACACACACATACACACACGCAAACATACACACACACACACTCTAACACACACACAAAGACATGAGCATTACGCGCTAGAATGTGAGTGTTTTGTGTGAAATGAGGTACTTTAAACATCATCAATACAGTCACACACACATACACGTTTGTGCGCTTTACATGCCCCTTCAAGGACAAGAAAACCTCTGTGTTTAAGCTTTCATTGCTAATACATTGCTTGAAATGAGTTATTTCATTCAAAAGGAATCCTCACTCTCTCCGTGTGTGTGTGTGTGTGTACTTGTTTTGATAATATAGCCAGGATCTCCCAGAATGCCCCAGAATGTCCTTATGAGTCATCATTCATGAAGAGCTGCATGGTTTCCCTCTTCCGTCAGTCCTGCTGTGACTGACTGATGATGTCACGCACTCTGAGAGCTGAGTTTTAGTGAAAAAACTCAAAACTTTGTGTTGCTTTACCTTTGTTTTCTCAAAAACTGTTGAAGATAGCAGAATGCCCCTAGAAATTTAAGCTGTGGACAGATGTGTCAAGATTTTGAAGCAAGAATGATGTCTCTAGCTGAAAGTATGGCGAGGCAGGAGCAGTGGGAAATAGTGTGTTTTTTTGGTGTTCTCGGGAAGCCTCCCTATTCATTGTCTATAGGACTTTTTTGTCGGTTTTTCAGGGGTTTTTTTCGGCCAAAAAACACCGAAATTCTTAGAAAAGTCATAGCATGCCATTCTGGACCGAGCCGCACGTTTTGATATATAATTTGTTGGGGTTTTCTTAAAGCTCTGGGAGGAGAAGCGGTCCAAAGTTTTGTCCTTATGAGTCATCTTTCATGTAGAGCTGCGTGGTTTCCATGACGATTTAACTGAGAGCAGCTGTGGAGATCAAGGGACACCTCTTTGTGACAGCTGTTCTGTGCTGTTTTTTGGGATGAGGCATGTGTCCGAACAAATGCTCGCTGTGGCCAAACCGTTATAGCTATCAGAAAAACGAGCGCACCGTGAAACTCCAGAGTTTCGGAGGAATCCGTCAATGTCAAGTTTATATTTGTAGGGTCAAGAATTTGCCCTCATGGCCGAGTTGAAAATGAGTGACCCTTTTCTGAAAAACCCGAGAGATTTAAAGTGGAAGTAAATACGGAGGGGTGGTCAGGTTTGGCTGACAGTTGGCCCTTTCCTGACTAAGAGCTCCATCCTTTGACTTCAAAGGCTGCTTTGACAGAAGCGCAACGGACATACCTACGTTTTGATGTAATTTTTATGACCGTGGAGTGAAATTTGTGGTCCCACGAGACATTTGTTTGGGAAATTCCTTGTGTGTCATGAGCTGCAGCTCCCACTCTAACTGATGATGTCACGCACTGTGAGAGCTGAGTTTTGGTGAAAAAACTCAAAACTTTGTGTTGCTTTACCTTTGTTTTCTCAAAAACTATTAAAGACAGCAGAATGCCCCTTGAAACTTAAGCCGTGGACAGATGTGTCAACGTTTTGAAGCAAGAATGACGTCTCTAGGTGAAAGTATGGCGAGGCAGGAGCCTTGTGAAAAAGTGTGTTTTTTTGGTGTTCTCGGGGAGCCTTCCCATTCATTCTTAATGGGACTGTTTCGTCGGTTTTTCTGGTTTTTTTTCGGCCAAAAATTGCCGAAATTCTTAGAAAAGTCATAGCACACCATTCTGGACCGAGCCGCACGTTTTGATATATAATTTGTTGGGGTTTTCTCAAAGCTCTGGGAGGAGAAGCGGTCCAAAGTTTTGTCCGGAAGATGAAGTAGTTGAAGAAAAAAAAGAAAGAAACGAACGGAAGAACAATAGTGGCTCGTGGCTTCGCCACGAGCCACTCTCCCCCATAGCTTTGCTATGGGGGAGAGTGGCTCATGCGAAGCCCGAGCCCCTAACTAGACAATTTCCACGGAAATCGTGAGAGGGGCTCGGGACGCATGCCGGCTGGCATACATACTCTTCTTGATATACTTTCTAATGTGTCCTCTCCCTAACTGTTGTGGGACAATTAAAGCTACTCATGGGTTATAGGTGTGTTTGGTGAGATTGATGTGTGGATAGGCGCTCTTCGCTTTCCTTTTCAGAGACAAGAATCCCCCTGTGAATGGCCTTCAATGATAAAACTTTGTTCAAAGAAAAACAGACACACACCTACATACACACACACACACACACCTACATACACACACACACACACACACACACACTCACACATACATACACACACACACACACTCTAACACACACACAAAGACATGAGCATTACGCGCTAGAATGTGAGGGTGTTTAGTTTGAACTGAGGTACTTTAAACATCATCAATACAGTCACACACACATACACGTTTGCGCGCTTTACATGCCCCTTCAAGGACAAGAAAACCTCTGTGTTTAAGCTTTCATTGATAATATATTGTTTGATATGAGTTATTTCATTCAAAAGGAATCCTGACTCTCTCCGTGTGTGTGTGTGAACTTGTTTTGATAATATAGCCAGGATCTCCCAGAATGCCCCAGAATGTCCTCATGAGTCATCATTCATGAAGAGCTGCATGGTTTCCCTCTTCCGTCAGTCCTGCTGTGACTGACTGATGATGTCACGCACTCTGAGAGCTGAGTTTTAGTGAAAAAACTTAAAACTTTGTGTTGCTTTGCCTTTGTTTTCTCAAAAACTGTTGAAGATAGCAGAATGCCCCTAGCAACTTAAGCTGTGGACAGATCAAGCGGCAACCTCCGGTCTGAAAATATGAGGCAATGCGGAAGTGCTAAAGTCTGCTGTTCCTCGAGTGTCCGCTTGAGGCTGGCTCCGGAAGTACCGGAAGTCACGTACACACCAAGCCAAAAAAAGCCGTTTTCACGACCAAAATAAGCCTATTTACAGCCTGGTACAAAGAATGTCTCCCCTCTGAATCGCTAATTTCACTAACGGCACGCACTGTACGGGGGGTGAATTTTTTTCTAATTCGGCAGTGTCCACAATATCAAGCTCGCCAGTTCGTCCAATCAGAGGCACAGCTCAGATCACGTGACTGTGGAGAGTCCTATGGTTGTTACTGTGGAGACTCACGGCACGCCTCATTTCCAATATGGCCGCGCCGACCGTTTGGCTTCAAAAGTCCGTTTCAGGAACAGATGGGTGACGTCGCGGAGACTACGTCCATTAATTATACAGTCTATGGGACAGATGTGTCAAGATTTTGAAGCAAGAATGATGTCTCTAGCTGAAAGTATGGCGAGGCAGGAGCAGTGGGAAATAGTGTGTTTTTTTGGTGTTCTCGGGAAGCCTCCCTATTCATTGTCTATAGGACTTTTTCGTCGGTTTTTCTGGGTTTTTTTCGGCCAAAAAACACCGAAATTCTTAGAAAAGTCATAGCACACCATTCTGGACCGAGCCGCACGTTTTGATATATAATTTGTTGGGGTTTTCTTAAAGCTCTGGGAGGAGAAGCGGTCCAAAGTTTTGTCCTTATGAGTCATCTTTCATGTAGAGCTGCATGGTTTCCATGACGATTTAACTGAGAGCAGCTGTGGAGATCAAGGGACACCTCTTTGTGACAGCTGTTCTCTGCTGTTTTTTGGGATGAGGCATGTGTCCGAACAAATGCTCGCTGTGGCCAAACCGTTATAGCTATCAGAAAAACGAGCGCACCGTGAAAATCCAGACGGGCGGAGGAATCCGTCAATGTGCAGTTTATATTTGTAGGGTCAAGAATTTGCCCTCACGGCCGAGTTGAAAATGAGTGACCCTTTTCTGAAAAACCTGAGAGATTCATAATGAAAGTAAATACAGAGAGGTGGTCAGGTTTGGCTGACAGTTGGCCCTTTCCTGACTAAGAGCTCCATCCTTTGACTTCAAAGGCTGCTTTGACAGAAGCGCAACGGAAATACCTACGTTTTGATGTAATTTTTATGACCGTGGAGTGAAATTTGTGGTCCCACGAGACATTTGTTTGGGAAATTCCTTGTGTGTCATGAGCTGCAGCTCCCACTCTAACTGATGATGTCACGCACTGTGAGAGCTGAGTTTTAGTGAAAAAACTCAAAACTTTGTGTTGCTTTACCTTTGTTTTCTCAAAAACTATTAAAGACAGCAGAATGCCCCTTGAAACTTAAGCCGTGGAAAGATGTTTCAACGTTTTGAAGCAAGAATGACGTCTCTAGCTGAAAGTATGGCGAGGCAGGAGCCGTGTGAAAAAGTGTGTTTTTTTGGTGTTCTCGGGGAGCCTTCCCATTCATTCTTAATGGGACTGTTTCGTCGGTTTTTCGGGTTTTTTTCGGCCAAAAATTGCCGAAATTCTTAGAAAAGTCATAGCACACCATTCTGGACCGAGCCGCACGTTTTGATATATAATTTGTTGGGGTTTTCTCAAAGCTCTGGGAGGAGAAGCGGTCCAAAATTTTGTCCGGAAGATGAAAAAGAAAAAGAAAAAAGATGCGAACGGAAGAACAATAGTGGCTCGTGGCTTCGCCACGAGCCACTCTCCCCCATAGCTTTGCTATGGGGGAGAGTGGCTCATGCGAAGCCCGAGCCCCTAATTATGGCAGCAAACATAAACCACAGCTGCAGCCTTAGTAAATGGCAGTTGGCTGTTTTACTGCTTGGACAAAATATAAGATAATTTGGCTGTGTTGCCTTTCTTCATTGTAAAACATTTCTGTTGCTGCATTTGTTTTGGACTTTTGTTGGTGCTAATGAATTTACAACACATTTCTGATTTTGCAGCACGTTTCTTCTAGTGAAGATCATTTGGGCTCTTGTAGTTTTGTTGGGCCACATATAGTTTGTCTGCTGGACAACAAGAAGCAACGTCAATTAAAGCCCTGATTACACAACAGTGTTTCACTCGATACCACAAAAAAAAAAAATGCAGAGAAACCATCTCACTTTACATGGAAACACTGAAAGGGTGCAAAGCGGAGCGTGACGTCAGCGTTTCCACTGAAAACTCTGGCTTGCCATTTGCACGGCAATGGTAACTAAAGTGTAACCAGAAAAATTCCACCCTGGAGGGTGTTTTAAAAAAAATGCACTTTAGGTCGGCTAAAACACCGCTTCTGTGTAAGTTAGAGGCCGAGATGTAACAATACTTTTGCGTTTCATCCTAAAACCGTTCTCATGTAAACGGCCCCTAAAACTTCTTGATCTATTAATTGAGATAAATCACCCTTTTCTAAAGTGCTAAAAGAATCAGGATTGTCAACATTGACAGCCTTTTTTCGCACAGTTTACAAGGATCATTTTTTAACTTGTGATTAAATTTAAGAATTCTTTTCTTACCCATTGCAACTTAAGCAATGATTTTTATCACAAAGGCAGCAAAAACAAGCTGATTCACATCACACTTAAGGCCTGGTATTAATCTGAGTCTTTGTGTTAACTATGTCTGTTAAGTAAAAAGATAAGTGTTAGAATTTTCTTGCTTATGGTTGAGTTTACATTCATCTAAAGTCTGTTTTTGCCCTACATAGGAAAAAAACATGCCTACTAAGCTATATGGAAATGTGTATTCCACTAAATCTACATGCAGTGGTACACGCTGTTATTTCTTCTCTGTGCAAACAGGAGGATGTGCTACTGAAAATTAAAAATCTCAAAATCAGGCTCCTTAAACCTGAATAATGAAGTCATAACCCACACGCCTTAATCAGGAAATGCAATATTTAAGAAGGAATGAGGATATCCGTTTGGAATATGCTGTTTCCATGGCCTGCAGCATCACATTTTAAATATTGTAATCAACATTTGACAATGGTATCAAATTGGAATGTGAACACATTTATCGCTGTGAGTGCTGAAAAATGAGCTTATATTTAATGGATTTAAGATGAGGAGAATCGTGGCACCCCTACACCTCACTATGCAACGTGCACACAGTTAGAGGTGATTAGATCGTCACTGTCAAAGACGTGTGTGTGCTGTTGTGAAAGTAAATAATGTCCATGTGTAGATAAACATCAACTCCTGCTGTAGTGGTCTGTACCCCAGAGAGGACTCTCCTCTGGGAGGGGTCTATTTACTGGAATCCACACAGGAAATGAAGCATCTGATTTTCAGTTATTAAACTGTTGCTGACTTACAATGTTGCCCCTGATTTCACCACACAAGATGATTATTTTTAATTCTCTGCTCGTCTAGAATTATCTCCAAAGGCTTATTTATGTCCCTGGTTTCAAGCGACAGAACGAGGCAGAGCCATTATGTGAGGAAGAACGTGCAGACATTGTTCCTGTGATGAGTGCAGGGCTCAGAGGAAGCTGCACAATAATCACATTCTTAAGGATTGTGTTGTTTTATTCAGGAAAGCTGTCACTGCACAGCGACTCATTTCTGTGGCTATTTCAAACTTATTAATTTTTGAGAAGGTATCAAGAAGAATAACACCAGTAAATAATGCTATCACATGGGTTTGACTCTCTGCACTTTCTGTCACCTCTCACACTGAGAAGTGATGTCTTAATGAAACACCTGCTAAACAAGACTGATGCTTTCAAACAAAGTGACAGAATATGATTGAGGAGGAAAAAACTGAGGCTGAACTGAGGAAGAGGGGAAAAATGATAACAGCCATTTCCACACTGTGTGTGATTGGTTCACTGTGTGTTTCTGAATGCATCAAACTGAGAGCTGCAGAAACATCAGCACACTTAAAATGATGAGGAGATATCCTCAGCTCCAAATCAGGAGCTGATTTCATCAATAATGAACTAAAAATAGACACCATCTGAAAGAAGAACAAAGCGAGACCAAAATAGAAACAATATTAAGTTAAATTCTGTTTGAAATTCACTTTTTTTTTAAGTTTGTGGTTCACACACTTTGAAGGGAGTGCAGAGGAGTCGTGTGAAGTGGAGAAAAAAAAACATCTGCGCCTGACCGGGAAACAGACCATATGATGGTATAATGCTGCCACCTTAAGGTGAACCTGAGCATTGCAGGTTTAATACCATCATCTACTTCATCTCTGCAGGGTGCTTTAGTACAAAAGAGGAAAACAAAATAAGTTTCATTCCTGATTATCTCTGGTAAAAGATTGGATTAATCCATTTGAGTTCCGGGAAAGTTATTTTGTGCAGCAGTTCGTGGTGCCATAAAAAAAAAAAAAAATCAGGATAAAAATAATGTGGGCATGTAATAATAAATATATTAAAAAATAAAAGATGACATTTTAAAGTTGTGTGAACACAAAGAATCAGAGGATTTATAGGTGCTGTATAGTGCTCATCATATACTGATATACTGAAAATTACATAAAGGGACCAATAAGAAAACTGAAATGAAATCTTGTGTTGGTTCTGATGTTAGACATCCCTAAATATAAGGTGGCTCAACTTTTCAAGATTAATAAAAATGGATGTCTCTTCTCAAAGTGTCAACAAATCCATCTGCACTTTAATGAAGCAGGATGAAAACCAGCACAGGCTGAGTCTCCTCAATGCCAACAAGCTAACTGCCATGCTACACATAACGTCCCCGGCCCATCTGTCTCCTTCTATAGTGTGATTTTTGCTGATTAGCCTTCGTCATTATCTTACTGTCCTCTACTGGTCTAGTGAAGTGTTGCAAGTACCTTTATTTTTGTTCCTCCACATGTCACTGGTCTAATTTACATACTCCACCCTGGTCTTTGGCCTGTGATTGAAACACAGAAAGACAAAGGACAGCAGGAACCATTTAGTTTCAGGGAATGTTTTACCAGGAACTCAAAGTTCCTGGAACTTCAGGTAGAAAAACACCTTATGTTGCAAACTTTTCTCTCAAAGTGCTTCAAGTGCCTCAAGAGCAGGCTGACCCCATTATCCATGCTGGCTGAACATTTGTACACACTGTCTCTGATACCTTTCCTGCATGACTGGAGGATAAAACGGCATCGAAGAGTTTGGACACAATCTTGAAAAAATGTACTGAGACTGGAAGAAGCATCATGTGGAGATTTTATGCACAGTGTTATGAAACCTCACCTCACCTTCATCTCCCAGCATACACAAACTTCACACAGTCAGTAAATACGAGTGGGATGGTGATCGTAACATCTCCTGTAAATATGTCCGGTGAATGATGAAACATCGACTGAACCACTTTTCAGTGAAAATGATGAACATATTCTTCGTGGTTTATGATTTGTTTATGAGGGGAAACTACAAAACTGTAGTTTCCACAGACTTCAGGGGGTTCCCCACCCACCCCCTCCCACTCCAGTCTGGAAGAAGAAAGAAGAATCCAACAAACATGTCAGCAGCAGAGATCTAACATCGAGCTGGAGACATCACATCTGGGACTCTGGTTCTCATCTGAACTTCAAAATCAATCAGATTAGAGAAAAAAAAGCAGGTTAAATATAGTCAGCAACCAGTCTGAGACCTAACATCCGGATAAAGAACCAGAGAAGGCAAAATAATTTATTCAACCCTCAAGGGCAAATTCTATTTTTCACTCTGTTGTTATTTTTCACACACAGGCTTCAAACACACACTCACACATGCACACAGTGATGCATCAGTGTGTGGAGAAATGTCATAGTGATTTCTAAAGAAAAGACACAAGACTCCGTTAAATATCCTCACAAAGAGGATCTTCAATTCATCATCCTGTGAAGCAGAAAATTGGTACACGTACGTGTAAAAACATTCCTCTATGGCAGGCTGCACATGCATTCTGTCGGAGGCAGCAGGTAAGAAATCAAAGAAACTCTCCAAAGGAGCAAAATCATGAATGTATAAATCTATTTTTTTATTACACACACTGTAAATCAACAACAACAACCTAACAATGATTTGTTTTTCAGTGCAACAAAATCCACCGGGAGCAGCTTTCACCATCACCTTTTCTTTTCTCTTCATGGAAGTGTTTTAAGAGATGAATTATTATCTTTTTTAAATCCGTGTGAACTGCTCGTTGTCTGAGAATGACATGTTGTAAGCGCCCTCATTAGCAACGCTATCTTCTTCATTGAACTCGTTGTCTGCTTCCTTTTGCTTCTTCTTGCTGGAATGAGAAGCAAGAAACAATAATGTGACAGGTTAATAATCTACGGTAGCCTTTAAAGTCCAAAAACAACACACAACACTTCAGAGAACAAAACAATATTTCACAAAACGTGAAAACCTGTTGAGAAAACAGCATATTTATAAATCAATAAAGTCATCTTCAGCTGAAAACTTATTGTCATTGTTTATGTCTTCAGCAGGTAGCAGGGCTACGAGCAGGATCATGTATAGTGAATGGGTTATACATATTCCTGACAGCGTGAGACAAACCTAAAAGCAGAGGAGTATCATCTCACCCTGTCATGATTCTTATTTGCATAACCACCCGTTCACTGTACTTGCACAAAAATGAATGCAACAGGATTTTAAACAGCAGAAGAAAAATCTAAAGGGCTCAAAAAATTTCACACAACACACAACATTAAAAAAAGAGATCATGGGAACATTTCTCAAAAATTTTAGTTGAAGCGTTTGGCAGAACTGGTATTTCACAAAACCCAAGATATAAAAAAAAGCATGATAATATCAAAAAACTCCAGTTAATAAAACAAAATGCAGTATAATAGTATAGGATGTTAATAACTATGGCAACAAAACTACATTCCAGAATAAAAAGAAAGCAAAACTAGTACTTCATAAATCTCACCAAAAAGACAGGAAAAAAAATAAAGATTCAAAAGAAAGCTTTTTTTTTTTTGTCCTATATTCAACAATACTCTCTCTCTCTCTCTCTCTCTCTCTCTCTCTCTCTCTCTCTCTCTCTCTCTCTCTCTCTCTCTCTATCTATCTATCTATCTTTCACTCTCTCTCTCTCTCTCTCACACACACACACACACACACACACACATACATACAAACACACTTACACACACACAATTAAAAAAAAAAAGAATACTATTTTGGGGTGGAACAGCCTATTTCCCATCAATCACCGAGTGGTGTCTTGGATACGACGTGGACTCTGAGCTTCCTTTCTAAGGAAGTCACATGAGCTGAGCCTCTGATTGGACGAACCCTGTAATCCTAATCCTAAAAGTGCGTGCCAATAGCGAAATTAGCGTTTCAGACCAGACCAAGTCGTTTCCTAATTTGCTGTGTTTTGACCTTAAAGGCTTTCATAGTTTTCCATTCACAGAAATAGAAATGTGATGTATCACTAAACATCTGCTTACCGTGTCTTTTGAACCACAGAGGACCCGATGATGAAAATGATGCCAGTGACCACGACACCCATGACCACCCCAAACACAATGAGCCATGTGGGGGTGTCAGGTGTGAAAGGTGGCTCCAGGAATGGGGGGATATCCAAAAACTCCAGAGTCTCATCAGTCAGCAGGAAGGCACTGTTGATGCGATCCCTGGACTTCCTGATGAAAAAGTAGAACATGTTGATTTTAATCACTCTCTCCACAGATACATTGAGAATTTCTGTAATAAAGTGATCACGGGACAGCAGCTTTCTGCTGCTCCTCCTGGAAAACTCAAAGTGTTATAAACGGATTCATTACAAAAAAAGTTTACCAAGTCCTCTGTGATTACATTTTTTTTTAAAGTACGTTTTCAATTCTTCAAATGTGGGCTAGCTTTGATTATTCAAGTCAGGGCAGCTAGATAATTTATTCAGTCCCAACCTAAAAGCACAAATATGGATTTTACAGAATGTCCATTTTAATTTTTTTCCTTCACATTATTAATTAATGGAGACCCAGTGTTTCAGCATCTTTAGAGGAACAGTGACTTATTTTTATTATCGTTTTAATTAAGATTAACTGAGGTCCATGTAAGTGGTGGATTCTGATCAAGTGTCACATTGAAGTTTGTCTCTGGGCAGTGTAATAGTTCAGGGAAATGAGAGGCCACTCTTTGAATGAGGACAGTGTTACTAAAATATGCGGACTTCTGCACTCTCAGATTCAAAACAAATACAACTCACAGCATTAGGCATGGTGAACATCTTTAGCTTTGTGGCTAATTTTAGTTTATAATAGAAAAAAAATCCATCAACATATCAACATTCTGGCATTAAATCATGAAGGTCACAATCAACACAATTCATCCTTAAAATATGGCTGCAACACTGTTTGGATCAAACGGCCACTAAATAAAACTCTCACACTTGTTTAACAATAGTAAAGATAACAATCATTGTAACACACCCTGACTTTGTTTGCTATGTGATGAGTTTTGCTGCTGACCCGGGCAATTTGGAGTTTGACCAATGACACATGATTTTTCAGCACAGTCACACTGAAATGTCAGCGGATTAATGACGATTCATGGCACATGGCTGCAAATCATAAGTAACATTAGTGAATAATACAGAAGCAATTATATCGATCTATCTATCTATCCATGATGTATACCGCTTGAGGTCTCAAAGGCCTATAGCCTGTAAAAACTGCCACTGGACGAGAGGCTGGTTACACTCTGGAAAGGTCTTTCATAAGGTTAACACTCACACTCACAGCTGCAGGCATAGTAGAGATACTACGTAAATGCAACTATCATGGCCTTAAAGGCAGGGCAGACAATTAAACCAAAAATTGGCTTGGCTTCTCAACCACCAGTGTTGCAAAGTTACTGAATTTTAGTTCAGCTAAAAAGTTGGATATTCATCAGAGTCAAAGGTTAGGCTGACTTCAAACTCCAGCATCTGACAAACACTGAACTGTGGTTGGAAATCAAGTCACACCTAACTTTTGTTTGTCTTTCATGTTCTTTCGTTTGCATTATAACCTTAAAATGAGCTAAAAACAGCTTCTTAAAATAATGGAGGCAGGCTTAGACAATACAATCTAAGGAAACGGGATAAAACTGCATCTGAAGCAAACACCCTAGAGACAGAAACAAAACTCAACTTTAGGTTAGAAATGTATTTAACCTCCTGTAGGAGAGGGTATCATGGTTTGTCATATTTTAGATATGGATACAAATTAACAGTGCTTGATCTTCATATTAAACATGCAGATTTTTTTATATATATTTTTCTATGATTCTGTCAAATCACTGTAATTCATATAACTTAGTAAATGTCACTGATTAAAGGATAGAAATGGAATATAAACTGTTTCATTTTGGTCTGTGTGAATGGAACATTGAGCTTGTTCACTTAAATTGTAAACTTGACAGTAATTCTTCCTCAAATAGGTATTTAACGTTTTGTGTCACTGTGTCATGTGATTACCTGACCGCCTGCTCCACATGTGCTTTACTGACCAGGGCTCCGGTGCTCGGATACGTCGCCACAAACCAGAAGGACACTCTGTCAGTCCTGTTACAAACGTGGATGTGAGACACTCTGGGGAAGTTCCACAAGACAATAAAGAGCACATTAGTGTCTCAACATCTTCATAAAGCATGAGTCACTGCTTTTATAGTGGGTAAAAGACATGATATAACAGTTTTATAGTTATGGCTCCCATCTTAAAAACACACAAAATTATTCTTTAACTTCTTTATTGCTTCTTTTTTAATCACTCTAAAATGTTCTTACTCGAATTGCTGTCCCAAGAACTGTCTCCTCATGGCGTACGCCATGGAGGCTCGGAAAAAGAACATTTCACTATCATCCCACGAGTACTGCAACGACAACAACACATCACATGCTGCTCTGAGGAGGCCCTTCAAGGTTAACTGATCACCACATGGACCTTGTCCTTTTGGTTAGAAGTTACACACTGAGAGAGACGAATCAGCACGCGACAGGTTTTAAACAAGCTTTAGCTTCATAAATGATCCGTTTGCTGCAAATATGATGTAACAGTAGTAGAAAGCACAGAAGACAGTTAAGCCTCAAACAGTACTTCATGATGCAATGCTTTCATAGCTTTTTGCAGGCTGATGAATATTTAAAGATATACACACAGCTTGATCTCCAAGAGCAGTTTTGATGCTGAGTCGCACTTTGTTGCTGATTGAAGCATCTGCAGAGATAAAAACAAATTCAGATTCAAGGTTCATTTACAGTTTCATCAGTTTCTTGGGTTCGGTTCCTAGATGACAGAAGATCGTTTTTCAGACTAATGTATGAAATCATCACAACATGTTGCAACAGAGAGAACATTTGTTAATCTTTGTCACAGTTTTATCAAATGTGGACAAAGACTGGAGGACAGTTTGAACATCTTTCTTTCAAGAGACATCTTTTGATTTTTTTTTTAAAGGATATAAAAACTCAGAAATACAAAATTACTACTTTTCAGGAGATAGAAACCCAGTGTTTATGAGCTCTTTTGTAAATCTTGTGTCACTTTCATGTGGGACTACAGATGGAAATTAGCAGCTCGCTAAATCTGCTGCAACCATTGTTTCATTGTTCTTTGAATAAATGATTAATGCTGATGTTTACAGGATTTTTAAATAGAAAAAAACATGAAATTATATTCATTTATTAAATATAATTTAATTGGATTCTTTCAAATGAAAATGTTTTATTATTATTTTTATCTGCTAAAATTTTAAAAGGTTCCCAGAGAGATGTGGAAAAAAAAACCCACACAGCGTTTCTGTATGAATTGAAATATGGAGGAACAAGGTTTCTGATCAACAGTAGCGACATAATTAGATCATCAACAGAATAAAACACACATAACATAGTCTATGTGATGTCACCCATTGGCTGCTGGGGTAACTAATTATTGCCATATTTATAGACTCATATAAGCAAAAGTACTAATACACAACACTCCCTGCCATCAGCGACTTCTTCTTTATCTGATTGTAAAGTGGACTGAAGCTGAGGCACTGCTTAAGCTCCACAGACAGTGTGCTTTGATTTTACTCCACAGAGTGGAAGTCAAAAAGCACCTCATTGATGTTTGCATGTCAAGTGTATTTTAATCAAATTTCCCTTCACAGTATAACTTCTATCTCGCTCACTGAACATATTTCCTGGACACTGCCTTAAACATGATTACCGACACTTGAAATTCCTCAAGCTCTGAAAGTTTGAGTAGTGTTGACAGTAAGAGTAATGCTTTAATGTGATTCAGGTATCCACTGTATGAATTATTCTGAAGTATAGATGATGAAAGCAGTGAACATTTGCCCAGACCTCAGCACAGTGACTTCAATATGATAAAACTAGACAGCAGTACAGTGTGGAGTGATTTATAATCCAGAAACTGTTATACTTTTTCAGTAATGAAATGCTTCTTGATATTGTAGCCTGTTCATGTTTCATTTGAGGTTTACACCTTAGTTTTACATCCTCAAGAAATTTCCATTCATAAACTCTCTAAACTCTCACTCCATCTACAGTGCTAACCAAATTTATTAGACCACCAACCAGTGTAAGTTGGGACATTGTGTAAAATGTAAATAAAAAAAAGACAAAAATGGCTTTCAAATCCTTTTGAGCCAATTTTCAATTGATAACACTACAAAGAAAAGAGATTTACTGTTCAAACTGATCAACTTTATTTGTTTGTTTGTTTTTGTTTGTTTGTTTGTTTCGGTTGTTTTTTTCCAGATATTCACTCATTTTGAATTTGATGCCTGCAACACTACCATAAAGCTGTTCCATCACTTTTCCTTTGAACAACACTCAATAAGTGTTTGTGAACTGAGGACACTAATTGTTGAAGCTTTGGAGGTGGAATTCATTACCAATCTTGATTGATGAACAACTCCAGTTGCTCAACAGTCTGTGGTATCCGTTGTTGTAATTTATGCTTCTTAATGCTCCACACATTTTCAATGGAGGTCAGGTCTGGACTGCAGGCAGGCCAGTCTAGTACCCGCACTCTTTTACTACGAAGCCACGCTGCTTCAACACGTGCAGAATGTGTCTTGTCATTGTCTTGCTGAAATAAGCAGGGACGTCCCTGAAAAAGACGTGGCTTGGATGGCAGCATATGTTGCTCCAAAACCTGTATGTACCTTTCAGCATTAATGGAGCCTTCACAGATGGTCAAGTTAGCCATGCCATGGGCACTAACACAACCCCATACCATCACAGATGCTGGCTTTGAGACTTTGACCTGAGAACAATCCAGATTGTCCTTTTCCTCTTTGGCCTGGAGGACACCACGTCCATGATTTCCAAAAACAATTTGAAATGTGGACTCGTCAGACCACAGCACACTTTTCCACTTTGCATCAGTCCATCTCAGATGAGCTCGGGTCCAGAGAAGCCGGCGGTGTTTCTGGGTGTTGTTGATATATGTCTTTGTCTTTGCATGGTAGAGTTTGAACTTGCACTTGTAGATGTAGTGATGAACTGTATTAACTGACAATGGTTTTCTAAAGTGTTCCTGAGCCCATGTGGTAATATCCTTTACACAATCATGTTGTTTTTTAATGCAGTTCCGCCTGTGGGGTCAAAGGTCACGGGCATTCAACGTTGGTTTTCAGCCTTGCTGCTTTCATGCAGAGATTTCTCCAGATTCTCTGAATCTTTTGATGATATTATGGACTGTAGATGATCAAATCTATCAGTTCTTTGCAATTGTATGTTGAGAAACATTGTTCTTAAACTGTTGGACTTTTTGCTCACACAGTTGTTCACAAAAAGGTGAACTTCTCCCCATCCTTGCCTGTGAATGACTGAGCCTTTCAGGGATGCTCCTTTTATACCCAATCATGACACTCACCTGTTTGCATATAACTTGTTCACCTGTGGAATGTTCCAAACAGGTGTTTTTTGAGCATTTCTTAACTTTCACAGTCTTTTTTTACCAACTTTTTCGAAATGTGTTGCAGGCATCAAATTTAAAATGTGTGAATATTTGTAAAAAAAAAAAAAAAAAAAAAAAAAGTTCATCAGTTCGAACAATAAATATCGTGTCTTTGTTTTGTTTTCAGTTGAATATAGGTTAAACAGGATTTGCAAATCATTGTATTCTGATCTTAATTTATACAATGTCTCAACTTGATTGGAATTGGGGTTGCAATTTTTGACTCTTCAGAGAATTCAATGTGCTGACTTAAATATGGGACTAAAAATGTAAACTCAGTTTGAAATTCCTCACTCCTGTTCAAATTCACTGAGAACGAAGGAGTTTAAATTAAAGCTCTTTAATTTACTCTTTAGCTCTTTATTTTATTTTAGCTCTTTATTTATACTAAATGTTTATCATTTACCGTAACGCCAACCATATTGCAGAACTGACAATGAAGCTACCTTCTACCTTGTATATTTATGATCGTGGAGGGTTTCCCGTTTTTATGTCAGTTGTCTAAAAAAAGTAATTGTTTTTAACAAACCACATTATTATTATTATTATTATTATTATTATTATTATTATTATTATTATTATTATTATTATTATTATTATTATTATTATTATTATCATTATTATTATCATTATTATTATTTCCTGATGATGATGATGATGCCCATGTCATGGGTAATGTCTTTCAGTAATATTTTTAGATTCTCCCCAGATCAGAAAATACTTGTCATCATTGACATTAACACCATTAATATACTAACAGTATGAACAGTTTAGACTCCCAACACTGACCCCTGAGGGACACCACAGGTAGTGTTTAATGAATCACAGAATATCACAAACTATTTCTGTCACTTTATAGTAGATTTAGGCACAACCCAATACAACACCCCCGATCCCATACTGCCAGTTTATGATTGTGTTGTGATTGGTTCTATCAAATGTTCTTTTTTTTTGTTTGTTTGTTTTGTAGGTAAATAAATACTCCAACTGCATAGTTTGTTTTAAACTTCTGACTGTAGTGATTACATTAGTTCTTGTGATGTTGATCCATACTGACTTTAAGAATATAATTTTATTAATCTTATCTGTTAGTTAAGAGTTATTCAAGACTTTTGGAGAATAGTATCAGACCTGTAGTTTTTTCCCCAGTTTTCTACAGAAGTTTGACTTTTGCTATTTTCATTCTCACCTCACTGAGAAATAAAAAGAATTTGTACTGATTGCCATGTTTTTAGTGCAAGTGTTGATGTTAAGAAAGAAACAACAACATAGGTCATGAGTCTAATCCGATGTTGTTTGAGATTTATCTGCATTCCTCATATGGGAGTAAATACAGCGCAGCCGGACAGAAGGCCTCAAAATGACAATGTCAGTGTTATCTGAGCGTAAGAAAAATGTGAAAAATATTATAGCAGATAGATTTAGATAAAGGGTCGTTGTTGGTCACTCACCTGGTTTACAGAGCGGCTCTGCCAGAGCAGACGACACACAGAGGAAGAAAACGATCGTCCCCAACATCTCCCCAAGGAATCAGGCACAGAATAATAAAAAAAAAACAGCTGCAGAAGCTGAAGTGAAATCCTCACTATTCAGCAAAGGAGCGTCATTGGATGAAGTTTAATATTTAAACCTGGACACACCTGACCTAATCTCTTTAAAAAATGGCACGCTGCTCAGTCTCACTGTAAAACATGGAGCCTGTAAAGTGGCCGAGCAGCAGGGCAAGTGTTTGTTCAAGCTTCCAAGATAGAGCTGCTAATGTGAGAGGCAGAGCTGAGCTTTGTTTACTCTGCTCAGAACAGACTGTGTGTCAGGCACCTGTAGCAAAATGTAATGAAGTAAAAACAGAAACGCACAGACACACACAAAAGGTCAGATCTGACTGTACCTGAATGTTACTGCTTGGGTTTTTGCATTCCTGGTGAACACATGTTACAGACAGCCGATGACACACACTTACATCTAGAACACAGTGACCCAGCAGTGGTACATGCTGGACTAAGCAGTTGTTTCCCTCCTTTAATCTCAGTATTCACGACAGAATGTACTGTGCTCACTCCCTGCCTCTCCTTCTTTTACTCTGAGGTAAACAATAAAACTAAATCTGCCACAGCAAGGAGAAAAAAAGGTGGAAAAACCTTGAAAAGAAAGCATAAAATCAAAGTCTTTCCTGACTGAGTTTTGCATTGACTGTTAATCATACATCCTGCCTCATCGTCAAACTAACAGCTTGGTTAAATAATCAACCATTAATGAGAAACTAAACTACCCCACAGGCCACATGAGGCCAAAAATCTGTCTCCATGTTTGTTTTTTAAGTCTCCCTCTCATGATAACCGAACATATGTAGCTATCATGAAAAGCGCAGGTCTTTGTTTACCACATTAAACTGTATCTATTCAGGCATAATGTAATAAAGGATCTCTTGCTCCCATCAAAGCCATAAATGTTTGCCATAAAAACTGAAAACATTTACACACAGTTTCACCACTATCTGAAAAGGATGCGTGTAACCTCATGTTTCTGGTTCAGACACAGAATACTTTAAATAAAAACCCTCAATCTTTACTCCATGTGTGGATAAACAGATACTAATCACAGCTAGGATCAGTGAGCTTCACTCTGACTTCCAGTTCAGCCTCTGGGGTTCACAGCTTCTCGTCGAGTGTTTTTTGCTGCATTGACAGAGACTGCAGTTAATTTCCTGAACAGAAGAGGGCAGCAGAGGCCTTACAGCTGCATCACAACACCTCTATTTCTGCAGCATCCGTTTTTAAGTACCAATAGAGCCGCTCATTTCTTTTAGTAAGAAAAATTATATCAGTATTAAAACTTTAAGTGACATTAAACTTCAGTTATGTTACATTTTAGAGGGAAATGTCAACTTCTTACTCAAATATCTGACAGCATTTCAATATTTTTGGATTTCCTGTTTTATCAGGTTATGAGTTACAAAAAGTCAAATTAAAGCGTTATTTCTACCTTGAAAGTAGAAATCACACTTTGTTATTCAGACACAAACAGGTAAATAATAATTTACATGATTCACACCAAAAAAAAAAAAAAATCCATAAAAGAAAACAAAGACAGAAGCAACCTCTTTTCTTTTTTCTTCCTTATTATCCAATGATTTTCTACATTATCATTTAAACAGCCTTGACCCAAGGTTTGGCAGCACTGTATTAACGCGCCAGCAAGATCAAAAAATGTAATACAAAATAATGATCCAACTTCACAGATTTTTTTCCTGCAGAATTATATTTAATGTATGTTTCTTAAAGGACATTTTGGAGCACTAAGAACTACAGTTTCTCTTTTGCTTGAGATGTGCTGTATAGAACATGGATTAGTGGGCATTAGTGGGATACAAAGTTCATCTCAGCACCATCAAGACCTGTTGTTGCAAATCAGGTATGTCACAAGTTTGTGACAACCACCAGCAAAGGGTTAATCATCCAATGTTTTTAATGGAATAAATGATCTGAATAGTTCATTAAGCAGTGTTTGCCAGCAGAGGAGAGATGTCTGAAACTTAAAGAAGCTGCACATCAAGGTTGAAAAAAAATCCACGAGTAAGAATATCATAGTTCAAATTTTATTTAAAGCTCCTGTTACAAACTTTAGGTTTGTGCTGTTTTGGCGCCTTCCTGTGGACAAAGCAGTCTTTGCAGATTTTGTCCTGAACCATTCAGGTCTGCTTCAATCATCAAATATACATCACTCATCCAAAATAACTTAAACAATAATAATAATATAAATAAATAATCGCTGTTCATATTTGGTGATCAGTTTGCTCTTGGAGGTCATAAAGAAACTTCATAACTAATTTCAGTCTTTTTCTTAACCTGTTAAAAAGTCCTTACTGGAGCTTTAAGTTATGATTGCAGATGTTCAGTAGTGGTAACAATAACTTTCAATAAAATTAGGACTCTGACATGACGCTGCTTTATTGCTTAATAGGCATCTTTATTCTTGTTCAACATTATTTTTTGTGTTTATGGTGTTAGTAGCTGTATATATAGTATTATTTTTATTTACTCATATGTACGTTTGGGTTTTTTTCCTGAAGATTTTCTGCACCAGTGAAGACAGCCAACTAAATCCACTTGTGCACTGCAA
This sequence comes from Labroides dimidiatus, assembly GCA_030710495.1. NCBI lineage: Eukaryota > Metazoa > Chordata > Actinopteri > Labriformes > Labridae > Labroides > Labroides dimidiatus. Next base: position 25,473,424 of record CM061146.1, read on the forward strand.
GGACAGTGAGGGTCTATATCTAAAAAATTTAAGTTGTTCCTTTGAAAAAAAAAAAAAAAGGTGATTTTTAATTCAGGATTCAATAGCTCTGTTTGTCACATGCTGTTAGTGACTGAGCCATACACTAACGCCAAAAAAAAGTAAGAAATAAAATATAGAAATCTAAAAATTGTAAAAGAGATCAAATCTAAAATGATGGAGGTGTCAGCATTCATGATACTTTTATATTGCTGCATGCTTTGATTTAGCAACAAATAAAATGTCCTAAATAAATCATTTTCTGATTTTACTTAAGGTATTTTAAACTTTATCACACAAGCAGTAGTTAAAATGAGAAAAAAAACCTAGGAAGTAAACACAAATAAAGTAACAACAGCTATCTTTAAAAGGACAGCTACAAAATACCAGAGAAGTCATTCAGACTTACTACGAAAACTGATCTTTGTTTCCTGTCAGGTCATTATTTATTTTTTATTTTTTTTATCAAGTTAACATTACTTTCTACCTTGCATTGGTTTCAATATCTTATTATAATTATTAAGTTGAAATGCTGAGTCAGCATTTCAACTTATAGATCTTCGACTTTCTATTCACTTCTTCTTCTTCTTCTTCTTCTTCTTCTTTTTCTTCCGTACGTTTTTTGGCACCTATCTCCTTCCACAATTTTTCACCGATTTTCACCGTTCAACTTTTAAACTATTCAGCTACTTTAGGACATGTGTGCTATGACTTTTCTAATCTCTAACTCTTAAAATTTTTGAATTATTTCACTTTTTGTCAAAAAAATTTCCCATCTGAAATGACTGGGGAACTTTGACTTTTGCTCCTAAAACTCCTTCAACTTTGAGCTCCTCAAACTTCATCATACTTCCACTTACAGACTCCATTCTTGCTTTAAAATCTTCACTTATCTTTCCACTTTTCACTCATCTTTCAACTTTCTAACTATCTTTCACTGTTTTTGAGATTTCACTCCTTAAACAACACAAACTTTTCAGATTTTCCACTAAAAACTCAGCTCTCTGAGTGCGTGACATCATCATTTAGAGTGGAAGCAGCAGCTCATGACACACAAGGAATTTCCCAAACAAATGTCTCGTGGGACCACAAATTTCACTCCACGGTCATAAAAATTACATCAAAACGTAGGTATTTCCGTTGCGCTTCTGTCAAAGCAGCCTTTGAAGTCAAAGGATGGAGCTCTTAGTCAGGAAAGGGCCAACTGTCAGCCAACTGTCAGCCAAACCTGACCACCTCTCTACTTTACTTGCATTTTGAATCTCTCTGGTTTTTCAGAAAAGGGTCACTAATTTTCAACTTGGCCGTGAGGGCAAATTCTTGGCCCTACATATATAAACTTGACATTGGCCGATTCCTCCGATCCTCTGGATTCCCACGGTGCGCTCATTTCTCTGGTAGCTATAACGGTTTGGCCACAGCGAGCGTTTGTTCGGACCATTTCTCACCCCAAAATCCAGCCTGAGAACAGCAGTCACAAAGAAGTGACCGTTACACTCAGCAGCTGTCCTTTGAAGTCCCATCACCATGGAAACCATGCAGCTGCTCATGAATGATGACTCATAAGGACATTCTGGGGCATTCGGGGAGAGCCTGGCTATATTATCAAAACAAGCACACACTCACACACACAGACACACAGAGTCAGGACTCGTTTTGAATCAAATAACTCAATTTAAACCATGTATTTTTAATGAAAGCTTACACACAAAGGTTTTCTTATCCTTGAAAGGGCATGTAAAGGGTTCAAACGTGTATGTGTGTGTGTGTGTATTGATGATGTTAAAGGTACATCAGTTCACACAAAACCCCCTCACATTTAAGTGCGCGTAATGCTTATGTCTCTGTGTGTGTGTGTGTGTGTGTGTGTTTTTGTGTTTGTGTGTGTGTGTTTATGTGTATGTTTGTGTGAGTGTCTGTGTGCGTTTGTGTGTGTGTGTGTGTTTGGGTGAGTGTGTGTGTGTGTATGTGTGTGTCTGTGTGTGTGTGTGTGTATGTTTGGGTGAGTGTGTGTGTGTGTACTTCTTTACTTCACATGACTTTATGCTATTTACACATAACTCATAGATTTTGCTGTTATTTACATTTTTTCAACATTTTATTGTTTAAACAATCTAAAGACTTCTTCAGTTCTTCTTTGCTCCTTCTTTTCATACAACTTTCTCATTTCTTAATTGTTCTCACTCCTTCTTCTTTACATCCTTTACTTATTTTTCTTCATCACCCCTTCCCCCTCACTCCTTTCCTCATCACTCTGGCTTCACTTTCTTCCTCACTGCTTCTTCACTCTTTTCCCCACTGTTTATTTCTCACGTCTTTTACACTCCATCTTCCTCTTTACTTTTTTACTCACTCTTTCTTTTTCAATCCTTCTACCTCACTTCCTGGTCTTCTTCACTACTACTGCTTCACTCTTTCTTCTTCACTTTTTTTCACATTTCCATGGTTTGCTTTTTCTTACACCTTTCAGCAATTTTATTTTACATTTTTCCACATTTTCAGCTTTTTTTTCACGATTTCAAGTCTTCAGCGTCAGCATTTCAACGCATTTTCTGCAAGGAAATGCAATTTCTCTAGTTATTTTAATTCTCCTTTTGTCGTGAAGTAAGAGGCTGGGGGAGGTTAGGGAAGTCAAGCCTGCATTGAAAACACACTGGATAAGCTTGATACACCAAATATCAAAACCGTTCCCCTTGAATGAAAATCTTTTGATAAATGACTTCATTCTGGTTTGAGGAGACAAAGCAACTCCTTATTTCCACAGACAAAGCCTCTCTCTTCTTCCTGTGCTCTACCGCCCCCTGCAGGCTGCGGCCGGCTCTGCTACAACCAGACATAATAGGCAGTAGGAGTGGATGATCCTGAGCCGAGCAGTCCTCCCAGGAGCCCTCGTGTCGGAGGTGATACCGCCCTCCTGCTGCCAAACCTCCGCGTCCGACCTGAAACAGGAGCCGGTGTTCGGAGCGGGATGCATCGATCTGTGTGCTCGTAGAGCTGAGTCCTCATCCATGCGTCAGCACCGGGAATGGATCAGGAATCCGGTGTGGCGTCTGCGGGGAGTTTCATCTCCCTGAACGAGCACGAGCAGAGGTATTACTCAGGTCTCCACAGCCTGTGCCAAGCTGACACCTCAGGAAAACTGTCGTCCAGCAAAGTGGCGGAGCTCTTCAAGGCGTCTCAGCTGCCTCCAGAAGCCCTGCATAAAGTGAGTGTGTGACTGCAACGCACATCTGCGCCTGCTTGGTCATCACATGTTACCAGGAGTGTGTGTGTTTGTGTTTGTGTGTGAGAATGAGGGGCTGAGAGCTGCAGCTGGTGATCACCAGACCTCAATGATCCGCAGGAGCAGGGTCCACATGATCAGGTGGTCCACTCTGTGTGGATATGAGCCTTGATGATGGATCTGGTGTGTGTGTGTGTGTGTGTGTGTGTGTGTGTGTGTGTGTGTGTGTGTGTGTGTGTGTGTGTCTGTGTGTGTGTGTGTGTGTGTGTGTCTGTGTGTGTGTGTGTGTGTGTGTGTGTGTGTGTGTGTGTGTGTGTAGGGACACACACCTCTGTTCTTTAACCCCTCTGTTCCTGTACTCACTGTGGTAGCTGTGTGTGCCCTTCATTTCAGTTTTAGTCCAGGAATGAGCTCTGTTGATCCACAGAAAATAGAGGATGCTTTAGAGTTTTATATTTTTAAATTAACTTATCTTCTGCTGCCCTGTGCTAAAATTACACAGTCAAAGATAACTGAACTGAAATTGTCTTGCAAGCCTTCTTTGTACACTGATCAGGCTGCTAATATGTCAGAATAGGATGTTTTTGGTGACATTCACCTGCCTGCCAGTTAAAGTTACATTTTAAAAAAAAAGTCTCCTTGTTTAGTGGAATCTGGATTGGTTGGGTTTTGGCCGTGTGCTTAATAAAATTTAGTCTCGGTGAAATCGCCCATTGATTTCTGAAGAGGGGTTTCAAAGCAAAGCAGTGGTGGCCACCATACTGGAAAGGCCTCAATCTAACTTTCAGTCAACTGAACGCAGACAAAGAGGAGGAGCTGAGGCGAGCTTTAAGGCTCCCGGCAAACAGACACTGAGCAACACCCCTGTTGATGCAAATCTGTGCATAATTCTAAGTCTTAAAGAGGGGGTACTGTGCTTTTTTAGGCTTTATTTTTTCCCTCTGGTACACCTGTAGTATCTTTTCTGGTTTACAGCTCAAATAAATTCCCTATTTTTTCTTACTTGGTGTTTATTTCAGCCTCTGTCTGAAACCCTTAATTTTGGCTGCTGTCTCTTTAAAGCTCCCCATTCCAGAAACCCCCTTCCCTCTGATTGGGTTGAGCTATGGGCAGTCCTTGGTGTTTTAGGTCACCTCTGCAACATGGCATGAACTAGTTAGAAGATCCTTTTGCTGTAACATTATCATTTCAGTGACTCTCGCCAAGATCACATGAAGATTTCTCATTTTAAAAAATGAGTATATTGATCAGTTTACAGATGGTTTCAGTGGTTTCTAGAACATATGAACATGTAGAGGTTTGAAAATCTGCACGTTCAGTCTGAACATCCAGCATTGTGACTTTTTATTCATGTTTAAGATAAGGAAAAGCAGAACACCCTCTGTGTAATTTCAAAACAGATTAGTTTAAAAAAAAGAAGAAAAAAATAAATTCTATTCAGAGCCAAACTGTTTTTTTTTTTTTTTTTTTTTTTTTTTTTTTTTTTTTTTTTTTTTTTTGTCTTTATTAGCAGGCTGTGAACTGGTTCACTTCTTCAGTAAAAATCACACTTTACTGTGGGGTCTGATGGTGTTTTTTTTTTTGGCTCAACCACTAGCCTCACAGCTCATTAGCTGGGGACAGAAAATAAATAGCATGAAAACATGTTTTTTTTTTTTTTTTTGATTCTTCTGGTACTACAATTTTTTTTCTTTTAGCAGTGAGAATGTAGCAAACCTTATTGGGCAGCTGCAATATTTGAGGGTGCTGGTTGTCCTCAGTTCTTATGCTCGATCAAAAAGAGTTACCTGTCAAGATGTGAAGTGAAGTGGCTCTTTGAATATCTGCACGTGCACACAGCCCCAACCCTGTAGGTTTGGCAGCACGACTACCTAAATGCACCCATAAATTTCATAAGTTCTCTTTAAATGTTTTACTGAAATACAGAATTGAAAACTGCTTTCCATTTTTCTTTCATTTCTTGTTTTCTGTGAGTGCAAAGTAGTGGTGTCATGAAGTGATTCTCTGTGGAGATATTCATCTTTTGAGAGACGATTTAAACCTTTCATAAATATTTGTAATGGCGCATTGAAACATGCCCCCTGTTCTGTGTCAGTGTAACTGTAGCAAATATTTAATGAGGGTTGGTGACAGCCTCTCCTCTCAGTTTGAGCTACAGTAGCAATTAACAACAGAGCAGCACAGCCTGACAGAACACATTCAGCCACTGGTTTTATTTATTCTTTTGGATGAGGAGAGGACGAACGTCAGCTGTCTCATAAAAACATTAAAATCAGGCCATGTGTGACTTTTGAGGAGAGGAAATGAAACATGGGATGTTAAATTCAGAAGCAATTAAATGCACCTTTGCAAAGTTCAGTCCACAACTGTATGACAAGTGGTTTGCTCATAAACGCACTCACAGGGTAATTATAGAAGCAGCTGTGAATCAAAAGAACACATGAGGTGTGTTTATGTGTATTGGTATCCTGGATAAGTGTGTGCATGCTGACATCATGTCCTGTTTTCAGAGGTCTGATCAGTACTCATCCTGTCTCTTTTTAACATCTGATACCTGAAGTTTTAAAGTAGAAACCTACGGCAGACATCAGTCCAAATGTCTGATTATTTTAGTCAGTCCAGATAAAAGGGACTGAACTGGTGGGAAAAAGAGACACAGTTAGCTCGTGTTCATGTAAGCATTGCGTCCTTGAAAAGATAAAAACCAGACCAAGGTAAAAATTGTGAAACTATGTAAACAGTCGGAGAGTCACTTTCAGTCATCTGTGTAGTTTTCTGTCAAAATTACATGTTTGGTGTGAGGTAACACTGTATACCATAGGTCAAACATGGAGATATAAATCAAGAAGAGAATCTATTGGGGACTGGTATTTATTGAATTAATTGTATTTGTATTGAAATATGGTTTCAATTCAAAACATAAAACTGATGTATTGGGCACAGTTTTTAGCTTTGCTAGTTTTCAGCTCTTAACCACAACTCAGTTATGGTTGAAGTGTCATTAAAAATACAGGAAAGACAGTACAATTTAGTCATGTATGTGTATATTATATCAGGTATATGAGTAAGAGAGGTTGCAGGGTGAGTGGTTGCAGATTAGAACCCTGACAAGGTGAGCAGGTCCTTGATGTGAGGTCGTACTCACCCTGTCAGGGTTTTAATTTGCATAACACCCAGTCACCATTCTTTATCTTGCTTATAACCTTATAACCCTGCTACCAACAAAAGACAATAACACAAAATGTTGTTTTTTTTATGATTCATTAATACCGCTCATTAAAAAATCCCTCTGGTGATCTGGTGGTGAGGACTTCTGCAGGAATATTTCTGATGACTTTCTGTCCTCATTCAGCTTTCAGAGCTTTGACGTCAACGCACCTTCAAACAGATATAAGTCAAATGTCTCAGCTTTGAACACTGTTGCTGTTATCTCTACTTCTTATGGCTAAAATGACTTTGTACAGCTCAGCAGCTCAGAGATGTTCTCTGCAGCTCTGCTGTCAGTGTCTGGATTGCAGGACAGGATGTTGCTCCTCTTTTCTCTATCAGAGGTGTTTGGGGTCTAGTAGCTCCTCATACTGCCCTCACATCTGTGACCAGTAACTGTCATCATTTCACCACTCTGAGACCAGCCTGAGACACACACTAACCTTTTTACCACATAGCCAACAGGCAGAGGTGGAATGTGACAGACTGCTTTCTGCTTTGATGTTATTGGGTGTGATCAGTGTTAGTCTCAAACTGTTTTCAATGCCTCTCGATCTGAGCCTGATTCTGAAATTGCTGAAGTGATACAAACATCATTTTCCAGTTCAGATGAGCACAGCAGGTTGCCGGCGCTCACAGTCCCACTGGGTCACCTCCCAGCGACCGCAGCCTATTGTGTGTCTGTGTGTGTCTGTGTGCGTCTGTGTGGGTGTCAGGAAGTTTGGCATTGAGCTTCTCTTCCTTCCTGTCCAGGCTGGATCGCTGCCACCTCGTGCGGTGATTGACACACAGCCTTCTGAGCGTGTTTGGCTCTACTGCAGGATGTCTGCAGGATCACTCTTGGACCCAGTGCTGACTTGTGGGTCATTGTGTCAAACTGTGTCACTGAATCATAAATTGTGTGTTTCCCCTCAAAGATATCATGACACAGAAGTTTTGTCATGACCTTACTTTTCCTGTAAATACAGCTTGCTTTCTGTAACAACAAGGGGAATTTTCCACCAGGTGCTGTAGATTCAGGTGTGTTTTGTGGAGTCATGATCCACGTAGATAGTCCGGGTTGACAGAGACTGGATCTTTATGTCTGATATGTTTTCAGCTGATAAGTAGTAAAGGCATGACACCTCTTCCTGCTGTTTGTGAGTCCTCTGGAGAACTTCCCACACTCCCCTTTCAAGTCTGTTGTTTTCCTGGTTGAATGGACTCAGAGGACAGAAATGTTCCTCACTGACTTTTGTCATGTGAATAAGATAACAGCAGTAGAAGTCGAGAGCTTGTTTATTGGAACTTAGTGCCTAAAATTGGATAAGTGGCTCTTTGATGTGATCTGCTTGAGTTGTAAGTTGGAAGGTGATATGTCTGGTATGAGTTCAGTTTGGTCACATTTGCAGGTTTGTTGACAGACGCTGCTTGCTGTAGAACCTGTCTGGTTAAATCAGGTGTGGCTTTGTAAAAGGTAAGACTTTCTGGAACTCAGCTCACCCAGTGTTGTCACATACCAACTTTGACTTTTGTATGTCAACTGCTTTGTTTTCAGTCATGGCAATTAGTCTGTTGGTGCATCTTTGTGGTCGATTTACAGACACAGTGAGGAGTCTTTAAAGGGACGGTGAGGACTTTGAAGAGATCTTGAAAAAGTCTTAACTCTTGATATATGCCTGATCATAATCCAGAACTAAAATGAGATTATCAGCACTAGTATGGGTTATTTATAAATGCTATTTCTTGGCTTCTCAATCAGGTCGGACAGGCTGGCTGCCGAAGTTTAGCAGTGAGAAGAGAGATCTGAGTTTTTCTCTGCTGAAAACTATTTCTGTGATTCATTTAGTAGTGATGGTGGACACTGGAGTTGAACTGTTTGATCAGAAAGCAGTTTTCAATTCTGTATTTTAGTAAAACATTTAAAGAGAACTTGAATGAATGAAATTTATAGGCACATTTAGCTACAGCCTTGCTACCAAGCCTACAGGGTTGGGGCTGTGTGCACGCGCAGATATTCAAAGAGCCACTTCACTTCGCATCTTGACAGGTAACTCAGGGGGAGGGAGCATAAAAACATACTCTCACACAAACGCGACCAGATGAAGTTCTGAGTAGCACACACTGTAAACAAGGTCGTATATGTGACCATTTTGGTCATAGTCTTAAGCCTTGCAGACATAAAAAGGACAGAAGAGAAGAAGAAAGCTGAACAGGAGTGCGATATAGTACAGGCTAAAGGCTACAACACAAGCTAAAGGCTAAACCGAGAGCCACAGGCTAAAACACGGTCTAAACTGTTTTTGATCATGTTTATTCCAACCCACATGCAGCAGTTATTCTGCAGTGATCTGAACAAACTTGAGGGTCCGTCAGTAAAATGAAGAGTGAGGTTACTCACTGCCCTGCTTGGCATATGAGCAGGACATAAAGATTAGCTTATGTTACATGTTAGCCTACGGATACATCTCAGACATCGGGCTGAGCCTGAGCCTGTGTTCAGGTTGGTTTTAAAAAAGTTAACTCAGTATTGATCCATCACCTTGAAGTGTCTCTGTTTAGAGCTCTGCTGGCTAAGTTTGTCAGTGAGAAGTAAATTATCAAGCAGGCCTTTTTTTCTGTTGAAGTTTTGTGTCAGTAAGAGAAACTTTATAACCAGGGCATTTCTAACTAAAAGAGCTAAATGTCTATGAATAGGATTTGATGTTTCCGTTGGCGTGTGAATGCTTTACTGCTCTTTGAAAACTGAAGAAATGAAATGTGTGCATTTTTACATTACTCAGACATTTATGAAATAAATCCGAGTTGATGAAGTTTTGTCATTATGTTACATTAACATCACAGCGACCATCATTAAAAATTCATACTTGATTACAGGTATTTTATTTTGTTCCAGTTTGTTATCCAGAAGATGGCTCAAAAAGAAACAAGAAACCACTTCACACGTGAATAAAAAGCTAGTGTAGCCAGACAGAGCAGGCCAGTGGGGCCACTTTTTAAAGCTTTTCTCCCTCATAAGGGCATACTCGTGCTTTTCTATGAAACTGTGGAATAAAATTAAGGAAACAAACCTTGTTGAGCACTGATTTGATTAAAATAAAACACCTCAATTTAGATTATCGTGTGACTTTCAGAGGGAGATGATGGGAGTCTTGACAGTTTTTGTCGCAGGAATTCAGTCTGCCTATACCTCAATGCTACAGCTGGATGAGCTCATCTAAAGTACAGGGTGCTGGTACGGGGGATGATAACAGATGGTAAGAGCTACACAGCTGCTTAGAAACTTTATTTTTCTGGAAAATTAAGAAAATTTCAGATAACAGACTTTCTCTTTACTCTCTCATGACTTGTATCTTAGGAGGGGGGAGGGGTTTATTAAGTTTTAAGAAAACTTTTACAGACTGTATGCACTCTGAAATACTTATTTATTAATCTTTGCTTACTTTACTCATTTATACTGGCAACACTCACAGTTCTCATTTTTTGAGTTTCAGATGATGCTCAAGCTCAGCTGTTCTTTCCTTTAGTCCCTTCCTGCACAAATATTTCCATCCAGCCCTGTTTAAGTTGAGCCTATAATGAAATTTACTGACATGGGGATGAGTTTGACTGACAGAGAAGAACTCTTTGAGTATTTTTGTAAAAATACTGTAGTGACTTCAGGTAACAAACAAGCCGCTGAGAAGCTAAGGGTTGGGCCTAGTATGTGATTGAGGTGTTAAATCAAAAAAATCACTTATATCCCAAAAAAAATTGTTTTACTTTTTATCGCTGAAAATCAGGATAAACTGATGGTATTATTTATTTAAAGAAAACAGCTGCCAACAAAAATATGGCTACCCTGCTCCCTCTCCCTCTCTCATCTAAAACAAACAAAAAGTAACAGGTGACTTAAAAACCCCCTCCAATATCTTCGCCCCTATCCAAACGACCCCCAATTCACCAACCAATGTGGTCCTTATAGTAAGCTATACCCTAAACAAGCAACAACGAATTAGCACCACAAATAATACATGAACAGTACCTTACCAGAACCCTGAAATATGAGAATAAACTGTAAATGAATTAATTCATGGCTCCTACAAGCAGGGTTGTCTCAGTTAAACTTGCTAAATCATGACATGAAAGCTGTCTTTGTGTTAAATTTAACTGCAAGCCACATGAAACAGTAAGTTTTAGGAAAACCATTTGATGCTTTTTCATAACAGAAAACATGTTTCTGACTCAGTAAGGAAAACCTGCCACTAAGAAAGAAAGACAAAGAAGACTTATTCTTTGCAAATTGGTGTGAGATAATCAACATGTCATCATGACTAATATGCAAAATTGGTTTGCACATTGTCAACAGGCGTATGACATATTAATATCCGGGAAGACACACCAGTGATGACATTATGCATGCTGAAATGTTTTTGGCAGTTTTCCATCTTCTTTAAATAACTTCTCCATCTAAGGCCACAGATCTGCCCAGCCGGTCTGGTTCCTCAAGGCCTCTGTGAATTAATCTCATCATTAATCTGCCTTTGCTGACCTCAGGCGCTCTGGCTGCAGACCTGACCTCCGCTGTGAGCTCAGACTCTCACTGGCCTGTGGTTGTTTTGGATGTCATCTCACTGTGAAGGCTGCTGAATGAATGTAATGCAGGTCAAGCAGAAATAATGTCTCACAAGGCAATATGACAATCCACCCACCCCGCGACCTCATTAGACGATGGGCATTAATACAACTCATTTTTCATACCAGAAATTGTCCTCCTACTCCTCAGGGACAGATGAGCAAAAGCCCTTTCAGATGTTCTGTTTATGGACAAAATATTTCAGCTTTAAGCGCTGTTAATCCATTGTTGCCACAAGAAGAGGGTAAGCTTTTCTCTTTTGAATGGTTTTTCATCTGACAGTTCCTCTTTTTTTCACGAATATAATGTAAACTGCATCTCTTAGTGTTAAAAAAAGAGACCAGTAATTATTTTTATTCTTCTAGAAAATTGTGCTGATAGTTTAAGGATGAATAAATGAACACGAAAGAGTCAAATTAAGGAAGTAAGGTAAAAGACAGAGAATTAAATATGAGAATTGATACCTCTCTGTGTGTCAAGAACATTTGAACCTGCTGCCATTACCTGGTAGGCTAAGCCCTTGAAACCATATATTTCTATCAGCACGTCATGGTTTACATCTAGTTTTGAACTTATCACTTAATTTTAAGGTGAATAGGCTCTTGGTAGACTTTAGTGGCAGGATGTGTTACCTTCAGCTGTTTCCAGACTTTGTGCTGAGCCAAGCCAGCTAGCTAACTAGCTAGCAGCTGGCATTCTACCTCACCTATATAAATACTGAATGAAATGTTGTTTTGTCAGTAAGGCTTATACTGAATATTAAAAATACACGCAAAAATGTGGTGCAAAGAAGGATTTTACAGTGGCTTTACTCTCAGACCAGGCAAGCTATTTCTGGTCCCTGTGCAAAGGTAAACTTGTGCAAGCTAACTGCTAGCAATTAGCCAAACAGATATGAGACTACTGTTGTATCATGTTGGCTTGATATGTACAAAAACAAAGGTATAATGCAGTGGGCTACAAGCTTTATTAAGATACTAGGGTGTTAAGAGACACATTTTTGGTGCAGCTAATTTGATTTTTTTTTTTTTTTATCAGATAGTGCTTTTTGGTAAATATTAACTTGCTATGCAAAATATTTCATGCATGAAGCAAACAATGCAAAACAATTTGAAAATAACTAAAGGCAGTTTTACTATGCAGTGAAAACCTTCTGGTTATCTATTTAGAACGGTAAATTAATAAGTCCCAAGACAAAGAGGAGTGGTTTTTGTCAAGAGATTTCTTTTTAAAGTTATATTTAGGGGGCTTTTTGCTTCGATGACAGCTGGAGAAGGACAGAAACATGGGGAGCACAAAGTAAGGGAGACACACAGCAAAGGGTTGGGAGTCAAACCAGCAACCACTGCAATGAGGACCACAGCCCCTGAACATATGGTGCTTGCTAAAACTGCTAAGCCAACCAGCGCCTCCAAAGTTGTAGTTTATACTGTATGATTGAGCTTTACGCAGTTAAGGTCACAGTAAAGCTTGTAACAGAATCAGTAACAAAAAGTCTTATTCACCAGGATTTTTTTTTCTTGCCCAAAATATTTCATTTCAGCTCTATCTGGGGTGATTTTTAATCCTACTCCCCTTTGCTTCTGTAAAGCACTCGTTGTACCTCCAATCAGACGAGTGCTGGATCCCACTGTGCTGCTTATCTCTTACATACTGTTTCTTCTAGCTTCATTTTGTTAAATGAGCCTGTAATTCTGCGCCACATGTCAACTTGATAGCAGTGAAGAATAATCTCAGCCTGAGCCCCCTGAGCTGCTGACTAGATTAGGTTTCTCAAAAGTAGAAAACTCAGCAGGAATTGTCATGAGTTAGATTTCCAGGACAGGTTGTTGCTGAAGTTTGTTGTTCTTTGAAAATGACTTTAGACTTTGTGTGTCTTTCAGGTGACGGAGGTGTGTGGAGCAAAGCGTCTAGGCTACTTCGGTACACCTCAGTTCTACGTGGCCCTGAAGCTGCTGGCGGCGGCTCAGTCTGGTCTGCCTGTCCACCTGGAGAACGTTACGGCCAGTAAGTCTGCCGCTCAGAGAGGAGGCGTCTTATGAGACCAAAAAGGGATCAGGGGATTATCTTGGCATGGCAGGATTTGGTCTAATCTGGATGAAAGGGGAGTCGCGTGGAAAGGGCTAAGTGGGTTTGCCCTTATTACAAATGCACAGAATCAGTCCCAACCTAAACAAAGGAAAGTGATGTGTTTTCTGCATAGCACATGATGGATTATAAGAAAGAAAGTGCTCAGAGTTTTACAATCTCTGCAGCGCGATTTAGACACACTTTACCTCAGCTGACTAAGAAATGTACCGACACTGATCCTGATTAAGTCTAACTCTGGATGTGTCAAAGGTCAAAACACAAAAAGCTGCAGAACAGATGACTTAAAAAGAGTCTTACTCGAAAACTTAATATACCTGTTTTTTTTATGGACACTGTCTATAAAGGAAAAGAAACTCTGTAAATAAGAATGAACAACACACTTTATATCTTTGTTTAGATCTACCTCTGCCCAGATTTGCTGGGCTGAAGAATGAACCAGAGATGAGATATTCAGTCGCCCCTCAGAGCATAGACGGTCAGGGGGCTCCATGTGGAACAGCACCTGGTTCAGCCTCCTGGACTCCAGCAGATCGCAGCGCCTTCAGACACCAGGACTGCAACATAGAGAAGAAGGTGAGCTTGTGATGCACTCTAGCTTTCCCCCTCGCTCGAATCATATTGCTCACGTTGCTCTCTGACGTGTCGGGCTTGAAGACTATTAATAAAGGAAGGCTCACTTTTAAGGCGTTTTATAACAACATTAAGCAGGAGCAATAGACTGTGTAGAAGTGATTATACACAGAGCCATGATGCCACACATTTGTCTTTTAATACCTTCTGTTAAAGATACAAATTTTTGACTCTTCATGACTCCCATGATATCACAACATGCTTTTGTGTTCTCCTGTGGTACAGAGGATGGAGTTAAGCTGTTAAAAAATGATGCCAATTCACAAGTGCCAAAACTGCAGTTCCTCAAGTGTCCACTTGAGGCTGACTCAAAAAGCCCAGGAATCCCCATTAACACAACATTAAAGTGCTTATTTACAAAATTGAATGTATTTAGAGCCTGGTACAAAACGACAACAGTAGCCATTGCTTTATATGTACAAACTGCAAGGAGAATGGAACTATTTTAGCTCATTGACACTCGAGATATTAAGACTAAGAGTCATGCATTAATTTGCTGAATCAGGGGTGGCTGAGTTTACCAAGAGGCAAGCCCGCTGGAGCAATTTAAAGGAGGCTAGAAGCTCATTTCTGCTTCACCTCTTTTTCTGTTTCAAGGTTTACTATAAGGTAGATTGGGTCAGCGTTTTCTGATATCATGACAACCTTTAATTGGCGATAAAGCCCCTCATTAAATAATAGTGTGACATCATTTAGGCCAAGCCCTTGGCTGTTTTCTAAACTGCTTACCATACTCTCAGTGCCCACTGATTTGGTGATAAATGCAGTACGCGAAAAAATAGCAGAATCTGCAATATGCCAAAAAACCCAGACATTCCACTGATTCAGGATCATCTATATCATGACATGACAGTAAAATCTACATGTTTTTTTTTTGTCCAACTTGGCATGAAATGATTTGTATTCCAGTTTATGCAGAATTTATATGCTCTATTTTTGAATCATACTGTATTTTAAACTATAGCTCTAAGCTTCTATTTATTTTTTTCAAAAGACAGTTTTGCTGATAATATTTCCCTAAAACTGTAGATGATGGATCACTTTACTCTGATTTCAGAACAACTTAGACGATCATTGCATTGCCCAGGACATATTTCCAGGACTCGTATTCATGCGGTGCTGGTTTTGTGAAGATTTATCTACGTTCATACTTTTTTTTTGTTTTTGGAACTGGTGGTTGCCCCCTGCTGGCCATCAAAGAAGCTACAGCTTCAACAAATTTCCTGTTGATTCATGACAGTGTTCTCATCATGTAAGTCTATAGTGGGAACTGTACTTCAGAAATGTTTAGAGCTAAGGGAAGACATTCCAGTGAGCTGTAATTATCGGCGCAAGAAATCCTTGTTGATGAGAGATTAGTGAAGAATGACAAACCTCTTTCAAGGTATCAGACTTAAAGAGAATCCATGAACACAAACCATGAGAGGGGATGATGTGGATTCCACAGCTCAGCTTTCAGAGGAATTCTGGTGTTTTAAAGTCTGTTAATATGTTTTGAATCTAAGTTTATACGGGGTAGATAGTTTTAGCATTGCTTCTGACGGACTAACCATAAAAAACTCCAAAGTCACAGCTTAACTCTGAATTTGTAAGTGAAACTGAGACTAACCAGAAACAAATGAACCAGCAGTGAATGAGGAAATCTGGTGATTCTAAGTTGCCCGTAGGTGTGAGTGTGTGCACGAAAGGTTGTCTGTTTCTATGTCACTTCTGTGATTGACCTGCCCCCTAAGACAGCTGGGATAGGCTCCAGCCATCCATGACCCTGAACAGGATAAGCGGTACAGAAGATGAATGAATGAACACATGATCTCTTCTGAATTTGCTGATTGGGCTGTAACTAATACAGCATGTGAAAGGTAAAGGCTGGAAGTTGTTTCCCTCTGTCTGCTGGCTACACTGGAAAATGGAAATGCATGGAAGTCGGCCATCATTCCCAGAGGACCCTCATCAGAGCTTAGCTAATGGGCTGATGGAGAATGTCAGGTTGATGAAGATACATTACGGTGACTTTAGCTCAGCATTTTTTTTCTTCCTTCTTCCTTCTCAGACCTCTCATCTACACAACAATGTAGATGTTTGCATGAAACAGGCTGTTCATGGCACAAAACAACTCTATAATAACCCTGTCACACTGTCATGTATGTTGAAGACTTTCCAGCAGCCTGTCAAATCTGCCCTCAGAGCAGCTCTCAGGTTATATCTGTACACAGGAGTAGCTTCTTGTACATTGTGTGTGAAGTAAGAGATGTTTTTTTGTCCCCTGAAGGAAGCCTGGTCCCCTCCTCGATCACCAAACAGTTCGCCGCCTCGATCTCCTCTCGCCTACCGCAGCTACCCATACGCCAAGCAGAGAAATGGGGCTGACGCACACGTCGGTAAGACAGTTTTAACTTCTTGACAAAGTAGAAATGGAATCACACTGTTTACCCTCAATATTCCTTCTAAACATACTGAATTTACCGTCCGTTTTCAGTACATTTCACTTGATGTTTGTCTCTTTGATGTAGCCTGGTCATGTCAATTTCTTCTGCGGGCAACTGAGAGTGCATCGAACCTTAGTTATGAATTGTTAATGAATTAACATGAAATAGACGAGGTTTACCTGGATCTCTGACACCTGTTCCTTCCTCTGAAATGTGAAGTATCTTCCCCTCTTGTATCTTTCCCCTCTTGTGGCCCTTTGATCTGTGAAGCTCTCAGATCACATTCTTGAGTTTGTTAGAAATCATTACATGTTAGTCTCAGGTTTCCTCTCTCTACCTGAGCTATGTTGTTTTTTTTCCTCCATCCTTCAGCATATGAAAGCAAACATTCCTCCCGGACGGTTGTTCAGCTCGAGCCGCACTCATCACCCGGTAACTATGGGGCCAAACCCACTGTGGAGCAGGCTGCTATGGTTCGGGTAAGACAACAGATTTATGATAAATTCTAAATTACATATGGGGACACACTTTCATTTTCTCCTTTTCCCTCCTTTGGTTTCAATCTATCAGCCAGAATTTTACACAACTTTGTGAGAATTTTCTGCAGAATTTATTGGAAACCTTCAGACTTTTAAATGGAAACTCAGAGATTTTCTGCGATCTACAGGCAGTTTCTGTAAATTAACAACAATATTAATAGGTTTGTTGAACTCTTTCAAAATTTAAAATTAAGGAAACAATGAAAAAAGAATGATGGAAGTTTTACAATTTTTTGTAAACTCACGATCCAGTGGAAAATTTGGGGAAGTTCCTTAAAGTAGATGAATTTCCATGGAACATTCTGGGGAATTGTCAGTGTCTATTTAGCCAAACTTTTAGGAACTGTCTGCTGAAATTATGGAAATTTTACAGTTTTGGATTTTCAGTGGACATTTTTTTCAGTGGATTTTACAACAACAGACTTTTTAATTGAAATATTTGGACACTTAAGTCTCATTGAAATTCCTGATTTTTTAATTTTTTTAATCCGACGCATTTTCAGGAATTTTCAACAGACATTTAAGAAACTTTGATCAATTTTTGGTTATTTATATAAGAAATTTTAAAAAATTGAAAATTTATGGAATTCCATGAACCTTAAAAAATTAAAATAAAAAATTGGAAAATACAAGAACTTTCATTGGACCTTTTTACTGTTCAATGTTTCAGAAACTACTTTTTTTTAAAAAAACAGGAAATATTTTAGGGTTTTTTTTTCAGATATTTTTCACCAAGTCATTCAATAACTAAAGGAATTATTGAAGATATTCTTTTGAATCTATGAAATTTAAGAAAGAAATATTTTAAAACTTGTAAATTTTCATGAATTTTTGAGAATTTACGGGAATTCCAACAGAAGTTTTCAGACACTACAGTATATTTTTGTTTAGATACTTTGAGACTTAGACCAGAACGCGTGAATAAGGGAGGCCCTAACTGTTTGATATTTGTTGTTGCAGTGATTTACTACAGGAAAGGCACAGTGTAGTTTGGTTTTGGATACGGGTCTAATGCACAACTTCCACAGATGTAGACAGAGACTGACACAGAGGGGTGTTGAAATTTATCAGTTCAAGGACTGATACCTCATTGTGTCTGAGAATAGAGAAAATACAGTTGTAATACGAAACCTGCAGGTACCTCAATGAATGTTTGTTTTTCAAAAAGTTAATCAAATGATAGAAATCTGTTACTGAAATTATCTAAATATCTTTTTTTGTAATAAGACTAGTTTTTGATCATTAATTAGATTTATATTATTATTTGGATGTATGTTTTTAGTCTTCCTCCTCAGAAAGGCTGGAGCAGCAGGGTGTCGTGGAATACTCTGATGATGACCCCTGGAGGATCACAGAGGAACAGCTTGAGTATTACACAAACCAGTTTAAGAGCCTGCAGCCTGACCTGGGGTCTCTAATCCTGGGTATGAAACCTCCTCCCGCTGCTGCAATCAAAGAAATTAAAACTGTAATTTCCCACAGTTTTTATTCATCTCTGACTCTTCTCTAGGAACCATTGCGAAGAACTTCTTCACAAAGTCAAAGCTCCCCATACCAGAGCTCTCCCATATTTGGTGAGTGCTGACTCATCGTGAAGTCTGTCCTTTTTCTGATCCGAGGTCAGTTTGGTTTTTATCAGCCAAACACCCCAGCATGACCGCTGAGTCACACAGAGGCTTTTATTCAAAGGTGCAGACCTTAACCTTCATCTAATCCTCAAACAAAAAGTGTTTCATAAAGATTTTGGCTTGCGTGTTTGTTCCAACAAAAAATAATCAGATTGAAGATAATTAAACTCAAAGTATCAAGGAGATATCAATAATTTTCACTTCATTAATTTTTTGGTCATAATTAAGAAAAGATAATGAAAAATGAGGGAATATTTGCTTCCTTGTCCTAAAACTTCATGTAGAGCCACTTCTTGGTCTTTAAGCCAAAGTCAGAGCATCATTAGCTTACGCTTTGAAGTATTACTCCCAATTTGTGAGTATTTGTAACTTGTCTTTTGCTGCCAATAGTAACTTTATTAAATATTTAATTAACTCTCTAAAAATAATTTCAACTGGTATTTACAATAAATTACAGTCTGTTTAAAAACGAAGGTATAAAATTGAGTTTTATGGATGTTGAAATATTTTTGTTACACTTGAAGTGACCGGCTAGCTGCTAATATTTTAAGCTAATCGGTTTCTTATGGTGAGCTGAACCAACCAAATGCTAATATTAGATTATTAGAAGCTTTTTACCATACATCTAGAAACAAACATATCAAACTTAACTATACTTGTTCCGATTTTCTCTTGTTTGATGCTTTGAAATGACGAACTAGACGTTTCTTATCTCTTAGCTTACTAGCTGCTGATGTTTAGCTTAACTAACCAAACTTTGAATCATCTCTTAAAAGTAATGAGTCAATATGGTACTTTATAGATTGTATTTTTCTTTGGAAAAAAAAAAAAAAACATCAACAACAGGAGCTACGGTACTGGTTTGTTATCTTTGGGCGGACATGCTAGCTGTAAACATTTATTTTCTCTTTAGTAGCCTGGCAAACACAAATACCAGACAATCCTTTTTATACTGAAAAATAAATTGTATTTGATCATTTCGACAATCAAAATGTAATTGTGGCTCACTGCTGTTTTGGATTTATGAGTGTAAGAGCTGGTGTAGGTTGATTTTTTTTTTTTTTTTTTTTTTTTTAACCATTGGTGTAATCGTAAAGGAAGCTGTTTTCTTACCCAAATGGGAGGTTAACAAAAACCAGATATTCAACTGATCATTTGACGAAATCAGCAGATATTTCTATTCTTTTTCCATTTCCATGATACTTTTGTGTCATAAGATAAATACGGTGTTTAGAAAGATTAATATATGTAAATGAAAATGCATTCATTTACATATATGACCCTGAATAGGAGGAGCGGTGTAGAAGATGAATGAATGAATGAACGAATGAAAAAGGAAATGCATTCTAGTAAGCCCAGAATTCTTATTACCTAAAGGGTTTTCAAAAAAGCTCTCATTTTAAATTTAAACCAACTAAAGGGAAAATGCAGTTTTTAGTTTTTTCCAGTTTGCAAAAAGTTCCTAAACTGACAACAGTCAGTATTTGTTCAATGCAGAGGAGATGTACTAGTAAATAAATTGGGTATTATAAGAACATTGTGAACCACAAAAAATGAATTGTCTCCAAAAAAATGGATACTTGATAAAAGTTATCACTTTAATTTGATTACCAGGTGAATCTTGTTGAGCGGATTTCTTCCCTCCATAGTTTTGCAGAGATGTGACATGTTTTTTCCCTGTTTTTAAGGGAGCTGAGTGACGTGGACAGAGATGGAGCTCTCACGTTCTCTGAGTTCTGCACAGCTTTTCATTTGATCGTTGCACGCAAGAACGGTTATCCTCTGCCTGAGAGCCTCCCTCCAACTCTACGACCAGGGTTCACTCAGCAGGATGAGGACATACCAGAAACTCCTGAGGTAAGGGAAAAGGTCACGACTTTATTATCTGGAGCATTCATGTGAGTGTTAACTGTGATCAGTTTAGATGTTTACAGAATAAATCTGTTAACATAATGTGTTCTCTCTGCAGAGTGCAGAGCCCCTCATTGTCTTCGAGGATGCTGAGCTGAGGATGAATCAGATGGTAAAACAAACCCCTTTGAAAAAGACTTCTGATTAAGTGTTCTACTTTTCACCTGCAGGGGGCAGTGATAACCTGAAGATAAGGCTGCTCTAAGTTAGTTTCAGTGTATTCCAACAACATGTTGAGCTTATAGCATGAGGTCTGAACATCATTCCATTCTCTGCAGGCAGTGAGGTTGTGTATGTTCTCAATGATTAGGCAGATTATTGTTTTTTTACTGTGTTTGTGTTTAGGATCGGGGTGTTAGAGAGAGACTACAGGCAGCCACAACGAAACAAGACATAAAAGAAGAATCATGCCCACAAGGTAAAATAAGCAATATTTAAAGCATTTACAACAAAAAAACAAAGAAATATTACTCATGAGAGACGAGTGGAAGCACATGCACTTCATCTTAACCTTGAAGAGTCTTTCAGAGAATGAAAAGATCATCTGTGAGCATTTTCATGTTTCTTTTTTAACCTTTAAAGACCTAGACCACTTTTGGTGGGCACCTGAATCTCCTTTATTTATTGTATTTTTCTAACCTTGTGGAGCACTCGGCATCGAATGCCCTTCTTCATGTGATTAAGGTGAACCTTACCTTTTACTCTGACTCATTTAAAGACTCAATTTTACACTGCTATTTAAATGGATGAAAATACTAGATGTGAAAAATAAAAGTTTAGAAATTTAGGTGTTTTTTTTTTAAACCCTGAACTCAGGCAAACATGCAGCAAAGCTCTTATTAATCTTCAAAAATGTGCCACAGTATTTACAGTTTTTATGTTTTGGTGTCAACAGGCCCAGACTGCACCAAAAAAAAAAGTACTGAATAAGTGATGGGGGATGTTTTTAGGAGTATTGGGAATTCTGCTGCCTCAGTTTATATTTTTGTTCCTGTGTCGGTAGAAATCGGTGTGAAGAGGCTGGCAACATCTCAGCAGAGTCAGACTCTACAACTCGGTGCTTTTCCTCAGAGGCCAGGTGAAAAATAACACTTCCTTAGTGTCAACCTTTAGTAATTGCACTGAAACTTCCGTACATGTGTATGTGTCCACTTCTCACAATTACAACAACAACAACCTCTATGTGCTCTCCGTGAGGGGAATGATTTATATATGATTTTTTTATTCGTTCAAAACTTTTTACTGGCTTTATAGTTATTTTGTAAATCTATTGCTCTTCTTTATGATCTAAAAAAGCATCTTTAAGTTGAGATTATTTATTTATTCATAACTTAGATTCACTTTTATTATCATTCATTTGTGAATGTCAGTGTAAAAGCTTTACAGTTTATAAAGACTGAAATCAATGTTTGTACACAGTACTCCATGAACACATTGGTTTTAAATCTTTGACCTGTAAAAATGTTAGTACAGTGACTTTAAGTTTTGATTGACATGTTTTACTCTCACGGAATTACAGTTTGTGGTTTTACAGGGAAGAAGCTGCTTCCCATTTCCAACAATCCAAATAAGACCAGAAGCTAAATTAACGTATCCTTCCCCCCAGAGCCGCCTCATGACCTGGACACACAGACGAAGATGAAAACTAGACCCAGGTGAAAATCAGAACCTTTAACACAGGAGCTGCTCACAAATGATCCTGTAATATTGATCTCATTATACCTTTTATTCCCCACCTGTGTTTTTTTCACCTGCAGATCCTACTCCAGCACATCCATTGAAGATGCCATGAAGAAAGCAGAAGAGCCCCCCACCCCTCCTCCTCGGCCCCAGAAGACCCACTCCAGAGCCTCCTCGCTCGACCTCAATAAGCTCTTCCAGCAGGGAGCTCCGGGTATGCTCCACATCCACAGAGGACCCCTATCCTCACAGAAACCCATTCATGATATGTTTATCTTCACTCAGGCTCAGAGTGTGAGCTTCCTGCAGCTGTGGTTGTTGAGTTATTGTGTTTGGTTTATGATGGTTCTCCTTTCATGAGAAAACAAAAGAGGAAACAGAGATATGTGGGTTTTATTGTTCAATCTGAGAGGTGAGAGGCTTCCAAGTCAGTTTGAAATGATTAAATAAGGGTGTTTTGTATTTTGTATATTTTTGTTTCAGGGCTGAATTATAACCCTGCAAAGAAAATAGAGGTACATCACTTTGTTTTATAGCTCACTGAATATGTTTTGTGGATTTTAGGGGTTAAAAGCGGGTGGCTGCCCCCTCCTCCAGCTCTTCCTCCCAGACCATTAGCGACACAGGTAAGCCTGGTTCAGCAGTTTGTTATACATTCAAATTGTTCTTCTTGTGGTTCCAAATTAAACCGCAAAAACTCGTATCTCAGCAGGTGCATTTGTTGCCACTCTTATTTATTTTGGATGCACAAGCTGCTTAAATCTCAAATGTATGAAAACAAGGGTCCAGGTTTAAAAACTATTGAATTCTCCCTTAAAAAAAAAAGTTAAAAATTAATTAGTGTTTTATCCTTTGTTTCCAGGTTCCTCATTTTATCAACGTCCCAGAGTCAGCTCCTCAGAGTAAAGTGCAGCAGCCAAACTTTGCAGACTTCAGTCATTTCAGAGAGGAGGTGAGAATAGATCTGTTTTTCCTCCACATATCCGGGGTCTGGAAATGTAAGAAGCAGAAACTCACATCACTCTGCAAAAGGGCAAACTCAGAGCTCCGTCCCAGACTACCTCCGTTTTCCACTCCTCAGTTTCCCCCATCCTTCTCAGATGTCCCTCCATGAATTTGTCACTGAGTTCATGTTTGTCAAGTTTACAGGTCTCTATTTCGAGACATGAATGGACTCAAAGGTTATGACAGTAGCGCACAAGCAAGCAAATATATGGAGGATTTATTTATGGCTGAAGTGACACGTCCCTCAACCTTTTTCATCTCAGTCTGTTTGTCCTTCAGCCTTCTTTACTGACACATTTTATTATCTCATTTGGATATGAGCTATATGTGCATGCTGTTAGCTGATTCACAGTCTAGATCATGTTTTATGTTCTTGACAAGCAGCAGGAGGATGAAGTACCTGAGAGTTACACCTGAGTGAGAGTACAGCCATCTCACAAGATAATTACTTTGTTTGAAGTCGGTTAATCTGATTCTACTTGAGGAGGCATCTTTAAGAAACTCATATTTATGTTGCTGAAGTACCAAGAGTATAATTTCAGATATAAATTTTACTCGTAAATGTTTAAATTAAAGTGAGCTGGAAGGCAACACAGTTCCTGTGTCTACCTCCATCATGCATCCTGTACGATCAGAGAGGAAGGAAAAATAACAAGTGAAGATGTTTACAGGAGAAACTTCAGTGCTGTAAAAAAGTAAGATTTAAACCAAGATATATCACAGCAGCTCAAAAAGAAAAGATGGACAGGAAGAGGAAACTGAAAGTCTGATTATTTAAAAACATGTAACAAATATGTAGTTATCAAATGAAGGGCTATCAAACAAATGGGGAAAAAAATCTTGTGATTAATCACATTTGATCGCAGGTTTTATTAGATACAGTATGTCGACATGATGTGATACAGTACAATACAGTATGATAGACACAATATCGTCACTATATTAGAATAATGACAATAATAAAGTCTTTTTTTGACGAAAATGAGTTTTTGGCCTAAATCATCTCTTGAAAATGCTGGCCATCTCTGGTAAAATCACCTAAATCCTTAGTTGAAAGGATCATGCCTATTTATAGGACAACGGCCAATGACAAGAGGTGACTTTGGCCATTTTATTTTTTGCGTAAGTCAACATTTTTGATTCTTTAGGATAAAATGTCTGACTCAAGCAATTTAACAAGCTTTCATGATGGCAGCTGCTTCAAGAAGCGACAGAATCTAAAGTGCAGAAGAAGCTCTAAACATGATTCTTGAGTCAGTTTCTACTGGTGAGTAAGAAGGTTTACCATCATAAAGGCTATGCTATAAGTTTCAATTTCTGAAATGAGTTCATCAGACAGATAAATCGTGCAGACGCTCATCTTTTCTGTTTGACGTTCCTCAGTAATCGAGTTTAGAAAGTAAAGCTCTTCTTATTTGATCTGGTCTGCCAGACGACCTGAAGGCTCGCTGTCTCTGTGATCTCCACCTCTCTGACTCCTGTTTGACAAATTAGATATATTTTAAAAGTCAAAAGTTTATACAGCTCCTAATTTTATCCAAACACTCCAACTCTGTCCTCTCTCTTATATCTTGAAGTCACATGATCCCTTCCTCCATTACATTTTAACCTCATTATGTTTTTTTCAGTCATTCACTTTTTCATCTTCTCCTCTCTGTCCGTGTCTGTGCAGTATCACTGCTCTCTTTCCGCAGGATGTTTGACTTCTTTTAATTAAAATCTAAAAGATCCCAGAGGTGTGTGCAGCCAGTGTGTGTTTTTCACTTAGTTAGACAAACTGTAACTCACCCCGGTCCAACTCCCTCAGAGACACGGGTGAGCTATAGGGGTTGTTAAAATTAGCTTCCCTGACATAAAGCATGTCACTGTGAAGTTAAGGCCCAAAATTTGATACCAGATTCTGCAGGAACCCCTGGGGAGCAGATTAGTGTGCAGTTTGTGTGAATGGAAAATCTGGTGCTTGGTCCAGTTCACTCTAGAGAAAGGAAAGAGATGTAGCTTGAAGGTGACTCGCTAAGTTAAAATAAACGACACTTTATTCTGTTTCTCTCACCAAACTTAAAATCCTCGTACCTAAAGTTCACATGAGTATATTGTACCTCAGATTACTGGACTTGATTTGATTTAACCTAACATCACAGTGGACCAACTCTTAACTCTAGAGTGGCTTCTTTTGAAGATGGTTGTTTGCTCATGTAATCTTCATGTGTTGGTTTGTTTGTTGGTGAAGGCTTACACTTTCGCCCTTTGAGGGATCTTAGAGTGATAACACTGGTTGCACACTGGTTCAAAAGTGAGAGCTGTGTGTGCGTACTTGGCACAAGTCAGACATGTTCCAGGTTCATGTTAACCCCTGCCAGCTTTACTTTATTTATTTATATAGCACTTGTCAAAACAGGTAACAAAGTGCTTCACAATAAGCAGTAAAAACAGGTAAAAATGAACAGAAAATGGCAAAAACAAATAAGATAAGCAGCTAAAAAAAATCAATAAAAGCAAAACCAAATAAAATCAAGATGAAAATAAAACCACAAAATAAAATCTTTCTGTGAAAGTAGGTCTTTAGTAGGGAAATAAAACGGGAGACTGGAGCAGCCTGCCAGAGGAAATCAGGCTGACACAATCAAAGTCTGTTGGCTCTCTCTGAGAAAGCTCTATCGCCATTGGTCTTGAGTCTAGACTTTGCAACAGCCAGTAGAGCCCTGCCAGAGGATCTCAGACTCTGTTCAGGTTCACAGGGGGTTAAAAACTCAAAAATATAGTGGGGCGCAAGTCTTTGTCGGGACTTGAATGAGATTTAAAGAACCTTGAAATCAATCCTGAAAGCAACAGGCAGCCAGTGTAGGTCAGCTGAAGTTGGAGTGATGTGAGCACATTTCCTCGTCTTTGTTAAAAGACGAGCTGCTGAATTTTGTACTTTTTGTAGACGTTGGATTGGTTTTTGGCTAAGACATGTATAGAGGGAATTGCAATAGTCAAAATGGGAGGAAATGAAAGCATGAATGAGTTTTCCCAGACTTTGCAGTGACATGAGGGACTTGACCTTAGCTATATTTCTAATCTGATAAAAACACGGCCGAACAACATTTTTTACGTGCGGCTCAAAGCATAGGTCCTGGTCAAAAATGACACCTTGGTTTTTGGCTGAGGGTTTGACGTAATTAGACAGGGTACCCAGATTATTAATGATAAGCTCTCTTTGCTTGGAGGCCAAAAACAATTATTTCAATTTTGGTTTCATTAAGTTTTAAGAAGTTGTCCGACATCCATGATTTTATTTTGGCTAGACAGTTGGAGAGAGACTTAATGTTTGGGTGACCTTTGGATTTAATGTATGTAATTTAATGTATGGAATGTAAACCTGTGTGCCATTGGTATAATAGTGACAGTGGACACTATATTTGCAAATATTACCATTGCGGAGCATGTAAATAGAAAAGAGAGCAGGGCCCAGAACGGAACCCTGAGGAACCCCATGTGAAAGGTTAGCTGTTGAAAGAAATGCTGGGAGAAGGTTGTCTCGGTCAATTAGCTTAGCCTTCTGATGATAACGTCACTATTCTCAGTTACTTTCATTCGTCAGCTGTCTGAACTCATTCCTCTTAACCTCGTTTTTATTCACTCTGCTTGCTGTGTGGTGCTTTTACCTCAGATTTTGCTTCACTCACTGTCACTTTTCAGACTTCCTTTAACTTGATTTTACTTCACTCGTCTCAAACGGACTGAAACTTCTCCAGTCTCCACTGAAGTTAGCTTCACTTCACTTCAATTTTCCAGACCACAAACTTTTCCAGTGACCACAGCGGGGTCAGTTCATGAGGCATCGTGGAGGCAGCCAGGAGTGATGAAACATCTCTGGACTTTATTTTTATAAATGCCGCATGAATCTGTCCGTTCTGCTGCCATCCACATCCTCCTGAAAGTAGAGAAACGTGTATAACTACCTTTAATGGTAAATATTTTAAGACAGTCATATTTGGTCAGAGTCCTCTCCTCTTTTAGTAGCCGTGCAGCTTCTAGCTTTAGCTGCCCTGTTGAGGACAGTTTGGCTACATTTCTATTTTTTACATCACTTTAATAACACCGGGTCTACAGATTCATTTAAAACTGCTCTACAGTGGCAACAGTAACTCCTCATCCCTCACATTTCTGCAGTGAAACAGCCGTGACCTGCTGCTGGCTGCTGTGGCCACACATGCTGCTGATGGAGCTCCTGTGGTTTATTACCGCTGTCCCAACTACTGCTTCACTTTTAAATGTTTCCATGCTGCGGTTGTGTTACCAGTCCAGCGGTGCTGTGAATCTCACGGCCTTTTATTTGCGTCTGCTTGCATGTCAGTTGCATTTCTTAGCAAAAAAAAGTGAATTTAGGGTTCATGGGTACACTCTCCAGCAGCAGCATTTTGCCTGTGAAACCCATCAGGAAAACCCAGGTATTTAAACTGCCACCGCAGTGGAGGTTTGAGTAAAATGAGTGGATAATATTCACTAAACGCAGGATTAACAGACGGAGAATCCATTAAAATAACAGACGAGGCCGCCTAGTTAGAAATGTGTTCTCTCTCTGAGCTCATATTAAGAAATCGACCTTCAGTGTCGGCCCTGTCTTCACTCTGTTGCTCTATTAACCTCTCTATTGAATGAAAGCAGGTGCTGATACTTAATACTCTATGTATTAAAGAGAGTTATGGCTGAAATGCAGCAAGGATATGCAATAAGGACAAATAAATCAATCATGGCTGCCTTCAGCAGATAAATAGCAGCACCAGGAGAACAACGGATCAGAGTCTGCAGGGAAGGATCTGATTTATCAACATTCAGGACACATTTCATGCTGCATTTTTAAAATCTCTTTCATATTAATTTCCCTCTTTATGACGCAACACTCCTATAAAAAGACCCTTTATTGTGATTCTTGTTCTATTATTATGCTTATGTTTTTGTGCGTGTCGCAGGAGGAGAGCGGCGTGAAACGAGAGGACCAGAGTCCACGCTGCAGATTTGGTCAAAGCACTGAAGACCTGACAAGTGCCTCAAAACAGGTCAGCAATGAGAGTTTATTTCACGGCAGTTTATTTCTGATGCTTTGAGAAAACTGATTTACGTATCTGGAATTTTCTACCAGGACATGATTGGAGTAACTCACAGTCAGGCACCACAGAAGCCGGTCCGCAGGAAATACCACCCAGAGAGCCAGAACCTGGAGACCGGACCGCCTTCTACCATGCCTTTCCCTCCACAAACTAAACATGCTCAGAAGTTAGTTAAACATTCAACTTTTTTTCCTTAAATAGAAACGTTGACACTGTATCTGATGAGATGTCCTGTAAAATTTGGGGAAATTAATTTTTTAAGTGACTCACAGAAGACAGCATTTTTGTTTGTTTATGCTCTCGACCAATCACTTCCTTTAACTCTTAAAGCACTGTGAGGACTTTATCTGTGATCTTAACATACTCTTACTTATTTGCTTGTTCATAATCCATGATTTGAAATAAGATTAGCAGCACCAAAATCACTTATTTCTAAATGCTATTTCTTAGCGTCTGTGCTCGGATCAGATTATCCCAGAAGAACACAAATTGAGTTACTGCACGTAGACCCAAAAGTCCCTCTGATGACACTACTTGGCCCGACAAAGTTTGGAAGTGATATCTGTCTTTTCTTACAGAAAAGGATTTCGAAAATGGAAAATCAAAAGCACAAGCTAAAACATGGGTTAATCTGTTTGTGATAACGTTCATTTCAACCCACATGCAGCAGTTATTCTGCAGTGATCTGATCAAACTTGAGAGTCTGTCAATAAAATGAAGAGTGAGGTTACGTTTGCTCTGCTTGGTGAGGATGGAGTTGGTAGATGTGCACTGATAAGTTTCTTGTTGTCACGTATCAAACAAAAGCACTATGTGACTCTAAATAAAAACATTACCTCAGGTACTGCAGTAGTTGTGGCTCCTGCCACAGCGTCGGTCCAGTTAGTTTTCCTTTATTGTTGTATTAAAGAAAGTGATTTTTGGCGTCACTGACAAAGAAGCTCCTCTTTTTTGATTGGACATGGAGGGGGAAAGGTCAGAGTTCACGTTTTGTTCTACTTACTGTGTTCAGCTGTATGGTTGGACACTCTTCGCACACAAAAGGCGTTGAAAATACAGATTGGTTGATGTAGATCTTCTGCAACTCATAGTTTTAAAGGTTTTTCAGTTTGGCTAAAGACATTTAATCCCGTCAAATGACACTGAAATGAAAGTTGACGGCTTGGTTTACATGAATTCATGTACTCCCTGACCTCGGCTAGTCTTTTTTACTTTTTCACACATGTAGAAAGTTGATGTAAAAGTTGATTAGAGGTGTCAAACTTCTCTCTCTCAGGCTGCTGTCTAAACAGAAGAGGGAGATCCAGATGGCGATCCGTAAAAACAAAGAGACCAACGCCGTGTTGACACGCCTCAACAGTGAGCTGCAGCAGCAGCTCAAGGTCAGATCATCTCCTGTTTCTTAAAGCACAACACTGTTAGATATAGAATCAGCTTTTATTTATTTAAATCTCAGAGCTCAGTTTCAGAACTAAGAGTTTTAAAACTTAATTGTCAAAACAGAAACTGTGGATTTGTAGTGTCAATCGTGTGTCAGGAGTTGAATTCTTTCCGTTTTCTCTGAGTCTGACAACAAATGTTCCTGCTGCTCCAACTTGGTGAAAAGCTCCCAGCTCATCTGTCTGCCACCCCTCCACCCCCATCTATCCCCCACCCGTCACTCAGAGCTGAACTAATGGCTCAGACTGAGCTGTTTGCGTTGGGGATCTGCCTGCGGCACACGCTCTCACATTTGGAACACATGCTGCATGCCGGTCATTCTCCACGCAACCCATCCAGTGAGAGAAACCTTCACGCTCACATGCTGCACTCAGAGCTTCTGTTCCTCACAGGCTGAAGAATGAAAAATAAAGCTTAACACGTCTAATGTCAGAGTGTTCTCAAAAAATCATCCAGAGGCCAAACAACTGGTTTGGTTTTTAACCTCATTGAATCTGCATTCTTCTTCTTCTTCTCTGTTGAATCTGCTCATCCTGCTCATTCCTCAAAGCATGTGTGGAATCCTGCAGAGAAAGGCATATGTGTCTTTATATAGACTCCGGCCTTGTCAAAATACCAAACAGCCTCTGGCATCCACAACTGTCCTCTTTAAAATAGTCTCAGCTGGTCAGGCGTCCAACTACAACAGGGCGTGTGTGTGTGTGAGAGAGAGAGAGAGAGAGAGAGAGAGAGGGAAAGAGAGGAAGCTGCACCGGTCCTTGACTTTTTCCTGAGAGCTGAAGAGAGATTTTAATAGAGAGCTTCAGTTCAAGAGAAACCAACTAACATTGACACTCCTACATTTCACTGAGCAGCTCCGTCAAGTCAGACTGCTTCATTCTCCTGATCAAACTTTAGACATTTACTCCAAAGAAAGGATTAAACCCTTTGATAGTTATGTTTACAGAAGTTTCATCCTTTTTTATTATTATTTTGCGCAATGGCACAACCCATGGTCCACACATGTTGTATGTATCAAAATACAGTTAGCTTGAAGGAAGGACTGAGCTAAATTAATAATAAACTCTACACATATCACAATGTCTGCCTGATGCAGTGTTCAACAGTTGTTTAAAATTTTGTATAACTGAGGTGGAAAAATTTACAATAGATCAGTGAGTTGTACATCATAGATCCAATCAGCTGATGAATGTGCTGCAGGTGGAAGCACAAATATGTGTCACATTTGGAGAAATTAGAAAAAAATGAACGGGCTTCTTTAAGAGAATTTTTTTTACAGGCTGATATACTTTCATTTGGAGAGGATGGGACGGTAAACCAACTAAGGATTTAGCTGGTGTGAAGGGATCCTAAGAAAAAATAGACATAAACAAGGAAAAGAAAGAAAGGAAGGAAGAACGGACATTAAGAAGGAAGTAAAGGAAGGACATTATGAAGGAAGGAAGGGAGGAAGAACAAAGGAATGAACGAGAAAAAGGAAGGTAGAAAGAAAAAAAGGAAGAAAGGACGCAAGGTAAGGAAGGAAGGGAGCAAAACAAATGCAAAGAAACAAAGAAGGAAGGACAGAAAAAAGTGAGGAAGGGGTGGAAGGAAAGGGAGGGAGGATGGACAAAAGGAAAGAAAGGAAGACTCGAACAGAAAACAAAAATGTTTGTAGCATATACACTTAATGTTGACAACCACCAAAACAACCCATCCCTTTAAACCATGAGCACTGCGCTCACCGTTTTGGCACCTGTAGCTGTTCACTTCTCTCTTCGTGAAGTTGGATGTAAGGCTCCTCCTTCCTTGCCCTGCAGTTATTCCCGCTGGGAGGAGGTCAGAGAGGAGACGACAAATGTACATATTCTGCATTCTCTCAGTAATCCACTCCATGTGAGTTTTCTGATTGGACTGACCCCGTGACCTCTCCTCTAATGCACAACTTTCAGCTCCTTTTATGGTCAAATTCAAAACTGTGTCTGCAGTGATGATACTCTGACGATATTTTCAGATCAGGATGTCATGAGCAGGAGGATTCCTCTTGAAACAGATCATCAGTACTGTGGAAAGTAAACGACGCACGCCTGAGGTGAGTCTCGTGCTCGGAGTGATTAAAGGTCATGTTGTCTTTGTTTTGGCTGCAGGTGGTTCATCAGGAGAGAGTCACCTTAGAGTCCCAGCTGGAGCTGCTGCGTCCTCTGGCCTCCACGTGACTGATCCTGAGGTCAGCTTAGAGTCAGATTACCAGAGGAAATACATCAGTGTCTGTATCCAACATGAATGTTTGAGCCAACTTACAGAAACTTCTTGTCTTTTGTGAAGAAAACATGGATAATAAATGTAAAGAGACGATGGAGGCAGAACTGCTGAACTCTCCAATCCAACAGCCAGATGTTACTCTTTGTTCATTTTACTGATACTTTGCTGGATTAACTCATATTTTTTAATCCTTATATGAGATGCACGTGTAAAATATTCATCCTAACTTATTCCCCTCTTTGATTCTCTGAGTTTGTCTCATCATTTTTACTCTGCTGACAGTAAACCTAACAGTTTGTGCTCATATTCCCATAACTCTTACCTGTTGTTTATGTTCTGACTCAATGATGGAGAGTGAAGAACTCAGATTTTGTCAGTTTATGTAAACAGAGCATTTCATGAGCATCCATGTGTGGTCTAAAGCAAGTGATGGTGCTACGGTCTCTGAATCTGTTTACTCTTTGCACTTAAAGTCTTAAAAACTGCACGTTTACGAGGTTGAATTTAATTTTCAGAGAGAGATGTGAGCTGGGTTTGATTCAGCGTCAGATCCCTTCACACCAGATTCGGTCGTCTGCTGTGAGAATCTGAAGATTGTTGATACTGGATTTGTTTGAAATCTGAACATTGTACTTGAAAATTGACCTCATCTCTAACTTAAGCACTGATTATTGATTTACCCCCATCATGTTTCTGCTCTGCTCCACTCTCTGACAGTTCCGCTAAAGGTCAAGCCTGTCCAAAACAAAACAAAAAAAAAAAGCACAACATTCATCTTTTTTGCAGGATAGATTTCAAAACAGCTAATGTAGTTTTGGTTTTATCTATGCAAAGAAAAGGTGGTTCTGCTGCTGCAGCTTGCTTTAGACCTTTTTTTTTCACACGTCATGATTGTTCGTGAACAGGATGAAATAATGATGGCATGCTTGATCCTGCATGATGCGTGTGAGCATTGGACTGAAAAATGCACAACTGATCTCTGGGCTGAAGACAATAATCAGACTAATCAATAAAGTTGTCTATTTTTAATGCTTGCTTGTTTTTTTTAAACCTGTATGGATGGTTTTTAAGGAATGTTTTATTTATTTTTGTTCATGAAAATATTTTTATTTCAAAGCCAAATGTTAAATGTCAAGAATAACAAACTCACTGTGAAAATGCCACGACTTAAAAATAGTTTGAGGATTGTTGTTTTTAGGTGATGTTTTGTTTTTTGTCTTTTTTTGTTGTTTGTTTTTTTGTTTTTTTTTTGTTTGTTTTTTTTCAGGGCTGATACTGATATCGGTTACAAGTAGTTTGTGAAATAATTGGAACTGATATGTATTCACAGTTAAAATGAATATTAACTGCTGACAGGGCTGCATGGTGCTGCAGTGGTTAGCATTGTTGCGTCACAGCAAGAAGGTTCCTGGTTTGAATCCCTGGCTAGGCAAGAGTCCTTCTGTGTAGCGTGCATGTTCTCCATGAATGGGTTCTGTGTGACGGGTTCTCCCGCTCCAAAAGTATGCTCCTCAGTTGACTGCTCACTCTAAATTGCAGGTATGTGTGGGTGCATAGTCGTCCATCTCTGCATCATATGCCGCCATGGACTTCACTCCCAGCTCTTCATCTCCTCAAAAACCATCACTCCTGCCATTCTTACCCCTCACTGACATCAAACACAGGCTGAACAGCAACCTTCTTCAAACTCAACTGCAATAAATCTAAACTCATTCTCATTGGCTCCAAATCCCTGCTCCCCTCCAATCATAACTTTTAATTGAGTATTGATACTCACACACTCACACTCCACCCTTGAAGGTGTGCTGTGTGATGTGTCACCATTACTTTAGCAGCTCTTCCTTAAAGTTCTGGAGAACATAAGGTGAGGCCTCATGAGTCAGACTTGGCTGTCTGAAAAATCCTACAGATGCTTTTTACTAGATCTGAGAATCTGAGTGTAAAGTCAGCTCTGTCATGTTCCTCATGCTCCTCCCAACACTCTGTGGTCCAGTTCAGGCACTAATGCACCCAGTGTAGGCGCTCTCGGCAGGGGTCCGCATGGGCACCCTGACCCTGTTTGCATCTACAGTACCTGGCTCCATGCAGAACAAACTGGGATCACTGTGATCCTGATACCATCAGACCCAGCATGAACTTTTTCAGCAGCTTCTCTACTTGATCAGACCACACACACCACTGAGCCTTGGCTGACACCACCCTGTCTCAAGTTCACAGGTTTTCATTCCTTAAACCACTTTATGATCCTGACCCCTACAGACTGGGAACACCCCACAAGAGCTTAAGTTTAGGAGGTGCACCTACTACGCCATCACAGTTTGATCCTGGGCAGAGTTGCAGACTTCTTACACTTCTCTGCTTTCAGGCGCCATAGCAAAGAGGTAATCCTTGTTCCTTCTCTTTTTCTAGATTTTGTCTCATTTTTTGATTGAAAAGGTGAGCAGATGCATCAGAAGCGTTCATATCTCTAACATGAGCAAAAAGATCAAACCGTCTGCAGACGTAACCTCCTGACTCTCACAAAGCAGCTGTGCTTTCTCCGACACAGACATAACAACCAGGGGGTCAAACAGAGCTCGGCTGATGGCTGTATTCCCAGACCTCCGACGCTGTCGTCCAGAAATATCCACTGACACACTTGGCTCTGTTTTAGACACCTCAATGCCATTTCTCTCTCATTCATGTTGACTTCAAGGAACCATCAACGGTGTCTAGTATGAAGCTCACACATCCAGTCTTACACGGTGTGGAGGGTAACTTTTTATCAGTAACAGCTGTTTGGATTTTATCAACGCAAAGAGTTGGAGAGTGGATGGCATCACGACTGTCCATGTTATATACAGTCTATAGAAGTTACACACTGGGACACAGATATATGCCATGTCTTTTATGGAGTCGGCATAACAGTAAAAATGAGGTTGTAGACATCACATAACTGGACTTGACCGTTGGAGTGGCCCCCGGAGGAACAGCCCCATTAAGGCATGAGTTCCCAAAGATTTCAGTCCATGTTCTCTAAAGCTGGAGACTGGTGACCCCCTGCTGTAGGGGGTCACCAGAAATAGATGACAGATACTTCATTTAGAGTACTGATAAATTAGTAGAGTATGAGCACATATTGCTGTTTCCTAAATTAACCGATACCGTCCTTATCCTGACTAAGCCACCTTAAGGGTCTTTTGGCAACAGAGAAATGTAAACAGATCAAACTTTTTTTCTATAGTTCTATATGAACCTAAACCCCTATTTTGTTGAGATTTTTGCAATAATGGATGAAATATGTAACTGTAAATAGTTTTTGATATTAGGAAGGCATTTTGTGACCCCCACTTTGGAAACCACTGCTGTACAGGAACCACAAGGCTAACCGTACTCTTTTAGATCCAGTCTTTATGGTCAACCCAACAGAGTAATCGGCGCTCAATTGGACTCCCCACTCTTATTAAAGTTTGTAATGCCTGAATTATATTTCACATCTCAGTGTTCCAGGAAATAGCAGCATGCAACTCATTTTAATGATGTGAACCATTCTGCAGAGTAAAGTGAGCCTATGAGAGGAGACTGAATGAGTCCTGATGAGCAGTGCTGCAGGATAATTTTTTTTAGGAAAGAGCAAAATGAAACAGATTCTTAAATCCAAATAAAAAAGTTTGTGCGTCTTTGTTACAGCACTCAGAAATGTTTCATCGCTCCCACATCTGAGGAAACGAACGAGCTGCTGAGTTCAGTTTGGGATGCCAGACGACACAGAGGCGCTCCAAGTTTCTCTGTGCCATAACCGATATTTGGCACAGCTCTGCATGTCAGCACCTGCCAGTATCTCCTCCTCCCATCCTGCAGGTTTTATTTCATCTCAAAAGTCAGGGGAGGAGTGTGTAAGTGTGTGTGTGTATGTGTGTTTTCATTCAATCAGACAGCTTAGTCTCAGACCATAAATACTACTTAAAAGTGTTTAGTTCGCATTTCAGGATGACAGCTGCACGTGATGAAGAACTATACGTATCGGCCATGTGCTGCCTCTAAGTATACGCCTGTTTGATATAATTAACATGTAGCTATGTCTCACGGTCAGCTACCAGCTTATTATAATCCACATGTTATTACTATTATTGGTTCATCTAACTGGAGACAGAGATACTGAGGACTCACATGGACCAAAATCCACAGTGGCCTCTGCAGACCCTAAACCATAAATAAAGTGCACTAAGGATGTTTATTTTAATAAATCACAATCTTTGGTTTAATCTAATAAACCAAGAAAACTATTATATTACATGAAGTAAAATTATTCCATTTGACAATAGAAGTTTTGAATATAACCACCTTTAAATCTATCAACAGCCGTTTTGAAGTCTTGACTTCTCTGTTTTTTGTGTGTTTTGGTGTTTTTATTACAGGATTAACTGTACCAGAACTACAGGACAACAAATGAGCCTCTTTACTCTTATGTTTCTCACAGTTAGACTCTGTTTGTGGTTGTATCTGACAGGAATTGTTTTTAACCAAAGGCAGAAACTGGAGAATCGCTCACTAACTTCAATTAATGAAAAAAAGAATGAAACAAATCGGCACGTTTTGTTCTCATAACTTCACCCTTCTGCATAGAGAGCTCACTGTGCACAGGCTGCCTCAAAAAAAACCATAATCAGTTTGGGGCAAATACGGAACAAACTAACAAGCCGTGTGCATGTAGCACAGACAGAAACTTGAAAATATGTACAAAGTGAATACACAACCTGTACAAGGAATAATAATATATAGTGAGTGGGTGATTATGCAAATTAGAATCCCATCTGAGTGAGCAAGACCTTGTATCAATCACTTTTATAACTGGGCTAAAAACTAAAGCTGATTTTAATCAAAGTGTGTTGAATACAGTACAAGATGCTGCTCCAATTTTCCAAACGGTTGGTTCCAGCGAAAACTGTGTGACGTTATTTCAGCAACACAAATCAGGGACAAAACTGAACATTTAAAATGAAGTTCTTTTTTTATTTTTGAGTGTTATTTTATGTTCATGGAATTTAATTTGTTTACAGTCATGTTTGTTTTATTGATGTTTCTGTTTACGTTTTATACCAAGAAAGACATGGCACTTTTTTATTCTGTAGACATTAAGTAGACATTTGTTGTCTGTTTTTTTTTTTTATTGTCACTTTTACAGAAAAAAGGCACATTTTGCTGGAGTGTTTACTTCTGCCTGAGTGACAGGAAAACGCCCTCCCACTTTCTTTCTGCTTGAACTGGTATGAACATGGGCTAGTTTGCTAAAGCACCAAGGCTCTGAGAAACCAGAGACGAACTGGTTCCAAAACCAGATCCGTGTTGGTGTGAAAGCCCTCAGAGATAGTTGGGCTCCAGTAGCTGCTCAGGCTGCTCTCATTTCTGTAAATAAAATTTCATTGATATTTGCGCAAAAATATTTAATTTAGCTTTAATTATCATAGAACATAAACCAGTGTGTAATAACAAATGCAAAGCCAGCACAGCTTCTGGAAATAGATAAATAAAAGAGTCTAATAAACATTGTGGTGCATGTCTGTAAATAAGTTTAGTTCTGCAGTGAAGTTGAACTTTTCTCCATAAAGATTAATGGGAAATGACTCTTTTCTGGAGCTAGCCCCAAGTGGCCAGTTAAGGAACTGCATTTCTTTAGCATGCTTGCAGTTGCTTCATTTTTCAGCCCAGGAAGTTTCAGCTTAGTGTAAATGAAACATACATGCTATACAGTTACTAACTTCCCCCTAAGTGGCTTAATGTTAAAGCTGACTCTCCTTACAACAAAGATTAGCAGCTTTTGTCTGTTCAAGTTCACCCTTTTGTTGTGGCTCCATTACTCAAAGATGACGCCATACGCCGTTCCTCTCGTCCCTCCTTTGTTCAGGGTGAGGGTTTGCAAAGGTTGCACTTCTGCTGTGGACTTTAGCTAGGCCACAGGAAGAGCTGTTAGGCTGTCACCTCTGCTGATTCTGGCTCCGTCAGCTGCTGGGATTTAGCTAAACACTCATTCAGCAAATGTGAATGAAGCTCTGCCCATGCCGGCTGTCAGAGCTGCACACAGACGTAAGAGCAAAGAGCAACATATATGAGAAAATCATGAAAGGAAAACTGCTCTCTAAGCCCTCAGAGCTACAAAAAAAAGCTCAAAAGAAGTTTCAGTCCTGCTTATGCCTGACCTTTCCCTGCATACAAAAAATGTTTTCATGACATTTATGACATGAGGAGCTGTCCACCCTTTATTTTCACTTACAGTGCATGAACATTGCAGCTGAACCAGCTCTGTTAAAAAAAAAAAGAAGTGATCTGTTAAAGTCCTGCATAATTAACATCCGCAGGGTCATTTTTCTGTTGACACTTTTACAAGATGATAGACTGAATCTATACTGCAGAGAAAAATATATCAAAAGACCAAAGTAACCCTGTAGGCCACAATAATCAGCCTCTAGTTTTCATAGCACAATATGTGCTTTCAAAGCACTCCTTTGTCCTTTTAGATATAATATGAAAGCAAACAAGCATTTTGCTTATTTTAACTGTTAAGCACTTTGGTGGGTCATCATAAATAATGATACTGACATTGAAATTTTCATTATTTATTTAATCATTCACTTTTTGTAAATGCATTGATTTGAAATGATTTGGACTTTAAATTCAAATTAATGAGGGGGATGCCCATCGGATATTTTAAGGAGCCCAAAGTGATGCCTTGAAGCTCCTGTGTGAAGTTCTGGTTAAGACACAGACTGAAATAAATATTGATGCCTTTTAATGACTTAGACAAGCAAGCAACTCGACCAGCATGAACATTGATTAAATCTATGTTGCACTTTTCAGAGTTTATAACATTTTTTGCCAGGTAAATTTGAGACAGTGAGTTATGCTGAAAGTACATTTCATATCCGCTGCAGTGAAGATTCCAAACAAGCATTCAGAGACTGTATCTTCTGAAATACCACAACATCACTGAACATCGCTGGATTTCTGCCTCCACTGTTATACTCACACGTTGCAATCTGAAACAGTGTAGTATGGGTGACTCAGAGGATGATTTTTCATTGCATTATCATACTGTGGAAGCCCACTCTGAGTCAGATGAACAGAGGAGATGGTGCAGCAATACCAGATGTGTTGTGAATGCAGGATACCCATTGGACCAGTGATGGGGCTTGAACGTCTGTGTTGTTGAGGGCTGACTGATAAGTTGTGAGCCTTATACTGAAGAAGTGAAGCAGGGATGTCCTTTTTCAGCTCTACTATTCCCTGACTGTTTAAAGCTGTGTACCTGCAGACTGGTGTCATTTGGTCAGTTTATGTTGAAGAGGTAGCTGTAAAGTAAACGAGGCAAGTGACTTTTGCAAAATGGACAAAATTGCTGAAAGAGCAGTGATTCCATATTTGCATAAGAAAGGTCTATCACCTAAGGATATCCATACTGATATGGTAGCAACACTAGGGAATGATGCTCCTTCATATGCTACAGTGAAAAGGTGGGTGATGGAATTTAAGCCTGGCAGGCAGAGCCTTCGGGATGACGCCCGTCCTGGAAGGCCAATCACTGCTGCAACCCCAGAAATGGTCAATAAAGTCCATGATATTGTTCTGGCTGAAGGGACAAACAATCAATGGCACATATTATGCAACACTTCCTAGACCGTTCAGAAAAAATATTAAACTCAAGTGCTGCAGAAAACTCAGTAAAGTTGTGTTGTTCAACTAGGACAATGTCCCTGTTCACAAGTCTGTCATCGCCATGGCTGCCATTAATGATTGTGGCTTTGAAATGATTGAGCATCCGCCTTATTCGCCTGATCTCACTCCATCAGATTTTCATCTATTTCCAAAATTGAAAAAGGCCATTTCCGGTACCCGCTTTGGGTCAGGTGATGACATCATACATGCAGTGGGAGGACTTTCTGAACAATCAAAAAAAGGACTTCTTTAAAAGTGGCATTGAGGCCCTTAAACATGGCTGGCAAAAGTGTACAGATACTGAAGGGGATCATGTTGAAAAATAAAGCAATATGTCTGCCAAAAGTCAAACCCCTAAATATGAGGCTCACAACCTATCAATCAGCCCTTGTAGTTAGATTTTTGAGGAAGTGAATGTCCGGCTACATAAGGTGGAAAATTTACGCCACAGTTAATCTTTGTCTACAGTGTGTCCCACACAGGCTTTGTCAAATCTACACTGTAGCCCATGCCAGAGGTCTGCAGATTCCTGACGCTACAGCAGCCCAAATCAAAGAGCCTAATCTTTCCACCTAGTTTCATATTTCATATGTACATGGATTGAACCCCACAGGGCAGATGAAGTGAACACCTCTTCATGGCCCATGAGAGGATGTTTAAAGCACATAGACTTACTGGTTAGGGTCTAGCTCGCCATATTTAGGTGTGTCTGGTCCTTATTGGAGGGGCACTCTGGTGGTGGTAGAGTTTGATCTGAGAACCAAGACCATGCATGTGGTTCCTTGTTGGTGCTTTGTGGGGCACTGTCCTCTAGTTTTCT
This sequence comes from Labroides dimidiatus, assembly GCA_030710495.1. Lineage (NCBI taxonomy): Eukaryota > Metazoa > Chordata > Actinopteri > Labriformes > Labridae > Labroides > Labroides dimidiatus. The sequence continues at coordinate 25,513,659 of CM061146.1, forward strand.
TTATGACATGTTTGACAGTAGCCATGCACATGTGGAGTATGTAGCCGAGTGTAGCCATAGTCAAAATATGAGATGGTTGGATTATGACTTTAACCTTTGTCCTCTGAGTCAAAGGTCTATCTCTCCTCATGTCGAGGCCACTCAGAAACCTGTTCCAATCTGAGTGAACCAGTGAGCCCATGCACACCTGGGCCTTAAATTGCTACCTGTGCATGGGCCATGTAGAGGTGTGTCTTGAAGACATCCACGTGTGCTGCCCTGTGGGGGTCAGTTCCTGTAAAAATATAACATGTGACTCAGATAGATAGTCCCTTCACTCAGAGAACCATGGATTCAATCCTAACCGGCTGATATATCTAACTGTTGTAAGCAAAAGGGGATGTGATTTTTAATAATAAAATAAACTCTAACATGAACACAACAAGATGTATTTGGAAAAAGACACTGAGCATTTTATCCACAAAATAAACACAAAAGTGGTAATCCCTCAAAAGCTGTGAAATGCATCAACACCTCACATTTAAACGACAGAGGTTCAAGTGTTGCCTTAAAAATCAGTATGATTAACTTGTTGTCAAATTCTTTGGTCATTTTGTTTTTTTTTTAGCTGACTTTTTTAGTGCAGCTCTAACAGACACATTTACTGAGCTGACTGTTCTATGTTCCCAATCCACATCTTATATTATGTTTAAAACTTTATCTCAGTATTTGACTTCTGATTTTAATGTGTGATAAAAAAAAAAACACTTTTATATCATTCATTTATCTGTTTGTTTTTGACGTTTCACTCAGATTTATTTAATTTCCCTTTCGCAAATCGAGCCAGTGTTTGGACAAAATCCTTTCTCGTCTGACATTCTTTTTACCAAAGCTTTGATATTTTTTTCCTCGATCTCAGACTAAAGTCAGGTCGCTTATAAATCTTTCTCATGCGCTCAGTCCTCTCCTGTTCTCCTTAGAGTCTCAGTTATGAATCTTTGTTTTTTTTTTTCCTCCTGCGGGCTGTGAAAGCAGCACGGCAGCTCCAGCATGGAGAGTCCTGATCCAGCTCCCCTCTGATCCACTCCGGGTTTTCTATCCCCCTATTTTTAAAAACCACCTCTACTCTGGAGCAGGGAAAAACACAGCAGCATCAGGGGCAGCAGATGACCCGGCGCAGCGGTCAGGAGCGCACCACTCCTCCACCAGTCCCTAACTAAAGAAAGGATGGGGGGCAACAACAGCAGCTAAAGCCACCAGAACCGGATCAGGGTCCTCGAGGAGGGAGAGGAGCCGCTTTCCACTCACTTTGGTTCACTTTTCTTGGATTTATCCCGGGTTTACTCCAACATGCCTTTTGCCAAACGGGTCGTGGAACCTCAGCTGCTGTGCAGGTATCCGATCCCGAACGAGGATGGTCTGCTTTATGAGGATCTGGTCTCCATCAGTAATGTGGCTCTATCCCGGACCCTGCGCCAGCTGTCGGACCTGGCCCGGCACGCCTGCTCCATTTTCCAGGAGCTGGAGCTCGAGCTCACGACCACCAACCAGCGGGTCCGGGGGCTGCAGGGCAAGATCAGCGGGCTGCAGCAGACCTGCTCCGAGCTGGACCCCAAACAGGAGGCAGTGCGTGAGTACTCCGCTCTCTGTTATCATTATTACAGTGTGAGTCACAGAGACAGAAAGGAGCTGCGGGTGCGTGTCCCGCGCGCGCGGCTCTGAAAGAAAACTGCACGAGGAAAACACACGAGGGGGAGGAACCGTCCTCCTTCTCAACTTTTCGCCTCTAAGTGCGGGCTGGACTTCAACTCAGCACTGTAAATGATACAAAAATAAAGTCAGTAAAGTTTACCTCTCCTATTTATAACTGAAGACGTCAAATTTAGTTCATAACAGCTGAAAGTCAGGAGAGAAAAAGTTATTTATAAGCTCCGTGGACGAGAAGCAGACACGTGAAAGTTGTGGGTTTTTTTTAAATTAACTTCCGTTCTTATAAGTTTTTACACTTCTTTCAAATACTTTTAAAATGTGAAAAAAAAAGTTGCTTTTCGTGGGCACTGCTGTGTGTGTGTGTGTGTGTGTGTGTGTGTGTGTGTGTGTGTGTGTGTGTGTGTGTGTGTGTGTGTGTGTTACCACGCTGAGGGGCGTGTGACAGCCTCACTGCCCGGTGCTGCCTCTGAACTGTGACTCTGCTCTTTACACTTTCATGTTGAGGAGGTTTCCCAATTACAAGAGCGCATTATGATGCAACAAAACAAAACACACAGCAAGAAGAAAGAAAAAAGATATAAAAGCACAAGCTGACAGTTAGTTCTTAATACAACGGAACACTGAAAATAACAGGGTAAAAGAATGTAGCTGGAACATATTTGTGAAAGAGTTTGGAACTATTTTAGTCCAAATAGATTGAATTAGAATGTTCAAAGTACAGAGAGCTTTACAGCAAAATCTTAATAAGGAGGTAATTGACAAAAAAACCTTTCACAGAGTCTTTTTTGTGACCAACTTTGTATTTGCTTTTGGCAAAAGTTGCAGCTGTGCATTATCAATTTCTGTCAGAACATGAGAACAACAACTCTGAGAATGAGCAGTCATCTGAACCCCTCCCCTCCTCTTGGGGCTTGATCTGAGATTCAAATGACGAGCAAGGCATTTACAGTAAGTAATACGTGGCTTGATACATAGTCACATAGCTTAAAGACACCGATACTGCAGTACAATGGAAAAGAAGGAAATCAGATGGGATGTGCTTCTTGGTTTGCAGTTTCTTTAATGTGAAGACTTTGTGTCCTTACTCCTCTGTGACGGTAATCTGGATTTCTTTGTTCCCTGGATTGAACACGACATCTGCAGATGTTGTCATGAGCCTTTATGTGACACTTTTTGACCCTTTTCATCATTTTCGATCACTTTTAGACCAAATAGTTCATCATCTGGTTGAATATGTTGACCCCCCCCCCCCCCCCCCCACCCACACACACACACACACACACATGGTTAAACTTGTTGCCCCCCTGACTGAGGCGTTGGCCTCTTCATCTGTTGAACTCTACCTGACCACTATTAAGAATTCATGACCCTGATAACACAGCATGAGGCCAATGCCTGGCCCTTTTACTCCCCGTGCCCCCCTCCCTCTGGCTGTCTTTAGGGGGATGATGTGATATTGGTGTGTGTTTATGTATAAACCAACTCCCCAGGAAGCAATTTCAGGAGCCCTGTGCACTCCTTTCTGCAGCTCAGACATACTCCAGTGGATTTACCCTGCGTTGGTTGAGGTTCAGCAGGTCTGTGCATGCTCCTCAGACCCTGCTTCCTGTGGGCTCAGAGTGGGTTAGACTGCCTGAAGGCATTTATCTGCATAAAACAGACCCTGACCTCTCTGATTTAAAACTCTGAGACATCTGCAGAGACCTTTGCAGCTTTTGTTTGCTCTTTTGTTTTCTTGCTGACTAATTTTTCTTGGCCCATTACAATCAGCTGATTCTCAGCATGCCTGTAACTCTCCTGAGTCATCTTGCTCATATCTTGATTTTCTAAGTCGAAGGCAGCCTGAGTCAGTTTGAGCCTGATTTAAAGAGGCTCCATCAGTTCACATTTGCGAGATCAAGCTTCTCTCTGAGCTGGGATGCAACACGGAGCATTACTGCATGATAACAAGTGACACTTTGGAGTTTTTCATAGTTTTCTCTTAGTGCAGCTCTCTGTGTTCAGCGTATGTAAACACATTTGGGAAGCAGTGAGACCAACGTTGAAGCTGCAGCATCACAGACAGCGACTGAACAAATTGTGTCTGAAGTGATGGAAATGTAGGACCTGCTCATGCTACAGACGATCTTGCGTGCTCTGTTATCAGATAAACCCCCTCTCTGCCTGGAAAAGCCTAATTACTCTTAATTGTGCTTTTCATTTGAATGGTGTCAGGGGCAGCCTCAAACAACAGACCCCCCCTTAATCTGAATGACAATTAGTGTAAATGGAGCAGTTGAAGCATGGGGGGGTCCAGTGGGTGGGGTGGGCTTTTATGGCATGGCTGTGACTCCTCTGTCCTGTAGACGACTGCAGGAGGACACAGCTGCAGATGCCATGTTGGATTCTGCAGAGTCAGATGTTGACCCCGAGGTGACGTAGTAACAGGGTGACTATGTTAGGGATGCATGGAGTCTCAGGAGGCGGGACATCAAAAGAGTGCTTTGAAATCCATGAATAATGTTTACAGCATGATGGAGGGCGACGCAGCAGAGTTTGACACACAAAGACAGATTTTGCATTTATATCAACGCTGAATGGAGACACGCAAAATGTGCAGACATCTTGATCTGGTCTTGATTTTTAGGCCTCGTTTACACAACAACTGTTTTAGGATGAAATGCAAAAGTATTGTTGCATTTCGCCTCTCGTTTACACAGAAACTGCGTTTCAGCCAACCTTAAATGCAAATTTTTGGAAAAGGCCTCCAGTTTTGATTTTTTTTTTTACACTGTTGCCGTGTAAACAGCAAGCCGGAGTTTTCAGTGGAGACGCTGACATCACGCTCCGTTTTGCGATTCCACTTTCATCGTGGAAATTTTGAATTGCCATACGCGAACTGGATAACAACAATGGTGCAATGGTGGACTAACCGGGTTGCACTTCTGCGGCTGAATCTGCTGACTGCCTTTCTTTAAAAGGTGCATCTGTTGCTCATCTTCTGCACTCAGTGAAGACACATTCAATATATATGCCCGATTATTATTATTTACCTTTTCTTCGGCGGCGGGCTAACAAAAGACTTTACAGTTATATCGCCACCTACAGGCCCGGCATGCACACCACAGCATTTTTTAGTCCTTTAGCGTTTCTGTGTGAACATTTCTCTGCATTCAGACCGGGATGAAAATGTTGGGTGCTTGCGTTCACACATGCCGCTCAACCTGGATATTTCAGGAAGTTTCCTGGAGTTTCGTGCATGTGCGCACAGCATATTGTTTTTGTTGCATGAGATTTACCTGAAACCAGATCTTCTTCAGTGTTCTGAAGCAGGTTGTGGCAGCCATGAAACCTCTAAATAACTCATTTGTCTACAGTGACAGCACTCTGTAACTCACCCAGTGTGTTTCAGCCATGGTGCAGCAAGAAATATCTTGATCATGAGTGAAACATTTTAAGTTCTTGCCATTCAAAATATATCCTTCCATCTCTGCTTCCACACTTTCATCTCTCTCACCTTCATATGTATACAGACAAACATACCTACTGTTGGCAGCTTCTCTGTGGTGATATTTTGCATACAGAATATTTTTAAAGCTTGGCTTAATGCTGACACATTCAGGTCATCTGTTTGGTTCTCTAAAAGTCTTTCTTTCACTTTCGCTCTGTCCCATATCCAGCCTTTTATTCTCTATCAACAGCACCAGTCGCAAAGAGCAGCACTTAGCACACAAGCAGCTCCATATATAGATACTGAAGTGATGCTTTTACTGTCCGTGATAGACTGATATCTCTATTTATACTGTGGAAGTCAGCTCTGCTGGAAATAACTCCAGAAATGCTTTGCAACAAAGTTTAAAATGTTTTTACGAAGGAGAAATGTGTGATGAAGTTTTATGTGTTGAAACTTTCTCTTATCCTTTTTCAAACACGCACACACATACAGAAGAGGCCTGGCATGCATCCCTCTGCTCTGTGTTTGGACAGATCTCCTGTGACACCCCATCAGAGTCTGACTGCCATCACAGCTCCTTGGTGTGCAGAGCAGCGCCGTGTTTGAACACTCTGCTGGGTTTTAAGTTACACCGGCTCCACGTAGATGGGGGGTGGGGGTGTAATACTTGTGGCTGAAAGTGGCCTTCTGGCTCTCTGGTCCAGGAGCACATGGCTGGCAGTTCAACACATTCCTCATTTCCTCGTTCAGACGGAGCCAGAGACTGCTTCACGATACCAAAAAAAGAAAAGGCTTCATTTCAGATCCTGTGAGTGACGTTTAAAACACACCAGGAGAGTAACAGGTCACATTCTTGGCAGTGTGTCAGGCTCTAACTGCTCATTATGGATACAAGACCAGAATATGGTAAAACTGTTGAGCCCTCTGTTCAAAAATGTGCTCTATTACATGATATCCTGCAGCTATGAGTAGTTAAAGGGGGATGTGAAACCTGGGTTTTGTTCGGGGGTCTAAAGGATGGTTTAGTGTAAAAGTTCTGCCATATTTCTGGAGTACATTTCACACATGCACTCAACGTGAGACTTTTCCAACTCTATCCAGACTTTTTCCGTCCAGCCTTGAGCAAAACTTCTGCAGGAAGTCGAGGTGAGTTGATCAAGTGCAGCAGCTTTAAGTTAGAGAGAAAAAAAAATTAGTTTGCAGGTGACCTGTGATATTAGAGCAGACAGAATCAATATCTTATCTCAGAGATAAGCACTTTTGTTTGTATATTACAGCTGATATGAATAAATGTGCTCCAGTTTGCACAATCCACAGACACATTTTCCATGTTTGAGTCATTAAACAGCTGACTGCCTGGAAAAGCTTTTTTCCATTTGTACACCTGTAACTGTGAAGTGCTGTTGGGTCAGCGTATCCACTCCTGTGTTTCATTCTTACTCCACATTGTGTAACGTTTAAGCAAAGACTATTTCTCATTTGCCTGCTTTCAGTTTCTTTATGCTCTCCTCGGTGTGGCCTTTCTGCTGACTTAAACAAGCCCTGAGTGAGACGAAGCACCATGTATAAACCCCCCACAGTTTCCAGTTTTTGTCTTTTGATTTCAATCCAAGTGTCGTTCTTCACTTCAGCTCTGTGACATCCATACAGCTCAGTGAGCCTCGTGGCCTGGAATGAAAGTTTCTGCACATTATCGATGCTACTTTAGACTCCACTGCTGCAGCTCAGACCATGAAACCACATTAGTGTGCTGTCAGATCCTCCTCTCTGCGTTTCATTGACCCAGTCTGGCTATTACAGCGGCTGTGATTGACTGTACTGAGAGAGGCTGAAACGACGAGTCAATGCTCACTCTACTCCACAGCAGGTCTGCTGATGTTAGGAGTCATGTGAGAGCTTCAGAAAAGCAGGAATGATACTGAGTGGACATCAGTAGTGTTTTTATCGACCCACTTTAAAGATGACAGTATGAATCATCAGCAGTGCCAAAGTCATTTTTGCTCTTTGGTGTTTTTTTTTTTAAACCTGCATTATTTTAACCAGAGCACTATAGAAGCAACAGCATGGAAGGCTTTAGACTTTACCTGCTGCAATGACCATTCAGCGTTAATCAGTCATAAAGTGTTTGTTAGGGGCCAAATGAGTGGGTGGAGTCCTCTGCAGGACAGTAAAGATGATAAAACAAAACAGAAGTAAAGATGTTCTGTTAAATCAGTATGTTTACAAGAAGCTAAAGAATCAGAGTATGTGGCTGTTTACACAACAACGGTATTAGGACGAAACGCAAAAGTTTTGTTGCGTTTCACCCTCTCATTTATACGAAAATGCCATTTCAGTTAACTTAAAATGCAACTTTTTTTAAAAATGCCCCCCACAGTGGAATTTTTCTGAAATGCTGCAGCCTCCATCTCTGTATAAACAACAAGCAGGCATTTTCAGTGAAAACGCTGACGTCACACGCCACTTTGCGCGTGCGCATTCCACATTCGTTTTGGGCCTTGTATGCTACAGCGTTTTCACTCCCTCAGCGTTTCCGTGTGAACACAGTTTTTTTTTCTCTGAACTTAGTGCCATGACTTAGGCCCAGCTTGTTTCACTGGTAACTTGTCATGAATGAAACAATCGGTGAATTTAAAGGTATCTAATAGTAACAAGTCTGATGGTGCTGATTTTTAAAGAAAAACTTTGAAAGTTGTCAACAGAAAGTGTTTTAAGGAAAGTAACCTTGGAGTTGTCTGATTTGGTTGATTGTCATGTTTGGTAAAAGGCAAGTCTCGAGGTTGTAGTAAGTAACTGAATAATAATAATAAACAAATCAACAACAGATCTTTGTATCGAACAGAAAAATCTGATTCAGTTTCAACCCCAACGTTCACTCTTTTACTTATTCTGATTTATCAAGTATTGGGAACAGATTTAGAAAATGCTGTGAGCCTTGTTCTCTTTCCCTGAAATGAACAAAAACCCATAAAGAAAAGAAAGTGCATTCAGTAAATCTTCAATCACCTTGAAAGCAGGATCACCTCTTCTTTTTCTCTTTCATTATCAGAACTGTGAGCATTTTTCTGCAGGTCCAGACAACCTGCCGGTGATATAGTACCCTGCTAATTATAGAGCAGGTTTCAAAGACTGCCTCATTTATTCCTGCAACAACCAGCCCCCCTTTACCCTCGAACCAGACAGACACAGAGAGGTCCCAGACAGCCTTGATGCCTTATCCTATCTGAGCAGAGTCAGATCCACTTCCTCACAGCACACGTTCAGCGCTCTGACTCTGCATTTTTAGGACCAGTTTAAGGGAAAAGTCCAAAACTACCAGCACATGGGCGTCTGTGTAACTCAGTAATGAGACATAAACACATCAGTGTCAGTGTGTTATTCTTTATAACAGTGTGGTTTGATATTGAAATAAGACGTGTACAGAGGGTTGAACTGGAGGTTTCCCCCTTTACTTGGGTCCATTAACTTCATGTGTGTCTCAGCACCTCGGCCCTCAGTGGGCAGACCCGCTCTGTGATTGAAGTGGTTTCTGCTGAGCCGTCTTGTCAAGTCAAGCATTCCTAAAAACCAGTGACCAGGAAACCACAGTGCTCGCTTGCACTTCTGGGACCTTGCACCCCACGCGTGCTCCTTAAATTGGCCCTGGATGGCTGCTGTGATTAGGGGGAAGATGGAGGGGAGGAACCTGGAGCTGCAGGGGGGGAGGGTTGAGTCTGTGTTTGCTGATGAAAGGAGACGTTTTGTTAAAATTAAGGGGAAGCTTTTTCATTGCTTAGTTTGCTCCGGGGAAATGTGTGAGTGATTACACTTTACATTCCTGTGGCGGGACCCTCCACGAGAGCAAGTGCTCCTGAGTGGAGGCGTCCGCACACTCACCTAAAATCCCTGAGCCCGTCTTCTTCTGTATATTTTCAGGTGTAAGGACCAACAAATGTGTTAAGTGTGGTTAGGGCCTCTCTGGTGAAGGCATGTGTGTGTGAAAGGTTCCTGTTTTGGTAACGTCAGGTTCCTCCAGACAGAGTTAAGCTCTAGTTTGTTGTTGGTGGGAGAGGATTGTTTTTTTTCTGCTGCAGGAATATTGGAAAACTTTATCAGCTATCTCCTCGCCCTGAGCTTTGTGTTTGTGTGTGTCTCAAGGTATGCTCGAACCAAAACTGTCCACGTTTCTTTTGCACTTTTTAATCTTAAAAAAAATATCAGTGCAAACATTCCAGATATTTAGATTTCTGTTTTTTCTTACTTTGAGGCAACAATCAGTTTCTTCTGACCAGCTGATGAAAAATGACTTTTTTCTGCATCCTTTACAAAAACATTTGATTTGAATCTCAGCAACATTTTTAGTAATATTTTTAATCAACACAGCTGCAGTACACTGTTGTGAAACCAATTTGTGGCTAGCAGAGACAAAAGGATGGACCCCTGAAAGCTGAAACTGAACACCATTTGTTGGTGTTGATCTGAAAAATCTTGCGTGCAACAATCTGTAAAAAGAAAACTTAACCAATAAACCAAAAGTCACCAAACTCAAAATCTTGTGAGTAACGAAAGAAAAAAGCTTGAGGTTTTTGTTTTTCACACACTCTCTAACACATCAACGAGTCCCCAGCAGTCTTTGCTCTTCACAGTTTTTTAGGCACCAACAGGACAACCCAGGCCTGTCTTGAAAGTAAGATGTGTGTGTGTGTGTGTGTGTGTGTGTGGGGGGGGGGGGGGGGGGGGGACCTTAAAAGCCTGCTGACCTCAACCCCTCCTTGTTTTACACTCCCCCCTCACAACACAAAAGAGCAAACACAGCCGCCCCCATCTTGCTTATCACTCCGGCTCTAAAGACTTGACCGGCCAATTAGAGAGGATTTAACGTTTGACATGATCCTGAACAGCCACAGGTCATCGGACCGGCAAAACCAAGACCTGGACCAGAGGTGATTAGACCGTCAGAGTCAACTCAAGAACTAAAGCTTTTTACTTACCGTGGGTCTGAGCTGTGATGAAGCTCTGCTGTCGCCACACCTTTATGTTTCATATCACTTCTCTGAATTTGAAAGCTGCTGCGTCTACAACCTTTACTCACTCAGGAGTCTGTCATTCACACCAGATTGAGCTGTTCAATTATGAGGGATGAACTCTACCCCTGCCTATACAAGTCTCACATTTAACTATTAAGTCACACATTTATCATGGATTCCCAAAAGTGCTACCAAACTGTTTTCCAACCATTTTACTTTTAAAGATGATTGATTTCAGTCACTAAAAGTTTAAATTTATCAGGATGGAAGGACCAGAGTTTTTATGCGAATGCTTGTATTTCGAGGTTAAGTTGATTGTTTTTAATTGTCAGGATGAAATGTTTTGAAAGACTTTATGATATTGATGCCATAAATGAAGGAATTCTGTCCTTAAAACGGGCTAGCTCGACACGCTGGCGCCTCTTAAGGCACGTGTTATGCTTAACGCGTCCATGAGGTCTGCGTGACTTCGTGCGGACGAATCACGTCATTTAAGCAGCTTTGCCCCCTCGTAAGATTTTAAATTCCATGCCTGTCCATGCAGACAAATGGGAGCTCCTCATGTCCAAAGTACAAATATACTGGTCTTTACATGATTCACCAATCACCATACAGAGATCACCATAGTAACCACGTGATGAACATTTCTTGGGATGCAATTGTGGCCAAACTTGGCAGAGAAGAGGAATTGGTGAAAAAATATTGTGAACCGTGTAAACCACTTATTGTACTCTAGTTTAGTAGACATGTGTTTGCCATACACTGCCGCCTGCAGGTTTGGGAACAGATGCAGCGTGGAGTGTAAAAAAGTATAAAAGCCAAATGCATTCTCTCATGCTGATTCTGTGCGTCTCATTTCTGTACGTCACGTTCATGTGGAAAGCATAGTTCAGCCTTAAGTGAGATGAGCAGTTTCAAAGTGATGCTGATCTTTTTTTTGAATCACTGCAAGGTCACTAGAGAGGAGTAGACCTCTGCAACAAGCAAGCGACACACATGAAGGGTCATTTTCAGACTGTGACTGAGGAAGTGCTTCTGTCTTTATGTTTCCAGTGACTTAAATTGTTAACTTTTACACGGCAGCCTGAAAACTTTGATTCATTTCATTTTTTCTCTTACCTAGATGTAATCTGTAGTTATCATGACATTTGCTTCCTGTTGTACATTTCTTCTGTGCTCTGAAGTGTTCTTGTACCAATAAACTGTCCGAGTTAGTACCTCTGAAACACTGGGTGTAACCTCACCTGTGTTTTCTGCAGATGTTCTTCTGTTCTCTCCCTGAAACATCTGCTCAGTGGCTGTCTGCATCCGCATGTATGTCTGTTTTTCTAACGCCGTTGCCAGGGCGACCTGATTTTCCTAAACTTAAAATAAACGTGTGACTTTACGTTAAACTTACTTTCCTACAGCGCGCAGTTTACAGCACCTCCCTACATTCGTCTCCGTGGAAACCTGCAGAAATATTGACAGCTCAGACGCTGTAAAACTATTGTCAGCTGGTCTTTGTCTCTGCTGCTGTTAGCCAGGAGCATTTCAGGCCACCTGCGTAGGTTTCCTCTCGCGCCCTTTAAATGATATGATCTCCCGCCCGGCTTTTGTGCTCCGCCACAGTCCCTCCTCCCAGACAAGCTCTCTCACAAAGAGCGACTTAAACATTACGCAAGAGAAAAATTCCCACAGAAATGTTAAGACGCATCTTGGGACATTTGCAGGAAGAGATGATAAAAAAAAAAAGTCCAAAAAGATTTTATAAACTTTTATTTTATGATTGCAGGAGAAGAGTTGGTGTGTTATCTGGAGGGAGCGATTAGCAGGAAGAGTGAGATGAAGGATCTGAGACGCCGAGAGTCGTAATAAAAGCGGCTCTTATTAAGATAATCCTCCCGCAGTCTATAAAAGACACGTATCTGGTATCAAAATTTTACCAATGACACTTTTAAAAGAAACCCCTCCCTGAAGCTATCATGTGGTTTAGACTCAAAGCGATGGGAAATGTGAGTTGAAGATGACCTTGCACTTTAACAGGAAGGAAACACATGTGTAGTAGTTTGCCATGCAGGTGTTTAGACTGGGATTTAACTGGAATGTGAACTCCCCTCACCTCTCCTCTGTGTGCGAGCCAGGGGATCAGCTCAGTGGAGTCTTTAGAGCTCAAAGAGTCTTTTCATCAATCATCCCACCATCACAGGAGGGATGCAGAAGGGAAGGCACCTGTGGCTACGCGGCTGTGGGATTGTCTGTTCAGGATATGGACGACAGATCTTCTGGATTTGGACTTTACACGTTTAGTTGCTTCTCTCTAACTTCCTTGTGTGTTTGCTTTGATTGCATTCAATAGAAACAACAAATGTGGAAATTATATGTTGCAGAATAACTTCTTACTGCTTCCTTTGTTGATGTGGCTTTTATTTTCTGAGCTGTTGTAGCGTTTAAAGTTGCAGTTCTGTTTTTGTGGAGACTATTTCTCATCATTTTGAATAATGCAGGAGTTTGGAAACAAAGGATGCAAAGTGGTATCATCTATCGAAGGAGGGGGTCTCGCCCAAAATGAGGTCCGTTAGCTTAGCCAAATAGCGCTTGTGTTGTTGCAAAACTGACAGTTTGGGCTTGTTTTGGTGGATCATTTGCGCACAGAGGGGTAAAACCTTGCACCACCATGACTGCATGCATGAAAAAACACCAGAAACAAATCGAGTTATAATGAATTTGATGTCTTCTGTTCTTTTCTTTGACTTAATCAATCAGTCATTCTTTATTTATATAGCACCAATTCATAACAAACGTTATCTCAAGACGCTTTCCAAGTGTGTTGTAAATGATAATAAATTTAACAAAGAGATGACTTCAGCTTCATAAGATATCACAAACAGCCAGAACATCGTTCTACTGTGTTTGTGACTTCCATAGCCTCTGCTGTCTCCCAAGCTCCGACCAGACTCCCTCTTCATGGTCTTATCTGTTCCCTGCTGTGTTTGTAAGGTCCTGTGGGCCCTCAATTGTCACACAGATTTACACTTTAAGTGCAAGTGGAGGAAGGCTCCCGGTATCAGGCTGTTAAAGTGTTAGTGACCAGGCGTCTCTGGACTGGATACAGAGGTTTGAGGTGGTCTGCTTATCATCACTTCAACACATTTCCACCAATGATCAGCCTCACTTTGACATCATGATAGTCTTGCTTTACTTATGTCTTCTTAAGGTAAACTCACACTGTGTAAATGAACAATGCCCAAGTGAAGAACTGCATCAATGAAAACTCGAAATCTCACCAAGACTTTCAGTAATCCTTCAGCAGGTAGCTCTACCTTTAAAGAGAGGACTTTGTGTCAGGCGTGCGTCCTTCCCAGAAACACTGTTGTGGTGCTGAGAATGACCTGAGGCCTCCACACAGGTCAGCGTGAGTAGACAAGCCTCCTCCGCCCGGCTTATTGTGCAACCGGGCACACGCGAGTTCACCCTCCTGGACTGGCTTTTGTTCCTCCCTCCTTCATACCCCTCCTCCTCTGGGACGTTTCCTCCCCATCCGGATTCATCTTTTATCCTGGCCAGTAAATTTCTGTGCCTGCCCGCTCCCTCAGGCATTTAGTATACTTTGTTCTTCTCCTCTCTGAGCTTCTGGGCGTCTCTATCTCTCTTTCTCTCTCTCTTTTCCTCTCACTCCATCTCTGTATCCCAGTTTCTTATTTTGAGATTCAGCCAGACCCGCTCCCAGCAGCCCCACTGGGGACAGGCCGTCCTGTTATAGCTGCAGAAAAGTGCTTTGCTATGAAAACGGATGACCTGCTCTCCATTACGGTTTTAGTTATTTATTCACTGAATTAAACATTAACCAACCAATAATCAACCCAGAATTAATGCCCTTCTCTCTGGGTAAACATATACACGGGTTAATATTTCATTGATTCTTTAATGAGGGGGGTTTTCATTTAAAGCACTGACTGAGCTCTTTGTCTTCTGAGATTGTTGAACTTCAAACAGGTGCTCGAATGTCACCCTGGCTCCAGAAGAGTCACAAGGTTTGAGTCCCAAGTAAATCCTTTTGGTTTCTGTTGTGGCCAGAGTTACCGATCACAAGACTGATCAAACGTCCTCTGAGTCTTACTTCACAGTTTTTACTTGGTAATGAAGGAAACAGGAAATGATAGCTCACCACCAGCCACAATTCCAAGAAATGGATTCTTCCCTGACCTAAAGATGGATCCAGTTTCCAGTGTAAAGGTTGGACTGTCAACTGGGGAGCTGCAGGGAACTTCCACTGACATCTGAGCGCTGGGAGCATGAACTCAATGAGGTGCTGCATTGTTGTGTTTGTAACAATGAAGGCCCAGAAAGTGGTTAAATCCCTCTAAATTCACCTGTGTATGCTTGAACAAACCCTTCAGAACTGTCCCACTGAAACAAAGGTGTCATTCTATTAAAACAAACGACCACACTGAGAGTAAACCTGAGTGGCTTTAAGACATCCCAGTTCATTAAAAGGATAACATCCAGGGCTCTGACGAGGAGGCTGGAACCACAACATGACTCAATTATGATTTTGATATAATATAATATGATAATATATGATTCAGTGTTATAAGATATGATACAGTTGCATGGGAAAGAAGAGGATCCAATGATAAGATAAACTAAACTCTTGGTAAATATGATATGATAAGAAAGGATACAATAAGTTACAATAAGTTACAATAAGTACAATAAGCGATGAGATGATGCTTTATGACACAATAAATAATAACGTGATATTTGATCTGAAAAGATACAAAACAGTATGACACAACTCACAACGATTCAATACCATTACAATATGCAACACATTACGCTAAACTACATGACGTTATATTATGTGACACTGTGTTACAAAATGTTATGTTACACTGTGTTTCAATAAGATAAGGAATGACATGATAGGATGGGATAAGATACAATAAAATATGATACAATAAGAAAAGTAGGGCTGCAACCAAGGATCATTTTCATTATTGATTAAACAATCAATTATTCTCTTGATTAATCGAGGAGCTGTTTGGTCCATGAAATGTCAGGTGAAAATTTCAACGTTTGTCTGAGTCCAAAATGACATCATCAAATGTCTTGTTTTGTCTACAAACCAAAGATATTCAGGATTATCACAGATGATCAAAGAAATCAGAAAATATTCACATTTATGATTTCTGAAATCAGAGAATTTGGACGTCTTTTTTCTCAAATGATTACTTACACCAGATAATCGATTATCAAAATAGTTAATGATTAATTCAGTAATGGGTTATTAATTGATTATTTGATTAATTGTTGCAGCTTAAAAGAAAAGTATAAAATATATATGTTACAATACATTGAAAAATATAAGATACAATACTGTATGATAACATAAGATAAGATATATGTTAGGACACATTAAGATTCTAATCTACACAATTGTACGAGAGAGCACCTGATAACTGTAACATGACAAAGGTACCCTCTACTGATTTGTGTTGAAAGTTTCTCATCATGTTTCAGGTGGATATGTACAAGAAGGAAAAGAAGCCATTGAGCTGAAAGAGCAGCAGTTCCTGGTCTTGTTTGTCATGTGTGAAGTGGTTGTGTTGTCTTTTGAGGCTGAAACTTTCTTGGTTTAATAGTGGTGTTAACAGCATCCACACAGTTACCAAAAGTACTGATTACTGGGCCGAACTGAGTAACCAATATCCAGTACAAGTGTAAAGTCTGCCCAGTTTGCCCCTCCTGTTCTGGGCAGTGGTGAGTGCTCCCTTTGGTTGCTGTCACTAAGGTTCAACGTCATTTTTTTGTGAGCCAAGATGTAAAACTTTATTTGGTGTACGGCTGGCATTTAAAGCTGTAAGGCTTGTAAGTCTAGTCAGCTTTCAGTGTGTAATCCCTCCCAACATCCACACTCCCTGAACACTGAACTGTTTGGGATGGAAAAAACTGGAAGAAGTAGAATGAAATAATATTTGGGACAAACCCAGTTTCCCCGATCATGGCTGCTGTAGGGGTTTTGTGATGGTCTGCCCAGTCTGTCCTGGCAACCGTTCTCCACCAGGCAGAAAGCCATCCCAGAGTCACACACTGCCAGAGTTTCATTTTTATTTATACAATGTAAGATTAAAAGAAGTTTTGTGTTTGTCTCCTGCTAACGGAACAATGATATCAAGATTTCAACCCCATGAGTTTAAACTGTCTGCTTTGTTTGCTGTGGAGGACAAACTGATCTTACCAAAAGACAGAGTGCTTAACATGATCTACATTACGGGATGGGTGGAAAACTGCCTGGAAATCTTTTTTCTCCTCAGTTATTTTGGTAAAGTTATGAATGCTGTGGGCAGAAGTGAAACCCAGGAATCAACAGTGAATACCAAAGTCTGGACGCAGCCAAGATCAAACAGGGAAGTGTTTGAATAATCCTTTGATGCCACCGTGCAAGGTGTATGCCAGAGGTCAGGTTAGCTGGCACCACTTAAAGTTTTTTTTTTCCTCATGAAATACAACCTTGTGGGAAAAGGAGACTTTTGCTTAACCCGTTAATGACTTCCCATATCTTCAGGAAAAGTCTCAAAGGTTTTTGTTTTTGTTGTTGTTGGAGATGGAACAGAGGGAACGAATATCCAAAGAATAAATGGAAGTCAGTGTAAATGGTGATTAATGTGTGTGAGTGTGTGTTAGAAGGTGTTTGACAATCAGTCTTATGGATGATGAGTTTGGATGAAAAACTGAAAAATAAAAGTCGGTTTGTGAATTTATTGTGCTTTTCTTACCAATTTATTCCAGAGTGTTCACAACCAACTTTGATTTGCTTACTTTACTTTCTTTTAGTTCTGTTGTCATATATCCCTAAATTATTGGTTGATACGGTTTCCTGTGAAAGTCGTCTTCCTGCGATCTGTACATCTAAAATACAGATGTTAAAGAAAACTTAACCACAGTATGGTTCTTTAAATATTTTGAAAAGATTTTTGCAGGTTTGTACTTAGAGTTCTGTGCGGGAAGTTTGCTTCGACTCCAGACATGGATGGAATAATTCACTTTGGCTGTTCAGGTTTCCTGTTTGAAAGTGTCCGTGTTTGTTCAAACATTAATATTTTCTTGATCTGGAGTTTTATTTAGCACATACTCGTGTGTCCTCTTGTGTTGTCATCTGGTTTTCCACGTCAGGCTCTGGAGAATAGTTCCTGGAAATAACTTTTTATGACGAGTCGTTTGTGGGAAATGCGAGGGCTGTCAGCCACTGTTGCATCACAGAGCTAATGGAGGGTCAGCCCACTGTGGACTGTTCCCATCAGTGTTTTCTCTCCCTGGGGCTGTGTCTAAAATGGTAGTGGGACATGTTTGGAGCGAGGGGGAGAAGTACCTCAGGGTGCTGCAGTGTTGTTACCGGCTGAGAAGCTCCATCTGTTGTCCGTCAGCCCTGTAGAGCCTGCAGCGCTGTGGAAGGTGTCTTTCATTAGAGGCACGGACTTTCATTTTGACTCTCTCCTCCTCCGTCATAAATACACAGGGGAACACGGCTAAACTCTAACCAGACATCAGGGTTTGTTTGTGTGTTTCAGTCCGTCTGTAACTTTTTCCTTGTGTGTGATGCGTTTTCCTTCCACTTGTAATGCTGTTATGTGGACGAACATCACCAAGTAGTTCCACTTAGTGTCAGACATGACCTTTTTCTTTTAAACATTTCATAATAGAACATAAAAATCCTGCCCACCGACTGTCAAAAAAACAGAAGTTTACTTATGTAGAAGTGTAATTCTGGACAGGCAGAATTTTGATGTCTGGTTCGGTGTTTGTCACTGTGGTTTGTTTTGGTTCCACTCAGGAAACTGGATTAAGAGGACAAATTTTCAGTTAGTGCGCTGCTAAACTGAGGGAAACTCCACATGTCCTCTCAGTCTAACAACATAAACGATGGCCTGTCGCTGCCAAGCAGTGTTAGGCCCGTTACTAAAAACATTAATATATTACTTATTGCCCGTTACTCTTTTTCAAGTAATATTATTACTTTACTTATTACTCCCTGCCAATAGTAATATATTACACTACTGATTATATTATTTTTCTTTACATCCCACAAAACTGCTCATCGTGTTCTTTTTCCTCATGATTCTGAGTTTACACATGGCCTCTGTGTCAACGTCAGACGTTAAATTACTAGCAGGTGCGTTTTTTCCTGCAGCCTATGAATGCATCAAAGTTACAGACAATCTGAAATACACATCTGGCTCAACAATTTTAGAAATCCAGTTTAAGTTACTGCCCAACACTGCTGCCAAGGTACAAGCTTCTTTAAACTTCGGAATAAGAAAATCACCTTAATCCATGAATGTTTCAGAGGTTTTTCCTGCTCTTCAAACACAACACATTTGTCTTTCAAAGGAGTTGGACATTCAAAGTGCTTCACTTAAGGAGTCAGAGTTTTATTTGACTGCAGTATGAGTATTGTGGAGGGCTGTAAACTGTACAGATCAAGGCTCAAAGTGACCATGGAATATAAATCCAGTGAAGCTTATAATGGCCGATGAAGTTGGCTAAACCACACGATATTTACGTTGGACTAAGGGAGAACTGGCTCTGCTGGTGTCATACTAAGCCGTTTGGTTTGGGGGCGGGGCTTAAACTGTCTTCCTTGGGTGACCTGTTTTCCCCTCAGTCAAAAAGATCAAGAGTTAGTTTGCATTTAGGTGATCGTGTATCTGCTCTTGGGTTTTTGTGTTTGAAAACAGACAAATGATGGACCAAATTCCCTCTCTAAATAGTTGCATGACTCTTAACCAAACATAACAGAGTTGAGGCGGTTAAGAAACACCAAAAATGGGAAAACGTCCAGTCTGCTATCTGCTCCAGTTTTGACTGTCAATGGAATCAGCCACTCCTCTTTCAAACCAGACTGTAGTAAACTTTTTTCTCTCTGATTGCATGTACAATGACTGAATGAAAGGTGATTCTTACAAGCCAACTCTGGACTCCCATAGGCTGAGAGTTTTATAAAACATAAACCGATGGAATAGTCAGATCTTTGTTTTGAACAGCCGTATTAGATGTGTATAACAAAACTCGGGGTCCAGTAAAGTCTTACATCCCAGTGCGTCACCAGTACAATCACCCCACTGTTCTCTTCAGGTCGAAGCATCAACTTGACCGAACAGATCAAAAGCTCCGCCAACCGGTACATGGAGATAAGGTGGAGGAGAGTCAGATGATCCCTCCGGAAAAGACAAACATGTACAGAGAGCCACATGTCTGACTTGAGATCGAGACATGAAAGCACTCATGCAAATGAAAATGGAAAGTGAGGATTGAAAGGCTGCCATGATGGGTGAAGGTTTTCTCTCATTGTGCAGGCGAGCGGTTTGCCAGCTGGCTGGCTGCTGGGAAGTTTTGTGTGTCTCATAACGTCTCCATTGAGGAACACAAAGGCCAGACCACACTGCACTATCAGAACTCAGAGTCTCCCAGATACCTTAATAGGGGGTCAAGGTCAAGGCCCTCATGCTGGGAGATACCACTCAGCGGCCAATCAGCAGTTAAAATCTGGGTCATGGGACCTGTTTGAATGATGCTGATGGTAGGAAGTCGGTCTATTCTCTTAATGTCTGGACTGTTACCTCGGCAGCCGTTTCTCTAAAGACAAAAATGTCCCTGTTGGCAGGAACCACTGACGCCCATTGATCTGAATTCTTTCACTACATGTGTCCTTAAAGTGTGCCTCTGTCTCGCTCTGGGCTTTATTGCCCCCTCTGTTTGTTCACTCTCAAACTAAACGCCCCGATGGCACCAGTTTGTGACAGCAATGCCTCATTCATCACCTCCATGCTCGTCATAAAGGCGTTGTTAGTTTTTTGTGTTCAGCTGATAAACCGTCTTGTTAGTTTGTAGAAGGTAGACTCCTACGTGAGGGGAGCTGTGCTGTGAGGTGTTTTGTTTTTAGAGGTGTAGCTCTGAAGGGAGTGTAAAGAGGTGGATCAAAGACTTCTTCACTCTGAGAGAAAGGAATAATCAGAAGCATATGCAGCATGTTTAAGGAGATCCAGGTTGAAGGTGGGGAGCCGTGATGCAGGAGTAGATATGGTGTGAAAAATAGCCGCTGTGTTATTGTGGACTCAAAAACATAATAAACTGCATACCGAGGCGGATTATGACGACTTACTGGAAGCAGCAACAGCTCTCTCTTGGTGCGATTTTTCTTTCTAGTATCAAGTTAACCCTTTATCTAAATGTGGGAACCTGCAGACACTGAGAGACCATCTGTGACTCTGCAGATGGCCCTGCTTGTTAAAGTGGGCCATGGTAGGACCCTGTCGTCTGCCCAGGACAGGACAATGGAGATTATGGATGTCTGATCTCTTGGTTTAAACACAGTCTGAGGACTGCGGGACACGGGGAGGGGCTCACTGCCCTTATCTTTGCATTGCACCACTGTTGTTTTACCCACATCGAGGAATTACAAGACAGCAAGTCGAACCCTGTTAGTGCCTTAAATTTATGGAACACAGTTTATCTCCTGTTTGTGAATCTACTTTGGATTGTTAAGTCTCAATTGTTGCCCTGTTGGTTTTCCTTGTTTGTTTGCCATTTGTCCTTCGGTGGCACTCGCGCTGCCTTTTGTTGTGCCTCTTTTATGGCGGCTCTTTGTGACTTTCAGAGAGTGTATTCAGGAAAGCGGTGATCATTTACAGACACAAAAGTTCAGTTTCTCTTTCCCTTTTTGCGTTTTGTGCGGCAGAGGTGAGCTTTGCTCTGTGAAGCGTACACTCCCACACCCTATTTTGTCTTCCTTGTGTCTAAAAGTTGTTGATGTTGGTGCTCTGCCAATAAAAGATCTGTTTGTGTGTGTTTAACCTGCAGGGCGGCACTGTGGCTGATGGAGCGGGAGATACAGTGCTCAGTAAAAGGCACATGAAGGAAGGCATTAACTCTTCTTCAACTTTAAATTGTTTGATAAAAGTCAGAAAATTTAAGCCCATGTTGGTCTTGCTCTGTAGACTCCGCAGTGAGCAAGTGCACCCTGACAGGAGGCTGTGTGGAACGGATTTAGGTGTTTGCTGATGACATATGTGCATGTGTACATCCGGGTTTACGCTTCGCCTCCTGTTCTAACTCCCCAGGGGATCCACTAGTTAAAGAAGCACTGATCCTGATCTTATTAAGGAAGTGTCGGCCAGCGAGTGAGAGTGTGAAGCACCAGGCTGAGTCAGACTCTTGGCTGCAGACTGAAATGCTCCGTATTTGCTTTTTTAACTGGGTGGGAGTAAAAAGTTATTAATCTGTGAGATGAATCTGTAGATTAACAGGCTCTTGGTGGATATATACTTCTTTCTAAGTGTGTATCTTGGCGTTAGGTTGAAGACACAGTCATTGCACAACAATCACCTGACTGGTTCCTCTTCCCACAGCGTCTTGTTTTCATGACCTCTGCCCAGAGAAATACTTTAGAAATCTGAGATGTTGGGAATGATCTGAAGTGGAGGTATCCAGGAGTGATTTACCTCTCAGTTTAAACTCTGCTCATCCGTGAAACATCTTCAGATTTATGACTTCATGTGAGGGAGTGGAACCGTCCCAGAAAAAACGTGAGTTCTGGGCCTGAATGAAAGAAATGAGATCATCCAGGGAAACAGATATAAATCTGAGATTTTGTTATTGTAACATTTCATTTTACTGCACTTAAATTTAAAACTGTTAGAGATTTAAAAAAAAAGGTTTTTAAGAGCGACCCGGTCATGACCAGCAGCAGCTCAGCCAGTCAGATGATGAAGGCTCCATGCATGAGAACAAACAGGCCGCTATATTAGGGTGAGTGTATAGTGAGCAGGTGGTTATAGTGGATTGGAGACCACACAGAGACAACACCCCTCATGGCCTACCAGCCAGGTAACCAATTTGCATCCTGCCCACTTAAGAACTAACTAAGCAAGTTGAAAAATAATGATTAAAAGATGAATCTGGGGTGCTTTGTGGAAATGGAACAGACATGATTCACCATGTAGAAAGTTATTTTTTCCATTACTTTGAATTTGAAGTGACAATTTGAAGGTGAAAATCCTGCGCATTATTCCTTTAAGGGTAAGATTTAGAAAAGCAATGATATGTGAGACAGAATATTCCTGTCGTAAACCAAAAACAGCTTTATTCACCGCTGTTCAAGCCAGAGCAGACCGTCCAACCCAAGATCAAAATTGCAAATTTAGTATGATTTGCTTGTCTTTCTTGGATGGTCTTGAACTGTTTTTCTCTCCTTTGTCATTCCTGCTCTGAGTTCTCATCCACAGAACAAGATCTTAATAATAAAAGCCAAAGAACATGAGGTTTAACTGTAAAATATGGTCGAAGAAAACATCTTCAAGATGTTAGGAGTCAGCCACGGGAGCTTTTAAAGCCCTTTGATCAGATCATGTTGCACCACATATAAAGCCAAATCAGATCGTGAGCCAAACGGTCGTGACAATCTTTAATATAAGAACCATTAACATCTCATTCACTCCTCCTGCTCTGCTCAAACCATCTCTGAGCTGCTATTATGTTTTTGGCTTCAGGCATCACACTGCTCTACAGACAACAATACGTGTGTAACAGTCACACACAGGGACACATGCCTCTCCACTGATGTCATGTACACACAGTCAGGCAGCATGCAAAGACAGCGCCCGGCGTCTTCGTCTCTGAAAGGCACCAGGCAGCTGCTTCCTCGTCCTCCATCTGTGAAATGTATACGTTCAACACAGCCTTTGTTGCTCAGTGGGCGATGGCACTGACCCAGGGTCAAGGGTTCGATTCCCACTGTGGCTGCCCATTGTGAAAATATGCACGCTCATTGTGTTTTAATGCAATTTAATTTGCACCAGGTGTCAAACCAACGGCTTCATTACAGAGGCTGTGATGCCAGAGAAGTCATCAGCAGAGCGATGTGTGTGTGAGGCACACTTTGTTTGCTATTTACGCCCCTAAAAGTGGGATATTTGTGTAGATTTTTAGTGATGAAGAATTGTCTCACAGTTGGTTCAGGCAGCCTGTGAGGAAGATTATGCTTATTTGCTTTCTCATAATGTAAACTTTGCACACTCCCTCTGCACTACCTCTCATTCCTGCACCAGCATTAAAAGTCTTTCATCACGCTGAAAAAAAAAAATGAAAATATGCACATCATATTCTCTGCTGTTTACTTAATTTCTCTGTTTTATTTAGCTTCTGTGTTTTCTGTTTCTTATATTCACAAAACTTGATTTTTATGTTTCAGAAAGGTGTGTCTCTGCCTTTATCAGACAGGACAGCTGAAGAGAGAGAAAAATAAGTAGAGAGACTGGCAGCAAAAGGTGGTGGCCGGGAGTCAAACCAGTGACCTCTGCAACGAGGACTGTAGCCTCTGTATTCAGGAAGTGTGCATTGACTGCTTTACCAAACAGGTGCTCCTGCAAAGTGTCGCTTTGTGGACAAAATAAAATTACTACAATTTTTTTGTTATTATTCACAAAGAATCTTATGAAAACAAAACAAAAAGCGATTTTTTTAAACTTTAAATAATGTGACAAAAAGAAAATTCATTTTCATTTTCTGAACAGCGAATGTTTTAATATCAGTAGAGCACGGACATCAGCGATCAGGGGATACACCTGATTTTCAGTGACAGCTTTCCTGACCTCTACCTGTTTTTTAGATAACCATGTGGTGAGATTAGCTGACACAAAAAACTCAGCTTAGTTTGTTTTTTGATCATCGAAAAGAACGAGGTGTACCAGCGTTTAAGTCCAACAGATGCTGGAACAAATGTAGAGATACTGATTTATGGATATTTCCCACAATCGTTTACATTTTTCTATGCTTATTGGATCATGTGATCCAATAAGGAACAATGCATGATGGTTTATGTTCTGCACAAATTTTTAAGGATCATTTGATGGACCCTGTGAAGAGCTCCCATCTGAGACCCTCAGTTCACCAGCTTACTGATAAACCACATTCTGACTCTGAATTTAAGTTTTTTTTTAACTTGTTGAAACTTTTTGTCTGGATAAATAAAAGCTTGCCGTTCAGATGAAGGTTACAGCTGAAAAAACAGTCAGGTCAGGAGTAAGTGCAGTTGAATTAAAATGTTAATCCACTGAATCCCCGAGAGGGCTCATTAATGGTTTGGAAAAACCATGTGGAGCGAAACGTTAAAGCTGCTCAGGTTTATCTGAATCCTCAGTTTTCCTCTGCAGATGTGTGTGTTTCAGCTTCATCCATCCTCTTACAGGGTGGTTTGAAAGCAAAGGTCACCCTTTGGAGACTGGAGGTGTCTGGGTTTGGGTTAGCTGTTGTCATGGCAGCAGTTGTTGCAGTAAAACTTGTATGTTTGGTTTACATGGATGCATTGATTGTCTCAGGTCATTTCTTTGGGTGTTGAAGATAAATTGCTCTCTGGCTGTGAAAGTAATGGCTTTATAGCAGCTTTTATTGCCTCATTTGTGGTATGTGGAGAAATACACCCTTTAAAAAATCAAATGAAAATAGTTCTGCAGCTGCAGAATGATCCACAGTCTTCAGTGAGACTCTTTCCTGTGTATTGACTCACATGTGCTGACGTCTGTTGGTGTCTGTGTCAGTGGAGCAAACAGAACATGAGTGAGGTTTTCAGACGCCGCAGCGCCGGGCTGTTTCAGGATTCAGCGGTGACAGTGCAGATTGTTTGTGGTCGCTGTTTCTCATGTTGACATGGAGGGATTTCTGAGGGAGGGGCGATGACACAAAGAACCTTTTCTTCAGCGCCTCAGAAGAGACAGAAAGTTGATGATAAGATGTTGAAACAGAGGTCAGGGCCAAGTTCCTGGAATTTCACATAGAGCTCCAAAAATGGGAGGAAGCTGCAGTGTTTCTGTGAGGTTAAGGCTCAGTTTAGAAAGAATCAGGTTGGGTTTAGCTTCTGGGGAACAGATGAGTCATTGAAATGAATTTGCATATTCGCCTGACGCTCTGGATTACCCCTAATATTTATTTAATCTATCGTCATGACGCCGGGGATTCATCAAGATAAGTAGCTCTAGGCCTGCTTGGACACTTTTTCAAGTTTAAACATCCAGGACATTTTTTTCTTCTTATCTCTTCATTTTGTCCCTCATAGCTCTGTAAGTTTGACTCCCTCCGAAAACAAGCAGCTTTGTAAATTACAGCCTTGATCATTAATGCAAGCTGAAGGCTTATTTCTCTGATGTTTTACTGATGATGGTGATTTAGTCGGACAAATTTTGATCCTCGTGAGAATCACTTTTCTGTGTTTATTCCATTAAAGAAGTCCACCTATTTAAAGCTCCTGTGAGGAACTTTCAGTTTGTGTCCAGTTTGGCGCCCCCTGTGCTCAGTGTGGTACCTCGTTTTGTGGTCATCTTGTCCTGCATATGTGAAAGTGACAACGAAGCATCTCGTTCTCCTTTCCTAAACACGTGTCAGGTTTTAAGCAACAGGATTTGGTAATGTGCGGTATATCATGTTACCTGACACCTGCCCCCCTGACAGTGGTTTCACACATTAAAAATGACTTTATGTAAATTGTCAGTCTTTATATTCATTCGTTTGCTTTTTGATGTCAAAAGCAAAAGCTTTTTGATGCCTCAAAACTGATTCAAGGCCACTAAGTCTGTTTTTTATAACATGTTATAAACTTCACATGGGAGCTTTAACTTACTGATTATGGTCACTCTCTTGATTCATAATATAGATATCTTTACACTCTACTCATGAACTTAATGACATGCAAATAAAATAAAATAAAAGTGCACATTTTCAAAATTTTAAAAATTTTCCACCTCTGTACAGCTTTATTTTGAAAGTCTCCATAAGTGCTAAAGTCAGCGAGTAAATTCAAACTAGTCTGATGGTCTTGCTAACTTGACCTCTTTTTATTGAAAGTGCAACTTAATGTTGTGTGTTTGTATCTCTAACTTTGCTGCTTTGTTAGTAAAGTAGAACTTGGAGTGTGTGAAGGTTTTTTTTGTTTGTTTTTTTGTCTGACTGCTTTATTTTGAAGGCAAGCCAGATCAAAGATATTTTTTATACCTCAGTTGCCTTTTTTAAATTTTAGCGGGATGCTGCATATTTAAAACTGCTTTCTTAGCTACTTTATTTTAGCAAAAATATACTTTTTTCAAACTGCTTCATGCTGAGCATCACCAAAAGTTACATATTTACAAACTCAACCGCTTCATTTGAAATTCTTATGAGATGTTGCATTCTCATTTAGCTAACTTGGCGTATTTGTCATTGGTTATCTGACTGCTTCATTTGGGAATATAAATCAGAGATTGCTAAATTATTAACTGACTTGACCACTTTAATATTTCTTCATGCTTACTCTGTTCCCTGTTATTTTGAAGCTCACAGCCTCTGTCTGCTGCTGTCGAGTTTGGAGCGAGAGACGACACATGGCCTGTGTTGGTCACAGTCATCAGAGTGAGTCCAGAAAATCAGAAAAGGGGAGTGAAAGGAGAATAACCTCATGAGCCTGACATTCCCAGAGTCCTCAGGGTGAGAGAAATATCAGGGTGACAGAGGAAACATTCCTCTGAGCACAGATGTGACCTGTCCATCTGGATGCTAACTTTCTGCGAGTTCACAGAGCTGAGAGAAACAGAGGAAACTGAAGGTGTGAATCTGTCTTTTTGCTCGTGTTCCTTGTCAGAAATCACACCACAACTACACAGTCTTCACACCAAACACAGTGTCAGCCCAAACCACATCCATTGAGGCTCATTTCCCTTCATAAACAAACTGTGGAGGGCCTCCAGAGGAACCTGTCTACACCAACATCACTCAAAGTCCCTTAATACACTTCAAGTTCAGCGCACAAACACGTCACTGTGGGCCTGGCTTGAGGCTTTTTAGGGGAGGTGACATGGGGTAAACTGAAGCAAAACCAAAAGAGTGTTTTCTCAACATGTGTGCGCTGAGTTTTCCCAACAGGCTCTGATTCAGAGAGAAAAGAGGAAGCATGTTGTCGATAAGAAAACTCTGTAATAACAAAAACACTTTGTTGGTCTCCTGTAGCAGTTATTATCCAAACATCTCCTCAGATCAGGTTGGATCCTGTCTTCAGCGCTCAGGCAGAACAGTCACGGTACATTTGATGAGTTCAATGGGAGGCAAACCAGTTTAACACCTGACAGCAGCGCTGTATGATTATCAGCAAATGAAACAAGATCCTAACTCATTAAAGGCAATTTGGACTGGTTCAAATGATAATACAAGATCTTTACAGATCATTTGAAATGAAAAGCTCATTTCATGACACCGACGCGGTGATGGGTTTTATTTAATAACAGACCTGTACCTGACCTCAGACAGATCTCTGTGTAATCTGGGACACGGTCGCCCCTAATCCCGGGGTTAAAGGGGATCCTGTGTGAAGTGACACACTTCTGTCTCTGTGAAGTTTAGTGTCACTGCTGCTGACCCTCACTGGGACAAAGACTGAGCATGTGGAGAAGCCTGCTTTCTTTTCATTAATATTCACTGACAGCTGGTGTGATGCAGCCTGATGTCACCGACCCAAACATGCGGCCTTTTAATCACATATGTTTTTATTACAACACAACCTGCCAACTCACAGTCAGATAAAGACACACAATGATTTATTTATTGATATAAACGACCAGGGTGTCTTGCTGAGGATGTAATAACTGATTGCTACCACTCTCATGTCTGTACAGGTTATTTAAGGAACATTTAGCAAAGGTTAGCTTAGCGTTAAGACTTAGAATAATAGGAGACACCAAGCCTGGCTCTGTCTGAGGAAACAAAACACACCTACAAAGCCTTGTTAAGCTCAGTCAATAAAACTGACTGCGAGATAACTTTAATGTGATGAACAAACTCACTGCTTTGGCTCAGAAGAAGTCTGAGGAATAATCCCTAAAACCTGTCAGGGAAGTTACGGTAATCCTCCTGGAGTCAGCTCAGTGATTAAAAGTCATCACCTTTGCTCGTGGGCGCTAGAATTACTCGTCAGTTAAACTTGTCATTAATAGTTTTATAGCTGTAAGTCTAAGCTTTAGTGCCACGTTTTGCCTCTAGCAGAGGCTTTAGCTGCAGTTAATGGATGCTGAAGGCTTGTGGTGCTAACTGTGTTACTCACACTCAACAAACCACTTTGACATTATTAACCTTGAGGTGTGGTGATCCCCTGAATTGACGGTTAAAGAATCTGTACTACGACTTGACTGTTTTCTGTGTGTTCTAGCTTGTAAATCAGAATTTAAACTTCTATTTCCTGTGAAATTAGTCACTTTAGACCTGTTTTCACCAAGCGGTGCGGTATGGATCAGTACAGTTTGGTACAGGTCGGATCGGTAAAGCCTGATCCTGTTTGCGATTCCACAGCCAACGGTGCCCTTCATGGTAGGCAGCTTGTAAGCCGGATGCCGTTAGCTGCACCAGCTACGTAATAGTGTGACGGTATAGCAGAGCAACTAAGTGTGCCCTGCAAATAATTGCAGCGAAGAAGAAAAACGCAACACAATTAATAAAGAGCTAAGTTATCTTTATGAGGTCGCCTGGAGATTTAATCATGGCTGGGTTATGTGTTATTCTTTATTAGAATAATAAAATAATTGCACTAGCTCCACCTTCAGGGGTCGGATTGATATGTCTGGCACCCCAACAAAAAGTGGGATGGTACGGGTCTGTAATTTGGGGACCTGTCCCGGTTTTAGTCAAAGGAAACACCACAAAATGCTTGCTGTACTGAGACACACTGAACTGAACAGCATCTGCTGTCGTTTGTTGGTGATTTAAATGTGGAAGCAATAAGTTTTTTTATATTTGGGCATTGCAGTGTTTTTATTTTCTGCCAGCAGTTATAACATTTGGACTATAGGGTGAAGTAGAGCGGGGGATTTAAATGCTTCGCTATCACTGAGGCTGTGCCACGGCTACATTTTGTGATCTGTCTCTTTAAGAGAGAGCTTGAAAGTTAGGTATGATCAGCACAGAAATAAATGACTACCAGGAACGTGAAGTATTACAAGTGTTTTACTGAATGAAAGACTGATGTCAGACTTCTAGGAAGGCCTGTTTTTGTAATTAAACAAAACATCTTATTCACCCAAAATTTTAAGGAAAACAGCTTCAAAAAGCTCCAGCATGAAAACATACCTGCATAGTTAAAGTTTGACTGAACACTGGAGGTTTAATTTATTTTTCTTAACAGGTCTGACTTTACTGTAAAGTTGAGTGTTTTTTAAATAGAGCTCACTTTTGGAGTCAGCCTCGAGTGGTCATTCTGGGAACTGCAGTTTTTGGCAATTTAGAGTTGGCTTTGATTTTCAAGGGGGTTCGTTTAGTGGATCTTTACCCACTCTGCATTTGGTTCTTGAGTTTTTAGCATGCCTTTAGGTTTCCTTGTTGTGACTAGACAGTTCGCAGCTACCTGTTTCAAATCTTTATGCTAAGCTAAGCGAAGCTAAGTATTTTGAACCCAAACGGAAGTGTTTCAAAGCTCTCATCTCACCTTTTCAAAATAGAGAAGTGCAACCTACAAAGTCTTGTGCCATTCATTCATTATCTCAGTTCAGTCGTATGAACTAACATCTGACTTAGAGTAAGACGTCCACTTAATAACCTGGAAGTCAGTGGTACTTCTGTATAACTTTATATCTCTCAGTGGTCTTGATTGTGATCAGAGGGTCTGTAGAGACACAGTGAAGTTTTGTAACCACAGGTTTGGTCTGTAATGTTACATTTCCATCATCGGCTGCCAGGACGGGATAAACTTTCAGCTCGCCGTGATGTCACTCTGCCCCAGCTACAACTCTGATGTGATTACTATTGTGGAAATTACTGTCAGACTGTAGAGGACCAAATTACCCTACATGTTTCCCCAGCCCTCTCTCTCTGTCTCTCTCTGTCTCCGTCTCTCTCTCTATATCTGTGAGTGTCTCTGTTCATCCAGGTTCACCCCACTGAGATCTCACGCCCAGTGGAGCCGGACTAATCACAGTCACTTCCCAGGACCATGCCCACACAATGTGAGACATTCACTCTCTAGACATGGGACTGTCTCTACTTACTTACGTCATAGAAGTGAGAGAAGGACTCACTTCTCTTTCCTGAAGGTCTTCAGTTGAGTTTGAAAGCCGTTTTTCTGTTTCTCTCCCTCAGTTACTGGACCCACCCTTTTTAGCCCATATTAAACATGGCTGATAGTTTTACAACAGCCTCTATTAATACACTTATTGAAGGCTTTATTATTGTGAGAAGTCTCTTAACGTCTAATGTTTTAAATCTTCACAGATTGTGTGAGGTCACACACAGTGAGAAATAAAGACAGATCTCCAGTGATCAGATTTCACTCTTTGTCTTCAGATGCTAAAAAACCCTCATCAGCCTCCATTTATGTAAACCAGGCTTTGAATGACTGTCCCACTGTGGAGTGATCACACCTGGAGTAAAGGCTCATCACCTGCAGTCAGATCCTGGTTGTAGGTTTCTGTTTATCTCCTCTCCCTGTCAGGTGGATTGTGGTATCTTTTATGGGACATGTTATGTAAACACTTGTGCTGTCTCTCCAGTTCAACGAGTTAGTCCTCCATTCCTGACGTCCGTCCAGCGATATGTTTCGCATCCATGGCTGAATGTATTGAACTTCCCTCTTTAGTCAGCTTGCGTCTTGGTTCATTATCGTTCAATCCTACATTAGAGTCCACGGAGTGCCTTCCTGGACGTTCTCAGGGTCCCCCCTCATAACAGGATGTCTGATTAAACAGGATGCCAGGATGTGCAGATTTTAGGGCTATGAAGCTGTTGAAGATACTCTCCAAAAGAGTAATGAAAAAATCCATCAAAAAATCATGATGATAAAAGTATTATATTCTTATTCCAAATGGATTAAAACAGCTTTGCCTTCGGTAACAAAAACTAAAAAGTGTGCAAAGTTTTGAAAACTTCTGGATCAGCGAGAGATACTTTGTGCTTTCACATTAAGATGTATTTTACAGTTTGCATTCATTACACAAAAAATATCAACTTGATTTGTGATATATATATATATATATATATATATATATATATATATATATATATATATATATATATATATATATTTATTTATTAATGCAGCATTTTAACACAGGTGTCACTCATTGAGCCTCTTGACTCGTGTTAACCTTTGGCATAGGTTGTTTGGATTTTGGGAATATGAAGCATTTGAAAATACTCTGAGAAATGACCTCACAAGAAGTAAAAATACAAGCGCATGACTCATTACTTCTGCAGACCTATAAGAATGAGAGTGACTGAGGGACCTGAGTGAAATTGTGTCTCCTCTTTAAAGATCCACAGGAACTTTACCAGGCTGGTGTGTGAGGGTTTGTTTTTTTTTTTTTTTTGGTTGCTCTAAAAGCATTGTTGGCTTTCCTCTGCGCTTGCATTCCTTCAGCTCTCTTGAGCAGCCTCCTGACCACACAAGAAGGAGAACACAGACCAGAGAGAGAGAGAAAGAGAGAGAGAAGGAGGAGTTTTGCCTGTTATCAAACATTTGCTGTTTGAGCAGTCATTCGTGTGTTTGGCAGTGTGAAAATCTGAGACATCAGGAAGGAGAATAATGAACGTCCGTCAATCCTCTGACGGGTCGGAAGTTGAGGGATTAGAGTTTAAGTTACAGTTATTGTTGAGAGGACTTAATGACACAAACAGTCCAATGAGTCTCCTCACGCGATAAGAGCTCATTTAGAGGGGGGGCTCGGTGGTCACGCATAACTGAGTGGCGGCTGCTGAGTCTGGGGTCTTTCACATGTGGAGAAAGGACATCTTTACCCCCCCCCCCCCCCCCCCCTCATCTGTCCCCACCCCCACACTCCCACCATATACACATTTCTCCTTCTGCTCCTCCTGACTGAATCTCTAATCCCAGGGTCTGGAGGAGCCTTTCTTAAGTCACCCTTTCCCTCTGAGTCGGCAGCGTCTGCCCAGTCTGTAGCTTACTGGAGTTTCACATTCAGTGGAAAACTTTTGGCCACTTGGTTTCAGTTTGCACTCATTAAACTTTGCTGCTGCATTAAGAAAAAAGGCATTAAATAGAACAGGACCATGCAAAGACAAATTGTTTCTCTAATGATGCAAGTAGTTTGAATAGTAAACTGAAATTACAAAATGAGAGCTGGCAAGACAAGAGCGCTGGGTTGGCTGGATCAGGAATGGAACGAGCAGTTATTCTGTAATAACCAGAGAATATTAGGACCTCAAAGTTAGAGAAAATAGTTCAGCACAGTTTCAGAGTTCTGCAGAGCTGCTAAAGAGTCTTGTTTTGTCGAACCCATAGTTTAAGATTGGATTTGTCAAAGAGCTGAAGTGAAACTGAGCAGAGAAAATCAGAAAAACTCTCAAATTCACCACTTTCATATGTGAACCTCCATTCACACATCTTACATTCTGCAAGAGTGGTGGTATCAGGAGGATGGATCCAAGA
Source organism: Labroides dimidiatus (assembly GCA_030710495.1). Lineage (NCBI taxonomy): Eukaryota > Metazoa > Chordata > Actinopteri > Labriformes > Labridae > Labroides > Labroides dimidiatus. The sequence continues at coordinate 25,546,210 of CM061146.1, forward strand.
GTAAAGGACGCTGTAGTGGACAGAAAGACAGTTTTTTGTTGTTAAATCAAAGCTGCGTGTAAACTGATTCACTGTGTGGAGGAATGAGAGGAACGAACATGCTGGTGAGCAGGAAAGAGTTTGAGTCTCGCGCTTTCATACCTGCTGCGTTCACACATGCTACCACCCCCAAAATTTTTGGCAACGTTCACAAAGAAAATCATTATTACAACTTTCAGAGCACATCTGCCTTTCAAAGAAGTATGAAGCAAACAAACAGCTATGAAAAATCTTCAGACTGTCTCATTTAGAAACCTGTCTGCAATTTCTGAAAGCTCCAGAATACACACATCAGGAATTTAAGTGACTCACTCTCCTACTTTAAATCACTGGAGCATACGTAATTCATCAGTGTTGTTTCAGACATCCTGTCAAAAGTGCAGGTCCAGCACTTCTGCATCCATCAGAGAAGCTTTGGTTTGATGAAACATGTCTCCTGGTTTTCCAGTGATCAAGTTTTAATTATTGTGAAGCATCCTATAAATGCATACGAGTGGACAGTTAAGGTTTGTAGCAGCTGCTTCTGTCGTCCTGATACAGAGGCTCATTTTTTTTCATGTGCACAATGAGAGCTGCATCCCATTGTTTCTTGCATTCGATCAATCTGGTGTCTAAGCTTTAGAGGGTGTAGTATGAACTGAAGGGTGTGGAGCATAATTCAGAAAATCTAGGACAAACCTGTAATGTGATCCATCAGGATGAGTTTAAAAAACAGATTTAACGGAGGATAAACACTCAGTGACATCCAAGCACACGTTAGCAATCTGATGGAGCTGTTAGGTCAGTGAAAATTACAGCCGTCTGTTAAAAGACGCTCATTTTAAAGTGAAGGTGGGAGTAATTGTACCCAGATTGTCCGAGCTGCTACTTTACAGGACCTTACTTTAGTTTAGTCTGAGAGGTTTCTCCAGCAGAGGAGTTACAGGGGAGGGAAGGAAACTCAGGAGCGGATTTAACGGGAAGTGGAGCGGGGAAATCCTCAGAGTGGTGTTGCCAGGCAAGATGAGCTGAAGCTGTATTTATACTGAACCAGTGTTTGTGCTGAGAGAGGCAGACTGATCATAATGCTTCAGAGCGAGATGAATAAAACACATTCAGTGAGAAAAAAAATGTGAGAGAAACTGAAGGTTCTGGTTGTTTTTATTCAACAGACTTGCTCATTTTCTCTTTTCAGTGTTTGTATTTGATAAAAATGAATTTAAGAGAGTTCATTTTTGTGTTTTAGTGGTGAAAGTGCTCGTGTGACATGTCACTGAGGAGCCTGTTTACTTTACAAATTATGCCCTTAAATGGGGAGGGGCAATGAAAGGAGGAGACAATGGAATCTTCTTGCTTGGTCGGCTTCAGTATTGAGGTCGGCTCAGTTTTGAGCTGCTCCCCCCCAACACACACACACACCCCCACAGCAGAACACACACACGGTAACAATGCAAAGCAACCCCATTGGCTGGCTGACCACGCACTTCTGGCCAATAGCAGCAGGCGAGGAGATGATACTGTATTTGAGCCCCAGAGAGTCATTACCCATTCAGAGAGTGTTTTATTTGAACTCCAGGAAAGCCGCAGCCTTTCAGGGAACAACTGAAAATGTGCACACGTGGAGCAGCGGCTTAGTTCTGAAGGTTTCAAATAAAAACACTGATAGACTTCATTATTTCAGCCCAGTTTGTGAAGAAATCCAGCTGTAGATGTGTAAAAATAAGAAGTGCCGTACATGAAAACTGACTGCCTGAACATTGAAAACCATTTAGATGATCAAAATATTAATCTAAAACAAAACTCACCTGATATTTGCAGATAAGAGCTAAGCATGACTGAAGTCTCACAATACATCTGAAACTGTGAATCATCTGCTGGGTTTAAGATGTAGCAGCTTAAATGTGCACATGGGGCGCTGTGTCTTCTTTTCAAAGGTTTCAAATCTAAAACAATCAACCTGACTCCTCTAACACCAGACGTGCTGTTTAAAAGACAAACACTGAGATAGTGTGATCACAAAATGTGCTTTTCAATAGGGAAAATGTTCCACATGCAAAAGAAGGACAGATTGAGCTTAAAATCATACAAAGCTGTAAAAAAAACAAGGTGATTGAAAGCCACATGAGTAAGGAAATATGCAAAATTTATTTATAAGGCCCCTTTCAAGATTGAAAGTCACGAAGTGCTTCAGAATAATGTATTAAAAGGCAAAACAGCAATACAAATTAAATGCAAATAAATGACATGAATGCAGATGAAGTCCTTAAGAGGCTCGTCTGCAGGGTTGCAGGTGTCTCGTCTGTCGACTAACCATATCAGTCAGGATGAGATGTTTGTGTAGCTGCAGGTGTATATTTATACTTTATCAGAAAAGTACGGTGGCCCTGAGGCTCACAGCACTGTAACTTAAGAAGACATGCAAAAAGACAACACAAGCAAATTAAGAAAGCATCTGCATCAATTTGACAACACATATGCAGCATTAAGAAAACAAACTGCTAAGACCACAACACAACAGAAGTGTTTCCAGAGGACCTTAATAGTGATGCACGCATCCCCACACGCTTGTTGTTGATGCAGATTTTGACTCGCAGCCCTATCAAGGTTCTCTTTCAGTCAGTGATGTTTGAAAATGACATTAAAAAGTAAGTGTTTTAATGTTGTGATTGCATGATTCAGATATTAGCCAACAAGCGTGTCTGGAGCTCTCAGGACCACCGTAGAAAAGCACCAAACAGTGATTCACAATGAGAAAATAAACACACAATGTGATTTAAAGAAAGTGAAGAAGATCAGAAAGGTGTAAGAATGAACTGAAAGTCAAACCCACAAGAAAACATAGTTTGAAATAACACATTAAACACTTCTTTTGTTATCAATACAATCTGCTCAAAGTGCAGGAAACCGTCTCAGAGCGTGATTATAACAGACCGTCATCCTGATCTTATTGATGACCTGCTGACATAACACCGTCAGATGAGAAGACAAGCTGAGTGTTGTTGTGATGTTTGAACTCAGCTTCACATCCCGGCTGACGTCATGTGACTCTTTTACTCTAACTCTCTCTTACATAACATGAGCAGAACGAGGCGAGGCGAGGCCCCGCAGTGACTTCATGGTGTTCTGGCAGAGCGAGTCCTCCTCTGAGGTGTTTTCTGGGAAAGTTTCATGGTTGTTTGAAACCTGAGAGCAGCTGAGAAAAGCCTGAATAAGCTTGTTCTGAAAATGTGTCCTAATAAATGAACATAACCCTGATCTGTTTTCTTTAGTAACCTCATAGCGTTGAAGTGTTCATGTAATCCTTTACAACCTGGAGCAGAGCGAGGTGCAGAGTTTTAAAACAGAGCAGTTTAGTTTTTAAAGGAGGGGTTGAAAAGGGCCTGAGTCTGTAAGAAGCACATATGAAGGTGATTAAAAACTGGCCAGTTTGATGTTCTGCCCTCCTGAGAAACAGAAATGTGGATGGGGGTTCTGGAAGATCAGTAACTTCTGTCTCTGAAATCTAGAAATGGACATTTTTGTTATCTTAAAATCAATAAAAATCCAGACAAACAAATTAAAGTTATGTATAGCCGTCCTGTTGCATGTCTGATGCTAAAATGCTAACTGCTAAAGTTGCCTGTTTTATTTCCGTCTCGTTTACTGTATAATTTTTTTCTCTTTTAGCTTTAGCAGGTGGTGAATTTTCCTGCAGGTCAATGGAGTCTTTCTTTTCATATTATCAGCATCATATTATCAAAAAAGCATTAAAGGAGTACAATCCATTTGTTCACCAAAGACAGAAGCTCCATCACTTTCTTTGAGACACTTTGTTGAACAGATGAGCTTCAGCTGCCTTGGCCTGTTAATTTGTTTTTGTTATTAAGTCACATAACGTCTAGACTAAGCCCGTAACAAACCAAAGTCATGCAATAATAAACTAAATTGTCTGAATGTGGCAGAGAGAGATAAACAAAAGCTGTGTTCTGTGTGGTGAAATCACAGTTTTTTTTTCCACAATGGAGTCTGATTGTTTTGAAGAGAGACACTGAACTGCTGTTTTTGTCTTTGTGGAAGCCTGAGACCCCATTTACATGACAACGTTTCACCCGAAACACGGGCAAAAAAACCTGCGTTTACATGGAAATGCTGAGGGACTGAAAACGCTGTAGTATGCATGCCAGGCTTGTAGTAGATGATATAACTGTAGTCTTTTGGTAGCCCTCCACCAAAGAAGAGGTGGGCTGATCATCTGGTGTATATAGTGACTGCGTCTTTGCTGACTGTAGAAGTGGAGCAATAGATGCACATTTTGTTGAAGGCAGTCAGCAGATTAAGCAGCACAAGCACAACATAGAACCAATGTTCTTTGATGCACTTTCCTCTGAAAGTGGAATGTGCACACGCAAAGTGGAGCATGACTCCGGCTTGCTGTTTACACGGCAACAGTGGCTGCAGCGTATCAGAAAAATTCCACTCTGGAGGGCGTTTCAAAAAATTACATTTTAGGTCTGCAAAAACGCTGTTTCTGTGTAAATGAGAGGCCTACATGCAACACTACTTTTGTGTCTCACCCTAAAACGAGGCCTCAGGGTCTGTATCTGGAGTGATACTTTCCAAAGTGTTTTCCGACCCTAAGAGCAACAATCTGAGCCTATCACTGTCACTGAATGGACATACTTTGACAGTCTGCCTGTTTTGCAGCTGGCGACTGAGTCTGAAGCACTAACTTACAAACAATACAAGAATTCCCCTCAAGCTGTATGCAAAGTTTTTATCTTTTCATAAACTTTTAAGGAAACAAAAGAACAAAGAGAGAGGTGCTTTTAGCTGCCAGTCATGCTTAAATATTAATTGGAAGACAACTTCAGGCCAAATACTGATTTCTGATAGCATCTTTTCTGGGTCTGACAGCAGGTGTGAGGTCCAGGAGGTGAGTTTTTTTTTAATATATTTTTATGACGTATTCTGAATGCACAGGTACACCCATGTTAAACCCCTGCAGGTATTGTTCCCTGAAACCCGAGGAGACTCTCTGGGAAATACCAGAATCTCAGCGTAAACATACCATCGCTATAACATGAGAGCAGAGAGGATTGCATCATTACTACAGCTGCCCACAGGCCAGCAGATAGAGTTTCCCTCCTTCCCATCATTGACTGGATCCATAAGGACCAGTTTCACACATATTGTTCTCTGCAGTGTGTGTTTCTGTCACTCAAACACAAACCCATTCATGGAGCAGCTTGGCTTTTGTCTGGGAAATATTAACGGAAGCAGCACTTCAGCACTTTAATAACTACTTTCCGATGTGGTCGTCACACAGCCTTAAACAGCTCTGAGCTCTGACTCTTCGGTGTCGAGTACTGAATCATTTCAAGAGTCATGTTGCAGCGAGCTTAGATAAATTTTGTGTGCATTTTACAAACTTCAGAATATTATCGTTGTTTCCCACCAAGAGGAACAATGGTGTTTTTTTTCTTGTCAGCTAAATATGTTGTTTTTAATCATCAGGAGCAACAGAAGTCTAAAAATGACCTTTTAGAGTTCATTATTCACTTTTTTTTTGTACTAATAACTGTTATTTCTTCACTCTTACTTCTTGTCAGTTTGAGCACATCAGAAGGGGGCTGGGAGCAGAGCTGCTGACAGCTCAGTCAGATGTATGTAGCTTGTTTTTAGCTCAGTATTTCACAAATGTTCATCGTCCACTTTGTTTTTCCAGTCATTTTTACCTCTCCTTGAAACTGACCAGAGAATACAGACCTGTAAAATCACTCTCCCAAAAACGTTTAATTCCTAAAAGCCTGAATGTCTTTGTTTGCTTTTACAAAACAGAGCAAAACTGGACAGGCTGCAAGCTGAGCTGCCAGTAGTTAAACTGGATGTTCTTAGCTTGTTTTGAGCTCAGTATTGCACAAACATTCAACAAGATTTTACCTTAAAGTGACTGAATTACTGAAAACAATGATTAAAGTTGAGGGTTTGGGGGGCTGTGAGCTGAGCTGCAGTCGATGAAGCCAAAAAACAACTTAACCAAATCAATTTAAAGGGTTTTAAGTTTCCTTAAATAATAAGAAACAAGTCAGCTGATAATGACGATTTGAGCTAAAAAAGAAGGCTTCGACAGCTTGAGAGAGTAATGAGCAGCCAAATCTTCTCTGATTGTCCAGATTCTCAGCTGGATTCAGTTTTTTTATTGTTTCTGTACAGGTTAAGGGTTCCAGTTTATAGATTGAAAAATAAAGGAAGAAGAGAACATGAATCAACAGGATGCCCTGATGGTTGGATTGAGTTTGTTTCTGGTGGCTGCACTGTCCCGGTGTTGTCTCTGTTCCAGTATCAACTGGAAGTGTCTGTGATTAAAGAGATCAATGGGGAGGGGAGGTCAGATCTTTGTTTCTCTGACCGGACGTGGAGCAGAGAAGATAAAACAGAAACCATCTGGGGAAAAGCAAACATGAACACGGATCAACCTGACACACACCCAGTCCAAGGGCAAACTCAGCTCATCCCGCTCAGAGAGGGAGCATGTGCAGCTTTGTGGTCTCTGTTGTTGTTTATAAAAAAGCTTTCAGAGTTCAACATCCCGATGTCGAAAGCAAGTTTAGCTCACAGTTGAGACACAGCCTCCCCTCTGTCAGGGTTTGCCCCTTCTTGGGCTCGTTCTGCAGAAATCTGCGGTTAGCCCGCTGCTGAGTGCTGCATCCTCAACCCGGTCTGGGTTAAAGCCCGAGCTGAGGAATCCATTAAAACACAGCATGCATTTTTACGAGAATGCAGCTGTTTGTCAACAGGCTGCTGTGTGGTTGTGAGATGTAAATTTACAGTGGCCTAAGTGGTGGTTTGTGTTAATGTGAGCGCAGCACACAGAGACGCCACACAATCAGCCAGGAGGAGTCAGAGAGGTCGGACGAGTGTGTCGACTTCCTCTGAGCGCAAAGATAATGCAGAGCAGAGCTTAAGAAGTTGGAGAAAGTAATGAAGAAATTCCTCTCTGCCTGCTGATCCCTGCAGCTCTCTGCCTTTTGTAGATGCCCCCCTCCCCCTCTTCAGCGCCCTCTGTGCTGACTTTATCCTAATGCCTGTGCTATGGGAAGGGACAGGCAGGCAGTCCTCCTGGGAGTGTCCTCCGAGCCCTGGATCATGAGAAGGGGAGCTCTGAGTGGACCCGACAGTTTCCTATATAAGGTAATAAAACCTTGGATCAGAGTGAGAGAGAGAGAGAGAGAGAGAGAGAGAGGGAGAGAGAGAGAGAGAGATGAAGTGAGACAGAGCGAGTGATCGGCAGATAAAAGAAAAATGAAACATAAACACGAGACCTGACGCCCACCTTTGATGTGCACATCCTCAGATCCTCTCGACCCCTCGGCCTCCGCTCCACGTGAAGGATCATCACTGTAAAACCCTTTCACAATAAGAGCACCTCTCATTTTTCTAACCCAATCACAAAGCAGAGAAACTTTATCAGTCTTTTTCATTTAGCCCTGAGAATAATAACCACTCAGTGAAATTAATGTAGATTAAAGTTAAAGTTTTTAATATTTCTGACTTCAGATTAATGCTTTACTGTGTTGGGTGGTGAATCTTACTTAAAGATCATGGTGTTTTGTCTTTCTTTAGATAGGTTGAGTAAGATTTAAAGAACATACAGCTGCTCAATTTAGTATTATTATTAAGAAAAACATCATGACCCTGTATTTTCTTGGTCTAATGTCAATAAGAGGTGATAAGAGAAAAGTGAAGGAAGGAAATGATTAGCGAAATAATGCTGCAGCACATAAAACAAAAAGTGTCTGAAAGAGGACAAAGTGGACGAAGTGGACCACGTTTTTCTGGTTGTTGTTGGCATTTTGGTGTCGGTCACAATCGTGTATTTCCAGGATGCTATCATAAAGTTTTGTTTTTTTTGTTTTAATCTCAATGCAACATAGTGACGTAAATAAATAAACATACAAACTTCTCATTTTCTGGTAAATTAGAAGTTTGGTTGTTCGATACTTAATTAACAGCATTGAAATAAAACAGCCGTTGCCAAAAGCTAGCCTGTTAGCCTCGCCACCTTAGCCAGTTAAAGTATTAGATAGCAAACTTGTTCAACAATGCGAAGTTAGTGTTTTATTTGTAGATTAATGACTGGCACAGACGTTTAACTGCACATCATGACAGACTGTATGAACACATTTTATCTGCTTTATCTGCTACTATGGTGCCTACGGCTAACCACCAGGTGTGGTCTGATTGGGGGTACCAGAAGCTCAAAACACGAGTCAATGGCAGAAAAAGCTGTTTGGCATTGGCAGAGAAGATTTGGCAAGTTTTCATGGGTGTAACTCACAAACTCAGCTCTGTTGCTCAGCACACAAATGCATGTTCTTTACAAAAGTGACTCCATTTAAAAGTGAAATAAACAGACTTTACAACAGTATTTAATGCTAGTAAGGACTGTTATAACATAGAAATAAACCACCAAACACATATTTTTCACAGAGGTACCAAACATGTGAAGGCATGACTAATAGACAAGAGTGCTTCCAACAAAGAACGGCTGGCTGAGAACGTAAACATGCTGCTATGTGTGTTAGCACGATGAGTTACTAAAGAGTCTCAGTCTTTTTTAAGAGAATTTTAGCCTCTTTCAGCTTTTTGTTTTTGTCTCATAAAAGAAACTTTACCCTCAGCCCAGTCCCTCTGCTCTCATTGGTTTAATGTCCAGTTGTTGTGGACAGAAATCGAGGTCAAAGAGGGCGCCAGTATAGCTCAGTCTTTAGAGGAGCTGGAGACTGAGGATATAGAGGTTTTAGTTTTTAATGCGGTTGGCTGCTGGTTTGACCTCTAGCCTTGACCTTTTGATGCATTTTTACCTCACCGCCTTCACCCCACATTCCCGGGCTCTCCTGTCCCCTGAAAGTAAAATAATAAAAAAAAGCAGTGCTTTAAGGAAGCTTTGAGCAGGTTTGGACTCTTGTTTCTAATCACCATGCTAACTTGATCTGTAATGATCAATAATAAGTCAAATAAGTTTAAAGGTTGCTCTGCTGCCCTGAAGGATCTGTAAAATCAGCAAATGGCTTTACTCTAATGTAACCTGCACACTACAATCACAGTGTTTATGGGAGGTTAATGAGGCAGAGAGAGGGAGGCTGATGAGGGACTTTCCAGCCTAACTGACGGGTTTATAAATTAATGCTGAACTTTTTGTGATCATGCAGAGAGACGTTCTCCCCATTGAGACAACAAGCCATGTCGATCAAACTCGCATTTGTTTAGATGAGGAAAAACGTGTCGAGCAGAGGAACATCTCACTCCACTCGAAACTCTACCTCTCTGGGAATCTCCACCTCTGGAAACTCGACCCTCTCTCTGTATAAAACACAAAGCAGCTGCTCAGATCAGGTTCACTGCTGCAGGAGGATTTAGAGCTCAAGCTTCCGGCTGACTTCTGATATTCAAACGGGCAGGGCGGCTGACGCTCCGGGGCCTGTTGGAGGGATACCTAGTCGTTTGTGACAGACTGGAATGACAGTGTCACTCTCTGACTCTGCAGCTGAAACCTGAAATCTCAGCAGAGTAACAGAAGCGTCAGCTCTGACATGATTTGTAGATTTCATGGCTGTCGGTGCAGAATTTATACCTGTAATACACAAGAGAGATATATACATGAGCTTGTATTGGCTGCTGGCCCTTCATTTATTCCTTCAGGGTAGAAATAATCACATCAATCATCCAGTTGCTCCTGCATGAACTTACAGTCAGCTGTTAATCAAAGTCACACACTGGTACCTGCACACACAGATGTGTCATTGTTCTCTCTCCTTTTTGATTTGTCAGAGCTCATTGGGGAGATAAATCAAATGAATTTATGTCAGCCATTAGCAGTTACCACTGTGAATCATGGATATCAGTGAAGAAACAATAAATAAAACAGCAGGTCAGATTGAGGCTCACCTCTCCATGCAGGCTCAACCGGACGCAGCGTCCCCATCTTTTATCCGCTGTGAGCTGTTTGCTCAGCTGCACAGCAGATCCTCCTCCTCTTCTTTCAGGAGCACTGAAGTTAAGTTCCAACGTTTCACCGACTCCTCTCAGGGGTCCGGGCACTCAGAGCAGCTACACACAGCAAACAGATGTTGTATTTTTCAGCCCTGGTTTGCTGGTCGGGGTTGAGACCTCGGGAGCAATGCGGAGTAGATTTAAGGGCTTGTGTGTTTTTATTACTTGGCTGCAGCTCCCACAGGTGCTTTAAGGAAACTTGCTTGTTATGATTTCAACAAGGCTCTTCCTGAGACTGAGGTTTTCTTGGTTGTGTTTTTGGTCAAGCTGAGAGTAAAATGACAGGAAATATACTGAAGGGGGACTCCAGAGTCAGTGATAACAGTTCGGCCTCACTCAGGGTCATTTATTATCTTCACTACACACACTCTGCTCACAGCTTGAGTTCAGCTTGAATTTCTTTGCTGTTGCTAGAAAAAGTAACTGTGCAGCTCCGGATTCACGCTGACTCTTCAGAGCTGATCTGATGTGGATGTGAACTTTGTTTTTAGAGAAAGGTTTAAATTTGTCCTAAGAAGGTTTCAGCCCCCGTTTGGCCCGTTTTGTGGTCTGCGTCTGACTGCATCTGCTGAGGAAATCCATCTGTTAATATTTGTCTTCCATTAGAAGCAGCTTGTCTGGATTTAGATAGCTTTTTCCCATTCACTTCAGCTGTGCCGGTGGTCCCATGTGTGCAGCCACCCAAAGTGATGGAGTGCACACGCCCCAAACACAGAGCAGAGAAGGGGAAACCTCTGACATTAAAATAAATAAAGAAATGAGCGTTTACTCCAGGGTTATGTAAGCTTTGAAAGATGGGTTAAAACATGCTGCCCGGTGGTTTTTCAAGCAGGGGAAATTCTTAGTGAGGTGGTTGGTAACAGTGAATACTTCAGTGTAATTTGACCCCTAGGGCCGGGTGAATGATGTGTGTGTGTTGTGTCTTTAATCTCCTCTGGTGACGCTGTCAGGTGAGCGTCTGTAGGTTTTATAAAGTGCTTTTAAATTGCGTTTTCATGTTCCTTCGTGTTTGCTTTGGTAAGCAGTGTGTTTTTTGTCACTCAACTTGACTTTTGTACTGATCCTGAAGTATTTCTATTTACATCAATTCCTCAGCCTGTTTGTCCTAAAGGAACAAACTTCAGAACTGAAGCACTGCAGTATTTTCTCTCTGTTTGTCCCTGATTATACAATATTTTCTAAAGCTGTATTTCTGGCATGTGTCTGGGTTTTCTTAGACTAGTACTTTGGGTATTATGTTTCCAGAAGCAATCGTTTAGTTATAGTTTAGCAGCCATAACTGAGCAGAGAAAATCTGTCAAGACATGTATTTTTAGATACCTAGAGGCAGCACGCACATATCTTCAGTTAGAGGGATTTTTTTTTTTTTTTTTTTTGTGGCTTTAAGAAAAAAAAATCCCTTTTTTTCCTCACACTGGTGTTTTAGGAAACCTTTATTTCAGCCTCTGTCTAAAATGCTTCATTTTAGCTGCTGTCTCTTTAAGGCTCCCCGCTCCACAAACCTCCTTCCCTCTGATTGGCCAGCCATATGGAGGCCTGTCAGGGGCAGAGCTACAGGCAGACCTTGGTGTTTGAGGCCTGCCCCTCCACCATGTCATAAACCAGTGAGGAGATCCTTATGTCAAGACATCATCATTTCAGCAAGTCTCATGAAGATCTTGTCCTAATTTTAGAACAGTCCATTTTGAGCAGTTTTCAGACAAATTCAGGGATCTGAAAAACAAATGAATACATCGCGGTTTGAAAATCCTCACAAACTTAGTATGAACATCCAGCAATGTTACCTTATATCCATGTTTAAAACATAGGGAAGCAGAATACCCCCTCTTTAAAGGATCAAAAACATAAGACAGAAACAGGCTTAGTTAACTTTAGAGGTCAAAGTTTTAAAGTGAGCCTTCAGGGTACATAACTTTTAACATGGTACTGGATTTCACTCAGTTCTCCTCTTCCAAAGAACAAATGGATTCTTAGACTCTAAAACCAGTAAGCCTGAATAACAATGATTAAAGCAGCTTCACCACAAACTCTCTCTCTCTCTCTCTCTCTCTCTCTCTCTCTCTCTCTCTCTCTGTTACATGCTGGGGTGAAGCATCTTTAGCTGTTAGGCGAGCTGCTGCTACCTGATGTGAAAATAGTGAGAAAATGTTGATTTAACTTGATAAATTAAAACATATTCAAACATTTGCTTCAGGGGAGAAGTGTGTGTCTTACAGGTGAAACGTAAACAGTAAAAGTGACACCAAGAAAAACCTGATCACACAGGTCATATTAAATCAACCTGAATACGTCACACTCTTCCTCTGCCTGTTGACACCCAGGCCGGTCTCAGAGTGGGGAGATGATAACAGTTAGTGGGCGCAGATGTGTGTGAAAAGTGGATCCTGTCCTGCAATCCAGACAAAGTCACTTCAATATAAGAGGTTGTGAGAATAGGAGAAATCTTCAAACCATTTTGCATAACTTCCCCAGGAAAAAAAAAACCTTATCATTCTGCAGGTTTTGAGACTTTCCTGAACAGGAACCAAACTTCTTCACATCACTCTTATCTCTACATGTGAGCTCCCTGGAGTGTTTCTCTTTGACACGACTCAGGCCTCTCACCGTGCATGTGTCTGCAGCCGCGCTCTGAATGCAGCTCTGTCCTGGGGGAGTTTGCTGAGATAAATTAAGAGCGGCCCGTGGTAGGAGCATAGAGGAGAAAGTAGGCCTGACTCCTGCTGCCCCTGGAGGCCTCTCCTGTGTAAGTGCTTCATGAATGGCCGGCCTGAGGACTGGATGCCAATAAGCATTGAAATCATTTTGGTCTCTGCCTATTGTGCCAAGACACTCAGAGCCTGTCAGGCTCAAAGAACAAGTATTCTTTTATCTGTGAGGCTGAGGAGCAGGGATGCCCTCTGGATTTGGTATTAGTCAACCCGTTGTCTTTTTGTTACTCTGTTTCTGTCATTTGTGAGGAGCTGTGTCTTTGTACTCCACTCTACCCACCACTAAATTGCAGTAGCAGCAGTTTTTAATGATGGGTCCTCTTGTTATGTCATGATGTAAAATTAGTGGGTGCAGCAGGCAGCCAATGACATGGCATCCATGACACACTCGGTTGAGTATGTGGTGACAGTTTTACGCAAGTCAGAGCCCGTAGGAAAGTAGGCCAATCTTTTCCTTTTGTGCATGACATGGTGAACATCTCCAGCAACCAGTGAACAAAGTGCAGTTTCTCAGAGCGCGCTGATGTTAAAGAATGAGTTTCTGACTGATTAGAGCAGCCGGCGATTGGAGAAGTCTGATTGAAACACAAACACAGGAAGAAGATAATCAATCTTGTTTATTCCCAAAATCCAACAGAATGTTTTCTTTTTTTCCTCTGAGCTCAGCCTGAAGATTCATGGCTGTATTGTGAAAACACTGTATCACTGATTTAAGAGGAGGGTAGTCAGATGCAGGCGTCACAGATCTGCATCCATTTAGGGGGTATAATAAAAATCTGTCACAGCATATTTGGACTTTGTAACTCCATTACTATCAAAGCTAACTGCAGCTTCATGATCTGGTTGTTAACAGTCTCATAAGGGTCTGCTTTAGCCTGCAACGTGCTGTCTGTGTGTAACAGTGTGAGGCTTAAACCATGCACAAAGTCTGCAGCCTTACAAACTCTTCAGCACCTTTTTCACATATGGTGGGCGGGGACTTGAGACTTGGGAGGATATAACATAAAAAGCATGCTGGGAAAACCACAGTGTAATGCTGAGAGCACAAGCGCTATGATGACAGATTTCGCAGTTCTATCAGTGCTACATGCAAACAGATGTGCCGACGCCGTCACTGCTCTCGTCTTTGAATGACTCTCCTTCTTCATCCTCATGTGTTTTTATTCAACCTGTTTCCTGAAGTCAACTTATATTAACATTGTTGATGTTCTGAAGAAATTAATTTATAATTATTTAATATGTAATTGACTCATCTGAAGATAAGAAAATATCACATTTTGCATGATTTATCCCTGCTGAGCACAGGATCAAAGAGTCTGCATGTAAACAGTTTCAAAGTGGTTTTCAGAGTGTTGCTTACACTAGCAGATCAAAGGCCATCAGTCTTCACTCCTCCTTGCAGATTAATATAGATATTTGTTGAAGACAGACACCCTATAAGGACCTTTTTATGGAAATAGTGGCACATATTTAGTAAAAAAAAAAAAAAAAAGTCTGTTTTGTTACAGTGCAAAAAAAATCACCAAACCAAGCTGCCCATTTGTGATTTATTAACCTCTAAACAGCACAAACAAACAGTTTGATGCCAGAAAGTAGCTGTTCTTGTAAATGTCTTTGGTTAAGTTATTTGTTATAACAGCAGCTTTCTCAGGGTTTTTTTATAAGTCATATCAGTATAGAAGCTGTGAAAACACCAGTGGTTTCTGATTTGTTTTCCTTTTAAAAACATATGTTGGTCTTTCTTTTGAGTGGAGCTCTAGCTCTACAAAACGAAATTGTAAAATAAAAGTAGTTCCACTCCAGCTTTTATACTCTAGAGATTCATCTGAGCTGAAAAAAGCTCAGTTTAAAATTGGAACAACATGTTTTTCTGATATCCTGCTGCATATCAACTAACAATATGTTTACTTTCTTTCTTTTCCATGTCCGCCCTGTCTTCCTGCTCATGATCAATAGGTAAGTACCAGTTGAATTTATATTTGAGCCACATCTGGAACTGATCTGTGTCACTGGATTCAAATAATAACTATATTTTTGGTAGTCAGTTTCCTCAGAGTTGTTCAGACAAACATCTGCAGAGCACTGAGGCTCACTGCCAGGCTACACTTTCTGCAGCTGAGGTATGATGAGCTGTTAGGGAGGAAACTCTTTGCATATCTCCGTGCATGTGTATCCATTTCCATGGAGACACGATAGCGTCCTTTTTGTCGTTTGCTGGTGGAGCAGTCAGCGTGGCGCTGACAGCCCTGCAGTGACTCTGCACTCAGGCTTATTGATGCTTTCTGCACCGCTGTGCTAATGAGCAAACACACACCTCTCTGTTCACTGACAAACTGGTTCACACACACACACACACACACACACACTGGCAGTCACACAGCAGGTCCTCACTTTAGCAGATTCATCTCCCACTGTTTATGTTTGAATATCTGTTCAGCGTTATGCTGACTCACAGAGGCCAACAATGGAAAGCTACATGTGGAGAGCACTCACAGAGGGACCAGGAGGAACAAGGAGGAGGGTCACACTGATCACTGATCACACTGAACGCTGTTTCCTCAGGTGTTTGTGTGGCTTCATGTGGACCTCAATTTAAAATCTCTGCAACAACAACTTACAAAGTTTAACTTCCTTAGATTGGTTGCTCTTTCTAGTTTGTTCCTAAAGATGTCCATTAAATATAAAAAAAATAAGGAAAAATGACATATTTCGTCAGTTAAATATCTACAGTCATGTTTTTTTAGTTGCTTTGGAGGAACACAGAAATGACAGCATGACAAACTTTAAACTTGATAAACTTAGTTTAAAATCCCCTCCAGGTTTTTTTTTTTTTTTTTTTTTTTTTTTTACTTTGGGAAAAGTTCATCCTGTCTTGAAAACAATCAAACCTGGAGGCTGAGAGCTGAGCTGCTGCTGGCTTGTTGGTACTTGTTTGGTTTGGTTTGATTTCAAGGTTATCATTCCTCCAGTTTTCTTGTCTTTTAAAAGAAAGGGGCATAGGTGTAGCCCAGCAGTCATTCCTATTAAATAAACTTTTAAATATAAATGAAGCATTGAGTGTAAGTGTCGTGGTAAAATGATTATTTATCCAGTGCTCCAAAAGCTATCTTAGATAAATAACAGGAAGCTGAGCTGCAGTTACTGTAAGCTAGGTTTTCTTCAGTGGCTAACTCTAGCTCACTAGCTAACTGATATTATTTCTTCTGTTGAAGTTATAGTGAAGCATCCCTCTCATTTCTTTTTTTTTTTTCAAAAATTGGCCTGAAAAATATGGAAAATTCAAACACTGATTGAAACAGCTTCTGGGTATTGGATTTCCCTGTTGACTTAGCTCTAGCTAACTTGAGAGCTAAAACCTTCTTTTTTTAGTTAGATCATAAAGTTCAACACTAGTTGGCTGGAAATGTTGTGTAACTGGTTGGCTGCTGGTGTGAATCTTAAAGGTCATAGATTCTGACTGGTGTGGCTCTTGAACTTCAAACAGGAAAGAATCGTCTAAGTTTCTATTTATAAGAAATGAATCCTGAGTCAGTTACATTTATAATTCTGTCCATTGACGATGCCAACCCCAACACCTCATGCAGAGTTTGTTTGGAAGATATTTTTAGGGTGTGGTGCTGAAAGCCACCAGGAGCTGGTGTGTGGTTTGATCCTCTCCATTGTTTCCACTCAAAGAGCTGCTGGGTCTGCTCTCTGCGTATCCATCCATCCTGCCAGCTCTGGGTTTGTGTTAAAGCAGCCAGGCCTTCAGTTCATTCTGTCTGAGCTCAATCCCATCAGGCAGAGATGTGTGAGAGATCGCCAAAGCTCAGCTCAGCTCGGCTCTGCTCAGCCTGGTGCCACTCCCTCGTAATGACTTTCCCACAGACTCATGCAGGTCGCTGCCCAGTGAAGCTGACCTCGGTCTGACCATATGTGAAGTTAAAGAAAGGTTTCCATTGCAGTCGTCCGGTGTGAATCCTGCCCTGGTTGTATCTTTCCAAACCACACCTTCCCCTGTGTCTGCGTTTTTGGGTTTCCTTTTTTTCCCTTGGTTGTGTTTCTCTCCCTCCACAGTCTGTCTGTTCTGCTTATTGTGCTCCATGTGAGCGCTGACTGATGCCAGTAAACCAGAGAAACCAGAGTCTGAGCTCACACAGCCCAGTGTTTACTCAGGAAACGGTGAACAGAAAACCTTCAGTGATTAAGCTGCTCAGACTCTTATATAAGAGTCTGAATATTCTGCTGCACCTTCAGGTTTCGCTGCTTTTGTTTGAAAGTGTGAGTTTTCTGTCTGCTGTGCACACACACCTGCACTCTCTCTCACTTTACATGTGCAGTTCTGTGTTTCCATAACCTCTGAGGCTCAGTTTGTGACCCGAGACCGGCATGCCATACATACTGTTGACCTCTGACCCTTCAGCCTGTCACGCACTACATAACAAGTTGATGAATGAGCGGCTGGACTAAAGCTGGACGTGCTGCTGTTGTCTGTTTTTGTTTATGATGGCACGCACTGTGTGGTGGGCGTGACTCAAAGTGGTGTTGTGTTGTTTGGGCCCACTCACTCTAAAGCGGTGTTACAACACACGCTTGGTCAGTCAGTTTTTATGTGTTTGTACAAACAGGCCTCTTTCTGTGTCCTTTACTCCACCTCCGTTTCAGCACAGACACCTTTTCTTATGTTTGTGAGATCTGCTGTTATCACCGTGAAACAAACAAAAACATCTGCATTAGATGCAGGAGATAAATAAGTATAACCCATCCTGCGATGATTCAGGCGCTGCAGATGCTGCTTCAACTGTCCAACTATCTTGTCTCAACAACACTTATAAACAGAACAGAAGTTCGTCATTAGGAACAGCTTTTCTTTTCCGAAACTAACGAGTCAGATCATGGGCTGCTGATCCAGATTTTATGAGTCTGGTTGGATTTGTCTTTTTAGTTTAAAAATTCAAAAAAAGACGTTCTAATTTTTTGTTAAGCTCCTCATCAGATTCCTGTTTCAGATTTTAGTCTCATTGTTTGCCTCCAAGACTCATATTTACCAGGTTATAGATCAGTCAGGTTGACATTTAGTTTCCACTGTATTTATTCCCTCATGTTAGTTTTGTTTTTAGCTCTATCATGTAATCAGAAAAATGTCTGTAGTTGTTGTAAGATTGGATCTCAAGTTATAAGATAATCGCAGCCCCTCAAACCCATCAGGAGAGCAATGTTTAAGAAACTTTCCAGCAGTGTTTGACGGAGGTTAATCCCTGATCAAAGCGTCCCAAGGAGGATATGATCTCTGCATATAATTTGGCAGTTTGCACACAAAAAAATTAAGGGGAATGTGGGAACTTCTGCCAAGACGCGTCCAAACACTTGAGAACAAGCTTGTGGCAGCTCAGCTCACAGCCCCACTGATGCACTGCCTCCATCAAATATGGTGGATGTAACTGCAGCCTTCAGTGTTCTAATCACATGATCTCTTAATTTTGAATATATGAAGACCTTTGAAGCCAGGTCAAGCTCCCTACAGAACTCTTTCTTTTTGTGTGTGTGTGTACTTGTGCACAGGATTGCGGTGGCCCTGAGAGCTGACAGCGCTGCAGCTCAAGAAAACACATGCAAAGAGACAAAACACAAGCAAATTCAGAAAACATCTGCCTCGATTGGACAACACACGTGCAGAATTTAGACAACATGCTGCAAAGAACACAACATTATGGAAGTGTTTCCAGAGGACACTAAACAGTGATGCACACGTCTGGATACGCTTGTTGTTGAGGTGGATTTTGAGTCACAGCCCTGTTCAGGTTTTCTTTCTGTCAGTGGTGTTTGAAAATGAGGTAAAAGAAAGTGCTTTTGATTTATTTTAACATTGTTTAAGAGAACCTTAATAAGCTTGTGATTTTAAATCTGCGTCAACAACAAACGTGTCCGGACATGCGCATCACTTTTAAGTGTCCCTTGGAAACACTTCCATTGTGTTGTGGTCTATTTGCAGTATGTTTTTTCTAATGTGTTGTCAAATTGATGAAGATGTTTTCTTAATTTGCTTGTGTTTTGTCTTTTTGCATGTGTTTTCTTAAGTTGCAGAGCTGTGAGCTCTCAGGGCCACCGTACATGATGGCTGCCACACATTCCTTGCAACTAACTTGGGCAGTGTTGGGATACGTCAACACAGCAGTCGGGACAGCAACGACGGACTGTTTTAAAGACAAGCTGATAGACCCAGTCTGTAATTATCCTCATCTGCAAAACGTGTCATCACCACAACACAACAACAAACATGCCCGTCAAGACGGAGAGAATGAAGATAGAAACAAGTCCTGAGCTGTTGTGTCTGAGTATGGAGGAAAATGTTGGAAAATTTGAGAGGGAGGTGCTGATGGGCTTTTGTTTACATACAGCCTGAGCGCTCTTGAGGTATCTTCCAGGAGGAGGCATAGTGCAGGAACAGAGGGTTTAACAGTGAGTTCATTTTTAGGCCCTGTTTACATGACATCACACTCCGTTTTGCACGGGCGCATTGTTGCGAACTGGACAACAACAATAGTTAAATGGTGGACTTACCAGTTTGTGCTTGTGCTGCTGAATCTGCTGACTGCCTTTCAACAAAATGTGCATCTGATGCTCCACTTCTGCACTCAGATAAGACGCATTTAATATATACACCAGACAATCAGCCCGCCTCTTCTTCAGCGACAGACTACCAAAAGACTCTACAGATATATCGCCACCTACAGGCCTTGTATGTATACTACAGTGTTTTCAGTCCCTCAGCGTTTCTGTGTGAACACAAATTTTTTTCTCTGCGTTTTTTTACGGTTTCGAGTGAAACATTCTGAAGTGTTGTCATCTAAACGGGGCCTTAAACTCCACTTGTGGCGGTGACAGCCTCCCACACCGCTGCTTCTGTTTGCATTTAAACATTGATGCAGGCAAAAAAAATAGTATACACATAAACCAACAAGATGCCGGATAACTGAGGATTTCAATCTTTGACTTTTCAGAAGCGGTTTCTTTAAAAATAAAAAAATTCTCCCAGAATCCCAGTTCTTTTCATCTCTGCTGTTAGAAACATTCAAATTTTCTGCATTTCCCAGTTCTTGACAGGACTAACTGGTGGAGTATTTGCTGCATATTGTTTTCACTTCTCTCTGCTTTGTCTTTCAGCAACTTTTTATACTCACATGTGATGTCAGACTATTTTTGCTTCAGTTGGCCTTTTATACAAAGGTCTGTATGCGTAATGAAAAACAGACATGAGTTGGAATCCACCTCTGTGTGTTTCAATACCATGTCATGCAGTTGTTTTGAAATTATGTAACATCTACAATGAGGAGCCAGCATGACAGAGTCTTTATGAGGTGAGTGACATGCAGGAACAAAAGCTTCATGAAGCGTGTGGGTCTGGCAGAGAAACCGTCTGATTAGAGTCTAATCCCCTCTCCTCTTCTTCTCTTGTTTTTCTTGGCTTTTGCACTCTTAGAAAAGGTAAAACCCTGGGCCACTCTTCCTGTCTGACCACACAGAAAACTCTTTTGTTCCATCCTTTTTAAATGCAGAAATGTTCCCGTAAGCCCTCGGCTCATGTTGACTGAGCTCACATTTCGGTTTTGGTTTTTCTCCTGGTTTGCACTGCCCTTACTTTCAGGACACAGAGCACAGACAGAAAAAAAGCAGGAGGTCAGAGGTCACTCATTTTCATTCGTCAGACTAATTGGCCAGGTGTACCTGTAGGGTAAGGAAGCCCGCAGAGCTCTCTGAACAGGGAGCAGCCAGGACACACCCCTTCATCCTGTGCTGAGGCTGGGCGGAGTGTGTATGAGCACTTCAAAGGTCTAACGAAAGCAGGGACTCGAGCCAAGCTCGGCAGGAGGGCCATTACAGCCCAATAGGAGTCAGCTGTGACTTCAAAGACCGTAAAATGATGTGATATGAGGAGGGAGTGCTGCAGCCTCCTACACGCCTCTGCAGCCAATCAGGGGAGCAGAGCTGTAAAACAAACTCCTGACTGAGTTAAAGGGTGGAGGAGTTTTAAGAGGGTTGGCCTCGTGCTTTTTCACAGTTTTTTTTTTTGTTGTGTTTTCTTGAAGGCTTCATAATAAAAAGCGGCTCCTTTGTTATCACATCAAGGCCTGGTTTTACATTTATTCTGAGGTCTGAATGACTGATAAGTTCAAAAGTTCTGGCTGTGGCCCCAGGAACTGCAAAGACTGCATTGTGATCTTTCCCTTTTTGTTTATTATCATGAAAACAATACTCTACTGCTGATGAGGAATACACTTTTTTTTTTTTTTTACTGAACATCGTCCAACCAAAAAAAGGGAATAACTGGGAGAAAAAAAAGAACCTGATTCATCAGCGAACTTTCACATTATTAATATTTTGAATGTTCATATCTAGCTTTAGATACGACAACGATATATCTTTCAGCCCTAGTACCACAGATGCTGATATGTTAGATCAGAATTAACCATTAGATAAACCAACTTACACAAATAACAGAGATTTAAAAAGGAGGTAAACAAGCAACTCTTTTCTTCTGCAGGCTAAAAGTACATTTATTTCAATGAAGTCTGGTGATTTTGAAATTTGTATCAGTACACATTCTTCTGTCAGACCCTTCAAATAACAATTTGAGCCTGTCATTGGCTAAAACAGGACCTCTCACAGGACAGACCTGGATCAGGGATGATGCTGTGGAGCACTAATTTGTTGACCTGCTTCTTGTGTTGCTGCTACCAGCTGAATAAATATACTGGAGCGCCCTAAAAATCATAAAGAGTACATTGTTATGTATAATTGTGTGTCATCTGTATATTATGATAATTTATTTTGTCACCTGAGCAGATGGATGCATGGAGATGTTAAAGAGAAGAGGTTTTGGAAGAAAACGACAGAGAGGACATGCAACACACACAGACACACACACACACACACACACACACACACACACACACACACACACACACACACACACACACACACACACACACACACACACACACACATGTCATAAATACACTCATATACAGAGTGGATTCTTTGGTCACTCACTGATAGGAATGTGTGAGCAGCATGGGAATGCTGTGAGTAACTGAGGGTTCAATGCCTCGCTCATGGGCACCAAGGCAGTACCTAAGAAGTGAACTGGCTCCTTGACAAGCTTTGGTAACCCTCTAGTTCAATCCCTGTCCCTACATACTGAGATTCTGCTGCCCCCATTAGGTCAGTAATAATGAGAGGTGTCAAGGTGATAATTACAAACATCAGCTTCTTTTGTTTTGACTCATTGACAACAGACAGCTCTCTAAATGACACATTCACAGTAAAACTGAGTGTTTTTTTTTCTTATTCAAACTCAGCTAATGTTGGATTTGTTCCAGTGGAGAGGAGAGTTTAGTGGAGTGAATGAGTGGCCATTGAGCTGCTGATTTACTCCAGTGTTTACTGACATGAACTGACCTCCCACTCTGTGTGCAGACCTCATAATGAGGTGTCTGCAGGTCAGGAGGTAAGAGGCTGCTGAATGCAGACCCTGCCCCGCGCTGACCCCGCTGAGTGTGCATGTAAAGGAGAGCCTTGTGAAACGTTGGGAGCTCAATGTTCTCGTTCAGTGTTTGTCATGTGTCACTCTATCTTTTGATGACTCAGCGAGTGTGACACAGAGAGTGGACAAGAGGTCAGGCTGTGAGAGTGGACATGGTTTCAACACACGCAGGCAGAGAAGTAGTGGGTTTGGTCAGGGTGGAGCTGCTGACAGTCAACAAGTAGATTTCATCATTGTTTTCCACTGAAGATTACAAATGTGAATTAAGATTTAATTAAAATAAACTGTGAGTTACACAGGAAACTCCCTCCTGTCCTGCTTGAGCTGTAAAATATGACAAATGATTGATGGTATGATTGCACTGTGTCACTGACAGAAAGACTCATCCCACCCTTAATGTGAGCGGGCTGATCCAGACTGCTGGGCTTTAATTTTCTGAAAACAGTGTTTAGAATTAAAACAGTCCGCTTTGGTTTACACTGTGGGGTATGTGGGGACACTGTGCATTTTTCAGGCTTAATACTGTTCCACTGGTACCCCTGTAGTAGCACGACAAGATTTACAGTTAAAAAAAGAATGATTTATTTTTCTCACACCTTTATTTCAATCTCTGCAACACTTCATTTTAACTGCTGTTGTAACCAGATGAATCCATAATGAAAGTAATCGTTAGTTGCAGATGTAAATATTTGTGTAACTGTTTCCAACTCTTGGAATTAAAGTTAAATATAAAGATAGAGTTTATTTCACTGCAGAGTTAGCCTTTAGAGCCAAAGCTAGTTTTGTTCTATTTTCCCCATTGGACTCTGAGTATTTAAACATCTATTTTATGTAAAACAAGATATTCTTCTCCCTGTTCCTTTCTGTATGTGGGAAAAAGTGTGAATTTGGATTTTTTGTTAGTTTGTTTTTTTGTGTGGATGAGTTTTGACATGTACGGCACAAATAAATCAAATAAAATAAATCTATTTTCAGACATGCTTTTATTCCCAGTCTAAAATGAACACAAGACATTCAACTTTGTCTACACACATGTACAGCAGCTTTGAGAAACCTGTACCTCCCAAAGAATTTACGAAAAGTTTCCACTGAGCGACGTAAATCCAGCTGGTATCCAAACCAAAGAGATAAAGATTAAGAGAAAAAACATTATGTTCAAACTTCCTGTTCACAGTCTGCTGCAGCGTATATTGCACACAAAAACTTCATGAGAATGTTTTTTTCTGAAGCCTGCAGACAACTCTTCAGAAATCTGCATTTACCTTTTCTATATGTTTTTTTTTTCATGGAAATACACAGATTCTGACACATGCAGCTTTAAACATGTTGTGCATGTAAATACAGATCACCATTCTGTACTTATGTCACACACACACACTCGTCCTCTGCTCAGTGACAAACCAGTGTGACGTTCATGTCCCTTACAGTGTGTCATAACAACTTTGCTGCACAGTAACTGTTCAATAAAACACGCCACACATTCTTATGAACGGCTCATTTGCAGTTAAAATTTTATGAAGGAAATGTTTCCGAGCATGTCAGACATTTTAACCGGCACTTAACACGAACTTTACTAAAACTTCCAGGATCTGCTCCCTTCCTCTTTCCCTCTCTCTCTCTTTCCCTCTCTCTCTCTCTTTCTGGTATCGTGTCTGCCTGCTGTATGAAACATTCTGGAGGTTTCGAAATGGAAAGTATTTCAAAGCCACCGCAGCCCGCTGTGTAACTTTGTAGTTGGTAATGAGGAGCAGCTGAGAAAACAGGCCTCAGTACGATTACACCGCTCGTCCTCTGCATCTTCAGGAGGATTTCACCGTCCCCTGTGCAGCAGAATATTTCAGATATCATCCAAAATAATTCAGAGTCAGAGTTGTTTCAGCACCATGTGTGTATTTAGGAAAGAGATAAACACTGGAAATTTTATAGCTCTGTTGGGAATCCCTTCACATGAAGAAAGCTTTGAGGTTCAAGATGTGAGGGATTAGATTTTTCTCCTGCTGTTGAAATGTAAATTTGGGCTTGCTGTGCTCTGAGTATGAAGGGCCATGTGTTTCTATCTAAGTTTGTTTGGATTCAGATGCTGTGCTGAGGAGCTGAAGTTTATGGGAGGCCTGAGAGGCAAATAAGAAAAAATGAAAAGTTACCGTAATCCATTTTATCTTTATAATCTTAATACCTGTCTCCTGTGTTTGGATCAATGAATGAGAAACAAAACAGCTTTGTTTGAAAAATATTCTTTGATTCATCTGTTTTTTTATACCTCATGAAAGAGAAAGAAGAGGGTGTATCCAGGGTAAATGAAGACAGTTATTCATGTAACTTTCAGTGGATTTACAAGATATAAAAGAAGTTTGGCAGGTGAGAACAAAAGGTTTGTTGAGCAAAAGGGTTCAAGTGTGTTTTTTAAAAAAAGGTGCACATCTGTCCTCTGTGGCGCATCAGACAAGTCAGCCAGAGAGGACTCCACCCAGAGAACAAAAAGTCTTTACACTCTTCAGTCTCTGGACTTTTATACATTTTACACAAAAAAGAGGAAGTGTTTAAAATAAAGGTTGATCCTGATAACCTTTCTATGCCTCTATGCAACTCCCTTGATTAAAACAACAAAGAATTAATATATATATATATATATATATATATATATATATATATATATATATATATATATATATATATATATATATATATATATATATATATATATATATATATATGTGTGTGTGTGTGTGTATATATATGTGTGTGTATATATATATATATATATATATATATATATATATATATATATATATATATATATATATATATATATACATATATATATATATATATATATATATATATATATATATATATATATATATATATATATATTAGCTTGTTTTTTTTTCTGTGAAAACAAGAAAAAATTAAAGTTAAAAGATGGAAGAGTTTATGTTTTCTTTGATCAATCTTTAACTTCTCCATGCACTAAAATCCATTTTGGGTCATGAGAATGGTGTGAGATAACTTCCTGCCCGCACCTGAAGCAGCTCCCTCATGTTGAAAGTGTGTGGATGTTAAAAAAAAGAAAAAAAAAAAAAAAAAAAAAAAAAAAAACCTCACTGTAAGAAAATGGGAAAGCTCTGGGTTCTTTTTTAAAACATGCAAGAATGGTGCACTTCAGCCTCTAGTGGACAAAGTGAGAATTACAACAACAAACAGTGTGCTTAGTAAATGAATGTACATGACATTACTGAACTGATAAAGACCAACTTTTTTACTACCAGCTTCAAGTTTTCACAAATGAAAACAAACAGACTGCAATGTTTTCATAGAGAAGTTTATTTTTCACATAACAGATGAGGACAAGTATGGGTTTGAGAATAAAGCCAGCAAAAACACAGAGGAGCAATAATTACATTATAAAAATCACCAATCCTTTTTCCAGCATTTTTTATTTGTTTGTTTTGTTTTTGTTTTGTTTTCCGCTCAGGGCCCTCATAGGGCACGGAGCCAATCTCAGTGTTTATTGAGAGCTAATCTTTTGCATCTCTTATAATGGAAACTGATATCAGATGGGATTCTCCTTCTTCATCCTCATTTCCGCCCTCATCATACCTCCAGGCTCACAGACGTTTCTGCGGTTTCAGGCTCTGCTCCAGAAAATCTGAGTTTAAAGAAAAGTCTCCTGAAGCTCGGCTGGTTTCAGCAGCAGACGAGCTTTTTGTGTGTGTGGGCTTGTTTCTCTGCCAGCTCGTGCTGAAGCTGTGACCCAAAGCCAAGAAAACAGGCTGAGTTAGGAGTTCTGCAGATTTGCACACCTGCATTACTTTTTCTGCAGTGCTGATGTCATCCTCCCTCACTGTACAGGTAGAAAATTAATTGAGAGAAAGATTTATGAGCCTATAAATAGACTTGGCTGCTTTTCATCTCTCAGTAATGAAATGCTCGGTGTTGAGGGACACTCAAATCGCTTCAGGAAACAGAGCAGAGGTTTGATTACAGCGCAGCAGCATCAAGCTGTAACAAAGGCTCATTTACCCTCCTGCAGCCCCTCCTGGTTCCCAGCATTACATTCCTCTTAGAGGTCACAGGGCCCACCTGCTCCCCCACATCAAAGCTCCAGGTGGGGTGTGTTTGGAAAGGTGTGCTGGGATAGAAATGCAGTTTAAGAGACACAGAGAGGAAGAAGAGGTTTTTTTTTGCTCTTTGATTGCTTATTTAAGTTAAATCTAGTCTGTAATCTGGATTTGCAGGTGCAGATGATCACATTTACCAGAGGGGAGGGTTTTCTTGTCCAAGTAAAAGTCACGTTGACAAAGAAATGTTTTTTTTCTTTGGTGCAAAAACACAAGAATGATGACTTATTTCAGGAGACTTAACAAGTATATTTAAAAGTTTTTTAAATCAACAGCAGATTTTCTGTTCCTGGTTTTGTTTTTCATACCTTGTAATACGATATATCTGGACATTTCTGGATGAACATGGTTTACATCATATTTTAAGAAGCATTTTTTCGTGGAAATGAGCCAAATTCACTTGATTTGAATCAAGTCTTGGCAGTGTAGTCGGGGTCATGAGGGGTCAAAGCCAATCCCATCAGTCATCTGTCTCCAGTCTATCAGAGCTGACACAGGGGGGACAAACAACCTGTCACAGCACACCTGTGAGGGAATCGAGGGTTAGAGCAAACGTGTCTTTAGACTTGGGGAATCTGTTCATGCACAGGAAGAACATGCACACTCCATTCAGAGAGAGCCCTTCCTGACTATCAAACCCAAAACAGGCCTGCTGTGAGGCGAGAGCGTTAGCCACTGCACCACTGTGCAGCCACAAAAAAACAAACAAAATAAATGACTTCTACCAACCTTCGACCTCAACCCCAAATCTCAGACAAGACAGAAATAAAGAAGATTAAAAAAAAGAAAATTAACATGAATGAAATGATGGAAATCGTGCTTGAGTTCAGCAGGGTTTGGAAGACCAGTGTGACCGCGCCCTATAGAGTCAGTCTTCTCACCCCATCACTCTCTCTCTGTCTCCCTCTGTCATCATCATCATCATCTCAGAGTTCAGATCAGTGACTAGAGAGGTGAAGCTGTACCTTCATTGTTGAAATCTAATGAAACACTATAATAATGCACTATCCATGAAATTAATAATAGGAGCCTTTAAGTCTTTAAGGAAGCAAAAATATCAAATGCTTCTTGATGATGGGCTGTTACACATAATGATTCGCCTCCTCTCTCCTTTTAATACCAATGAATGCTGCTCTACTCCTGATTAAAAAGCCTCAATCTAAACAAAGGCACCAGCATTAGAAGATAAAACCTTTGCATGTCAGTATTTTTTTAACCAGTAATAACCAAAAAATATGATTTGAGTAAAGACAACCGCGGGTGACTTACTTCAACGTGCTGTAATCATCATTTCAGCAGCTCTGATCTTAAACAAAGTTGTTGCAGTTGTTGCACTCCTGCTTTCTTCCAGCAGATCCTCTCAGCAGGTCTGCAGCTTCAACCTTTCATTGTAAATAAATGTAAACAGCCTCCACCTGCTGCAGTGGGTCAGTGGCAGCGAGATCACCATCAGCTGGGAGGATGTGGGCTCAGAGCGGATTACCAGAGAGATGGTATTATTCTGTGCCGGCTGGCATCAGGACTCAGCTTTGTGTCAGATCTCAGAGGAGACTTTCTCTAGCAGAGGAGCAGCAGCAGCGTCGTACCGTTTGTTTTTTATATTTTATCTGCAGTGACCGCCAGAGAAATGTTACTCTAAATTCCTGAAAACAGGAAGGATGTGGATTCTTCTCTTTGCAACTTGACGTTCATCTGTTTGCATGTTATTCCTCTGCAGTCAGGTGAGCATTTCAGCTTAAGTACATTTGTGTTTGGGTTTATTGTTTTTGATACTTTCATGCAGCTCTTTTATGATGTAAAGCACCAAAACAGATTAGAAATACATCTCAAAATACTGCAGTCTATCCCAAAATGCATGACAGAAACAGTAATTGTTGAACACTGTTATATTGAAGTCACAGATTGAAGTATCTGCTCTCTCTCCTTTGCATCCTTTGGGCATTCCTCTGCAGCCGGCGTGCTCCTGCATTGTGAGTTAAAGGGTCAGTGTTGTTTCAGCAGTTCAGCTTAACACTGCTTCTCTCCTGTAGAAGCAGACCATAAACAGATTAGTGGTCAACCAAGCAGGAGCAATGGCTGGACCATCTGCACCCAGAGCTGGGTGGGAGAGGGGGACACGAGAGAGGAGGAGGAGGGGGAGCAGATGTTGCAATGGAGCTGTAGGTCAGTGTGACAGCAGAGCCGGCCGAGGACGCTGCTGTGAGGACATGAGGGACACAGGGCGACAGATTTATTTCATTTAACCTCAGAGAACAAACCACACAGAGCTGTCATGGCGTTAGGATGCTGCTTTGCACTCTCATCCTCAGGTACTGCATCATTTACTCCGACTTTAATTGAGCTTCACGTAACCTCACGTTTCTTTCCGCTCTGCATGCACAGCCTCTGATCTCAAACCACAAACATGTCTGCACTGTTTTTGGAGCGCTGTCACAAGATGTAACCGCTGAAGGTTCAGTAAATCTTGGCTTGCATGGAGGCATTTGCTGACTTGTCTTTCTTGGTTAGTTTGAAGTGTTTTGCAGAGTGTGAACAGAATTGTTTTGACATCCAGTTTTTTTCTGCATTTTCATTTGATCAGCTTTCATTTTTGTTCATACCCAGGACAAAAAATATCTGACTGTGTTCCTTCGACCTGAAAAGAAACTTCAGATTTTTGCATTTGGCAAACTTGTTTAAGCTGGCTGCAATCTAAGACCCGTTGGACGAATCTTCTGCCTCCTGTAAGATAAAATGCCAGGGGCCTTGAGGACAGTACAGTTTATTGTTTCAATGAACATCTCGCTCTTTTTCTCTGTGGGGTTTCTTTCTGTAATATCTGAGCCTGTCAGGAGAAAAGATGAGCACTTTTTAGCCCTTTTGCTCTTAAAAAGCTTCTTTGCTGATGCAATCTACAGGAACTTTTAAGTAACCTTTTCGTCAGTTATACAGTCAAACAGATCTTGAATCACATGGACGTCTCTTTAGTTTAACAGTCCTCCTCACATTGAGCAGACTGAGCTTGCTCCTCACCTTCGCTCTTCCTGTTCTGTGAACTTCAGAAATGTTTCCTCTTATCTAAGTGTGACCTAATGATGGACATCTGTGTTTTCCCAGGCTGCTGGCAAATTGTAGGTGTGTGAGCGTGGGTGTGAGGGGTTTGGCTCCTGTCTGGGCCAATGCAGAGTAAATTACAAGGCAGAGGCAGTCTGAGGAATCAGGCTCTCATTTCATCCCCCCTCTGCCTCTGGCCTGCAGGCCTGCTGGCAGAGCTGATCCCTGTTGGTGAGGTTATTGAGGGATGATCCCTCTGTTGATGAAGAGGAGGAGGAAGAGAGATTGATAGGCTTCTTCAGAGTTAGGGTCATACAATACAGTCTTTGATTCACATCATCTAAAAAGTACAGGGAAAATTATGCACTGTGAAGATTTACAGGAGGCAGTGCAGGGCTGCAGCCTACATGTCGACGTGCCAAATATTCAGGTGTTTGGATCCCTTTTCAACTTATGTTTTGTCAGTTAAATTATGCACTCTTGTTTTTATTGTTTTCGGGCATTAGGAATCTTCAGAATCAAAGAGACAAGGTGATCAAAACTCTAAATAAAGCAGTGCCACATTACAAATCAGCATATCTTGACAGTGGTAAGCAGAAAAAAGGTGCTGAGGAGGCTGCATGCTGAGCTGCCACTAGTCTGCCTCTCAGCACTCAGCTTCTTTAGAGTTAATTCTTTAACTTTGTCTCTTCAAAAAATGATAAAATAGATGAAAAGAAAACTAAATTTTGTTATAAAAACACAGTTTTAATAAATAGTTTCAGCTCAGAGTATCTCTCAGAATGTTTTGGAATCAGGGCTGCAAACTGAGCTGCTGTTTAGTTCTATTTTTAGGCAGTTGGCATGTTTTAATATGAAGTTTAGGATCCCTATTTTGTCTCTCCAAAAATAGATATCAATGAAATGAATTTATGAACAATAGATTTATGTAAAATTTTGGAAAAACACTATAAAAACACCAATTGGTTTCCGTAAAATTGGCTTTTCAAATCCAGGCTGCAGGCTGAGCTTCTGCTCTGTTGTAACTCTTGGCTTGTTTTAATTTGATTTTGAGGATTCCGTCTTTGTTTACTGTTAGAAATAGATCATTTATCTGGTTATAAAACCTTTTTAAGATAAACAAACTAGAAAAACAGCAGCTTTCTTTCAAATAACTGTCTCAGTTTTGATCTTTGGAAACGGAGGCTGCATGCTGAGCCGCCACTTCCTGGCTCTTATCTTATTTTTGTGTTCAGTTTAGTTGTTCCTCTTTGTTTGTCTTGAAAAAAAATGGACTTTATAAAAAAAATATTTTAAAAAGCAGAAAGAAGCAGATGTTATTTTTTTTCTTTTTCTTTTTTTATTAGGGCTGATAACTGAGCTGCAGCAAACTTTAGCTGAAGTTTAACTAAAATTCATCATCCACTCAAACAGTATTAACAAAAATTAAGCTGGCATTATTTTGACATGATTTAAATATTAGGTGTTTGGATATTTTAATGTCCAGCCAACAGAAACATGTGATTTTTCAGAAACAGTAGCTCTTACAGGAAAAAATAGGCTTGTGTTTGGTGATATAAGAATTTTGGGTGGCACTGACCTGAAAGAACGGAAACAGCAGCTAACTCTTTGTACTGAACAGCCAAATCCAATTCAGCTGACAGATTTCTGTGTCGGGTTCGGCCTTGGATGAATGTTACTTTGTAAAACTTCAGAAAAGAGAAGTTTTAGAGCACACAGGGGGAAAGTAGAGAGAAAAGCCTTGTTTTTCTTCTCACCTGAGGCCATGTGGTCAGTGTGCTGACGACCACTCGGCTCAGATGTGACAGAAAGAGAAAGCGGCTTTGAGGTCACTGAGATGACTGAAGGCTGATGTGTTTTCTTTGGCTTTATTTGAGGTAACAGCTGACCACAGATTGGACCTCTAACTACATGAAAACCTCTTTACAGGCCCCTCACGCTTTGTCGTACACGCTCATCCTCACTGAACCAAGAGTCACAGATTTCACTGAGCACTGTGAAAGGAAGTACTGATGTGTTTTTAAGCCGGGGCAGGACAAAAACAGGCCGAGGCAGTGCGGGCAGAATGTGTCCTAGTTGTTGTTATTGTTGTCAGATGGGTTTTCAGTTTGCTGGGTGTCACTGCAGGGCCAGCAGTTCAGCTCACAGCAGGGAGGGAGAGGCGGACAAACACTGACACAGGGCTCATATCTTACAGCGTACAACACAACATGGTTACTCAATTATCTGACCACAGATCACAGCAGACATCCTAATGTGCTTAGCTGCTCCACAGCTCAGATAGTGTGGGCTTGTGTTGCAAGGTTTACTGCTACACACATAAAAATGTGTCACAAATCAAAGGAAACACCCAAAGCCAACAGAAACTAGGGCTGGGTTAGATGGTTTGAGTCGATATGGCTAATTAAAGGAGCGGTGTAACTCTTTGAAAAACAGTAATAATCATCTTTTTGCTGATTAAATCAGAATATTGAAAGCACAACGTGATACGTTGTATGAATGAGGTTTTTCATCATCCTGTTGTTTTCGTATAGATGTTAAAAGAGGTTATTTCTGCAGCCTGCTGTTTTCTATCAATGACAAGAGAATACTGTAGAAATCAGCGCTGTTCCCTAGCTGTGAGGAAAGCTGTGTTGCTCCACCTATTCAGATCTCTCTGCTGAGCCCACCTCAGGCTGCTCCAGCTGAACACAGATGGAGCACAGAGTTTGTTTTCAGGTCATCAGGGTCACTTCAGAGGGCTTTCAGATCACTCTGGGGTGTTTTATGGAAAGCATCAACTTATCTCTGAGTGACGGATAAACTAACTGCCCCTCCTGAGGGGTTTCATGTGTGGCACCATGTTTGTCGAGCAGGCCCTGTCAGAGAAGTCACACAGCAGTTGAGCTGCAGGAAAAAACACGTTCAGTTTGATTTGCAGCAGGATGAGCTGCATGGTATCTTCCTGACCTTCAGTGGCTGTGATCTGAGGATGAATTGTGTCTCTTTTGAGTGAAACCAACTAAAGTTAACCTCTGTCTGGACGTGGAACAGCAGACGTGGAGCGTGCTCAGCCACAGCTGCTTTCTGGCAGACACATGTAAAGACCAGACAGTTTGTTTAAGAAAAGCTTTCAGGTCAAGGGCGTGTGGCAGACAGGTGAGGAGAGACAGATGTGTTTGTCTGGCGGAGAAATTCTCGGCAGTGTTAATCCTCTGGATGGATTTTCCTTCAGAAGTGTAACATGTTGTTTCACAGCAGGGCCTTACTGAGCCCTATTGTCTCGCTGTGCTGTGAACTTTATCACTTTGTTTATTTATTGCAGGAGCATTAAGACTGATCATTTCTATGATCTTTTGATTAAAAGTAGTTGCCATCCTGGAAGTGAACAGCTCCTTTTAAATCCAAACTTTCCCCTTCTCTAACTGAAGCATGTGTGCTGTGTAATGTGAGGAGATTTTAAGCTCTCCCTCTGTAACCTAAGGAGGTGTAAGGGGGGGGGGGGCAGTATTGGGATAAGTCCAGATCCTGGTCAATATTTAGAGGATGACAGTCACAGTCTCAGGTTACATCAGAATCTATTGTGTAGCTGCAGGTAATAGCTTCAGCAAACAGGCTATCACCCTGCTAACTCTGATTGTCCTGCGTCCCCGTCTCAGGCAGCAGCTTAAAGAATCAGACTCAGATCCCCCTCCTCTGCCCTCATGGCACCACGTTGTCTCTGAAATGGAAAGCTCATTAGTTACATTTGTCTGAGAGTGTGGATTTCACCTTTATGATCCTAACCAGCGTGTCACCACAAAAATGCCAGAGTGGAAATTTAAAGGTCTCCGTACCAGAGCTCTGCAGGCTGCCTCGCAGTTTTCCATGACATTTGGGGGAATGCACAGATCTCTCTGCAGGAAATCATATGACATGTCCTGCTCCTCCTTTATCTACATTTGTCAAAAAGTAGAAGGGGTGCAATTAAAGTTAAGCTCTGGATCTATAAATCAGTTGTTTAGTGTCTACCTCATACCTCATAACTATGAATTTACGACAGTGAAGGATCTAGAAGGAAGCAGGGAATTAAGCAGACATTCAGGAAACATTTGTCATTTGTACTTAATAACCTTTTAATCGACTATCAGAGTAGTTGGCTATTAATTTTCCTGCTATCAACTGATGGTTTCAGCTCTCAGGAGTACTTGAAGTAGTAATATGAGACGAGTCTGTGATTGTCTGGGCTGCTGTACAAAAGGAAAGTGATTTACTGAAATGGCAACAATGCTCGAGGAAAAAACATTTGTTTAAAAAGAAACTGTCAAAAGATGTTCTTGTGGTAAACAGTTGTCAATTACAGGTTGAGAGTATAAAAAATATTGAGATACTGTATCAGTCTTGATCTTTCCCGTCCTAACTCGTTGTCTGTCATGATCTGTTCCGGTCTTTCAGCGGTTTCTAACCTGGATGTGGAGAGTAAGCTGACAGCACATTACCAAGCTCCGTGGCACCAGCAGAGGAACGTTTTCCACCACTCCACCCGGCCAGTATGTGTGGACGAGCTCCACAGACAAGCCAGCCACAGCCTGTGGGCCCTGCACAGAGGTGAGACCTCAATTCCATCCCCACCAAAGTCTTGATCTGACTAAAACACAAAAGAACAGTTTGTTTTGTCTGTTTTATCCATCTTGTCAAAAAGTACTGTCATCTTCTGCTAAGGTTCAGAGTTGAAAGTCTCCTCTTTAGCTTCCCTGCTGCTTGTTGTGGTCCTCTAATCTAGAGTTGTCCTGCCCTCTACTGGACATGTTTTGTAATTGCAAGAAAACAATTAGATGACCAAACCTGAAAATGTGACCACAGGAATGGACACACTTCTGAAAAACACCCGAGCAATTTAATACAGTTGTGATCAATCATATATTTTTGATTATTGTTTTAATCAGAGATTCTGTGTTCTTCAGCTGTGGTTATTATCAATGTATTTGTTTTTGGGGTTGCTTTAACTTTGCACTAACAATAGATATTACAATTAATGGCCAAGTGTAAAATCCAACGTGCTACTAGCTGCTCTTGTTCACAAATGATCAAAACATTATATCACATGTCAACAAATGTATTGTCATCATAAAGTTTGTACAAAAATAATTTTCTTCAGGTTCACTGTCTGTTAAGCAAATCAGCTCCAAAGTTACTGTCTTTATAGGATAATTGGACACTGGGCTGCAGCAGTGTGACAATAAAATATATTGTACACAGAAAAGACTCGCGAAAGACCATCAGATATTAGCTTTAGATCATTTTTTGTAAATTAACCTCTTTCATTATTATATATGGAAATTATTAAACCTCTGCAGCTGTTATGGAGACGAAAAAAACCCCACAATTCTGTCAGTGTTTGGGCTTATTGGTGTGTGTATGTAAAGCGTTTGTGCAAAGGTCACACAGATGTCTTTGTAATGACACAGAGTCATTACAAGGTTTC
Organism: Labroides dimidiatus; assembly: GCA_030710495.1. NCBI lineage: Eukaryota > Metazoa > Chordata > Actinopteri > Labriformes > Labridae > Labroides > Labroides dimidiatus. The sequence continues at coordinate 25,581,088 of CM061146.1, forward strand.
TGTTGCAGTTCATGCACAGTTTGAGTCCAGTGTTAAATATGATTCTTGTTGCAGATCCTCAGAGGAGAAGATCTGGCAGCAGGGAGCGGAGAGTCACCATCTCGATCTCAGCGTTGCCCCCGATGCCCATGTACCCCTCTCCCAACATCACCCCGAGGCAAGAAAAGAGAAGCATCAATCTGTCAACGGTGAGGCTACAGACCTTATCCTCTGTTCATTTAGGCACGACTTTTAGACTCTTACAGACACTACAGTCAAAACATTTCGAGGATGAGGGGGATTTTGTTTTGTCATGATGACTACACAAATATTCAACTGTTGCGCTGATGATAAAGTTATAATAATATTATTAAGAACAACTTTAGTTTTATAAAAAAAAAAAAAACGTTAAAGGGCCCTGAGAGACATTGTTATCTTATTTTAAAATTATTTTGTTTGAAAATAAAATAAAGGTTAAAATTAAAGTTAAAACAAATATCTAGCTGATAAACGGATAGAAGATTTTGCCTTTCAAACATGTAGCTGCAACATTCGCGAAGCTCTGGGACCTCACTTCCGCATAGGGGTGTCACGAACGACTGATGTCATTTAACGGAAATATAAATTCCCGATTAACCGACTTGTCGAAGGTAAGAAATAACAGTCAGAATCACGTACTTTGTATTTATTAAGTGTTTTTATTTATAATCGCAGGCTCACAGAGTCCGTGAGTTAACGACTGTTTACCGTGTGTGGCTAATGTTAGCTGAGCTAACCTCACTAGCCTTTGATTCTCCCCTGCCACTTAACAGCCTTATGGCAGAGTTCAGGTGCCATGCACTTCAGGGGGATAATGTTAAATGTTTAGTTGTCTTCCTACAGGTCACAATTAATTTATAAAAAGAATTTAAACTAGATGTTAATTTCTATAACATTTTAAAACATAGTTTTGAATCAAATTACTTTTTTTATCCCACAAACAGACGGAGAGGCGCTGTAGAGATGTAACAACTTAGCTCAGTTACAAGAACACGTCATTCATATGGGAGTGTACAAGGTTTTAATGTTTCACAGACATGTATATATTTTGCTCGCTCAGGGAAAACTGCTGCACAAATCACTCATAAGTTTGAACATGTCCCTCCATACCATCGTGTATTGTCTTATTTGTTTGAGTTTCAGTTGAATACTCCCATATTCATTCCTTTTATTTGTTGTTTTCTCGTCCTGTTTTTTTTTTTTTTTTTTTTTTTTTTTTTTTGTGTCCTGTATTTTAGTTCGAATCCACCCGCTCCTCCTCCCCCACCGAATGTTGCCGCTTCTCTCCCTGGAGCAGAAAGGTAGTGGTCCCCTCCTCCTTCCTGACTCCTGTGTTCTCCTCCTTCCTAACACCTTACTTCACACCTCCCTACCTGTCTGTTTCCCTCTAATGATGAACCTCTTTTTAAATGCATGCCTCTTTTTAGCAGCTTGCAGTGGTCGCACTGGTCTGGATCAAGTTTTGGCTGAAACCGACGAAGCATTCCTGCATTTTGATCTTCAGACAGTTGTTGTAGTTCATGTGCAGGGTTGAGCCTTGAGCGTGCAGTATGTGAAGAATGTGTGTGTGAGAGAGAGCTTCAGTCACAGCCTCCCAGCAGCCAGGATTTCTCTAATGACAGGGCTGACTTTAAGAGCTTGCGTCTGTGATTACCCATGATCCCTCTGTGCTGTGGTTTCCCTGCTGCACCCATCCTGGAAAGAGCTGACAGCCTCATGTTTCTCTGTTTTCTTACCAAACAAATCTCCTCGATGCCCGTCGTGAGAAAGAAACAAGCCCGTGGATAAACACCCAACACTCCTCATGCCACTCCTTCTCCCTGTCCACTCGTCTCACTCATCTTTCCCCTCAGACACTTAAAGTGCCTCTCTCTCCCTAAAACAAATCAGCTGTAAGTGCTCCCCTTTGATTTCTCCTCCTCTAGTAGTTGGGAGAAGTTTCCAAGGAAACGGGTTTCTTTTGTGGCCGGGGTTTTGTCCGGGTCTCATTGGTCTGCTGGGAACAGAGAGGACAAAAGCTGTGGTTTTAAATGGGGGGTGGGTGGGAGGCTGTCGGGCTGTGGAGGTGGGAACCAGTTCAGCCTGAGAATCACTCCCAGTTTCATATGTATCCCTCTGAAGGAATCTCAAGGTAAGAGGCTAAATTCATTAATCATGGAGGTATAAGAAACAGGGGATCTGCTGTTTGGAGTCTGAGGAGGCCTGTGGAAAAAGGAGCAGGAGTTTTGAGGACTCAGAGGAGGACTGAGCTCTGATTGATACAGAAGCTGCCGTTCAGACGCAGGAATGCTGCCGTGAAGTATTTCCTCTCGTATATTTCCGGAGACTCGTTATTATGCAGGAGAGTCACTTTGAGTGCCACAGATACTCCAACGATGAGGGAAGAGTTTCCAAACCGGCGTGCAGCGACTCAAAATGACTGTTTACCAAGTTTGTCACATTTTTGTGCCGTGCTGACGCTGTTAAGTGAAGCAGGGTTTGTATTTATGTCGACATGTGCTGCTCAGTTTGTGCCAAACTTTTTATTGGTAGGACATTTTTGCAAGCTTGGAAACAGTCTTGGGTTCAGAAATAGGAACTTTTCATCCCGTCTGATGATGTTTCCTGCCTTTTAGTCCTTTAAGTCCTTTAAATCCTTCTCATTTTGCATGAAATTAACAGAATAGATTCTCCGAGTGTGCTCTCTTTCTCTGAAGCATGCTTTTTACTCTCATCACTTGGTGGATACTCAGTTCCTGGAAGTGGACGTGTATTGATTTGCCTCTTGCTCTGACAGTAAGCAGTCTTTGCTGCAGTTTAATAAGACTTTAATCTCCACATGAAGCCCTCAGCTATTCCCTAGATAAACACTTTACAATAAAATAATGTAATCCGACTTTAATCCCAGTCCCTCCTCTTCCTCCAGCTGAGTTTGTTCATTTCTAACTCTGACACACCGTATTTTCTCACCATCTTACCGTAACAGCCTAACCATGCAAATATCCATCTGTTGCAGGCTGCGCCCCCTGACCCCGACACTGACGGGGTGGCTCTAGGTCACCGGTCTAAGTTTCCCATCCTTAACATCCCCTCCACCCTGGACAAGCAGACTAACTGGTCTAAAGCTCTGCCGCTGCCCACCCCTGAGGAGAGAATGAAAAGCAGCTCACAAGTCATCAACTCATGTGTCATCCCCATTAATGTGACCGGTAAATTACAAACTTCATGTTTTATGTCTGAATCTGTTTGTCGTCACAGGACAGAAATGTCTCTAAAACTTCTTTTTAAGGAGATGTTATAACTCTGTCTCCTTTCAGCTTCTCTTGTTCTGAAAGGAAAATTTGACATCTCGGGATATCCAGTAATTTTTCTCTTGCTCACAGTTAGACACAAGGCTCAAAACTGCTCTTGTTTCTATGTTCACTTTATCACCACGGCTTGGGATGAAATTGGTCTAAATGAGATTAAAAGAAAGGGGGGAAAAAGGAACAGCTAACACAGCATGGTCCGAAAGACAACAAACAAGCAGTTAACTGTTAAAAACTAGGTGTAGGTGCAAAAACCTGCAGTTCCTTGATTGTCCACTCGAGGCAGGCTTTAAAAGCCAAGGAAATCGCCCATTTTGACATCATTAATTTCTGGCGACCCCGGAGACATTGATTTTTAAATTTGGAAATTAATCATGTTTATTAGAGTCTCTAGGTTTTAATCTTCTTCCTCCCCGCACATCATTTTTACCATTTTGATTGTAGCTGGCAATATGTCATGTCTCAGCCAGGAGGCAGGCGGGCCAAGAAATCTCTCTGTTTTGTTTTCTGTTTTTCCCACTGACTGCAAGTCTGTTTATACAGGTTGAAGTGAGGGAACTCATGTAGCAGTATCCGTACAGTCATATGATTAAGGCCATCAATCACAATGAGCCAGCTCAGATATTTATATATGCTGCGTTTTATTTGAACTAGATTTATATTCGAGACAATGAAAGTATAGAATACAGTTGTTTAAGATTGTTGGTGGTGTTTCAATTTTAAAAAGAATAATAATTAGTTTAAAAATATATATATTTTTATCAGTATTATGTGGGGTCACGACCCCAAGGTTGAAAAACACTTGTGTAACTGTTTTCCAATCATGTCCTATGACAAAGACCTTGTCACTTGAAGTGAGCATGTCCAAGATGGCGACCCCATCATAACCCCCTCTTCAGTAAAAAAATCGAGACAGTAAATCCTTGAGGAAATTTTTGCGCAAGTTTGATCTAAAATGAGTGTCTGGATTTGTGGAATATTCTGACAAAGTTGCGTTTTCTCTGCTTCAAAATCAGCCGTAGGTAATTAAACTGTTTTTCCTTTAATTGTAAGGAGGCTCTAGATGTCATTCTGTGAGTTATCATACTAAAACTAAATGTACTGATTGGTCGCTTTTTGGAGGCTGGCGTCCTCCACACTTTATTCTAAGCTCAGCTAAATTAAGCTCAGAGTTAAACAACATTTTAATATTTAGTACAAAGACTTGAGAAGTTGCTTCTCAAACTTGTTTTTCTGGACTTTCTGTGGCTAAAGTGATACGAAATGAGTCTCAGTCTGCACACACTGCTCTATTCATTAACACTACACAACTATTGTTTACTTTCCATAATAAAACTGCTATTTTTACAAGAAGTTTGGAAATCCTGCTGTTAATTATGAACCGTCATAATTATGAAAGGCTTTAATGCCCCCAAAGGGAATCACTTTCAATGTGCAAGTCATGCTTTGTGTAGCGTGAACTGTCTTTCTCATGCTTCAGCTCATTGCTTTGTGCATGTGATTTGGATGTGAGCCGCTGTGACACGAATGCTAATTACTTCTGTCCGAAGTGTTGAAAAGGCCGACATGATGTTATTTACTCCTGTCTGGCTCTAAAGAGGAGTTTAACGCCAACACCGGCTGAGTCACAGACAGTTTAGGGAGGGAAAATGTACATAGTAAGCACAGTGCAGGGATTGCTATGGTGCTGAAAGGCCTGACCTGCTATCACATGATAGTCATAACGTATGGAGGGGGAGGGGGGGCAGAAAACAAGCAGAAAACAACAAAACTGAGTCAGGGAGAAGAGTGTTTGGATAGTTTGTTAACACTTAAAATTACTGGCTGTTTTTCTTTTTTGCAGGTTTTGTTTTGGGGTCAAACTATGTTAACCCTTTTCTCTGCATTTCATAATCTGACAGTTTAGAGAATACATCAAGTATTAAATAACGCCACAGTTTTAATCCCAGTTTGTATAACCATCTGTCCTGTCCTGACTGCTGTTTTTTAAATATAGTGCAGCTGTGTGTGTGTGTGTGTGTGTTTGTGTGTTTGTGTAAGTGGTTTCTCTCTTATCGTATTAGACAGTGAGAGAGTTAAAGAAGAAATCTCTGCCGCTGCCTCTAAACAAAGATTCCTCACATGTCCCCTCTCTGTTTCAGGAATCGGCTTTGACAGAGAAGCTAGTGTGCGCTGCTCGCTCGTCCACTCACAGTCTGTGCTGCAAAGGAGAAGGAAGCTGAGGAGACGGAGGACGGTTGCTGGAGTTCCCAGACAGGTGCAGCAAGATTTAGGTATGTAGCCTCTTCATTAAAACCTCATGTCTTTTACATTTTGTAGTGTCTTGTCGCTGGTGCTGTAACGAGAAAGTGTCCAGTGAATCAGGTGTTAAAAACTTATCCAGACCACTGAACTGCAGAGGGAAAAATATGTCAGCGTGAAGAAGAAAGACATCACCAGTGAAAGGAGGCATATTTTTAGCGTCAGGTTTTGTTCTAAAGATATTTTAGGGGCATTTTAGGCTTTTATAACAAGAACGCAGTAGAAGATGAAAGGAAATGAGAGGAAAGAGCGATGAACACGCAGATGCAGACAAAAGTTCTGAGCTGGACTGCAGTGAAGAGTCCGGAATAAGGTCTTAAAAAAAAACAGAACAAAAGCATCTTTCAGAGATTTACACTAACAACTAATTAGTTAAGATGTCGGTCATTGTTTTATTATTTTGCACGTTTTTCAAGTGTTCCCGTTTTTCCTTTTTTTTATAAATCACATATATTATTATATGATAATAATAATTTATTATAATAAAATATAATAATATAAGTCAGAAAAAATAAAAAAGAAATATAGAAAATAAACTCAGCAAGAAATGTTTGTATTCACGGAGCATCTCTTGTTATACTGACAGAAATTCTTGTTCCCTTAGCAAAGAAATCAATGGAAGGATTTAAATGTGCAGGGTTTCTTTCTGAAATGCTCTCTCGTGCACTCTTACAACAACAGTTTGAGGCCTCTGTGTTTGCCTGTGTGGTTGATGATTGTTTTGATGCTGTCTGGGTTGAGAACTTGCAAAATCTCACTAAATTTTGTGGGTTTGCCAAAGTGTCCTCCCAGCTTTAAGGAAAACAACATCTGCACAGTCAAGTGTCCTCTCATTTTTTTCCATAGTCGTGTCAAATTTTGTTTTGTGTTCTCTCTCCTCTCAGACTCCGATGACTCTCCTGGTTCCAGAGAGCGCACAGTGATAGTCCATACCAGCCCTGACATCACTCCTTCCCGGGACGAGCTGTCCAACCACCTCAGCACCAGAGACTCCGGCTGTCAGACTGAAGACTTTCTGGTCTCAGGAGCACCATCTCGCAGGAGGATCAGGTCCCAGAGAGGACAGGGAGTCTCTCTGTCCCTGTCCCACTCTGCAGGAAACATCTCCTGTCTGCCTGACGGTGCTGACGCCATGTTCACCGCCTCTTTGGGTGCACGACTGCGCTCCCGGAGTCTGCCCCGAGACGGGAACCGGATGATAGACAACGGGCATCGGGACAGTGAGGATGAGGGGGAACTCTCCCCATTTGACGCTGAGGACTTCCTGCCAGGACGTGGAGAGCTGATTCTAAAAGACGAAGAGGAGAGCACAGACGACCAGGCTGTGATTGAACACACGCTGGCTCTGAAGTACAAGCAGCTGTCAGAGAGTCCAGAGCGAGGCTGGATGGAGAGGACCAGGTCCCAGCTGCCCAGGAAGACAGACATGGGCAGCTGTGAGATCTCGTCCAGCTCCGACACCTTCAGCAGTCCGGTCCACTCCGTCTCTGCAGCCGGGGTGATGCTGGGAAGCCAGATGGACCACAAAGACGACCACCAGTCCTCAAGTGGGAACTGGAGTGGAAGCAGCTCCACCTGCCCCTCACAGACCTCAGAAACCATCCCTCCTGCCGCCTCCCCTCCTCTGACAGGCTCCTCACACTGTGACTCTGAGCTCTCGCTAAACGCCGCCAACCACAACAATGAAGAGCACACCAGCTTCATGCTGGACCACTACCCAGGTCTGCGCACCCAGAGGACTGGCTCCTTCTCCTCTACAGCGATGGACATCTTAGAGGAAGCAGGAGGAAGCACGCCCATTGAAGGAGAGTGGAGTTACTCCCTTCCAGACCCCCAGCACCCACAGGACTTCAGCCCTGAGCCAAGCAGGGAGGCGGAGAGCAGCTTGGGCTGTCCGAGCTACACCAGCATGGCCACCTGTGAGAGCAGCTACTCCGACAAACCTCCATCAGAGAAATTAGACACGGTCTCACACTACTCTGTGGACACTGAAGGATACTACACATCCATGCACTTTGACTGTGGTCTGAAAGGCAGCAGGAGCTTCACTTACAACTATGCAGCCCCGGGCTCTGACTGCAGCCTGTCAGACATGACTCTGGGCAGACGCTGCCTCTCTTTACGGAAACCAAAGTCCAAACCGTGTCCGCCCAAGAGGAGCTCGTCCTTGAGAAAATTATGCAGTGAGGGAAACATCCCTGACAAAAAGGAACCAAAGATTTCATGTGGGCAGCAGCCGCCTCTGTCCTCCAAGGAGAGGAACCTGCAGCTGCTTCTGTCCGCCTCTCCGGGCCGTCTGGAAAACTCCTCACTCGTCAAGGAGCCTCTCGTGGTCTGGGGTGTCGAGGGCTCAGCTGATCTGCCAGACTTGGGCGTGTTTAGCTCCACAGATGCACATTCGTTTAAAGATGACGGAGTCGTACAGTCAGACTATGCAGACCTGTGGCTTCTGAATGATCTGAAATCCAACGATCCGTACAGATCTTTGTCTAACTCCAGCACAGCGACAGGTACTACAGTCATTGAGTGCATCAAGTCACAGGAGAGCTCTGAATCCCAGACTTCCCAGTCTGGCTCCAGAGCCACCACCCCTTCTCTTCCATCAGTGGAGGGAGACTTCAAGCTGACGTCTCCTGAGAAGCTGGCAGGCCTGGCCAGTCCATCCAGTGGATACTCCAGTCAGTCAGAAACCCCCACCTCCTCTTTCCCCTCCGCTTTCTTCCCTGGACCGCTCTCCCCATCCACTGGGAAGAGAAAGCCCAAAGTCCCAGAGAGGAAGTCCTCACTTTCCACGCTTTCACTGCAGTCAGCGTCCTCAAAGAGAGACCTGGAGCTGCCCATCATCCCACCCTCCCACCTCGACTTAAGTGCCCTTGCTAGTGACACTCACACAAAACCGCTTCAGATCCTTCACCAAAACAAACAAAGATCCTCGCTGGCAGAGAAACCCGTCGCACCACAGAGCTCTGAGGTTTTTAATGCTCATTCCATGTCCATCACCCCCTCCGTGCTGAGCTCCGTGCAGCTCCGATCGATCAGCAGGGAACATGAAGGAATACATGAGGATAAAAGCAGAGTGAAATGTCCTACAGTGAACTCAACAAACACACTCTCTTGTAGCAAATCCATCCAGCTCAGAAGCCCTCTGTTCAACCATCATCATCTCACAGCATCAGAGGGCTCATGTGAATCTGTGTTTACCTCGAACGAAGAGCTTGAAAATGGAGAAGCAGCATGTCAGGGCGAGATGAGAGTGGATAGCAAGGCATCTTTAGAAAGTCAGACAGCTTTCAGACTGCAGGCAGAGCCATCGGCAGACATCTCAGAGAGAACGAGCAGTCACGAAGGAGAAACATGCAGGGAGAGGGAGGAAATGCAAGTTAGCAGCTCTCAGACTGAGCAAAGAACCGAAGAAGAAGAAGAGTTGTGTGAGGTAGAGCCAGGTCCTGATCTCTCTGTGCAGCACAGTTCAACCAACAGTCTGGATAAAGTACCTGAGACTGAGAGCCAATCAGAGACGCTTCTGGAGAGCTCAGTCAGTGATGAAAGCAGCTCGGTGCTGGAGTTTGAGTCCTCAGGTGTTTCAGCAGAAAGCATCTCTCCAGACGAGAAGGAGGATTCCAGAGCAGAGTCAGAGGAGAACTGCAGGAAAGGTAAGGTATCAGACTTTTAGGATGTATTCACACCTGTGGCTCGTCTGCTTTGTTCTGATTCAGGGGCAAAAATGCTGCAACTGTTGCAGTTGTCGTACTTGGCTCGTTTTTGTTCACACGGCAAAAGTCTCTTGCGGTCCACAGTTGCAAACAAATACCATGTGTGATCAAATTTTTCTCTCATTGGTCAGAAATTAGGGCAGAACTCTGCTGTGTGCGATACAGAGAGCAGAGGAGGGTTGTGAACGCGCAAATGTTCTTCATGATAAAACAAGAATTTGTCATCGAAGAGCCTTTTTTTTTTTCCAAAAATCTGTCATGGAAACAAGGGGTCGTCTTATATCCAGGATGGTCTTATGTTAGGATCATTACGGTAATCATCGCTGTATCACCTTCTCTTCTTCTGCTGTTGTTGATTCTTCCACTCCTTCTTCTTCTATTGTTTTGATTGAAATGTTGGCAACCAATCGCATTAATGTCCCCCGATTTACTACAGTGTGAACCACAGTTATGAGTCAGGTGTGCCGGTTGCCGGTTACTGTAGAAGAATCTCCTACGTGCACAGCAGGAGGTATTCTGGGAAATAATTTTGAGAACAAGCAGGCAAGGGTGACTGCATTTCATATTATTCTGATCCCGCAGAATGAAACACAACATGCTAAATAAAAATATCTGAGGTAGAAGGAGAATCTTTCTTAAGATAATAGAAGCAACAACATCTGCCCAAGTGCATTTGTTTGCATGTAGCGTTGATGCCATGTTGTAAACATTACACTGTGGCTTCCATAGCGTGCGCCTGATCACAAAGCTCCTCGTCTGATAGAACAGACTTCATGCTGTGACGCATCGTAACAGGCAACTCAGGAAAACTTCAGAGGCTAACTTCCTGAAAACTTAGCTTGAGGCTTGAGAGGCTGCTGAGTGCTCGTCGTCCTCTCGCTCTGATCTGGTGTTTCTGGCAGTTTCTCTGCCTCCTGTAAACTCCTCCTCCTCCTCCTCCTGCTGCACTGCTGCTCCTGTACCAAAGCTCTTGTGCCAGCAGTGTAACCACAAACACTTCCCTGTAACTACCAGCTTCCACTCCAGGCACAAAGAAAACTCAGCTGAGCTAGTTAGCTCTCTGCGACAGATAAAGAGTGAGGAAAAACAGGAAACTTTACGGCCCTGAAAGTTCAGGCACTGCAGCCAGAAGACAATCTGAATATATTTTACTTTTAATCAAGTTCAACAAAGTAAAATAATTAAGTGATAAAGTTGTACAAAAGTGATTTTTACAGTTATCAGTGAGGCCTTTTTCCCAAGACAGACGCAGAAAAGTGTTTTCTCTCATGAAAATACACTCCATTGAAGCTTTATTTTTTTCTGTAAAAGTAAATCTTTTGAATGTTTGCAGGAAATAAAACCTGCAGAATATTCACTATTGACTGTTTTCTGTTCACAGACTCTTCACTCAGCGATACTTCAGCGTCCCCTCCAGGTGATGAGTCCAAACCAGAGGACGACAGCGTGTTTCTCTCGCCAACAAAGACCAGGACCACAGAGGATCTGTTCGCTATGATTCACAGGTAACACGGCTCAATAAAAGCTTCAGGAGACTGCTTCAGCTGTAGTGTTGAATCTTAACCGTTAAAAACACTGAAGTCACATGATTAAACAAATAAACTTGTGAATGAAGATCAGCAAACACTGCAAGAGAAAGTCAGACTCAGAATCTCTTTATTGCACCGTGAAGGGAAATTAGTGCTGCAGCAGAAACAAAAGACAGGTACACAATGACAATAACAATATAAGAATAAGACTCAATTAAAGTCTAAAAGTCAGAAATAATAAAAAACAACATGAGAAACACCATCAACATATAAACAATAATTTAAAATGTTGAGTCCAGAGCTAATTCCAAAATGGACACAAAACTTCCCAGTATTACAAAAAAAAGTGTGATGTGAGGATGTTAAAATAAGAAAGAATTGTAAGAAGAACATGAGCACCTCAGGGCTAATTGCCATCAACTAAATAAATCACACTGGGAATAAATGAGACCTGAAGTCTTTTAGTCCTCCTCAAAGGAGCTCTGAAACGATGGCCTTAGGGCAAAAGCTAGAAGTCGTTTTGAAGTGGATGATTAGGACTATCCAGGATAGCATTAGCTGTCCTCAAGACCAGTTTGACGTAGATAGATGTTACCCTGGCCGGCTGACTTCCTGAGATTTTTTCAAGCAGTTTTAACAAAACTGCTTAGACGATTCTTACTGGACCAGTTCAAATTTCCAAACCATGTAACAATACAAAAGGTTAAGACAGATTCAGTCAAACTTCTGTAAAAGAGTCATCATCTCAGAAGAAACATGGAAAGTTCTCAACAATCTTTGCTGAACCTTTTTGGAGGTAACATCAACATGATGTACACCAAGATATTTGTAGCTCTCAACCAGCTCAACATCAGCACCTTTAATAACAGCTGGTGGTGGAAAAGGGGTAGACTCTTGAAAATCAATGATCGTGCCTTTGGTTTTCAACACATTGAGCCTGAGAGAAGACTAATCCCACCAACCCAAAGTCACTGTTTTTGTTTCTTCAAAGTGGTCCGATGGCTTTGTAAAGAGTGCTCCATCAGCTCTGTGATTCAGCAGAAAGATTATCTTTGTAAAGGATTTTTCTGGATGAACTGCCAGGTTTCCGTCTAACCTGTATTTCTTCTGCTTCAGGTCCAAGAGGAAAGTGTTGGGCAGGAAGGATTCCACAGAGTTAGGAGTGAGGAGTCGCCTCTGTGCTGCATCCGGGACCACACCTCCGGGCAGCACTGTAAGCTCCCCGGTCTCCCTGGTGTCACCATCATCAGCTGTGACTCCACCTAGCTCACAGAGAACCACCGGCTCCATCTACAGGAACGCAAAGAAATCCAGCACCTCCAACGAGGAGTTCAAACTGCTGCTGCTCAAAAAGGGCAGCCGATCAGACTCGAGTTACCGCATGTCGGCTACAGAGATCCTCAAGAGCCCCATCACTCCTAAATCTCCTGCAGAGTCTCTTTCAGACTCCCCAAGACAGCCTGAAGACCTCGCCTCCCCTCTTCAGCAGCAGAATCCATCAGGACCAGATCAGATCTCCAGCCCGTACCCAAAAGCCAACGCTGACACCTTCTCCCCAAAACCTTTTTTGGTATCTGCAGCATCCAGGCAGGGTCGCTCCAGAATCCCCCCGCCCTCTAACAGCAGCCGCTACGGCATGAGAGGACGAGTTTTCTCTGCGCCAATGCAGGCGATCTCTGAGGGCGAGACCGAGAACTCAGACGGGAGTCCTCATGATGACCGCTCATCACAGGGCTCCACATAGGAAACATTCAGGATGGTGTGAAATAATTTTAGTTTACTGACGAATTAAATGGACCAGAATGATTTATAATATACATGAGATTTTAAATGTGGTTCGCAGATTATATAATTTAAAAAAAAAAACACGGATGGATGAAGTCATAGAAGTCATTTTTAACGAATGAATCTGTAAGAGTAAGAAAAGAGGCAGATATATAAAAAGAAAAAAAAAGGAGGAGGAAGTTTCGAGGTTTAGCGATGATTTATTAAACAAAATAAATAAATGATATTTTTAAGACATAAAGGAAAATAAAAAACTAACTCATATACACATGAAAAAAAGAATAATAACTTTTCTAGACATAAAATAAATAAATTTGAAATCAGTTAAATAGATCTAATAATATTACATTTGAAGTGAGTTTTTTTTTATTTCCTCATCCTGTTACAGATTTATTTGTAAACACTCTTGTGACTTCATCTGGTGTAATAGATGTGGTTTTCTTTTTTTACCCATTTTCAACTAGTTTTATAAACACGATATTTCACAGATATATTTATAAAATGAACACTTAGCAGTGGAAACAGGGAACACGTTTATTTGGTTTTGTCCTGAAGGAAAACACAAGTCGAAAAGACGGATTCACACAGATCATAACGCTCCAACTCCTCACTGCTTCTCCATCGCATTAACGTGAAATCTGAACTCACTGCTGCAGGATTCACCTTCAGATTTGCAAGAATGCTCACAGTTTAATGTTTTATTATCGAGTGAAAAGATAGAAAATCCAGCTGCTTGTATTCTGTGAATACCTATGCAATGAGACAACTTTTACGTTTCTATAAAGCAGATCATTCTGATAACTCCCATCAGAGCAGAGACTGTGTGAGACACAGCAGAGGAAACAAATGTGAAGCCTCAAAGCATCAATTTATAGAGATGATTGTATATTTTACTGGATCCTTTTTAAGAGCATGTTGTAAGTCATATCACAGAAAGATTATTAGTACACTCAAAAAAATTCACACGCAATAATGAGGAGGTGAAAAAACCTACCTGACAATCTAAGCAGACAAAGCGAGCAGGTTTTAATATGGGAGATGAAAAAGGTTACAAAAAGTGTGAGGTTGTGGAAACAGGGAGCTATAAAAGAAAAAGGAGGTCATTTTTGAAAAACATTATTGTTAGAGCCCGACTGATATGATGTCATCAGAAACCTGCATCTACCCACATCTTGGTCTGTGCATCAGTCTCAAAAATCGAACATCTGTCGGACTCTGGTAATAATGCTCATTTCTGGTTTGCTGACTTGGTGTGTTTATGAATTGTTGAAAAAGGCAAGAGGAAAGTGTTCAGTTGGATTAAATGCCTTATTTTTACAACTACACAAAAAAAAGAGACAACAGGTGAGGAAGCGGCCGCGGCAGAAGTTTTAATGTTTTTGTGAGATTGTTTTTACTCTGGGTTGTGTTTGAGGACGTAGGGTTTCATTTAGAGGCAGGTGATGAAAAGTAAAAGATCTGGATTTGTCTTTTTTTTTACTCCTCTTCAAAATAAATCCAAGCACAGGTTCATATTTTTTGTGTTACACAGTTTGAAATATATTTATTTTTATAAGTGCCACAGAACATCTCGTCTACACCCCCATACACTAACCTGAGTATGCAATGAATTCATGATATTATTATATACTTTATTCAGATACTAAATAATTAGATTATATTCATTAAAAGATGGCATCAGCAGTTATAAGCTACAGAGGCTTTTTATTATCCAATAATAATAATATTAGATTTTTTTTTTTTTATTGCAGTGATGCTCTCAACCTGTAGGAGTCTTTGCAGCCATATATCCCTGTAGGTGTTCTGTAAATATCCACTTAATTTTGGCCTTAATGAGACTTCGTACTAATGCATCGTCACACAACAGGGTACACATGGGTTAATAATGTCTGTGAGCCTCCATTCCAGCCCCGTTTTTTCTGACTGTTTCTGTTTCGTTGCACTGATTCAGTGATGTTTGTAAAGTTTCACAAGTCTCTTGCTGTACCTGGAGATATTTATATACATTTTCACACAGAGTTGCTTGACTTTCCTTGAATAATAGTCACACTCTGAGTATGCTGTACAAGTGAACTAGATGCTTCTGCCAAAGCCTGAAACACACACACACACATACACACACATACACACACATACACATACACATACACATTAGTGGCTGTTTTTCTTTCCCCGTTTACTTGACTGAAATGTTCCTGAAACATAAAACCAACACTAGAGAAGAATCAGTGTGGTACTAGATGTTTTTCATCCTCCTCTGTGTACTGTAGGCACCAACTTTGTATTTTTTTTGTACAAACATGTAAATATGATAACTTTGAGTTGTTTATGTAAAAACAAAAATGTTTTCAAAGTTTACATTAATTTCAAACCTTTGTATATTTTTGAGCTGTGGAACACTTTGTCTTGTATTTATTTTTTAGTAAGCATTGTGGAAATCCCATAGTAAATCCTATCAAAGCTAGCACAACGAGCTGCTTAGCAACTGTGTATAAGAAAGAAATAAATGTGACTGCTTTGGAAAATACTCTTTTGTTCAGATGTGGTATTCATTTGTCTAATTTTAAAGAACTTTTTTTTACTAGCTTCAATTTTTTCATTACAGGTAAATGACGATGTTCATTTTTCTGTTAAATTCACTGCCTGCCTTAAGCACACAGCTTTTGTTGCACTCTAGTATATTTGTATGCAGAAATCTGAGTAATAGGTTGAATGCCAAATAGTGTAAAAACAAGAAGAAGAAAAGGAAGTAATTTCAATCTGTTTAGTTTTACAGTGAGGGCTATCCAGTCACCTGAAAACTCAGCGTTAAAGAAGCAGCTCAGTTCAATATGAGTACCAGCACATCCCGCCAACCAATCATTGGCTAAAAGCTGAGGCACCATTTTCACCTGAAGTACTGAAGTTTTTGGCCCCTCATGTACATTTTTAATATTTTTAAAAAAGAAAGAAGAAAAAAAAAGGTACAAGATCTGATCATTGCAATCAAGTCAGCTCTTCCTTGGCATCGTGTGTTTTCTTAATCTGAATCTTGATCAACTGAACACCAGCTGTGTGAAATACTTGATAACCTGATAACTCACATCACATCAAAACAATTCACAATAGGGTGCTGTCAGGGTCTGCACCCTGGCCGGAAGCTACATCCACAAACCAAATTTTGATACCCAGACCCCCATACTGAACAAACAAACTGGCAAATAAAAAGATATATGAATCAAGGTGTTTTTTTTTCTAAATCCCACTCCTTCTACATTTAAACATTTAGCTATTTTTAAAAAAGACTTCAGTTTTGTCTTTTTAAGTAAGATTTTTAAAATGAGAATATAAAAAAGAAAATATCAGTGACATAGTTTAAATCAGTTATTAAAATAAAATCTTTGAGTCTGAACAGGGAAAGACATGGAAAATTCATGTTAATTTAAAAAAAAAAGAAATGACATTGTATGAGCATATCAACTCTCTTAGGATGAACACTAGATGGCGTCCTCAACTGAGTCCACAGCCAGATGGTTTCTGGGTAATTAAATGCAAATTGAGTATAGATCAAATTAGTCTTCTTTGTCCCATCTCTTTGCATATCTAGTGGACTCTAGGTGTAGCTGTGTTAACATGAGCACATGTAATTTCTGCATGTATGATGTCACGGTCATGGCTGTGCTCCAGCTCCACAGTCAGGGTGAACGCTGTCTGTAGCTCTGTTTCATGTCCATCGTGTTGGTGACAGACAAAACCGCCTTGTTCTCCGTGTGTGAAAGTCAAGTGAGCTAAAAGGTAAACAAAGCTGCGGACTGTTTGGCTCCCATCAAAGGCCACACTGACCGTGACCTCTGACCTCAGATCACACTGGAGTGGGTGGGTGGGGCAAAAATCAAGTGTTTTGTTCTCATGATCCGGGATGAATTATGAAGAGAGTAATGCACCACATGAAGAGAAAAGCTGCAAGATTAGCTCTACAAAATGAAAGAATGGATAATTATCCCACAAGCTTTGATGCTGGCAGACAACAGAGACTTCTTTTTATTGGTGTTTGTCTTCAGGGTTTGTGCCATTATTTGCCCTCTAAAGGCAGTACGGTAGACGTTTTACAAGTCTTTAAAGCAAATGTCAGCCAGTGGTGACTTTTATCAAAGTGAGAATATGAAGAGAAAGAAAGACACACAGTCTTCTCTCATCAGAGCTCATTCAGTGCTAATGAAAGGAACTGGTAAAAAAGTACAACTCAGGTAAACAAAGGGCAGGGTGGTGGGGTTTTTTTGTTTGTTTTTTTTTTTTTACGCTTACTGGAGGAAAGTTCTAATTGTTTTTGGAGAGAAGGAGAGTAAGACTTAGCCTAAGTAAACCTAAAAGTCTTTAATGAGGCATTTTGTGACACAACAGAAAAACAAACAGGAAAAACAGACAAAGACAAATACCCAGATAATCTGCTGCTTTCATGATTTCATTTGGTCCACATTTTTTCCCCTGACTCCTCCTGCTGCGATTTATTTAACAGAATTACCACCGTGGGCTCCGTTTGTCTGATCTCCAACCAGGGGGGAGTCACTGAAACTCCACCAAAAGTGGATGATATGCATCCTTATCAGTCAGTCAGTCAGTCAGTCAGCTTGCTTCTCCTCCATGATTTTCCCACGGGTCCCCACATTCTACCCCAGTTTGCTCCTGTGAGTGTTTTAGAAGAAGGGATTAATTACTTTTCTACTCATTTATTCTTCATCTGACATTTTCCTTTTCATGTCCATGCAGAAAAAGGCAATGTGAATGAGGCTAATTAGAGGTGATTGACTGAGCCTCATTGTATTGCAACCAAAGTGAGATTTATCATCAGACGTTCATAAAGAGAATGGCACTGGAGAACAATCTCTCGTCTTAATTGAGATCATTACTAATACAGCAGCAAAGCTTATGGGATGAACTAAACTGTACATTTACTCCTCTGTCCTCAGCTTGATAACATTTATACTACCCTGAACACTAAAAATCATGAAAAGGAATTTCAGATGGGTTATTTTCATTTCAGTCGTTAATATAATTACAGACGATGGTTGCTGTACGAATAAAGGTGTTTACGGGTAACTTTCAATAGCTCTGTATATGGCTTTTTATTAACTAGCAAGGAGCAAAAATGTACCAGGAACTATCCACCTTTTTCTTCAGAAGCCTATGGGTGTTGACTTCGGCCTGCGGTTATCGACTTCAGGTTGCCGCCGCCAGCAAGCTAGCTTAAAACAACTTGCGTCCACACTATGACTTCACCTCAAATTTTTGTTCATTTTGTCACTTTCTTGCTTTTAAAAGCCTGTTAATAGAGTGAGTATGACAGCTAGGCTAACATCATCAGCTTTGTGGTCTCCACATTTTGTTTACGTCACGTAAACAATATGTTCAACCAGGAGAGCAAAACCAGCAGTTGCGATGAACTATGGGTAGTCAAGAAAAAATGGATAACAATACCTCTTATAAGTGATATAATTTCAGTCTTCAGTAAGGACTGCCACCTAAACCAAGATGAAGGCTTGGGTGGTAGTCTCTCAAAATGAGTTCATTTACTCTGCGTCTGCAGAAAGCTGTAGTAAGCCTAGCTTGCGTGTCGTTTTTCTTTGTAGTCTCTCATTGACGGGGTTAAGCTGACCGTCAAAAATGTCCCTTTAATTCCATTTGTAAAACTATTTAACATTTTGTTTTGAAGTTTTGAAGCCCATTGTCGATGTGGGCCATATTGGAAATGTTGAACTCAGCTTAACTTTTTTAGATTTTGAGTTTGGATGACGTAAGGAGGCGAGTCTAGCCTCCTTACAGACAGATACAGGGTGCTTACCTGTCAGTCAAGTCAGCCATGCCTTTACACTAACAAAACTTGTAGGTTAAATAACTTTGAAAATAATGAATTATAAATTAATTTGTCCCCTACACAGCGTGTTTTTTGTACTCAGCTGTAAAATGCTGTAAAAATTTGCTTTTTGGCTTTGTGTTTATGTACTTTAAGATGTTTCTGCAGTCAGCCTGTTGTGGACGCTCAAGGAATTGCAGTTTTTTAACACCTCTGCATGGGCTCCATTTCTCACGTTAGGAGGTTGCTGTTTGGTTATGCTTTAGACAATGGAGCCCTCTAGTGGCAACAAAATCTAAAGGTCACTATCCAGCAGAGGATGGGCCCCTTTTTTTGGCCCACTCATGCTGCATTCTCTCTCTGTCCAACTGCAGGTTTAATCTGAGCTACATTTCCATATCTGAGTGATACTGACTGCAGATACAGAGGGGGGAGGGACTCTAACAGGGAAACACACCAGAGCCACCACCAGGCCACCAGGGTATATTGTGAGGCTCATTATAGTGCATTAAACAGCCTCCCTGCGGAACAATGAGAGGCCCCGGGGCCCTGAGGCAGAGCCCCAGGCTGGCCAGGACTGATACAGAGACCCAAGGGATCCTGCTCACCCGGGCCTGTCACCGCCAGACTTTCATCCCCAGCTGCCAAACTCATTCTCCTCCACCTCTGTCATCAGCCTCTCACCAGGAAATCACTGATGACTGCACTGTCTGATGTGGAAGGAAAAAAAGAATTATTTAAGAGGATTTCAAACATAAATCATGATTTTTTTTTTAAATTTCCTCTTGGTCATACCAGCTGAATTTAATATCTCTTATTCCTTCAGAGGATTTAAAACCTTAGCGTCATCACAAATCAAGGGTTTTTAAGTCATTTTATTCATTTTGCTGAGAATTTTGGAGGTCTATATGATCAGGATAGCTTTTGGTTACGAATTAAATACCATTTTATGAGCGGTTGAGGTCACACCCTTTTCTTTCCATCCAAACTGCAGTGCTTTCACAGTCCATATTGCACCTTATTTCAGGTCAGGCAGGTGCAATCTTCGGTGTAGTGAGCATCTCACTGGATAAAGTATTCCATCTTAAACCCAAAATAATATCACAAGGTTAATAATTGCTTTTATTTGATCTGTGTATATTGTATTAGAATTAGATTAGCATTAACCATCTTTGTTTTGGAAAGTTATTATCATTATTATAGTTCTATTTAAAAGAAAAAGGAGATGAAGAAAATAGACAATTTTTGTGTTTTTGTATAATGTTTCTAAGCTTCTTCTGTTGATGATAACACAACCATTAAAATTTAACATGCAACCTATGTTGGGGTCCTAATCCTCGGTTTGGAAACTAGGTACTTGTTACAACATAAATTAAATGCCTTTAATTAATTGAACATCTTATCATTAAACACTGCCTTGATTTAAAAGGCGATTGTTGACTGAAAATGCACTGGATTCTTGTTTATAGGAATTTCAGTTTTTATTAAGTAATTCTTAAAGCTTTTGATTGCCTATCACAGCCGTAAATTTGGGAATTGTCTGGGTTTATAAACATAATTTATTCATTTATTTATTTGTGCGACTGTGTACCCGTGTGGGGGGAGAAGGAGGGGGAGGGGAGGGGAGGGGAGGGAGGACCTGCTGACGGAGCTGCGTGCGCAGCTTCAGTCTGGAGTCGCTACGACGGACCGCAATGAGAGATAAATAGAAGCCTTATCTATTTATTTCAAAGCATTAACGCGTCTCTTTCATTGCTAACTGAGGGCAGGCAGTTGCCGAGGAAAGCTGTTTATGTGCTCGGCTGCTTTAAAGGTGAGTAAATGTTCGTGTTTGTGACTAAACTGGAATCTAAAAGGAGAATTACATTAAAGGGAAGGGGATGAAACAGGGTGAGTCAATGCTTTTTCTAATCTGTACGTGATTCACGCACTGAAATGTTCTTTTATTTTCATAGTGACCACGCGAATGACTCGGTGTTATCATGGTGGTGTCTCGGTTTTGGTTGTAAAGCGTTTTTGAAAGCTATTTTATATTTATTTAGAGATAATTTGCGCAGCTAGCTTGTTTCGCGGACTGACTGTCAGTGCGAGCTGCTTTTCTTAATAACGCCAGATAAACAGGAAGTTTAGAAATAACGCGGAGCCTTTTTGGCACGAGGACCCCTCTCTGTGCTGTGTATTCACGGTCTTTATGTCAGCGGAGCGTCACGCGCCACCGGCCCTGCACGTTACCGTGTGAGGTGTGGAGACGGGCGCATACGCCGCGGCGCACAGCCTCCCTGCTTTTCATGGCGAACCGTCGGCTTTGGGGGGACCAGACACACCAGGGAACGAGCTAATTGTCTGGGAGGACTGAACCGCTGCCTTTTGGGAAATAAAAATGTCCCCAGCTGAAAAAAAAGAAGGAATTTAACCCTCAGATGAACCCAGCAGGGTCACACAGGGCCGGGTACAGTGGACTGGGCTTTGGTTGAGCATTTTCATATCAGTGTGCTGTCACATGCGCAATGACGGAACAAGAATGAGAAAAAGATAATTTTAGCCCAACAGATACCCTACTCTCTTTTTTTTCTCTTTATGGTGGGCTTTTCCACAAAGCAGGATTGAAAGTAATTAATAGAGCCCGGATGTTGTGTTTTATCACCGACGACAGGAGTCAGGTACCAGTTCATCATTGATTTGTTGTCCATGAAGGGGAAACTTAAGCAGTAAGGCAAATAGAAACATTATTTATGATTTATGCTTTGATTTTACACCAGAGTGATCATGATAAAGGAGGAAAACTATCATAGTTCAATACTTTATCATCACTTCCAGGATCTGCTTTATGTGCTGCACAAAGTACTTTAAGATCCTCTACAGTGAAAACAACACAGTAACACTCAGCATTATTTCACAACTATGTGGTTTAACCCCTCAAGACCTAGATCATATGGGGGGCCCGACTTTCTTACCCAATGAAGCACTCAGCATCAAGTGGCACATATTCTATTATTCACACAACCTTACGTTTCAGTCTTCCTTATTTTAAGTCCCAGTTACACATTTTTGTATATATATATATATATATATATATATATATATATATATATATATATATATATATATAATTTTACTGCTGTTACAGGCCAATTCTTGACATTTATATTCATTGTCTTGCCCAAAGACCTCTTTGATTATGACTACAGTAAGAACTCATAATAATATCTGACCTGTGTTGTAAGCCTGGAGTATGAATATAATTAAATAAATATTCTCATCATGAAAACAGGATTTCACAAACAGGAGAAAACATTTACTGGTTACACAACAATGATTATCCAAACTGTGTGATGAGATTCGTGTTAAATTATTCATCACATTTGACTATTGCTGTGGGATTTGGGGGATTGTCAGCATAAAGGGAAAATCTGCAGCAATGTGGGAGCAGCCTGCGTGGGTCTAAAGACATGAAGCCCATGATGAGGCTCCATGTGTCTCACTAATGAGATGTAATTGGCTACTGGAGCGGAGGGGTGTTGGGGGGCGATGACCTTTCGATCATCAGCCATGCTCCATCCATCCTCTTTGTCTCCCTCCTGCTCTGAACTCTAAATCAAACCCATAACCAGGAATGATACCAGCAGAGAGGGAGAGTCGTGCTTGTGATGTTTTTGGACCACGGTGCAGTTTAATGCAATTGAAATTGAGGCGTTGTTGTTTTCTGTCTGCTGTTGACTTAGTACGGTGTGCATTCCACCAATGAGGGGAGGGCGAGGGAGGGGGAGAAAGAGGAAATGTGGAAATCATTACTGTAACGGGGACATGGAGGGATTTCATTTGGCTTTCTGTTTGGTCTCTTCTTGACTATTTACACAATTAACTGTTTCTGGCTGGTGAACACAAACCTCTAACAGATGACGGCATCACATATGTTACTCGCTGGTCTCATCAGAGAAGAAAACACATTCATTCATGTAATGCTGAGATTGTTAGTGTTGCATGTTTGTAACATTAGCTCACATTTAAAGAAAGCTGTATCACACTGAGGCTAACTGAAACAACACAACCTCAGACTGTGTCACTGAGTGCATACGGGAGAGTTTGACTCTGTCAACAAGCTCATTCAGGAAGACTTATGGAGCTGGTTTTGGAGATAATCTTGTGTGTAACTGTCAGGCCCAATATTCTGGATTTGTTCCAGTGTCCAGCTTTGCACCAGTCTGTTATCTGAACCAAGGGAGATGGTAGCACATTTCTTAACCACATGGACAACAGAGAGCTGTGTAGGTGTTTGTCTGCATGAGAGAGGAAAGACACATTTTCAATACTAGATCCTGATGGATTTCATGTCGACAAGGATGATATACTTATTGAACTAGTTGGATTTGATATGGATAAATCTAAAAACCAATACTGCTGCTGAAAGAAATGCAAAAACAGCTGGATAGTCTACATACAGAACATTGAAACATTAACTGGCATTTTTCCCGTTCTGCTTTTTAGATCCAGTCTGAAAAACATAGATTTGACACGAAACAGCTCACTGCAGAGCTTTTACTAGCTTTGTTTACCTTGTGCAATTCTTTGTGTCCGTGCCAATAATTTAGCTTACAGTAAAAACCTTGTTGGAATGAACACAGATGGAAACTGGTCTCATAACAGTCTGACGTTGTTTGCGGAAGCTCAGCTGGCAGCCCCTCTGAACATCCCATCCACAAATAAAGCGTCAGAGATACACTGACTGAAATGTAGTCCAATTTCTTAGGGCTATTGCAGCAATAGTGTGAAGTACTTATGCAGTGAACACTGAAGGAAGGGCTTAATGTATTATCAGAGGTCAATATTTGGCATTTGTCCAATTATCTGTATGAGTATTGTATTTATTTATAGAATTTAAAAAGGTAGCTGATTCAGCTCTCCTGCAGGTGTGACTTTTCCTCTGGGCCAGTTTTCACTCACCACTCTGCCCCAGCTCATGTTCTGCTCCTTTTTAGATTTAGAAACTCAGTTTTGTTGCTATGGTTCATACTGTTCTACAGGAATCAGTGATGAAGTAACCTGCTTTAATGATAGAACAGTATTCAATTTTGCAAATCCATCAACAGTGACCTGTCCGTCCATCTGTTTTTATGGGGAATGTAAGATCCACCTCCAATAAGATGGTCGAGCTAGTGGTGCTAACCAAGCACCAGAGGGAATACCTGCAGAGTAGCATCATGCTATTCACAGACATGGTTATCTGAGCTAACACCTGACACGAATGCCACTTAGAAGGGTTTCACTGGCTGTTAGCAAACAGGATACAGAAGAGCGAGACTGAACAAAGTGGTGGAGAAGGTCAGCTCAGTCCTGAACCCTGTGGATGTGGTAGCTGACCAAGCAGCAACCTCCGGTCTGAAATTATGAGACAATGCGCAAGTGCTAAAGTCTGCTGTTCTTCAAGTGTCCGCTTGAGGCTGGCTCTCGTACATACCATGCCAAAAAAGCTGTTTTCACAGCCAAAAGAAGCATGTTTACAGCCAAAGAATGCCTCCCGTCTGAATCACTGATTTCACTAACAGCAAGCGCTGTACAGGGGCTAAATTTTTCTAACTAGGCAGTTTCCTCAATATTAAGATCACCAGTTCATCCAATCAGAGGCACAGCTCAGGTCACGTGACTGCTGGGCGCCCTATGGCGCCTCACAGCCCGCCTCATTTCCAGCAGGCTGTTTTGCTTCAAAAAGCGGTTTCAGAAACAGACGGGTGACGTCGCGGAGACTACGTCCATTAATTATATATACTATGTGGCTGACAGGAGAGTTATGGCCAAGCTGTCGTCATCTATTTTCTGATGGACATTTTGGCACTATACACTTTCTTACTTTCTTGTTTTTCTTGTTTGCTGCTGTGAGTCCTGAATTTCCCTTCAGGGAGTACTAAAGCATATTCTGTTCTATTCTATTCCATTCTATTGATTCTGAGTCTGCAGAAGAACTGACATTTGAACTATGACACTGCTTTATTGTGGGTATCTACCTGTTTCTTCAGAAGCGGATGGGTATTGACTCATGCCTGCAGTTATCGACTTCTGCAAGCTAGCTCAAAACAACTCACGTGAAATCATTAATCGTTGACAGGGCTCAGTGTAAACTTTTTTCAAAACATCTGCACTATGACTCCACCTCTGATTTTTGTTCATTTTGTCGCTTTCTTGCTTTTAAAAGACAGTTATTAAAGCGAGTATGACAGCAAGGCTAGCATCATCAGCTCTGTATTTCCATGGTGACGTAAACAGAACAATCAACCGGACGAGCAAAACTGGCCATCGAGATGAACTATGGGTGGTCAGGAAAAAAGTGTATACCAACAGATTTTAAATACCTTACCTAAAATTGAATGGAACCTTAAAAAAACAAGAACTTGACATCTATCAAGCTCCTTTTGTCTTGTTGTTTTTGGGGCCCTCTGTAGAGAAACTTATTTCTTTGCAGATTTTTTTTTTTTTTGCTAAAGGTGTTTCCTGACCATGAGCAATTCATCTTTCTTTTTATGTCTTCCCTTCAGACTATATTTAATCTCTGGCTGTTAAATTTTATATTTAATAAGGCTGTTCCTGCAGTGGTGTGAAAATAAGAAAAATGCAGTTCCTAAAGCAACCACTTGAGGCTGGCTCCGAATTGAAGAAAGGAATCCTCATTAACACCCATAAATGTAAAATCACTTTTCATTTTTTTAATTTCATTCCCACTCCTCATACAGGACTGGATTTGTTTGTTTATTTATTTATTGACTGACTGACTTACTTACTCACTCACTCATTATTATTCATCTATTTTGAAGATGTCGAGACCAAGAGTTGTTCATGGATTCACATTATTAGAAGAACAGCTTAGCCGTGTAGCTGTTAGCCCGGGGCCCAGGGCTCTTCTCAGCTTTGCCTTTTTGTCTTTTTTAAGACTGTCCAATAGTTAAGTTGAGTCAGCTTACGCGATATGGTGACTGCCAGCACTAGGCCTCAAAACCCCTCAATGGAGACCAAATGGGTGATGTCACTGAGACTACGTCCATGTTTTATAGGGTTGACAGGTAAACTAAGGCCATTCCTTTATCTGATTATTTGGTCATATTAAATGAACTATAATCTAAAAGTCAAATATATTGTGAGATGCCTGAATTGTTTGTTTCAGGATCATATTTCAAGACATGAAAATCAAGCTGACCTTGTGGCAAATCGGCAGGAGTCTGAGGGTTCATTGACATTTGCGTGACTCCACTCTGTGACCTTCTCTCTCTCTGTGATAACACAAAGACAAAGCAGAGTCACACACTCAGATAGTGTGAGAGGGAAAGAAACAGAGATGAACACACTCTTTGTGTACTTTGGCTCCCTTCACTCTCTGCTGGTTAAACTTCCCTCTGCAGAGTTTGACATCTCGCTCACATGATTCATGTGATGAGGAGCAGTGAGCTGTGAAGTACACAGAACAACGTGTCACCCTGCAGCTGATTACTACTTAACATCGAGGTCATCTCTCAGGGCTCAGACTAATTCTTAACTGCACTATTTTTTATTCCTTTACATAATTCTGAAGCAGAAACATGGACATTGGTTTTCCTCAGACCAGCAGAGTGACAGGGAAGATTAAAATTGGGTTGGGTGGGTCTGACTCAAACATTAGAGACAATCAGGGAACTTGACCAACAAAGACTTCATTCATGCTAGCTGGCAAGGCTTTATGGAGTCATGGACCTCATGACTGTGTTATCAAGCAGGAAATGGCTTGCTTCAGACTTCCTTAAGTTTAAGTAAGACTGTAACATCAAACGGTGGAGAAAAAAAATGGATGCTTACTTCCGTTTCAAGCTTGAAATAGAACATAGGAACTCAGTTTGTTGGTTATGTTTATTTTTGGACAGGGGAATAAAAAGTAAGAGTAAAGCGGAAAGCACGAGAAAACACAGCTTGTAGTAAATGTGAATATTGCAGTGAATTGTTCCCAGGCCTTTGCATTGCCTCCTCTACAATTTGTCCATTTTAAGCAGCCTATATTCCCACACCCTGCAGGATGAGTCCTCTGTGACGAGAGGACTTGTCCTGCAGGATATTTATGGTTTATTTTTAATGGGACTCAGTATATGTAAACAAAGTGAAAGCAGCTATGCAGTGCAAATGTCATTATGTTCAGAGAGAAACCCTCCCAGTTTTTCCATGCTAGTAGCAAGTAGCTGTTTTGTAATTCTGAATTAGCATTTGGCTCTTTCTTTATTACATACATTCATTTTCCTTTAAAACCTCTGTTTAGATTATGTTCACCCATCAGTTTTGTTCAAGTGGAAAAGCCTGTAAGGAGAAAGGAAAGTGAGCCTGATGAAAACATGATGGCTTTAAATAGAATCAGTGTTTTGTTGTCTTTATGAATCAGTTTTAATAATCAAGAAGGAGACTTAGACGATCTAGTTGCTTCTCTGTCCTGGATAAATGATCTGCCACAACATGGGGTCATGAGCGGGGACCAAAAATTATAATGATACTCTTTGATAAATTAATAAATCACCTGAGAGAGAGCCTTTTTTATCATCTGCTTTTAAAGCATCAGCGTTATTTCCTCCAGGAAGTACATTGGCCACCTGCTGGCCACCAGAAAGACTGCAGTTTAAGCCATTAACTCATATGTGAAACTTTTGAAACAAGGCAACTGTGATTAAAGTCCCTTTGAGGACTTTATATCTTATCTTGAAAAAGTCTCACGTCTATATATTTGCCTGTTTATAATCCACAATTTAAAATGAAATCATCAGCATAAAAACAGATTATTTTGTTAATGCTATCTCTTAGTATCTGTGGTTAGGTTCGACTTTCTGGTGAGATCACAACTCCATTTACAGAAGGTAGACTGAGAGTCACTATAATGTCACTATGGCAGCTGGCAAAGTTTAACAGTGAGAAGTTATATCCTTTTTCCTGAAGAAAATGATTTCTTGGATTAATTTTGTTGTGATGGTGGATACAGGAGCTGGACTGTCAAAAAGACAAAGGACAGAAGAGCAGAAAAAAGCTGAACAGGAGAGAGATAGAGCACGGGCTAAAACACGGGTTAAACTGTTTGTGATATTGTTCATTCCAATATCCCCAATCACATTACTAATAGATCTACATACGCATCCATATATATGTTTTTACTACAGTAAGAGCAACAACTCGTACAGTTAGAGCACCCTCTGTTATCTCACCTGCTGTCGTAAGGGTCGAGCGGAGTGACGCGCAGCGTGAGTGGTCGAGTGACTGAGAGAGAGGGGGCAGTGAATGTGAGCGGAGCATAGCAGGGATTTTGACTATATGACAGTTTGCTTATAGTTAATATCACATAAGGTGTTACAGGTAGCAGCGTCCAGATCTGTGTGTTTGGCTT
Source organism: Labroides dimidiatus (assembly GCA_030710495.1). NCBI lineage: Eukaryota > Metazoa > Chordata > Actinopteri > Labriformes > Labridae > Labroides > Labroides dimidiatus. Next base: position 25,608,924 of record CM061146.1, read on the forward strand.
TGTCTTCAGTCAGAATGAGCTCTTTGTTGTTGTTTTTTTTGTTTTTTTGTTGTTTTTTTTTTTGAGGTGTAAGTTTGGATCTTCTGAACGCCCATTTTATTGTTTATTTCACATCTTCTTTTCCATGAGGCAGAGAGAGACAGAGGCAATTAGGTGAGAGTCTGTTATCATCATTTCAGGGAGAATTCAGATGAACAGAGTGAAGCAGAAAACTTAAAAACTTAAAAAAAAAATGGAAATATATAACACAATATTGCTATATATATCGCAGGAAACAAATATATTACAATGTCATTTTTTCTCAATATCGTGCAGCCCTAGTTGGAGTTGGAAGATGAGCTCTGGTAGGACATAACCAGGATTCACTAATGTTACATGTCACAGACACGTCTCAGAGCACCAGGCTGTGAGAAACACTAAACAGTCAGTCCACTCACTAAACTACACTAAACTACAAACTGAGTTTACAAAGTTTGATTGTTGGCACGTTTCAAACAATAGCTCTACGTGACTACAAATCAACACATCACCTCGTCACTTTGCATCCTGAGAAAGGTTGACTTGAGCAAAGAAAAGTAGTGTAAAAAAGATCTGCTCTCCATTCATTTGCTTCAAAACAAACACACACTGTTAAGAGTCACGTCTTTACCACAGTGGGTGATAGTGCTCATGGGAGACGAAGTCTTTAAGAAAAAAAGGAAACAAACATGGAAGCTATAAATGCAAAAGCCAATATTGGGTTCTTATTGGGTGTGTAATAGCCTGTTTTATTATTCCCAAGGTGCACACACACACACACACACACACACACACACACACACACATACGGTTTCCAGACCTTTCCTTGTGTGTGAAACAGCGGGAAAGTTATCAGGCGACTGTCTGGCCTCGGAATCCTCCGTGTAATCCACCAGAGCTGCATTACAATGTGTCATCTATGCTACAGAACAATATAAAGCCAGCCTGGGGGCATACAGCGGTCCTCCTCTCTGCACACTGAGGCAACCAGACACCACATGAAGGCCTTTCAAGGAAAGAAGTGTCACGCTTATTGAAGAAAATTGGAACTGCATGTGTTCACTGAAGTGTTTTACTTGAGAGTTCATCCTAAGTTTGTTGTGCGTTCAGGTCGTCTTGAGGTTTCCTCTTCTCAAGACCCGACCACATCATCCCTGCTGCTCCCATCGGCATGAATAATTGACCGCACTGGCTTTGGACACATTGTGTCTCCGGGCACCCACAGGATGTTTTATCCCTTCAGATGGATGAAGGTTGACAGGCTGAGCAGGCAGGACATGTGTCGTGTGGAGGTGTCAAGTAGTGAGGAGGAAACCCAACACAGCTAGACTACAAAAAAAAAAAAACAGCTTCATGACCAGCAGAATGAAAACTGATCAGAGATGACAAACAAGCAGGCTCAATTATTCCAGTTTGACCTTTTTTATGTAAATGTGAGCTCAGGGGGTCGTTGGTTGTGCAAATGAAAAGCCTCCGTCCCTTCAGCTGCATGTGGCTTATTACCTCGGGCTTAACTCCATCAGCCGGAGACCTAAACCCAGAGAGACGAGTGGAGGAGGGGAGGAACAGAGAGAGGTGCACAAATGAAGATTAAAAATAGTTTGCAATACTAGTGGAAAATGTAAAAAGAGAAGAGAAAAGCATTTCTCCTTTCTAGAGTTTAGGGATGGAGATTAACACCAGCTTATGCTCTTCAAATCGCATTTCTTAGAGAACAAATTCCAGTCACTTTTGTCTCTGTTCAGTTTGACTTCATGTGTGTTTTTTTTTTCTTGCTCCAGCTCGTCATTGAAGGTTGTTGTTTTTGTGTTTCAGGGCTCTCTGGAAGAATAATGGATGAGGACTGTCTCTAACCCTTGATGAAGATTGGGATTGACTCTTCAAACTGAAAGATGGAGGGCAGTGATGATGTTTCTGTTTCTACCACACAGTCTCAGACTGAGGCGTGCAGCGTTGAGAATGAGGGAGGAAGAGGAGGAGAGATCTCCAGTAAAGCTGAAGAAGCTGTTGATGGTGGCAGCAGTAATGCTAAAGGAGGACATTCTAACCTGGTGGATCCTCCTGCACCCACAGTGGTGAGCCCCAGCGCTGAATCTCCAGGAGGCGTAGCACTTAAAGTGGCCACAACCGTGCTGCACCCGGTGTGCCTGGGAGAGAGTCCGCTGATGCTGCCCATTCATCTGCAGATGGCCGGAGCTGCTGCACCTCAGCTTGGCCAAATGGGGGCAGCACCGTACCTGATCACCAGCCAGAGCCCGGTCTCACTCCCCCTGGTCTTAGACCAGCAGGTCCTCCAGCACATGAATCCCACTGTGCTCCCTCAGAACGCCAACTGCCCTCAGATCCAAAACAACGTCCTGTGTCAGAACCCTTTGGCGTTTGGTTTACCTCCACCTGTGGATCAGAAAGCAGCAGCACAAACACAAGAAGCCAACTTGCTCTCGCTCCTGCAGAATCCAGCTTTTGCAGCCATCTTGCAGGATCTTTTCCCCTCTCAGGCAGGCGGGTCACCCACATGTCAATCTCCAGGCTCTCCTTTCTTCCCCCTTCCTCCCCTCACACCTCCTTACACCTCCCCTCTGGCCCCATTAGTCCCCCCTGCCACACTACTGGTCCCCTATCCTGTCATCATCCCTCTGCCAGTGCCTCTGCCAGTCCCTCTTCCTATCCCTGTTCCCATCCCTCAGACAGAGGACTCAAAGGGGAACATGCCAAAACCAGTTTGCACTGTGAGTAAAAGCACTCAGACGCCTCCAAAAGATCCTACCTCTCCTGTTTTGTCTGCAATCAGATCGATACCCTCATTCCAGCCACAAAATGTGTCTCCTCCCTCACTTCCTGCTGATGACGGGCAGGCTCTGGACCTTTCTCTGAGGGCATGTCCCGTTGAACTTAAACAGGAGTCCCCCAGTCCACAACAGGACAGCGTGCTGGATCTGTCAGTGCCTGGCGTAAAGAAGAAATGTGACAGAGCGGTAGCTTTCCATCCCAGTCAGGAAACAAGCGGTACCTCTCTGTCTTTGGGAGTTCAATGCTCTCAAAGTTTAGATTCCAAACTTCTGGGCAGTCTGGCTTCACTGCAGTTCAGCCGACAACACAAATGGGTCGTGGACAGCAGTCCAGGTGGATCAGGTTCTCAGGAGGCTTCTATAAGTGGGGCAGGAAACCTTGAGATACTCAGCACCTCACAGACAGCCAAAGTCATTGTCTCGGTGAAGGACGCCATTCCTGCCATCCTCTGCGGGAAAATTAAAAGCCTCTCAGGAGTCTCTACCAAGAACTTCTCCATCAAACGGGACGGCAGCCAGGGGGCGTCCTTGCAGCAGATTTATGCTGTGCCATCGTCGTCTCAAGCGGAGCAGCACGATCCCAACAACCCGCTGAAAAAGGTCCCTAAAAACAGGGCCATCAAACTGAAGAAGGTCAGCTCACAGGAGATCCACTTTCTGCCTGTGAAGAAGCAGAGACTCGCAGCACTGCTTCCCAGGAAGTGAACGTGCCCGGTGGTGGGGGATTAATTGTTGGAGCGCTCACTGGTCTCCCCTCCAGAGCGAGTAATATAAAACATATGCAGAGTGACAGTCTGTAATTACAGTCATACATGTCCAGTCCGAGCTGAGTCTTGATCCAAATGTTGCAGAAACTGAGCTCATGAATGTCTGACAGTTGTTACACAAAGACTTTCTGTAAGTTATCGAGTCATTTTGTACTGCCCCACTCCAAAGTGTTGTATTAAACCAGAGATGTTTCTCTCGATGGCAGCTTAATGGCCTCTCCATGGGGCTCAATGAATCACAGAACATGCAAAGACACATGGGTTCACTTTTTTCATTTCTGGCACCAGTTTGTTTCCCAAAGTACGTCTGATTTAAGTGCACTGAGGACCTAAAAAAGATTTTTGATTTACTGGCTGTTCAGATCGGAGCAGTTTGTGCTGGAAGGACATGACTGAGGCTGTTGAAACATGTCCCATCCTCTGCAGCAGCGCACTGGAACTGGTCAATCTCCTCTGATTGGTGGGAGCTTAGCATGACAGGCTTATAATGATTTAGCAGAGCTGGAGCCACACTTTCATTAAAGTGAATGTTGGAAAAAATGTCAGCCAGGACAGAAAACATCTTATACGATTGAAGCAGCAGCAGCTGAAAAACAAATGTCTTTTCATTTCAAACTGAACTTTCTTTAAGCTCGTCCTAATGTAAGGAAAGTACTGATAGAAGAAATTTTGACAGCTGAATTATTTGTTTTTAATTATTAAGAAACAGTTGACTGTAGGTGTATAAAACAACCTGACCCCCAACTGTTTCCACTTAAGGCTGCGTTTGGTATTTTATAAATATGTCTTATTCTAACACACTTTTAGTGACACGTGACTGAAAAGAAGAAGAAGTTTGTGACTGTTGAAGAAGATCTCCAGCCAGCTGTGAAAACAAGCTGTCGTGACTGCAACATCATCCTGTTTGGAGCAAATCTGACAAATCAGATCTGTGCTAAATTTACACATTTGCAGGGTTTAGATTGCTATTAAGTGTCAAACAGCATCAAAGAAAGAATCTCCTGCATTTCTGAGGATGGAGATGATTTTTTAGAAAAAATAATAAAGGCCCCATATTCTATTGTAAACAAAAGGTGCTTTTCAACCTGAAGGTCCAGGAACTTTTAGTTCTTAGTAAAACATTCCCAGGAACTACATTGTTTCTGTGACCACTTGTTTATCCGTGTTTCCTGGTTAGATTATACAAATCAGTCTAGTGACCTATAGAGAAAGAAAGAGAGAGAGAGAGAGAGAGAGAGAGAGAGAGAGAGAGAGAGAGAGAGAGAGAGAGAGAGAGAGAGAAGAAGACGACCAGTAGAGGACACTAAGACAGTGCCAAGGCCATTCAGCAAAAATGACACCATAGAAGTAGAAAACTGTCTGGCCTTGTTATGTGCAGCACAGCAGTTAGCCTGTTAGCATGGGGGATATTCATTTTTTCACTGCTCTGCCTTCTAAAGCATGAAGAGGGCAGAGATTGACCCATGTTTCTGCTTCAGGATGAGCCAGGTAATTGGCTAGAGGCATCCTTCTGGTTATGGTTTTAGTTCATCATTAAATTCTTATCTGATAAGAACGTTATGACACAGTTGAAGGTCTCCAGTTTACAGGGACACTTTTTAAACTGTAACACCAGGAGCTGACAGGGACACGGTCACACATTTGGACATACTTCTTCAAAAAGTCTCTAGTTCCTGGGGAAGGTTCCTTGGGTTGAAAAGCACCTCTAACTTTAGAGCACAGTGATTGCAGCTCCATCTCTGCCTTACACTGTTGATTTTGTATTATGCCAGTTTAGCATTTAAACAGTAAACAACAACAAAACAAAAACAAAGGAAGTGGTCAAGACATTGGCAATTTCAGAAGTTTTCTGTTTCAATGGAATCTAGTGGATTCAGTGAGAGTAATTTAAACCTTTTGTACGGTAGATGGCTAAAAAAAAGTAAGATAAATAACATTTTAATGATTTAGGATCCTTTCAATGATCTTTTTAGGAATTTTTAAGCAACAATCAGAGTGCTATACTTTTGGTAAACCCAAAATGTTGTCAAAATGAGGTCCAAAATAATGTAATTACTCTCTGTTGAGGAATGAGATCAAATCAAGTGAAATATAAATATTTAATTCACATGAAGTCATTACAGAATGTAAAGAGGAGATGAAGATGAAGGAACGTAGAGATTAAAGAGGAATTTTGTGTGTTTTAATGTGTCATTAGTCTGTTAATAGAGCCAGTATCAATGAGTCTCAGCCCCTTCTTTACATCTGTGTGAAACATGAACTCAAAGTAATTTGTCATCATTTTGGACATTTCTCTGTCCCATGATTAGATCAGAGCTGTGAATGTGAGTATTGTTGTCGTTGTGTGTTTATTTATCCTGTCGAGTGCACTTTGTCATAGTTTAGTTTGAAGCGTTACAGGGTGTGGCTTCATATTCTGCTCAAACTGCCCCCCCCCCCATTTGTGATCTGAGCATTTATGAAATCTGTGAATTAAAGGCCAAGAACTAAAAGGAGGGAAGAGCTAAACTCATAAACACTAAATAATGAACTGATCTCTTTGCTTGTACAGGACTCTACATTAATTTATTCCTTGTGAAACTTTATTTAAACAGTCTGTAAAGTCACCTGGTGGTCAGTGAGTGAAAACTGTCTCCTCTCTAACCAGTGGTGTGCTGAAGCACTTTTGGCTTCTAAAAACATTTCTTTATGGTGAAAGAGGAGCAGGGGAGACGTGCAGCAGTTTGATGTCTGTACAGTGTTTGTGTTTTTTACCTGGAAGGGAACTAAAAGCTCCAAAACCTGAATCTGTGTCTGTCTGCTCTTTGACATCTGATTTAAAAATGTTTGCATGTTTAAATTGTTTGTCTTTATTTTATTTTTTAATCAGCCAGTCAGACTTTTTTTTTTCTTTCAAGAGTGTTTCAGTTGATTCAATAAAACCAAACTGGCTAAGGCTTCAGGTGTGTGGGCAAAAACACACATACACACACTGCTTCAACTCTCACACACTAAAGTATGAGACAGGTTTAGCATAAGCCCCATTTACATCTGGTGCCAACATGCCTTCCCAGTGACCAGATCACAAGTGATTGGTCTTCAATTCAGAAATCCAGGATGCACTGAGGCTCCAAAGCAGCTGTAGAACACAGTTAGTGTAAAAGGGTTAGCGATCTAATCAATCATATGAGAGATGAATTACAAGAGATCATCCTGTCCATACACCTTGCTGTCTCTTACTTTCTCATGTTTGTATATAAATTAGGAGTAGTGTTTTGTATGTAACATAAGCGCCCTCTGCTGGGCAGAGATGATAGATGCACCATGTGTGTTTGCACCTATGAATTTTTAGTGATTATTATGTCCCAGAGAGTAAAGTTGAAGTAAAAGGGATAGTAAAAAAGAGAGAGATTTCGCAAACAAAGATAATTTTGCTCTAATGATTGGAGGAGACGTGTTTCAAAGTTGTGAAATTTTGGATGTTGGGATTCAAATAATCAATACAGACCCTAAATGATAATTTCTCATCAGGTGGAACCTGGCTGAATGTGAGGAGGAGGAGGAGGAGAAGGTGGAGGAGCAGGATATGGGTGAGGAGGTGTGTGATGGATGAGTCAGGAAGAAATATCTCCATTTCATCACATCAAGCAAAGAGGAAGGGACAGCAAGGGGGTCGCCAGATCAGATCCCGGTTCGGGTACGGTGTGCTTTTCTATGTGGAGTTTGCATGTTTTCCATGTGCATGCGTTCGTTCTCTCTGGGTACTCCGGCTTCCTCCAACAGTTCAAAAACATGCTCACTAGGTCAATTGGTGATTCTAAATTGCCCGTAGGTGTGAGTGTGTGCATGAAAGGTTGTCTGTCTCTTTGTGTGCCAGCCCTGCGACTGACTAGTGACCAGTCCAGGGTGTACCCCGCTTCTCGCCTTAAGACAGCTGGGATAGGCTCCAGCCACCTGTGACCCTCAACAGGATAAGTGGTGTGAAAGATGGATGGATGAATGAATCCAACAGGAAGGGCGCCACCTTCAGCTAAATGTCATACATGCCTATTTTGGGCTTAACAGGGTTTCGATTAGAATTTTTTTTTTTTTTTTTTTGTCTGAGGGTTTTTATCTGATCACCTTTGACTCAGCTGAGTGTGTTGGAGACACATCAAAGTTTAAAACTTATCAAAAGACTGGTGTAATTTCATGCAAGCTTCAAATGAAGATGTCTGCCCATAAAAGAGAATTTGAAAAGGAATAGTTGTTTTTTCCCTCACCATCAAACTTAAATTTTAGCCAGACTGTTTGCTGTAGACCAATAAGCCTTTGTAATGTAGCAGCTGCACATATTAATCCTTCTCCAAATACTGGACTCCTACCCCCCCTAGCGGCTGGATATTCGCAGGAAGTCACCATGAGGTCCCGAGGAGTGTCAAAATTTAAGGACAAAAGGGCTTCTTTTTTTTCCTTTTTTTTAGTAGTCAGAGGCTACTAGTATGATGATGAAGCTTTTGTGTCTTGACGATCTTTAAGCAGGTTGCTAAACTGACTAAAATGAATAATCTGACAAGTGACAAGCTATCAGTGTAGTCTTTTAAGTAGGGCTACATATTATTTAAACCTCAAAACTTTGTAAAGTTTACCTCTTCTGTGTTGCTTCATTAAAGCTGTGCAAGAGCCAAAAGCTTTTCAGATGTTTTGCTGTTGTTAGCTTTTGGTTTCACTGTTGTGTTTTTTTGTTTGTTTTTTTATTGGTTGCACAAGACCTGCAAAATGTTCACCCTTATTTACAGCAAAGTAAAGGTATTTCTAATTCAGTCTCAGGTTTTCAAAAGAATCTCAATGCTGACAGAACTGAGCAACAACAACAACAGGGTCAATCCAGTGTTTGTTTACTTTTCACACAAATATTCACAGAGTGATTTGTTGATGCTTAGATTCTACATGCAGCACCTTTAAAATTTATGTTCAGGTAAATTGAAAGCAAGTCATGATATTTTTAGCTTTCTTTAGTGAAACTAACCGACTCCATGGTCAAATAAAAATGTTTCAATACTATTTTGATGACGCTAAACTGCCACTGCTACTCAGAAAGGTGTGTTGTACCTGGGAACTTTTCCCTTACATCTCTTTGCTGTTTTATTTCAATTTGAGAATTTTTTTTTGTTGTTGTTTGTTTGCTTTATTTTAATTTATTATTTTTGTTTGCACTGCACACTTGCATGCTACTGTCAGAATTTGTCATTCAGCTCATCATATTCCATACATTATGTATGTACATTATATATTTCATTTAAAAAATCCAACAGTGATTTTTGTTTTCATTCCTTTTTGGACCTGTTGAAGACAAAAAAAAAAAAAAAAAGAAAACAACAAACAGAAAATGTCTAAAGAAAGTGGTGTGCCATATTTTTGTGCTGCTAACTAAGGCACTGTTGCTTGCATTTTTGTTTTACTTTTTCGTTGGTGACAGTACGAAACTTGTTTCATGGATCTGCCCGTTCATAGATCTGCATGTAAATCTGAAAACATATCACTGTTACTACTGACCAATGCAAAAGTCACTGGTGCTGGCAATGCATGGCTTATTTTGTTTCAGTAGGTGAATAAAGAGACACACATAAAAAGCAAACCTCTGTTCGTCGCCTTTAAAGCAGCTGTGTGAACATGATATCCATATTTTAAGTAACTAGTGAATTAACTATTGAAGTCAGCCAAACATAACTTGACCACCAGTGTTATTACCCGAACAGCTGTCCTCACCTTACTTTACTATGGAATATCTTTAAGGGCACAGTTGCACTAAGGGTAAACTTTAGCAATCAGTGTTTTGTTTTTGTAGGCTAAACTTCATTCATTCATCTTCTATACCGCTTGAATTGTTGGAGCGTTATCTGCTTTTGGTAAGCTGATCAGGAAACACGAGAGCATTTTATGAAGCATTTATATTCTATCTGTTGATTAGTATCTATTGTCTGAAACTATCCAAATTTGCGGCACATTAGTCCTGATGGAGGTGGTTTAAGGAGCTTACAGTGATGTAGAAATGATGGGCAGGTAAACATCAGGTGAGTACAGTGAGCAGATCATGGCCTGCCATCCTGGAGATATCTCCTCTGTGCTGTGGATCAATTGAAGTTTATCATATCTTATAATACTACACATTTAAAACAGAATGCACCACTATTGTCAGCTGGGTCAATATGTGCAGTGAAAATAAGCAATCTAAACATTAGTGCTTTTGCGCACATGATTTATCTTTTCAATTTTTATATGTTACGATACTTGTGCCCCTACTGTGAAATATTATGAAAGGAGTTTAACCCTGAGTTTTTCATTTCTTGTCGCTCCACCATGGCAGATGATCATCTGCAAAATCTGGCTGTTCTCAGTATGGAGAAAAGGCGTGCCAAAGCACTAGACTTAGACTTATTTGTGAGACGTTTTGCTGCAAAGCACAATTGTCGTTTAAAGCTCTCTTGAAGATATGGCTAAAATTACTATTTAACTACTACTGTATTTTATTTTGAGGTATTTAAAAATAATGTATGCCAAAATACAATCTGTATTTTATATGCTTACTTTTCTGTTTATCAGAGGGCATAATGATTAATCATTTAAGTGTGTAAAAGTTTTTTGTGGACCTTTTGTTGACTCCATTACCATATATATTAGAATTTCAGCATACTGCACTGGCGTCGTCCCATGCCACCCTGTCTAGACCTTCTGCCACCCCTTTGCCCCCCCATGATAAATGTTCTAGAGCCGCCACTGCTCAGCAGATGTCTAAGTCTAGTTCTGCTCAGTTTTCTTCCCCCACTTCTTCTTTTACTCATGTTGGATGAAGATGAGCTCAGACTGAGTCTTGCCTGAAACATGAGACTGGATCTTGTCTTAATGTTTGGTCTTTATAGATACTATAATACAATAATATATAGAGTACGATCTTTAGCTACTCTTTCTGTAAATGATTTAACATTTGTTGTGACCTGGCAGTATAAACAATGACTGACTGATTGACTGATAGTTAATAAAGACAACAGATCAAACATGACGGCTGTTGATACTAAAAGACTTGAAGAATTCTGAAAATAGAAAAGAAGAGAGTGTATTTATATTTAGTTTGAAGATGGCTCGCAGTGTATGCTGTCTCCTTTATCATCTGTGGCCCTTTCCTGGTCTGGACTGATCTGGTCTTGTTTCATTTTCTTTCCTCTTTATCAAAATATACTTTTCAGGGTTACAGAATCATCAGCAAACGGAAAAAAACTAAAGGAATAATTTCTCAGAAAAAGAATACTAAAAATAAATTAGAGTAAAGTTTATTATTGTTGTTTTTTGTATGTGTGATGGTTCACTGTCTCCTCTGCTTGTCTCTAGTCTGGTCTCATCAGGTCTGCTTTGGTCTTCCCTGGTCCACCCTTGACTTGGTTCCTTTCCTCTCTGTAAAAGTAAAATTAAAATTAAAAATGAAGCAAAACAAACTTAAGATGCAGACAGAAAATGATTCAAAACATCATAATGTGTAAAACTTTATATTATATCTGTCATGATAAATCACTGTTATTTACTACAATCATGAACCAAAAACAGTGTTTTAGTGCTTGCTTGTTATACTTGATTAATTTCCGACTTTTAAGAGTTTCATTGTGTTGGCTCAAATTTGGAGGGAAATAGATGAAATCAGTTTTAAACTCCTCACTGCTGAAGTTTTGTAGGGAACTCCTCTGAGAAAGAAAGAGTTCAAATTTAAGCACTTCATAATGTTTGCTGCTTTTCTTGTTTTCATGACATATTTGTTAAGCAGTGTATAATAACACACGGTCTCTGAGCATCAGGCAGTGATTTTGTGCATTCATAGGTCAAAACTGAGCATGTGGATGTTATTCTCTCTGACTCCGGCTCACTCGTCTCTTCGTCTTCTCTTTCTGTTTCGCTTTCTTTATTTTTCTCTACATCCTCCTTTCTTCTGCCCCCGGCTTCTAAATATTCGCCTGCATGCAGAGCACCAACATTTAAAGCCTGGAATGCAGAGCCTTCATTGGCTGAGAAGCGTCACGTTGGATGGCTTAACTCCAATGCAATTGGTCTGTACGTTTCCTGTGCTGCTCTCCCAATACTGTAAACGCCATAAAAGCTGGGCTGGTGAAAATAAGAGTGCGCTGTCAAATTTAAAATCCTCTCGTAATTTGATGATAGGTCCGGGTCCACATAGCATGACGTCAAATGGTGGGCCAGGGTCTGCCATTTGAAGAACCCTGGTTTAGGGTATATGCTGACCCCGCAGCTCCTCATTTGTCTGGTCTCACCTGGTCTGATCTTGATTTGGTTCAGTTTTTTTCTGTAAAAGACAAATTACATATAAAGCAAAAGAGAAGTTAATGAACAAACTGTGGTAGAAAAGTGGTGCGAAAGTTTCAATAACAGAAATTAAGGAAAATATTTACCTTTTTTTTGGAGATGGTTTACAGTATATGCTGACCCCGCAGCTCCTCGCTTGTCTGGTCTCATCTGGTCCGGTGGTCTCATCTGGTCCTGTGGTCTCATCTGGTCCTGTGGTCTCATCTGGTCCGGTGGTCTCTCCTGGTCTGGTCTCTCCTGGTCCAGTTCTTCTTCTTTCTGAAATTCAAATAATGGATAAATAAAGACATTAGTAAACAAGCCTGGACTACAAACAGAAAAAGGAGGTCAGATCATGGATGGATGATAGATGGACGGTAAACTTGTTTTGTTTATGGTTGAGAATTGTCAGCGCATGATGTCTCCTCCTCCTGCAGCTCCTCTTCTCTTTCTCTAAAACTTTGTAAATATGTTGGAAATACTTTAAAGTATTGTGTGTGTGTGTGTGTGTGTGTGTGTGTGTGTGTGTGTGGCAGGGAGCTCGTCTCTATAGAGTGAGTCCAGGGCTCCTGTAGGTTCACTGTGTAAAACGTCACAGTCTGAGACGCTTCGTCTGCTGGCTGCTGACCTCCTCCTCTTCTGCCTCGTCCCTTCTCCTCTTCCTCGAATCCGGGACGCACTGTGTGGACCACACAGCAAAGCGGCAGAGGACAGACATGAGGCACTGTCCATCCTCTGAGTAGTCACTCACCCTCCAGCGGTTGGTGACCTGGGTGAGGTTGAGGCGAAACACCGGAGAGATCACTCTGCTGACTCTCCTTCCGTTCACCTCGAGGCGCTGGACTCGATTCCTGGTGTCCCTCCACAGAGTTCCCAGTTCCACCCTCTCAGGGAGAGCTGGGGTCACAATGATGGGAGGAGGAGGTTCCACAAGAGGGAACATGGTACCTGCTGGTGCCTCTAGGAAGGATTGCCTCCTGTTCTCCCTCTGCTCTTCCTCCGCAAAGGGCGTGAAAATCTGGGTCCTGCGAAAGGATCCCCTGAAGGGAATCAGAGGGAACTCCCTGGAGCCTGTGATCAGGTTGTTGTACAGGCTCATGATGGTGTCCCTCATGGAGTCCAGGCTGGTGCTACTCAGAGGACGGTTCCTCATGTTGGTGACAAACAGCGTGAGACTTCGTCCTTGCCGAGGCAGAGCAGCTGGAAAGAGATTTAAGAAAATGTGAGTCACGGGAGTCAGGATGACATGATGGGAGACAAACAGATCAGGATAGCTGACTTTAAAGTTCAAATCAATGAACACAGACGAACACAAAGACTCACAGCAAATACCCTAAAGATTAAGTCAAATGCACTGTGAATTATTTAAAGACTTTACAACACATTAAACAGCTTTGAACTTAACTTCTATTCATGCAATATGAAGTAAATAACATAGAAGTTCTGCTGTTCTAAAATCAGACCAAATACTCTATAAAGTATTTTTCAAACTTCTGACAAGGACATAGACGATAACTTATGGGATATTTCTACACTTTTAGTTATGCATTATTAAAAAACAGGTAAATATATAAAAATGCTCCTTTCACAGCTTTATTGGAGTTAAATCTATCATGACAGAGCCGAGCTTGGCAGTTTTCTTTTTAACTGATCAGGAATCTACAGTTTAAGCCATTTCATCTCATCCCAACCATCCGCATCAGCTGTTGTGAACTGAGCAAAAACTGCAGTCAAAAACAAAGTGCAGATAATTGAACATAAACCATATTACTGACTGTATCCACCTGTTTTCACAGAGGCCTATGAGTGCTAACTTCTGCCAGCGGTTAATGACTTCCAGTTGGCTGAATGCCTCAGGCAAGCTAGCTCAAAACAAGATGTGTTAAATCATTAATGCTCGACAGAGATCAGTGTTAACTTTTTAAAACATCCACACTATGAATCCACCTCCATTTTTTCTTTATTTTGTTGCTTTCTTGCTGTGAAAAACTGCTTATTACAGCAACTATGACTGCTAGGCTAGCATAATTAGCTTTGCGGTCTCTATGGCGACCGAGAAAATGACACATGCTATGGGTAGAAAAAGGTGGATATCGTTCTCTATGTGAGCATAACATGAAAGAAAAAAGGAAAACAAAAGGTATTTAACTTTATTTGATTCTTATTTCGCAACTAAATGTCCTTTAACTGTCTCATTTATGAAGCTAAAGTGTATCCCAGCCATGTTAGCATCACACTTTCATTTCCCACAAATACTATGACATGACCATCCAAAGTCTCCTTCAAATCAAATTAACCTAAACCAGTACAGACACATATTTTCCTTCGTTTTATCTTTAAAACTGAAGATGAACATTAAAACATTAAGACAATTCAAATTTTAAAGCTAGCCATCGCATGCTAATTCTTTGCATTTAAAAAAAAATAGATCGGGCGCCATCTTTGCCCATTAACCTCAATGTTAAAATCAAAGTTTGAGTCTTTCTCAAATTCTACAGTAATATTGACTTTTTTTTTCTCTTAAAACTCAAATAAAACCATATCTTTTTTGGCGAAAAGGCCATAAAAGTTAGCTAACATCAATCATCCACTACGATTCAATATTTGATCATGCGTTGACATACTTTAAACGTACATAATAAAATACACCTGCTCTAAATTTAAAATTACTTCATTTCATTTCATCCTTATTCTTCAGTTTAGAGCAACATAAAAGAGGAAAAAATACGCTTTGTTTATATTTACCATACTGCTCAGGCAGACCGAAGATGGTGATGGTCAGGTAGTGCTTCTCTCTGCCGGTCCTGGACATTGTTTGATCCGCCGATATCAGCCTTTGTCACTTTCTGAAGATCGCTGGAAGTTCCGTCGATGCCAAAAATTTAATTTTCCAAAGAATGAAGTTCGTCCAACAGATGAATAAATCCACTTGTCTTTCGTCTCTCAAATCAGGAAAAGAATTTGAATTTTCGCGAACTTTGCTTTTTATATGGCCTGTCACCATGACAACCAGCGATACGGAAAATGATATATTAAATAAAATCATTTTATGACAGAAAATATCATGTTTATACCCACAATTAACACAGCATGCAATCGAAATGAATTAATTAAATAAAATTAATACTGATTAAATACAACAAAATGTCTCACTGTCGTACCATCTTATCTCACGTACTGACGTCAACAATAATTTAAAAGAGGAGACTACACGAAAATCATGTTAATGATTATTTTTCAACTTGGGCTGCTTTTTTGAGCTCCAGACGTGATGGTTTAGCTTAATGTGCTTGTTGTACTGTTTCTTATGATATTACGTATTTATATAATAATAATTAATAAAAAAAAAAAACATAAATACAACAAAATGTCTCACTGTCGTACCATCTTATCTCACGTACTGACGTCAACAATAATTTAAAAGAGGAGACTACACGAAAATCATGTTAATGATTATTTTTCAACTTGGGCTGCTTTTTTGAGCTCCAGATGTGATGGTTTAGCTTAATGTGCTTGTTGTACTGTTTCTTATGATATTACGTATTTATATAATAATAATTAATAAAAAAACATAATTATGGGGTTATGTTAAGAATCTTTGAAAAACACTATTGTTTCACTTTTTTTCCTCTACGTTTTTAGATCAATATATTTGTGGATATCATAATAAAAAAGCAGATATGGCCTAAAAGACTCCACCAAGCTGCGAAAATAATCCAGAATTATTTATTCTCTTCTTAAGGAAATATCTCTGTTTAAAAAGAAAAGAAAACTCGTTTTTTCCGCTGCTGGGGTTTTCCAGGCTATTAATCTCTCCTCGGTTTGGTTCGTTGTGTAAAGGACATCAAGAGCGCGTCCGTCGCGGCCTGCAGACTTCCAGCTCCGCACATCATTTCACTTTGACAAAGAATTAAAACAAATTATAGTAGCTTTATAATCCCTGAAATTTAAATGTCTTAGCTGAAGGCCTTTGATTTATTTTTGTGGCTCTAACAGTCATGACACTCAGCAAATCCGCACTTTGAGATAAGGATCGGACTCCGTATTGCACACAAAAACAGCGCACATCCTGCTCCAGCTTTTTTTTTTTTTTATGATGATGACATCCACAAATATATTGATCTTAAAACAGTAGAGGAAAAGGGTGAAAATTATAATGTTTTCAAAGATTTTTAGCATAGCCCCGTAAATATATTATATTATTAATTACTAATATTGTATAAATACGTAATATTATAAGAAACAGTACAACAAGCACATTAAGCTAAAACATCACGTCTGGAGCTCAAAAAAGCACTCTACTACTCTTTTAAATTATTGTTGACGTCAGTACGTGAGATAAGATGGTACGACAGTGAGACATTTTGTTGTATTTAATCAGTATTAATTTTATTTAATTAATTCATTTCGATTGTATGCTGTGTTAATTGTGGGTATAAACATGATATTTTCTGTCATAAAATGATTTTATTTAATATATCATTTTCCGTATCGCTGGTTGTCATGGTGACAGGCCATATAAAAAGCAAAGTTCGCGAAAATTCAAATTCTTTTCCTGATTTGAGAGACGAAAGACAAGTGGATTTATTCATCTGTTGGACGAACTTCATTCTTTGGAAAATTAAATTTTTGGCATCGACGGAACTTCCAGCGATCTTCAGAAAGTGACAAAGGCTGATATCGGCGGATCAAACAATGTCCAGGACCGGCAGAGAGAAGCACTACCTGACCATCACCATCTTCGGTCTGCCTGAGCAGTATGGTAAATATAAACAAAGCGCCTCTTTTATGTTGCTCTAAACTGAAGAATAAGGATGAAATGAAATGAAGTAATTTTAAATTTAGAGCAGGTGTATTTTATTGTACGCTTAAAGTATGTCAACGCATGATCAAATATTGAATCGTAGTGGATGATTGATGTTAGCTAACTTTTATGGCCTTTTCGCCAAAAAAGATATGGTTTTATTTGAGTTTTAAGAGAAAAAAAAAAAGTCAATATTACTGTAGAATTTGAGAAAGACTCAAACTTTGATTTTAACATTGAGGTTAATGGGCAAAGATGGCGCCCGATCTATTTTTTTTTAAATGCAAAGAATTAGCATGCGATGGCTAGCTTTAAAATTTGAATTGTCTTAATGTTTTAATGTTCATCTTCAGTTTTAAAGATAAAACGAAGGAAAATATGTGTCTGTACTGGTTTTGGTTAATTTGATTTGAAGGAGACTTTGGATGGTCATGTCATAGTATTTGTGGGAAATGAAAGTGTGATGCTAACATGGCTGGGACACACTTTAGCTTCATAAATGAGACAGTTAAAGGACATTTAGTTGCGAAATAAGAATCAAATAAAGTTAAATACCTTTTGTTTTCCTTTTTTCTTTCATGTTATGCTCACATAGAGAACGATATCCACCTTTTTCTACCCATAGCATGTGTCATTTTCTCGGTAGCCATAGAGACCGCAAAGCTAATTATGCTAGCCTAGCAGTCATAGTTGCTGTAATAAGCAGTTTTTCACAGCAAGAAAGCAACAAAATAAAGAAAAAATGGAGGTGGATTCATAGTGTGGATGTTTTAAAAAGTTAACACTGATCTCTGTCGAGCATTAATGTGCATTCACAGTGCATTTGACTTAATCTTTAGGGTATTTGCTGTGAGTCTTTGTGTTCGTCTGTGTTCATTGATTTGAACTTTAAAGTCAGCTATACTGATCTGTTTGTCTCCCATCATGTCATCCTGACTCCCGTGACTCACATTTTCTTAAATCTCTTTCCAGCTGCTCTGCCTCGGCAAGGACGAAGTCTCACGCTGTTTGTCACCAACATGAGGAACCGTCCTCTGAGTAGCACCAGCCTGGACTCCATGAGGGACACCATCATGAGCCTGTACAACAACCTGATCACAGGCTCCAGGGAGTTCCCTCTGATTCCCTTCAGGGGATCCTTTCGCAGGACCCAGATTTTCACGCCCTTTGCGGAGGAAGAGCAGAGGGAGAACAGGAGGCAATCCTTCCTAGAGGCACCAGCAGGTACCATGTTCCCTCTTGTGGAACCTCCTCCTCCCATCATTGTGACCCCAGCTCTCCCTGAGAGGGTGGAACTGGGAACTCTGTGGAGGGACACCAGGAATCGAGTCCAGCGCCTCGAGGTGAACGGAAGGAGAGTCAGCAGAGTGATCTCTCCGGTGTTTCGCCTCAACCTCACCCAGGTCACCAACCGCTGGAGGGTGAGTGACTACTCAGAGGATGGACAGTGCCTCATGTCTGTCCTCTGCCGCTTTGCTGTGTGGTCCACACAGTGCGTCCCGGATTCGAGGAAGAGGAGAAGGGACGAGGCAGAAGAGGAGGAGGTCAGCAGCCAGCAGACGAAGCGTCTCAGACTGTGACGTTTTACACAGTGAACCTGCAGGAGCCCTGGACTCACTCTATAGAGACGAGCTCCCTGCCACACACACACACACACACACACACACACACACACACACACACACACACACACACACACACACAATACTTTAAGTATTTCCAACATATTTACAAAGTTTTAGAGAAAGAGAAGAGGAGCTGCAGGAGGAGGAGACATCATGCGCTGACAATTCTCAACCATAAACAAAACAAGTTTACCGTCCATCTATCATCCATCCATGATCTGACCTCCTTTTTCTGTTTGTAGTCCAGGCTTGTTTACTAATGTCTTTATTTATCCATTATTTGAATTTCAGAAAGAAGAAGAACTGGACCAGGAGAGACCAGACCAGGAGAGACCACCGGACCAGATGAGACCACAGGACCAGATGAGACCACAGGACCAGATGAGACCACCGGACCAGATGAGACCAGACAAGCGAGGAGCTGCGGGGTCAGCATATACTGTAAACCATCTCCAAAAAAAAGGTAAATGTTTTCCTTAATTTCCGTTATTGAAACTTTCGCACCACTTTTCTACCACAGTTTGTTCATTAACTTCTCTTTTGCTTTATATGTAATTTGTCTTTTACAGAAAAAAACTGAACCAAATCAAGACCAGACCAGGTGAGACCAGACAAATGAGGAGCTGCGGGGTCAGCATATACCCTAAACCAGGGTTCTTCAAATGGACCCAGATGCCATGCTATGTGGACCTGGACCCTTCATCAATAAATTTTCAAACACACTAGAAGGTTGGAGTTTTTCCTTTTTTTGGTATTACTGTTGCTCTTCACCACCACAGACTCATAAAACATCCTCAGCATGGTCTTACAGATGTTAAAGGACCTCAGCCTCCTCAGGAAGTTGAGGCGACTCAGAGCATTCTTGTAGACAGCATCAGATTTTTTACTTTAGTTTAGTTTAGTTTACCGTCCCTGTTCACCCTTGCCGGAGGGTCACCAGAGCCCTGCCCTGGAGACAGGCCTGGGGTTGGGGCCTGCAGGCGAGCGCCTGGTGGCCGGGCCTCCACCCATGGGGCCCAGTCATGCCCAGCCCAAAAGGATGACATGGGTTCATCATCTTGTGGACCCAGCACCCATAGGAGCCATAGGGGTCTGGTGCAGTGTGGACTGGGCAGCTGTCAAAGGCGGAGGCCTTGGCGGCCTGATCCGTAGTTATGGAAACTGGCTTTTGGGACATGGAAAGTCATCTCTCTGGTGGGGAAGGAACCTGAGCTGGTGCAAGAAGTCAAGATTTACTGGCTACATATAGTCTGGCTCACCTCAGCACACACCCTGGGTTCTGGATCCAGCCCTCTTCTTTGCTGGAGTTCCTCTTTGCCTTGCTCTGCTCCCTCTACTCCTTCTGCTCTCTGCACACACAAACTTTGAACTCTAACAGACTCTGACCTACCTCCACACTCACACTAGAGTCCTGCATGGGTCCAATTTTTCAAATCCATATCCGTCCCCACCCGCAATTACCCCTATTTAAAACCCAAACTCACCCAGACCCGTGAGTAATATAGCGCGACCCCAGCCGTGATCTCCATGTAAACCCACAGCCGTTCATTTTTTTTTTAGTGCTAAGTCACAAAGTGCTATATTCTTGTAGCTGCAGCGGAAACACCCGCTAAATTGCCATCCGCAACGTCCACAAATTAAGGTAGATAATATTTATGCCTAAACTCTGTCAAAGCTCACCAAAACTCATATTTTATGTTGGCACACATTTTTTGATAATGAAAATAATCAAGAGAAAAACTAAATGTGATCTAAAAATTACAGGCCTGTGATTCGATCTCGAGCCTCTTATCAGGTATCTGTGCTATTATTTTGCAGTCCTGAAGCTGTGTGAGCAGGCGAAAATGAGACCCTGTATCAGGTCATCCAGCCTAGTGCAGAATGAGGGGAAGCACAGTCCTAAAATGTGCTCACTGAATCCACGGGACCTACAGCTCAAGCAAGAGAAGAAAGCAAGAGCGAGAGAAAAAGAGAGATGCAGAACCTGCACAATAAAACATTTGTTTATCTTCTTTCACTCCCTGTCAATAATGCTTTTAAATTCTGCCAAGTTTTCACTGATATATTCTCTATGAAATCTTACAGGACCGTCTCACAGACTGCTGGGGCACTTGAGGGGGGGGGGGGCAAACTCCAACTTAGGTTTCCTCCTTTCCAGAGTGCTCAACTTAAATTCTCCATCTTGAGAGCTCCTGTTGGCAGAGCGGAGCAGAGCAGAGAGACAGCGGTGAGCCTTCCTGCTGGTTTAGAATGCCTGGTTGCCTGGGGGAGGAGAGTGGAAGAGAAACAGAGAGTGAACGGAGTCTTTTGGTTCTTGACTCCCACATTGTGTTGCAAAAAGAGACAACAGTATTGCTAAGAACTCCTTAACCAGGGGCCCGTTGCACAAAAGTAGGATTAAGACATCGAGGATAAATAAGTGAGCTCCGCTCAGCAAATCCAAAACATGAGTGTCCAGGCTTAATTGGTTACACAAAGACCGAGCCAGGATGAGCGGACACGGATTCATCAAGCCAGGTGAAACCAATCCTGGATCAGTGCACGCACGCGGCTTCCTCATAAAGATCCCGCTATTGATCACAATGTGTTAAATTATTTTAGTAAATATGCATGTTTTAAATATAAGCTACATAATGTTCTGTCAGAGACGCATGTTGTGAATTTCAGTTAAATATGACTGCATCAGCAGAGGAAGCTGATTTGGCCTCTTATAATGTTTGTGCTGTATACTGTGTGCATGAAGTGTGCAGACGTGGGGTGTGTTATATACAGTAGAGACCTTTGAATGTGTATTTATTCTAATGTTCTATAACATGCTTTGAATTCGTGTTTTCTATCTTGTAGAGTCACTGAGTTCAATTTTGAGAGGAGCCGATGGTTTACTTGCTTTTATTTATTTAGTAAATAAAGGAACATCATCATGTTATTCTTTGTGTATTTTTTTGGGTGATTCTCCAACTATCAAAGAATTTGTGTCCCAGGTGGAAGTGAGAAAAAAAAAGTTTATCATTTTTTAAGGACTCTCAAAAAAAAAAACATGATTAAATTACTATTTTTTATTATGTAAAATATGGTTTTAAGAGTATTTTTTCCTGTCTTTTGTCCATTAACCATATTTTGGACCCTCAGTCCCTCATAAGACTGAAATGAATTTTGATTCAACAGTAACTTTAATGACAGATGACACAGGAATTCCTTATTCTAAAGAAATATTTTTTTGTAAAATATATTACAAACATCTGTCCCTTGTGGTTACTGTTATTTCCACTATACACCACAAAATGTTATGATAGAGATTCTTTTAACCCTTATATACTTGTGATCTCATCAGTTGTCATGATTTTTAAAGTTGTTTTTTTTTTGTCATTTTTTAAATATGATACCAAAATGGATCGCTTGATGTCAAAAACAATAAAAGTGACTGAAATTCAGCAGTGCTTGTCATTTCCAACACATGATGAATATGACATTTGTTGCTGGAAATGACAGCAAAAAAAAATTTTTTTCCAGAAAATTCATAAAAATAACTCAGCTACGCTCATGATATTTAGGAGTTTTGAAAATTAGACAGTTATGTTTAAAGTTCCAGTCTTGGATTTAAAAAAAAAAACCCTGCATGGTTCTGCAAAAACAACAACAACAAAAAAAAAACCCCCACCTTGATTAAAGACTTCTCTAAGACAGTTAAAAGGTATTTGTTATCTAGATGATGAGAAAATGTTTTTATTAATAAAAACTTAAAATAAGTAAAGTGATGCATTTGGATAAATCTATGAGTGAAATTTCATTGAATGTCTTAAAACATGGGCTATTCCGTAATTTTGTTTGAAAAACACCTTTTTGTGGTGTAGTGATGAAAATGACACTTTATATATACATATATTAATTAATTAATGATCTCAAATGTTTAGATAATGACAGTGGGTCTAGTTCAATGTGATAACATTGTGTAGTGGGCAGTGGAATAACTATTAGTTTCTATTTGTGGTGGCTGCTGGCTGAGATGAGGGATGAGATTAAATAGATCCTGGAACTTAGCCTGGTCTGGAGCAGGCTCACTCCACAGGATAAATCTCCATGGTAACTAATATCAAAACATGTTGTGCTTTCCTCTATCCTGCTTTTGTTCAACCAGATCACAGATAAGTTGAGCCAGAATAACCAAGATATCCCAGCTTAATCCCTTATCCTAGTTTTGTGCAACAGGCTTCAGCTGCCGGTGGGTTTTGGAAGACCAGTGTTACCTCCATTTGTCTGCTGTGAAACTGAGCTCCATGCTGCAGAGGAGCTCCTCAAGTCAGCCCTGCCTTGATTGCATGATGGGCTGCAGGTGGGTCCAGCACCAGGTGCCCATTGGTTGCAGCACACTCACTGGGAGATAGACTCCCTCTACCACCTCTCCCGGCCTGGGTGTGTGGCAGTGCTCTCTATGGGGGGTGGGGGTGCGGGCAATTTCCCCTTAGATTGCTCATTAAGATGGAGAGTTAATAGATAATAAAAAATAAACAATAACTTTAATTCTTGTCTGAATTCTTCTTATGCTACCTGTCCACATTTGTTTATTTATACCTGTGCCTGTACCTGTGAAATAATACCATTTCATTTTGAACCCACAGCTGTACGTTTTCTACAGGGCTCTGACTCACACACACACACACATACACACACACACACACACAAACACACACACACAAACCTGGGTTTGCACTAGCCACTTTCGCAGCATTGGGGTTACTATTACTCCATACTGCCATCCACAATTGTACCAAATGAAAAAAATGTCACCTTTTTTGTGCCTTGGTACTCTTACTTTTTTTGACTTGTGTTGCTTGTTGTTATCATTTTCTTTTTGCACAAATGTTTCCTTTATACTTTGATATTTTTAAATTCAATATAGTCTTTCATACTGGACTCTTATTTTTTAGTTTCTATAAAGATGTTGACTATTTATTTATACTAAATGTTCACCATTTACCCTGACACCATGGGCCCTTGAGTAGTGCAATTTCAATCCTCTGTATGTGTTACACATATTGCAGAACTGACAATAAAACTACCTTGTACCAATAACATGGACAAGCTAGCACCAGAAGGAATACCAGAGGGAAGACTAGCATCATGCTATTCACAGAGATATGGCTAACGCAGCTACGCCACAGGATTTCACCTTCTGCAGGCAGACAGGATCCAGTACAGCGAGACTGAACAGACTGGCAGAGAAGGCCAGCTCTAAACCTGGACTCTGTGGAGGTGGTGGCTAACAGGAGAATTATAGCCAAGCTGGCGAGTCCGATGGACATTTTTTTCTATGTTACACTTTTATCATTGTATTAATATATTCTGCTGCTGTAACTGTACATTTCCCCATTGTGGGATGAATAAAGAAGTATCTTATCAATTATAGTAAAAGTGTTGAGATGATTCACTTGTTAGATAATCCCCAAGGGGGATTTTAAGGACCTTATCTAGCTCAGGAAAGAAGAGCTAGGAGAATTTGGACTTTTTAGTTGATAAATATGATCCAGGGTGGACATAAAAACATGGTTATTTTTAACTAATAACTTAAGTTGACAGATAAATGTAACAGGACAGAGTAGCCTGAATCACATACTCAAATTTTGTCAAAAGTGAACCGACCTCCTAAGACCCTGTGCCCATAAATGTGAACATTACATTTCTGCCTCTCAGGCCCATGATACTTCTTTTATTTATTTATTTATTTATTTATTTATTTATTTATTTATTTATTTAAATTTTTGACCTATTAGCCACTTTTAGAGACACTGCCCGCATCATCTTGCGGTGATATTACAGCATGACACTGATTTAAGTGAATTATGTACAAAACTCAAAACCAGTGAAGTTGGCACGTTTTGTAAATCGTAAATAAAAACAGAATACAATGATTTGCAAATCCCTTTCAACCTATATTCAATTGAATACACAGCAAAGACAAGATACTTTAAGTTCGAACTGGTAAACTTTGTTATTTTTTGCAAATATTAGCTCATTTGGAACTTGATGCCTGCAACATGTTTCAAAAAAGCTGGTACTAGTGGCAAAAAAACTGAGACATAAAAGGAATGCTTGAGGAATGCTCATCAAACACTTATTTGGAACATCCCACAGGTGAACAGGCTAATTGAGAACAGGTGGGTGACATGATTGGGTATAAATGGACCAGTAAATGGACCAGTACTTATATAGTGCTTTTCTAGTCTTTCTGACCACTCAAAGCGCTTTACACTGCTGGTGTCATTCACCCATCCACACCACATTCACACACTGATGGCACAACAATCTATTGAAGGCCATCAGTATTATCTAACACATTCATACGCATTCATACACCACTGAACAACAGTGGGAGCAATTTGGGGTTTAGTGTCTTGCTCAAGGACACTTCGACATGTGACTCTCGACCTTCCGATTGAGAGGCGACAACTCTACCACTGATCCACAGCAGCAGGTTCCCTGAAATGGTCAGTCATTCCCAAACAAGGATGGGGCGAGGTTCACCACTTTGTGAACAAATGCGTGAGCAAATTGTCAAACAGTTTAAGAACAACATTTCTCAACGAGCTATTGCAAGGAATTTAGGGATTTTATCATCCACGGTCAATATCATTGGATATGGATATGGATACTATTATTAAATTCCAGTGAAAAAGAAGTCATGTCACTCTTTACAAGCCCCATGTTTATGAATGAAAGAAATTTAACAGGTTTCCCTTTAAAATAAGTGTGAACGTTTCATTCTTAAGAACCCCCTACTATTAATATAATATAATATAATATAATATAATATAATATTTTTTAATACTCCACATATTTTTTAT
The DNA here is from genome assembly GCA_030710495.1 of Labroides dimidiatus. Lineage (NCBI taxonomy): Eukaryota > Metazoa > Chordata > Actinopteri > Labriformes > Labridae > Labroides > Labroides dimidiatus. The sequence goes on from CM061146.1 coordinate 25,634,070, forward strand.
GATTTTTATTACTGTAAATTTTTAGCATATTAGCTCAATAGCTTCAAGGTCATGTGACCTATTGACCCCAAATCAGTGCAGGATCGTAGTAGTATGTTAGCTGGTTTACATACCCCTCCCTTTTTTTTATTTTTCTTTTTTTTTATACGTTTCACTTTTACATTTTACTGTGAATAGTAGCATCTTAGCTCAGCATCTTCCAGGTCATGTCCTCTAGGTCAGTCAAGAGAAGGGACTCGAGATTCACCCCATAAATTATAGCCTTTATATTATTATTATTATTATTATTATTATTATTGTTATTATTATTATTATTATTATTATTACTATTATCATTATTATTATTATTATTATTATTATTATTATGTGGAGCTTTAAGCAGAGTTTCAGGAGCAGGACCACACCTCAACCACACCCCTTCTGGTATTTAAACCCTCCTAATTCACTAGTCGTGTTCGTTCTCGCTTCGTACGCCCAACCCTTCCTTCCCTTTCTCTCTTGGTTTCTCACTTCTTCTTTCTCCATAGGGTTCTAAATAGGGGGGTCCGTCGTGCCCGGGAGCTACGGCGGATCCCTTCTCGAAGCTTCCCCACAACGTCATACAACCAGCAAAATTCTTATACACGTTATGTTAATAAAACTGCTTCATCGTCATGTTGATGTGTGGTCCTTGCTAGTGAATATTATTATTATTAACACAGCCACAGGTCACAACCAGTACAATATACAAACTGACACAAACAAAGCAAGGACTCCACAAAGAAAAAGACATTTAAAAAAAATAATCTAAAAACAAGAACACAACACCTACAACAAAAATGCACAAACCCAATATTACAACCATTATTGCCAGGGTTTACCAGTGGGGGTGTAGGTTACCTAAAACTTCATTAAATGGAATAAATACGAGGTTTTGGAGCACATGGTTTGATCTGACAGCTGTTTTATTTTTGCAGTCTTTAATTGTGGGGCATACCAATGCAGTTCTAAAACAAAGACATCTGGTATTTGGTTTGGTGTCCGTCCATTTTTTCTAATGGACGTGGAACTTTACAAGCATCAGAATTAGTTGAACAACAAAGATACACATCCAAGTTTTCTTCAGAATGAATGACAATGTTGTTTCCTTGTAAAATAGTTACTTGTCCTGATAGTCCTTAAATAATTCAGTGGGCTTCTTCAATCCAAAATGCTTTTAAAAATGCAGATGAAATACTGTTTCCTCCTCATTACCACAGAATCTGCATAACAAATCAATATCAATATTAAATCCTGCCAGTATATTTTTGTGCTGGATAAAATTTTAAGTGAAAGTCCTTTAACTTTTTTTTTTTTTTTTAATTCTCACCAACCATCCATGCTCTCTGCTAGTTAATTTCTCCATAAAATGAGTTTCAGAAAGATTGTCTTGAATGTAAAGTTGTGGTTTGAATACAGTTTCTAATACATTTGTTTGAGCATCTCTTCTTTGTTCTATCATTTCTCCCAACAAAAATCAGACTATTGAAAGGTTCCAGTGAAAATAAATACATGATGCTTCCAGTTAAAACCTCTGAACTGAAATGTATTCACTAATTCTTGGTAAGAGTAATTATCCTCCTTCATTACCAAGTTGCTTAACCCAAATAATCCCATGATCAATCCATGTCCTGTGAAATAACGATTCATTTTTATATTAATATTTTCATTGTTCCAAATATCTAGATTAGATGGAGAGAAGCTATACTTCAGGCAATCAGGTTTCAGGCAAGTAAAGCGTGTAATAAATAAATAAATTATAGTCTAACTGGTCGAGACGTTCAACGTAGTTACGTCATGGTAAGAGGTGGGGTTACCGCCTTACACCAGGAAGTCCACTGCCGCCTTTGGAAGTTGTGTTAAAAAGTTTAGATAACGATGTAAACAAAAGTAAGCAGGCAGAGTGGTACGTGGTATCGTTAGCGGTCAACGTTTGCTCTTAATGTTGAGAAACTATACGATCTGCATTTTTCTCTCTGCATGTGCTTCAAGCCGAACCAGGTGGATATGACGTTGTTGCTTAGTTGTAACCGTTTCAACCTAACTGGCGCCGTTGCAGCTCAGTGAGGTCCATGCTGTCACGGAGGCTACTGCTTTGGGCTGAGCGGTTAAAAAAATTGGAAGTGTCTGAACCGGCTGTGAAAAAACTCTGACATTATGAGTTTCACCCAGTTGCAGGCTTCTTGGGGATCTTTGCAAAATCCAGATCTAAGGTAATGTTTCCTGCGACCAAAGCTGGCTGACTGGAAACCCTCATCTTGTAGTGTAACATAGTTCGAATCCCGGACAGATCTGAGGATATTGAACCACTTTTGCCTCCAAATCCTGATCATGAAACATGCAGATGGTTGCTCTGAGAACAGCAAATATCAGCTGTAGCGGGTCCTACCGTTTTTATCTCCTTTTAACCTTAGTAATTAGATTTTCTTGTTTTTCACCTCTTGCTGCAGTTACAGGAGCGCATGTCTCTGGTATAGTGTCTGTGTGTTTCCTGAGACTTTCAATACTAATGTTATCCCATGCATCTGCAATTCAAGCCAAAAGCTTTCCTTTAAATATACAACAGATCTGTCCATTCTATATTACAAGTCGCTCAGTTTTCTGGATTAAGTTGAGGTCCTGATTTGCCAGTCCATCATTTTCAATGTTCCCTTTTTTAAGAAAAATGATCTAAATGTCCTTATGATGGCTCTTTTATGTGGTATATAGAGCATTATGATGATTTTGTAGATATTTACAACTCTTTTATGGGTACTTTAATGGCTAATTCAACAAAACAACTTTAACCTCGTAAATATGCCAGGTCTTCTGAAAATGTTGGCCACCATTGTAAATTGAACATCTGTATAAAATTAGACAGGCAACCAGCTTTGTATATTTCTATGTATGTAGTTTTTTAAAACTTAGTTTTTATTTTAGTTCAGGCAATTTTAAACAGTCATTTGCTGTATCTTTTATTGAAAATGAGTAAACTGTCAAATAAATGAGAAGAAGAGAGAAAAAAATATAATAATAATAATAATAATGATTATTATTATTATTATTATTATTATTATTATTATTATTATTATTATTATTATTATTATTTCTGATAATCCCTGCTAAAAATTACAAACCACCTTTTCCCATATTCCCGGATTGTGTGTTTATGATGAATGCATTAATAGGGGATGAATTCAAACTCTTTGCCATTCTGTATGTTTTGTTCAAAAGTTGCTGAGCTGTAAATATCTGAAAAAAAATTGTTGTTCAGAAGCACAAGTTCCTCTCTTGACTTCTCAAATGACTTAAGGTGGACATTTTTGTGGAGTTGGTAAAGATTAGTTAACCGGTATCTAAATGGAAGTATATGAAATCCTTTATGAATCAAATATTAGTTAGTGATCAAATTGTTTTAGGTAAACCACATGAAGTCTTTATTTTTTCCCCCAGATTTTTAGTGTAATTCTTGTCTTTTCATCCACACTTTAGGGGTCTTCAGAGGTCTTACACATAAATTCTTTTCAGCATTGAATTAATGTGTAATATTTGAATCTGTCTTATTTATTAACATGGTATCCATGTCTGTGTTCCAGCTCTGTGTTGTCATCATGTGAGCCAGAGCTTCAGGAGCTGATGAGACAAATTGACATCATGATCAGTAACCAGAAGAGGGAGTGGGAGGCTGAGGCGCAGGCGATGGAGCTGAAACTGAAAAGTGTAGGGGAGGAGCTGTCTGCCTCCAGAAATCTACTTGAACGGAAGAACCTGGAGGTGCAGAAGCCAATTCCTACTAAAGACCAAATTTCAATATTTTGTTGGTCTTGTGGTTCTCTGCCTAACATATCATGGAAACTTTCCATGGAAAATTTTGGAAATTAATGAGAATTTTCAGGGAATTTATAATAACTGCATTTACTTCATATACATGTATAAATATTGAACATTTTGGTTTGATATAAGCGATGTGCATGTCTGCTTATCATTTTTGAAAACCTAATTCAAGTTCATAAAAAAAACTTAACATTTCCCAGGTATTTTTAGAACAATTCATTTACGTTGACAGCAACAAAACCCTGAAAATTTCAAATTGTCCCGAGCTAAAATTCCCATGGAAATTTTCAGGAAACTGTCCTGAAATTTACCAGAAATTTTCCAACCCTTTGCAACACTATAACAATATAGTCTGTTTTTCTCTTCATCCATCACTAGTCACTAGAAAGTTCTGAAAGCTGCTAAGACTAATACTTAGCTGGCAAATCTGCACGCCCCTATTTGAGAGCTATGTTATGAGTTATAGTAAAGAGATAGTAATAAGACTGTTCAGTAACAGAAAGTATATGGAATTAAAGTTGCCAAAATTGTCACTGTGATTTGATTTGACATGCTTAACACGCTTATAAAAATTAGGGAAAAAACATTTGAAGTTTAGATGCATACATGTCGTTTATTATATAAGTAATGAAAAAACAATAAAATGCAGAAAACCAACTTAATAATCTGTTGACATGTTCAACACAAAGTACATACTCCAAAGGGAGCAGAATAAAGCTTACATTTATTTTATCCTTCTCTCTTTTTTGTTTCATACTATACTGGAAAAAATAAGTTTCAGTGTTCGTCTCAAAAGAATATTTATGCAAATCTGTACATTTAACAAACTTCGCCACACTTCCCCAACACTGTAGTCTACAGTCTAAAGTCTGTGCTCTGTACAGATTCTTGAACAGTGTTGATCTTCTCTGGCTTCTTTTGAGCTCAGCATCTAAACTGTCAAGCTGCTACACAGATCGTCGAGTGGTTGTAATTCACCATCAACCATTCAATATGATTTTTTTCTTCTATCCCACTATTGTTATTGAATATGCTGTCTCCATAACCCCTGACTGTAGATCCAGTTACTCCACAAGCAGCTGGAAGAAGTCCAGGCAAGTCGACCAGACCTGGTTAACAAATATGAACAGCAACTGCAGAAAGTCCAGGAAGAGGTGAAAAACACATTGATTCCACTATTTCATTAATTTCTTACTCCTCTGTTTATTAAGGTTTACGGTTTGAAAATCAAGGGTAAACAAATGTCTATGTTTCACCAGCACAGCCAAGCATGTGATCCAAAGACACCACTGTCAAAGTTGGGTTACTGTGACGTGTCTTTAAGTTGCCTTTTTGTGTGTCAAAAAACAATTTTCTTCTCATCAGATTTGAGAATCCTTTCTTTCACATATTTTTTTCCTCTAGCTGAATAAGTTAAAGAGAAGTTATCAGAAGTTACAACAGAAGCGGCTCAAGGAGAGCAACGGAGGAACAAAATGTAAAGACAGTGATCGTTCTGAGGTGACTCGACTCAGTGAAAAGATTGAGGTAGAGAAAAATAAGTCCAGTTTGTCAAACATATCCATTACTGCAAAAGCATGCACTGCCATCTGCTGGTTCCATAAGGTATGATCACCTTTACCTGTTCCTGCAGGAATATCAGCAGCGCTCTGTACAGAGGGAGCAGCAGAGCATCCAGCACCAGGAACAGCTCAGAGCTCTGGAGGTCCAGAATAAGAGCCTGACTGATGAGCTCACTCAACTTAAGGTAAAAACAAGTTAATATTATTCCATTTGATGTGAAGTCAGAGAGGATAAATCATCTGGAGGGATTTCATCTTTTCAGGTGTGTTTTCTGTCTTTGACTTTAGTCCCAGTCAGCATTAATGGAAATGGAGAGAGGTCACAGGGAGTGCTGCTCACAGGTGAAGCACCTACGCACTCAGCTGGAGAAGGCTCAGGACAGTCTGCACCTACAAGAGCTTGAACTGGAACACCTCAGACCCCTGGAGACACAGCTGGGAGAGTACCAGAGGGACCAGGAGGTCAGGAGAATGGTAGGAGAAGTAACCTGAAAACTAGGTGAAAATACACACTGATACTAGACAAACGATGTGAAGAAAAAAAAAAAAATCCAGGTCGAGTCCTTAGTACCTCAACCCAAGTCCTTGAAAAGTACCCCAAAAACTTTTTAAAGTGCTTCCAGGGTATCTCAGTGAAGATGGCAACACTCACTCTGTAATTGTTGCGATTATAAACCAACTCTTTGTGTCAAATTTGTCAAAACAAATTAATTTTTGATTTTTGGGTTATATTTATGTTTTAAATCACAAGCATTGAAGGCAATATTATTTTGAAGAAGGTGCTTTTATTTTGAAGTTGCCCGTCAATCAAGAAGACCTCCTGTTGTTAGCGTGCTGCCAACAAGTTTAATGTCACAACCACCACAAGAGACGCCGAAAAAAAAAGCTTTTTGAAGTGATCCATGGGCATCTCTGTGAAGATGGACACACTCACCCTCTTACGAGTAGAACATCACAATTCCCAGCTATAACCTGAAAACTGATCTGTTATTTGGAGCTTATACAAGAAGAAATAATGAATTAAAATTAACAAAACATTCAATGATAAATAAGCCTGTGTCCTCTGAGTCCTCGTCCAAGTCCTGATGCAGCCACAGCTCAAGTCTGAGTCCAAGTCCAAGTCATCAGTGCATGAGTCCAAGTCGAGTCACAAGTTCAACATATCCAGACTTGAGTCTGACTTGATTCCGAGTCCTGGAATCCAGAACTATAACACTGACTTATTGTTAATATCAAAGTTTGGATCTTCTGACAGCCCATTTTATTGTTAATTTCACGTCCTCCTTCTTCATGAGCTGCCATTAAAACTTGAAACAGTCATAGTCTAATGTGGAAGTAATCCATTGCTTAAAGTTTGCTTTGCTTCCTGCAGAAATTGCCCTTTTTCTCTTTCCAAGGTGGACCATCTTCAGTAAATGCAGTGTGCTTGTTCTAGAAATATCTCTAAACATTACTTTTAATTGATTCCTATCTCTGGAAAAATATAATTCAAGCCGACAAAAAAGCAAAACATGAGGACAAACTGTGAGCCACTAAGCATCTGCTCAGCCTGGATATATGTGCGTGCTCCCACAGTGTGTGTTCATGCAGGTTGGAGGGGCACATCTTGTTAACATATTTAATAAATATCCCTGTAATATTATTTAGTCCTGGAGGGAAACTCTAATGATGGAAATCTCTGTGCGGGAGCGCGTTATTAAAAAGTCTGACCTGATGTGAGAAGAATCACTTGCAGGAAATATTATGGATCAATATCAATAATTAACAGATATCAACATGATTAAAACTCTGTGCAAACGCAAATTCAAGGAGGCAGAAAGAGACAGATGCAGTCAGGTGAGGGTCTGTTATCATCATTTCAGGGAGAATTCAGCTGAACAGAGTGAAGCAGTAAACTAAAAATTACCGCAAAATAAATTGCAAGAAACAAAAACATTGCGATGACTTTTTTTCTCCTCCTGTGAGCTCCTGCAGTTTATGTATGAACAATCGTTGCACCACAAATGTCCAAATCTTTACACAGAAATTGACCTTTAAGCATTAGATTTGTGCTGCAGTGTATCAACAAAGGATCCTGTGATGTTCCTCAGGTGTTTTCAGAGGAAAGGGAGGAACTCCACGCCACTCTCGACTGTCAGGATGCTTCTATGAGAAGAGCCAGCCTGGAGCGCCAAAGACTCTGTAACGAAACTGCCCGACTCAAACAAGTGCTGCAAGCTAAAGATCATGTCATCCGGTTAGTCGATTTTTACCAGGAAAAAATGTTTCCAAGATTGTATAGTACAGCAACAGTACACAAGAGGGCGGTCTTGTGCTACACAACTACTCATGCTAACGGGAGCGTTTGAGCAGCATCTCTCTCTTCTTTCCAGCTCTCTGGAGGACTGTTTGGCTGCTCAGGGCTGCTCTGGTTTAGAAACTCTCAGAAAAGATCTGGAGAAGACTGTAGCCAAACTTCACAGTGTTCAGACATGTGAGGCTCATCTCAATGCGGAACTGGTCTGTCTTAAAGAGAGGTAAAAGCTTCTCTTTGAAAACCTTTATTTTTGACATTGGTTCTTCAGCTTTAGCATCATTACCTCTATTTGCCTTAAAACTGTGAAATAAAATGTGGAACTATTTTGAATTGTTCAGACTAGAGAGGACGACCCAACAGAGAGCAGACCAATCCCAAATGGAAGAACTGAGGAGCATAAAAGCAGAGTACGACTCTTCTGTCTCTGAGCTGAAAAAGGTCAGAAAACTTGTCTGAGTATTTTTGCAAACATGTCGCATTGGTGCAGATAAGTTCTGATATCATCCTGTATTCTCATTCTGCAGCTCAGAGAGGAGCTTCACAGGGCAAAGCAGATGCACAGCAGTGAGGTGGAGGGAATGAGGAAGGAGGTGTCAAAGCTGACCTTCGAGCTGCACCAACGTGACGTCGCCATCAACACACTCAACAGTTCATCCTCCAGCGTCAAGCAGCAGCTTCACGGAGAGGTGGAGCGAGCAGAGTGGAGGGCAGCTGAGCTCAGGGTGAGAAGAGAGACACAAATACAAGGAAGACACCAAACAATCCAAACAAGAACAACACTAAGTGGTAACAATCTCACATTAGAGTGAATAGGTTTGAGTTATTGGTCTTAAATTTCTAGTATAAATGAGAGTACCACTTGAGAGTGTTGTAAATATTTCCACGTTTGGAGCACAGAAACTAAATGCAGAGTTTACTGGTTCAGAGTAAACCCCCCAGGACTTACAGGGTCAAACAGGAAGTAGCCTAACTCTGTCCTATTTAAAGATTAGTTCTAAATGCAAACACATTTAAAGAAGATGTTTCGTCATTATTATTTATTTATCTCATATAGTGTTTATTTTTTAGATTATTAACTTTACTCCTTCATAAACCTTTTAACTATTAATGACATGACTGGATAAAACTTTTTTAATCTTATTTCATGAAAAAGTAATAAAAACCGTGGATCAAACTCATTAGTGAAAAAATAGTGTGAGTGTGCGCATGAAAGGTTTTCTGTCTGTGTAGGGTGTACCCCGCCTCTAACCGCCTTGTGGCTGCAAGCTGTTAAATGCTAATTCTATTAACCAGGAGTTAATGGGAAAAGTTGGTTTGGAGCCGAGGTTATCACCAAATACAACACTTAGGAACAGATTTCATGTTCATAGTAAAGCTACAGTAAATTATCAATCAGGGACTGTGAGGACTTTCAAAAAGTCTCTCTTCTACATATTTGCCTGATCCTAATCCTTAACTAAAAATTAGATTATCAGCACCAATAAAGTTTTTTTATAAATGCGTTTTCTTAGCTTTCCTTACAAGGACAGGACCAGATTGATTTACAGCTCGTAGAAGTCTCTATGAAACACCACGCTGGAAGTTTGGTAGTGAGAAGAGAGATCTGTTTTTTTCTCTACTGAAAACTATTTCTGTGATAAATCTTTTAGTGTAGTGTTGGTGGACACTGGAGCTGAACTGTCAGACAGAAAAAGGACAGAAGAGCAGAAAAGTGATGGCACAAAACACAAAGGCTGAAACATGAGCTAAGCTGTTTGTGATGTTCATTTCAACCCACATGCAGCAGTTATTCTGCAGTGATCTGGTCAAACTTGAGAGTCTGTCAATAAAATGAAGAGTGAGGTTACGTTAGCTCTGATTGGTAGATGAGAAGAATATAAGGATTCGCTAATGTAACAGGTTAGCCTGTGGATACATCTCAGAGCACCGGGCTGTGCATAGCAGTAAATTAAGATGGCAACTAAACTACAGAACAAACTGACAAAGTTTGCTTGTTGTCACATTTCAAACAACATCACTGTGTAACTGTTGATAAATACCTTACCTTGTTGTGTTGTATCCAGTAAAAAGTTGTCTTGAAAAGAAAAGTAGTGTTAAAAAGAAGATCTGATCTCCATTCATTTCCAAAATGAACACACACCTTGTTAAGAGTCATGTCATCACAACAGTGTGCACACGATTCCAGCCAAAAGGTGTTGCTGTGATCAACTTCAAACAGATAGTCCTCACAGGCTTTTTAACTATTCTAATTATCAATCCTAAGGTATAAAGTCATTATTATTCTGATATATTTGGTGTAGTTTTCTGTCTGGATGTAGCTTTTTGGCTCCTTTATTGTAACTCACGTTTTATACCCAGCAGTCTTTGTGTTTTTCTTTGGCTTTGGAGGGTTTTTGGTTTATTGATAGAAGTTTATGTCTTTAAATCATTTGTTGACATTTACAGACTGAAATATAGTCAAGTGATTTGTGTGCTTAAACTCCTCTCTGGTGTACACGCTGGATTTCTCCACTATAAACATCCGTCCACTTCATATCTGTCCACTTGCTGATGTCTGTCATCCACTCACTGATTTCTCATGAAGCTGAGAGTTGTGTATCTTCTGTTGATGTTGGGTAAAAATTCAGTTGTTTGGTTGTTGTTTAGTGTAGCTTGACAAACCGTTGTACTTCACTGCACTTCAGTTGCCAAATAGACATTCAGATATAACTGTTTACAAAGACTAAACTTTTCTTTGGCGCCACCAGTGGGTCAGATTATTGTCTGTTTCTGTCTAAAATCTCATCCCTTACTCCTGTCACTACTACTGTTGAGATTAAGAATGGACTATGGATATTGGCACAAGCCCTTAAAACAGTCAAAACTCAGTTTGTAGTAGTGCTTTTTTTTAAATCAGAGAGCTGCCAATTTGTCACTCCCATCACAGGAGCTGTTCTGTTTGCAAGATTAACATCCTCGTGAAAGTATGCTAACACATCTGCCCCAGACATCAACTGATACATGAAAGAGAACTTTACTTTTACACAATGAAGCCTTTTTAGCATGGGATTAGTATTACATGTGGACCTCTGCTAATCTTAGAATGACCTCATGATGTCAGTTTTTGGTGTGGTGCGTTCACACGGGATAAGTAAAGCTTGTTAATAACTTGTTCTAGTGCATTTAAAACTTTTGGATATGCAGAATATATTTAATTATCTCAAACTTAAAAGCTACTACACACAAGATCAGTTCTTATTGAGTCCTACCCCCTGATATTTAACCTCCAGTTGGCGTGTCTGTGTGAGTGAGTTTTGCGAAGCAACAATAACCGAAGCACTGCGATCTTGCTTTCATTCCGAAGTCCTCTGAAAGGAAGTTCGTCTTGTATTTTGCTGGTGACAGTACCATGATGCTCACACTCTGTTAGCTCTACAAAGACAATGAACTTGTTTTTTACCGAAGTCTGCAGCAAGCTATATCAACATTCATAGATTGGTATATTCATAGCGTATTTACTGATGGCATAGGGTACATAGTGAGTCTCCTTCCATCTCATATCTATCCAAAGTGCTGTTAAAGCCTCTGTTTGGAATGACCAGCGCTGTTTTAATCATTTTTGAGCAGAAAAAAAATATCACCACCCGAAATTACAGAGATGCCGATTTGGGCTGGATTAGTTCTATCAGAGGACCTCTGTGTGTCTGAAATATGATCAGGGATTTGCCCTGGAATTTTACCTTTACAAATTACTGACATGGTCGGTTCACAAAGGGTGAAAAATACAGACGTCTTACAGAGGTGAAACTATGCAAATTCATTCATTAATTCAAACCTTTCTTTATTCTCGAAAAAGACATCAATGTTTTTCTCATTTTTGAATTGGTCAAGATCCCAGACATGATACGAACAATAATAATGAACAACAAAAATCAGTTAATCACAAAAGCAGAAGAATCAATTAAAACAGTTGCAGTAACAGGAAAAGTGGTCAGTAATCAAAGTCTGGCTGTTGGGGATTAATGTGCATATCTGTAAGGAAGTACAGTTTTTAATGGGTAGACCATTTTAAAGCTCAGACAGGATGCAGCTCCTGAGAATACCTGTTTGCACGCTACCCACAGTATCTTAAAAATCCAGTAATTTGACATAAAGGCCTTTAAATGTTTAAAATTCTCTTAAGATCTTATAAAATGTCAAAAATAAGATTTCAAAAGGTCTTAAAATGTATTAATGTCTCTTTTATGTAGAACAAATGAATAAATTTCAGTGCCACTTAATGAATAAATTGTATTCATTGTGGTTTTAAAAAAAGTCTTAAATTTGACTTGTTGAAACCTGCAGAGATCCTGTGTTTGGTCTTGGTGTTAACTCTTCTGCTTTGAAGGGCTGAGGAAGAATAAGCTGATGGGCTCAGGGTTTCAGTAAATATGTCACATTTGTCGTCCTTCCTCTGACTTTCTCAGATGACCCAGGCACAGCTGGAGACACTACAGTCAGAGAACCAGCACCTGAAGGAGCAGCTGCAGAGACTTGAGTCTCAGTCACCAAAGGTTGGTTTGTTTTGACACTCTTGTTTTATATGCCTTAAAAGTTAAATAATGAGGAAACACATAAACCCAGGAAGGTAACATGAACATGTACAGAGTGGAAAGAAAATTTAAAAAAAGAAAAGAATAATAATACTAAGGGCTGGTTTCAAGAACCGGAAATCCAGCTGAGATAAGCTCACCTGGGCTCCAGAGTCCAGTGATGAGCCAGGTAACAGTAAAGGCCCATTTATCCTCCCTTTATGTGCAAAAATGTGTACGTCTGTTTCAAACAATGTTATGTCAGTGCTCACTTACTTCCATATGTCCTTTATGTTGGCATTGCTGTTAACCAATACATCCACGGAGGGGGAGAGCCTGGAGTCAAAAGTTACGACAAAAACAAACTCAAAAACAAACATGGCGACTGAGGAGGAGGTATTGCTAAAGTACCTCTTTCTTAAAAGACAAAAACAGGGCAGTTCTCCAACTTGCAAAGTTTTTCTTCAAAGAGTTCTGCCATTGTTGTTTCTTCTTCGTGTCTCAACAGAGCTTTGTATCGGGTAGTAACACTGCTCCCATGGTTTCTGGTGGTACTGCTCTGTTTGGTCCATATCTAAAAATTTTATGAAAACAGATACAGAAGATACAGTATACGGACAATGAATAAATGGGCCTTATGGTGTTAGAGGAAGCAGTGAGCCCTAGCCTTGTTGTCAAGGTTCATATATTTTATAAAAGTTGACTTTTAGCAAAAGAACTCTTCCTAGTGCTGTGTCCCAAATCGCGTCCTGTTGTAAGTACACTTACATGAAGTGCACTTACCCCTGATTCACACACACAGTGTGAGCGCTGCGGTCTGTCAGCGCCGTGCACTACGCTGTACTTAGCTGCAACTCTACTAAATCTGTACATTCATACAGCCCGTGCTGCAGTCTGTCTCCAACCTTTGACGTGTACTACCAACTGCTGCTCGCAGCAGTTACGCTGGGAGTCTATTTTTGCTGGAGAACGCTGCAGAGACACGTCAATCTCCGCAGAGCAGATCATACCAAACAGGAAAATAGACAAGAAAAACAATCAGAGTTTCCAGTCTTTTCAGAATAAAGCACCATGTTCAGACTGCCAATTGTAAAATTATCAACACATCCTTTCTATGAGGACACCAACAGAAACGAAAAGGACTGAAATTGCTGAAGTTGTTGGAGGGCCAGGTGAGTTTATCATACTAATTAATTATCATACAAGAAGTTGTCAGTCGTGTCAGTAGTTGTGGTTCTCCTGTGATCTCATGTATCCAGCTAACTACGATCACATTTCACAACGGTTCACAGGCGTTGCTCTGCTGTTCATTGATTACATCCATTATCTATCGTTTGATCTGTTCCTGCCTCTTCCTCTACATAGCCAACATGGCGACAGTTGATTGGGAGAAGTGTTTAGTGTCCCACACTCAACTTTTTGCCCACTTTTAGTGCACCAGCTGAGAAACCAAAGTGCATTAGTGCATTCACACTGTCAGTGTGAATGCACATATGCACTCAAAAATAGTAGTTCATGATTTGGAACACAGAATGGTTTCAATTCAGTAGTTCAAGGTGTCTTAGCATTCTAACCAGTCCATCGCATGGATTCCCACCTTCCTTCTCAGCTGGAGCCACTTTTCTAGATTACAATCATGTCCTAAAGGTAACCAAGCTCCTGCTTCAGAAATTATGCATTCTGTGATGCAAGACAACCCATTCTCCTCTGCACCACTTATCCCATCACTTAAACTCTGTTTTGAAGCCAGTCCAAAGGTATTTATTACACAGACGAAAGAATAGAAATATGGAAAGGAGAAGCAACAGGAGCAGTTTCTTTATTGTCATCATCCTGAACACACGTTAAAGTCTTCAACATCTTTCTCAAAGAAACTCATGTCTTTTATTTTTCTCTCCTCAGAGGGGGGATTCCTCTCTTGCATCCCTGAGGGAGAGCTATGTGTCCTCTCTGAGCAGCCTTGAGCAAGAGAACCAGCAGCTCAGGCAGGCGCTGGTGGAGATGCACACCCGACCTGAGGTCTCCAGCCAGAGTGATCAAGCTCTGCGTCACAGAGCTGTGACCAACCAACCACATCCTGCGCAGGACAGGTACCTGCCCAAGATACACACAGACATGCATCTGTCTGACGGAAGACAAGAAACTGATTCAACATCTTATTTTGTCTAAAGCAGTGATGATGTGGGACATCAGAAACACAGAGAGGGAAACACGTCTCAGTCTGAGGTGGAGATCAAGAGGCTCTTCAAGCAGCTTAACACCATGTCCCAAAGTCAAGACAGCAGGCCTCAGTCTTCGTCATCCTCCTCCTCATTAAAAAGCCCCAAACTCTACGGGAGAAACTCAGCACCGGCCTCAATCGAATCTGCTGCTGAGGGCCAAAGTTCCAGCTCCGAAGACTCTCTCTCAGCAGTATCTGAGAAAAAAACCACCCCCACATCCAGGGTAAGACTTTTCACAAGAGCTGGGGATTCTCTGTCTTTCATTTTTTTGCACATAACCCAAGAGTTGAACGTTATTTCTCCCTCCCAGGAGTCTATGTCGGTGTCCCCTGCTGACGGCATGGTGACTCGTTTCATGGAGGAGGAGACCTTGCGGTGCGAAGAGCTGATCCAACAGTTGAACACCCACATCCAGGTGATGACTGAAAACAACACAAAGACAGTTTCAAAGTACCTGAAAGGGGACGCAAGGGCGGAGGCTGCACAGACTTCTGCTTAGACTGGTTAGTGAGGTGGAATAAAGTTGCCTCAGACGGTGGTGTTAAAGGCGTTTGCATCATCTTACTCAACTTCAAAGACTAAAGCACAGAAGGGTGGCACAGAGCTTTGCTTTAACCAAGGTGTTTGATGAAACTGCAACATTATGGTGCAAGAATTCAACAAGTTCTATCACGCCACACCAAACCAGACCTATTCTGTTCCCACGCTGAGCGCAGGTTATATAGGTCACATTTATTACATAGAGTTAGTCATAAAGAGCTGGTCTGACGTTTTCTTTTCAATCCATTAAAAAGGAGGCGCTTTTTAATTCTTTAATTTCAAAGAAAGGCATTAATTAACTGTTATTATAACGGCTTTCAATGACTGCGTCATGTTTCAAAAAGTTCTAGAAATTAAGCTTAAAACAACTTATTCTAACATGAAAGAGGCTCAAAAACTCCCCAAACTCTGAATTCTCCTTTTCTGATAATGCAGTTTTTGTAAGACTCTTCTTCTATTAAAAACAAAGTCAAACTCCACATCCTCTTTGAAACCGTTGAATTTAATTTTAAATATAATCTCTCTTATCGAGGCTTCAGTGATCATTTTGAAGTGAGAGTATTAGCCACCTCTCGGTCTCAGTGACAGCCTCTGGCCCTGTCTTCCTCTCCTGCCCTGCACTCTGTCGTATCCGTCTGACCTCACAGAAGTGACTTTGGGTTGTTAAATTCCCCTCGAGGTGCTCGCTGGAATTCAGACGTCAAGAAGAGTTCTTTTGCATTTTTTTTCTCTCAGCAAACTCCATTTTTTTCTCCCCTTATTGCCTGGAACGCATCAGCGCTTTGACATCCAGAGAAAAGAATGTAGCTGTGAGCCAGAAAGGTGTCCGTCCTCCCTTCATGTCTGTCATAACTGAGAAAATACCACATATGTACATGTCTGTCCAGACAGCAGGGAAAGGAGGCAGCTTATACTGCAGCTCTCCTCATTTCCCCTGTGACTGGTCTCCCCTCAGCACCACCAACACCACCCACCCTGCAGAGGCCCTCCGGCTAGTCAAGTGCAGGAATGTGAGCACCATGCCAATGCTGTCATGAACCTTCCCCCGCGGCCTGCTTTGTCCTCATCATTAGAAAACTGATGGAATGTTAATATCAACCATGTGGGGAAACACAGAAAGACTGGGGGGGGGGTTATATTTTACTGCTGCTAATGAAGAGCACACTAAGATGATGGAAATAAAGTGGAAAAAATCTAAAGAATTATGTCTCTGCTGTCATACTTCTACCACATCAACACAGAGGTTCTCCCCAGCTGCCTCCGAGTTCACTGACTTCACACTCTGGTATTTGGTAGCCTGTGTTACTAGCACTGTAAACACCAACAAACAGCAGAGAGGAATTTGGCAAGCCAGGCATTCCTCTGGCTCCTCTGAGGAGGGAGGTGAGAGGATTTTATGTGTGGAGATTCTTCTGGAGGGGCCTCGTAAAAGGGAGGAGGAGTGAGGTGGATCCAGGTCCAGAGAGGGTTCATACTGCTCTGTTTACGTAATGCCTCATAAGAAAATTAGCTTTAGGTTTCAAGATAATTAAGTAGATGCATAAACTCTTAGCTTAATGAATTAAGTTGTCTGAATTAAAGTCCCTGTGAGGACTTTGTAAGTGATCTTAAAAAATCTAATTTCTAGATATCTGCCTAATCATAATCCACAACTTAAAATGAGATTATCAGCAACAATATAGGTAATTTCTAAATGCTTTTTCTTAGCTTTCCTAATGGGCTGGACTGAACTGAACTGAACTGATTTACAGCACATTGAAGTCTATATGACAACACCACACCGGCTTACAAAATTTAATAGTGAGAAGAGAAAACTGTATTATCCTCTATTGAAAACAATTTCTTGGATTCATTTTGTAGTGATGGTGGGGACAGAAAAAGGACAGAAGAACAGAAGAAAGCCAAATGGTGGAGTGATAGAGCACAGACATAAACATGAGTGAAAAGCTAAAACACAAGATAAAGGCTAAAACACAGGCTAAAGGCTGCAACCCAAGCTAAAAGCTAAAACACAGGCTAAAGGCTAAAACATTAGAGTAAAAGCTAAAATACAGGGTAAAGGCTAAAAAACAAGATAAAGGCTAAAAAACAAGATAAAGGCTAAAATACAAGCTAAAGCTGAAACCCAAGCTAAAAGTTAAAGCAAGGGCTAAAGGCTGAAACCCATGCTAAAGGCTAAAACACAGGCTAAAGGCTCAAACACAAGCTAAAGGCTGCAACCCAAGCTAAAAGCTAAAACACACGCTAAAGACTGAAATGCAAGCCAAAGTCTAAAACACATGCTTAAAGCTAAAACATGGGCTGAAGGCTCAAACACAAGCTGAAGGATGAAAACCATGCTGAAGCTAAAACACAAGCTAAAGGCTATAACACAGGCTAAGCTGTTTGTGATAATGTTTGTTCCAACCAAGCAGCACCCTTTAACTGAAAATATGAGACAATCCAGAAGTGCTTAAATCTGCAGTTCATCAAGTGTCTGCTTGAGGCTGGCTCCGGAAGTACCAAAAACCACATACTGTACACACCAAGCCAAAAAAAAGCCATTTTCACAGCAAAAAGAAACGTGTTCACAGCCTAGTACAAAAAATGTATGTTTTTTTTGAATCCCTAATTTTCCTAATGGCACTCACTGAACGGGGGGGTGGGGGGAGGTGAATTTTTTTCTAACTCTGTAGTTTAGAAGATATTAAGATTGGGAATTCCCCCAATCAGAGGCTCAGCCCAGTTCACATGACTGATGGTACCCTATAGCTGTTATTGTGGAGACTCATAGCCTGGCCTATTTCCAATATGGCTGCACCAACGGATCTGCTTCAATATTTTGTTTCAAAAACAGGTGACGTCACAGAGACTTTGTCCATGTATTACACAGTCTATGATTCCAACCCACATGCACCAGTTCTACTGCAGTGATCTGATCAAACTTGAGTCTCTCAATAAAATGAAGAGTGAGGTTACGTTAGCTCTGATTGGTAGATGAGCTGGACATAAGGATTTGTAGATGTCACACATTAGACTATAGATACATCTCAGACCACTGGGCTGTGCATAGCAGTAAATTAAGATGGCAACTAAACTACAGAACAAACTGACAAAGTTTGCTTGTTGTCACATTTCAAACAACAGCTCTGTGTAACAGTTGTTAATAAATACCTTACCTTGTTGCATTGTATCCGGTAAAAAGTTGTCTTGAACAAAGAAAAGTAGTGTTAAAAAGAAGATCTGATCTCCATTCATTTCCAAAACAAACACACCTTGTTAAGAGTCATGACATCACAACAGTGTGCACACGATTCCAGCCAAAAGGTGTTGCTGTGATCCACTTCAAACAGACAGTCCTCACAGCCTCTTGAAGATTATTTTAATGACAGCAGTTTGAAGTGGAGTTTGAAGGGAAGGAAGTTACTTTAAAAAGATTTTTCATCATCCTGATTTCTTTGCTTTGAATACTTGTGGTATACATAGAGACATGAAGTTCCAGTCTGTCCTCTGGGAGCAACAAATGCAACACAAGTTCCTCACAGGAGCTTTAGCCTCGTTAAAAACACATCTTGATAACTTCTTATCTGTGGAAAGTATACAAAATACCCTTCTAATCGCTGACAGATCTTACTTCTTTAATCAAGACTCGCTTGTTCTCTCGCTTTTGCACAAACAATCTACAGGAGGCAAAGTGTTAAAGCTGCCGTGCACTGGTCAGCATAAATGAATCTGAGGAATCCAATCCTCCTCAGTCAACCATGTCTTCAGGGGCTTTGTGTTTGTCATTAAGAAACATACATGTTTCCATCTCTGCAGTCGAAAGAAGTGCTGAAATCCTGCCACAACCACATGTCTCATAGGTCCCGCAGGGGCAGATTAATGTTAGCAAACTTCATGAATCACAGCAAGAGAAAATCACCCCACACTATCAACTAATCTTTTATGAGATATCTAAGGTATGTGTTTGAGGAATTTTCCTTATCTGTGCAATCATATTTAACTTGTCATGGGAATAAAGAATGAGGAGAAAGTGTGTGTATGTGTGTGTATAGAGGCTGGTTTAGCTCTGGTTGGTGGGATTTCTTAGGCCGGGACTGCCTGGAGATTCCTGAGTATGGGAAGGGGAGAATATCGCTGATTCTCTGTCAGATTATCACTTGAAAACATTGACCAAACTGCGCCCACGGTTTGTTTTTCTACCTCAAATATGTTATCATAGTTGGTGAAAAATGTCTCCCTTGTATGATTCATGTTGCTCCTAACTGATGTTCTACCTCCCTCACAGGCTGTTGCACCCCAGCAGCCGTGATATAAATCTTTCTATGAATTTCTGAACCTCCTCAGAAAGATAAGACCACTCTTCCCAGAATTGTTGCAGCCTGCATGCCTTCTTTGTCGCACATTCCATGGTGGAGTCTCAGAAAACATGACGGATGTGCTTCACATGCATCCTTGTCCCACATTCGATGGGAACGTATCATTGTTTTTCGGCTCTTCCCGGTCTTGTGTGATTGGGTGGGGTTGAGGGAGCGGGTGCAGGTTGCAGATGGACTCGTCTCGTGCTGTGGGACTCTGGATGTTCTCTGCAGGACACTTGGAATGCTGCAGAGACAAGAAGGCGCTTTCTTATCAGTCAGCCCAGGGCTCTGTGCCAAAGGGAACTGTGCCAGCGAGGCCAAGAGGAAGAGACTCATTCCTTTAACACACAATGAGTGCGTCCATGCATGTACGCCAGTGTCCCACTTACACTATGTTTGTTTTTAAACTGTTAATGGGGTGGAAGTTGAAGTGATGTCTTCCTCTTATGTAAAACTAGGAGGAGCCTAACATTGACAACATTCTTTTTTTTTTTAACTTTGTTAAAAAGTTCAAAACAAAATTTCAACCCAAGTACGACCTCCTTCACCTTCCGGATGAGGATAAAGTTTTCCACTTGACCTGAATATTCAAACAAGGTTGTGACGCCTTCCTTAGTTCAAGTATAGGACACTGGACAGAGGAGAAGAAAACCTTTTTGCAGTTTGAAAAGTCTGTCCCTTTACTTTTGTATGTGAACACAGCAGGAGACAGTTCAGCTGCTGAGGACAGCAGTTGAAGAAATGCATAAAGAAGCCAGTGAATGCAAAGGTATGGTGTACAGGACAATGGACGAAACAACAGCTCTCTAAAAGTGTAGTCATCACCTCTCGAGCACCCCCTGGGGACTGGCTGGTGTATACAGCTTGCTTTCTGTCATATCCGTTTGTTCTTATCACGCTGATCCATGTACTAGTTCTCACTTTCTGAAGAAGTTTTTGCTCCTAAAATAAGGTTTCCAATTTTTCACAAAATAAAAGTGATATTTCTGAAATTTTGATAAAGTACAATTGTGTCTTATTGTTCTATTACGACTCGAATTGCGCACAACCGGAGCAAATTCATATCCCAGAAGGAGGAAGGAGGACTGTAACCGTGGTAACCATGGCTATCCCAAACATTTTAAGAGCCAGAGCTGTCATTTTGGTGGAAGTTACTGTTGTTGCTGATGTTGTCATGTATAAATGCGAGAGACTGTAGCGAACGAATGCAGCTCCTGCAGCTCTCTTTACAGGAATCGAAGACTTATAGGAGGACCAGAGAGAAACAAACGCAAAAGAGGTATTACATTTTTTTTTACAGTTAGAAATGTCCATTTCAGACCAGCTCAAGAATCTGTTCTACTGCGGGCATTACTCACCTTAAGGACCTTTGATGTTTCACCTGTCAGTTAAATGCGGACTAAACTGGAGGTGTGTGATGCATAGACTGTGTAATACAAGGATGTAGTCTCTGTGACGTCAACTATCTCTTTCTGAAACAGAGTTGAAGCAAATTGTCAGTGGCAGCCATATTGGAAATTGGGCAGGCTTTGAGGGCGCCAACCTGTCAATCAAGTGAGCTACGCCTCTGATTGGGTAAACTGACAGTCCTAATATCTTGTAAAAAAAAAATCACCCCATACAGTGTGTGCCATTAGAGAAACCAGCTGTTCAGATGGGAGACATTTTATTACCAGGCTGTAAATATGTTTATTAGGGATGCACCGAAAACTTGGCCACTGAAAATTTTTAGCAGAAAATGGCCTGAAAGTCCACTTGCGGGGAAATGGGGATGTGTTACTGGTAAGAAGAGTTAATTGGGCCTAGTTATGGCCAACAGTAGCTGGTGTTGTGTTCAAATAAATTATTAACATCAAACCTGGAAGTTTTGAATTAGACACTCCAACAAAGTAACAGATGACTCACTCGACAGCTTTTCTTTTTAAAACTGTCCGTTTTCCAGCACGGATCGTTGGTCTTAGTAACCTGGCCCCTGACACAGTCAGTGCTTCGCTCTGGTACAGCAAAGAGTTTGTGATTGCTAAGCACCAGTTTTTTGTACTTGGAGCCAGTGCTTTGTCGGTGGAACTATCAGTAGCACCAGCTCTGTCAAAAAGTGATATCGAAGAAAAATGTAAACACTATTTGCAAGATTTAGAAGACTACAAAAATAGTTGCCATCTGGCACATCAGCTCCTGTCCAATTGTATGCAAAGACCCACAGGAAAGAAAGGGGGCACACACCAGAATAAAACAACAACAGGACTACACCAGGCAGGGAGACTGAGCAGTACTATACTCATAATTACATACAATACTTAAAATATAACTAACTCAGAACAACAGGTTTTGGTTTCACTTTTTCTCAGTTGAAGGAGACAGAGTTGTGTCATCCATATTTATACACAATGAACAATTCTTAGGCCACATCTGGTCACCTGCTCATTTACATTGTTGCTGTTGATGATAATGAATACCTGTAGATATGAACCTTGTATTTTGTAGAAGCTGCAGGCTGAATGAAGCAACTGGTAGATGCTGCAGTGACGGTTTAGGAGACTGCAGAGGTATTAGGAGCTGGAGGTTTCTGGAGAGTGTTGGATTGTGGTCCTGGAATTTGTTTTTTCACTCGTGAGGCTACATGAGGAGCATAAGCTGAAGACAAATTACAGTCATTAAACTGTACGAGTTTTAGCTCAGCACACTGGCTTGTGTGTGTAGGGTTCTGCCGTGATGATTGAACACTGAAAGACGAATCATCAGCCCATGATGGTTTAAACTCCTCATTTTCTCTTTTCCTGTCTTATGCAATGAAAGTTTGACTGAGTGTGACCATCGTGCAGAGTGGTGCTTCAAGATTAAGCTGTGAGTTCTGATGTAACACTGCATAAAAAGGTGTAAACCAGAGACACCAGACTGCAGCAATGGATTGCTTTGAATGGCATCTTCTTTTATTCGCAAATTTTGCAGCTCGTAGTACAGAATGTAGTGCTTGTGAGCATGTGTGTGACTCTCCACATCTCCACTTGGGGCCCAAGGTTTCTGATCAGAATGTGACTGTGTGTGTTGACAAATCAAAATAATCTAAGTTGCCCCTGCAGGGGGAATCGGACTTCAAAATAAAAGCCCAACCTGAAACATTTTGATCATTTATATGCTGTGCATGCATTTCTTAAAATCTGTTATTTAAGAAATGATCAGAATTGAAAATAAGAGCTTATTTTGTATCCTTCACAGCACTGACATCCTCTATAATGTCGGTGTAAGGTTTATATGACCCCTTTCTTAATCTTTGATTAACTTCAGAACACAGTGCTGTGTTTGTTTGTTTGTTTGTTTGTTTGGTGGTTGGTAATTGTTGTATTTTTGTATATTGGTGCCATGTGGCCTTATGTCTTTAACGGGATGAGACCATTTGCATTAGTTCCAACTCTACCAAAGCCTTGGCTTTAAGTCATTTTGGAAAATGCAACATTGACTGGTTGGTATTCATCACATTAAAATCCATTTCATGCAGTTTTAGGTGCTGCGTTGATTCTGTTATGTAAAACTCTTTGGACTTTCCTTGTTCATTCATGGCTAATGAGGGCATCCGTTTGGATCGTCTCTGTAATTAGACTTTCAGATTTCCCTCCAACCACAAACATCCCGACTCGCCTCCTTTTCTGTTTCTCTCTCTCTCTCTCTCTCTTGCTCTGTCTTATGTAATGACATGCACACGTTTGACTGAGTGTGATCATTTGAGGATTTTATGTGTTGGGATTGAGGAGGTGAGAGTTATGATGTAATATCACACATGGAAAAAATAACTGTACCTGAATATTTTTTAAAACAGCAATCTTTAAAAACAGGATTTTTGCAGTTTTGTGAAGATAAACCGAAGCAAAAGTATTGAAACGTTTTCTTTCAGTCTTTTGGCACAAACAGCTGGATGTGTTTTGATTTGAGACCAAGGAGGTGACATCGCTCCTCATTTCTAAAGAGCCATTTCTCATTGAGAAGTACTCAGGGTTTATGGTTTACACACTTTTCAAGTATAAATGAGGTAAATGTCGCAACTTGTATCATCCTCACTATGATCATGACTGTTTAATGCCCGGGTTGCTGGACAGGATCCAGCATTTAAAGCTCCTCCATGTGGCCTCATGCGAATGGAAACATTTTGCAGCAGTGTCAACAGGCAGAGCTGAAATGTGCCCAAAAAAACAATTATGTGCTTTACTTTTTTCTGGGGCCGTTTGCAGCCAAATGAAGCAGCCAGGATGAAAATCAGCCCCTCTAAGTCTGAGGCCATGGTTCTCAGTCGGAAAAGGTTGGACTGCCCACTCTGGGTCAGGAGAGAGTCTCTGCACCAAGTGGAGGAGTTTAAGTATCTCAGGGTCTTGTTAATGAGTGAGAGGTAAAAGGAGCAAGAGATTGACAGACAGGTCAGGTGGCATCGGCAGTGATGCTGATGCTATACCAGTCCGTTGTGATGAAGAGAGAGCTGAGCCAGAAGGCGAGGCTCTCTCTTCACCGGTCAATCTACGCTCCAACCCTCACCTATGGTCACGAGCTGTGGGTTGTGACCAAAAGGACAAGATCACGAATACAAGCGTCCAAAATTAACTCCCTCCACAGGGTGTCTGGGCTGAGCCTTAGAGATAGGGTTTGGAGCTCAGACATCAGGGAGAGGCTCGGAGTAGAGCTGCTGCTCCTTTGCATCCAGGGGAGCCAGATGAGGAAGGTGGATCAGGCATCTGGTGAGAATGCCTCATGGACGCCTCCCAGTGGAGATGTTTCGGGCATGCCCAGCTGGGAGAAGATCCCAAGGTAAACCCAGGACACAATGGAGAGATCATATCTCTCTGCTGGCCTGGGAACACCTCAGTATCCCCCAAGAGGAGCTGGCAGGAGTGGCCCAGGACAGGGGCCACTGGTCTTCAATGATGACCCTGTGATCCGGACTCGGATAAGCGGTAGAAGATGGATGGATGTTAATGTAAAGCAATGGTGACACCTTAAACTGGGTGGTGGTCCAATAAATTTGTCAAGCACTCTATATTTTTATTGATATAAGATTTATTTATTTATGTATTCATTCATACCATTATTTATTCATTTATTTATTTATTAAAAATGTATTTAATGTCGTGTGTAGGCTGTCTAGTTAAACTGGGGGACTTGCACTGGACCAGAAAGATGCATCAACAGCACAAAAAGGTGGACAAAGACAATGCTGCTCTCCTTTAGGTCCTCAGAAATAGACCCCTGAGACCAGATTTTGTTGAAAACAGTAAAGTAATAAAGTCTTGAGTACACTCTTGTTTTGTTTTAGTGAGAGCATTTTTCTTTCCTTATTATATTTGAGCAGCTGCTGTCACTTAAAATCAGTCAGGGAGATAAGAAAAGCATCAAGATAAGCCTCTCTCAGAAACTGATTTATTTGTCTGTCTCTTCTAAGAAAGCTCATAACTGAAATTTGCAAAAGAAGAAAAGGTCAATTCATCTCAGTGGCCCTCTCGCTTATCCTCTTATGTAACGTCTCCTACTCCACCTTCACCTCATTAGAAACGTCACGTTAAATAACTTTTCAGAAAGGAATGTTTGTGAGGTTTTTTTTTTTTTTTTTTTCCACAAACAGAAGCTTGACATTTCAGACTTTCTACTTCCCGCTCTTTATCTGAATCTGTAAAACCATTAAAATGCCTCCTCAGTCAGAATCAAACATCACAGACTCTTAATGGCCTCCCTTCCTTTCATGCTCCAGTCATCTCGGGAGCTCCGGTGTGTTTAAAATACAAGTCATGGAAAACACATCTTTACATGTTTTAAACTTTAAGTTGTAACTTAGTATTTAAACCTAGGGAGGGTATCATAATTTGTAATGTGAATGTTTACAAAAACTAGTTTTCTTTCTTAAACCTTTAGATTTTGAATTATTTTAAAAGACTGTTTGAATAAGACTGAATAGAACAGAATAGAATAGAACAGAATAGAATGTACTTTATTAGGCCTAGATCAAACCGGCGATCCAAACTGTGCTGTACTCACACGATTGCCCTGCATGAAGTGTACTGTGCTGAAGCACACCTCTCTGAAGCGTGCCAAAGAGGAGACGTGAACTGGGCCTAAATATGGTATACTTGTGGTCACACTGGCCAAACAAACTGGACCTTTGGGTTAAAGCATTCTTGAGCACGGTACTGTTGGCCAGTGTGACTGCGCCCTAACGCCTCAAATACACCGGGTGCGTCTGTGTTGCAGCTCCGCTGCGCTGCGTGTTGACTGCATTTGTCAACTTACACCGGCTGCGCCGCGAGTCCGGCAAGCCGCAGAGCTGGAGTCGCGAGACCGAGGACTTCTCGCGGTAATTCACGATCCCGTGAGAATGTTGAAGCAAACAGTAGTACTACAATACTGTATGGTGCAATACTCACCATTCACTCCAATACACTTGAAACAAAGGAAGGAAAAGGAAAAGAATTTTATCAGAATTACAGACTATGTCTAATTTCGCAACTATCCGTAATAAACTAAGATGCAGCAACCAAGAAGCCAGATTACAAGGATCAACCGGAACGCCTACCAACAGGCAAGGGAGATGGAGAGACTCCGCAATGAAGTGAGGGAGCTCACTGAATTGTTGGAGAGAGAGAGGTCTCACCGTTGTTGGTTGGAGAACCAACAACAACATCTCACCCAGGAGTTAGAGGGGACCAAGGAACAGCTGGTCAGACAGAAGACCCTGAAAGAGATGTTCATTAACAAAGGGAAGGAGACCAAGAAAGAGCTGGAAATGCTCCGCAAGTACAGCTCAGAGGAGACTCTATCCAGGCATAGGATCGCCTTAAAGGTTAGAGACACCTCCCGGCAGAAGAAGAAGAAGCATCTTCATGCCGATTATGAAGAGCTGCAGGTGGCTCACTTGGTGAACACCGAGAAGTTCACCACAGAGCTCAAAGAGGGGGCCGATAAAATCAAAGCCCTCCAGGAAGAGCTCCAGAGGATGACAGTCATACCAAGAACTCAACCTCAGGTATGACACTGACATCCAACGTGCCAGGCTGCAAGTGGAGACTCTTCAAAATGAGCTTCAGCAGCAGAGCCAGGCTCAAGCTGAAAGAGCCTCACAGGACCAGCAGGTCATCCTGGCCCTCAGAACCGAGCAGGAACTCCTTCATCAGAAGATGAATGAGGAGGTCGCTGCTCTACAGCTCAGCGCCTTCGAGAAGGAGATGCTTTACTGCACCGAGCTGGAGGAGCTGAAAACGAAGCTCAGCAACCAAGACAACCTGACTGCTGAGCTTCAGGAGGAAAAGCTGAGGAACAAGCTTCTCCAAGAAGAACTGGAGGAACTTAAAGTGATGAACGAGGAGATCATTCAGAGACACGACAGTGATCTGATGACTCTGACTCTGACTCATCAAGCTCAGACTCAGCAGCAGGAGCTCCAGAATGAGATCATGTCCCTGAACTGCAGGATTGCAGATCAGCAGTTGGAATTCTGGAGCATGAAGAAAGAGATGAGCGAAGCCAAAGATAAGGTGGCAGAAGAGCTCAATGCCCTGAAAGAAACCAGCAAGAAAAAGGGGGCATCTATTACAGAGAGCTGGAAGAACTGAGGAGGCAGTGTGCTGGACTGCCCTCCCAAACCCCTGAGCTGGCCAATCAACATCAGCCAGGGAAGGAAAAGCCAGAAGAGCAGGCCATGGAGATCGACGCCATTGACATGGAGGAGACCGCGGGACCTTCTGGAGCTGAGGGACCAGATGGAACTTCAGAACCTGAAGTGACTTCTGGTCTTGAGGAACCAGAAGGAGCTGCTGGCTCAGAGACACCAAGGCCACCTCCTTCAGTCTGGAAAAGAACCAGGCACTTTCTCTGCTTGAGGAAACCTCAGCGGTGGAAGTAGTAATAACATCAAGAAACTACCTCCAAAAAACCTCCCAAACAACGACCTCCAAAACACGTCCCAAACAACGACCTCCACAAAACCTCCCAAACAACAACCTCCACAAAACCTCCCAAACAATAACCTCCAAACCCCCCCAACACCCCCCCCAACCTACCATCCCCCACTCCACCCCACTGGATTTTTGCTAATAACTGTTGATGTTGAGAGCTTGAATCTCCAATTTTACTTCTGTTTTAACGCCTGAAGTTGTATTTTTCCATACAGAAATGCTCAAAATTGTTTGTGTTTCAAAAAGTTCTTCAAGTTATGAAAGAAATAGCAGGATAAAATGCAGTTGTTAGGGGACACCATTGAGAGCTCAGAGATATCCGTCCACACTCCTCGGCTGCATCAGGGAACTCCCTGTCCGTTAGCTATTTATCAGCGATCCTCTTCGCCATCCCAGCGACTCTGTTGCACAAAACAAAAAAATGTAAGTATTAAAAAAGCACCACTGTGATCAGCAGAGTCTAACTGTTATAGTTTTAGTAATATGATCAGTGGAGAATACTTCTATAGTGTGGTTTTACCTCTATGGATGTAAATTTCTCTTTATGGTTAGATAACAATAGGTGACATCTACAGAAACCCTACAAATTTTATAATGTTAAAAACTCTTTGGCTCCAGCTCTTCTTCAGCGATTATGTGCTGTTTTATCACACTGTTGTGCTTTCAAAATGGACATTAGGGCTGTACACTTTACCACAAATTTATCGAGTACAATTTGCAACATATTAATACCTTGAAACTGAAAAATTTTCTAGTGTGTTCCATCTATTCACACTCATTCTCTTTGAGCGGTGAGCTAGCCGCAGGTTTGCAGCTAACGGGTGTTTCGGTGTAAGTAGTCACCCTGTTATCTTGTAGCATTCGCCTGAATACGTCAGTTACCGTTGAGGATGTAACACCTGTAACCTGACGCACAATGTAGATACGACAACCACGACGCATTCGGAAAGACACAATTCAACAGGGTGACTCGTTACACCAAAACACCGGGCCTCACACTCAAGCATCTAGCAGCTAACGTCATGTTATATACAGAGCTAACGTTAGCTCCTCATACAAAGTGATTTACATTTTTTTTATGTATTGAGAGTTGACAAACCTTTTCTGGGATGTAAATTCCTTCCTCCATTTAGAATGATCTTCAGTTTTAGCTCACCACCCTCACAGGTAAAAGTGTTCTATTTTGAACGAGCCTCTCTCACGCCGCCATTTGACATAGCGGTGTATCCACATGCACATCAAACACGTTCACGATGAGAGTTGTAGTCCTTAGGAACTGACTTCTTAAAATATTGAAAATAAAAACAGTTCAGTTAGTCAACTCACGTTTTAAATGGTTTATTGCAACAGCAAATATATTTTCATGTTTGGCGCCAGGCTCCGATCTCAACACTCCTTGCAGAAAGGTTTACAAGGTAACATTGAGGAGTGTTGAGTAAAACATACAGAACATAACCCCCTCGGAGCCTGCAGGTGGATGCTGGGGTGGCGGTGGGGGTGAAAGAACATGCAGCAACACAATGCAGGGCAGCAGCGGCATTGACAGGCAGAGGGAGAGATGGGAGATTTCCCCAGTTTAAATAGACCGCAGAATTGAGAGGCAGAGAACATGATTGGAAGAAGGTTATGGGATATGTGATGTGAGTAGCAGCTCAGCTCGAGTTGTCTGCCTGAACTAGCTCGCAGGCTTCGCTCCATGAAAAGATTTTTATACGACTGTATTTTAAAATATTTATTCAAAGAAGGAAATCCCTTTGAAAAAAGGTAACTTTGTTATAAATTACAAAATATACATAAATGAAAATGTTTTTTTTTTATTTTACATAATGTGTTAGAAGAAAAACAGTTCAATTGGTCGGACTAGTCATTTATTCTTCGTCTGTTGTTGATTGAACATACAGGGTAATTAAATTAAACTTTGTTGCATTATCTGAAAGTCTTGTGCACTTATATTCAAATGCATTTATAAAAATAGACAGTAGTTTTAAAACATAGTATTTAGATAATAAATGTTTCTTTTTAACACTTTCTTTTAAATTTTTCCCTCCATTTACAGGGCACAGCGTGATTCCAGGCATACAGTGTACCATCTCCACTGCTGTACAGAGGAAAGTTTTGACCTTCATGAATGTAGAAAAGAACATCTGGACTGTGTATGTGTGTGTGGTCTCAGTTGGCTCATTTAGCCTCTAAACACATTCATTCTCACACATGTTCATGTGACTGAATCAAACAGCAGACACATGCATCTGCAGGATTCGAACCAGAAATCAGAAGAATTGGGTAATTAAAGCGATATGATGGTAAAAACCTGAAATTTTAAAATTGGCAACATCTGAACTGTTTAAGCCTTTAATTACAGCAGCCATAAAATTGTCAGGCTGGTGAGAGATCACAGAGAAAAATGTCATCACCTGTCGTGATCACTCTGAGTGGTGACCGCGTCATAAATCATTAGGCTGTCTCACACTGCTGCCTCAGCAAATCTAACACTCATTCTCAACTTTTGATTTGAACACACATTTTAAGTGTAATGCGGTTAAAAATCACATCAAATGTAAAATTCTGAAAACGTTACATTTAAAACCAAGAATCTGATGCATCCGTTTGTTGCATAAACAGGATTTGATTAGTGGTGTTGGATTGTTTGTGCTGTTGACTGTCAGCTGATTATTTAAATGACTTGCGTAAGAACTTGTCGGCTGAGTATGTGAAGGGTTTGATGGATGATCCTGTTATTTAAACAAACTCTTGATCAGCTGCAGAAGTTTGCACAGAAGTAATGACGTCTAGATAACTTTCATCTGAAGTATTTCATCATTTTTGTTGCTTTGGCTCAGTTCTTAAACCCACTAAATTAAAGACGTGTCTCTGATTTTTAGCATATTTAGGCAATCAAAGACTCAGATAGCACATTTTTCAAACACCTGACAGCCATGGGTTTTTTATACGTCTCTGTGATAAAAACTGATGCTGTTTCTTACAGTCTAATCATTTGTTTCTTTTGAATGAATTTCTTTCTCTCTTTGTGTCGGGACTTTCAAATCAAGCCATTAAATTGTGTCAAAATCCATCAGACACTATTTTTTACAGATTGCATTGGAATGAATTGGAGGTAAAGCTTTAGGCAAATGGATAAACTCATCTGAAGGTGTGTCTGCACTGTTTACTCCCAACTGTTTTCAAAGAGGGCCACATTTAATTAAGTGAAAATGACCAAACACCAGAGGCTTTTATTGACATATTTATTTACCATGAAAGTGACATATGTCAGTTTTCTGCCGTGTTACGTTGCGTAAACGTCAGCAAACTTATGACCAAGGAAAATGTTCTCCGTTAGGCGGCGATATGAGGAAACATGTCAGGAGGTTTTTATGGCAGGATCAGAATCTGGATTTTGTCAGGATGGTTTTTCATGATGGTTCCAGACTATTTTGACTTGAAAACAAAAATTTTAGGCTTAAATATGTCTGATCCTGCATTCTGAATTATCTTTAAGCCCCATTTTTTGTCTTTTCTGCAACATTTCACAACTTTAATCTTGACTTGTGTCCTTTTATGGCTTTTTGAACTCTCACATTTTCACATCATGGTAAATTCATTCACCCCAGTCATTTGGACATGCCTGCCTTATCATCTCCTACAATTCTACAATTTCATTTAGCAGACACTTTTTTTCCAAAGCAACATACAACACACGCAAGAATTTAAACAAGAAGTTTCTCGCCGTCTCTGAGCCACTGTGAGAAATTTTATTTACTACTTATCTGTTCTTCATGATCTAAGAGAGCAAACCAGACTTTCATCAACAAGACCGATTATTTCTTCATGTTATTTTTTTATATGGCCTAGAAAATCTGTTTCTGGGTTCTGGGTCTGGGTTTTATGCAGCGTGACTAACAGCACCCTGCAGTAAAGTACAGATGACTTTTTTT
This sequence comes from Labroides dimidiatus, assembly GCA_030710495.1. Taxonomy (NCBI): domain Eukaryota; kingdom Metazoa; phylum Chordata; class Actinopteri; order Labriformes; family Labridae; genus Labroides; species Labroides dimidiatus. The sequence continues at coordinate 25,665,271 of CM061146.1, forward strand.
TTTTTTTCCCTCAAAGTACAACTTTGGATCGGTACGTGTTTTTCCTTTACATTGATCCAAACTGTAACACTTTCTATGAGCCCTTCACTTATATAATGTCATGAGAAGGGCTGGACAATTATGTCAAAAATAATCATCATTATTATTTTGGATGATTTAAATACTTGAGTATTTATTGAACCACAACTTGAAAGAACAATGGTTCATGAATTACTAGCTAGTAACGATAATATATTAAATAATAGCAAGAAGAAACAATAAATAATAATTGCCCAATCTACATGGACTCCAGTAGAACTTGCAAAATTTGTAACACGCAAAATACACTAATAACAGCCAAAAACACAACCCAGGAATACTCTTTGAAGTCTTTTCAAAGAAGCCTTTTTCAAAAAACAACCAAAAAAGTTCTGAATAGTTCTTTGATTATAATAATTTTATGTTCCTGAGAAGCCAAAACTGAAATTACAATCAAAATTCAATTAATTGTCCATCCCGAGTCATGAGCACACTGCTAAAAAGGCTTTTTAACAGTTCTTATAATTGATTATAAGCAGTCATTACAACTTTTAGCAACATTTATGAAGTGTTACAGGCAGTGCACATAATGTGTCATGAAGTTATGATTTATAACACATTATATGACTGGATTCAAAACTGACTAAAGCGTTTTTAGAATTCTGGGTTTCATAACATGGTATAACCAAGGGGCAACATCCAGTGAAGAAAAATGAAGCCTATGCGGAAGTGCTAAAAGTTGCTGTCCATGGAGAATCCACTGGAGGCTGGCTGCAGAACGACCAAAAACAACATACACGCCAAGCAAAAAAACCCCTGACTTTTATGGCATTAAAAACATATTTACAGCCTGGTTCAAAAAACAGGGCACAGCTCAGCTCACGTGACTGACAGTTGCTCTGTAGCTGTTAGAAAGGAAGCTCAAAGCCTGCGTCATATCCAAGATGGCCCTGTCCACTGATTGGCTTTATTTGACTGTATCAGGAGCAGACGAGTCGTGGAGTCTACGCCCATATTTCACACAGTCTATGATCAGAACTCAACAGTTTTATCCAGCTTAATGGTCCATAGAGATCTCATTCAATGTATCATAAGAAGGTATCATTGCTGTGTCTCTTATTGAAGAATATCTTATTAATAATTAGAGACTTATGGTGACAGCACTATATGAGCTTGTTAATAGTTATATTATCCTTTAACACGATGATCAGAATTTATGAGGGCTATTTAGTGGCTGTGAGTTTAGTGTAAGGAAAAACATATTTCACAAATGATCAAAAGGATTGTTTTTATTCCTATAAACATTTTAAAAAAATCCTTAAAATAAAACTGCAAAGGTTTTCAGATTTCAGATCACCTTTTTTCCCCAAAACTGAGCTTTAGGCAAAAATTTAAAGTTCGTAAAGTAAATGTGTCAAACAAAGAGGGAAAGCAGAGACGTGTTAGTGCTGAGGCCTGGTCTTTGTCTCTCTACTTACTCTCTCCACTCAGGTCAAATTCAATCAGCCATTGATTCAGCTGGTCCCTGCTTGATGAATGGGACATCCTGGACTTGACATAAATGACTCCTCTTTATCTCTTCTCTTCTGTCTGCACAGTCTGTTGATGTCATCAGGCACGTAAAGGCCACCTGACAGAGCCCTATCAGAGGTCTGCAGGTCTCCTCCCACGCTGTTACACTCTCACCCCCAGCTGCACATGTTGTGTTTCTGAGGCTGAATTTGTATGCAAATAACAGAGCTTCCTGTCCTCTATCTGCAAAGGCCAGGGTGGGATTTCCTCATTCCTGACGTCTGACCCCTCCTCTCTTTAACTCCAGTCTACCATCTGGACATTGAGGTTATCACAGCCAGCCTGTGGCCTCTTTGTGTTCATTTAGTCAGACATGTGTTCACCAAAGATCTCTGCTCACAATGTTCTTCAGTGAATATCAACATCTTTTATTTTCATACAGAAATCAACACAAAGGTTCCCCTTATGGGAACACAAATGCCTCATTTTCTACCAAAACCTTAACCAGAGTTTTTCCTGTTAGGCCCTTTGAAATGTGCTGCCAGCATCAAATTTGAAATGTCTTTGGATCAAACGGCATATTTTTTCATTTTTATCATCTGATATGATTTCTTTGCGATTTTTCCCAATTGATTATAGGCTTAAAATAATTTACCAACCTTCAAATTCTGTTTTCATCAGTATTGTACAAAGCATTGCAACAATTTAGGAGTTGAGGTTGTACAACATGTGATTCAGTCTCTCTTTTGGTGCCTATATCACTGTTTGAAACGCATGGAGTGATAGTGTGGATTTCACTGACATTTTACCAGATTACATCCCCGATTCAGACGTGTCCCACCCTCTAATCTGACATCCTCTTTTGGATGTAAATACTGTTTCCCTTTCTTGATTCATTCCTCCATTAAGTTTGAGTTACGCTGAAATTTGTTATACGTTTCTCAGGACAAAACAAAATGAGGAAATTTAGCTGAGATTTTAAATAAACAAAATAAAAAGAGAAATTGTCCTTCTCCAAAATATTGGATCAGTTTCTCCACCCAGCATATTTAATGTTTTTAGTCGTGAACAAAAGAACAATAACAATATGGGCCGGTTTGTTACCAGTGAAAATAAACACTCTGCTGGCGTCCTCCGGTCTGCTGCAGTCAATCATGAATGAAGTTTAGAGTATGTACTTTGTGCTCATTTGTGTGTCTGTGCGGAAACACTTTCTCCAGACACCGCAGTGAAACGGCAGAAATCAGCCTCAGAAATCCAGAGAAACATCCGTAATTTTAGAAAGGAATGTCACATTCCTTTGCAGTTGAGTGAGCCCAGTCTTCAGAGCGCCTCCTATCAGGAAGTGCTGCACAATGGGAGCAAATTGCCAGAAACACAAAGTCAGACATTTGGGACAGAGGTGGGGGCAGACAGAGGAAACTGTGTCAGGCTGCTTTCACACAATAACTTCTGTTAACACTCAGATTGAACATCAGTATAACCATGGATAAAACACAGTCGAGTTATGTGTATGTTCAGGAAAATCCTATGAAGAGAGGCTTCGTCAGCTACAAGCTAACGTGTTACTGAACTGTAAAGAGTGTGTGTTATCTGAAGGTAAACAAACAGGTATCTGTGCAAGTATCAACTGTTTTAAAGCTCCTGTGGGAGGTTTTCAACTGCTTTTGATAAGACTTTTAAAACTGACGCCTCTTCATGAGCTCAAAAAAAGACCATTGACAACAAGACTGAAAAGTTGTGTATCGTGCGTATATTGTCTGATATCCCAGTGAAGATTTAGGTGTAAGACCAGAGCGTGAGTGCATCAGCTGGATGTGACCTTTTGTCTAGCTCAGAGATAAACTTATCACTGACTTTAAGTTTTGTCCCATGCCCCAGTTGGGCTTAAAGTAAACCCTGTTTATGTTGAACCTGGGAGTAAGTTCTAAGAACCAGAAGTTAAATGAATCAAATTCAGAACTTTAAAAATAGAATTAAAATAAATAAATAAATAAAAAAACAAGATGGTTGCACGCATTGTTCCCAGGATTGTGTTTCACAACCCCAAAAGACTACAAAGACAAGATATTTTATTGTTCAAACTGATAGACTTAATTTTTTTTTTTGTTGTTGTTTTTTTTTGCAAATATTCCCTCATTTTGATTTTGATGCCTGCATCATGTTCATAAAATGCTGGGACAGGCTCATGTTTCCCACTGTGTTCCATCACCTTTCCTTTTAACAACACTCAATAAGTGTTTCTGAACTGAGGACACTAATTGTTGAAGCTTTGGAGGTGGAATTCTTTACCATTCTTGATTGATGAACAACTTCAGTTGATCAACAGTCCGGTGTCTCTGTTGTCGTATTTTGTGCTTCATAATGCTCCATACATTTTCAATGGGAGACAGGTCTGGACTGCAGACAGGCCAGTCTAGAACCTGCACTCTTTTACTATGAAGCCACGTTGTTGTAACACGTGCAGAATGTGTCTTGTCATTGTCTTGCTGAAATAAGCAGGGACGTCCCTGAAAAAGACTCGGCTTGGATGGCAGCATATGTTGCTCCTAAACCTGTATGTACCTTTCAGCATTAATGGAGCCTTCACAGATGGTCAAGTTAGCCATGCCATGGGCACTAACACACCCCCATACCATCACAGATGCTGGCTTTGAGACTTTGACCTGAGAACAATCCAGATTGTCCTTTTCGTCTTTGGTCTGGAGGACACCACGTCCATGATTTCCAAAAACAATTTGAAATGTGGACTTGTCAGACCACAGCACACTTTTCCACTTTGTGTCAGTCCATCTCAGATGAGCTCGGGTCCAGAGAAGCCGGCGGTGTTTCTGGGTGTTGTTGATATATGTTTTTGTCTTTGCATGGTAGAGTTTGAACTTGCACTTGTAGATGTAGTGATGAACTGTGTTAACTGACAATGGTTTTCTGAAGTCTTCCTGAGCCCACGTGGTAATATCCTTTACACAATGATGTTGGTTTTTAATGCAGTGCTGCCTGAGGGGTCAAAGGTCACGGTCATTCAATGTTGGTTTTCAGCCTTGCTGCTTATGTGCAGAGATTTCTCCAGATTCTCTGAATCTTTTGTTGATATTATGGACTGTAGATGATGAAATCCATCAATTCTTTTCAATTGTACATTGAGAAACATTGTTCTTAAACTGTTGGACTATTTGCTCACATATTTGTTTACAAAATGGTGAACCTCACTCCATCCTTGCTTGTGAACAACTGAGCCTTTCAGTGATGCTCCTTTTATATCCAGTCATGACACTCACCTGTTTCCATTGAACCTGTTCGCCTGTGGAATGTTCCAAACGGGTGTTTTTTGAGCATTCTTCAACTTTCCCAGTCTGTTGTTGACACTGTCCCAACTTTTTTGGAATGTGTGGCAGCCATCAAATTCAAAACGAGTGAATACCTGCAAAAAAAAAAAACCCAACAATGAAGTGTTTCAGTATGAACAATAAATATCTTGTCTTTGTAGTGTACTAAGTTGTATGTAGGTTCATTCTGGCCCTGGTTTTTAGTGTTTGTTTTAGACAGCCCTGTTTGAAGTCAAGTTGAAGATTTCTGCCATGATAACAGAACTTTCTTACATAAAGGACAAGATCAGCAAAGTGACAAAATGTGCATTTTTTTTCTCCCAGGGGATGCCAAAATCAATTGAAAGTTTAAGTCAAATAGCTCAAAAAGTTTCAAGACAGAAAGTTTCAAAACAAAATTACACAATTTATACAGATTTCCATCTGTGTCGCAAGTTAAAGCCCATTATATATGTGATATTTCAACACAGGTCAAGATTTTTTGCAAGCATATATCATTTACAGGTCTTTGATATCGTGAAAAATTCAACTAAATTTTACAATCAGTGTTTAGTCAACAAAAAGTATAACTTTATACTCATACACAAACCTGAAAACATTCAAATGGAATTAAACTTGCAATTGTTCAGGTCAGTACTCTAAGTTTATTTATTTATTTTCCAATGAATAAGCAGAGAAAGACAACTGATATATCCGTCCTGATACAGTGTCAGTGATGGAATGACTCGAACAGTTTTTAAACCTACATTCCTGCCCTCTCCGTATTCCCCGAATAAAAATAATTTAAAAAGTAAAGTAAAGGACTAAAATACAAACGTGCCTAACCACAGGACTCATGTTTACCCATACATATACAGGCTACACACACACGCATACACATACTTATATCAAATTTCAAACCTTTCATTGGTCTCCTTTAGAAAATTTCTCTGTGGCTAAAAGTAATGGAGACCAAAATTCTTGAAAAACATGACCATAATTATATTTTTCCAATGTTAATATTTCTGATCTGTGATGATCTGTGAAAACCATTAGGGTTGGAGGGTAATCATCTTTCCAAAATGGAAGTATGCATTCCTTAGCAAAGTATGTAATCAGAATTAACATCCTGCATTTTTCTAATCTAAATGGAGATTTAATGAATCATTCAATAAATACAAATTGGAACTTGAATCAAATTTTGTTTTCTAAACTGATTGTAGAGGAGGGAGTTGAGTTCCAGAAACTTGGTAAAAGATCACATTTCCAAAACATATGCATAAATGTCTCATCCATTGTACTCTAAAAAGAAGTATAACTTCACATTCACACCAGCAGTAAATTAAAAGTCACACATGTTCTTTTAAGAGTTTATTTGTAGCATGGTATTATCATGACTGATTTTTGAGAAATATGCAGATTGCCCTCTCGTAGAATCTGTTACATTATGTGATTAAATGATAACTGAAGCACTAAAAGCTATTAAAGTTTAATAATCTTATCCTGTGATTGGTTTGAAATAATCTCATGAAGCCTTATCGGAGAAACATTTTGATCAAGTCTCTTTAACTCATGACATGACAGAAAATAATAATTTATAATAAGCTACAAAGACAAATAAATGTGATAAGTCACTATGACCACAGTACACAGAATTAAAGACCATTAAGGGTTTATTACTGATGTTGTAAGGAGTGCTTCAGTCTGAGCTGTAAATCTTTGGACTTTGTTTCTCCAGATTTTATTTTCAATTCTTACATCACTGTTCGAGCCAAAGGTTGTGTTTTTGACCAGCCTCATCTTCTTCTTATTATTATGGCAGCTTTTTATGAAGTTCATCAACCAGTTGTTACTGTGCTGAGAAGTCAGAAAAGAATCAAAGTTCACGTAAAAATAATAAATAGTGACCCCTTTTTGCAAATTCGGACATTTTTAAAATTAAAGTCAGGATTCTGATTTCTTTCTCGAAATTGTGATTTTTTTAAATAGTTTTGACTATTTTTGATAAATGAGAAGTCAGATTTCAGGCTCCAAACGCTGAGTTAAAATGAAAAGGTTGAATGTAACACTTTTTTCTTCACTGGCCCCAGTTGTCTGCAGTTGAGAAGTAACAACAAATCTAGTTTTTTTTTTTTTCCTTTTGCCTTTTATGATCGAAGCAGGCAGAGGACATAGATTCAAATTTAACTACTTTTTGCTTCATGTCTTTTTCTTTGACAATAATAAGACTGCTTAGGGAAGAAGTTGGCTTCAGTTTTTCTTTAAAGCTTACATTTCCTTTTTTCTTGTCCTCACCTGCTTAGATTCCCGCTCTTAAACCCTCTCCTCTATCAGGACAATGAAGTATTTGCCCTGGTGTCATAAAGGACGACCACCTGCTCTCTCCCTGTCACAGAGCTGTTTCTAGGCGTTAAGCGACAGAGGCATCCATCTCAGCTCAGCTCAGCTCAGCTCAGTGTCTGATGAACAGATTTGGGGGCTCTGCACTCAGTGCAGCCTAAGGACACATCTTTATCTGGCCTGGAAGTGATGACTGTAACCCACCATCTGCTTCAGCCAGGCCTGCATGGATAGGGAGGGGAGGAAGGGGGGCGTGAGTGTAACCTGAGATCTATTGTTCAGCCTGGAAGTGATTATCATTCTGGTTCAGAAATTCATCAAAATAGAGTGTTTTTAAGTCAGGCAACAACAGCTGGCTTGTTCTGAACACTAAACGTTTATTGTTTAGGTGAACACACATGAAACGGTTCTTCTCTCTGCTCTTAAAATGAAGGTTTGAAGACTGTTCAAGAGCAATGAGAGAAAAAACACTCAAACTGGTCAGCTCGGTTGAGAAACAGGTGGGAGATTGATTTTCTAGAGAAACATATGTAATTTAAGTCTTTTTAGCTTTCAGATCATTAAAATGCAGCATTCTTGGCCCGCTCTCTGTTTTGCATACGCTGCATTCTTGTTGCAGAGCTCCATATGGCGGTGTTGGGGGGGGGCTGACAGGTGCATCAGGCTGTTAGCTGGAGGGCAGGAGATAGTCTGTGCTCCGCTTTGTTTCCACAAAACATCTGCCCCTCAGCCTCAAGCCCTGCACTGCTCAGCTAAATACACTTTTTAAAGTAAAATTATCGTTAAAATGTTCTGTTTTCTGGACTTTTGTGACTTTAAGGATATTTTTCTATTACATTAAGCTTTCAGTCCTGCTTTCCTAATCTCTGTGTTGTTTGTGTTGTTTATGCATCTTCCTGTTGGCTAAACTTGCTTTCAGATGAGTTATTTTCCCCGTAAACATCCAAACAGACAACTGAAGCAGTAAAAAGAAAGCCTGTGTTATCTGTTGACACATGTCTGTGTTGTGAGCTAAACACTTAGAGGCTTGTTTTCCCTGAAACAGCTAAATTCAGCTCAACACCTTCCTGCAACAGTGACAGCGAGGAATGTTTGGGCATCAGCTGTTTGGAGTATTTACACAACTCACACCTCATTTTAGTTTCCTTCAAGATATAATGAGTCTTCTCACAAGAATACTTTTAAATTTAAAAAAATTTAAACCTTATTTTTGTGTTTTTATCAGTGATTCAAGTTTGACATTTATACAGTTAATAATGTTTCTTTAAATACCACCGACTGGGTAAATGTATCTTTTTTTCCCCAAGATCTTCTGTATCTAGAGTTTTGCTCAAGCTCAAAGTTAAGGACTGTAACTAAATCATATTAGACATATAGACTATTCATTCAGTTATATTTAGTTCAGGGTCAAACCTCTATTTCACTCATGTTTGAGCTGTAAGAATAAATCTTCAGAGGTGTTTTGTAGATGATAGCTGTATGTGGATTAATGAGACTCATTTAGCAGACTACTTTTTCAGATTTGAAGTCATAGTGGTGGAAGAGAACCCCCCCCCACAGGAATATTCAATCAATATTAACAAATATGCACACATACAAAATGCACAAAAAACTGTGTTCTGAAAAAAATATTCATATTCCCCATAACCCAACAGTCCCAAAGTCCAGTTCAGAGCTCTGAAGTGCCATTTTCAGATTGAACGTCCCTGAAATGAACAACAATCAAGTGCTGGAGGTCAGGTTATCTACCATTTGTTAGGATCAAAATGATAAGAAATAATTGTAATATAACTAAACAGGCAGGTATACCCAGAGTTACAAGATAGAGGTAGCCATGATGACATCAAAGAAAATCTGGACTTAATGCTTTTGGAAAGCATCTTGAGATAATGTTTGTTATTAATTGGCACTATATAAATAAATATTGAAAGATTGATTTTTTTTTTTTTTTGTTACCTGAAACGCCCAAGGAAATAAATAAAGAAACTTTTTTTAATGTGAAACTTCTTTATTCTGTATTTTTAACAAACTAGAACTGCACAATGTTTGTTGTTTTGAAGATGACAAAAGCCTTGCAGATAGTCCAAATTAGCTGTAATAAATCTTTTACTTATTTATGTATTTTTATTTACATAGACAGTGCAAATTAGCTGTAATAAATCTTTTACTTATTTATGTATTTTTATTTACATAGTGCAAATTAGCTGCTGTAATATTACTCTATATATACCAGAATTAGCCAAAAGGCTATATTCCATCTGTAGTCCTCAGTCAGATGTTAAGATAGGCTGCCAAAAAGCACCAAATAAAGTAAAACTAAACCAAATATAAATGTATGGGGAGAAAAAACAGTTCTTTGAATGAAAATGAATACCTACAGCTGAACATGACTAGAAATGACTACAACAGAATTAAAGCTGAAGTCTGTCAGTGAAGCTTTTGGCTCAGCTCACAGACCTTCCTGATGTCATGTTTTCTTCATATTAAAAGATATTGATCAAGCTCGCAAAAATTATTGAGGTTTTTCAACCTTAAACAAGCTAATGACAGCTCAGCCCCTACTGATGTCAGGGTTGGATGAAGATCAGTGGAAAGCACTCAGTTATTTAACAAGCTAATTCAGGCACTACTTTCATATTGTGTCACCTCATTCTCAAAATCATACAACGCGTATCTAACTCCAACACAGGCTCAGCAGATGTGTGTCTAGCAGGGGTCTGCTTTTTCTCGAGGTCTCTGTCTGTCACAGGAGGTTTGTTCTTACCGCTGTAACTCACTAAATGCTGCAGAGGTCTCCAGTCATGGTGGGTTCAGATGAGATCAGGCTGAGTCCTGCCTGTTAGACGGGACTGGTTGTTATCCTGCCTTGATACTGGATCTTAGTTAATAATAAAACATAGAGTATGGTCTGGATATGTTCACATATGTGTGAAAATGATTTGTATAAAGGGTGGCTGTTTATTGGAGGTTAAAGATGCAATGCCATCACTCCCTGATTTCTGCATGCTAAGTTAATCTGCAGGAAGTGAGATTTAGAGCCTTGACGACAAAGACAATGTAGGTTTTGATCAATTCATTGTGTTTTATGTCTGAAGTGCCTTTTAATTGTTTTTTTTTTTCAATTTCCTTTCCTTTAATCAGTTGATTTGGAGCCCAATGAAGTAACCTTAAAATATAAAAGTAAGCTTTGCTGCTGAGCTCTTGCATACAAGCTGGTAGCTTGTATGTAGCTCATCTTGCATCCCCTAATGTCCTGCATGTAATCGGAACAGTGACAAATGAGGGTTGGTATCAAAAATCTACTTTAACCTTGTTAAAACAGCATGTTAGATGTTTGTTTAAATGAAGAGTTTGTATTTCTGTTGGTGTCATGGTATTTCATACGACATTTCTATCATTTTTAACCAGTTAAAGAATCAGTCCCATTAAATCATCAAATGGTGTAACCACAAAAACATAACAAATATTACATAATTTATGCTCCTAGAAGTTATGCAAGTTATTTGTAATTAAAAGTCATCTCAAAGTATATTTAAAATATTTCATTTGTAAACTTGATTGTTTGGGTTTTGAAGTCAGCTGGCTGTAGAAATCTGTGCTTTCTTTCTTTCTTCTTCTTTTTTTGGGCCAGTGGGTTTAAATCATTTTAAACTTTGTCTTTACTGTGTAGTAGACTGATAAAATCATATTCATAGTAACTTTTTTTTGTACAATATCAGATGTTTTTATGTGAAACATTAGTTACACCAATTGACATTTCTCAGTTACCAACAGAAAGTTCAAAAATTCTACAATTTCATTTAGCAGATGCTTTTTTTCCAAAGTGACGTACAAAACAAGCAAGAATTTAAACAAGAAGGAGAAACCTTATTAAGTGCAGAGAAATGCTTCAAGTTAGTTGGGTCACAGGTGGTCTGCCATCAAGTACTCTGCCATTTTTTTTTCTCAAGTATTCTGTCTAAATAGTAGCCACAAAAATGATAAATGACCACGACCACACCACCTGACCACATCTTTCATCCAGTCAACACAGAAACAGAGTTTCAATGTGAAACTGTTTTATTTTATTTTATTTTTCTTTAGTATTATATCATCCAAACATATGGTAAATATTAAGGTTATCTTTCCCCAGCTGAGACTGAGCAGTTCTTATTCAAACAAGCCAGGTGCAGCTCAGCTCGTCGTCCCTCCAGTTGCCATATTTTCCACAAACCTTGAGCATTCTGAGTGTTCACAGTCTACCATACTGTTGGTCCTGAATCATTCTCTGAACACTAAAGCACGTGAATAAACTAAAGCACAGGGATTTGATTGACTAAAAGTCCTTCTACTTGGCATCTTCCAGGTCACGTTTGTGTGCCTTCCTGCCAAAAACATCACAATGAAAGACAAAAGCGATCACAGTAAAATGTTAAAAATGTGAACGTGAATATTTGCAGTCCGTCCTCTTGTGATGTGCTCAACACTTCCTGGACTGAGTGAGCCTTTGTTCAATGTGAGGATGTGACGCACCAACTGCCTTGAAAACTTCTATTGTTTTTGATTCAGAAGGAGAAGAGACAGTCCTCACCTGCCTTTGAAGGTGACTCTCAAGACATTTTGGCGACAGTGAAATATTCAAAGACCCCAAAGAGACAAAGAGTTGTTTAATGTGCAGATTAATTTATCTTCAGGAAGTTATGTACTCCAGGTCTAAAAATGTAACCCCATCCCGTTCTTTCACATATTTGTCTGTCTATTTACAGACCTGTACTCTGAAGTGAGCCAGTATAAGTTTCAGTTACTCCTAAAGAACCCCGAAGTGCTTCAGGAGCTGTTTGGAGACACAACATGTACAAACATGCATGTCAGTGTTGCCACATCTTAATGTACACCAACCTGGCCAGAGCAGATTTGTTTAGGCAAATGAGGCAGCAGGATGTTGGTGTAGCTGCAGAGATGACTATCACTGCAGCAGTTTCACCTTTGACCCCGGGCTGAGGCAAAAGGCCAGCTGCCTCCAAACAGCTCTCTACATGTCAGCACTGGACTCATTAGAGAGACAGTAACATTAATGGAGTCGTGAGCAAATGTTGAAGCATGTTCCTGACATAAATGCGAATAATAATAATAATAATAATAATAATAATAATAATAATAATAATAATAATAATAATAATAATAATAATAATAATAACAACACATAGATGTAACACCTGGCATATTGAAAATCATTCCACTGTCCCTTTATTCTTATTTATAATATATACAATTAAAAAACAGTCAGAGCTGATTTAACTTCCAAAATTCAGGAACAAACTTCATCGATATGTGAGTCGCTGCTATCCTCTGATTCAAGGTCCTGAAGCACTGTTGTTGCCAAGTCTCACTCCTGTTAGCAGTAACACTCTCAGTTAGAGGGCATGATCTAACAGTTTACACACCTGTAGCTCTGGGTAACACAGGAGCTCTCCTGATCTTCAGTTAGCACAGAGGTTTCCCTCTGTCCTTTGTTCTCTTGAGTCTCATTCATCCTGATAAACTCTGCTTCATAAAGATATCTACAGAAAAAAAAAACAGTGTCGTTACTGTTTGGATGTCTCAATTTTTTGTTTGCCTGTTTTTTTTTTTGTTTTTGTTTTTTTTTTGTTTGTCTTTCAAAGCCTGCAAAGCAGTAAACGTAAGAATTAACCAAGTAGCTTTCTACTTTCAGAGCTGGCAGATTTCTGAATAGAGTACAGTGACAGTAACTTTTGGATCAGAGTTAAATTATAAGTATGTAAATTTACAGAATTGGGATCAGAGCTCTTCTATGTTGTCTTCTCTGGAGTAAGACAGCGGAATTTGAGCTGAAAGGACTTTTGGTTTTTCATGTCAAGTTGTAAATATTCAGCTCCGCTGTGTTTTTCTTCTAGACATTAACACAATTGGTTTATTACAAAACAACTGACCTTAAAAAGTGTGAAGGATAAGAAAAGTGAAGGGAAAGCTATAGTTTAGATTGTTATTAGCTAGCTAACTAGTTCTTAGCCTTGATGTTAGCAAGAAATTCCAGTTGGGGTTGGTCGCCACATTTTCTTTGGGGTTGGTTGTCACATGTATATGCTTATGTTATATACAGTAGGCTGGTCTAAAGATGGTTTCCTGTTCATTTTAGTCATTTTGTGTTAAGATGCATTAAGTTATGTATTGGTCAACTTGTCAGTTCAACTAAACTTTCAAATTTAGTTCTGCCTTCTTGACCTTTTTTAAAAGATTTCTACCATTAAAGCAAATTGTGACAAACAGCTACACAGTGTGTGACAACCCTCCCTGTGATGGGGTTGGTTGTCTTAATGTGTCAGAGTGTTTCTGTGATAGCTAATAACCTCTTTGTTACAACCAACACGTTAAGCTTCAGTTTTATGTAGGAATGACCATTGAAAGACCCCATTCCCCCCTACATGGTAACCTATTTTGGAGTCTGGTAATCCTTGACCAAGGGTTCAAGTTCTGGGTAGTAGTACAGTTCGTATTACTTTAAAGGCTCTGTGAGGACTTCAGAAATGATCTTGAAATAGTCTCACTTTTATATATTTGCCTGTTCATAATCCAAAATTTAAAATGAGATTATCATCCATCCATTAATGGCACCTGGACTGAAGATGACACCATGCCAGCTGGCAAAGTTTGGTAGTGAGAAATGAGTCAGCCAAGAAAGAAGTAAATGTCTCCTTTTTCTCTGCTGAAAAGGATTTCTTTGAATTATTTGTAGTAATGGTGGTCAATGGAGATGAACTGTCAAAAATGGACATCAAACAGGGGTTAATCTGTTTGTGATAATGTTCATTCCAAACCACATGCAGCAGTTATTCTGCTGTGATCTGTTCAAACTTGAGAGTCCGTCAATAAAATGAAGAGTGAGGTTACGTTAGCTCTGCTTGGTGAGGTTGGAGTTGGTAGATGAGCTCTGGTAGGACATAATCAGGATTCACTAACGTTACACGTTACAGACACGTCTCAGAGCACCAGGCCGCGAGGAACACTAAACAGAGAGTCTGCTCACCTTCTGGACACTTAACTACAAACTGAGTTTACAAAGTTTGATTGTTGTCACATTTCAAACAATAGCGCTACGTAACCACAAATAAATACATTTCCTTGTTGATTTGCTTCCTGGAAAAAGTTGTCTTGACCAAAGAAAAGTAGTGTTAAAAGAATATCTGCTCTCCATTCATTTGCTTCAAAACAAAGCTTCAAACATCATGAACTGTCCCTTTAATATTGCTATTTTGGTAATCTCTTCCTCTTTCCTTGTAGTTTGCACAATGGAAAGAGAACAGGCATGCTTTACTGTTGATAAAGAGATAATTTAATTGCTGGAAATGTGTATCACAGCCTCTTTTTATGTAGCACACCCTTAAAATACTGTTACCTTTCATCTTAGATTGTCATAACATTAAACAATGACAGTCAAGTTGACTATTCAGAGTGAACTGGCTGCCATTAAATTAATCTCTGTAAATAATGGCAACCCTGGAAGAATGTGGAGTAGAAACACTGAAATAAGAAAAGTAGTCTCATCTCATGGCTGTGAAGCATCCTCTCTGAGCGTCCTGTCTGGGGCTCCTCACTGCTGTCGGGGGACTTGTTTGCTTTTATGGGGAGGTGAGGAATTTCTTATGTCACCAGGTGTGAGGAACTGTTTCTTAGTAGACCTGCAACAAGTCAGACTTGTGCAAATGTTCGTCTCCAGTTGTTTCACAGCCCTCAAGACGGGTTAAAATCTGAGAGAGGATGCAAACGTCTGTCAAGTCTGCTGATGAACTCAGTTCATCTTAAATTTCATGGCCTGGAAGGTTGTCCTCTGTTAAAATACTTGAAGCTTTAGGAGAAAAAATCAGCATATGTGAGGATTAAATTGGATTTTAACTCATTATTTCCATCAATTGTTTGTGTCTTTTGTGGACAAAGAAAAGTTTTGTTGAAGATTAAAGACAACAGTGTTATTCATTTAAGAAACCCACATTAAAATGAGAATGTCTGCGGCTGCTGGTCACCCTCCTGTTGTCCTCAGAGCAACAGCAGACTGCAGGCCTGGTCAGACCCCATGGACATGGTAATGTGAGGAATGCGGCCATTTCCTCCTTTGCAGGAAAACAAAAGGAGCTGCCGAAGCGCCTGGTTTGTCCCACCTCACATAACAAGGCTGCCGCTCCCAGATCACAGTGAGCTTTGTGTGAACCCACTCAGCCTATAGGCCTCGATTTTAAAAGGTTCTAACTGGTGATCTAATGTGACCACTGTGCCATTAACAATTTCAAACTCTGACGGAAAGAAACCTCAAAGTATTTTAGGATGTTTAATAAACTGAAGTATGTTAGGATCAGTGTCAGCTTCGGGCTGTTTATGAATTTGGAAGACCTCTTACACTGTGAAAAAGTGAAGCTAAAATGATGGGGACTTGTATTACCTCAGAGAAGTATTTTGGAGCAAAGACGTGCAGAGAGACAATCCGTCTGTTAAATCCACTGAGCTCGTCTATCGTTTTTTAAATTGATTTGAAGCGGACACTGGTGGTAATTATAAGCTTAATGACACATTTTCTCTTCGACCTCACCAAGATGCTTCATAATGGAGTTACAGCCATCTATATAGCATAAAAATTTAGACTTAGTATGTGTAACATGGACACAGGTTCATAAAAATAGCCATAATGATGGCAGCCATATTTATGTAGAAAATGTAGTAAATGTGTGTTTGATTTTAAAGTTTGACCATGTCCCATCTGCTAACATGAAGGAAGAGGGCTTTATGACCTATACTGCAACCAGTTTGCAGTGTGGACTGCATATTTTGGTTTCACTTCTTGGGAGCTGTTATGTCACCCATATTTTGTACACTCAGTGGTTCTTCCACTCCAAAACTTAGAAGCAATAAATGATTGAAATTAGATATATTTACAGCCTGGTTAAAAAAATAAGTTGTTAATAAAAAATAAAGTTTTAATTAAGTATTTTTTATTATTTAAAGACTAAGGTATGCATATATTGGCATAGATTGAGACATGGCTGAGTTTGCTTCGTGTCCTCTTTTTTCTGAAAAGCTTCTTTTTCATTAGTTGTTAGAGGTTAAAAATGTGGTTTTACGTCTCATTTAATGATGATTGCCAGCTGCCCTCCTTGTTTTGTTTTTTAAGGAATCTTAAAATACGTCAGGGAGGAGAGTTAAGAAGAGATTAGACTTTCGACAGAAGAAAATATATATATTTTTGTCACCCACTTCCAGGATGTTGGATGTAGCTGTTAGCTATTAGCTGTGAGCTGTAGGGTAGAAGCTCACCTCAGCTCCAGCTCTTTGTCTGACTGGTGCTTCATGATGAGTTTGGTTCAATCTACTTAAATGCTCGCGAACACACAGAATATCAGCCAGTGAGGCAGGAAAAGTTAACTTTTTAGTTTTTTTTTTTTTTTGGAATAACAATCATGTTTTAATAAAGAAACTTAACTAAGTACATATTTTTTATCCCACTGTCAGATTTTCTTGGACTCTTTTTAAGAAATTCTTGCATAAGTTTTGTCTTTAAATATCTTGAAAAAGATATTTTTCTGTTCGTGTGGTAAATGGGGCTTTTATCTAAAACTAAGAGATTAAAATCTTGCTTAGATTTTAGTTTTTGCAGTGTAGCTCTCTGATGGAAAACTTTTGGCTCTGAATTTCATTAGTGAACATGTAAAAGAGACTTCAGAGGGGATTTTGAAACAGACGTTACGGTGTGTGTTGAAGGTTTTCAAGTGCAGAGGTAAGGGTAGATGTAAAACATACATGTGACTACGCTCAAACTCTGGGCCGAACTTTCACGTGAGAAAGGTGAATTTTCACCGTTTAAGTTGCATTTAAATGACATGTGCCTCAATTCTGTGCAGCTACATTTTAAACAGCCTGTATCAGACAGAGAACCACACAATGTAACATACGGACCCTCATGAAACACTTTTAAAGCTCATATTGTTGTTTGTTGACTTGGCTTTTGTCTGGATTACTCAAACAAGATATAGTGTTTAATCTGTGAGCTTTGGAGGTCTTAATTAGTAGATTTCTTTCATCCCCAGACAGAGCTGTTTCCAGTCTTTGTGCCAAACTAAATGTGTGTTACATGAGCTGTCAGCCGGCTGTCTTCACTTTAACAGTTTCTCCCTGAAACCTTTAAAATCCCTTCACTCTGTGTTTTAACTTCTCTCCCGTCATGTTGAATCAGAGGAATTACAAATGTTAAAGCTGCAGATTTCTATCAGTGGTTGAGGGGTAATCAGCAGTTGGTGTTAAACTGCCATGCAAATCAGCAGGTGGACGTTTGCCTGCAAGTGTGTGAGATAAAGACACCTGCAGTTTGTCTGCTGACTGACTGCACTGTCTGAACAAGAGCGGGCTTGTTTACACTCCACAACCTCCAGCAGCACTTTGGGATGATCCTTTTCATGAAAAAAAAAAAAAAAAAAAAAAAAAAAGCTGAACTCACTGACAATACTATCAAAAACCCTCCCCCACTGCCAGCTGATCCCATCTCTGTGCATGTGTGTGTGAGTGTGTGTGTGTGAGTGTGTGTGTGTGAGTGTGTGTGTGTGAGTGTAGTTGGTGCTTGTGGTGGAGGGGAGAACAGCAGATGGCAGGGCTGCCCCCATCATGTCTGCTTTTTTGGGGGAGAACAATGCATCTCTCAGAGCTCTTATTAAAGGAGGGGAAGGGGGGGGATTTTAGTCCACGGACAGCTGGCAGGCAGTGTGCCTCACACACACACTCACACACACCCTCTCCCTCAGTGTCCACACTCAGGCACACACTCTGCAATTAACTGGCACGGGCCACGGCTTAAATATTTACCAGGCACATGCAAACAAAAGGATAGTCAAGAAAATAACGATTCATCTGTGTCTGTTATATGAGGGATGAATTGTCTCTATCGTGAAGGACAGATTAAATATATCATGAAATACAGTTCAGCATTAATAAACAAACACTCTGTCCAGTCATAAGTTCAACATTAATGGTGTTTGTTATTCCTTTGTTAATGTCTGGACTGCTCTGATCGGTATTAACTTTTAAATTCTTTAGATTTAATGAAACTTCTGTTTTATTTTTCTGCTTTTTGAAGAACTTTGTGACATGTTTTTTGAGAAATACAAAGAAAAATATTTAAAGATGGTGGACATCAAATTGCTTTTTAGTGCTTAATTCCATTCAGACAGTTGTTCCAATCAGTATTAATAGAAAAGAAACTTCACATTAAGGTTTTTTTCAGGCACTTATCATGTGAAGTGCAACATTTTATTTCTTAGGCTTCTTAACCTTGATAATTTATTTTTTTTCCTCATATAAGCTGTAATTTTTTGTGCTAAAATGATGGTAGGATTTCAATAAAGCTGCTGAAAATAAGAAGTAATCAGTTTAAAAATTTACCATCACTATAACAGCTTATTTAAACTCCTTTATCATATGAAAACTGCACTTTATCGCATTCTCTTCAATTTCTTTTGTTTACAAGCCTTCCTGGAAGACTTTGGACGAATGTTGTTGTTCTTCTTCTGTTTTCTCTACCTCATGTGACCGAACATTACATTCCTAAAGCATTATGGTTTATTACATGGAGGTTGTAATGTTTTACTACATTTTATGATGATTTGTATCTCCTGTAACATTCCTGTGTCGCTCCTAAAACTGTAATGACTCAAAACCTCATTTTATGGTCATTATTCGTAGCTGCAAGGTTTTTAGAAAACCGTACCAAACAACAAAACAACAACAAAAACAAACTCTCTCCATGACACAAGGAGCCAGCTGAGAGGAGCGCTGCTGCTCTGAATCCAATTTTTGCTCGACCCCCTCCCTCCTTCCCTCCCTCTCTCTCTCTCCCCTTCCCTCCCCCGTGCTCTGCTTTTGATCCCACAGGGACTCGCAGCCTTTGCATTCCGCTCATTCCAGCCGCAGCGAACAATCAGCTCTCAGTTATTTATTGGTGCAGCTCGCGCTCCGCTCGGCTCAGTCTGCTGCTGGCTGTCCGCGCGCTCACACAGAGAGTTACATGGAGGAGAGCGGAGGGAGCGCGTTTTGTGGACTACGCGATTTGAATTAAGCGCAGAAAAATTGAAAGTTTACCTAAAGTTTCGTTCATTGTTTTGCGTGTGATGAGACTTCAGTTCGGTGAGTTTGTTTTTTTGGGCCTTTTCTCTCGGGTTGACTGTGTTTTGGATGCCTGATAAGCAGACGTCCTCCTGGCACGGATGTGTTTGCATGGCGCAGTGTTGATGTGTGATCAATAATGTGACCTGTGAGATTTCTGGCTTTGTTTTAATCTTATAACCGACTTTTATGCATTGATTATTGTCTCGTAATGAACAAATTTAATTTCACCCATTTAAGTCCATTTACGAGCCTTTGAATGAAACTTCATGACCATTCCATTTTTTTTTTTTTTTTTTAGAAAAACTGTGCAAGACTGTGTGTGCATTTGCTTTAGGATCAGATTTTGGTGATGCATCACTGTACTTTACTTTAAACAGTTCTCGTGAGTCAATTTGTTGTTATGAGAGTTTGCAAAGTCAAGTTTTATACCACTTAACACATGAAAAAACATAAATAATTGATCCAAACTGCTTTATTACTGAGGAGATATGTTATTAAATTAAACTGCAGTAATCCTAAACCTCAATAATCAATGCAGCTGGACAAGCAAGCAGAGGGGAGGGAGTTTGGAAAGCTATTTAACTTAATAGCTTCATGTTGACAGCAGAGATTTATCAGACTCAAATCTGCAGAAGCAACTATTTATTTAGCATGTGATAGCGTCTACTGAGTGTAATGCTTCGGTCTAACTTAGAAAGCTATGCTTTCAAGAGTGTGGGCAGTTAAACATGATACATGCTGACTTCACTGTTGGTCATTTCCAGTAATAGCTCAAGAAGTTATTGTGCAATATAAATGTTTTTAAATTAATCCAGAGGAATGTTGGTCTCTGCCTGTGGCTCATGTTGTTGTAATAAGCACAGTAAGGACTGGAAACCGAAGAAGCATCGATGAAAAGTGATTCTTTTGCAGATCTGTCTGATCATTCGGGTTCTCTTTCTCTTTCTGTTCAGATTTGTGACTCCTAAAGCTCCAGACTTCTCTTGTTGGCTTTATCCTCTGCTGGTTTCTCACTGACTGAAATGAGAACTGCTGAAGACTCATCTGGAACGGTCCTGCACCGTCTCATCCAGGAGCAGCTGCGCTACGGGAACCTGACAGACACTCGCACACTCCTTGCCATCCAGCAGCAGGCCCTGCGTGGAGGCAGCAGCAGCAGTGGTGGGGGCGCGGGGAGTCCCCGCTCCTCTCTGGAGAGTCTGACTCAGGACGAGTCTCAGTACATGCAGATGTCCACACGGCAGGAGCCTCAGGGCCAGGAGCACCATGGCGACGGCCTGCACTCTGAGAGCCAGGTGTGCCACCTGTACCAGCTCCATGGAGAGGAGCTGCCTACATACGAGGAGGCAAAGGCCCACTCGCAGTACCTGATCTCCCAGCAGGCCGAGCAGGAGGCACCCAGCATGGACAAAATGGGGGGTCACAGTGAGGGACAGTGGGATTTGAAGAGGGAACATGCTCGCTCCTTGAGTGAGAGGCTCTTACAGCTTTCTCTGGAGAGGAACGGAGCTCAGCACGGTGCGGCTATGAGCTCCTCACACAGCTATCCACAGCTGTACAACAACAACGCCACAAACACAGCAGCTCATGACGGCACTCAGCAAAGTGTGGACCAGCGAGGGCCGCCTCCGGACTATCCCGTTTTTGCCAGACATCCTGGATATATGCTGAGCCACTCACAGGAGCACGGACATTACTACAGAGAGCCTCCTCCTCCTTTCTACGCTCAGCATCACAGGTAACAGACACAAAGAATGCTCTCATTCAGGATTTCCTGCACCTTGTGGTTTGTGGCAGTTTTGTAACAACTACTCATGTCTCCCCTCAGCAGGTATGTGTCTGCTCAGTCCCAGGTGGCTCACAACACCAACACAGCCTCCAGCGTTAACTCAGCTCAGAGCGACGTGTTGATGCGGGAGAACGAGCGGCTCAGGAAGGAGCTGGAGGTCTACGTTGAGAAGGCTGCCCGGCTGCAGAAGGTGAGAGCTGAGGGAGTGAAATCACTGAACAATAGTTTCATCTCAGTACTAGTGAGGGTGTTAATCTGTTATTAACTTCATACAGAAGTGAAACAGCAAACTTTGAGTCATTTCTTTATCCTTAATGTGCTCCACTGCTCTGGTGTTAAGCGTTTTCTTCTCCTCGGGAATCCCTCAGCACGTCCACCCCGCTTTGTCTCTCAAACATGCAGAAAGCAGATAAATGGCTCGACACCTGGGACCCTCAAGTGCTCACCCAGGAATGTGATTCCTACTATTCACTTGCGCATAGTATTATGAGCCATTTGCCCGTGGGCAGTAGAAAGAGAATGCTAAGATGACTAATTAGCCTCATTGGTATTAACTACTGAAAAACCAAACCACAGTGCAGACAATGACTGTAGCTGCCTGTCTCAGAGATTGATCATCCACTCATGTGTTCTTCCCAGTTGGAGCTGGAGATTCAAAGGATTTCTGAAGCGTATGAGACTCTGATGAAAGGCTCTGCGAAGCGGGAGACTCTGGAGAAAACAATGAGGAATAAACTGGAGGCAGAGATTAAAAGGATGCACGACTTCAACAGAGACCTGAGAGGTGTGTAAGCTGTACCACCAAATCTGTCCTGAAGATGCCCGCTTTAAACTCTGTCTGACCAGCGTGTGCTCTTTATTGTCCCCCGTGCAGAACAACTCGACTCAGCGACCAAACATCGAGCGGCAAAGGAAGCAGAGTGTTCGGACCAGAGACAGCACGTCTTTGTTAAACTGCTCGAGCAAAGTAAGTTGATGTCAAGGAACCGTCTCCTCAGTCAGTCTTCAGTTGTTGTCTGGAGGCTTGAAACATTAACAGCGGTTAAAATGATTGCTTCTCTCTTTTTACTCTTTCCTCCTCCCTTTAAGTGTCACAGAAAGCTTAATTGTCGGCCAATATTATTTGTCGACATGGGTCAATCTGAGCTGCACCAGGATCTACTTTGATATTCTCCAATATGTATGTGATACAGGAGACAGTTGGCAGACTATAAAAGCTGATCAGATAGCTGTCTGCGCTAGTTTTGGTAGCCCTTTGCACTGTCAAAGGTGATGTTTTTTGCCTTAAAATTCTAAAATTGGCATGAATTTTCAAAAAGTTCCTATCTGTTTGGCTCTTTTTTAGTTTTTTTTGAAACACTTTGATGAATCTCACGTCTGACAGAAACGTTTAACAATAGCAGGAACACATTAAAGCAGGGATTGGTTTCCTCCTCCAGCGAGGTGTTAGGTTATAAAAGTCGTCCCCACATGTCAGGACACAAATGGCTCCATCCCTGACGTGAAGAGTTAGTTACTCGCTGAGACGCCAGCCATTTTCATAGCTGCAGTAAATGTGGCCCAGATTCCAGGAATTTTTTCGGTATTTCAGGCTGTTCCAGCATTAGGAATGCCTCCCTCCCTACTCACTCCCTCTCGCCTCCCGCTCTACTCATATTTGCATCACTGCTGACTTCCCTCCTTAAGGGGATCTGGGAAGTCTGGGACTCCAGTGCATCCAGGCCTGACTCCTGACTCAACATGACCTCTGGCTGTCTCGCTCTCCTTGTTTGGTTATCTCTTCACCTCAGGGTTTCATCATTTTCTGCCTGTTGTGAATATTTCTTGCTCTCTCTCTCTTTCTACTGTTGAATGCAGGGAAGTGTTGAAGAGAAATTCCAACTACATTTTTTCTGCAGAGGTTCACATCATTTAAACAATGTAAAAGCAGGAACACCAGAAGAGGAGGATTATGAACTCAAATTTGCATAAAGAATATCTGAAGCCAAAAAGAA
The DNA here is from genome assembly GCA_030710495.1 of Labroides dimidiatus. Taxonomy (NCBI): domain Eukaryota; kingdom Metazoa; phylum Chordata; class Actinopteri; order Labriformes; family Labridae; genus Labroides; species Labroides dimidiatus. The sequence continues at coordinate 25,688,367 of CM061146.1, forward strand.
AATGCTGAACCTTCTGTAGCAAAGGCAAAAAGGAGAAATTATGACAGAGGATAAGAGGCCAATTTTTTTCTTTTAAAAGGGAATTTATGAGAATGAAGTCACAAATTTATGAGAATTTTTTCCCCCCGTAAATTTATGACCTAATTTCTCATAAATCTATGACTTTACTCTCGTAATCTAACTTTTTTTTTCTTTTTTTAAACATGGCCCCAGTCCTCCATCATTAAAACTACATCAAGGGACAGCTGTTTTCTTTTCGTATTTTAAGAATCCTCCTCCTCACATTTGTTTTGGTTGAATCTTACACCAAGTCTCAAACATTTTCCCAAATGTTGTCATCTTTATTTTAAAATTTTCCTTTTTCAGTCTTAATTCTCTGCCGTGCAAATTTAACCTGATAAGTTTGAGCTTCTTCTACATCAGCTTCAGTTACATAATCATCCACACTTTTTTTTTCCGTTCTCCCTGGAATGACAATTGCTCTTTTCTGTGTACATTTCTGTTCTTGGCCTAAACCAAAACTTTAGACTTATTGTCTGTTTACAGTGACAGTTATCTCAGAGAGACAGAGGCAAAAACCACGTCTGATTCACAATTGGTGGATGCTGTGTTTTTCTTTTTCTTCAAGGACCACTTGAATTATATTTTGAGCTGCTTGTTTACTTCTGGTCCTCAGAAGCATTCCTGAGCTTTTCCCAGTACAAGGCGATGCCTGTGTGCGTAAGTGGATAAGAGGAAGTCTGCATTCCCTCCACAGGCATGCAGGCATGTTGTGTAATCAGCCCCCCTTTAAAAGTGGCACAACAGACAAACTGGATTTCCTTCCTGAAATATACTGTGGAAACACTGGCCAAACTTTAATTAGCATTCTTAAACAACATTTTTATTATTCTTAACTGATGACGAGTGAGGAAAACCTGTAAGTTTTCACCTCTCAGTCACTGAGTCACGTACCTGAGTGTCAGTGTAAATGTCCCTCGTAGGGCCACATTCCTCCCATTCAAAATATCTCTCTCTAAGCAGATCCAGTTGATTGATCCCATCAATGGCTGCTGAAAACTATGTTTGCTGTTCATTTGACCTCCTTTCTAAGGCTGCTGTTGGTCCACAACTCAAGACACTCCCCTCACATCCTCTTTGTCCTTCTCCTCTATCTCAGATGAAGAGCAGCAGAGAGAGCGGGAGCAGCTTGAGCGTCAGATACAACACTTGCGCATCTCCGGGGAGGACTGCCAACGCAGACGGGAGATTCTGGAGCAGGCTTTGGCTACGACTCAGGCCCGGAACAGGCAGCTGGAGGAAGAGCTGCAGAGGAAGAGAGCCTACGTGGAGAAAGTGGAGCGGCTGCAGGGCGCGCTGGCTCAGCTGCAGGCGGCGTGCGAAAAGAGGGAAGCGCTCGAGCTGCGGCTACGAACTCGACTGGAGCAGGAACTGAAGAGCCTCAGAGCTCAACAGGTGAGGAGAAAAGCTATTCTGGTTTTGGTTTCACTTATTTTAATGAATGATCTCACTCTCACCATGAAGCGATAAAATGTTTGTCAAATGTTTGGTTTTCTGGAGGTGTAATGTGTGTAACTTTGTTTATTGTTGCAGTCACAGAACCAGGCAGCAGACTCCACAGCTTTAGAATTGAGCTCGTCCACGTTGCAACAGCAGCTAAGGGAGAAAGAGGAGCGTATCCTGGCTCTGGAAGCAGACATCACCAAGTGGGAGCAGAAATATCTGGAGGAGAGCACCATGAGGCAGTTTGCGATGGATGCAGCTGCGACTGCTGCAGCACAGAGGTGCGTATGATAAAACATGGAAACATGAAGCTAAGATACAAAAAAATCTAGCAACATCAAATGTATTCAAGTTAAGGGAAGGTTTTTTTTAACAGTTTTCATTTTTTCTTTGCAGAGATACGACCATCATCAATCACTCGCCTCGACATTCACCAAACAGCAGTTTTAATGAGGACCTGCCTTTGTCCAGTCAGAGACATCAGGAGATGGAGAAAAGGTAAACATATCATTGTTATTGTTTCATCCTTTTTTCATCCTTCATTTGACTTGTCTGAGTGAGATCTAACCGTGTTTTGAACGTGTTCAGGATCCGTGCTCTTCACGCTCAGCTCCTGGAGAAAGATGCTGTGATCAAAGTCCTCCAGCAGCGCTCCAAATGGGAGCAAGGCAAGCTTCGACTCGCCAGATCCGTCCCCTCCATCAACACTGTCAGCAGCAACACAGAGAGCAAAGGTGAGAACAAGATGTTTCCCTCACTGCGAGGAATCCTAAATCTATAATGACACATGCTATTAGGCGACAACTGGCAGACTGGTCAGCGCCGCCAGACAGAATGTACACTTCCTAAAAAAAAAGTGGGCTGCAGATGACAGCCCTTACTCTTCCCTCAAATAGACAACATGTTTTTAAACTGGAATGCATATCGTCTCTCACTCCAGAATAGCCAGATCCAGAATAGTCATGGGAAGAACTCCTCAGGGCAGATGTTCAGGAGTGTGTGAATGCAAATGTGAGCGGGTAATCAAGCAGCCTCCTCCTTTTGTCTGTGTGTAGGAAAGAGCCTCTCAGATGACCAGACAGGTGCTGCTGCCCTGCAGATCCAACCCAACAGAGTGGTGTCCAAGGGTCAGAGCCGAGACTCCAGCACCCAAAGTGAGGAGGCCCCACAGGAGCAGGAGCCAGAAACCAGCCAGCAAAACTCTGATGCAGCTACAACCGGTGAGTGTATTCTTTTGTTGGGTATAGAAACACCAAATCACCACCACATGAAGGCGCGCTCTGCAAATGAAGACACCTTTGATCCTCATCCTATTCAGAGCCTTTAACCCTTTAACTGCCAAATGTTTCATATTCAATACCTGAGTTTCCAAGACCTCTATCTCATCAACTTGATAAATATTTTCATTGAAAACCCATCACCCGCTTGAGGATTATCATACTACTACAGGCAGCTGAAGTTGTATTTTGGCCCTTTTCAAAACAGCTGTTCTCAGGAAATTATCCACACACTTTTTTTTCAGGAAAAAAATTTCAAGGAAGTTGCACCAAGAATAACATCTAATTTTTTACTCATTTTTGAATAGAAGTGTTTCAGCATTGAAAGAATGCATATTTACTATAACTATACTTAGAAACCACCCAATGTATTAAATATGATACAAAAAATATATTATAAACAAAATAATATAGAAATGTATTTTTTGTGGATTTTTTAAAGGGGTTGATAAACATCTCCATTCCCAAATAAACTGATTTTTTGCGGCTATTTTTTAATGTGTCAGACTTTAAAGGGTTAAACATGAACTCCTGATTTTATCTGGATCATTTTCATCCAGAAGAAAAGGGCAAAATACAAAATTCTGCCGTTTACGTTAACACATGAAGCAAAACTATAAAAGTTTCTGTAGTTTTGCACATGTGTGAAAGTGGCTTCTGTCATTTTTTAAAAGCATAATCAAACCCTACATCAGAACTCTGATCAAAAGGCACATTTTGTATTCAAGCAAGGTATTTTCGCAGCACTCACATTTTAGGGGATTAGAAGTCACAATGTAATGCAAATTCACGTCACTCAGATAGTAAAGCACTTTGTCTTTGACTTCCTTGTCAAAAATGTTCATGATACTGCCGTGAAGTTCACTCAGGGAGAGAATCTGCTCTCTTCTGGTCTGACCTCAGCTCGATGAACTGATTGCATTAACATTTCACAGCCCTGATGGTAAAATTTAACCTCTGTCTCGTGCAGCTTTGCAAACAGCAGCTCCTTCAGTTGTATTTGCTTTAGCATTCCAAGGTTGTTTTTCTAATCTGCTAATTTTATCTTTACTGCAGACGCCTCGGAGGAGCCAAAGGCAGCACTCAAGACATTCAAGAGCATCAACAGCTCAGACCCAGAAGTGGTTGAAATCCTCATTTGAGCGTCATGTCGCTGCAGCTGACATGACGGAGCGATGACAGAGACACTTGGCCGAGTTGTTCAAGGCCTTTATGACGTCTGCTGCAAGTAAAGAACGTCTGACCGTCTGTCATCGATGTAAAGAAACATGCAGAGTCCAGAGTGAGGTGCGGTTTGAAGAGGAGAGCTGAGCTTTCCTTCAACTGTGCCGTTGACTCATGATTGTGAATCCCTAAAGGTACATGGACTGTTTGTGCGCCATAGGAAAGGAGCTGCTGACTGTGCATACGTTGTGCATGTGACTTTTTTTTGTTTTGTATTTATATTTATATACCTGCTGCTCATATTGTGATGTTATTTGATGTTTGACAGATAAGAAGTACAAGGATCACTTGTCCTGCTCTGCTCCACTTAAATTATAGACCCATGTACTCACTTTTCTAAGCCTGAACATATCTGTGTTTCATTTTGTGGATTTTAAATTCCCAGTAGCGATCCTGTTACCATGCCCTCTCATTGTAATGGGAATATTTATAAGAATGACTCAGTGATAGCAGCCTCCCGTGTTTCCATGCTGTTTGAGGATTATTCTGTTTAACAGAACAACTCAAACCTAAATTAACAGTTGCTCCTCTTTTTAAAATACATTCGGGCCCCTGCTCGCAGCTCAGCGGAGGATTTAGAAACTTCCTTTGAATGTGGAGCCTCCAGTAACTCCGCTCATTTCTCTCTTAAAAAAGCCGGCGAGGATTGACAGCGTTTCACGGAGGTCTAATTTTCCAGATCCCGGGTTAATGTTGGGGCCTCACATGGCGACTGCCCAACATTTCACTCCCCTCCGCTGACACACTGGAGCTAATCTTCTCACATTCCCCTCGCTAAGGGAATGCTCCCGTTAAAGAAAAAAGGCTATCTAAAGTCTGACCCCTCGCCCTTGTTAAAATGGCACGCATTCTCCACATGATTCCTTTTCTTGGGTTTCTGAGCCGCGGTGGCTGGTTCCGCCGTGAGCACAGAAATGGTCAACTATAATTGGCCGGCATTTGCTACTCTATTTGTTGTCCCCATCACCGTGTTATATCCAGACGTGTTTTCTCCATTGCTCACATTTCTGACTGTACCCCCAACATAGAATCTTCTATTTATTCTCCCCGCATGGTGCGGGAGCTCCGGACGCTGCTGAATGTAGACTCCTGTTTCCCAAGGCTGTGTTTTTATATTTAAACTGGAAATTCAGATTTCTTCAAAGAGGAATGCAACATAATTTGACGACATAATCACAGGAGAATCTGTGTCAAGTCAAACAAATATCATGCGAAAAGTCAAACGTCTGGTTTTCCCCCTGTTCTTTCCACCATATTCCTGTCACAATGCATTTGCTGGTCAATGCAGCGTGTCCTTTGACGTAATGCCCTTCACTTTGTTTGGAATGTGTTTACATGAATGGCTGTTTGAAGTGAGAGAGTTAATATATTTTCCTTTTTGTTTCCATTTATATTTTCTGTGTTTGTATTGTTTCTGGTGCCAAAGATGTACTCTAAGTTATAACCGTTGTCAAACACAAAAGGTCCCGTCACGGTGCCTTGCTTCAGCTGGTTGACCCATTTTTGTTGTGGCTGTGAACTTTTGTAAAGGAAACATTCATATGTATGCCTTAACATTTCACCATAATAGATTAAAATTCTTAATATATGTCTCAGAAAAAGTCTCTGTCTTTGATTTGTTGCACTGGTTTTAATGCAGGCGATGCAGTGGAGAAAATGTCTTTGTCTTATGATGAATCTTGAATAAGATGAGACGGAATGTGAGTTTTCAAAACTGGAAAACCTTAAAGTTGCGTATTTTAAAATTAAAGGATAAAATTACTTTACACTAAGTTAGAAAATGCATGTTTTTTTGCGTGCAGACAGGGATACTTTTATAAAACATTTTAACACATGCTGATGAGAAAAAAATCAGTCACAAGTTTACTCAAACTTAACGTTTCAGATGATCTCAAACTAATCTGTCAGTTGACTCCAACTGAAATAAACAAAATAAACCCTAACATCTGTTAAATGTATAACCTTTAACTCCAGCATGTCTGAAATTCTGGGTGAGCAGTTGGGCGGAGCTAAAAACATAAGAGACATAGGCGTAATGAACAGGTGATGTTGTAAAGTATAAACTAGAATAAGTCAGTGTCTGGATCTCGCTCACCCTGTCAGAATTTAGGTTGCATAACTACCTGTTCACCATACAGCATCCCATCTACACATAAAATGTTAGCACACAAAAGATCAATTTTAGGTTTATTTGCACTAAAAAATTGGTTATTTTCTCAGTTTAAACAATGTTACCCACTCTTCTACTGAACTCTTCTTATCAGCCTCCTTTGTCGGACAAATTAACATCAAACTTAGGATTGCAATTTATACCCTGCTCTTTTATTGTAATTTACATCAAATTGAATGTATTACAGACAGATTGAGGAATTTCAGCAGGAATATTTCTGAAGACATTTCTGTCCTCATCCAGCTCTCTCTCTTCACAGAGCTTTGACGTTGATTCACCTTTTACCATAAATGTATCAGCTTTGAACATCATTGCTGTGATCTCTTCCTCTTCTGTTTGAAGTAACTTTGTAGAGATCAGCAGCTCAGAGACGCTCTCACCAGCTCTGCTGTTGGTGTCTGGATTGCAGTACAGGATGTGGCTCCTGTTTTGTTTATCAGAGAGGTTCTGTGTCCGGTAACTCCTCAGACTGCTCTCACATCTGTGACCACTAACTGTCATTATTTCTTCATTCTGAGACCAGCCTGAGAAGTGACACCACAGTTTTTATCACATTGTCAACGGGCTGAAGAGGAATTGAGTCAGACTTTTATCAGTGGACTGCTTTGATATGACATGATTGATCAGATTGTATCTGGTGTTGCTGTTAAGAATCAAAAACCATTGTTATTGTGTTTGGGAAATGATTAGAAGTTAGAATTTCAGCATTACAGCTGTTTGAAAAGTGTTAAAGGTCTGTTAAAGTTAGCCAAACGTATCACTCGTCATATAAAACTCAAGTAACCATCTCCTGAAGAAGGGAGCCAAAAAAAAAAAGACCCGTAGTTCCTTAAGTGTCCACTTGAGGCTGGCACCAAAAGGCAAAGACTTTCTTACAAAGCTCATATTATAATTCACATTTTTACAGCTCATTTCTTTTTGAGTAACAACTTTAACTCATTCTTTTTTTGTTATATTGAGGCTAGAAGTTATGCATGATTCCAGTCATTGTTGATCTGCCTGACAGCTGGATGTGAGTCGCTCACTGACATCTTTCACAAGTTATCTGTGTTGTATTTCTTATGAAGTTCATTGAAACTGTTTCTTTGGGGGTTTAAAAACCGCAGCTGTTAAAAATGTCCAAGGTTGAAATTTTGCGTAGGTTTTCCTGATATGGATCCTGAATACTGAGGCTGTAGCTGGCTCTGAATTCATGGTGGTAGGGTTGTACCATTTTGTAAGGAGACAACTTTATTATATATCCCACCCTTGAGGAATAACAATGTATTGCACAGACTCAGCAGTATGTTCAGTATGCTCAGAACAGTTGGATGCGGCTAAATATACTGCATCTGGAGAGTGATATCACCCATTCTGGTTCTGTCAATTTCATCAACAGGCAGCTGTTTGTAGCAGAAAAAGCTCCGAAAAGCCCCCTGCACAAAGACCAAGTTAGCGACTATCATGTGAACACGGGACATAAAGCAGTTAGCAGCTGAAGACTCAACTTCAGGAATGAGTTGGGACCAAACGGCTAAAAAGAGGGTGACTATATTTGCCCGCCGGCAGCAAGACGACTCAAAAAATGCTGGTATCTTTACATGATGCTGTAATGAGCAGAGTATGGGACAGACACATGGTAACTGAAACATATGTGGATCAAAAGTGGGACAACTGAGGGAGAGACGTGATGCAGATTTTATTTTAATGGTTGTTAAAGTAGACGACAGACATGGCAGCATGGGACCATGGGAATTGTGATCTTCAATGTGAGACAACTGAGACAGACACCATGTTTGAACACAATGTACTGAGAGCATTTTATTCAAGTAACATTCAAATAACTAATCATTAACTGTATTCTGTGAAATGGTGCAAGCATCAGTAGCTTGGTTGACTAGCTAGCTGAACTCTAACGGTCAGATGACTCGTAAGACGTACAGCTACATTGAAAAAGCATCAGTTTTAAATCGAAACTGTTTCATAAGCTGTCAGAAAGTCCTCACTGTACTTGAAAAAATTGTTTTCTTCAGCAGAGGGTGTGCAGCAAGCTGTAGCCTACTTTTTGTTCTGTACATTCAATCCTAAACAAATGAGAAAATGCTTGGAATTTCAGCCCTCATCATCAAGAAAGGATCTTTGTGTCACATGACAGTAAGTCGTGCTGCTGACTGTGATGAAGTACAAACTTTGAGGAAATGGTTTTATGAGACTGGAATGTGCACTCAGAGCAGGGAAGTCAAAGTTTAATGCAAAATCAGGAAAATACTTTGCTTTAGATTTCCGTACAAGTTGAATGTGGACATTTTTGCACATTATTTTCTCTTTATGTTTTTGATCCAGTCTGTATCCTGAAAGTGCAAACAGCCATTAGTGCAAAAACTCCTCTGCAAACTTTTAATGTAAATATTGCCCTCTGTGCTCCCTCAGGAGAGCCTGGGTTGGCATACCACGGATGCCACACATTTTCCTCCTGCTGCCTTTACTTGTTGTAGGCGAGTGCCACTTTTCTCAGCTCAGAATATCTGGAATAACAAATCTCCTGCATGCGCTGGAGGCCTTTTTAAGGCTGGGACACATGTTGCACACTGTGATTGCCTTTATTTTGGCTACATTTGAGCTCAGGGGATTACATTTCAAATATTTAATCCTGCCTCTAATATCGGCACATGTAGCACAAAGGCCACCATTAAACTGAGAGTGATTTTAGGGGCTCCTGTGGGGGAAGGGTAATGATAACGTTACCTCAAGTGTGACATCGAACCCTCTTAAATAACCTGATGTCACCCTCATCCGTGCATTCCGCACAGCTCATAAGTTCTACACAAATGATGCGATAGTAGACATTAGTGATGAATTTTCATCGTAGTTTCACCACTTTGACTTTTAGTGACTGTTAGAGGTTCTCTCCTCTCCACAGAATCAGTCATGGTGGATGAGTAGTCACTGAAGTGAGCTTTGTTGGGAGAAAATGAGGAGTTTTGTAGGTGGTTATATACGTGGTTAGCAAACTGTAGAGAGTCATGTGAAAAATGTGCATTCTTTACATGCTGTCCTTTTCACTCCGCTTACTTCTATCTCGCCTCTTTTGCACTTTCAGAGTCATGCACTAATTGTCAAGTAATGTGTTTAAATCAATTAGTCTGGCAGCAATAAAGGGGACAATTGGTTACAAATCATCTGATCCTTTTGGAGGCCCTTGAGCACATTTTTCTCTAAATGCCTGTGTGAAATGTTTGGAAAAATAACTGTGGAGCTCTGTGTTTTGCCTTAATTTCCATGGAGATTCCAAAACTTCCTGCCTTCAGCACTCCTGGAATGTGCCCCCACTCCACCCCTCAAACTTTTCCACACAGATCAGGGCACCGTCCTTGAATTTTAAGGTTGAGATGGAGCAATCGTTTCAGATAGGAGGCCTTTGCTGCTAGCGTTTTTGTTTTTTTTTTGTTTTGTTTTTTGGGCTGCCTGTTCAATCAAATACCCTCCATCTGTATTTTACTCATTTGAATCATATATATAACCTGAACTATGGTTTGATATCCATTTCAAATATCCTCCTATTCTTGGTTGGACTTATAAGACTTATTCTTCAGAATTATCTCTGAATAGGGTGTTGTTTTTGTCCTTGTAGAGACAGATGTGTATATCAATGTGAAAGACAAACTGCACAAAAGTCGAGCTGTCTTAAAGCTCTTGTTAGTAACTTCTGGGTTGCGTCCATTCTGGTGCCCCCAGTTAACAAAACTGAAAATTTCTTTTTGTTGTCTTTTTTTTATAGTAGGTGTGTAAGGTTCCTTATGTATGACTGGGTGTTACAATCCCTGATGTTTCTGCACCACAACTGTTTGATGAGAAGGTTCCTTGGTAATGGTTTTAACACACAGACAAGTGATTAGTTGTGTACCTCAGCATCATAAGGTGTTTGAGCTGTTTATCACAAGACACCCTCCGCTGAGGAAGACTCATCACAGGTTGAGCAAGCCTGGATGTGTGTCTCGTGATTAGCTGGATGTCTTGTTAGTGGCTGCTCCTTTCAGCTGTCTCTTCTGGGTCTTCTCACTGTAAAATGAAAACTTTAAGGGGCCGTGAGGACTCTCTGTTTGAGGTGGATCACAGTGACACCTTTTGGCTAGAATCATTCGCACAGTCGTGATAGGTTTGAGGCTATAACTTAATTCTTTGAGTATTCTTTAGCAAATAACAGGGTCTCCAACTCAGATCTACAGGGGTCTTCAACTACATTTTCAATTTCCAACTTGTGCCACCGTCTCTCCTATACTCCTGTTCTGTATAGATTTTATCGCCATAGAGGTGAGTATTTTTGTTTCAGCTTTGACGATTGGTCGGTAGATCATGAGTTGATCGTTCATGGCTTGTGGTGGAGCTTTGGATTAGTGGTAGACTCAGTGTCTCCCAATTGGAAGGGCAGGGTCCAAATCCAGGGCAGATGTTGCCTTGAAATTTCGAGTTTACATAACTTTTTCATTTTTCAGTGTTGTTGCTCTACCGTGAGCTTAAGTAGCCTTGATGTTGAGCTAGCTTCATAGCCCCTTCACCTCACCTCAAGTGGGCACAACTTCAAAACCCAGCCTCGGTCCTCTGCTTCAGCTGCTAGGTTGGTGTGAATTCAGTGACGTTTGTGTGTCAGCAAGATTTGGACCAGAGGACCAGGTCTGGCCGCGGGAGGATTTTCATGATAACGGTTGGGAAAATGAGCCTTTGTCCAAGTTCCACCTGCATCTCCCAATCTCTGGCTTCATTCAGTGGGCTGAAATCAGGAGATGTACGGTTGGCTTTTGGTTTTTCTCCTGCTCAGGGGAAGGACGGAGGATTGGGTATTGATAGATACCTTGATGCTCTCAAGTTCAAGTTTTCTGAAGAACCTTTTTTATATAATTGATTTAGAAAATTTACCATGAGCAGGCAGACAGGGGAGATGAAGTTCATATCTTGCAATGAGGATAAACAGATGAAAAAAATTAACCAAGGATGAATGAGGAGAGGACACGTGTGGGCAGAACTCTTTTTAAAGTTCTGGAAATTTTCAGGAGCACATGTGAAACAGGCGCTAGGTGATAATCTGGATAGTACTTGTCTTGTACTGAAACTTGACCTGGACTTGCCCAAAACATTAAAACAGGATATCTAACAGTTTGTAGGCTCTAAAATCATCTTAGCTCTCAAGGACTGTGCAGCTCCTGACCTCACTCCTCCTCTGCAAACCCCTGTCATTGAGTTGCTGTACTTTTAGAAAGTGCTTCTCTCCAAACACGGACATTTTTTGGGGGGTAGAATAATGTTTCCAGGACTCTTTTTTAGACATTTGTGACTCTTTCCCTATTGGAAGGGTAACTTGTCTGTTGGGAAAGTTTCTGTGGTGGAAATGTGGCTCTAGACTGGCTCCTAACCTTCATTCTCAACTCCAGTTTTGACCTATTTCTTTACACTCTCATCAGTCAGCAGCAGGTCCACGCTGGCTGGTTTATCTGGTTACAGTCTGAGACTGTCAGGTTACTGAGCCGCAGAAACACTGATTCACTGGAGGAATGAAAAGGCTGAATGAGTCAGATGTAGTGCGTCTGACGCAAAACAGCAAGACGTGCTGTGGAGGATGATCTCCCGGATGAATGAAGACAATGACACCTGAGTCAGTAGTAAAGATCAGACACTGCAGCCAGGTGCAATGTGTGAAAGTTTGTCTCGTTTAAGTCTACAAAGCCAGTGACTCAGAATAAAAGGAGACAAGCAACAGAGGTGGAGAAGAGGTATGTGAAATGTCAGCAGAGAACACGAGGACGACAGAGCCTGAAGAATTCATACCACGATGATGAGCTGAATAAATGATGAATCTGTGTAACTTCATCACCAGAGGCAGTTTTCAGTCCCTGAACATCCCCCATCAACTGACACACATTACAACTTTGGCGTCACAGTACTTTAGCCTCAGTTTGCCATCTTGTGAACTTCACACCCTTTTTTTTCACCATCATGACAGTCCTCCTGTTTGTTTAAAGTCACTCCGATGCAAAGAATGTCTGTCATGAGAGGGGAACAATTGTTCGGTTAAAGCTACATACCAACAGGTGTATGTGAGCCAGTGAGAGCACACAGCTGGGGAATTTACTGGTCATGCCTCAACATGCAGGAATGTTTTATACAACCTTTTACAGCCCAGGTGTTTATGAATGAGGATGAAACATTGGCACACTGTCACACAGTGATATATATATATTGGGGGATGGGGTGGAGGGTAGTAATTGATACAGTTAGGAAGCTCAAATAAATAATGTTTTAATGGCAAAACAATTAAATCTCTTTCACACAAAAAACACTTTTTGGAAATCTCAATCGATAAATTAATCAGTCTTTATTTATATAGTGCCAGATCACGACATGATATCTCAAGACGCCTTACAAAAACATAAACAGGTTTTGACCTGCTTATGTTGTATTTCAGCAGCTAGGGTCCATTGCCAGGTGTCTCTCCTGGGCCATTGGACTGGGTAGCACAGTCTTGGATACTACAGTTCACAGTTTTAAAATTATAGAGTTTGACATTTTCAGCGCTGAAACAATTTCTCTTTTCCTTTTAGAGCCAAAGTAAAATGTATTTGGAGAGGACAGACATGCACTCTGTCATCCTTAGCCTGGATGGACCTGGCAACATCAGGACCGTCTTTGAAAACAAGTAAAACTGTGCCTTTCAGTGTTTCCTGCTTCATTGTTTGGACTCCGTGTAAAATATTACTACAAACTGAGTTTGTTGGTTTGCAAATTATTGAAACAGAGCAGAGGCAAAAGATCAAATGTTGAAGCACATTGCTTTATTGTTTTTTAAGAAAAAGCACGCACTAATTTAAAATTTCATACCTTTGTCATGTCTGAAAGAAGTTGGGATGCAGGAATGTAGGACGCCGGTACAGAGCTCTGTGCATCAGAACATCCAGACACAGGAACAGGTTCTTCCATAGGCCATCACTCTGTTGAACAATTAACCTGCCATAAACTATAGCTCATATTCCTCTTTTACCACTACCACTGTTGTCTGTTCCCTTTTGCACATTCTGTTCATTACAAATTGCACATCTTTTTGACTTATACATACACTGCACTATTTAACTTAATTTGTTATTTTTATCTGGGTTTTTTTGGTATATAGGTTCCTTTATTCTTTTTATTTACTTAATCTTGTTTTATTAGTGATATTTAGTGTTTATTCATGTATGTTGTTTGGAGAGAGAGCACAGTTCAAACCAAAGTAAAATTCCTTGCATTCTTTTGATGATACTTGGGCAAGTCTAGTGGGTTGGCGTCAGAGGCCTCTCGATGCGGTTGACCCCAGGTGTCTGTGGAAGGGGACTGGGGTGGCCCCTTGGGAACAGGTGAACCCTGTGGGGTCTTATGTCCCTTGGTGTACTGTGGTACTGGGTCCCCGGGCTAGCTTGCTGTGGTCTCATTGTCGTTGGCTGCCTGTGGGGCGCCACTCTGTGTGGGGGGAGCCGGGGTTTCCCTTGGCCCGTAGGTGGTGGTCTTCTGTGCTCCTCTGGGGCTTGGTTCTTCGGGCAGGGGGAGCGTGCCCCTGGCCTCAACCCTTCTACCCTGGGTCCACAGAGGGTCCTGGTCCTGGGACACCTGGCTCCTGGACCGCTGAGGGGGCTCGGTCCAGCCATGGGGGTGCAGGGGGTGGATGGGTATGGGGGGCTTGGGAGTTGTGAGGTGGGCCAGGTGGATGGGTGGTTGGTTGGGGTGGGTGCTGTGTGCGGACCTCCCTCCCTCCTTGGCCCCCCTGGTGTCACCCTTGGTGCTTTGGGTGGTGAGGGTTGGCCCCCCCCCTGGGCCCTGGGGCTGTTGCTGGGTCGGGTGGTATCTGGGGCTCTTGTGGTGGGTCTTGTGTTTCTTGGCCTCTCGGGGCTGTCTCTGAGCCCCTGGGTACTGCAAGGTATGGTCAACCATGTGGGGCTTTGGTGATCACCTCACATGCATACCTGTACAGATATTCATGCTCCTGTTGAGACTCACAGAAAGTAAGTGATCTGTCCCATCAGAACATGCTGAGTTACTTCTGGCACTTCCGCACTCTGTCTGACGCATGCTCCCTCCTTCTCTCATATCCGTTGGCTCATGCACTTCTTTTGGATCCCACTTCTCTGGTGTTCCCGTGTTTCTTACAGCCGTCACTCCTTGAATTGTACTTAGAACAGCACAGCACCTGGACTGCTATTTAATATTGTCAAGATTACCTGTCTTACCCTCCAGCACACATCAGGAAATAAATAAAGTTTGATTTGATGGAGTAGCCAACAGGGAGGGCTGGTGATGGCCACTTACACCAATGTATCATATCTATTTATGTTTCACTGCAATAAAAAAATTGCATTGGTCTTTCATCTTGACATCGTACACAGTGCTCAACTTGAAGGACATATGCAGACAAGGGGAAGAAAAAAAAAGATACTTGGCAAACAAAGGCAATTCTGATTTTGATTCTGATGTTCACGATTGAGCCTCATCATATCTTCTTAAACTCTATAAACATTTTTTGCTTGATAGAAGATTTCAGCAGCTCAATATTCTCATTTCTTTCTTTCTTTCTTTCTTTCTTTCTTTCTTTCTTTCTTTCTTTCTTTCTTTCTTTGTGTGTTTGTTTGTTTATTTAAAAAGCTCTTCTTCTGGCGCTAGATGGCAACACCTGCAGCACTTAGTTGCACTTACTAAAGCTTTTCCTTCCGTCTATGGTTCTGTCTATTGGGACCATGTCACGCCTCCCCACACCTCCATTAATGCTAGCTTTTGAACTGTGCACTGATAACAAGCCATATGGTCTTTCTCATTTTAAGAGCACAGGATACAGTGTCCATGATTTCCATAAAGAATGTCAAATGTGGACTCCCCTCCCCTTCCCTTCAGTACATCCTAAATGGACAAGGAGAGAAAAGTTTCCTTATTTTCTGGATCATGCTTAAATCTGATTTCCATTTTAAATGTCACCACTTTAACCGGAATTTCTGGATGCAAACGTGTACTGTGTTTGGTTAGAGCGGAAGAAATGAAGTGTTATTAAGCTCATGCAGTGATTTCAACAGCTGAATCAGGGACACCAGTGGCATCCAGCCACTTTATCAAGAGAGTGAGGATTATAGAAGGGTCTTTTGTTTATAATTTTCTAAGAAAAATGTTTTTGTCTGCAGACGAAAAGCAGTCAAATAAAAAAAATGCCTCTTAGTAAAGTACTAATCTTGATTCCCTTTCAGACTGCATATCTTTTGAAAAGCTGAAGGAGATACTTTCAACACTTAACTTAGTTTTCGCTTGCATTTTTTAACTCTTTCACAGGAGACAAGCTTGAGATTTGATTTGGATATGAACAAAATGCCCACAGTTAACAACTCAAGAGCTGAATCCCCTCAGGGAGTTCAGGAATCACTCAGATGATCTTTCCATGAGGACAAGTGACAGAGATACTATATGAGGAAACAGATGTGGCCTGTTGATTTGGAGACAGTCACAGATATGGTCCTTTAGATATGTTGAAGGAAATGTGGGAAATAAAAGTCATGCTTCATCTAAATATATCTCATACCCACAGAACAGGGAATCCCTTAAAGCGGAGTCTACTGAAAGTAAAACAGTCATAAACACTCAACTGTTTTTACACAACGTGACCATTCACACTGTCTGACCACGCTGCTTCTTTGGATATACATACTTAGCCTGATGGAAAACCGCTGTGATGATGTTATAATATGTGATCTTTAATAAAACTGTCAAAATGTCAGAAAAATTTAAACTCTGAAGATAACCTTAACAGTGACTCTCTTTTATTCAGGAGCAGTTGAGAAGACTAGTTGGTTTTTACCATGAAATATTCATTACTGATACATTACTGATGCATCAAAAGGAAGCTTTGGGTCTTGGGCAAAAATCTTTTTCAGTCTTTAAGCTTATTGAAATAATAAGTTCTCAACAATGGAATACACACCTGATCTTTGCGAAATGTGAAGTTGGTTACCCTAAGGTAAAGGTTTTAGGAAGAAAATTATTCATTTCAAAAATCCATAAATGTTTTTGGCTTAAGATTCCAAACTGCCAGATACAAAAAAAACTTGACAAAAGTTCGATCGACAAAATAAAACATTGCCCCAAAGATTGGACTTAAACTGTGGTGTAGTTGGTGCTGTAACGTGAAAACTGTCAGTAAACACATTACAAAAGTCTGAGTTGACCATACGGAATAATAATCAGTGTAAACAATAACTATTTGTCTGACAGTGTGAGTAATTCAGATACATTTGGGTTAATTTAGTTGTTTATTTATTTATTTTTATTGTTTTAAAATTGAGAGGGACATGCTGTAAATAGATGAGGTTTAAAACATAAATAAGAGATTGGCATACAAAATCTGAGTTAGCTTACGCTGTTGTACCCCAACAGCAGCTCATAGCATTTCTACGGTAGCCCTGAGAGCTCACAGCACTGCAGTTTAAGAAAACACATGCAAAAAGACAAAACACAAGCAAATTAAGAAAACATCTTCATCAGTTTGACAACACATGCACAATATTTAGAAAACGCACAGCAAAGACCACAACGCATTAGAAAAACACACTGCTAATAGACCAAAACACAATCGAAGAGTTTCCAAAGTGATACACGTCTGTTATTAGCCAATATGCTAATATCTGAATCATGTGATCACAATGTTAAAATAAATCAAAAGCACTTTTATGTCGTTTTCCAACACCATTGAAAGGAAGAGAACCTTAATAAGGCTGTGACTCAAATCCCATGTCAACAACAAGCATCTTGGGATGTATGCCTCACTTTTAAGTCTCCTCTGGAAACACTTCTGTGAGTCGATGTCACCATAAAGATGTGCACACATTTTGGCAACGGAAGTAGTGTTTAGCTCAATTCATTCAAACGAGTTATCGTTCTTTAAACATTAAATTCAATTTGTTAACAGCATAAAAATGTCAGTTGTTGTTGTGGTTGGTTGTCAGAAATGATAATACACCATGGAGTCAACTTCTATTGAGTTTTTACCGTTGCAGAGCAACCGGTGTTTCGGAGTTAAGAGTGACCATGTTCACAGGAGACTCAGCCGAACATGTCAGTGATTGTTGTCAGAGAGTCACCAGTTAACAGGGTCACACTTTACACTGAAACACCAGCGCCGTCTGAAGCTGTGTTATTAAATGTCTTTTTTATCCAACCTCAGTTAACCAGGTTTGAGCACCAATAATCAATATTAACTGCTGATATTCTAAATCCAGTTTTTACTTTGAGTGTTTGATGAAAAAGTTGGTTTGGAGCCGAGGTTCTGACCAAATATGGACTCACTATGGAGAGGAAATAATAAGTGAAGCTATAAATGATGATGAACAGAAACAGATTTAAAGTTCAACGTTAAACTACGGTATATTATCAAACTATGAAGCAGTCTGATTAGTAATCTGAAAATATCAAAGCATTAATATTCTGATAGATTTGGAGCAGTTCTCTGTCTGGACCTGGTTTTCTGGATCCTTTATTCTGACCCAGGTCTCAGACTCAGCTCTCTGTGAGCTCTTTTTGGTTTGGGAGGGTTTCTGCTTTATTGACACAGTTCATGTCTTTGTGTTTCACAGCCTAGTCAGTGTCAACAGATAATGAAGTCATAAGCATGGAGTGACTGGTGTCTTTAAACTCCTCTCTGGGGTACGTGCTGCATTTCTCCACTAAAAACGTCAGCCCACTGAATGCCTGTTGTTGTTTACCATCCATCAAATTGGTGTTATTTAGGTTAAAGATGCTTTTTTAATGGTTTAATGGTAAGTGGTTTTTAATTTAGAAATGACATAACTGTTTACAAACAGGAAAGGAGTCTATATGCAGCTTGTTTTTCTAATGTGTTGTGTTGTGGTCTTTTTAAATGCTGCAGGTGTTGTTAAATTGATTAAGATGTTTTCTTTTTTTACTTGTGTTTTTGTCTTTTTGCATGTGATTTGAGCTCTCAGGGCCACTGTACATTTCAGTTTCAATAACTGTGTTGGATGTGTAATGTTAATGTTTCTTGCTCCATGACAGAGTGAAACGTGAGCCACCTGAATTCTAAGCTAAATAGATTATGCAATCTAATCTACATCTGAATCTGGTGCTGGGGTAAAGTCATTTTCTCTGATGAATCCCCTTTCTTATTGTTTGGGGCAACTGAGAGAAGGCTTCTTTGGAGAAGACGAGGTGAGCGCTACCATCAGTCTTGTCTCATGCCAACAGTGAAGCATCCTGACACCATTCATGTGTGGGGTTGCTTTTCAGTCGAGGGAGTGGGCTCTCTCACAAGCTTGCCTAAAAACACAGCCATGAATGAAGAATATAACCAGAACGTCTCCTGAGAGCAACTTCTCCCAACCATCCAAGAGCAGTTTGGTGATGAAGAATGCCTTTTCCAGCATGACGGAGCACCTTGCCATAAAGCAAAAGTCATAACAAAATGGCTTGGGGAACAAAACATTAAGATTTTGGGCCCTTGGCCAGGACACGCCCAGATCTTAATCCCACTGAGAGCTTGTGGTCAATTCTCCAGAGGCAGTTGGACAATCAAAACCCCACAAATTCTGACAAAATCCAATCATTGATTATGCAAGAATGGACTGCCATCAATCAGGATTTGGTCCAGAAGTTAATTGACAGCATGCCAGAGAGAATTGCAGAGGTCTTGAAAAAGAAGGGTCAACGCTGCAAATATTGACTTATTGCATGAATTCTGTGTAATTCTCAGTAAAAGTTTTTGATACTTATAAAATGCTTCTAATTGTATTTCATTACACCATAGAAACATCTAACAAAAACCCTGAAGCAGCAGACTTCGTGAAAATGTAATATTTGTGTCATTCTCAAAACTTTTGGCATGACTGTACGGCGGCACCCTGGGACACTTCTAAAGGTTAATACTGCTCTCTAGTGTTGGCACTATGAGACTACACCAATGAGGCATCAGGTTTAGTACGCTCACATCGTCCTCACTGTTTAGCGGGAGAAGCTTGAATAGCCGCGACAGCCTGTGAAAACGATGGTCACGTGACTGACGGAACTAGCCAGAGCATCAACAAGATTTTGCACACTGTTGTAGTTATGTTATATGTGGTAGTAGTAGTAGTAGTAGTATTCATAAAAATAAGTTTTTCACGTGCACCTTACTGCCAGCTGTAGCAGTTTTTTTGTACACATTTATTTTCATATTGTTTTCATATTTCTATCTAATCCTTAGAATAGTGGCATTACTGCTGGTAGTTTTAAGTAAAAAAAAAATGAAATGAAATGAAATACATTGAAAAAAAGAATTGGTTCTGATTGCTCTGAATATAATTTTATGGGAAAGGGTTAATTCTGCTACTAATCATTTTCAATGCTTTCTACAGCATCTGTAAAGTAACCTGTGTTTTTTTGAACAACCATTTATTCATTTTTACTCTTTACAGGTGTATATCACCCAGTAATTTAAACTCATATAGACATTAACAATGCAAATAAAATAAAGAAGATAACTGCATAACCCTGCAAACATACAGTCTTTGGGAGAAAGTGAATGTCAAACTTTTTTTTTTTTTTTTAGTCAGGACTTCTCCCAAAAGTTTTGACTTAGTGGACACTCCCACATTATGTCCCTGTTTAGTTTAACTTTGATGAATAAAATACAAGTTTTTTTATTATTATTTCTGTCAACATTTGCCAAGTTCATGCATGACTCAGAGCACACTTTGTTCCATTTTAAAACTTTCTTTTTAAATCCTGAAGCTTCTTCATTCAGACTTGATAACACCCAGACAATGTATTCCTGACTCATATCACTGATTTAAAGATTAAATGTTATCCTCCAGACGTCGGAGAGCTGTTATAGAATAATGATGTACTGGCAAGCCATTTGTATTAAAATAGTTTTTGTTTCTTAAATTTTCAATCGCGTAACCTATTATGTCACCATACTTGCCTCTGCATTTTCCTATCAATAACTGAGTAAACTACTTGAGTAACTTGAGTTTCCTTATGTTTACAAGTTGTTAATTCCTTTTTTTTCCCCAAACGAGCCTCTAACTTCCGACCCTTTAACAGGCGTACTCTGTGAAACCCCCTCAGCTCAAACACTGAAACCTTCCAGTGCCAGTTCGGCTCTCTTCGTGGACCACGTGACTTTAAGGTTGCAGATCGGAGATTTCTCCCCCATCGCTTCTGCCAGTTAAGGTTGGTCAAAACATTCCCCGCGCTCTGATTGGTGAACAGACTGATTTTCTCGTCTGTGATTCGTTGAATGAAACAGGGAGGTCTTATTCTTCTTGAGTGTTCTTCCGGCTTACATGTTGGGAAAAAAAGAAAAGACGAATGGAAAAAATTGTAATCTACAAAGCGAATACTGGCTTATAACTCCACAAAACGGTAACAACTGCAGCTATATTGAATCCCAGTTTGCGTGTTTATCCCTGTAAAGTTTACGTCGTTGTACTTTTCAAAAAGTCCAGAATTTAGCATTAAAAGCAGGCGGCACCAGGGTTAGCAACTCCAACGTTAGCACAATGCTAGCTGAGATAGCTCGCTAACAAGATAGCATTTTTAGTTTTGAGTCCTTCGAACCAAAACGAAGGAGCATAGTGAGGATTTTCCTTCTGAACAGGAATCGCGTTTGGCTATCCTGAAGCAGGGTGTTGGAGAATCGTCTTTGCATCAACACGTGAAGTTAATATTTGACAAACATCGATGCTTGTGTTGTCGAGCAGTTTTACTATACATATTTACTACACGTTATTTACGTATATTTACGAATTTTATCTGTTTGGTATCGTGTAAGGTAGTTATAACGCTGTCCAGTTCGTTTTAACTTACTACGGTGACATTAATGTTACCGACTAGCTCCATGCTTCATCGTTAGCTGGTCACCATAATAATTCCGCAGCGCCACATTTGCCTGTTTATGTCTCCGCGCCGACTGTTTAACTGCCACTTATTCAATCAAGTGTCCATTTTTATTTGTTCAACGCTATATCTGTAACCATTTCACTCGTCTGATTTATAACGATATCATCAGGTTGTGTGATGGTGTTACTCATGAACTACTCCTGACAATATTTCAGGTCGTAAACGGTTAAAATGAGCTCCCAGCAATTTCCCCGACACGGGCTACCTGCCTCCAGCGGGGGAGCACCGCAGATCCCTGCAGCTGCAAACCTGGTGTCTGTCAACCAGCCCTCAAATCCATCAGGTAATCCGAAGCCTCTCAGATGTGTCTAGATACCTTAGTGTTTGTTTGAAATCTTTTGTCCCTATATGACTAGTCTTAGCGATGGCAGAGGATAGTACACAATTAACATGAGTCTGGTGGGTAAATACTGTTTGACTCAACACAAAACCGATGTGAGGAGTGTCCTTAGATATTAACTGTGCTTTGTAACCTACTCAGCAGTTTGGGATCACTTGGAAATTTTCTTGTTTTCAATGAAAACACATGAAATCAGCCTGAATGTGAAATATTGTAAATGAACAGGACATGCTGTCATTGTCACAGTGAGAAATAATGTTTGTGATGGAAATTGTGAATGTGCTCTTCAGACCAAGCCTTCATAAAAAAACCAAACAAAATAAAAAACCTCTTTTGCAGCGACGGCAGACTTGCAGACCTCATGCATTCTAGCTGTTGATTTTTTGAAGGTTATCTGAGAGATTTCTGCCCCATGCTTCCTGGAGCAGCTTGACAGGATCGATAGGCTTGATGGAGACTTTCTCCGCACCATGAGGTCAAGCAGCTCCAACAACAGCTCAATAGGGTTCAGATCTAGAGACTGCGCTAGCCACTTCATCATAATCAGAATTCTGTTTGAGTTCTTCTTAAAAACTGCTGACACATTTTTCAGGTGTATCTTTAATCGTTATTCTGTTGTAGGAGGAAATAAGCCCCCATCAAGTGTGGTCCACAGGGCGTGGCATGGCGTTGCAAAATCTTGTAACAGCTTTCTATCTTCAATCCCTTCTACTCCATACAAATCTACTTTTTTACCACCTCCAAAGCCACCCCGAGAAATAAAGGTCTTCTATTTGATCCACAGACCTCATACTTCGATTCATCAGTCTCCCTGTGTCTGTGCTCTTTTTATTAGCCACTCTGCTATGAAATCCAGCATCCTTGAAGTCCTCTTTTCACTTTTGATGCTGACAGTGGTGTTTGATAGGTACTGTTTAGTGCAGCTGCTAGCTGATGACCTGTGAGGCACCTTTGTATTAAACTACACACTCTCAGATGTTTGTCTTCCTGCACAGTTGTGTGTCAGGGTCTCACTCTCCTTTTTCTGTACTCATTAGAGCCAGTTTGTGCTCCTCTTTGAAGGGAGTAGTTAAAAGCATGGTAAGAAATAGGAAGTTTCCTTTTTAAGTGAGTTTTTGGTCCTGTAACCTTCAAACAACTGCTAGTGCTTCAGATATAAACCTTAACTAAAGAAAACCAGGCGCACTTTGGGCTCCTTTATTTGTGCAGTGGTTTTCAGCTTTGCTACACAATTACAAAAGTTTTTTATTAAAAAATCAGTAAGCTTTATTAAGTGATTAGCCAGCGCACCAGGAGATTGAATCAGAGAACTGATAGTTGCTCATGCAAAAATGTCTCATTCTTTTAAAATCATCTGACTAATTTTAATTGTTTGTGAATTGCATGAAAAAACATTTTCTTTGCATTTTAATCCCAAAATTTTGAGCAGTAGTATGCGCTGATGTATTTACATGTCCAGATACAATTAATAACAAGATAACTTCAGTCAGTTGTAACTAAAGCATTTTGTCTGTGGCAGGTGGAGATGCAGAGAGCGCTCGAGATGCTGAGCACAGCCAACAAGATCATCCACCTGCTGGGGGAGGGGGAACTTTGGCGTTTCGAGATGACAAGCAGGATACCATGGTGGTTAGACCTTATCCACAAGTACAGACACACGGCCAGCCACAAGCTGCTCCCCAGGCTGTACCCATCCAGCCAGGCACACCTGTGACTGTACCTGCCCCTCCAGTCCACCTTGCACAGGGCCAGCCTGCAGTCCTCACCGAGGGACAGATGAAGGTGAGGATTACAACGTTGACTGTTTGAATTTCTAGATTCCTTTTTCCAGAATAAGAGAGAAAATGTGGTGTTTTAGTTATCATTATTGTGAGCCAGGCCAACAGCTGCTCAAATCAAATATAAATGAACTCCATTGTAGGATAAAAGTTGGACTGCAGCAGACTAAAGTTCAGTTCTGGCTCATGATGCATAATTCCTCTGAAGTTGGAGGCTCAGCTGTTGTCAAAGGTTGAGTTAAGTCTTGGCTGTGAAACTCGTCTGTACAGGCTGAGGGTTTGGTTTAAATGTCAAAGATTTGATTCCAGCTTCTCTTGTCTACATCCTGAAGTGTCTGAGAGTAAGAAAATCAACCCCAAACTGCCAGCAGTGGCTGTGCCAGCACTGTATGAAGGGGGTTAGTTTACTGATGGGGGCTTTAAAGGGCAGCCTCTGCCACCAGTGTATGAATGTGACCTGTAATGTAAAAGCGCTCTGAGTGGTCATGAGTCAGTTAACCATTTCATCGTTTAACTATTGAGCAGCTTTTGGTAATAACAAAACACCAGCTCCTTAGAGTTCCTTCACATCAGCTTCTCAGGACAGGGCATCTGCAGGGTCTCAAAAAGTCTGAAAACATCTAAAATCCAGTCATTTGAATTTAAGGCTTCAAAATGTCTTAAATACAATTTTGAAAGGTCTTACAATGTATTAACGTTACTTTCATATTTTCAAAAAAAATTAGTCTGGCTTTTAAATGTTTTGATTTTATAAGGGCTCTATAACGAACAAAACAGCGAGTGCTGTAACTGCAGCGGTGTGTTACAGTCTATGCTTACAGTGGAGCTGTGAAAAATTCAAATACTTTGCAAGCAGTTCTGTCTTTCATGTCTTTTTTGCCAGTATGGATCTTAAATTTTATTCATTGTGGACATAAATGTCTGAAAAAGTCTTAAATTTGATTTGTGAAAACCTGCAGAGAGTTTTCCTTTTTTTAATTATAATTTTTATTGAAATTTATGCAACAGCATAAAACAAGCAAAAGAGAGATCCCACAACCCAATCAATGGACATAACCCCCCTCCCCCACCCCTCCCAGAAACACACACACACAGCCAGAGAGAAGATATTCATATTACAAATAGTTAATCTAAACCTTGTGCCAAGGACACTATCATTATAAATCATCCAAGTGTTAAAACTCCATTTCCTTTTTTAAGTTATTTTTTGGGGCTCTTTATGCCTTTTATTGTGAGAGGACAGGACGGAGGATGGAGCAGGAAACAGGGTGAGAGTGGGGACTGACGTGGAAAAGTCGCCACAGGCCGGACTTGAACCCAGGCTGCCTGCTCGAGGGCTTTTTTAGCCATGTGGAATGCGACCTAGACCACTAGGCCATCTGTGCTCCAGAGTTTTCCTTTTAACTGCATTGATCTAAACACACCTCACGTTTGAAACACAGCCGAGTGTAATTTTTCCTCTTTTTTTTAGGCTGTTCTGAAGTCCCCGATGCCAAGTCGTCTCATTGCTCCTGCACCAGCCTCCAACCAGCCCCATATTCCCATTCCCCCCAAGGTGCCCGGTCACATTACTGTCACCATAGAGAGCAGCATTGCTCCGACCCCGTCTATTCCTGTGGCAACCATCAGCGGTCAGCAGGTGAGTGCAGTGTTAACACTCACTGTCACTGCGTGGTATCGTCTCTTTCTGCTGATTACTGAAGACCAGGGCTGTCCTCTGTTTCAGGGACACTCCAGCAACTTACACCACCTGATGCAGGCCAATATTCAGATCATTAGAGGAAGTGCTCCACTGCAGATTGGTACGCCGACTGTCCCTCCACAGACCTTCACATCTCATTTACCAAGAGGTAGGCATGGTGTAAGAAAAACAATGTCAGATTAGATGTTTTACTTTTCTTTGTGAAGCAGTCGATTTACTGCATGTTGGCAGCTCTCTTTTCTCATCACTAGACTCTCTCTCTCTCTCTCTCTCTCTGAAGGAGCTGCTGCAGCTGCGGTAATGTCCAGCTCTAAAACTGTTCTGAGACCAGCAACCGGAGGGAGTGCAGGCCCCGGTCAACCCACCGTGCAGCATATCATCCACCAGACTATCCAGGTAGGGTTCTGATGAACATGTTGTTGAAATCTCTTACATTTAAAAAAATGGAGTGTAACAGTGTCGCACTCTTTGGTTTACAGTCTCGTCCCCCAGTTACAACATCTACGGCCGTGCTCCCAACTGTTGTGGCTCCCATATCTGCAACGAGAACTCAGTCTCCCGTCATCAGCCCCACAGTTACTCACTCTGCAGAGGTGGCACATGGGTAGGTCACAGTCCAGGAACTTTAGTTACTGGGCAGAGGCTGCTTTTTATTTGTGCTCAGAGTACACAATTAAAAGTTGATGACAGGTTTTCAGCAAGTTGACATTTAACTGATTGTAGTTACAAGTTGTTCTTTAAGTATCTGTTGTCACACTGAGGGTGTATTACAGATATCTGTTCGTATGAGTAAATAATTCTTTAACTGCTCTCACAAAGAGTTTATATATATATATATATATATATATATATATATATATATATATATATATATATATATATATATATTAGAGAGAGAGTATGAAAGTAAATTTATTACACAGCAGGAACAGGAAGTTTGGACAGTGTTGACATCTCTATCTCTACCAAAACAAAGCTGTCCATGTCTGTGACCTCATGTCAGAGGTTAAGGCCCAACAATGGACTCTTAAAACTTATTTATTTTTCCTTTTCATATTATTTCATTGGTTGATACATTTTGGGCTAACGGCTGTAATGCACCAGATGTGTCTACAGTCCGGCTCCTCTCCGTCACGGCACCGGATCAGATAGGTTTCCATTCAAGTTAATGTGTCAACTTACACTGGATCCATTGTGCACTGCGTGGCTGGTCCGACAGGTCGCAGCTTATACGCAGCCATGTTATTTTTGCCGCATGCCAGAGCTGTGATGCGTCACTTCAGAGTAGAGAAGATCAAGTGGGACAGAAAGAAGTGCATGGAAACCATCTGAAAGAGCCTAAGACTTTCAAAATAAAACAAACCGTGTCAAAACCAGATTGTATTTAGCTTTACCAATGCAAGAAAACGTCAAAATGAGCGAAGAAACGCCAGGAATCAACAGGTTTTAGATTTAACAACTCAACATGAATGAAGAGAGGTTTATTTATGGAGAGGGAAGCGCAGGAATTCCTCTGTCTTGTCACTCCAGCTGTTTGTCAGTGCTGCAGCTTGCCGGACTGAACACGCACACGACTGGTGTGTCAACAAACGCAGTCAACATGCAGCCGAGCGGAGCTGCAATGCAGGCGCATCTTATATGTATTTGAGGTGTAATATGTACAGAACTAAGCAAAGTAAAAGCAAAAACCTTGCAAAAATGAAGGGTTTGCTACTTTCTCTTTCAGACGTCCAGGCCTCACTATTCACCCGCCTCCTGCCACCGTCAGTATTCAAAGGTCTCAACCATCCCGTGACACTGCCACACGGATCACGCTGCCATCTCACCCTGCTATTGGAGCTCAGAAGCCTCAGCCTCCACACACCATGACACAGGTTAGTGTTTGCTGATGGCTTCCTTCAGCAGCGTTTAAGTTCGTTTCTTCACGGCAGCTCAGTTTGTTTGTATTTTTACGTTTTTCTTCTCTGCAGAAGCCAATTTTTAGTT
This sequence comes from Labroides dimidiatus, assembly GCA_030710495.1. Lineage (NCBI taxonomy): Eukaryota > Metazoa > Chordata > Actinopteri > Labriformes > Labridae > Labroides > Labroides dimidiatus. The sequence goes on from CM061146.1 coordinate 25,715,275, forward strand.
CTGTGGCTCCGGTAGCTGCAGCAACAGTGGCGCCAATTGTTGCCACAAACACTGTGCCATCAACCACAACAATAGGTATTTACTTTTGTCTCAGACAGTCACATAACTTGGAGATATTTGACTGAGAAGGCAGTAAATTTCCCTCAGATGTTGATAAACTCTTCTTTCCTACGTTTAGGCACAGTGCCACACACCCAAATGACCAACAGCACCATTGTCACCATGACGATGGCCTCACACTCCTCTCACGCCACAGCAGTGACTACCTCTGCCATCCCTGTTGGTAAGCTAAAGGTTTTAGTCGTATCCTCATCAGTTCAAAGTGAGTTTTTTTAGGCATCGTTTACTCACCTGTTCTTCTGTTTTTATTCAAAGCTAAAGTGGTCCCTCAGCCCATCGCCCACTCCTCATCCCGGGTGCAGCCAGACTACCCAGGAGAGAGGGCCAACCTCATCCCCATCCCAGGCCATCGGTCATCTCCTAACCCTGTCACCATGGAGGCAAGGAGTGATAACAGGTGAGTTTTTTTGCACACGGGCTGATTAAACAGTGACGATCCACTGCAGTTTAAACACAAATGGGAAACCATTTATTAGACAGTACTGAAACTGGTATTGAAACCATTTTTTATTCATGGCAACAGAAACTTGAATATAGTTCTGGTACAGGAAGTGCTGCTGAGCACAAACCAACATTTGACACACTGTTAACAGCAATGAAAGGCTGATTACATATGATGATATGCCTCATTATCCAGAATCTGCAGCCAAAAGGTGTCACTGCAGTCCACTTCAAACAGAGAGTCCACACAGCCAGAGCATGTCAGCAGAGTTGAGCGGGCAAATTTAAAAAAGGGCGCAGAGCGAGGTTTCTATTTTCAAGGAGGGGAAGGGGAAACGGAGCGCTGTCCTGCTCCAGTTTTGCTCTATTACTGCTCACATCACAAGTCTGAAGCATGCCCAATCCTGGCCCAGAATCAGAATCAGATCATACTTTTTGGAGCGAGTGTGGAAGTGGAGCAGGATGCAGTCTTGGTTGAGCGCTGTGCGGTCCTCGGTGGAACAGTACGGTGAGACTTTGAGTAGGAAGCCATGAAGGCAGACGCCTATGGGAGCAAGTAACAGGAAATCTCACCTGCTCACATGCTCTGCTCACAGTCTCTCTGACACCTGTTAGAGTATTAAAACACATCTTATTTTTCACTTTCACACTTTGTAACCTTCACTGTTACTCTCCTGTCTTCAGTCTGACCACTTTGACAATCCACCACTGCTTCTCTGTGCCTCTACCTTTATCTCTCTCTTAATAGACAAAAAGATAAGTGGTTTCTTTTTCAACACGTGGTTTGAAAAGTGGCTGCTGTCCTCACAAGTAATGTGAAGGGACTTGGGTTGTTCACATCGCTGCAGCTGAAGGTTGTCTGACTGATTAAGAGCTAAAGTAACAACTCTGCTGAGCAGAAGCTAGTTTTACTTCATCAGGGAACATTTCAAAGATGGGCTGAAGAAATTTGCCAAATGGTGAAAAAGTTATTGTTTTTAAGATGAATACATGAAGTTTTTCTCTTTTTTAGTTCCTGTGTGTTCAGATTACTTTTGTTACTCACATCCTGCATCAAGCGCTCACCCAGACCTTCTATTGTTGTGAGAATTTTTGCAAATATAACTCCTGTAAAAATATAACCAGATCAAAATGAATATCATTGAGGAAGTTTCTGTATTCGAATAATCAAAACTGTTTGAGTTCATCTTGTTGTTGTTTTTTTTTTAAGACCCCCTGTGCCGGTGCAGTTCCAGTATTTCCTGCCAACATACTCCTCATCTTACCCTTTGACACACACCTACACCCCCATCAGCAGCTCTGTGTCCACCATTCGTCAGTATCCTGGTAAGAATTGTTCTCATCTGATTAGTCAGTGATCAGTTTACTAGCTGATTAAAATGTTTAAGAGTTTTTATTTAAAAAGAGAATTTTAACCATTGAGTTAAACGTATAATGTAAGAGCTATTAGCAGTTAGCATTTTAACTAACTGGAACTCTTTTTTCTCCTCTGAATAAGTTACTCCTCAAGCTCCAAGTTCAGCTCTGCCCACTCAAGCTGGAGTCGGCGTGGCAACCACCGTCCATCTGAACCACATGCAGCTGATGGCAGTGGACCGGATTGGTCTCCCGTCTGCACAAATCAGCACCCAAGGGATCCAGCCTGCACCGATTGCTGCACAGGGCATTCAGCCCGCACCCATAGGAGTCCAGGGCCTGCACACGTCTGCACCCATCACCACACAGGGAATCCAACAGACCCCCATCGTCACTCAGCAGCAGCAGCAGCAGCAGCAGCCACAGTCTGAAGCGAAGCCTGGTAACCATTGAACCTACACAGCTCAGGAAAATGACACAGAGCCTGTTGGATTCTGGCTGTGGGTGGTCTATAACATGTACTTTCTGTTTTCAGGGGTTGTTTTAGCTGATGGCTTTGTAGCAAGCCCCATCAGCACCACATTCAGCACCACTCAGCCGGTAGCCAACATGGTGCAGGCGCACACACAGGGAGGAGTAGGAGGAGCTCCCACTCTGGTGTCATCCCCGAGACCGAGCATCCTGCGCAAGAAGCCAGCGAATGAAAGGTGAACATATGAACAGCAAAAGACGCAAAATCTTTACATCTTCTCCTCTAAACTTCTATTCTTTGAGATTAGCTGGTATGAATCAGTCAGAACTTTAATCCGCTAGGCGGAGTCCGCTCTGTGTAGGAGGCTTTCATTTTGGTAGCGAGCATCAGCGTGCAGACTTTTATTTTAGGCTCTGGTGTGCAGTTTATTTACCTGACCAAAGAAAAAGATAATCAGGGAAATAACAATCAGGAACATGAAGGAGTTTACTGTTAAAGTTCTATCACATGCAAGAAGAGCAGACAGTCACTGAGCAGGACACAATCCGTTAGGAACACACATGAAGACAACAACAATATTAATCCAAAACATATACAGTACAACAATGAATCTCAGCAGCATTTTTATTGATTGTAATGTTAAAACAGGATTTTTGAATTTCACTGTTTGTGTTTCACAGTTGCGTTCGTAAGAACCTGATCCCCGCTCAGCCCGGTGAAGCAGGAGGCAGAATCGAGAGCGGCGTGAGAGGAGCAGGATCTCCCCGACCAGCAGGGTGAGTCTCTGTCACTTGGATCACACGTGTTGGTCGTATTTAGTCTGATGTTATATTTAATGCTGCTCCATCCTCTCTCAGTGTGAAACCGAAAGCAGAGGTGCACATGGCGGTGGCCCCTCCTGTCATGGCTGCAGTTGAAGCGCTGCCCTCTCAGGGTGGAGATCAGCAGTCTGTGTCCACAAATGCCCAACATCTGGCCCAAGCAATCCCCACCATGCTTGCCACACCAGGACCCGTGCCGCCCTCTCAGCCCTCCACTGTCCTCTCAGCCCTGCCAGCAGCCATGGCCGTGACTCCCCCTGTTCCTGCCTCCATGGCCAACACTGTGGCATCCCCGACTCAGCCTGCAGCCAGCAGCACTGCAGCCTGTGCTGCCAGCTCCACCTGCCCAGACATGAAGATCAAGCAGGAGGTGGAGAGCATGGACACGACTCAGCCAGGTGAGGAGCGTGTTGGTCACCAATGACGTGATAACAGAAAACAGATCAGTTAAAGGAAACTGAAATACACATTTAAGTAAACGATGTGTTTATCTTCTCTGATTAGATCCAAATGCAAACTTAACATCAGCCCCAGTTCTCAATGCCCCAGGCTCCACTCTGGGCACTCCTGCCCCAGGAGAGCTGATCCCAGGAGCCTCACCGAGAAAAAAGCCCAGGAAACAGCAGCATGTGATCTCTACAGAGGAGAGCGAGATGGTGGAAACCAACAGCACAGATGAAGAGAAAGCCCCGGGGAGGCCCATCACCGGCAGAGCTGAGAGACGTGAATCACCCCTGAGGGAATATGTTGGTGTGTAGTCAAACGCACCATGACTGGATCAGCGATCCGGATGAAGATGTGTGCTGGCGTCTGATTGGTGTAACTGAGGCTGTATTAGCATTTGTGCTTTATTTGTTTTCTGTCTTCTAGATGAGGAAGGAGTACGCTATGTACCCGTTAGACCTCGCCCTCCTGTCACTCTCCTCCGGCACTACAGGAACCCCTGGAAAGCTGCCTACCACCACTTCCAGAGATACAGTGACATACGGGTCAAAGGTCAGCATCCTCCTGTTGAAGGCAGAATCCTAGACCAAAAAATCAGAGCTGAGAGAAAAGTCCTCAGTGGACCAGTCTTCACTTCCTGTTAGAAAACTTCATCCTTACTTATGTTTGTTTAACTGATTTTCATGTACGCCACTTGTTCAACATATACGACTCATAATAAGTCAGGGATACTGTGAGGTCCTCAGTGGATTTCATACATAAGGAGTTTGTTTCACTTCAGAGATTTTTGGGATAGGGAGGCAACTGTATTAGGGTGACAGACTCACCTCATTTAGTGTTTTCCATGTAATAGTCTCACTGTGTACAGTGTACAGTTACATATTGGGGCCAAAACCAAAAAATATGAAAAGACAACGCTTTTCAATGTGGCATCAGTCTCAACATCCGGGGGGTATAAAAAGCTGGTACTGTCAGTAAGTTATTCCCAGTTCATCATTCAAGCAGCCACAAACACACCACGTCACTTAACGGACGAGCAGAGCCACCAGGCCACAGCACGTCTTCAGGTCAGTAACAGGCGGTCAGGTGTTGCTGGTGAACTTGGTGAGTCTCAAAGTGTCATCGGCAGACACAGAACTACTAGCAGTGATGGTGACAGACCCAGGAGTGGAGCCCCACGAGTGATGGACCACAATGAGGACCAGTACCTAAAGACCTATGCACTCAGACACCATTATGCAACTGCCACACAGCTGCAGGCCTGTTTACGAGAAGTGAGGGGTACGAGGGTTTCCAGACAAACCATTCACAACCTACCCCACCGCTTTAGCTTACAGCCAGACGACCACTGCAGGTGACTCCACTGACACCAAGACACCACCGTGACCATTTGCAGTGGGCACAAGTCCATGTGACCCGGACAATTCAGCAATGGTCTACCGTCCTGTTCACTGATGAGTGTCGGGTCAGCTTGCACAGAAATGATGGTAGAAGGCAAAGTGAGCGATACACCGAGGTCAACATGGTCCCCAGGGTTCATTTTGGTGGAGGAGGAGCAACAGTCTGGGCAGGCATCACCAGTCAGCTCAAAACAGATTTGGTGATTGTAGATGGCTCAGTCACTGCATGTTCTTACCTCAGAGACATCACAGAACCATCATCATTCCCCAATTCCACCAGCACACCCCCCAACTTTCTGTTCATGGATGATAATGCTCCACCACATGGTGCCAGAATTGTCACAGCTCGACTTCAGGAAGTCAGAGTGCCTCATATGGTATGACCAGCAATGTCCTCTGACCTGAACCACATAGAGCACGTCTGGAACCAGCTGAAGCAGAGACTGGATGCTTGTACCCCAGCCCCATGTGACCTGGCAGAACTGTGTGTAGCACTTGTGGAGGAGTGGAACACATTTCCTCAGAACAACATCATGAGGCTAATGAGGAGCATGAGACGTCACTGTCAAGCTGTCATTGAAGCGAATGGTGGAAACGCCGGCTACTGACTTTGTCAGTTTTGGTTTTTTGGGGCTATCTGTGTTATTGTCTAAATTGTTGGAGTAAGAAATATTGAACTCATGAAAATGGTGTTTCTTTTCATTCATTAATAGTGATATCAAAGGAAACTATTACTGATTTCATTAGAATTCAGACCAAACAGGAAAAACACTCATGTTAATAACAATATCCCTGACTTATTGTGAGAGGTGCATTTCCCTGATCATCATTTCTTGTGAAGAATTCATTCAGAAACTTTTTATCACTCTTACGCAGCTTGTTTGGAAGAATGATGGCTGCTTTTTCTTTCTACCAACCTTTCTTTGCTTCACTCGACAGAGGAGAAGAAGGGCACCTTACAGGATGTGGCCAATCAGAGAGGAGTGGCCTGCAGAGCCCAGGGCTGGAAAATCCACCTGTGTGCTGCACAGCTCAGGCAGCTGGTGAGCGCTGCACACTGAACATTCAGTTTTATTTGACAGAATAACTCATTAAGTGTTTGATAACCCTGGTGAAGGTTATTTTAGCTCAGTCACAGCTGACTATCTCACAGCAGCGTGACCCTGTTGGAGGACAGACGAACACTTTTGAAACTGAATGAACACCAGACACCGAGTGTTGATATTCACTGCTGTCCTTCAGTGATGCTGTGCTTGGAGGAACATATCACTGAGCCTCACCTCTCTCTGTTATTGACTCTTCTCTGTGTCTGTTTCTGTACCTGCAGTCGAGTCTGGAGCACGATGTGTACAGCCGCCTCTCCACACTTCAAGAGGGTCTGATTCCTAAGAAGAGAGCCGGAGCTGACGATGACCTTCACCGGATCAATGAGCTCATACAGGTAAAATCATTACTACATGAAGAGACCCTTTGGAGTGGGATTTTTCCTCAAAGAACGGAGCTGTGATCAAGCAACTCACTCACCCTTTGCTGCATGCTTTCCTCTGCACTCCCCACATTTCCCACCTCTCCTCAGCTGTCCTGTTTCATAAAGCAAACGACAGACATCACACTGTCCGTTTTCCTGGAATAGCTGTCACCTGTTCAGTGGCAAACCGTTTTCATAAGGGATTCATTTGAAATGACTGAATGAAGAAAAGCGTTGCCGCACCGTTTGTTCAGATTATCAGTGTAAACTTCTGTCAGATCAGGTGTTAATGAAACTTGGCATGCTCGTCTTTCGTCTTTGTTTTTTATTTGGTTTCTTCTTCCTTCTGCTCTGAAGCAGAACAGGTTTATATTTCTGTGTTGAATCAAAGGCGTACTCTGTGCTGTAGGTCTGTGCTGCCTTTAATCGATGAGCTTACACACATGAGGCATGCACCACCTCCTCCTGAAACAACACGAACTGCAAACCCAACATACCGTATCCACTCCATCCTTTCCTCAGGGTATCTGCAGGGTCTTAAAAAGACTTAAAATGTCTAAAATCCAATAATTTGAATTTGAAATCTCATAAAAAATTTCCTAAATAAGATAAACCTTAATGTCAACCCCCTTCCTCTGATATTCCTTTATGTCTTTTGAACTTTTTTGCAAATGTGAAATGGTTGAAACCTGCAGAGACCGTGCTACTTGTAATCCCAGCTGTGTGATAAACAGCAACACAGAATGATCTACTACTATTGGAACAGCAGCAGACTTTGCTAGCGTCCCCTTCTACGTACCTACACGTCACATCCGTCATCACATTGCTGGCAGTTTGTTGATTTATAATTTTACCCAACTCATCCAACGTTTCTGGGTTTCAGACTAAATTCTGCCACAAATAAATATCTTATTCATATTTTTACACGGCAGCAGCGGTTACTTACAGTTATGCGGTTTCTCCTCAGCCATTGTTTTACTTTCTCGCTGTGAGGCGCAAATTGTAACTGAAAAGTCTGCTGAAGTTACGTCCAGCAGCAGACTTGTTAAAGGGTCCAGTCCGGGTACTTCAACTGAACTTGTTTCAATGCAGAATTTGAATTGGAACAGAACTTTGGCTTTGATCGATGACGTGTCACAAGTCTGTAAATCCAGAAGTATGCTGAAGTATGAATATTGAGAAACAGCTCCTATGTGCTGAAAATGGCTGTGAAAAGCAAAAAACTATAGCAAGATTGGAAACACATGATTTGCTGATCTTACGGACCACACTGCCCTCATGTGTCTCGGAGGAGTACTGCAGCTACGTTGTGGAGTCAGTGCAGAAGTATTAACCAGACTTAAGTGTCCTGGTCATGTTTAAAACAAAAAACATACCGTTGAAGCAGCAAAACCTTAATGTTTGACAGTGCTTTCACACTGTAAATGTGATTTGATATGTAATAATGTCAGAATAGTAGAATGTGACTGAAAACAATTTAAGAGTCTACTTTTTGCATGCAAAAGGCAGAAATTCATCTTGAACTCGGTGTGCAAATCATAACACAAAGAAACACAAGAAACAGGGTGACACACATCTATTCAAATTTATAAACTTCTGTTCCAGTCTGTTTTGTTCTTCTCTGATCTGTTTTATCTTGAACGAGCAAATAAGGACGACACAAGTTGTAACTTAACTTGAACTGTAATCCCATTTTTTTTCTCCTGCTGGGTTCAGGGTTATGTTTCAGGTTTAGTTTCCGCAGGCTGTATGGACATTAACTCATCACAAACAGAGTTTTAACCCTGTGCAGATCTCTCTTTGCAGCCTGTTGTTTCTGCTCTCAGCTCTCTGTTTTGGCCTGTATCTGTTGCCTGATTGTTTGGTGTCAGTTTGGTCTTGAAAAATCTTGACACACTTGTGGATGCGTCCAGGACAAACCAACATCTAGAAATCCTGCTGTCACTCTTCAAAAGCCGCTCTTGTTCCTTTTCTCTTCCAGTAACTTTTCCTTTGATTGTATGTGTGTGTTTGTCCTCAGGGTAACATGCAGCGCTGTAAGCTCGTGATGGACCAGGTGACCGAGGCCAGAGACACCATGATGAAAGTGCTGGACCACAAAGAGAAAGTGCTGAAGCTGCTCAACAAGAACGGTGCCGTTAAAAAGTCCTCTAAACTGAAGCGCAAAGAACGAGCATGATCCAACATCACCGCTGTCCCCTCGCTGAAGGGGTGAAGGAGCTGCTCAGAATTTGGTGCTATGATTTGCTGTAAACAATCGCACGCACCCTCCCTCTCCGCCTGGGAGCGGACGGACAGAAGTGACGTGGAGGGCCTTAAGGAGCAGAAGAGCTCATCAGGAACAGGTCCTCATTCAAGACCCTCGCACATTCTGTGTGGAGCATCGTAGGTTGAATTAGAGTGGCTCAGAGGACGGCCCGGTTAATGTTTCCCCTTTTATTTTATTACTTTTTGTCATTTTGGAAGAGAACATTTTACTAACTTAATTTCCACCTCGTCTTTTCAGACCACATTTGAACCGCCCCCTTTGTGTATATTTGGTTTGTGGCACTAAATGCAGGTGCAGTAAATCTCTGTTTCATTGGACTGGAGAGTGATTGAACCATTCAGAAGGTCACAGTTAGCTGCGTGTATACAGACTAATCTCAGTTGTGCTCTTTTCATTGATCTGTGCCTTCATTTCGTCGGTGTACATGAAACGATTAGAAAACGTGTGAAAGCTGTTCCACATAATAGTAAAATAATCGTAAAATATTCAAAGAGAAGTTTCGGGTCAGCTCACTCCTTCCCCTTTCCCAACACTTGGATTTATTTTGTAGTTTTTTTGTTTTACTAGTTAAAAAATGACCTTTTATCAGCCCCATGTTTGTGTCATGTTGTCCTGTCAAAGATAATGCTCCATTAATGGTTGAGGAAAAAAATAAACACCCCAAACATGGCAGATTCAGTTCATTTAATATCCAGAAAACAAAAGCTCTTAAAGGATTTCAGTCATTAACTGGACATGAGAACGTGCTGCGTAAGCATAACGCCAAGAAAACTTCCCAGTTAAACTGCTGTGAATCATCGACTTCATCCAAAAGTGGGTGGATGCCATGGAGGTCAAAATCTTTTCATTTGGTTTCAGAAAATAGAGTTAGAGCGTGAGACACGTGCGTGATAAAACATAAGGACTGAATTTATGTAAATCACTGTAAATGTGCTTTTGTTTTTCCATCCACCTGGTTTCTTTTCAAGTTTTGTACTCTATGAAACTTTTTTTTTTTTTTGTGCAGTGTGATGTGAGCCGCTTCATTTTGCAGAGTGTAATGATGATGACATTATGAGATGAAGTGAGCCTGAAAACATCCAGCTATTGTACATTGTTTTTGTCTGTGTAATTATAGTAAAGATACTTAAACAATACCAGAGATGCTGTAAGTTTGTACTGTCTGTGCTGATTTGTTCAAAAATTCAACACTTTTATCTTTTTGAGGTAGTTTTTAGCTTTTTTTGTATTTTTTTGTTTTATATCGCAGCAAAGAGTGACTGCAAAGAGTGACTGCAAAGATGACACGCACCAAATGTAACCTGCACTGCAAAAACTGACATCTAAGCAAGTGTGTTTTTGTCTTATGTAAAGTAAGAATTGTCTTATTATACTTGATATGAGCCACATTCAACAGACGAGTCCAGGAACGTGTCTTATTTTAAGATATTAAAAGACAAAAATAAGGTCTGAATTACCTGCAACAAGTTAAAAAATCTTCCAGTGGGGTAAGAAACATTTACTTGTCGAGTTTAAAATAATGTCTAAATACAAGAAACTTTCACTTACTCCACTGGCAGATTGTTTTACTTGTTACAAACAATTCAGAGCTGATTGTTGTCTTTAAACATCTTTAAATGAGGCGTGTTTCTGGACTGGTCTGGTGAATAAGGCTCATATTAAGTCTAAAAACACATTTTTACTAAACCAAGACAGAGGACTTCCTAAGATTTCAGTTTTTGCAGTGTGGGGAACAGCTCCATGATCAGTTGATAGCCTTAGTTTACTTCAGTTTTAGTCTTAAACCTGCCTGAATTATTGTTGTTTTTTTAACGTTTGGAAAATGACTCTTCATGCGCTTAATCAGAAAAAATGACCACCCCAGGGTTCCCCTTTAAAGAAGGAAATCCAGCATGTTGAAATAGATTGTTTTTGTGCTTTTCAAACTCCTCCATTATTCCTGTGACACAGGCTGTGATGGCTGCACTGATGATCCTCTGAATGATTTTGTGCTTGGAGTTTATTTCCCATCAAATGCAAAATTGTTGGACACTCATTTTTTCAGAGGAATTTTAGAGGGCAAACTTTCCTCTGGTTGAAAAGAGAGTTCATGATATTAATTGTTGCTCTTTAAAGCTCATATAGAGAGTTTCTACCTCGTGTTAAACCAGACCTGGGCAAATTATGGCCCGCGGGCCACATCCGGCCCTTTGGGCATCCCTGTGTGGCCCGTGCAAGGTTAATCATAAATTAGAACTTAAATGAAAAAAAAAGTATGACGTTTGCATCATTTCTGTACGGACACACTTGCAAGCATGAGTCCTGCACTTGTGCAGCGATGTCCACGTGTGATGTCCGGTGATAAAGTTCAACATATCCAAATACAGCTCCTCCATCACTGATGATCACCTCTCATCCAGCCTTTACGTGGCCATCTCAGAAATTCAGTCAGATTTCAAAGCGCTTGTTCCAGCACAAAGCAGACTAGATTTTTCTCACTGAAGAGTTTAAATGAGGTGAAAAACATTCTTTTCTTTTTTTTTATAAAGTTGTTATAAAGGTTCTCAGTATTTATGGACACTTACAAGTTAAACATAAAAGGAAACACTAATGCAATGATTGTTTTTGTTTTTTACTTTTAATTCCTTCTGTTGTAGTATTTCCCTATTTGATCTGCACCACAATTTCACGTATATAAAGAATATCTTTAATCTTCTGGTTATTAGTAGCAGCTAATCAAAATATAAGTAAGTGTATTTTACAATGGGAAAACTTAATATTGCGCAGGATTAAGTTCATGTTATTGTTGATGTGGCCCTCTGTGAGAATTTAGGTTTCTTATTTTGCCCCTCATAAAAATTAATTGCCCACCCCTGTTAAACTGACTGAAATAAAAAATAATACCTCCCTATGAGCTACAGAATACGGTGGCCCAGAGAGCTCACAGCTCTGCAACTTAATAAAACACATGCACGAAGACTAAACACAAGCAAATAAAGAAAACAGCTTCATTAATTTGACAACACATGCACAGCAGTTAGAAAACACTGCAAAGACCACAACACAACACATTAGAAAAACATGCTGCAAATAGTGGAAGTGTTTCCAGAGGACACTTAAAAGTGACGCACACATCATGATGGGCAGGCTTGTTGGGGCAGATTTTGAGTCACTCTATTGAGATTCTCTTTCCATCAGCGGTTTTGAAAAAGGAGATAATGTGATCACATGATTCAGACATTAGCATATTGGCTAATAATGGACGTGTGCATCCTCTGGAAACTCTTCCACTGTGTTGTGGTCTTTGCAGTGTGTTTTCTAAATGCTGTGCATGTGCTGTCAAACTGATGAAGATGTTTTCTTAATTTGCTTGTGTTTTGTCTTTTTGCATGTGTTTTCTTAAGCTGCAGTTCTGTGAACTCTCAGGGCCACCGTAGAGAAAAGCTTACAGGACAATTTACAGCAGGACTGACAGTTCAAACATTGTAATTTGTAACACCTCAGGTGTCAGGCAGGGTCATTTACTGCACAATAAATTGCCTTTCCTTTTTTTTTTTTACCGTTTTCCCCCCCAGGAAAGATCAGCAAAGCTACATTTTGTCCAAAATCTTCACAAACATAAGTTTAAAAAAAAAAAAAAAAAAAAAGCTCTTGAAAATTGGTTCTGTCGAGTCCAATTTTGTCATGTTGTCATAGAGCTAAAAACAAACATTATCCCATTAGAGGAGAAATTGTTTGCTTTTTGTAGAAGTATTTTGATAGAGCTCAACTACATATTGAGCTATTTGATTTGAGTTTTTAAAACTGTTGTATAACTCAGCAACTTATACCATTTTAAACCTTAGCCAGATAGCTTGACATCATGTTACATATTTGGATATTGGTTATACTTCTGAAGATGTGTGAACTCATGGCTCACCCTGAGCACCGGGTGTGGCTGTAATGAGCTTTCATAAATCAGATCTTTAAGTGAGCACATCCTTACCTCTGTACTATTGCCTGGTTACAACATAGTCAACCTGCAGCTACAGGTGAACCACCTGAGAGTGCTCAGGTGTCTGAAAGCTCAATATCTGAAAGCAGAATTCAAGGAAAAGGGGGATTCCACATCTTTTTTTATACTGATCTTGTGTTTGAATTTGCATCCCGAGTGTCTGAGGTTGTGTTGGTATCTGTGTGTGTATATGTGTGTATGTATGTGTAGGTTATAGGGTAAACATCAGGTGTGACTTTTGGAGTGTGTTTTATTTTTCTTTGATTATGTAAAAGTTCACCCGTATGTCTGATGCTAACTGTTTGACATCCTGAAATATTTTGCTTTCATTACTTTCAGTTATGGGATAAGTCCTGTTTATGACAAGATAAAAAAAATCATTCATATAAAAACAGTTAACCTTTGTAGAAGGGACTCAGAAATTAAAACAAGGTTTGGTTGAATCCTCATGTCTAAAATTGTAGATATATTTTGCATTAACTTTTTTTTTTTTTTTTAAGAAAAATGTTGTGTTTACATTGTGGTTCATTTGAAACATCTGTTGTAAAACCACCTACGTGCCAACCATTCTGAGGCCAAGCCTGAAACCGTCCATGTTAAACAGATTTTTTGTATCGATCATCCTGCTGGACCGATGAATCAACAGTCAAACTGCTGCACCGTCATGACGTTAAGGAATGAGTTTGGTTTGATTCCTGTGGTTGGTGACTTTGGGCGGTTCTGCAGGGGCAAAGTCAAAGAGCCATAAACGTGTGTGTGTGTGTGTGTGTGTGTGTGTGTGTGTGTGTGTGTGTGTGCGTGTGTGTGTGTGTGTGTGTGTGCGCGCGTCTGCCGGTAAGGACTCCCTGCTTCCTGCTTCAGTGTCCGTGAAGGCAAAGTTCCCTCAAGAGCAGCAGGAGAAAGAGGGGCTTCTTCTTCAGGAACAAAGGCTGTCAGGTAGGATTAAGATACACACACACAAACACACACACACACGCAAACACACACACACAAACACACAATCCTGTTTTCATCAAGTATTACATTATATCTCATTGTTTTGAATGTTACTGCACCATTTTTTTGGTGCCATTTTCAGTTAGACTCATCTCAAGATCATTTTAAGGAGTGTCCTGAAACAGACTCATCAATATGAGGTGTTGATGATAATATACACCAATGTTTACGTAACAAAAAGTGCCTTATTAAATATATTTTTAAACTTTAATGCCTCCTGACCTTTTAGTCAAGCATGAGGTTGTGTTAAAAGTGGTTATACATTTGAATAACATCCTGTCTTAATGGCTTTATATCTTATCTACATTATGTTGAAGATTGGTTTACAGTGTTACTCAAACTATCTGACGTCTACTGCATCATAAACAGGTTTCAATCTTTTATTTCTACACTAATTTTGCTGAAACAAAAAAAAAAATATTTTCCTCTTTTTTTTTTACAGATGTGACAGGTTTCCACCATGCTGCATTTGAGCAAGGTCAGAAAGGAAAATAAGACAACATTCATGATGCCCTGAGTGTCAAACAGTGAGGCTGCTTACTGGTGTGTGTGTGTTAAATTTTTAAATGTGACGTCTGTTTTCCAAAACCAGGGGGATGTTGTATGGGTGGACTCCGGGTCTGGGGTGCCCATTGGGGCGGAGGTCAAAGTGACGGACACCGGTCAGCTCCAGTTAGTGGATGATGAAGGAAAGGTAAAAGGAAAACCTAAACATGAATCTGCTTCAGTCAGAAAAAAAGGTTTTATGTTACAGTAAATATTAAGTCAGTTCTCTGGTGTCGTACAAACAGACGCATAAGATCAACAAGAAGACGGAGGGCACCATCCGGCCCATGCACCCCACCTCTGTGAAGGGTGTGGAGGACATGATAAGGCTGGGTGATATGAACGAGGCCGGGCTCCTCAGGAACCTCCTGGTGCGACACAAGGAAGGCCTCATCTATGTAGGTTTCCAGTCCCTGGATTTCAGCCTGAAACGCTGAGTTTTTATGGCGTCCATAACCTGCCGTGGAAATGCTTACTCGCCTGTGTCTTCCCTCGCCTTGACTGGCTGTCTATCTCAGACTTTGGCCTTTGTTTTATCACTGTGCTGTTTGTTTCCATGGAGACGAATGAGCCTCTGTGTACAGAGAACATCCCAGTGTTTCAGTGCCTCTGCATCAAAGCTCAGCTGTGTTTACTCACTCATGAATCAGGACACTTTGGTGTATAACAATACTAAAGCTAAATCCTGGAAGCAAATGAAGTGCAGCTGATATTCTCACCATCAGCGTCGTTTTTAGTCTCGTGACCCACCTGGAGCTCTTACACCGAGGCGTCTGTAACTGTAACGTTTTGTCACACCACAGTCACTTGTTTCTGCTCACATCTGTGCACTGTGCTGCTGTGTGTGTTAGTTGACGCCCCTCTCTGTTTGCAGACGTACACAGGCTCCATTCTGGTGGCAGTCAACCCTTACCAGCTGCTGCCCATCTACACCACCGAGCACATTCACATGTACACAGACCGACGGCTGGGTGAGCTGCCGCCGCACGTCTTCGCCATCGCAGACAGCTGCTTCTTCAACATGAGGCGCAACAAGAAGAACCAGTGCTGTGTCATCAGGTCGGCACTTGTTTGTTTGTTTGTTTACAGCAGACTGAGGCTGGTTATGGTCAGTTCATTACAGAGTCAAAGAGTTGATTGAGGGAAACTTTCATTTATACTTTGGAGACTCTCAGCTTTCATGAGTTTGGTGTTTGCTGCACAGCAAACACAGAGCACAGTCATCTGTTCCCCCATGATGCCCCAAATCCTTTGTTTTTAACTTAGTTTTGAGGTTTTTTCACTCTTTACTGAGAGGAAACTGAAGTCAAGAAATGACTAACTGCAAAAAAAAGCCAAGGGTCAGATTCAAACCGGACTCAACCTGCGAAAAGGCCTAAACCAGTGGTCCCCAAACTACGGCCCATGGGCCTGATATAGCCCGCCTCCATATTTGGCCCAGCCCCCTGAACAATAGCAGATAACACACGCATAGAACGTGACATTCTATTTCATCAATTGTGTTATTTATTTCATTAATAGTGTTATTATTTATTTCCTGACTTTTTTTCTGTGAAAAATCCTGGAAAGGGTTATTAATATTTGGTTATGTGTGGCTTTCTGGAAAACAATAAATGTGTACGTTTATTTACCCTGTGATTGTTACACTTTCTGTTACAAACTGACCCCGGTCCCCCATCAGAAGGGAAAAGCTGTGTGGCCCTCACAAGAAAAAGTTCAGGGACGCCTGGACTAAACCTTCAGACATGGGATGTAGATTTGACCCTGAGATAAACCAGAACCTCTTAAATGAAAACCTGCAAGAAAATAGACTTACATGTCTGCAATATTCATAAAACTGAATATTGAATATTCAAAGATCAGAATGTTACTGTGCCAAACTGGAGTGTCATCAGTAAACTTGTGAATATGTCATGGTTACGTAAAGTAGAAATATCATGTAATTGCAAAAAGCAGCAAACAAAAATTTCAGGAAGATAAAACCAAATAACAAAACTCACAAAAAATACGTCAAAAGTTGTGATTAAAAAAAATTAAAAAAGCCACACAAAGAACTATGCAGTTGAGGAGGCAATATTTACTATAATGAGACAGATTTTTGGTAACAGCTTGTTATTTGATCCAGATCCAGTTCAAAAGATCTAAGATGTCTAGTTAGACTTCAAAAACAGGAAACCCAAATACACGATAAAAACAATCAATTTAATGAGAAAATTTCTTTAAACTAGTGATTACATTACACCAAACATTAAAACAAGAGAAAAATGCTCATATTAATACTTGAAAACAAACATCCTGAAGCATAATAATGAATAAAATACACTGAATATAAGCAAAACTATTCTCATTTTATCCATTAAAAAGAAGATCTGATCTCCATTCATTTCCAAAACAAACACACGCATTGTTAAAGTCAGTCTAAGTCATGACATCACCACTGTTTGTGCATGATTCCAGCCAAAAGGTGTTGCTGTAACATATTGATTTACAGCTCAGTGGTTTGTCCAAAAGGTAACCATGTTCCGTCTTGATACATTTTTATGAGCTGCTTTTTGAGTTTAACTGCAGCAGCTTTGCGAGTCTGTGTGTGTGTGTGTGTGTGTGTGTGTGTGTGTGTGTGTGTGTGTGTGTGTGTGTGTGTGTGTGTGTGTGTGTGTGTGTGTGTGTGTGTGTTGTATTTCTGAGCGCACTCTGATAGTCATGACATCTGACAGGATATGCTAACACATTTAAATGAATCATCTTGCACTTTTCTCCACTTTTACCTTCTTCTTTGTTTTGCTCTTCAGTGGAGAGTCAGGAGCAGGAAAGACTGAGAGCACCAAGCTGATGCTGCAGTTTCTGGCTGCAGTGAGCGGGCAGCACTCCTGGATCGAGCAGCAGATTCTCGAAGCGAACCCCATCCTGGAAGGTAAAACAGAAACCACCAAGTTTCCTCTTTGACTTGTTTTCATATTTCCCAGGATCCCCTGGTTTACGTTGTTCCCTTTTATTCATGCTTTTCTTTCAGCCTTTGGAAACGCCAAAACTGTTCGCAACGACAACTCCAGCCGTTTTGGGAAGTACATAGACATCAACTTCACCAAAGGAGGGGCCATAGAAGGGGCCCGGATCGAGCAGTACCTGCTGGAGAAGTCCAGAGTGTGTCGCCAGGTAAAAAAAAAAAATCCCTTCATACTTTTTATGAGCACAAACATGAGACAGGTTGAATGCTGAGGTAAAGAGGTTTTGTTTTCTCGTGAAGGCACCTGGGGAAAGAAACTACCACATCTTTTATTACATGCTGATGGGAATGTCAGCTGACCAGAAAAAGCTGCTCTCCCTCGGGAGCGCTGCAGAGTACAACTACCTCACCATGGTACTGGAATACATCTTTAAACTCCGACATTTAATGAAAGATTTTTCAGATAAACGTGTGAATCAAAGATGACCAGAGCTCATATTTCGTACTGACGTGTGTAACATCAACACCCACAGGGTAAATGCACCAGCTGTGAGGGACGTGATGATGTGAAGGAGTACGCTCACTTCAGAGCAGCTCTGAAGATCCTCATGTTCACGGAAAATGACTCCTGGGAAATCTCCAGGCTGCTCGCTGCGATCCTACACCTGGGCAACGTCAAGTTTGAGAGTAAGAATTCACTGGAGAGGAATTTTTCTCGTACATAAACAAAGCAGTGTTGAATGAAAGCATCTTTTGAGCCGATGAAGATCTTCTTTCATCCTTTCAGGCACCATAGTGAATAACCTGGAGGGCTGTGACGTCAAGAAATCGTCCCATTTCGACATGGCCAGCCAACTTTTGGAGGTGTGTTTGATTTAATTTTAAATGTGAGGTTAAAAAGGAAACAGGACGTCCTCCTCTGACTGAGTCTTACCTGTCACTTCAGGTGTCCTCTAAAGAGCTGGAGAGGAGTCTGACGGAGCGCTCCTTCATGACAGCCAGAGAGAGCGTGACCAAGTCTCTGGCCTCTGACCAGGCGGTGGACGGCAGGGACGCCTTTGTCAAAGTAACATCAACCATCAGCTGTTTTTCTTTCTTAAAGCATTGATTAAACAAACACGTGCAGCTCAGTGAGACAATAAGAGATGAAATGCTAATGTGACAAAATGAGCAGAGAAAAGTTTCTGTTAAATCCCTGATCTGTCACCATTATGCTAATTAGTCTTCATAAAGCTTAAAGAGGGGGCACTCTGCTTTCTCATATTTTAAACATGGATATAAAATAACAATGTTGGATATTCAGACTAACCATATACATATTTTCAAACCTCTACATTTATTTATATATTGTATAAATCCCTGAGTCTGTCTGTAGACTGATCAAAACGTTCCGCTCTAAAAATAGAACTCATTGTTCTCACGAGATCTCCATGAGACTCGCTGAAATGATGAGGTCACCGCATAAGGATCTCCAATCTACTTCATGAGATGCTGGAGGGGTGGGCCTCAAACACCAAGGTCTGCTAATAGTCCGCTCCTGACAGGCCTCCAGAGGGGAACCAATCAGAGGGAAGGGGGAGCATTAAAGAGACAGCAGTTAAAATGAAGAGTTTCAGGCAGCGGCTGAAATAAGAGTTTTCTAAAAAATATATATTTAAAAAAAAAAAAAAAAAAAATGAGGGCTGCACGGTAGTTTGCATGTTCTCCCAGTGCATGCCTGGGATCTCTCTGGGTACTCCAGCTTCCTCCCACAGTCCAAAAACATGCTCATCAGGTTAACTGGTGATTCTAAATTGTCTGTAGGTGTGAGTGTGAGCATGAAAGATTGTCTGTCTCTGTGTGTCAACCCTGTGATTGACTGGAGACCAGTCCAGGGTGTACCCCACCTCTCACCCTAAGACAGCTGGGATAGACTCCAGACACCCGCAACCCTGAACAGGAGAAGCGGGATAGAAGAAGGAGAAAAATAGATTTTTTGATTTTTTTTTTTTTTAGCAGTAAATCATGTAAAGCTACAGGCCACCAGAGGGACAGAATAAAGCCTGAAATAAGCACAATACCCCCCTTCAAAACAGCTAAGATGCTACTCCTAACAGCACAGGACTACAACCACTACAAAAGACAAGATTTTTCTTTTTTAAATACAATGTTATCTTGTAATAAAAACTTATTATTAGCCTCTAAAGTAAACAAACTAAAGTGTAACTTACCGATAGGCTACAACTACACCCAGTGGCTGGAAGCTGTTCATGGCAGCTCTTGTAGATTAAAATCAAGACAAACACATTATTAATTAAATCGTGATCACGAGAAAACATTTTTTGTTATAATCGAGATAACAAGATAACAAGTTGTTATCATAAGAAAAGTCAATAAAAAAAGAGAATCCAAGGCCGTTTTCGTCTTCCATACAACACAACACCAACACAGAGCATTAATCCAATATGCTCACACACGAACATTTATCAAGCTAATGTTGATCACACCATGATGAAGATGCACCGTATTTTCAATCAGCTACTAAAGGAAGTGAATCATGGTAAAAATAAATAAATTAATTAATGAATTAAATAAAGCCCCAAACAAGTTTTGAGAGTATAAATGAGTGAACATTTATAAGATGGACATTTGTGTATGTTTTTATGCTTTTGTTATAGGTCTTCAAAAATATTTTGATAATTTTGGGACGTAAGATTTCTGATTTTCATGAGCTTTAAGCTTTCATCGCTGAAATTCAAAGAGAAACTGGCGTGAATTATTTAATTTCAAGTGAAATGAAAGAAATTATGAAAGTTAAACTTTTAAGCATAAATGATTTTTATCATGATGCTCCAAATAATTGAATTCTAGTAAATTATTTTATTAAAATAATGTTGCTATATTATAATATTCTGAGACATGCAGATTCTTGTGTCTGGGTATCAAACCATGACACTTACTTCTTTTAAGATCGAACACTTCAGTTCATTAATCATGTTCACAAGCTGAAGATGTTTGTGTGCTGTTAAAACACTAATGAGTCAACTTTACCTCCTTCTTTTCCTTTTTAATTCACTGTTTAATCTTTGTCTCACAAAGGCCCTTCGAAGCATTTCTAGGTCAGTGTAGAGGGAGTGTATGGCAGGTGGATTTCTGACCGGCTGAGGACACCAGACTGAACTCTTGAGGATTAATCCTTAAACCACCTTTTAAATACTCTCCGTAACCCAGCTGAGCGACAACAATGACAGAGTGATCGCTCACAAGCAGCAGAGTCAGAGAGACATTCAGATCTTACTTTTTCATTTCTTGCGCTGTCAGAGTCAATAATCCGTCCCCCATGTCTTTCACACAGGCCATCTATGGAAAACTCTTCATCTGGGTCGTGGACAAAATCAACGCAGCCGTTCACAAACCACCTGAAGATGAAAATGACCTCCGACAGTCCATCGGCCTCCTCGACATCTTTGGTTTTGAGAACTTCGACAAAAACAGGTTCGCAGTCGCTCTCATGACTGAAGATGTGTTTGTGCTGCTGCTGCTTTGAGATGATGATCATGTTTTTACGTTCTTTTCTTTTTACGCTGTTTGATTCGTCGCAGCTTTGAGCAGCTGTGCATCAACTTCGCCAACGAGCAGCTGCAGCAGTTCTTCGTCAGACATGTTTTCAAGCTGGAGCAGGACGAGTACGCCCGAGAGAACATCGTGTGGAAGCACATCGACTACCAAGACAACCAACGCACCCTGGATGTACTGGCCAGCAAACCCATGAACATGCTGGCTCTGATTGACGAGGAGAGCAGCTTCCCCAAGGTTTGTTTCCTCCTCATACCACCTGAAATCCTCATCTTAGAAAGCAAAGAGTGTTTTAACTCTCTTCTTCTGCTGATTTCCAGGGCACAGATAACACCATGCTCCAAAAGATGAATCAGGTGCATGGGAAGGGGGGCATCTATATTCCCCCCAAGAACAACTATGAGACGCAGTTTGGGGTGCAGCATTTTGCAGGAGTGGTCTACTATGACTCCAAAGGTACCCATAAAGCTTTAAAAACTACAAACCGTTCTGATTCCTCGTGTTCTTGAGGATCTTATTCTATCTATTTGTGTTTCGAGGTTTCCTGGAGAAGAACCGTGACGCCCTCAGCTCAGATCTGATTCAGCTCATGGAGACCTCCTCCAATAAACTCCTCAAGCGGTTGTTCCAGAGCGAGCTGTCATCCGGCACCGTCAAGAGCAACGTCAAACCCAAGATGATCACCATCACCACGGCCAGCAGCAGCCTGCGGGTCAGTGAAGCCTCCAGTTTCAGCAACAGACACACCAATGCGATAAAAAGTAATACCTTCATTGTTGATTTACACTGTGTGACTTGTTTTTGTGTCTAACAGCAAACGACTGATAACAAGAAGCGAGTTCCCACTCTGACCGGTCAGTTCCGTGTGTCTCTGGACTCCCTGATGAAAACTCTGACGGCTTGTCAGCCATACTTCATCCGCTGCATCAAGCCAAACGACTTCAAGAAGCCCCTGGTGAGGAGAAGAAACTGTGTCCACTCAACCAGAAACACAAAAAAAGGAGTAAAAGACTCTGATACAAGTTAAACCTTCTTTGTCTCAGCTGTTTGACAGAGATCTGTGCTTGCGTCAGCTGCGGTACTCTGGTATGATGGAGACCATCAAGATCCGTAAAGCTGGATACCCCGTACGCTACACCTTCCAGGAGTTTCTGGATCGCTACCGTGTCCTGCTGAAGACTTCCCTCTGCAATCCTAAAACAGTACGTTTGAGGTTTTAATTTCATCGCTTTGAGTCTGAGATCCTCCCCTTTCTCTCGTTATGCTCACGTTTTGTTTGTGTCATGTTTGTTTTTTTTCTGACAGGAAAGCAAAGAGAAATGCTGCGAAAGCATCTGTGAGACGGTGCTGGCTGGAGAGGGAGACTGGAAGACCGGCAAGACGAAGATATTCCTCAAGGTGCTCGTCTTACATTTCAAATGTTCTGAAGCTGTGATAGGAGGGACAGTTGGACTTACCGTTAAAGTCTGTAATACACGTCACACAGGTGTGGAATCTGGTTTTTGGTTGAGCTCCAAAAGGGTTTAAACTTTTAACCTGCAAAACTACTTCAGATTCAGCAACACCCACAATGAGCAGTTTCACTCCAACCATCTGTTTTCACCATGTGGACGTGGAAACCTCGCCAGCTGCTGTACGACAGCTGAGCCCACCCTGTGGTGGCAGCCTTCAGATGATGATTCATTAAAGATTACGATCAAATGAGGGAGAAAAAGCTGTTAAAAAGTGACACAGTGAGACTGATCCAACTCACCAAACATGCAGCGTATTTGAGCAAAAAGTTTTGTTTTGTTTTGTTTTTTTTAAAGCTCCATTTCTTGAAAAACAACAAAACAGAGTAGAATTCTTCTGTCTGCACTTTATTCTGCTGTGGTGGAAGTCGTTCACATTTTCCTGAGAAAAAAATGGCATTAAGATGTCTTACACTCTGAATCTTACAATAATTGTGAATTTGACCACAGTCAGAACCAGCTCTGAAAATCATGCATCTCTATTTGTGTGGTAGAGGTTTCCAGTCGGTAGTTACAAGTCAGTAAAACAAAAATTTTTCCAACTCATTGTCCAAATCTCAAACAAAAAGTTTTTGCAATTCAAAAAGCTTTTATCAATTTGCTATTTTTTTTTAAACTTAAAAAGAAACAAACTGAGTGTGAGAAGTTTTAACACCGGTGTTAGAGGATAGAGCACAGCTGAGAAAATGTAACCTCCACTCTTTTCCCTCTTAGACCTAATCCCTTAATGCAGGAGTGTCCAAACTCTTTTCAAAGAGGGCCAAATTTGATTTTGGAGGATTAGGGCCAAAAAAAAAGAAGAAGTAAATTTAAGAGAATAAAGTCATAAATTTACGAGAATAACCTCATTCTGATAGCCAAGCCCACAGCTCAGCTATCAGAAGAGCAGCAGCCGCCTGTACTTTGTTTTTAACATGGTTCTAATCCTCGGTTGTGATTTTGTGAGCAGCTCTTACTGACATATTTATTAACAGTTAAAGTAACATGAATGAGCTATTTCTTTTAGTGATTTGTGTACAAAATCTGTCACAAAGTGGCTCAAACCTCCTTGTTCCATCATTACACTGATGAAATCAAAGCTCACCTGTCCCTCAGGCGTCTCTTCATTCCAGATGATCAGTGGTCAGTTTTCTGCAGTGTTACGTGCTGCGTAAACATCAGCAAACTCTGCTTCTGACCAAGGAAAATGTTCTCCATTAGGGGGCGATGTGGGAGAAATATGTCAGCAGGTTTCTTTGGCAGGATCAGGATCTGGATTTGATCAGGATGTTTTTTCAGGATGTTTTTAACCCCTTAATGACGGTTGTTACAAAGTTGTGACATACCTGATTTGCGACATCAGGTCCCACTGATGCCTTTTGATTCATATTCTGCACAAACCAAGGATCGTATTAAATGCACTGTAGCAATGTGTAACTTATTTATATCTATTGTGTGTCAAATTTACAATCTCCACTCAATTAAGCATCTGTAAGAATGCAAAAACACAAAAAAATTTTTTTTGTATAATTATAAATTAATTCAGGCAGTAAAGGGTTAAATGTGGTTTAGACTGAAAACATTTTTAGCCCCAATCATTTCTTATTCTGCATTCTGAACTATTTTTTCCTGCTCCATTTTATAGCTTTAATTTGGTCTTGTTTCCTCAGATGTGTTTTTTGAGCTCTCACATTTTCACATCATGATAAATCCATTCATTTAAAGTCGTCAGCTGTGAGAGTTGTTGAGTTTCTGCTGAATGTACAGAGCTTTAGCTTCATACAAGTAGCCTGTGAACAGTCCAGATGTTGTTTAGTGAGGAGATGTTACGAGGTATACTTTGGTTTTGTTTGTGTTTAATAAATCTGACTTTTGTGATGACCTGATTTGTTCATCAAAGCTTATCAGGTCTTATTTTTGGAATAAAATCTCCAACATGCTGGTCCAACCGCCTGTGCCTGCAGGACTTCGCTGCTTAAAATTTGAACATAATAGTGGCAGAAGTTGGTCACTTATCCTCATCAGGTCTTCAGTTGCTCTCAAGATACGAGTTAAGAGTGAAAATAAAAATGTAACTTTGTTCTTCAGGACTTCCACGACACCATGCTCGAGCTGGAACGAATGAAAGAGCTGAATGAGAAAGCTCTTCTGATCCAGAAAGTCCTCAGAGGATACAAATACAGGTAGGAGACAAACAGCTAAAACAAGCCTCTCATTTATTTATTTGTTTAACTTTTCACTTGTTACTTGACATTCATCTTTTTTGTTCTTCTCTTGAATGTGTTTTTGTTTGATTCCTCTGCAGGAGAGAGTTCCTGAGGAAGAGGGCGGCCGCTCTTGTCATCCAGAAACACTGGAGAGGACACAAAGGCAGAAAGCTCTACAAAGTGGTGAGTCCCCGTCTGATGTATCATCCACACAGTGAAAGTCCAGACCTGAAGGCCAGCTAACCCCGTCGGTGTTGTGATCTACCTCCAGGTCCAGCTGGGCTTTGCGAGGCTGCAGGCTCAGGTTCGCTCGCGCCAGCTTCACTTCCAGTATAAGAGGAAGCGAGAGGCGACGGTGGTGCTGCAGACTCAGATCAGGGGATACCTCGCCAGGAAGGAGTGGAAGCGCAAGAGAGACGCCGTGATCCTGCTGCAGGCTTACACCAGGGGAGGGCTGGCCAGAAAGGCTCTCAGGAAGATGAAAAGAGATGTGAGTCGATGTTAGAAAACAATGATGATGAAAGCTTTGAAAGAAGTCTGGAGTCTGCGCTCCTTCAAGGGGAACAAATCTCTGTGACATGAAAACAAAATCAAATATCAGTGAAACTCTTTTTCTATCATATCAGCTGACCGAACCCTGCTCGTTGAGAAGCAGCAGCTGCTGGAGATCAATACATGCTTTCACGTCAGTCCCAAAACTCCAGAGATGTCAGTAGATTTGTTGGTAGTCACTTTTTTTTTTGAAGAAAGTCTCTTGGCCGTTCTGTGATTTTCCAGCTCACACAGATCTGCAGCAGCCTTTTCATCCTGGCTAGAAATGATGGGAACTCTTTTATCCGTTTAGGTCATAAATGAGGTATTAAAAACATTTAACAACATCTTCTTTCATTTTCTTCCTCTTTCAGCGTTTCCTCTCTGCCAGGGACAAAGAAGCCGAGCAGAAGGCCATGATGGAGAAACAGAGATACTTGGAGGAAATTCTGAGGCAGAAGAGAGAGAACGAGGCCAGAGCTCAGGCCGAGGCCATCAATGACCAGGAGATGGTCGAACGCATGTTTGAGTTCCTGCCCAAGACAATCGGAGGCCAGGAGGGACAAGCGCCCGTGGGATACGAGGTCTGGGATCTAAAAGTCCTGCTCATGCTGTGCTACATTCACAGTCCCATAGAGCCACTCACTGAATGTTTGATCTTTTTCAGAAATTCGAGGGGATGGTCACAGAGGAGATCGACATCGATGAGCTCCCCATGGAGGCTGATCTTCCTGAAGAAGATTACGATGACCTGGATGAGTACTCGTTCTCTAAATTTGCCTCCATGTACTTCCAGGGTGCAGCCACCTCCACCCACATCCGGCAGAGGCTCAGGCAGCCTCTGCTGTACCACGAGGATGAAGGAGACGTTCTGGTGCTTCATCATTTACACAATTCGTGCTCGTGCTCTGAGTTTGTTTGTCTGATGAAATCATCATGGTGTTTCTGTGTTTGGTTTTTATCCCCAGGCCTCCCTGACAGTGTGGTGGATCATCCTGAGGTTCATGGGGGACCTCCCTGAGCCAAAGAAGCAGGTTAGAGCTCAAGGAGCCCCAGCACAGGAACGCTTTCTGCCCCAAGACCTGCTCTCCAGAAATGACCGACGCCTCAGCCACATGGTGGGCCTGGATCAGGTCAGTGTCCTCACAAAGCAGGGCCTTGGATTTGTTGTTTTCTTAAATTGATCATCAAAGACTTTAAAAATCGTTTCTGTGACTACTTCAGAGGGTGCTGAGGAATAAAAAAGACAGACAGCCTTCACCAGTGCCTGAGGAGCCAGCAGCAAACAGGAAGAGCTCCATCTTCACTGACCTCCTCACCAGAAACAGGAAAACATCTGCAGTGCCAAGCGAGACTGCTCAAAACCCGAGGGCCTACACAGTCCCAGAAGGAAGCCCCCGTGTAAGAAAGGGGTCCACTTTTACAGACCTGCTGTCCAGGAACAAAAAACCATCCACTGTCCAAGAAAACGGGATCCCAAAACCCGCCCCAGGTGCCAGGAAACCCTCGATCATCATGGAGGAGGTGAGCCTCGAAGCTGTTTGGACTTTGTGTTGTTGTGAAGTTTGGTTTAAAGTTTTAATGTCTTGATGGTTTCTTTTAGTCAGAGGATCTGACTGAGCCGGCCAAGCCGGCCAAGCCTCCCACGCTGCAGACTGTGCAGGAAGACGGTGACATCATGATCGGAGAAGGACCGACTCTGGACCGTCCACTGACGTCTTTGGAAAAACTCCACATCATTGTGGGATACGCAATCGTCAGACAGGACCTCAGGTAACAGAAACTTTTCAACACTTACGTCCAGGATTCATTTTCTGTGCTCTCCTCTGATTGAACATTTTGTCCAGGGATGAGATTTACTGTCAGATCTGCAAGCAGCTTCAGGAAAACAACAACCGCAACAGTTTCTTCCGTGGTTGGATCCTGCTGTCTCTCTGTCTGGGAATTTTCCCTCCGAGCGAGCGCTTTACGAAAGTGAGTGTTTATCTTTGACATCTTCAGTCTCATTCACACTCTGCTGCAGGCTCTGCTTCTTTTAGATGAGAGGGAATAGAGTCAGCCTACTCAACAACCTCTGGTAGATTTAGAGTTATAGTCATTTTCATTTTCTGGCCCTTGTTTAAGTCCACTGACATTAAAGTGCACAAGAAAGACATGTCAAAGACCAGCTTCAAACACTGATAGAAAATGATGACTGAGTTATATTCCTCTTAACAACAGAATACCAGAGTTTTCAGAAGTAAGTAAGTAGCATCACCCTCTGAAAGATGTGAGAGGATTCCCTTCCATTCCAGTAAATACAGCCGAGGCTTTGAACCACAAATTTTTTGTTCCAAACAGAAACATTATTTAACATTTTCAGTTTTGGGTTCCATTCCAAGATTTGTGTTCTCAAACTGGCCTGAACCAAAACATTTGGTCCAGAACCAATTAATATTTTTCTGTGTCAGCCTCAGGACTTAAAATTGAAAGGTGTAACACGAGCATTTTCAAATGGGCTGTAATTTCCATCAGAGATAAATTCTTCCATGTGATCTATTGCTGAATGACAGAACAGATCCTATCAAGCTGTTCACATTGCTCGATCGATGCAAAAGACAGAAACAAGATACCATCTGGGAGACTGCTGGGTTCTGGGTTCATTATGGGTGACACTCATACTTGGAGTTTTTTGGGTCACCCTTTTTCATCTCTTCTCATGTCATCTCTTGACAGTACCTGCAAAGTTTCATCCGTTTTGCTCCTGGAGAGTACGCCTCGTACTGTGCCGAGAGGCTGAGACGCACAAGAATGAACGGAATGAGAGGAGAGCCTCCGTCCTGGCTGGAGCTGCAGGTAAGGAGACCAGCATTCTGAAACTGACCATTTAAAAATCATTTAAAAATGATTTTTAACTGCATGGGAAATAATAAATTCTTACAACTTTCCACATTTGTTCCAAAAATGAAACAAAAAACAAATCAGCCCTACTAGTCCCTTGTTTTAAAACCCAAACAGACTGATTACAGTGGTAAAAGATGTTTTGTGTAATCGACTGAACGTGCCTGTGCTCAGAGGATCTCCTCACTGTTACTATAACATCCTCCATCTTTTTTCACTTTGTCAGGCAACCAGAACAAAGAGGCCGATGATGGTGACTGTGAAGCTGATGGATGGGCGCTCTGTGAACCTGCCTGTCGACTCAGCTTCCACCTCCAGAGAGATCTGCATGGCCCTCTCCAACAAGATCAGACTCAAGGACACTTTCGGCTTTTCACTCTATGTCGCCCTGTATGAGAAGGTACCACATGACTTTTGGAAATAAAGAATAATCATTTAAAAATAATCCACAGATAAAAGGAAAATCTGTGCAAAAACAGCACAGGTCAAGTTAGGAGCCCACAAAACTAAAAGCATGAGAGTAAAAAGTGATGGTACAACCCCAGTTCCAATGAAGTTGGGATGCTGTGTAAAACATAAATTAAAAACAATACAATGATTTACAAATCCTGTATAACTTCTATTCAGTTTAGTTCACTACAAAGACAAGATATTTATTGTTCAAACTGATAAATTTTATTGGGTTTTTTTTGCAAATATTCACTCATTTTGAATTTGATGCCTGCAACACGTTCCAAAAAAGTTGGGACAAGGTCAACGATAGACTGAGAAAGTTGAGGAATGTTAAAAAAAAAACATGTTTGGAACATTCCACAGGTGAACAGGTTCATTGGAAACAGGTGAGTGTCATGATTGGGTGTAAAAGAAGCATCCCCAAAAGGCTGTCATTCAAAAGCAAGAATGGGGCAAGGTTCATCACTTTGTGAACAACTGTGTGAGCAAATAGTCCAACAGTTTAAGAACAATGTTTCTCAACGTAAAACTGCAAAGAATTGATGGATTTCATCATCTACAGTCCATAATATCATCAAAAGATTCAGAGAATCTGGAGAAATCTCTGCACGTAAGCAGCAAGGCTGAAAACCAACATTGAATGCCCGTGACCTTTGACCCCTCAGGCAGCACTGCATTAAAAACCAACATCATTGTGTAAAGGATATTACCACGTGGGCTCAGGAAGACTTCAGAAAACCATTGTCAGTTAACACAGTTCATCATTACATCTACAAGTGCAAGTTCAAACTCTACCATGCAAAGACAAAGACACATTTATCAACAACACCCATTATTGTTTTACACAACGTCTCAGCTTGATTGGAATTTAGGTTGTACAAAGGAATTTAAACTTCTTGTTGAAAAGACTTTAAAAGAAAATAACATCAGTGAATTTTTCCCAACCAAATAAATGAAGTTAAAAATGTATTTTGAGCCATATGAAAGACTTTGATGTTGACTTGTTGTGCAGGTGTGGGCTCTGGGCAGCGGTCGGGAACATGTGATGGACGCCATCTCCCAGTGTGAGCAGGAGGTGAAGAGGAGAGGAGGCCAGGAGCAGCACGCTCCCTGGCGTCTCTTCTTCCGCAAGGAAATCTTCACCCCGTGGCACAACTGCAAAGAGGACAAGATCAGCACAGACCTCATCTACAGACAGATCATCCATGGTCTGCAGTTTGGAGAGTACCAGAGTGAAAAGGTGGGCTGAACATTAAAACAGTAATCTCATGTTACTGCCTCTGTTTTCTCTGATTCACACACTTTTTAAAAACATTTCTTTCTCACAGGACGACGATGTCATCCAGCTTGCTGCCAAACATCTCTACATCCAGCACGGCTCAGACGTCAGTC
Source organism: Labroides dimidiatus (assembly GCA_030710495.1). Lineage (NCBI taxonomy): Eukaryota > Metazoa > Chordata > Actinopteri > Labriformes > Labridae > Labroides > Labroides dimidiatus. The sequence goes on from CM061146.1 coordinate 25,745,033, forward strand.
CAGAACAAGTGAAGGAAGCTGTTCAGGACTGCGTCAACAACGCTCTGCTGGAGGCAAAGTCAGAGGCCAAGTGGGTGCAGATGGTCAGCATGGCTCATTCTCAGGTCAGAACCAGAAGGCTGTACAGAAACAAACTCTATAACGATCTCCTGACTGGTTTATGCTTACCTTTGTTTTTTCTTTAACCACTCCAGGGTTCATTTTTGAGTTCAGGACAAAAGACAGACTCAGTGAAGGCAGAGATGGTGGACTACGCCCGGGAGAAGTGGCCCATGTTCTTCTCACGGTTCTTTGAGGTCGTCAAGCTGTCAGGTGAAACTCTCCCGCTGAGCTCCCATTCCTACGTTTGTGACTTGATAACTTACACAACCTTAACTTTTAACCAGAGTGCAACTTGCAATGAGTGTATGTTATAGACAACTTTGCCTTCGTAGAGACGTCAGGGCTTATACTTAGCCTGGGTCTTCATCAGCTGAAACTCCTCACAGGAGCTTTAAATAAAAAAACTAAAAATAATTTAGATTCCAAATATTATTAAACTTCTACAAATCTTTTCAAACTCTGAAATATTTCCACTCAGACTCACATTTCAACAACAAATGAGTTTACTTGTTCATCCATCCAGCAGCTGTAGATGGTTTTCATGCTCCCATCGCGTGACCTCTCGTTTATTATCCTCGCTCTCTAACTAAAGCCGAGCCTGAAGGCGTTATGTTTTATGTGTTCGTCAGTCTGTTAATCAGTCACACTCTAGTGAGCGGGATATCTCGGGAACGCCTGGAGGGGATAACTCCCAAACAGGGACAAAAGTCCACTTGTGCTTAAAGATGAACTCATGAGAAATATAGTGGTTAAATGTTGAAGGTCAAAGGTTACTGTGACCTAACGTTTGTGACGTTTAATTCAGAGACGTTTTGTAGGAATAATGCATATTACCCGTCACTCTCCTCCTCTCACTCTTTGTTTTGTTGTGGTCAGAATCTGCTCACAGACTTGTGCTCTACAGAGGAATCCTCTTTGACTCAATGAAACATTTAAACTCATGTTATCCTTGTCAAACTGTAGGACACAGAGCTATTTATAGGATCCACTGAGATTAAGACTAAAGCATCTCAGAGGATTTAGAGTGAATAAATGGGCCAGGAGCTACACATCTTCCACCTTTGGACTAATCCCTGTTTAGTTTGGGATTCACCCTTTCTGAACAATATGAGCTCTGACCTGATCATATAGATTTGAGCAGTGCTCAGGTTCATCTCCTTGACTTGATGCTGTTTATAAATCCTTACATCTTCATGATGCACGTACAACCAGTGTTTATCTAAGTCCAATTTTAAACCATCAATCTATTTTTATTGTCATTATTCATTCCTTGTAACACCCACTGTTGGACAGTTTTGTTTCTTTTTTTGCAAAGCTCCTCTGAAACATGTGAGAGCAGTGTGGTCTGCGTGATCATCAGTTTGTCAGTTTCTGGTCCTTCTGGGTTTTCTTCCTGCTCTCTCACAGATATTTAGAGCTCATTAAGTCATACTGAAGCTAATACATGTTGCTGTTTCTCATACAGAATCTATTACTAGAAGCAATTGAGGAGATAAATGATGTGATATGGTATGAAACATACAAAAAGATGCAAAGCAATACAGTACAACAACATTATAGAATTGATTTATTGATACGCACAATGACAAATAAGAAACAAACAGAGATACGAAGTAAACAATTGTGCAGAAAGGGAAAGAAGCCCGAGAGCTTATTTAAAATGCTCTCCTCAAAAACAGAAGAGTTTTAGAGTTTGAGAATATGATAGGATACAGTACAGTTTAATATGATGTGATACAATTTGATACAATACAATAAGAGACAACACAACGTGACATGACCTGCTACGATACAATATAACATGCTATGTCAGGATACAGTATGATATCATGCATACAGCATGAGAGGAAATGATGTGATATGATGTCACACAATATGATACAATACAGTATGATACACCATGATATGATATGATATGATATGATATGATATGATATGATATGATATGATATGATATGATATGATATGATACAATATAATTCAATATGATACAATACAGTATGATACACCATGATATGATATGATATGATATGATATGATATGATATGATATGATATGATATGATATCATATGATATGATATGATATCATATGATATGATATGATATGATACAATATAATTCAATACGATACAACACGATATGATATGACATGCTATGATATGATATGATATGATATGATATGATATGATATGATATGATATGATACGATATGATTCAATATGATATGACATGCTATGATACGACATACTATGATATGATATAATATGATTTGATTTGATGTGATGTGATGTGATATGATATGATATGATATGATTTGATTTGATTTGATATGATACGATACGATTCAATATGATACAATATGACAGAAATGTGATACAGTACGATAAATTGTGATATAATACGATACGTATAATACAATATGATAAATGATGTTACAATATGATAAATTATGATACAGTATGATACAACCCACTGCAAAAGAGAATATTACAATACAACAAAAGAGGACCTGACACAATATGACAGAAATATGACACAACAGGACACGGTACAATATAATAAGCCATGAAGCAAGACACTTTTTGTCCTCTTAGGGAATTTTATCTTAGACCCAAGTGTAGCATATATTTACCTTCTTCCGCAGAATGAATAAGAGTTTTTATTTTATTTTATCGCTTTCACTTTTATGCCCCCCCGCCCCCTTACCAAAACCAAACAGAGTATTTCAAGTTTGAATTTCTCCAACAGTAATATTCCTCATGAAATTTCTTAAAATATCAGTCCCTGAATGTCCTGAAACTCAAGGAGTTCTTGTTTGAAGTGGGCTACAGAAAATCATATCTCATTCAGGCTCATTCTTTGTGTCTTCGTGTTTGTTTCAGGTCCTGCTCTGTCAAAGAGTAAATTCATTGTGGCCATAAACTGGACTGGAATCACGTTCCTGGATGAGAGAGAGAAGAGGCTGCTGGAGCTCTCCTTCCCTGAGGTCACTGGAATCAACACCATCAGGTACAGACAGGGTCAGAGGCAGGGGAGACAGAGTAAAGAGTTTAATGTTAAAGAATTATACTCATTAAAACCTCAATCTGTTCATGTTCACACAGGGAGGGGAAAGCATCTGGACAGGCAGTCAGCCTGCTGACTCTTAAAGGAGACTTTACTCTGAGCGGCAGTGCAGCCGGCGACATGGCAGAGCTGATCACGATGTTCCTCAGCGGACTGACAGAGAGATCACAGTACGCTGTGACTCTAAGAGAAGCTTCACAAGGTGAGAGGACGTTACTCTGATGGTATTAAAGCAGAGTTTCCTCTCTTTGAGGAATTTGTGCATGCTGAATTCCTTCTTGTCCTCCACCTCCTTTCAGATGACCCTGCTCTGCTCAGCTTCAAGAAAGGAGAGCTCATTACAATCATCAAAGACAATGACTTCCCTCTGCAGCGCGGATGGATCAAAGGACAAAATGAGAGCACAAAGAAAACAGGAGCAGTCCCCACTGACGCCATCTTAATCCTGCCCACACTCAGCAAACCCACCAATGAGGTCATGGTGAGTAGAAATTAAAACACACCACTCTTATCACAGCTATTGTTCCCTCAAACTTTGGTTTAATAAATGTTTGTTTTTCTTTCAGAGCCTCCTCAACTTGTCCCCTAACCAGAGGAAAACCGTCATACAGGCAAACCAGACAGGAACGGTGGAGAGGATGGCTCTTTTCACGCTGAAGGAATACTCCCTGGAGTACTTCAGGTATCTCTAAATTCACTCCTCACGAGCTCATCAAAAAGAGAATCCTCACTGGGGCAGTAGCAAGAAAATTTGTCCTTTTGTTTTGATCCAACAGACAGCCAACCAGAGACGTGAACCGTCAGGTGATGTCCAGGAACGCTACTCCTGAGAGGCTGTGGGCGAACTCCAGAGAGCCGCTCAGACAGCCGCTGCTCAAGAAACTGCTGGGAAACCCTGAGCTCAGCCACAAAGCCTGCCTGGCCTTCACTGATATCCTCAACATCGCAGATTTAAAACAAAAAAACACGATTGGCCTTGTTTTTTCAATTGTTGTCATAGATACATGGCAACCCTGGCTGGCTTAAAATATGGAGCAGCACACATTTACAATCAGCAGCTAGAAATAAGCCCATCACTTTAGTTTTGTCAAGAGGAAAGATGAGAGCAGCATCGTTGTCAGGGTTAAATTGTGTACAGGTAGCAAGTCTCTTTAGCTTAGATCAACCTGGACTGGAATTCAAAAAGTGTGTTTCTTGTCCTCAGTTATTATAACTCTAATGTGTTCACAGGCTGCAGAAAAACACACCTGCTGGTGATTTAACGTTTTACATTGACACAGAGGCCATGTGCAAACTCAGAATCATGAAGCGAAAGAACACAAATACCAACGTTTATTGGATGTAAAGAAAAGTATGATAATCAGTAGTGTAATATATTACTGTTCCCAGTTAGTAATATGTAAAGTAATAATAATACTTTTTTAATAAAAGTAATTAATAATATATTACTTTTAGTAATGGGCCCAACAGTGCAACAAAGCCCATAAAACAAACCACACAGTTATCAAACAAACTGAAAACCTTTTGTTTTTTTCTCAAAACATCCTCCTCAGTTTGTTACAACAGTGATCTTAATGTGGTTGTTTCTCCTTGACCTCTGTGTACCAATCCTCAAATATATGGGTGATTACCCCACCAAGCAGATGCAGAGTCCTCTGGAGCTCACAGACCAGATCTTCGGCCCTGCCACCAAATACGAGGTGCTCAGGGATGAGATCTACTGCCAGATCATGAAGCAGATGACCAGCAACAACAACAGGTGCCCTCGTGTTATTTACTTTACAAACCAAACATGCTGCAAAGAGAAAAGGGATCTACAAGAGCTGCTGTTAGTCCTAATATTAGTCAGTTCATTTTTCTTCATAGCACTTATAATTCAAGTTCAGTTATGAGCTCTTTACTGTGGTTATTATTTTTAGTTCAGAGTGATTGTTTTGAAATCAGGGGTTTGCAAACTTTTCAGCCTGTGACCCCCTCAAACAGCGGTGTCAGAGACCAGGGACCCCCTGCTGAGGGAACACACCAACAGGCCAATCTGAAAACAGACCAAAAAAAAGGTCATTGATACTTATTTTAGCTGATCAGTGGAAAATTAGACAACCTGTAACCCCCAGTTTAAGAACATAATTTATTGTCCACATCTGTTTTATTCATTTTTAACTAGATATTAATAATTTGGATTGCTGGTTGGACTTTAAGATTCAGTATCAGAAAAAAGATGGATTATTTCTGCTGTTTTAACAAAATATTTCAAAGTTATTGTTGTGGACAGAGTTCCTGGAGACCGTTAGGGTGATAACTTTCATCTTCTGCACACAAAACAGATCAAAAGTTATCTTGAATGCACAAATTAAGCTGTGCAAATCAGTTGTTGTGGTTCTACATGTTACAAATTTTATATCAGTGTTTTGCTTTTTAGGTTGTGTGAATATTGTTTATTACGTATTCTTAAACTGGGATAAGTAAGAGGTGCGCCTCGTCTTTGTGATTTGCCTCGCTAAAATATGTTAAATTAAGTCAATTTTAGGGGGAAGTTTTTTATTTAATCTTTATTTGAGCAGATGAAAGATCCACTGAGATGGAGACCTCTTGTATGGATAAATGTATGATTTGTCCATGTATTGCTGTACGATGAAGTGATGAGCTGGATTTGGTGTTGGGTTATTTCAGGGATCACCACATTATGCCCTGAAGATCAAGACTATACCCTCAAAGTTAATCCTCATGAAGTGGCTTTGTTTTCTCAAAAAATACTGAATTCATGCTTCTTACTTTACAAAAGTGACACAATGAGACATATAATTATCTGAAGAAATGGAGACAATTCAATCTGCATTCCTGTTTCATTATGCATGACAAGAGAGAGCACAAACAACCCTTTCCCAAACAACTTGCACGTGCACTTTGTGCACTGATGTCATTAACATGTTCACACGAGGTAAAACGTGTCACCTTTTCAGGACTTCAGTGGATGAACTCAGCTCTAGAAACTATTAAAAAGATGAACCTCAGTTACTTTCCAATAACAGCCTGACAGGTTTAGTTACAAGAAGTAACCTAAGCTAATATCTTCTTTCTGTTACCCTGTCCGTCCTCTAGGTTCAGCATCGAGCAGGGCTGGCAGCTGATGTGGCTCTGCTGTGGTCTGTTCCCTCCCAGCCAGTCTCTTCTGAGACCCACTCAACGGTTTCTGGACACACGCCGCAGAGAGCCCCTCGCCTCTGACTGCGTGCAGCGCCTGCAGAGCTCTCTGAGGTAAATCAACATGCTGTTTCACTGCACTGTGCTTCCCCAGGTTTCACATCAGGGTGTATGAAACCAAGTGTGTCATCGATTGAAAAGAAGACCAATTTTTTTATAATGACAAGTTTTTAATGTCCTGAGGTAATGCACAGGTAGAGCCCGGGTATAACAAAAAAAATTACCATGATTATCCTTTAAGTCTGATCTCAGCTGCAGCATGCATGAAAGCAGATCTCTTTACTGTAATATGTTCACCTTCACACTGACTTGACCGCACTCTGCATTTGAATGACCCTCTCTAGTAATACACTGTTTTCATTCAGTGTAATAAATAATAATAATAATAATAATAATAATAATAATAATAATAATAATAATAATAATAATAATAATAATAATAATAATAATAATAATAGTAATAATAATAATAATAATAATAATAATAATAATAATAATAATAATAATAATACATTTTATTTGTAATGCACTCTACATTTCAACAATCTCGGAGTGTTACAGATCAAAAGATAATATGATAAAAAAAATAATTTAAGTTAAACGGAAGATTGAAAAAGACAATTAGCAAAAAGCTTTAGAAAAGATGTGTTTTTAGGTCTTACTTTAAAGCATCTGCAGTCTGTGGGGCCCTCGGGTGGTCAGGGAGGGAGTTCCACAGCCTCGGAGCTGCAGAGGAAAAGGCCTGATGGCCCATAGTGTGGAGCTTAGGGACTTTCAGGATGTTTTCGTTAGCAGAACGGAGGGTGCATGAGGAGGTCTGGGGGGAGAGGAGTTCCTTGAGGTGCTGTGGGGCATGCCTGTGAATGCATTGATGGGGGAGGAGAGAGACCTTGTACTCTATTCCGCATCAGGATGTACTGTGATCTCTGGATGCTCTCACCAGAGATCACAATGAGGAGAATGTTACAGTAGTCTAGCCTGGAGGAGACAAAGGCATGGATGAGCTTCTCTGCATCCTCCATGGTGAGTGTTGGGTGGAGTTTGATGATGTTCTCATGGTGGTAAAATGATGTCTCACTGAGGTGTTTGATGTGGATGTCAAAGGTTAGTTGAGGGTCTATTTTAACACCCAGGTTGGTGACGGATGTGGAAAGTGGGATGTGGTGATCAGAGAAGGTGATGCTGGTGATAGTGGTGTGTGACCTGATGTGGTGTGCCAACTAGGATGGCTTCTGTTTTGGAACTGTTCAGCTGGAGAAAGTTGAGATTCATCCACACTTCAATCAGTGTGCATGTTGACAAGGATGCAGGAGACAGGGGGGTTGTCCTTATGTAAAGCTGCGTGTCATCAGCATAGCAGTAGCAGGATGTCCCATGCTTGTTTACCCAGGGGGAGCAGATAAAGGGTGAAGAGGATGGGACCCGGCACCGAGCCCTGAGGGACACCGCAGGTGATGTTATGGGTGTGCAATCTGCTTTTCCCTAAACTTAATGAGGATGGGGCTGCCTTCTGTAAATGTGGCACGTGCTACATTTAACCATTGGGTCAACCCAGTGCCCCCGAAAAAGACTGTTTTCGTATTTCAGTTTTTGAAACAATGTGTTCTCGTCTGTTTATGTCTGCATTTTAACTTTGAATTACAACAAAACGTAGAACGTACAAACTATGTGACGTATTTGTCTTTTGTAGGTTGGATCCAAGAAAGCTTCCCCCCCATCAGGTGGAGGTAGATGCCATCCAACAGAACAGCACTCAGATCTTCCATAAAGTCCACTTCCCTAATGACACCGAGGCGGTACGAACTCAGAACTCCTGCATGTGGAAATTTACAGAATATTCTAGCTCAAATTATCCTCCCATTACACTGCTAATCCTGTGATCCGTCTCCTCGTCCCTTTAAAGATATTCGAGGTTTCAACGAGCACCAGGATCAGGGATCTCATCCAGAGCATCTCCAAGAAGCTCGGACTGTTTTCAGCCGACGGATTCAGTATTTTTGTCAAAACACAAGATAAGGTTTGTTGAACATTTCGAAACCTTGCTTATTAAACTTTTATATATCTCCAGACATTGTTCTTGTTTATAGTCTATGATCATATCAATCATCAAACCAATGTACACGACAACGAAAACAGAAACACATAATCTTAATTTACACATGAGAGGAAAGAAAACTACACAAAAAGGCATCACATCAAGCAAACACGCTCCATTTCTCTGTTTTTATGATGCCTCCTCTCAGCTATAAATTAATAATCTGCCTCTTTCAACGTCTGTCTTTGTGTTTGTTTCAGTTTCTCAGTTTGAACGACACAGACTACTTCTTCGACAGTCTGAGACAAATCACTGACTGGTCTAAAAACACTAAGAGGATCAGAGAAGGTAAAACTTTTTCAGTTTTACCAGTTAACAGTCTTTTTTACGTCTCTGTGAATCATCAAAAACCTTTTGTGCTGTGGGTGTTTTTGTGTTGTGCAGGCGGGCCTGTCAATGCATCGTACTCTGTGTTCTTCATGAGGAAGTTGTGGTTCAATGTGGTCCCTGGCAGAGACCTGGAAGCTGATCTGATCTTCCACTTCCCTCAGGTGAGTTTGAATGATGCAGCTCAGCCGCTGCACGTTTTGTAGATGACTATCTGAGCTGTATAATATGACAGCCCCACCCCTCCAACAAACACAAAGTAATGAGACGCAGTTAAAAACCAGGGGCGCAGATGGGACCACGCTTTACACAGCAGCTCTGATGTCTGATGCTCCGGCGCAGGCAGCCAGTAACTCCTCTGTATGGAAAAGTTGCTATTGGCTGTCCCAGAAGTTACTAAAAGTCGCTAAATGATGGCATCATCTAATTTGCATAACAAGTAATTTGCATGTAATTGTCATGGACGCTGTAGGAGAGAGAAAAACCATCGTAGGAGAGAAAAAAAGAGTGTGTAAAAAGCACCGTAAATGTGTTTATAACTATAGATGAACTTTCTTCTGTTGATTCTTCTTTTTTTTTTCAAGTCAAAATATCAACCCTCCTCCTTTATCTGTGCTTGGGACCAACAGAAGTGACCCTAAAGAGACAATATAAGTGCGATTCATTTGCATGCAGTCGTCTGCTCTGGCTGCAGCTTGGAGGGACTGCTGCGAGCAGAGGAGTCTGCCTGTGGGTGTTTGGTTAGGGGTGAGACTCAGCACCTGCTGCTCATTGAGAAGCAGGTGCTGAAGATCAATTATATGCTTTCTCGGAGAGAAACTCCAGAAAAGTCACTAGATTTGTTGCTGGTCGCTTTTTTGGAAAAAAAAAATTTAAATAAAAAATTGTTAGAAGAGTCTGAAAAGTGGCTAAATATAGGCCCTAGCGACTGGGGGGGGCATGTCCCCCTCAGATGTGCAGAATCAACACGAGAAAACACGTATGGCTTTTATACTTTTTAACACTCCAAGTGGCATCCATTCCCAAACTGCAGGAGGCGATATATCGCAAACCCACGTCTACCACAAAACTGAACTAGAGCAGAAGAAGATTTTTTACACTGTTTGCAACATTTCTGTTAACAGTTCCTCTTCTCTGCTGAATTTGGCCACAATTTCACAGCAGGAATTGTTCGTCACAAGGTTATCAGGTGATCTCTGTGTGGTGAATCATCAAAATGCTGGTGGGTTTTTTTTTAACTTTGGACATGAGGATCTCCTGTTGGAAAGTTAGAAATTTTAAGATGTGCATGTCATAGAAATTTTTCATGTGAAAAGGACAGCACGAGGGGGCGAGGCTGTTAAAAGGACGTCATTCATCCACACGAAGCTGCGTAGACCTCCTGGAAGGGTCAAGCATTAACCGAGCTTAAGACTAATGCTGTGGATTCAAAGACAAAACAAAGCCAATGTAGAAGTGTTAAAAACTGCAAAAACATCTCTATAAAGCCCATCTGAACTTCTGTATAATTCTTCAGTTTGTAAGATACTGATGTTACAAGTTTTGCATATTTTGAGGCAGAGCTGTCCTGACAGGTCGACACACTGTCGCTGACAGAGAACATTTAAGGCCCACCTCAACTCTCCCTCTTCACCTCACATCAACAAAAGTTAGTTTGAGTCATCATATCCAATATGGTGGCTGCTGTTTATGAGCTTTAAAACTCAGCATCAGAAACCAGTGAGTGACATCACCAGGCAACACCCAGTTTAGGCACAATCTGTAGTTTCACTCTGACGTTTCTACTTTCATCATGTCCTGCAGAAGTGTTTACAGAGGAAGAGTTTTTTCTTCTTATGAACAGTTTGTTTAGGGAAAAATCTGTATAAATGTATGTCTGTATATTTTAGGAGCTGCCAAAGTACCTGAATGGATATCACCGCAGCACCAAAGAGGAAATGATCAACATCGCAGCTCTGCTCTTCAGAATAAAAGCCAACAATGACAGAAACCAGCTGGTCACGATTCCCAAAATGCTGAAGGAGCTGGTGCCCGCTGACTCATTGAAGCTCATCTCTGATAACGAGTGGAAGAAGGTATCAGGGGAGCTTTTTATCAATTTAATCTTATTAGTCTCTTTTATTCAGTTTTTAGCTTGTTGGAAGGACAAGTTTTAAATCTGTCATAAGAAGTCACAAACCAGCAACACAACAAAACAGTCCTGTCTTTACAGCTGCTGTTCAGTCTTGTAGCAACCCTAGACAACAGTCAGCATGTGTCAATGGTTAGACCCCGATTATAAGACTTCCCACTTTTTCACATTATTTTCAACAAAAAAAACTTGTCTTATATTCGGGTCAATACGATAGTTGTTTATTCTTGTGATTTCTGTAAAAATCAGTCTCTAAGTGGCTTAAACCTCCTTGTCATCACAGACTGATGAAATCAAAGCTCACCTGCCCCTCAGGTGTCTCTTGCTACCAGATGATCAGTGGTCAGTTTTCTGCAGTGTGTGAAAATCAGCAAACTCTGCTTCTGACAGAGGAAAATGTTCTCCATTAGGGGGCGATGTGGGACAAATTGTCAGCATGTTTTTATGGCAGGATCAGGATCTGGATTTGATCAGGATTGTTTTTATGATGTTTTTCCAGAGTATTTTGACCTGAAAACAACATTTCTAGCCCTGAAGATTTCTTATCCTGCATTCTGAATGATTTCTATGCACCAGTGTTTTCATTTTCTGCTTCATTTCATAACTTTAATCTGGTCTTGTGTCCTCTGATAAGTTTTTTGAACTGTCACATTTTCACATCATGAGTAATTCATTCATATAAAGACATCAGCTGTAAGAGTTGTTGAGTTTCTGCTGAATGTACAGAGCTTTAGCTTCATACAAGTAGCCGATGAACAATCCAGATGTAGTGTAGTGAGACATTAATGGATAGACTTTGCTTTTCTTTGACAGAAAATGTCAATGTACACATCATTTAGGAAATACTTACTTATGCCATAATTAATACTTTGTCAGATGAAAGCTGGGGGCCAGATGTAAATGGACCTCAGGCCTGACTTTGGAGGTGCCTGCATGGATGTCGCCTTCACATGTTTTCATGGCAGCAGGTTGTCATATGTGGGATTTACTCTGAATAAACGACTCTGGCAGGATAAACGATGCTGTGTAGTGCATCGGTGAGACTCGCTGGTGTATTTTTGACAACAATATATCTATGGTTCAGAGGAATGAGAGTTCATCAGGCTTTTTATATTTGTTTTGATCTGTTGATGAGCTTTCTGCTGATGCGGAGCATAGAGAAAAGAGCGAGCTTCATCCTTTAAATCTCTCTCAAGAACAAAACCAGCTTTATGCCGCTGTGATCTCTGTCTCTGATCTCTGAGAAAACTGCCTGAGGGCTGTGGGGGCGTTCAAAATCATTAACCTCATTAACAAGAGCGCGAATTCTCCCACTAAACAAGAGTGTTGCATCATGCTGTGTTATGCTTCTTTAATTTCAGACCATCACGGCTGGTTTTAACAAACAGGCTGGTATGACTGTGGATGAAGCTAAGGTGGCTTTTCTGAAGGCGGTCCACCGCTGGCCGACGTTCGGCTGCACTTTCTTTGCAGTGAAGGTAAGAGCTGCAGCTGCTGCTCAAATAGATCTTTATCTCACCATCTAATTTCCATTTTGTTCTGTGGGAGGCTTATTTAAGTCATTTATCTGATGCTCTTGTTCTCAGCTGTGGCTCTTGCTTCCTTTGATAGTGGACAGGAATAAAAACGTAAACATGTTTTCTCATGAGCTTCCTCACTTTCTTTTCAGCAAACATCAGAACCAAACTTCCCAGATATCGTTCTGATAGCCATCAGCAAGCAAGGACTCAACATCATCCATCCAAAAACCAAGGTGAGGATTATAAAACTGAATCCACTGAATCCAAATTTAGGTTTTGGTGTCTGAATGGACCAACAGAGATTTGAGGGAGTTTATCTGATAAACTGTATGAACAGCATCTCTAAATAGAGGAAAAAGAGCCAAAAGATGATTTCCCCATTTTATACCATTAACTTTTAACTCCTGTTGTGAAGGACGTGATGGCAAACCACCCGTTCAACCGCATCGCTAACTGGTGCAGCGGCAGCACCTACTTCCACATGACCATCGGCAATTTGGTCAAAGGGAGCAAATTCCTGTGTGAAACCTCGCTGGTAAGACTCACTGAAATCATTCATTCATCGAAGAACCTCTGAGTTCAAGTTTATCTTTTTGATTTCCTGTCTTCATTTTTGTGTTTTCTCTTCTAAAGGGATACAAGATGGACGATCTCATCACCTCCTACGTCAACCTGTACCTCAGAGAGAGGAGGGCGGTGCAGACCAGGAACCAGCGCTTCAACACCTGAGCTGTAGGGATGCACGTGTGCATCAACTCCTGCACACACACACACACACACACTTTAAAACACACACAAAAGAGAAAAAAAGCAGGAAAACATTTGTTTTTGAAAATTCAATCAACTTTACTAAAGTAGGATGATTGTGGTGAAGACAGCTGTAGATTTCTCACAATTTATTTAAACTAACTGTGGCTTAACTTGAGTTATTGTAACAAATCATCTGCAGCCTTTAATTCATGAAAAAGCCTTTGTCTCATACGACGTTTACTTTGATGAAAACACTATTTCATGTTAATTGGCTTTTTGTTTAAAGTTATGTTATACTTCAAACCTTCGAGCTTTAAAATAAAAGAAACGATCACTGTGTGCAGTGTTACTTGACTTCCTGATGCATAAATGGATGACGCCCAAAGAGGAAAGAATTTCTTGTCTCTGGTCTGCTTTCATTTCATAGTACTATTTGTTTTTTGTTTTTTTTGTTTGTACATTTGTTTTAACTAGAGACTTGAGCCTTTGTTGGCTCTGCATTTTTGAATTTTCCCTTCATATTTGGGATGAGCAGAATGAATGAATGAATGGAAATGTTTATTTTGAAAATGTAAAGAAAATAGAAACAAAAAAAAAAAGAAACTACAGACAAACTATTAATTCACTAATTTAACTTCATCAACATTCCCAAAAAGGAGCAGAAAGAAGTAAAAATGATTAATTTCCACCCCATCTCCATTATTAATGGATAAATGAAAATCCAGTCAGCTCATAGGACCTAAGAAGTGTACATCCTGAACCCTGTACCCATCCTGTTGTTAAATAGGAAGTATATATATATATATATATATATATATATATATATATATATATATATATATATATATATATATATATATATATATATACAGATAAATTGTCCTCATACAGAAAAATTCAGTTTCAGTTACCATGTAACACAAAAGAGTAAAATACCACAGGAAAAGAAGAATGTTATGTCCACATTTCAGGACTCAGGGTCTTAGGGAGGTTACCTGATGCTGAAACACGTTGAAGTTTCTTTCAATACCTGAACTTATTCCTTTTAGGTGATCAGGCTTTAAATATTCATTCATTCATTCATCTTCTATACCGATTATCCTATTCAGGGTTGAAACATGAGTTTCAAAGATCCCCATCTCATTAACATGATAAATATTTTCATTAGAAACCTGTTTGAAAAAGTAAAAAATGTATAAATAGAATTTGCAGGCTGAATTGTTTTGGGTCAGGCTTTCAAGGGCAACCATGCCCCTAAAAAAAGGATTTAAACAGCTATAAAAGGCTTGGAATTGATTTCTTTATTTGTTAAAATGTTTTTTTCTTTTATTTATTCATCTGAATTGAGACAAAACAACTTCGTTCAACAGTCCAAAGACTGGACACAGAATACTAGAGGAAACATAGAGGCAACAGCCTCTGGTCTCAAAATATGAAACCGGTGTGGAAGTGTTAAAAACTGCAGTTCATCAAGTGTCCACTAGAGACTGGCTCCAGAAACAACAGAAACCACATCCACACCTATTCAAAAACAACAGTCTTTACAGCAAAAATCAACATGTTTACAGTCTGAGGGGAAAGCCGACGACTCCCAAACATGACTCCGTGAATCGTGGTGGTAACCAATCAAGAGGCGAGTTGACTGAGGAACGAGGAAACAGACGTAAACAAATCATGCATGGCTGACTTGACATGGAAAGTTTGTGAGGACAATCTGTGTTCCTGCTGTATCCAGGGTTTTTTCAACAGTCTTTCTTTTTTGTTGTTTGGAAATTTTTATAAAAATAAGTCCCAAGACCACCATCATTCCCTCTTCTATGTCCTCTTCCATGTTGCATTTGGTGTTTACCTGTTGTTGCTATCTGTTGCTGTTTCTTCTTCTACGTTTTTGTTAGATCACGTTTGGTCACGTGAGAGTTCTGTCTTGGAGGACGAGATTCTAGATCAGTGGTGGGACAGAATGGTTCTGTGTGTGGTGAGCTGTGTTGAGATTATTGGAGCACATCACACACAGTACGATCAAAACTGT
This sequence comes from Labroides dimidiatus, assembly GCA_030710495.1. NCBI lineage: Eukaryota > Metazoa > Chordata > Actinopteri > Labriformes > Labridae > Labroides > Labroides dimidiatus. Next base: position 25,760,255 of record CM061146.1, read on the forward strand.
TCAATGTCTGATTTTTGATCTTCATGTGTGGGCTCTAACAGATAAAACATCTCTTCACATTTAGAAAATCTTTATGTGTGTACCCCACTTTAAGTCAAACAAAGCCAGGTCGAATTAATCTTTTCCAGAATGGGGGTCTGCGGATGATAGGCTTCAAAACTCTGTATCAGAAACAAATTGATGACATCACAGACACTATGTTTTTATAATGTGTGATTACATATAAATTCAATCTATTCATCTTTAATCTTTAACAACCAATCCTCATAAAACAGTTTAACGTTAGCACTGTTTATTCCCTTGATAGACGTTTGTTTGTTTTTCTGCTGTGTGTTGTGTAAAACTCCCAGTATGAACTTGTTGCTGTGTGTATCTGCTGTCTTCACAACCCTTCCAGCAGTTTCTCCCTCCCAGCTCTCTGAAGAATGATATATTTATGATAGCACACTACACACAAAGCAATGTTTTCGCTTCAGGGTTACAAGACAGAGACCAGACAGAGCTGAGACAGCGAACAAAGCAGAGGGGCCGTCCCAATTAGCAGTTGGCAGTAGATTAGCAGGGTGGTGATCTGAAAGCTTCTCCACAGATAGTGGTTTCATTCAAAGCCTGCAGAATAGCATTTGCATGTGGATGAAACAGAGGAGAAAAAGGGCCGATGTGTCCGACACACAGCTGTGATCTCCTTCTATGAAAGAAATATTATCCCCCCTCAGCCAGCAGGAGCTCTCTCCACATCTGTCTGATGGCTATGTGACTGATTATTTTGGGCATTCCAATTCAGGATGCCCCCAGGAGGCAGAGGACCAACAAGGGCCTCTGTTTGCTCCAAGCGTCCCCCCTCCTCAGCTCCCTCCCTGCTCTTGTTTTCCACTCCTCTCCTCCAGGGAATGGGGCCCTGTGTCGAACTTAACAGCATTTACAAAAGATCATCTCTGAGACTTTAGTCATAAACTCCTCCATCAGCAGCACAGTCCATCTTCTATCTATCAGTGGGGGGGTGGGAGTTCACGGTGAAACCACCACTGGGCCTCGTTTCCATGGAGTCATACCCGAGGACCCACTGCGACTGAGGCATGCCATTCTTCTCCTCGCGGCTTAAATGTGCAGCTTATTCTGACTCAGGCTATTGTGGAGCGTACAAGTGGCTCTCTGAGGAGCAGGGGATGGAGAGAAAGGGTGGGGTCAAGGTTCAAACGAGAGGCTCCCGTCGGGACTCCCTTTCTCTTATCAAATTTGTTGAGACAAAAAGAGCAACAGTCTCATTCCCGAGAACATCTTGAGGAGGAGAAAGGAGGTTAGAGGACAGCGTACTTTGAGTTAGAGCTTCAGATCCTGCACAGCTCAGCGGTCGATCTCCTCCGTCTTCACTCTGTGTCACTTTGCTCCTGCGCTGATTGTTGCTGAACACTTTTTTCAGAAATCCAGCCTCTGAAAAGCTCCAAACGTCGGGTAAGTCTGCTTCATTTCACCTCAGATTTAATCACACGGTGTCACAGCATTAAGTGTTTATTATTATCTTACTTTCCTTTAACTCTTCAGCAGTGTGTCCAGAGACTCCTACACTGCAAAAACTTAAAACTCAGCAACATTTTTTGGTCTTATTTATAGAAAAAAATCTCTTGGATCCAATATGAGCCACAACTTTATGACAACTTCACACAAATATCTTTTTTTTTTAGGACATTAAAAGACAAAACAAAAAAACTAGTAAGTTTAGTTTCCTGATATTTACGTTATGTCCCAGTTGAAGACTGATGGATGTTTTGGGATCTGATCCCAGTGGTCTTAGGTCTCAGGGTTTATCTGGACAGGTCAAAACAAAATACCCAGAATGCTAAATGTAGCTCATTCACTGTACAGAATGAGAACGGGTTTTTTTTTCTGTAAATGAGACTTTTATCATGTAAATTTCAGAGCTGCTCAGCGTGATGTCGATCTGCTTTCTCAGAGATTAAGAGCACTTGCATCTCATTTCACATTCACTTTATTCAGCTTTTATTGGTCAGAGTTTTAACAATACCAGATTGGACACATTACAGCATGTCCCAACAAATTATAACTAATCTGTGAAGCAGACCAGGGCCAGGATGCTCAGCCTCCTCTCTGCCAGCTCTCCTCACATAAACGCCCGCTCTGATCTGCTTACACCGATCATTGTGATGAAAGCATATTTCAGGATCTCCTCTCGTCAGGATTATCCCTCAGGGATCCGTATTTACGGAGGCTTTTCCATTCAGCCGTGCTGCTCCTGGTTTGTTATCCCTGCTGGGACTGCAACCCCTTTTTCTTTGGGGGACTTGTTTTCCTGAATCCGCTGAGTCTAAGCTTTAGCTGAGACTTACCCTCTGTTGTGGGTCTCACAGCCTCAGACACAGAAAAGAGCCACGCGGCTACATCTGGCTGCTTCCTAATGGGCAAAAAGTCTGAACAGAGAGCTGCAGAAATGGAGATTTTTTCCAAGTTAGATTTAAAAAAAAAAACTCAACAAAGGGAAAGTCTCCCTTCCCTTCTGTTGCAAAAGCACAACATTGTTAACAACATTTCTCAGATTGGAACCTGTGGGAGCCTCCTGTCAGCTTCAGGAACATCTGTGGGATGACAAGCTCATCCCTGCTACATGTTTCAATATTGTTCTTGAAACATCTGCAAGAAAAACAAACTGTTCTGAGATTAATCAGTTCTGTGAACTCCCCAGACGTGTTTTTTGTAGATTCTAGGTCGGAGCAGAAAGGAAGAATTCATAACAGATTCAGGGGAGTGGACGATGAGCTTGTGCCAAAGTTTCTGTAAGGATGCACAAGTGGGTGGTCAGTTCTGAGGCGTGTCTGAATATTTCTAAAAGAAAAGAACAAATGTCAAGCGAGGGTTGCCAGGAATACAGTTGAAACTTTGATTTGAAACTTTAAAATGTCACCAATCAGAAGTTTGCATGAGGGGGACAAGTTGTAATATTTGAAACATTGGTCTTTAAATGTCTTCCTCTTTGAGGAAAAGTTTGACGTTTCATGGAATACAAATGGAACAGAACAAAAAGAAGAGGGAATTTTAGCATTCTGACACAACAATATTAATTGATTTTTTTAAAAACCATGTATACATGGCTTAAAGTGATACTTACTTAAAACGTCATCTTACAGCCACAAAACTTACCATAAATATCAACTGGTGTGTCTTAAGACTTTTACACCACCAAAACTCAAAACTAAGCAAGTGTTTTTCTCTTATTTCTATAAATATGAAATTAAAAAATAAATCCTATTGGATGTAATATAAGTCACATTCAGCTGATAAGTCCATGCAAACGTCTCAAATTAAGACTTTAAAAAAACAAAAGCAAGACTTAAATTGCCCCCAGCATAAAGATGGGAAGCAGCTAACCAGACCCCGTCTGAAAGTTAAGGGTTGGGTTGGAGTTAAAATGTTGTGCTGGGAGGGGCACAAACACCCAGGAGCTCTGAGAGTCAGTAGATACTTTAAAACTGTGTTAAAAAGCCAGATCGGTGGATACAGTCCTTTGTGTACAGGGTTAAAATTTGGATAATAACAGTGAAGATCTCTGAACAGGTGAGGAAGTGTGAGATTATCTCAGAAATCTCCAGTCTACCAGGACCTACCAAAGGACTCTCTGTTTAAAGTGGATTTCAGTGACACCTTTTGACTGGAATCATGCACACACACTGTCAGGATGACGTGACTCTTAACAAGCGGTGTGTTTGTTTTGGAAATGAATGGAGATCGAATCTTCTTTTAATCACTACTTTTCTTTGTTCAAGACAACTTTTTTCTGCTCTGACGTCCTTTTTCTGTCCCTCAGTTCAGCTCCAGTATCCACCATCACTACTAAATAAATCACAGAAATCGTTTTCAGCAGAGAAAAACATAGATCTCTCTTCTCACTGCTGAACTTTGCTAGCTGACGTGGTGTTGTCATGTTGTCATATCAATCTGGTCCTGCCCAACCTGATCAGAAGCTAAGAAATAGCATTTAGAAATAACCTATAATGGCACTGATAATCTCATTTTAAATTGTAGATTACAATCAAGTATATATCTAGAAATTAGACTTTTTCAAGATCATTTAAACAGTCCTTACAGGGACTTTAACATAGTATATGCGTATTGAAATTTTGAACATGGGTTAATAGATAAATTAATGCTATTTACAATCAAAAAAATAAAATAATTTTTAAATTATTTGGAAAACAAAGGGAGTGCCACTGGAGCTGACTTGGTGGTCTGGTGAAAGGTGATAGTTCCCTCAAGCTGTTTCTTTGAATTTTAATTAAGTTCTCAAGAAGGTCAATAAACTCACAAGCTCATGAGTTTAAGTTTGAGATGTACTTAGGAACGTTTTTATTGTCTTTCTTCTCGCATGCCCTGGAGAGTTTGTCATTCAGTCAAGATGAAAGAACTCTTGCCGGCAAATCCGGCTACAGGTCAATAAAACGAAGAATGAAGCTGTAACCACTGAGACTTCCTGAACTTTAGACTGAGCAGAGGAAGTCTCAAACTTGTCGTGGTCAGGATGAGGTAATTATCCGCTCAGAGGGCGAGTACACTAAAGGCACGGACACTGACATCTATTGTTACCTTGAAGGACTGGCACTGTGACAAAAAGAGAGACACACCTCCTGTCATTCACTCTCTCTCTCTGTGTCACTGTGTGTGTGTGTGTGTGTGTGTGTGTGTGTGTGTGTGTGTGTGTGTGTGTGTGTGTGTGTGTGTGTGTGTGTGTTTGTTAATGGACGAGCGAGTCTTGGCTGGTTAAGTTTCCTGCCTCTGTGGTAGTTTGCTGTCTGATTACAAATAATGAACAAATGAAGTCATGTCTAACACCTCAGAACACATATGATTAAAAACAGCTGATGTGTTTAAATCATGACTTACAAAAAAATGGACACGTCTTCCTGGATTCAGAAGTGAAGCCAGTGGGAAAGTGCTTCTAAGCTGCATTAAATCTTAAGACCAACAGGGGGCAACTGGGTTGCAAGAAAAAGGAGGGGAATGGTGAAACTGAAATTTTTAAAAATAAAAAAAGGCTTAGCTTTTGACTTTATTTATTACCATAAAGATATGCACTGACTTTTTACTCTGAAAACTTTGAAACTTTAAAATGTCAAAAATGTCTTTTAAAAAAAAATATAACTTCTGAAAAGTTTCAGTTTGTCACATGTCCACTTGGATGGAGTCCATGATGACAGTGATTTTACCAAGTGAGAAGCAGGATTTGTGTTTTTCTCTGCTGAAAACTCTTCCTTGGATTTATATAGTAGCGATGGTGGACACTGGAGCTGAACTCTCAGAAAGCTAAACAGGAGAGTGATAGAGCACCGGCTAAAAGCTAAAACACGAGCTAATCTGTTTCTGATAATGTTCATTCCAACCCACAGCAGTTATTCTGCAGTGATCTGATCAAACTTGAGAGTCTGTCAATAAAATGAAGAGTGAGGTTACGTTAGCTCTGATTGGTGAGGTTGGAGTTGGTAGATGAGCTCTGGTAGGACAGAACCAGGATTCACTGATGTTACACGTTACAGACTCGTCTCAGAGCACTAGACTGTGAGGAACACTAAACTCAACCAACTACTAAACTAAGGTGAGTTCACAAAATGCAAATAAATACCTTACCTTGTCATTTTGCATCCTGGGAAAAAAGTTTTGAACAAAGAAAAGTAGAGTTAAAAATAAGATCTGCTCTCCAAAACAAATGCACACCTTGTTAAGAGTTATGTCCTTGCGACAGTGGGTGATGGTGCTGATGGGAAACCGAGTCTTAATCCTGGAAAAACATTACCGGTTCTGGCTAAGGCTGTCCCGCAATTAACACCAAACAGATAGACCTCACAGGGCCTCCAAAAAATATATTTAAATAGTCACAGCAGAGAAGGAAGAGCTCTGCTGAGGAAAAATACACAAACAGCATTTATATATGATCACTTTTGGCTCCAACAAATGAAGAAAGAGTTTGACAAAATTAAAATTCCATGGCCTCAAAATGTTAGTACCCTCAGAATACAAAAACTGAGTACTGTATATCTATATATGTGTTAACTGTGTTTGGTTTTTTCATCTTGTTTTCTAATGACTCTAATGAGCCATTCATGTCATTTTTTTCTATCTCCTCAGCCACAAAGATGGAGTCTGTAACAACAGAGCTTCCTTTCCTGTTGACCAACCAGTCCTCAGAAAGCTGTGAGCCGGTGGACATGACTGCAGAGAACACTCTGTTTGGATGTTTCTACATCCTGATTTTCTTTCTGGCTCTGAACGGGAACAGTCTGGCTCTCTGGATCTTCTCTCATCAGCGCGGCTCTTCCTCTCCAGCTAACATCTTCCTGATCCACCTGGCTGTGGCGGACTTATCCTACGTGATCATTCTCCCCCTGAGGGCCACCTACCACCTCACAGGGGGACACTGGCCCTTTGGTGAGGTGCCCTGCAGGGTGGCAGGCTTCTTGTTTTATGTAAACATGTACGCCAGCTTGTACTTCCTGGCCTGTGTAGCGGGGGATCGCTACCTGGCCGTGGTTCATGCTGTGAGGTCACTGAAGGTGCGGCGTGCTCGCTATGCTCACATCATCAGCTTCTCTCTGTGGGCTCTGGTGACCATCTCCATGGCTCCTCTGCTGATCACCCACCAGACCGCAGAGGTGGATGGCGTGACGGTGTGTTTGCAGCTGTACAGAGAGAAGGCATCACGTAATGCTCTCATCTCATTGGCTGTAGCCTTCACCCCGCCTTTCTTGGCCACCCTCTCCTGCTACCTGCTCATCATTCACAGCCTGCACCGCGGCTCCAGGCTGGAGCCGGCTCTGAAGATGAGAGCTCTACGTACCATCGGGCTGGTCATGCTCATCTACGTGGTCTGTTTCCTGCCTTATCATGTGAGCAGGGCCACGTTCATCCTGGGCTACAACCATCCTGACGTGTCCTGCCAGACTCGCAGAGGTCTGAGCCTGGCAAACCGCCTCACCTCCTCCCTCACCTGCCTGAACGGCGCCATGGACCCGCTGGTCTACCTGTTTGGAGCTGAGAAGTTTCGAGGCACTCTGATGCGGTTGTTCTGCAAAGACAAGGCAGGTGTCTCAGGAGCCACCAGTGGAGAGTTAAAGGGGACACACGAGAGCTCTGTGAGCGCCAAGTCTGAGTTTTGAGGAGGAGAGACTAAAACTTGATCTCAAGCCCTGTTACGATCAACCGACTGTGGCCTTTCCCTACTGAAGCTTTGGCTTTGAAGTAATCCTACTGGTTCAAAGTCTGAGCTCCAGTTTCCACCATAAACCACGTACGCTGAACCCAAAAGAAGCTGCTGGTATCTCCTCCCCTGCAACACATTTAAGAGTCCCAGGCATGACCCCTGAGTGGGCTTTCAGCGGGCTGTGTTGGCCCATATTCAACATAGAATAATTGGAATTACACCTTAACTTAATGGACAAAATTCCTTGTGAGAGCATCTTTTGGGTCATACATGATTCAGACATTTCCAAGAGATAATCTTGGTTAAGAAAAGTGTGTAACTGTTATTCCACACGTCAGAACAAATGAAGAGTATGCTTCAAAGGCATGATGGTACATTTTGGTAGTTGGAGGTAAATCTTCCAACAACCATCATATCACACCAAATCCATCACAGCATCGGATCTGATAGATTTCTATTTCGTTGTGTTCTGGCTGTCTCAGCCCTGCCAAGCTCAAAGGTCAGAGCCTCAAGATCAGATATACAAGACTTCTATTTTTTGCCAGATGCTGGAGTAAGGACGCATCGACTTATACAAAGAGCAGATCGAGTGTATCAAGAAGTCAAGGACAATAGTTACTTCAAACATCCAGTTGACTTTCATTATAAGATGCATCTAGTCAACACCAGATCATACTTAGCTTAACTACAACAACAAACTGACATAATAAGCAGAGTCAGACCAGGTGTCAACAGGTTTGAGGTCTTGCAGCCCATCATGAAGGAGTAGAGGCTTATGATTGAGGTGGGATGCACGGAAACCACAGACTGTATAATATATGGAAGTAGTGGGGTGAAAGATCTGTCAGTTGGTAGAACTGAAAAATATCCATTGGTGTCACCAATGTTTCTCATAAAAAAAAAAAAAAAATCTGATATAGCGCAAAGAAGTTACTATGAATATGATTTTAGAAGTGTACTACACTGTAAAAAATTACATTTGAAATAATTTTAAATAATATGACCCAAATTGAGAGAAAACATTGATGTCTATGACATCCTGATTTGCTCCATACAACAAAAGCTATTTTATCAAGTCTAGAAATGAAATATTTTAAAATCACTTTGAGATGATATTTCAAAGCAAATAATTTATTTCATCAGAAGCATAACTTCTAGTAAGGTGAATGATTTAATACTTGTCGTGTATTTGTGGTTACACCATTTGACAATTTAATGGGACTGATTCTTTAATTGGTTAAAAATGAAAAAAAAAAATCATATAGAATACTTTGACACAAACCGAATGCAGACTTCACATTAAAAAAAAAAAAAAAATTAACATGTTGTTTTTAAAGCATATTTTTGTACTTGGCTGTAAACATGTTTGTTTCTGCTGTGAAAAATGGCTTTTTTGGCTTGGTGTATGTGGTTTTTGATACTTCTGGAGCCAGGCTCAAGTGGACACTTGACAAACTTTTTTAAAGTTTTTTAGCACTTCCGCATAGGCCTGACTTCTGTCTGAAGTTGCTTATTGGCAGGAACTCCTCGGTCTCTTGTCTCCTGCTGTCTGTTGGTCCACATGCCGGATTTAACACAAACCCCGTGTGAGTAAACGGATAGGTGAATACGCAGTCAAAACTCAATGAAGCAGTGACCGCACAGGATCTGGTGTGAGTCCAGCAGTGTGTACCCTATGTGCAGAGGCTCCAGTCCTTGATGCAGCGGTCGCTGGTTCAACACCCAGCCTCTTCCCTCTCCCTCTACTCTCCACATTTCCTGTCTCTCTTCAGCTGTTTTATCAAATACAGCCAAGAAACCCCCAAAATAACTTGTGCAGGAAAAAGAAACTACACCAAACTATCTTAAAACAAGTAAAGAGACATGACTCGTCCTTTGCGTTTGAATATTTTCACTTCTGACTCAAAACACAAGACTGGAACAGCCAAAACGCGACCTGTGGCTTCAAAACAATGGGTCACAAACCACAGGCTGACGTCAAAGTGGTTACATCTACTTCTGAGACAGGCTGATGAGATAAAACACAGAGCGGGTGTTTTCTTAAAAAAAAAAGGCTGTTTTCAGACAGCAGCAGCCGAGGTCTGAGGGTGGCGCTGTGGTCTGTTTATCGGTTCACTATCTGGAGAAAAACGATCAGTCTGAGTTACAAACACTCATAAGTGCTTGTGTGCCGAATACCAGCAAAACCAAAGACCATTCCCATTAGCCACCGTTAGCATCCCTGAGTTACAATCCTGACCTTGAAGTCTTTTTGTGTTCATGTAAATGTGTCAGTTTTTAAGACTTTTTGTATAAAATCGACTTTTAATGCAACTATTTTTAACAACATTGTGCGAACGCCAGTCTTACCTACTTACTTAACTCAAGCTGGAAACCTTTTGACTGTACATATTTGTGTTAATCCTCAACTCAGTAACTCTTCTCTGCTATGCATGTATTGTTTTGTTGTATTTTTTAAAGACGTTGCACTATTGCATGATAAATTATGGTTCTGTTTTATGACTATAATTCATTATCTCTGAGTATCTTCTGCAAGAACTGATGTTATAAATAGGACGACTGCCACGTGTCTGTCTGTAATGTGTCATTTGATGTAAATATTAAACTTACATTTGACAAAAGTACAGAAAATGTTCAGGTTGGAAAAAAGAAATCTCATGTCTTAAATATATAACTGCTCCACTGGCCTACAAACACGTTTACAACTCCAGCTTTTCATGCCCCTCTCACTGAGATGTCTTCACATGAAAGCAAAAGTAAGATTTCATATCTGCAGCGTGTGAGATAATGTCTTGTCTTGTACAGTCACTGCATGTCAGAGGCTTCTGTGAAAATAAGAAACCTTTTTTCGTGTGCAGGACAGAAACGTCTGAGGATTCAGAGACTTGTCACTATGTAGTTCTCTTTTCAGGTCATGTGACCTCTGCTGTGGTTTGTAAGCAGCTTTTTTTCCCCCTACTTACTTCTGCAAGACTTCCTGTCCATCACATGAACACGACAAGCCCATTCTGTACTTGAGTTTCCTGACTTTACGTATGAGAGAATACCAAACTCTGTTGACTTATATTGCTGAGTTAAACAGATACACACAGAGTCTTAAAGGGGAATTTTGGTGCTTGTTGTTTTGAAAATCAAAGGACAGACTAGTTTAAAACGTGCATCTGGGAAATGAGTGTGGCTTCTGATACTTTTACACTTCAAGCTCTTATTTTGTCCCTCCTCTTCTACTTCCTTTTTTCACTTTCGAATTACTTTTGAACAACTGACCTCGCTTTTTTTCTGCACATTAATAAAGAGCTGTACTAAAACCAAGAGGTACTTTTGGTTAATCATTAAAGTAATGTGATACAGACTTTAACACTGCGAGTAAAAGTGAGTGTTTCATCTCCAGCTCTGCAGTCAGTCGTACGACAGGCAGAGCCGAGGCACCAGGGCCCTCCTCTCTAAACTAAAATGAGGAAGTTCAGAGTCGAGTGAGTCGCAGCTTCCTTTATACAGCATTCAGGATTAAATCAAGTGCAACAAAGGACCTGTAAGTACACACCATGAAGACATGAAATAGAGAGGAAAGCTAGCAGGGTCGTCTTTGGTTTGAATGTTGTTGTGAGGTAGATGCAGAACTCTTGAGCTCAGACTCTGTGGGAGGAAACAGGATGCCAGGTAATCAGCCTTGGTGCCATGGTAATCTTACTCGATCCAAAGCTGAGGATCTTCTTTCCAAAGCAGCAAGAGATGGAAGCTTCCTTATCCGGGACAGTGAGTCCATACAGGGGGCCTATGCCCTCTGCGTCCTGTAAGTAGACATTAATTATCTCTGTCTAATCAGCACAGTGAGGGAACAGTCTTTTTATTTCTTCTGTGTGACACGCATCACGTTTAATCCCAAAGAGCTGCATACAAAACGTCTTTAAAGTTAAAATACTCTTTGACGTCATAATATATGCTTTATTTAAAAGTTCACATTTTGGCCTCAGTGTTGTCATGTGGCATCTCTCCCTCTCTTTCTTTTTTTTGAAAATGTGCACTGCAACAAGTTTAGTTCCCCTTTATTTGCATACTGTGGTTCCACAAACAAACACCTCTTTGCCCTCAGCAGCCTGCTTCATCTTTACCGTGTTAGCTTTTATATATATATATATATATATTAAAAAAAACATGGTGCCAAAAGAAACACATGTTCCTGTAACCCCCAGACAGCATGCCGTGCATCAGTGACACTCATTTGCATTTAATCATCCCAACTACAGATACCAGAACTGTGTGTACACGTACAGAATCCTGCCCAACGAGGACAAGAAGCTCTCTGTGCAGGTGGGTCACAGTCTGACACAGGCCGTCACTTTGGCCTAAAGTTTGAGCGAGTGAGAAATGTCAGTGTTGATGTCAGATGTGAAAATGAAATGCTGTTGTTAACGCTCTGACTGCGACATTTAGAAGACTATTAAAGATAAAGACACTTCATCACTTTGATCTTAACTGAAAAAACCACCAGAGGGTGATTCTCACCACCTCCTGCTTTAGATTCTGTGGTTTTGGTTGGGTTAATGTTTGTTGTTATGAAAAAAAAGTGAATCAGTAACTTTGTGTCCTTTAATTTAGTATTTTGCAGCCAATCATGTCACTAAGCTTCACCATGTTGGTGCATTTAAAAACAGCAACAAGGAAACGCAGGCAAGCTTGCACACTCGCTCAGCAGCTATATCAACATTTCAGACACTGGTTCTCGTCAAGTGATTACTTTAGGTGAATTATAATCAGACAGGGTTGGGAGGGTTACTTTAAAAATATGTTCTGATAAAGTTATTAGATACCTGCTAAAAATATAATCAGTGATGTAGTCCAAGTATATCCATGTACATTCTCATTCAGGTCATGGTTATTCTGACGACTCAAACAAGGCAACTGGACTGTGTAGAGTTGGGAAGGCGTTTCAGTCATCTGGATTACTGAAATACAAAATATGCTATAAAAAAAAAAAAAAAAAAAAAAAAAAAAAAAAAGAAATTAAATATTAATGAAATGATTAACCTTTGTGTGTTCTGTAAAACAGCTGAACAATGTTACCTTGTAAAAGAAATTTAGGCAGCAGCTTGTAGTCCTACAATGAAAGTGTTCAAGTTTTGCCCACAGTTCAGTTTATGAAGCAAAAACAAAAACTGCTTCTTTTACATGGCAGACACAATATGCTGTTTTAGTTCACAGTTTGGATTAAGAGCACCCATAATACTGTTTTAGACACACATTTTAAAAAAATAAATATCTATATAGTACTGTAACTGAGCTTTCTGGGTTTGTCGGGCCTGATACACTACACAATAAGCAAACAATAAAAGGCACATCGGCAAGGAGCTTCTCTATCCACAGCTTCCACTTCATTCAACACAACACATTTGTCAACCTCAAGTTGATTACGACAATAACCACTGCTTTATGGCAGCCATGGTAACTCACTAGGGACACTTCTGTCTAAAAGTGAATAACATATACAATAACTTTTTAAGTCCCATTTCTGATACCTTCACCAAGGCTTTGGTATCGCCCAAACCACACTGATCTGATCTGATACCAGAATTAATTTAATATCCTCCATTCCTCGATTAAAAGCTGAGTCTGAGAATTATGTTTTGGTAACTTCAGGCTTTTATAACTTTGTAAACCAAAATGAAATACAAACATGTAATCTGACTGCTAATTGTTTTATGGGATTATCCTCCTGAGACCAGCGCTTTTGTCTGGAGTGCAATGTTTTCTTTTTTGTCTCCTTGCTATTTGAGATAAGTAAGACCTAATAGTGTAATAACTCTATTTGTTTTTTGTACAGGAAGTTCTTGTTTATTAGTGTTATTGTACATAAATACACTGGTTTCATTCAGAAAGTTTGGATCCATATTTTACCTTTTTTCTATTTAACTCCAGGAGCTGCTGTTGAAGCCTTTTGGAGATCTTTTTTTTTTTTAACTGAAATGGGTTTAATGCTGTGGTATTACCAAAAGATGATGTGGGCAGTGTCCCTAAATGTGACTCATAGTTTTAAGTTTTAAATATGAAGTATCATGGGTCTGAGAGGCAGAAATGTAATGTCCTCATATGAATATGCAGAGTCTCAGGAGGATAAAAATGTGTATATGTTTGGTGAGAAAACCTCCAATACTAACAGGACTTAGAGTTAAACCTCAGTGGTGGAGAAGTGAGGAACTAAGCCTTCACATATTCTAGGTTATGTCTTCCTTCATACTATTTTAGCTCTTCTGAACAAAATGACAATAGGAGCTCCTGGAGTTGACGACGTAATACACACACAGTTGTTATAAACTCACTGAGACTGACTGAAGTGCAAACTGAGATAAACAGATCTGTCCTGTGGGTCGGCTCTCAGTGATATCTGATCCAGCTGGGTTTTTTTTTTTTCTTTTGAGTCTGTACACCATAAAAACTCATGATACACAATACCAGGATTAGACCAATGTATCCTGATTATCAGACTTTTGAAGGCATTAAGTATGTGTACTAATCTTATCTTAGGAATGATAATCAAATCAGATTTAGTTTTTGGAAAACACCTGTGAGTGACCACATTTAGAAAACAGTGACATAATCATATGTTGTGTTTAGTGTGAATTCGTGTTACGTCTGTTCCAAATGTAAAAGAGGAAATACAGTTTGAAGTATTCCTGCTTAGCATCAGCAAGTTTGCATTGCTGTTGTCAACAAGTTAGCATCCTAACATTAGCATTTAACTTGAATTTAACTTTAAATATTGACGTGTTTCGTTCACACTCGGACAAGCAGATGAGAAAGTTACACTCTGTTTTGGTTTTCATTATCAAACTGAAGTAAAGACTGACACACAGATTCAAAATGTCAGGCCACAGCATAATATTTCACTTATGTACTATTTTTGTCTGAGAGATAAAGATCTGAGAGTGGACTTCCTACGAGGGTACAGCGCAGCCTCTCAATGTGCAGGAGCGACTGTCTCTGTTGAGAGTTGTCTGCCTAACAGGAGAAAAACAAAGCTGGTAGAGAAGCGTCAAAAAACTGCTCTACTGTGAGAGTGTTTAGTAACTGCTGGAGAGTGACTTACTGAGCTGAAGGAAGAAAAGTCTCTGGCTGGGGTAGAATTAAAGGGTTTGTGGTCATGTGGGGAGGAATTACACTAATGATGGCTTCACTCTGCAGTCATCTGAGGCTTTAATGGCTTCATATCTGAACAAAGGTGTGCACTAAAAACAGTTTCATTTCAGGTGAGGAACTGATACCAGCTATGAGTAATAACAGGAAAGCATGACTGAGTGTCATCACAGCTGTTCTAGATTATATATGCACATAAGACTTCACCACCTGAGAGAAAACAGGTTTTTTGTTCCCCAAGTGACTAAAATGCTACCATACTGACGCCCCCTCCCCTCAAGATCAATCTTCAAAAAAAACAAAAAAACAAACAAACAAGACTCTCATGACCAAAATTTACTTTGTTTAAAGAAACTATTTTTATTGTAATTCTGAAAATCATTGAATCCCCAAGATCTGCATTCAAAATGTGATACTGATGAGAGCTCTGGTAATGATGCCTTTGTTATGTTTCTCAGTAACAAACTCACACACCCTCCTGTCAGTCTTTTGGAAACAACTGCTTTGAGGACCACTATAACTTCTCTTCTGAGGTTATCATTTTTCAGACAGTCTTTACGGCTTTATATTTTGGCTGCCTGATGGTTGTTTAACATCTCTGCTGCATTGACAATCATTATCTTAAAAATTAGCATCATAACTTCGCCTCAGTCATCTGTTAACTTGCCCAACTTTTGATCCACTTTGCTCTGGATGATCAGCGCGGCTCTTCATTTTTCATCTCCAGCCACTACGGCTGTTTTCCAAACCCACCCACTACATACTACATGTGAAAGTAGGATGTAAAAGGCACTGAACCCTGCCTTAGTGCTTTTGAATGTAGTATGCAGTATGATTGTTCCGTTGGACCTGTTTTGTCGTATACTACTCTGGTTTTCAGTTTTGGAAAATGGAACTACAGCTGATGGATTTTTTTTTTATGTTTAAATCTATTATAAAATATGTGTGTGTCTTGCTGTCGTCACCCTCGGTGGTCAAAGCCTACAGTTGACACATGCACAAACCGTTTCCTGTTTGAAACCTTCGCTTTGCTGTCTGATCACACTTAAACCTCACTTCTTTTGAATATTTGGAGAGGAAATGTTAAAAAAAGGCTGTCTGAAGTGTGCTTCAAAGTAAATTAAAAACAACTTAATTAAAATATTGAACCACTTTCCATCACACTGTTGTTCACTTTTGATGTATATAAATCACCAGAGTTTTTAACAACCAACTGAAAACTCCTCATAGAAGCTTTTAACAGCACATCTTCAGCATCTGTGATTTGATGTGTATGAGCATACTGTGGTAGCTGATCAGCTGCAGAATCTTTGAAGTCCAATGCATTAGCTCCCAAGGATATGACTATGGGTGATAGAGGCTAACTTCACTGAAGTGACACAGTTACTGTGAGTAAAGTTACAAAAAATGAAGAACTGTCGTGCAAAAAGCTGTAAAAGAAGTGAAAGAACAGATGACATGAACGTAGCTCTTGTCTGCGGGAAAAAGCCACAGATGGTGCAAGTAGACATCTGGTATCAGATGGGAAGTAAAAGTTAAAACTGCATCACATCATTTTGCAACAAAAGAAAATAAAGTCCTTCTACAAAGATGCAGGATTAATGTTCAAACTGATAAACTTTTTTTTTCCAAATATTCACTCATTTTGAATTTGCAAATCGTTCCTAAAAAGTTGGGGCAAGGTCAACAAAAGACTGGGAAATTTGAGGAAAGCTCAAAAAACACCTGTTTGGAACATTCCACAGGTGAACAGGTTCATTGGAAACAGATGAGTGCCATGATTGAGCATGAAAGAAGCATCCCCGAAAGACTCAGTTGTTCACAAGCAAGGATCACTTTGTGAACAACTGTGTGAGCAAACTGTCCAACATTTTAAGAACAATGTTTCTCAACATACAACTGCAAAGAACTGATGGATTTGATCATCTACAGTCCATAATATCATCAAAAGATTCAGAGAATCTGGAGAAATCTCTGCATGTAAGCAGCAAGGCTGAAAACCAACATTGAATGTCTGTGACCTTTGACCCCTCAGGCAGCACTACATTAAAAACCAACACCATTGTGTAAAGGATATTACCACGTGGGCTCAGGAACATCTAAATGTAGCCCGAAATGACAGAAAATATGTCCGCCCATCTCACCGGACAGTTTTGTCATTGACAAATTAATCTGCCAACTAAATTAAATGATGACGATGACGTCACAGGTAACCTACAGCACCTCTGAACAACCCTCGGAACCACCTGGATGGACCCAAAAAAATCAAAACTTGCAACAGCAACATATGCTGCCATCCAAGCCACGTCTTTTTCAGGGACGTCCCTGCTTATTTCAGCAAGACAATGACAAGACACATTCTGCACCTGTTACAACAGCGTGGCTTTGTAGTAAAAGAGTGCAGGTACTAGACTGGCCTGCCTGCAGTCCAGACCTGTCTCCCATTGAAAATGTATGGAGCATTATGAAGAGCAAAATATGACAATGCAGACCCCAGACTGTTGATCACTTGAAGTTGTTCATCAATCAAGAATGGTAAAGAATTCCACCTCCAAAGCTTCAACAATTAGTGTCCTCAGTTCACAAACACTTATTGAGTGTTGTTTAAAGGAAAGGTGATGGAACACAGTGGAAACATGAGCCTGCAAAATTATTCAACCCTCCACACACCCTAGATATATTTGGCTAGGTCAGAGCATTACAATTCCCTGATCACACAAACCTGGAAGCATACGAATACTGTTAATTTATTGCAACCTAAGTCTCCTAACATCTCTTCAGATCTCATGACTCAAAACAGCTTAAAAGTAATATGTTTTGCCTGAAACCCCAACACACCAGGGGGGTTGAATAATTTTGCTCCCAACTATATATATATATATATATATATATATATATATATATATATATATATATATATATATATATATATATATATATATATATATATATATATATATATATATATATATATATATATCAGTCTGAACAATAAATATATCTTGTCTTTTCAGAGTATTCAAATTAACATAGGTAAAAAAAATTGCAATGATTTGCAATTTTCTGTTTTTATTTACATTTACACAACGTCCCAACTTCATTGGAATAGTTGCTGTTTCTGTTCTGATCTGATTTTTAGGCATCTGAAGGGGTTCCTATCAGGTTCTTCTCGATGCTGCCTGAGCTGGTGGAGGCTTACTATAGTCCCAATATGGGTCTGGTCACACACCTGCAGTACCCTGTGCAGAGAGAAGAGGAGGTAGAGGAGGAGCCAGGTCGAATCATTTCCTCTTCTCTGAATTATACCTGAAAGAACAATATCTGCCTGTCAGAACATGTTTAATCCTAACATCTGATTCATCTTTGTCCTGTAGACTCCAACAACCTCCCACCACAGCTTCCACCCAGGAACTTTTCCACCAATGACGTGAAAGATGGTGACCTCAAGTCCTCTGAGCAGAGCTGCAAGTCTTTATCAGAAACATACCTGATAAGACTGCAGCACATGGACCTATCCTCGTATGCTCAAATTTACATCACATTTGACAGTAAAACCCAACAAGTTATGACTTTTCTCAGCCTCTCAAGGTTCAGCACTACTTTATTTTTATTGGACGTGACGGCTGCAGACGGATGGGAGATATGAGGGAGAAGTTGTATGCCTCTTGATATGAGGTGCACACTTTGCTAACTGAGCTAAATTTGGCAGCAGCACAGTAAATTGCAAATTTAACAAAATATGTGCAAATCAGGAAAAATAAAAGCAAAAACACAATATCTGCATCAAATTACAGAACTAGGTGAGCATGCTAAACCTTCTGGGATACTGAAAATGCAAATACTGAAATGAAACCTACTTCTATAAAGCAAAAAAATAAAAATAAAAATAAAAAAAACTGCAACACGACCAAACTATAAAGACAAGAAGAAAAAAACAGGAAGAAGAATATTAGCATCACTACCAGATTCAGCCACACAACGACCAATCCCATACTGTCACCAGATTAAATTTGTATTACCACTTGTGCGTTAACGTGGGAAAAACTAATCCATTATTTACTTGAGAGTGTGTATATTTATATGTATTGATATTATTACTCCATGGCAAAGGAAAAAAAGGAAGTCAGCATCATGTAACACCTGTGACATGGTGCAAGAGTCACGTAGTGCACTATGGGTAATGTATTTTAGGTACTAATTTGAATCACCAAGAGAAACTGTTATATGTAGAGAACAGGAAGTCTCAGCACCCAATAAGGGTTAAATTTAGCAGAAAAAAAAATTACATTACCAAACCCTCAGACCAAGTCTTAAGTCACAGTTGAAACCACGACTCACCAGACTCAACAACACAAGGAAAATATTTGATCCAGCAAAATTACACTCTGAATTCAAGAGATGCTCCAAATTCCACTACACTACCAAAATCTACAATACAACAACGTCCAGCATCACCAAAAGTTTTGCAGCAAATACAACAGGGCTTCTAAATTTGAAAAAAGATTGAAATTATTACCCAATACCAGAAATGTCACACCACAAAACTGAATACATTATTGAAACAGAGACGGAGCCAGGATCTCAGGATTTTTCCTCAACAAGGTGGGCCTGTTGAAAAGTAGATGGGTCTGGGACCATTGGGCCCACCTATAACGCTGCCTCTGTTCTAAAACATCTGTTCATTTCACATTTTAAAATTTAGCAACCGTCAAATTTCACAATCCCACGCAGATCCATAAAACACAGACTTCACTCTACAACAGAACTGAATCCCTGTTACCACCACAATCCAAACAAATATCCTGATGCTTGAGTTTTGTTTAGTTAGAGATGTTATCTTCAGCAGCTCATTTACAGTGCCATGATGTGTTAGGACCACTCCATCTAATTATCTATGACATTACAGATGAAGTATAAGACGTGCATCATGAAATAATTCCAAAGATAATGAGTTTCAGTGTGCATCATGTTTCTAGAATACCAGAGGAGCATCAAATTGCTCTCCAAGACTACTTCAGGACCTCTATCTGCTCCGACGCTGAACAACTACAGAGCGGTTACCCGACACTGCCTGGGCTAAAGAAGCTAACCATGACAATCTGCAAGAACCTCAACAGGTACAGTCACCAGTGGACAGGATGTGCTTCATAAATTCAAACATGTGAAGCTGGTTTATGAATGTTTCTACTGCTGTGAATACAGTGAAATTTCGCGCATCCTACCAGTTTTGGAAGTCTTCCAAAGGGTGCTGGACCAGCAGCTCTCCCCAGGGATCGGACATTTTCCTAAACAAGTGGGTGGTAACCTTGATCCATCGCAGCATTTTAAAAAAGTGACTGTCAGCATGTGTTATTTCCTTTATTTACAGATGTCTGCTGATTCAGGTCAGTTTGTGTCCTTCAGGCTGGAGCAGCTGACGAAGCTGCTTTACTCAATAGAAGATAAGGTGAGGAACCATAACCTCACCAAACCTATGAAAACATTTAGATGACATCTGTAATTGATAACAAAGAACATTTCTGTGTTCCGTTCAGGCTAAGAGCTCTGTCTTTGAGTCCGTTGGATTTGATGGAGGTCACAGAAATTCTCTCATCCCGCCCGTCACCTTTGAGGTGCTTCTTTCAACTGTTTATATTTTCACAAGGCCAGAAAATGAAATGATTCAAGTGGTCTGGAGGTTTTCTGAGCAGTTTCCCCTTTCACTCTCAGGTCAAACAAGACTCTCTGGGTATTTCCACAAAGATGTTCCTGAAAGTGGATGTTGAAAGTGGGAAGCTCTACTTCAAGAAGTCCAAAGAAGGGCCTGAAGACAAGTACTATGTGCACAACAAAAGTAAGAAGTCATATCACTGTTTAGCTTTTTTTTTATTTATATCTTAAGCCAATGTTATCATGTAGCTCCAGCGTTGGTTAGTTGGCTGATAAACTGCTTTGGTCCAAATCTTAAAGTCAACATTTGATAATTTCATATAATCAGTTATATTTATATATACTGTATATAATGATGCACTTTGAGAATAAAAACTGAAAATGTCCAGAATATAAAATCAAAATTCAGCTTCAAGGCTGAAGTCAAATAATGCAATGATGCTGTATTTTTGGGTCCAAACTCTCTTTGGAAGGCCTGCTCTCCTCTTCTCTGATCTGTTGTAAATTACAATGAGATGCTCTATAGCATGTAGCTTGCAGCTTGGACACAGAAACAGTTTTTTTGTGTGTGTGGCATTAATATGACTTCACTGTTCAGCAATTGTTGATTTTTCTCTCTGCCCTTTTTATTTATTTTTTATGCATGTGTGGGTTCTCTCTGGGTACTCCAGCTTCCTCCCACAGTCCAAAAACATGCTCATCAGGTCAATTTGTGATGCTAAATTGGCCGTAGTTGTGAGTGTGAGTGTGAAAGGTTGTCTGTCTCTGTGTGTCAGCCCTGTGACTGACTGGAGACCAGTCCAGTGTGTACCCCGCCTCTCACCCTAAGACAGCTTGGATAGACTCCAGACACCAGCAACCCTGAACAGAATAAGCGGTATAGAAGATGAATGGATGCAAATGAGAGGAACATTTTTGCGTCGAAGTTTAAACTTTGTGTTCCTTGTGATAATCAGAAATGATAAGCAAAACCAAGTTTCATACAACACAGAGTTGGTGAAATCTGTTAATTTAAGACCTGCTCTTTATCATCCTGTTTAATGTAACACGGGGCATTGAAACCCTACAATGTAAGCATGCTGGCAATAACTCACTGATGTTAACATTTTAAGTTTTGTACCTTCACACCTTACAGTGTGGTTCACCTGAACTTAACTTGGCTCAAGTCCCATTTGACTCCAGGTCCTGACTTAGAGAGTCTGGTTCCACTGCAGAAAGCGCTCTTGGTGCAGTTCCTAGTTTTACTGTCACAGTGATGACTCTGAAAATAGTTTCAACATTAGCTTTAAAGTCACACAAACAAAGAACGAGAACACAGCAACACTTTTGAACATTAAAACTAGCACGGTGAGTAAATGAAGTAATGTTTTTATCTTTGTTGGCCTAGAAAAAATATGGGTGTCTAAAAAGCCGTCAATATTTTGTGGTTGTCCTCTCTGCCTTTTTGGAGGTCAGAGGTGTTTTAACACAGCCTCTTATAATCAGCTCAACCTGCTGGTGGCTAGACTGGTGGATATCCAGAAGTTGAGTCTTGTCAAGCCGTACTATGCATTAGAAGAAAAATGTTTCAGTATACAATTCTGTGATTGCTTTTCAGTCTTGCAGCTGGTTAAATCCCAGAAAGTGCACGCCAAACTTGCCATCACTGTGGAGACGGAGAAAGAGAAGACACTGCGAAAAGAGTTTGTGTTTGAAAACACAAAGGTAACAAAAAGGGCAAACAGCCTTTCCTTTCATTTGTCTTGGATTAAACTTTGATTAATATCAAGCTGTCATACATGTTCTTTATCATCGGAAATTGGTTTTTAATGTGTCTCACCAGAAAAGGGAGGGTTTCTGCCAACTTCTTCAACAAATGAAGAACAAACACTCCGAGAAGCCTGAGCCAGACATGATCACAGTGTTTCTCGGCACCTGGAACATGGGTATCAAGCCAACATTATAAAAGCTTTACAGTGAATGGCTGACTACACAACAATACAGTAAAAAGGCGTGTCCTTAAACCCTGCAGGTAATGCTGGTGCTCCCCACAACATCAACTCCTGGTTTCAGTGTAAGGGCCAAGGCAAGACACAGGACGACACAGCGGACCACATCCCGCATGACTTCTACGTCATCGGGACTCAGGAGGATCCTCTGGGTGAGAGGGAGTGGTCAGATACAGTGAAAGGTGTCCTGAGAAACATCACAAACATCAGCTTTAAACAGGTCGGTGACCTTCATAAAGAAATGTGTGAATGTTTTTTTGGAGAGCAGTAAAGAAACATATGATCCTCTGACCTCCAGGTGGCGATCCACACTCTGTGGAACATCAGAATCATCGTTCTGGCCAAGCCTGAGCATGAAAACAGGATCTCTCATGTTTTTTCTGACAGTGTGAAGACGGGGATCGCCAACACTCTGGGTAAGCTGTTTCACTTCTCCATGGGATGCTTAATGATGTGTTATCACTGTGCAACGCTCACTGTGGGCTTTGGTTTGTAGGAAATAAGGGAGCTGTAGGAGTGTCCTTCATGTTCAACGGGACATCTTTTGGCTTCGTCAACAGTCACCTCACCTCGGGAAGTGAGAAGAAGCTCAGGTGACAAACAGTTAACAGTTATTTCACCTTTGAACATCATTTACTTACTGCCCAGATGTCAAACTCTAGAACAGGGATTGGATGCTAAGTTTATGAAATATTATCTCTTTGGTTAATTTTTACTCAGCACTGAGCCTCTGTATCAACAATGAGTTTTCTGTGAACATTTTAGCCCAGGTTCAGACCCCTCTAGCTAAATTTTTCTTGAAAAAGGTGACAAGCGACAAATCTAGTGACTTTTCTGGAGTTTGGAGACTGACATAAAATCATGTATTGATCAGCGGGAGCTGCCGGGCCCCCTCCTCTATCTAAAACACTTACAGGCAGACTCTTTGCTTGCAGCAGTCTCTCTCAGCTGCAGTCAAAGCAGACGACAGCATGCAGATGAATCACAGTCCTGGTCCCCTACCCTGATAAAGGAGGAAGGGTGTATTTTGACAAAAAATAAATAAAATAAAACAAGAACTGACAAAAGAAAATTCTTTTAAGTTATAGTTCTAAACATATTTACAGTGTTTTCTATACACTTTCTTTCCCTCTCCCACAATATTATTCCTCGACAACATGAAATGGATTAGTATGCAAATTAAGCAAACTGCCCCAAACTGTATGATAGATTTACTTCTACCTGAAGCTGATCAATGACAGGTTTTCAAAAATATTTATAAATTCATGCACAAGTGGAAAATAATAAACTGGACAATGCCTAAATGATCTGATCTTAAAGATAATTTAGAATATAAAGTTACTTTTTACTTTAAACTCAGTCAGCTTTTATTCCAACAAAGACTTTTTCTTTAATAAAACTGTTTAGTTCTAAATTGCAATCATAATTAACTTCTGCCTATCTATTTATCCATCTGTCTAGCTATTTATTAGCTCTTAGCTATCTGTGTTGTTGGTCTTTGCACATTTGGCAGTAATTTAACTAATAATTAGCACTGATTAGCATAGCCGCTCTCACTTATGCTTAATCATCTTTTACCTAGAGAAGACAAGAAATGTAAATTTAAGAGTAAGACAATGTTTAATAGATTGAGTCCTGTTATTCTTTAACTTTTACTCTTTAACTACATGTAGGCGCTAACTTCTGTTCCTCTAAGCTAACCTGTTAGCATTAACAACTAAAATGCTTTTAGAAGAACTTAAATCACAAGAGTTTCTGTTTCTGTGTGACGGTTTCTTGTTACGTTGAACACTGATGATTAACTCAACGTATCCTTCTTGTCCAGCTAGCTTTAGCTAGTGAGCAGCTTAGTGCTCCAAATCCAGCACAGGGTTTAGCTAAGCTAGCTAACAGTTAGCAACAAAGACTCTGAGGACTTTTTCTCTTCCACATACTGAATGGAAAATAAAGGCATTTTGTTGTTTAGCATTTATGCTCTTTTCCCATTACTCAAGTAGCTATACAGTTTTACTGCTAGACTTTAAGATACCTGCACCTAGTATAATTAATTTTAGTAGATTTTTTTGTAGCTTCTATTAATAGGTTTAATAGTTTAATAGGTTTCTATTAATAGGAATAAAAACAGGATGGATTTCAGGGAGTATTTTTGTGATGCAAATTAAAGAATATGTTAGATGTATGGATTGTAGGTTGTTCATTATAAAATAACACTTTGAAGAATTGACAGTGCTTGTTGATCTAATAGAAAACATGAGAAATGTCATCATAGTGTATTATTTGCTGTGTATGCGAGAAACATTGTCACTGATGTTTAAATTGTATTTTGATTTGTCAAACAGATTTATTGTTTGAACCTCTTATTCCAAACACTTTTTAAACCACAGGGCTCATGCAATAAGAAAAAAAAAAAAAACCGCTACATTACAGTTTCCCCCCTCATGTTTCTGGTTACAATGCATTCTTTTTTTTCTCTCTCTCTCTCTCTGTATTTGCAGACGGAATCAAAACTACATCAACATCCTGAGGTTTCTAAATCTGGGAGATAAGAAGCTCAATCCATTTGACATCACACATCGGTTCACACACCTCTTCTGGCTCGGTGATCTAAATTATCGTGTTGAGTTTCCATCCACAGTAAGTTTCAAGCCAATAAATAAAACTAATGTGATGTAGCACACTATAGGTTTAAAAACAAAATCCTTTTGGTATTATTTAACCTGTTGGTGGTTTCAGGATAAAAAAACGAACATGCTCTCTCTGTTATAACTCCCTCTGAAAACAAGAAAAGATCCAGCAGTGTACGGTAGTGAGCAGTGCATCAAAGCGCTGGTTTTCAGCTGCCTGAGCTCTTATCTTCTTACACTTTAAAGGCAGGAAAGTCACCTCTTTACACCGTTTCCCTTCACAGGAAGCTGAGTACATCGTGACAAAGATCAAACAGCAGCAGTACCAGGAGCTCCTCAGCAGAGACCAGCTCAGCATGGAGAGGAACGACGGGAAGGTCTTCTTACATTTCGGTACCAGATGCACATCAAAGATCAGCTTTGATTTTCTGTTTTTTTTCCTTCTCTTTTTATCCCAAAATGCATTTGTTTAACAGAAGAAGAACTCATAAATCTTGTTTTTGATTTGATTTGAAGTGTAATTTAATGTTTTAATGCAGACGAGGAGGAAATCACGTTTGCGCCAACATATCGCTTTGAAAGAGACACACGAGAGAAGTATGCCTACACGAAGGCCAAAGCCACGGGGGTGAGCTCACGATTAGTCATGAAACTTTTTCCAGGACTGCTTTAGGCTTTCTAGACTGATTTAGTCTAATCTTTTTAAGAGCAGGCAACAATAGGATTTAACAAGCTCTCCATTTAATGATTTAGCTCATTGTTAAAAAGGCTCATTCTTGGTTATTTCATGACTCAGAAGTAATCTATGCCACATTTTATCCACAGGAGCCAAGCTCAGTGTGACACATTCTAGATTTCCTGAAATGATAAACCCTGAACCACTCGCTATGAAACACTCATATTCACTATTTTTTCATTAATATATGTATATATGTGATTAATTTTACCATAACAGACAAAATACAACTTGCCTTCATGGTGTGATCGTGTCCTGAGGAAGTCGTACCCTCTGGTTCATGTGGTCTGCCAAGCCTACGGTGAGTAATTAAACATGAACATTTCCAGAAGAGGAAACGTTGAAACTTTCCAATTTTGTCTAAAGCTGATAACAAAGACAAACAGACATTTTTATACAGATGCAGATCCATACAGAGTCATGCAGATTGTTACTTTATCACAGTCTTTCCTGGATTCCCAGCAGCTTTAAAGAGAACTGTCTTAAATGTGCAAAAATAAGCACAAAGATGAATGTATGTGCCAGGAAGAGCAGGTGTCTCTCATGAGTCTCCAGAGTAGTGGGCTCATTGTGCATGTCTTTAAATCCTAGGGTGCACCAATGACATCACGACGAGCGACCACTCTCCAGTTTTTGCCTCGTTTGAAGTTGGCGTGGCTTCACAGTTTGTCTCAAAGCAAGGTATGATTTTCATTCACAGCTCACTCCTGTTATTTCATTGGAATAAGTGTGTTAATGCTTCTTTCCAGATCTGAACAGTGCGCCTGAAGGTGGGATACAGATCATGAACTGCGTGGCCATCTTGTTCACAAAATCAAAGACGAAGTTCTTCATCGAGTACCACTCCAGCTGTTTGGAGAGTAAGTCTTGTCTGTTTCGTTTGACCATTATCACACTGCATCTGCCTCACAATGGTCCAAGTCTTTAAAAACAACAAATATTTTCTCTTAATCTGCACAGAAACAGTAAAGACTTCAGAGGGAGAGAACATGGATCACTTAGATGGGTCAATAAAAGTCTGGTTCGGAAACCTTGTGAAGGTAGAGTTTTTAAAAGAACTTTATTTTCAAGGTGCTAGATCTTTGAAGGAAACCTCAACTTCCTTTTTATCTTTTCCAGCTCACACCAATCATCTCTGACCCTGAGTACCTTCTGGACCAACACATCCTCATCTGTGTGAAGTCCACAGACAGTGATGAGTCTTATGGTAAATTAAAAAAAAAATTACAAAGGTTTATGTGACGGATGAAGTTATTCAGTACTGACAGATTCTGATGTTTTATTTCCAACAGGAGAGGGTTGTATTGCGCTCAGAGCTGCCCAGTTCTGCTACACAGAGTTTCAGATCACACTGACTCACCACGGAGAGAAGACAGGGACCCTGACAGGTGGCATCCAGTTACATACCTCTGAGGGGAAACCCACAGAGAAGTTATACGGTGAGTCCTGAGAGAGGATCTGGCCTCTGTGTGAACTGTGTTACTCAGAGACCGTCTAATGAAAGGGAACTCCTCCAGAATGACCTCACCTGATAGTTGTTGTTTAAGGCTGATCCTTTAACTGGTGAATTACATTGTTCACATAAGCGATTCTGACAAGAATGAATGTTTATCTTCAGTATTATTTGATCAAAGTTGTGCTGCCTGATGGTGCAGTGGTTAGCATTATCGTAAGATGGTTTCTGGTTCGAGGCCCTGACTGTGGAGTTTGCATGTTGTCCTCATGTACACATGGTCCAAACAAATCCTTGCCACAAGACGCTGATTGGTCACTCTGACCTGCCCGCAGGTGTGACTGTATGTTTGAATAGTTGTCTGTCTCTATGTGTTAACCCTTGATGGGCTGGTAACCGTATTTATCAGACACATAAGAATGATAAACACTAAGCACCAATAAGAAGCAATGAAAAAGCTAATGAGCCAAGTCAGATGAGTGTAAGGAGATGTCTGCCTATCAGTGTTAACATTTGAACTCAAAACATTTTACTGTGTTGTTTACCAAAGCTCTTAGAAACTAATGTTTTTGCCACATTGTCAACAGGAAGAGGTGAAATAATATTTATAAATGTGTTGGATTCCTTTCTCAGGATTGATTTGATATGACATTTGTAATGAGGTTGTCACTGGTGCAGCTCTTACTATTCAGAGTGACTCACCTTTGTTATTGACCAATCAAAATCAAGAATTTAAAATTCAAAGAAGCAGGATTAAGTAAATTAAGATTATTAACTCCTTTAACAGAGCAAAGTACTAAAGTGCTTCACTTAACCTTTAACACATAAACAAAACACCAAAAAGAAGGATAAACCAATATAAAAATGATCTAACAGTAAAAACAGAATTACACCAAATAATCAAAAGCCTGCTTCAACAAATGTGTCTGAAGTTGCTTTTCAATGAGTACATGAAGATCATTCCAGAGTGCTTGAGCCATGTGTTCCAAGGCACGATCACCTGTTGTCTTTCATCTAACACCTAAAACAGACCCTGGTCAGAAGACCTGAGGGATCTACTGCTGGTGTAGGGATGGAGCCAGTCTGAGATGTACCCAGGTGGATGGCTTTATAAGCTAAAACAGAGATTTTAAAGTGAACTCTGATTGGCTGCCAATGTAAAGAGAATAAAACGAAAGAAATGTTGGTTTTCTTGCTTGACAGGGTTAAACGGTCTTGCCGCAGCAGTTTGGATCAACTGTAGAGCGTTTAGGGAGGCTTTATTGAGATCGGTGAAAAGAGGATTAAATTGGTCTAGCCAGGAGGAAATAAATACACGAACCACACACATTCTGTGTGTGAGGCAATGGAATTGAGTTTTGCAATGTTTCTTTAATGTTAAAAATAAAGAACATGACCAGGTTGATGATTTGATGCGTTTGTCAAAAACATTCTGTGTCCAAAATGACACCAAAGATTTCTAAAGTTAGTTTGAACTGATATGGAATTGGAACCAATAAAAGCAGCAGTAGTAACAAGTTCCTGGCAACAGAACCAGGGCTGGGAAGGTTACTTTAAAAATGTATTCTGATTCAGTTACCTGTTAAAGAATGGAATCAATAACGTAATCCAAGTACCATAATTTTAAAGTAATGTAACTTAATTACTCACAATTACTTTTTGATTACTCCAATACAAAATATGCTAAAAAGGAAAAAAGCAACTAAATATCCATAAAACAACAAAATGTCTTTGCACGGAGTCCGCCCGGAATGACAGAAAATGTGTCGGCCCATCTCACCAGAAAGTTTTGTCATTGACAAAGTAATCTATCAACTAAATTAAATGATGATGATGTTACAAGTAGCCTATGGCATCTCTAAAGAACCCTTGAAACCACCTGGATGGATCAATAAAAAAACAGCCATGAGTGTGCAAACATGGTTGACAACATTTCTGTTTTAATTTAATTTCTTTTTATGTGCGTCAATTTCAGACAGAAAAAAACAGACTCAGTGTGCAAAGACCTTAACTTTTGTTTGTTCTCTAAGACAACTGAACAATGTAACCTTGTAAAAGAAGTTGAGGAAACCAAGTTTAGGCATTTGCTTATAGTCCTACAACAAAAGTGTTTAAGTATTGACCACAAAGTACATTTTATTAACCCATACCTCCAATAATACTGTTTTAAACACACCCAGTGTTCCCCTGCTAATTTTTTATCAAAAAGTGTCAAACTAATGAAAGATAATGAAAATCATCATGTAAATTAAGGCAGTAGGCTTATGAATTCCAAGTTAAAAGTATGGTCCAACAGAATAGTATACAAAGCAGAAAAAAAGTCTGCTCCTTATACAGTGAAGACGTCTTACTTTAGAAAAAAAAGAAACAACAATAAATCTCCAAGATTCAAACGCCAAAACTTCATTTATATCACTTCTGTTCCTGCACAGGCGTGAACGTGTAATTTGTTCAGCTCTCTTTGTCACGGCAGCTAGCTCCACAGCTAACAGCTGACTGTCACTAACAAACGGATCAAATAACACAACTATAAGGTTCAAATCGGTCAGACTGAGTGAGACACAGCCCCTCACTCTGCAGAGTGACGGACTGACAGCAGGGGAGGAGAGCTCTGAACATCTTCACATGTGTAACATAAATATGATTTATTTTACTGCCATTGTATTAAATTAAAATTAGCCCTGGACGATCTTATTAATGATAGTGATAGTGAAGAGGAGTGACAGTTATTCACATGGGATTAGTTTCACCAGGAACCTCTGATCATTTCTAATAATTGTAAAGGACGTCTGTGTTTTTGATCCTGTACAAATAGACCATGTCCGCAATTTGTGAAGTAAAAATTCCAGGGCAAATCACGACCATATTTCAAGACACATAATAATACTGAAATTTTCAAAGCATTTTTTCCACTAGAGGCCATGCTGGCAACAGCAAGGATTCACAGCTCATGATGCTGTGAGTCTCTTGAAGTGTCGTAGTGTGATGCGGGCACACCATCTCTCTCCATTTCTCCTGTTTTAAAATACATAATATCATAAAATGCATTAAATTTTAATTCCTGCAAAATAATCCCATTTTTTTCTAAATGTAGCTGTAATCTGATTAATTGTA
Organism: Labroides dimidiatus; assembly: GCA_030710495.1. Taxonomy (NCBI): domain Eukaryota; kingdom Metazoa; phylum Chordata; class Actinopteri; order Labriformes; family Labridae; genus Labroides; species Labroides dimidiatus. The sequence goes on from CM061146.1 coordinate 25,790,151, forward strand.
ATACAGTTGCCTTTTTTGGTATCCTAGTTACATGTATTCTGTTACTCACCAAGATTGACCAAAACTATATTTTGCAGGAGGCCACATGTGTTTCTGCTGTTAGGTTTGGTTTGTTAGCACAGGACTCTGCAGCAACCGTCTCACTTTTGGAGCCAGCCTCAAGTGGACGGTCTTGGAACTGCAGTTTATGGCACATCTGCATTAGCCACATGTACCAAAGCTGGATCTTGTCACTTTACCTTCATTCTTCAAACACTAAGTCCTATGTTTCCTCTCCTGTTTAGATTTCATTAAAGTTGAAAAAGATGACACGGTCACCTTGAAAGGAAAAGGCTCCGACACAAACAAGTAAGACAACACTTCTCGAACAATCGCATGAAAAATGTTTCCACTATCTCTGCTTGATCGTTTTGATTTTCTTTTGGCTCTTAGGTCTTCCATCACTCAGGCACTGGATATCTCTAACCCCAGCTACATGGGGGTGTCCTTCCAAAGAGGTAATGTGACAGATAAAGGCTGGAGTTACAGCATGCCACCAAGAAACTCTCCAGTCACTGGGCAGGGGAGCAAAGAGCCGAGGAAGGGTGATGTGGGCGCACATAGTCCAACAGGGAAACCTCTGAATCCAATGTAAGTGATTGTCTCAGAAAAACCTGACTTTGATACCTTTTATGATTTGTAGAGACAGAAACAGACTTCATTCACTGATCCGTGTTTTTCAGAAGTGAGTCTGAACAGGCATCAGAGATGTTTGATAATCCCTTATATGGTTCAATGGGTAAAACACATTCTAGAGGAAAAGACCAGGACCACCAGCAGAAGGACCAACTCCTGCTCCCGGATCCCTTCTTTACCAGCTCCAAAGCAGCAGATTCAGACCCTGACCGCCCCCCTGTGCCCATCCCTCGCAACCGCTCCTTCACCTGCTCTGAGACCAAACCTCAACCGCCAACCCCGAACACCCTGCACCCCTCAGTCTACAAGAAACCAGTGGTGCCTTCACGCTCAGAGGGAGGGATGGGACCAAACCGGCCTCCTCTGCCCTCCAAAGCTCGGCCAGGTGTGCCGGAGCCCCAGATGACAAAACCCAGAGACTACAGAGACAGCTCTGAGCTGCCCATCAAGCTCAGACCCCCTGTAAGACCAGGCCAGACACATCCTCCGAAAGACAGTGAGTGAAAGTCAGTCAAGCGTCAGTAATCATCCCCACAAATGTCAAACATTAAATTGATTTAATGGAATTTTTCTCTGGTTTTAGTGTACACTGAAGTCCTCAAGCCGCCCCGTTCTGTGAAGTGAAACCAGACTGCAGCACAGACTCTACTTACAGCCTCCTGCTCTGCTTGTTCGGAAACAGATGATACACCAGGATGAGCTTCAGCCAGTCACACCCTTCACCAGATGTGTCACATATGAGTTTTAATGCACCGGTTAACGCTGAATAACGTCTACATTTTAGGGAAATTTGCTTCTGCAGTCAGTTATTTACTAAAAGTTGAGGAGCAGAGTGATACCATGGTCATATCTGTATGCTACATGAAGACACAGCTGAGTGGATTCACTTAGTTCATTGACGGAAAATTAGTTTATGGGAAAAAACTATTTTGGGCGAATCAACCAACTTCTGTCCTGTTTTAGATCTTCCTTCTCACTAAGCTTTGCAGACTGCCTCTGTGCTGCGGCTTCATTAATCTTCTGGTATTTGGTGACCAGATGGTGTACAAACACAAAAGCAGTTTTTAAGTCAGTTCTGCACATTGTTGATGATATACATGCTGAACTTCTATGAGCATTAAATAATAAATGCCAAACACTCACCACACATCATAGATAGATATACAGTAGGTTTGAAATGTTGTTAGCCCTTTATCAGTGTTCAATGAATAGTTGTAAAATCACATTTAAATTCAGTGAATAAATGAAATTTCAACAAATAAAGTTCCAAATCACTTGTGGTCATCTTTCAGCCAACCTGCCTGACTTTAACCTAAACTTTCCTTGATTACTTCATTTAAAAAATGTTGTTTATGCCTCTTCTTTGACTTATACCTGCACATTTTTGTTGCATCCAGGAGGCTGTTATTATTATTAGAGCTGGTGAAAATTCACAGTAAGCACACCGTTTCAAAAACAGTTGCCTGTTTTTCTTGGACATCAGCTTCCTATAATGACAGCTGCATGTCATTCTGTTCTTATAGTCATCATATGTCTCTCTAACCCTGAAGGTAATATAATAGCTTCATGTATCATGCACTGACATGAATGTGTTAATGATCTTCCTTATTTCCAGTCAAGAAAGCAAAAAGGTTTTTTTTTTTTTTTTTGGCCTGCTATAATTTGAATTTTTACCCTGTTAGACTTATTTTTAACTTTGCTTAAACAGAAAGAAGAAATAATAGTTTAGACTTTATTATTAAGATTTGTCTCGTGACATTTCATCAACAACTGAAACGTCACACCTCCAAGTCCAAGTTCTGAAACTGGGGCTGAAACATTTAGTCATCTGCTTCCATCTGCTGTTTCCTGAAAGAACTGCATGTGCATTAGGAACTAAATGTCATACAAGCTCTTGGCCATGTTCAAATTAAGGAGAAAATTAAAGGTGTTAGAAAAAAATATCATCATGTGGTTTTGCATTTTCTCATATTAAATTATTTTTTTATTTTTTTTTATAAATTGTAGTTTCTTTTATTAAGTGGTTTACACCCTTTCTCCTCATGGTGAGTCAGTGTACTCTGACTGTAAACATCCCTGTATCTTTATAGTTCAGCCACACCTCCCAGTGACTCAGGAGGTTAAACTGGATTCATGTTCAGCAGCTCCCCTCCCAGATTGATAACATTTAGTGGGTCTCAACCTGAGGGTCAGGACCCTCAAAAGGGTCAAAAGATAAACCTATGAAATATGAACTGAGAGAGGGCATTTAAATTCACCCTCAATGAGTTTATTAATAGAATTCTTGACAATCTTTCAGGCTTTGCTAATGAATGAATACACTAATGAATAGATATTTCCAAAACTATCTAGGCTAAGGAAATTATATGGTTATGATTAGATTGAACACACACTTAGACAAATACTGAAACTGAGATGAAAAGTTACTAATTTAATGGAAGATAGCCATAAAAGTTTGGAATCACAAGCCAGTCAGTTAATTTAAATAATTGTACCTACTGCCTTAAGACAGACATAAAAAGGGATTAAATAAATAAATAAATAAATAAATAAATAAAAACTCAAAGAGATGAAAACGGCAAATAAGATCAAATTAATGCCATACATGCATTCTACTGTATGGAAATTTATAAATATCAGTTTTGCCATTCCAAAAAAGCAGTTTGGCCAGGTAGGTTCATAAATACTTTTTTTTTTTTTTTTTTTTTTACCTCCGAAACATTTTAATTTTAATATTTGGTTTGTTCATGTTCACCTTTTGTAGCAGTAAAAGCAGCACATGTCTCTGGTATAGTGTTAGTCAACACTTAAGTTTTCCCGTAACCTTTGAATGTTCATTAGAGCTGTCCACTTTATTTTCCCACTCACCCAAATTTGCTGGGTGGAAATGGGTGGATTTTCTGCACGTGAGGGGGGTCAGTCCGTCATTTTCAATGTTCCTTTTAATATCGAAAATGGTGTACATCTCATTTAGATGGCTCTATTCTATGGTATATATAGAGCATATTGATGATTTTGTAGATATTTCATTCGTTTTATCGGTATTTCAATGGCAGTTCAATAAACAACTGAGAAACTCTTAAATATGCCAAGTGTGTTAATTATTTTGTCCACCACTGTACAACGGTAAATCCAAAATAAAAACAGCCATTATACAAAGTTTATTAGCAGTACCGTTTGTTTAACAGGAGGTTGTAAGGATCTGTCAAACTCCAACGTTCAGTATTATCTAAGTACCTGTGAACATTGAACGTAACTTTGGCTCCCTCTGGTGGAGCTCATCAGTCATTACAGAAGGATGACGCATCGTGAAACGTCATCAACATCAGACGCACAACCACAAGACACCAGAAGCAATAATGGTAAGACATCACGTTTGGTTTATCAATATGTTTTAAAATTTGCATCAAATATTTCACTTTACTATCAATTCAGAGGTTAAATTACCAACAGATCACTAAATGTATGAGTGTTTAAGTTTATTGACTTGAAAGCTCTGCAGCTCTTCTTTGTCGTGCTCCACTGTTAGCCCGCTGCTAACATTAGCATCGTCCTGCTCTGTGTTTCAGCTTTTCTACTCGTTTTTCAAGTCTCTGGTGGGAAAGGATGTGGTCGTGGAGCTCAAAAACGACCTTAGGTGAGTGCAAATGTTGCTTTGTTTGTTTGTTTAACTTCTTAATGCTGCATGGTACAAACTTCATTGTGTTAAAATCGGATGCTTTCTGTGTTTTTTTTTTAATTTGCGCTAATGATGCTAAATAAAGACATGAAGCTACTCTTTCTGATAGTAATGATACATTCACATTCCAGAAAAATGTAGCACACAGTAGATTCTCAAAATACTATGCATGAGTGAAATATGCGTTGATTGTTGTGTTGTTGCTCTTTCATGTTGTCTTACGCTTGTATGTAGCATCAAACACTTAAGTTTTTGATTCTCATATAAACTTTGTGATAATCTCTGTCTTCACATGTCTCAGCATCTGTGGAACACTGCACTCTGTGGACCAGGTTTGTAATAAGTTTTTTGTTTTCTTTTGCTGGGAATGAATGAGAGAGAGAGAGAGAGAGAGCAGTGCTGGTTATCACTTCAAAGAGGACATGAAGAGAGACCACTGTCAGATCTCTGTTACTTTTCTGTTTAGATTAAGTTTAACAGAGATGTAAATGATGTCTTGAACTGGTACTGTAAAGTCATACTTACATGTCATATAGTGGTCTCATGTGACCAGCCTGTTATTTTTTCTTCATCTTTCTTCAAAAAGAGAAATTAGAAAAATAAGTACAGATTCAAGAAAAACAGTGTTTTAACACGAGATTACAGAGATAACGTATTTAGTTGCATGTTTTGCGAATCAGAAATTATTTTTTCTGTCTCAGTGTAAATATATTATTTTATGTGATGTTCATCATATTTTTGTCTTGTGTCTTTCAGTACCTGAACATCAAGCTCACAGACATCAGCGTCACAGATCCAGAGAAGTATCCACACATGGTAGGTTAATCTGTCCAGAACAAATCTCTGAGTTGATTTAATTCACAAGTAGTTTTTCAGTGTTGTGTTATTAAACATGATGGTTATGATAGTTTTGTTTGTATAGGAAGTGGCATACGGCTTTACAAATTTGAAACAACCAGCGACTGAAAATACAGCACAATAAAACCAATCACTTAAAATGACTGACCGATCCAACCTGGAGGGAAATGAGAGGGATGAAATTGAGAAGATTATTATTATTATAAGGCAGATTATTGAAGGCCATGCTAAAGAAATCAATCTGTTCTAAGGACAGCTGTGGTAATTGTGAGGTTCAGTTAGAGTTTACTAATACTATCATCTCTGTAACAGCTGGAATAAAGTGAGTTTTGTGTTGATATTTGATGTTTAAACAACATTTTTCTCACAGTTTCTCTTCAATATGATTTTTAATGTCAACACTTAGAAAAAAACAGTTTATTCCTTATTTTTGGAATACTAGAGACGCTTTTCTGTAAACCCAAAACCTGAAGATATTTTTTAGACGGTCCCAAATATGCATCCGTCTGCACAAGTCCATACAGGTGTAGGTGGGGGTAATTGGAAAGAAACAGATACATGTAAAGGAAAAATGTGATTATTCATAAATGTACAAGAATCAGTTTAAATGATGAAAGTCAAAGAGCAAAAAATAGTCCAAACAACACTAAGGTACCGCCTGCTCTTTGATGAACTACAGAGTTGTCTGAAGTAAAATGTTGAAGTCCAGAAACAGTCTGTGTTTTTACATTGTACTGAACAGATTAATTTTTCTTCAATCTTTGCCGTGGTCAAACTCAGCCCTGTCCTGTCTGTCCTGTTCCACTCTGCTGCAGCTCTCTGTGAAAAACTGTTTCATCCGCGGCTCTGTGGTCCGGTACGTGCAGCTGCCTGCAGATGAAGTGGACACGCAGCTCCTGCAGGACGCTGCACGAAAAGAAGCCATGCAGCAGAAGCAGTGATTGAGCCGCAGGGTGGGGTTTAATCGGGGGGGGGGGGTGGGGGGGGGGGTGTAGATGGAGGGCTTCTGTTTGAACATGATAAGGTTTGTGTCGCTTTTGTAATGGGGTCAAATATTGTTGTTGTTTTTCTGAAAATTTAGAGAATTTAATTTCATTCCTGACGATTGTGATCAATAGTTTTGCAAAAAAAAGTACTCATCAGAAACGATCTTTACCCCACAGGCTGTGCAGGAAACTTGAATTGATCCTGTTTTTTTGTTATTTTTTGAGAGAAATCCAACAAAGTAGAATTATAGGCCCAGTCGGGGTGAAGATCTGTGTAACTGTTTCAGTTTCAAAAGCACTGTCGCTTCTCTTTGAAACATACAACTGTTTTTTTATGTCATTTCAAAATAAAACTATTTTATTTATATTTTGAACCTCGAGTTGTCTTTTATGGTTATTTTGAAGGCAGGAGGACCAACAATCTGTATTACAAGGAGTGATCAGGAACAAAACTTAATTTGTTAATGAGGTGAAATCTCACATCCTCATTGAACAAGTGGTTAAAATAGGAGTCGAGATAAATCTGAGTTAAGGAAGTTATGGTGAAAAGTGTTTAAAGGTGTGCACAGGTATAAAAGTTCTATGGTAGTTTATAAATAACTTAGTTACAAACTTGCTTGAGATGGACTGATTATCGGCCAATTATGTGTGCCAATATTAAACATTTTGACGTTTATCTGCATCTGGTTGGTTTTTTTGTTTGCTTTTTGTTTTGATCCAATGCAAAACGCATCCAAACTGGATCATTCTGGCTCTGATTCAGCCGTGCCTCTCTGTCTGCAGTCACTGCTCTGTCTCCAGCATTGTCCCACCACAGCACCATCTGATTGGTGACGTGCAGAGTCACAGCACTTTTTTATTTATAAAATTTTCATTTATCTTTATGAGACATATTTCTGAGCCTGGGAGCTGTTTAATAAACACACACTTAAAGGCATCTAAACAAATTAATATTATTTTTACTTTTACTGCAAATGAACATCGGCTCCAAATATCGGTTATAAGCTTCCTTTACTACTAATAATCAGTATCGGCCCTGAAAAAAATATCAGTCTACCTCTGGGTCTTTCAACTTTTTCATTCATCCTTTTGGGGTTTGGTTTTAACTAACAAAAATATATAAATGCATTAAGTGAGCATGAAGAAACAATGTGAAAGAAAAAGAACTATTAATGTCAAAAAGCTTTAAAGTGTTTATGAGGAAACATAAAAAACCATCAAAACTAACATATAAAACTTTTTGTCTTCATATGTATTTGGTCACATTTTGTCACGCAGATGTTCAGATATATAGATTAATGTATATGTTTAATAACTGAATAACATTTTTTTTCCCTGCTTTGTTCTTTTGCGTTCTTCTTTTTTAAATGGTTTATTTCAGTACTGGCAGCTCGAGAGTTTTTGAGTCCATACAGAGTCGGTTCCTCGTTTTGGTGTAAAACAGATATTATTGTTCATCATTAAGCACAAAAAAGACAAACAAGTTACTTGGTACAGTTCAGAGACGTTAACTTCTCTGTGAAAGTCTGAGATTACAATGTTCTGGCCTCATTAGGTTTTACAGCTGAGGCTCCTCGCTCCATCTTTTTTAAAAAATTGATTTCAGAAACGAGACTAACTTTGTAAACATGCTCGTTTTATTGATATTCCTCTTTAGATTTCTATATTTACTTTGTGGACATTTTTCCTCTGTTAAAGGAAATGAATGTGGCTTTCACACAACTCGACAACGCAGAAATAATTAAAAGAGAAATCAAATAACACATTTGACCTCTTCAGTTTCAAATTCCTGCTGAAGTGTGACCACTCAGGTGTGTTTGTGTAACAGCTCTGACTCATGACCAGCAGCAGACAGCAGCTGAGGTCAACGACCTTCAGATACTGTTAGCCTCATTAATAGATCAGTTCTTTGACACTCTTCTCTTTTAAAGATGCAGCATGATTTCCTGGATGGGCAGTGACCTGCTTCAGAAGTCGTGTGGGTTGTTTTTGAGGACAAACTGTAACCTGTCGTATTTACTCACAATGTAAACTTTAGTAGATACCTGTTCAGTTTCTTTAAAGCTCCTGTGAGGATTTATCTCTTTGTTTTGATCTTGGCCTGAACATGTCCATGCAATATTTAAAAAATGTCATATGTGAAACCCCACTCTGAATCTTCGCCTTGGAAAACGCGTTTGTTTCTGCGATGTGCTGTTATTCACTCTGCTTGACGTCTACCCTGCGGCGAGTGTGATAGACGTACACAACAAGTACATCCCATAACCATCCTCGCTCTGATTGCCTTGTCTGCTTTTGTAGGTCATATTAACACATCAGTATTAATTCCAGTCTGTTTCATAACCAGCTAAAAAACTTCTCACTGGAGCTTAGAGGAAAACTGTAGCTTCTCAACAAACAGGTGTGAAAGTAGAGAAAACGTGTAGAAATGTGCGCTTAGTTCAAAATGAATGCATCTAAATCCTCTGATAGTGACTTTTTAAACTAGGACACAAAGGCAAACGTGATCTCAAGAAACAGTTCTGTCTTTGTTGCACTTCATCTGCATTATAACACGTATCATACATGTCTCTGTGTTCAGCAGGAAACCTGGTCAGATACAACAAGGCAGAACGGAGAACCATGAGTCTGTTTGGATTCTTCAGGCGGGTGTTTTTGTCTTTTTTTTCCTCTTACAAACTGATTATCTTGAGCCTGCATAAGGTTGTGGGAAATTTAAGCAATTATGGCATTAAAGCCTGACGTGTCGTTTCTTGTTGTCACATTTGGTTAGTTTTGTGTTATAAATATAAAACTTCTGACACCTCTCAGGGAGACCAGGGCATCAGCAAGAGGAGACTGTTCAGCTAAACTTAGGAAAACCGTGTTTGGACAGTCTGCGTTTTCAGCCAGAGCAGCGGGAACATGGAGCTCAGTTTCTAACCACATTGAAGACTGTACAAGCCTCAGAGATTTAAAAGAAACTTCAATTATGGCTCAAGGAAAAACAATCATGTGATCACTGATTTAATCCTCTAAATGAATCAAACTGGAGACAAAATCAGATTTTAAATGTGTTGGTATGAGTGAAGGACTGTTGTTATGTATTGTTTTAAATGCTATTATGTTTGTTTTTATTATTTGTAATATATTTTCTTAAACATCTTTCTGCCCGGGGACCACGGAGGAAAATTAGCTTTATAAATAAGTCTTGCTTGAGAGTTTCTTTGTTTTGCACGGTCCCTGTCAAATAAACTAATAAGTAAAAAAAGAATAAACCTGCTTCACTTCATGGTGCCTGCAGCTCAAACAGGCTTTACTCATCACAAATACACAGAATATAAATTCACAGTGATATGTTTCATGTAATCTAGATGGTATCATTTTTCAGACTGTGAATTAGACGCATAATTTCTCCGTTTAATACGACAAACTCAGTCGGGGGTTAAGACATAGAAATCCGATACCTTTATTTTACATTCATACATCTATAACATTGTACAATAATTTTAATGCAGTTAAAAAAGCCCAATCCAAAAACAAGTCCTGAAGATTTACACTGATGAATTTGCATGTTTTAAGATTGGTGACAAGCATTTAAAAATATATACACACACACTCACACACACATACACACACACACACACACACACAGAGGGATGTAGGACGAGTGGTGTCCTTGAGTTGTACCTTAATACAGCCGAGCTGAGCGGAGAAGTATTCAGTCGGCGCAGAGAAAGGCACGTTGAATACACAGTGTATGTACAAACAAAACAAAACAAAACAAAAATAAAACCTGAACACTTACACAAGTTTACTGTAGGATCTAGAACAATGACCAAAAAACTGTAAACCTTCACTGATGGAAAACAAATCAACAAAAACACATCTATACAAATACGTCTGAAGCAAAATATTTTCTTGGTCATAACAAAGCAGTACCTTGAAATGCATTTCAACACTTAGATTAGCTCTGCCAGCAGAGAGAATCCCACAGATATAATTACACAATATGTCACAATATTTATGCAGTTGCCCACTTCATGTGCGCTGACAACTGGTCGGAGAGAAACTCATGCACATCCTTATCAGACAGCAGCAGTCATCTGATATGTTTTACACTTAATCCCATGAACAATGTCTTGTTGTTTTTTTTGTTTTTTTTCCCGCTCTTCACATGAAAATGGCAACTTGACGTGGTGCAACATGTACGTACATCTACATAAAAAGGTATAGACGACTCTATACAGCCTCAGATCTCAATATCTTAAAATATATGTACCACCCGTCAATCAAAATGTTCAATACTTTCAGAAAAGTAAGTTCTCTGATATAAAATACTGTATTTTCAAAAAAACGGATTGTTTACATTCCTTCCCTCGACAAAATAAAGCTTTATATACGTACTTTCAAAGCTTAGAAACACTTCCAACATACATATATATATATTCATATTTATATTTATATCTAGATAGAAACAATAAAGTGACTAAGACGCCGGATGTGGCTCTACGTTCACATGTAGTGGAAACCCGTTTAGAATGGCGTACACAGCCAATTGAATTGTCTAATGAACACAGTGTGGCACTACAATTTTGGATGATTGTACACGTTGGGGTCTTTAGATGCCAAGGTCAAGATTGCCTCCTTAAAACAAACAAACAAACAAACAAAAAATTAAATAAATCCGTTCCCTTCTTTGCTCAGCATGTTTTCGTCAAGTCAGTTGGCATTTCCGCTGTGGACATGCGGTACTGGATCTTCGTGTTGGTGATGGCGCCGTGCTTCTGTCGGAGATGCAGCCGTAGCTGGCTCTTGTGGCGGAAGTGCAGGTTGCATTTCTCACACTAGGAGAAGTGAAAAAAAGAGAAAAGTTATTTAAAGCCACGAGAACCGTGCATTTCACTCCTTAGACACTTAAGTTTGAATAATTCTTTAAGATGAAGAAAACAAATCTCAGCGTACATGATAGGGCTTTTCTCCCGTGTGTATACGCAGGTGGCTCTTTAACGTCTGCAGGTGGCGGAAGCGTGTTCCACAGATCTCACACGGATACGGCTTCTCGCCCGTGTGAATCAACACATGGGCACGCAGATGAGCAACCTGACGGAAGAACAGAAAAAAAACAAAAAATAAATAAAACAAGAGCTTAAATCAAACGATCAGACACACTAAACATACCGAATGTCAGCTCAAAAACTCCAAAAAGATTACATATAATTTCACTGTTTCCAAAATCCCACACTGCATTCTTGTGTTTGTTTAATTTAAGAAGGGAGATATCCGGCGTTCACAATGCAAACGCTGTCCAAGTTCACAAAGTCTAACCTCAAGTACCAAAGTAGGCCAGGTGTGCAGCTGTCAAAGAACATTCCTTTCATTTCTTTTGTTCAAATCATGAAACGAGTTTGCAAATCCTCGGTTAACACTTTTTCCGACAGCACATGAATCAGTACGCGTTGAATAAAAGCCAAAAACCCTCAAGGATGTTCTGCACCGTAATTATAGGTACTTTCATAAAGCTGAAAATAACTAAAATAACCCATAATTGGAGTTAAGTATTAGTGCTGTAACTCCTCGCACAACGGGGGAAGAAAATGTTAAATATGCTTGATTCAGAGTCGTACGTCTGGCAGATTTTACCTGCACAAAACGAGCTCCGCAGGTCTCACATTTGTATGGCTTCTCTCCTGAGTGGATGCGAGTGTGAGTCTTGAGGTTAGCTGGTCTGTTAAACTGAGCACCACAGATGTTACAGCGATATGGTTTCTCTCCTGCAAATCAGAGAACATGAACAGAACATCAGAAATCTGCAGCAAACAGAGTCTGATGAAGTGATGAATGAGTCTCTGGTGCGTACCTGTGTGGACGGTCTTGTGGCTGGCGAGGTTGCCTTTGTAGCGGAAAGCCGCCTGGCAGCGGTCGCACTTGTACGGCTTATCGCTGTGAACTTGGAGCATGTGTTGTTTCAGCGCTTCGTCTTCAGCAAATTTGGAGTCGCATTCGTTGCAGAAGAATGAACCGTTTTCTGAGAAATCACAATCAAAGTTAACTTCCAGAAAGTGCACACCTTCTTGTTGCTTCTGTGTTTAAACATGGAGCGTAAACTCACCACAGCTGGAGTCGGAGTACTCGGAGTGCAGCTCTGCCATTTCCTCTGCGAGTCTGGCCCTGGACGTGTTGGGACAGACGTCTGAGTGTTGTGGGGATGGGGTGCCGCAGGTGGAGCAGTTCAGACGGCTCAGGTAGTGTGGAGGGTGGCTGTCGCTGCTCCTCAGCGATCCATCAAGCGCACTGCGGACAAAAAAAACCCGGCAAAACAAAACAAAACTCAGATGAGATCAAAACGTTCAGCTCAGAATTAAAGCTCATAAAACCACCCACATTCTGCACATTTTATTCTAAAATTGAGTTTACGAGAAGTGAACACAAAGAAAACACCCTCCACTCAATCTTCTGTGACCTGAAATCCTCCCAGCACTTCACACACACATTGACTGACGGGCTTTATTACATTTGGTTCTTGCATAACAGGCAGCTATGTACTCAAACAAAGCCTCACCTGCTGATGATGTTGTTGAGACGGCTGGCCTGGGGCACAGGTAGGTCCTCGCTGTGATCGCTGCTCTTGTTCGTGCTCTGTGGGTCCAGGTTCTCTGTGTCACTGGGGTGGAGGTAAGGTTGCATGCTGTGTCTCTGAGGTGAACGCAGCCCCGGATCCCGCAGCCCCACCTCCTCCTCTTTAGCGCTCTGATTCAGCACGATGAACTTGTACTTCTTCCAGTTGCGAGATTTGGGGTCTTGCGTACCTTGCGGGTTTTGCACTCCGCCCGTCTGGGAGAGTCCAGCGTTCTTGCTGCTGCTGGACTCTGTTGGGGAGTTGGGCTGGCAGTCTGATTTGAGGGGGCTCTGCGGGCTGCTCATCAGACTCTTGCGCCCAGCAGAGGAGATCCCAAGAGGGTAGTGCTGATGGATCAGGTCTTCCTCTGCCTGGGGAGCGTGATCTTTGCCCAAGTCTTTCTGGTGCTCCAGGGTCAGCACAGGAAACGCACGCTTCCTTGTAGCGAGAGTGATAGACTGGCTGACCCCCTCGTGGCTTTCCTTCCTCATCTCTTCGTCTCTTCCTATCTCCCTGGAAGCGTAGGTGGTGGAGTGAATAATGCTGGAGGTGCTGGTACCGACCGCCCTGCTGTACTCTGCTCTGATGAGGTTGGCGCTGTCGTGTGGAGAACAATGCTTGTGGTGCAGAGCGCTCTTTGAGAGGTCAGCAAAAGCGTTTTTGGCGTCAGTGAGCTTGCAGAGAGGGAAAGGGAACCCTGGCATGGGAAACTGCCCGTAGAGATGGTAGTTGCTGGGGGTGCTGACCCCGCTGAACATGTTGGAACCGTAGGGCCTCCCATCCCTGAACGGAGCTACGCGGCTGTGCAAACTGTCAACAACATCATGGGGCCGGTAAGCATGGACGTCCTGAGGTAAAACCAACGGACTGACCAGAAACTCGTCTCTGGGCAGTTTGGCAGCCGGATCACTGGGAACAGAACGAAGCGGTTAGAATCATAACAGACGTTAATAACGATGCATTTGTCTGGTTTGCGTTGGAACCTGGTGGTACCGCGATTAGATAAAAACATAACAGATGCTGAACTTGATGAATTTTACTGGTTTGTAATGTAGTTTTTGTGCCAACCTTGATTTGATGAATCTGTGGCAGGTGTCCACGACGTGGTCCATCTGCAGGTAAATAGCTGTGTTCATGATGGCCATGATCAGACTCTCCTTTAGTGTGAGACGGGAGGTGTACATGAACTCCAGCAGGATGGCGAAACCCTCTGGGTCTACTTTTGGGTCCAGACTGATCGCATTGAGGTTGCACTTGTGGGAGTCGGTAAAGATGGTGTAAAACAACCCACTGCACGCGAAGGAAAGAAAAAGAAAGAGATACATAACATCAGCCGCTTCCTCTTCAAACGGCAGCAGAACAAGTGGAGAATATAAGCGAACACACACCTGCAAGCCATGAGAACGGTCTTATGTGCACGAAACTGCTGCCTGTTAACCAGGATGGTGACATCTGTGAGGATGTCTCTGCTGCGCAGTCGGTTCAGGTTGAGCAGGACATCACATGCATGGCGTGTGAACTGTATGCAGCTGTCTGCTGCGCAAGCCATTTTATCAAGTTCTGCAACCAAAAAAACAAACAAACAACAACTTCAGATTATTTTACAAAAGACTTTTGCAGATTTTATTCACTTTTAATTCATTCCAGATTTACCTCTGTCTCTGTGGGGGGAGCACGGGTCAGCTTAAGTTAATTCAACTGCGCTGAAATTATTTATGACCCTTGATGTGGCAGACTGAGGAATAAATACACCTGTTCCTCCAGAAGGAGGCGCCATTTATTAAACAAACACTGTCTAGACATTTTAATTTTTTCCTCTGGATTACTTCTCTCCCACTCACTTTTTCTCGTTATAAACCTCTGGTTGACAAGATAATTTAACTCAATGACGATCAGAGACAAAATACAGCTCGTTGAAAGAAAAGTCAGCTCAGTACATTTAAGATGTAATTCCGTAAGAACGGTCTTGTTAGTGATATATATAAGTGAGTTTTTCATTTTTTTTCCCTCATCTCTTTAAAAAAAATCATCAAAAACATGCTGACGAAGTGAATAATGTGCCTACATTTAAATGTTGAACACTGTTATGAGTCCTGTGCAGTTTCTATAGATGATATCAGTGAATCTAACGGAAAAAGTTCGGTCACTTTTTTCACTCCTGCACGGCTCGGTCTCCTTTTCACTCATTTCTCTCCATGAACAAGCAGAAGAAAAATACAAACAGCCCCAGAAAAGCCGCTCGCTTCCGAGTGAAAACTTTTGCGCAAATTAATATCAGAACAGTGGATGTTATTTTCTCTTCCAGGACATCCTCGCTACGGTTTCATCTTGAAAACAACCCGGTTGCAGCTGGCAGGTTTACAGGGGAGCAGTTTTGTAGAATTAAACCTCTGACAGCGGCTTGTTTTGCAGCGTGCTGGATTCACGTTTTTTTTCCACAACACGCCACGGTGCATTTCAGGTCAGCTACTTTGTGGACTTTTAAACTTCAGGTGGATTTACTCAGGACTGACTTACTTTCATAACACGCATCTACCGGATCTATGACAGAATCTTAAACTCAATGTCAAAACTGAAGTGTGTAACAGGACACGTCCGAAAATAGCAGCAGAACAGCATGCAGCCTATGTGGACACACAACCTTTAAACAAAACGGATTTATGAACTCTACTCGATGACAAACAAAGATGTGAACACATTTACTACAGCCTAAAAAATCAGGACAACAGCTCGAGCACCGGTCAGTCTGATTTTAAAGTGTAGGATTAATTACAACAACAAAACACGGTTTTAGTCCTACATTACTTATTTATTTTCATTTTCATGAACCGGCCATTTACGTCTAACGGTACACGAGCGAATTCGTTAGAGATCAAAACCTTTCAGTTGGTGAGAGAAATAAGGCAACACAGCAGGACAAACAACTGTGAGCGCATCTCTGTAAAAGCTTTAAACTTAGTGAGGTCCTGGTGCAGCGCGGGTTCTCTGTGGAAACATAACAGACTTGTCTTCAGCGGGGACGTGTCACCCAGTCTGTACCGTGGAAACACACACACCCATCAACACTAATGTTTCCGCTACAATGTTACGGTAACAGAGAGCTCGTTCGGCGCTGCTTTTTGCGCTCCATTAGAGCAAATTACCACCGGAGCGACCGCGGAGTAAAAATACTCTGAACCTGAGGCTGCCATGCTGCCAGCGAACTTCATCTGACAGCTTTGACACTTCCACGTACAAAGAGGCGTTAAATCAGCACGCGTTTACAGCCCTGACACTCTTGAGCACCGTCAACTATGTTCACCCGGGAACCACGAACTAGACCCGGGCGCATGACAGCTTTTCTGCCGCTCCACATTTCTCATTCTCCACGCCGTGGGTATCAAACCAGAGCGACAGCGGCTTTACAACATGACTCTGTGTCTGAGCGGCATGGGAGGCTGCTGTCAGACCCTCCAGCTCCACCGCGACCAGCGCTGCACCGAGCCGAGCCGCACGAGCTGTCAGAAGCGGAGCGCGCTGCCTGTCAGTGCACGAGCCACTCAGAGTTTCGACTTGCACTCTTCAAACTGCCAGCAGACAGTCACACACACACAGCCCGGGTTTCACAAACAGACAAAACAGCACAAATAGGACAAATAGTTCTGTCTAAAACACCAGCAACACACAGTACATAACAACTTCGCGCCAAATTAGAGGAAAAAAGGAATTTAAAAAATCACCTGGTAGCGCTTTCCTAGAAACTTCTTGCATCACCACTTCTAAGAACCCCAGTTCTAAGAATCAGACGAGCACAATTCTCGGAATTTGAGCCCGAGACCGTACCACTTTCAAGGGGCAGGGAAGAGACGTTTTTTCCCCTTGTGATAAAAACAACTTCTCCATAAAGCAGCTATTTTCAAAAATAAAACACACACGGCTTCATTTTGTAAGATAATTTTGAAATACTCTTTTAAAAGAGCGCAAAAAGGATGTATATTCCATAAAATTAAGAAAGAAATTGTTAAATAGTGATCCAAACCCCCCTGTTGTTGGTTTAGTCCACAGTCATAGGACGTCGAGCCCGCGACGTCACAGGTTCCTTAAACCCAGCCCCCGAAATTCTCAGAACTAATTTATATTCTATGATTTAAGCAATGTATGCTACGTTGGCTCCCGACGCATTTAACACACAGAGCGTACATGTACAGCACAGACCGACATCTTAATTAGCCTCACGCGGACAGGTCGATGAGACCCGCTCGCCTTCTCCTTCTTGTTCATGTTTTAGCAGAGGTTTGTTGCAGGTACGCTGACTTCGTAGACGGAGATCGCTGCGATTCAACACTGTGGGTTTGTTGAAAAAGGAAAGCTTTCAGAGATGCGTTATTCACAGGTGTATAGGCAGAGCGTGGATGTGTTTTATTGTGAGCGGTTCAATAGTTTGATTTCATGTCAGTGCATGGTCGAAGTCGCACGTGTGGTCGATATTTTTGCAGTTTCATCCCCGCGTATAATAGTCAAATGCGCTGCGGTTTATTTTTATTTGACTGTGGACTTGTAAAAGCGGCCGTGCAGCTGGGCTGTGGAGTAAATAATGGGTTGTGTTTATATTTTTTACAATTGAGACAAAAATAATGTTAAAAACTTGTTGCATGATAGCGTGCAAAAATTTAACTTACACACCTTCATATTTTTGGACATTGTTTACCAGGGTTGTAAATAGTGCATTAACTTGTAAAACTGTATTACAAACATTGTGACATTTAATCTTAAACACAGATGTTGGTGATTTTGTGCTTTCAAGCCTTCATGACTTGTTTACCACATTTTAAGGAACGTTTCTCCATCATTAAAAGATCATTTTGAATTAGAGATGAATACTTGTGGAATTGTATCATGTAAAGTGATGTGCACTTTGTGCAAAAAACATTACTCATTGAAATGCAAAGTGAAACATTCCTGGAAAATTAATTGAATGCATTGCTGTGATTTTTCCCTCCTACCATTTAATTTAAGGCATGTGTACTCCCTGTTGCATCATTTCTCAGAGTTGGGCAAGAATAAACGGAGTCTTTTTTTTTCTCTCCTAACTTTTCAGCTTACTGGTGTTGTGTTTTACTTCATGTTTCTTTTAGATGAAACCAGCCAGGCTTTAGTACAGATCAGTTGCATCAAATTGAAGTTGAACTGTGTAGGCTTTTTTAAATCCCTGCATGGAGGAAAGATGTGGTGTGATTTCAACAATTAAATGGTTTTTTATTCAGGGTGTGTGTGTGACAGAAGCATCTCGAAGTGTGTATGATTTTCATGAGCTGAGGGAAAGTGTTTAACGTGAGTGACTCACCTTGGAAACTTTGTCTGTGGTGATTCCAGAGCACGGAGTCCCCGTCTTTTCTCACCCCGTTCACACCATGGCACAGAAGAAGCATTTGCTGAGCTGATAAGAAACAACAGATAACTTAAATTCAATGATTTAAGGACAGAGGAAGAGTCAAGTGTAATTTATCAAAACATATTTTGAGTCTTAAATGGTTTTAATACTACAAAATGACACACTATCACCGGTTAGATTTAAAAGGCTCTGGTTTCACTGGTTCATCTTTTAAACATTTGCAAAGATAAAAAAAAAACAAAGCAAACCAAGATTAAAGTTTGAGCTCCACTGAATTTAATGTTATGAATATGAATCATCAGTAAGCACAGAGCTCATGCCATGTTCAAACATGCAGCCTTGCATCTGCAACATATTTGTAGTTATTCTTTGAAAAACTATTCGTATTCACCCACTGCTTCATGTTCAGCCTTAAGAGGAAAATCTTCTGGTTTACTTTTCTTTTGAGGATAAAGAGTATAAAATATCTTGAGCTTACATCTTTGTTTCTCAAAGTGAAATTATCTCCCCTTAAATGAAGATAAAAAATTTAAAGAGAAATGAAATGAAAGATCATCTTTATACCACCCTGATTCAGAGGAATGCATAGACTGGGTTTAATGAACATCAGGACATTTATTATCAGACGGTAACCTGTGCCATCAGTCTGCAGCCAAATGAATCATAAGCATCTCTTTTCTCTTTTTGTTTAACCCTTCACATGATGACACACTCCACTGTAATGCAACCAACACGTCCCTGTGGATTGCCTGCGCATCCGCCCATCTGGATCCGGCATCCCACTAAAAACACTCCAGGTGTTCTCAAACCATTGGGGAACAAAAAAAAAAGAAGTCTCCAAAATAATTAAGACACACGCTTTTTACAGCAATCTCCTATTCAGCACCGCCAAATAAAGACTATCTTGAGCTCCAAACAAAGAGCAGCGTCAACTTTATTTCAATCCACTTGGGGGATGTTTCAGGCGCTCCAGCACAGTTATGCATAATGCACGGCCATAAACCATCCAGGAGTTAGGAGAGAGATGTGTAATTTACCGAGGCCCCATGCTGCGCCCTGCTATAGAAGGATGAGATAATTACTGCAAATCCTTGGCAAACTTTTACTCAACCATTTCCTTGCAAAAAATAAATGACCCACTTAGAGAGGACAGAGGAGGAGAGCAGGGTGGTTGATCAATATCCCCCGTTCTGAGCTGATAGGAGTGACACACAGGGCACACTGTCACATTATGAACAGTGTATCGGTTAATCCTTGATCTCCATTCAGGCTTTGTAATTAAACAACGGGTCAGGACGTCAGGCTCTCTTTGTTTAGGCAGCACGCTGTTCACAAACAATCACGGACAAAGCAGGTTGTGACACTGATTCACAGTCCGCTCGGCCAGAAACAGCTGCACATTTAAAAAAAAAAAAAGAAAGAAAAAAAAATCTTGTACACTTCTTCTGACACAGTGTGAAACATCTCTGAGCCGTATCATTGCCTCCACTCTGTGCATGATAGGTCATTGAATAGAAATGCCCACTGACAAAAGCCCGAGGCCCGGAGGTTGCCTCACTTTTTTTTTTCATAAACTGCACACTTTTGTCTCGTTTCACAGCAAATTTCTGCCAACTTCAGTGTTCATTGTCAGCAAAGATGTGAGTGTGGAGTTTTGTTCTGAGAGGCATGATGCAACCGAGCTGTAACACCAAACAGATAATGCTGTTAGCTACAGAGGTCTTTTTAGTTCCTTTCTTTAAAGGAATTTCTTTTTATATTGTTAAGTTTCACTTTTTTAACTCCGTGCATCCCAGAAGCATTTTTTTTTCCTGCTTTTGTCCACAACAAAGTCCTCCATTTGTCAAACACTATTCCTTCTTCAGGTCTGAATCGCAGCTCAGTGTCTGTCTGTATAAAAAGATTTGCTCCTCTCGTCTTATTGTAGGTATTTTTATATTTTCCTTGATCTCCTATTTGAGCAGATCATTGAAAACATATTGCATGCATAATTCACACCGTCAGTTAAAGAACACGGCGTGTAATAAATAGATGTGGTTAAAAATTCATTGATGGCACTTCAAAAGACTCCTCTGTGCAGGTAATAATGAGCACACGTTACTTGGAAGCTCGCTTCTTTCTTTTTTAATTAACAGACGAGTCGTTTTCTGACATGAAATCATGTCTGTTTGTAACAGCGTGCCTCTGCACTCGCTCTCCAGGTTGAAAGTTGGGTTTCATCGCACTTGAAGAGGATGAACGCAGTGGGAGATTAGCAGGAGTACAACATAATAGAGATGAGGAGGTCACACTTAAATAAAGGAGTCCCTTGATCACTTGAACTGCTGCTAATACGGTCGTAAAAATGAACATTTTGGCAACACGCTCTTCAGGTTGTTTCAAAGTGTTTCCCTCTGCCTTAATGCTTTAATGGGTGCTCAGAAGTGATGCATTTGTTGTAAAACAGCATCAACAGAACTCCAGCGGTCAATAACAAGGCTCCCCAGGCACATAAAAGCTTTGTTGAAGACTGTTTTATTCTGCTTTATCAGTTATTTCAAAAAGAAATCACACACACACACACACACACACACACACACACACACACACACATACACACACACATCACAGAAAAGAAAACTTTGGTGTAAGTTTTGTCTGTGTCTCTCTCTGTGTGTGTGTGTGTGTGTGTGTGTGTGTGTGTGTGTGTGTGTGTGTGTGTGTGTGTGTGAATAACCTTGAGTTCACCGGCTTGCCTGTGCAAGCTACATGTTAAGGTTATAGTCAGAGCAGAGGCGTGTTAGTGGGCTTGAATTCCAATTTAGTCAAATCAAAGCATGTAGATTCAGGACTTTCTCAAGGCCAGCGGAGAGGAGCCAGGAATGCAGCCGCAGAGTCGAACCTGATGGAATTTTCCACGCATACCAAGAACAGTCCCCTGCCGCTGTGCCATCTCCTGGATGATGGGTCACTTACTTCCGCGAGACACTGAGATTTACAGTACAGGCTTGCAGGAATAGCAATCATCTTTACAAATCTTCACAGTCTGAGTGTTTGCACTCTTTTCCCGCTTTTCTCTCACATGCCCAGGGCTGCAAAATACAGAACTCCAAGAGCACACGAGGAGGAGTCAAAATTTGGGACAACTTCTGCACAGATTAGATTCAAAGCTTCAGCGTGTGTCTGCGTAGTTCCAGTTTGTACTCGAACAGACGTATCAACTGGCTCAGACGGGGAACTTTTAAGAGCAGAAGATTCAGACGGTAAACAAATGGGTCTTGTTTCTCTGCACCACCCTCGATAAAGATCCAATAAGAATCATCTGTTTGAATCAGCCCACTTTCTCTGCACTGCTGTCACAACACCTATCATGCTGCTGATCCTCAGACGAGATGCCAGATGAAAATTCTGCAGGACTTCCTATTTGAATTACTTTTTCTTCAGCACTGACATTCAGGTCTCGCGCTCTCCCAGTGTAATTGTACCCATGATACCCAACCATCACACTTCATCACAAAATCTATTGGAGAAGTCAAAATGTTGTTAGTTTAACACAAAGACTGTATAAAAAAAGACTGACAACATGGCAGCTCCCTGAAAGTGAAGCCAAAACACAAAGAATCAGATGTGTAAGATGTCAGTGCCGTACAGATCTGATGAGTTCTGACGTCACATAGTACAGTGGGAGGTGGTAGAGACACATCCCTGTCTTGTAACAGACCCTTAAGTCACACGAGGTGTGTTATAGTGGATATAAAATATTATCTGAAATAAGAGCAGGAAATGAGTTCAGATATCTCATATTTTTTTTGTACACTCTCTCTTTAAATTTGAGGCAAACTGAGTTTTCAAGACTGTCCTCGACTGTTTTCAACCAAGATCTTGTTTACCCATTACAGACCCCAGAGATTCAATCGCAAACTTTTTATTGTGCTCCTGCCTGTAATAGAGCAATCCAAAGCCTCAGAAATGTCATTACACCAACTAACTGTTCAAATACAGGATTAGACATTGAATATTCAATGCTTCTAACTGAAATCTTTGTGAAATTGGTTATATACTTATCATCAGGTTTATTAGGGTCTGAGCCCGAGAATCGGGTCAAAGGCCCTCTTTAAACCTTATGGATTATTCTTTCTTTCTTTCTTTGCTGTTTGTTGTTGCATGCTTAAAGTCATAACAAAATGTTCCAAAAAGAAATTCAGTCAAAGAAGCAAAAAAAAAAAGTATAAATCCAATGTTTTTGTGACAATACACACTCCACAGCGCCGCTTAGTAACTTAAAACTGCAGCACCTTGGGCTACTTTGAGCTACGGGCCTAACTTTTATTATGCTTAACTGTCATCCTAAGACCTACAGAAACGTCAATATGACCATTGTGAATTCTAAACAGGAAGTTTGGTAATTGGAATTAACTGTCTGATTTTGACGATTTATAGGGTACGGATTTCACCGAACTAGTTCTAAAGTTTTTTTCCTGATCAACTTCACCAATTCTTTTGTGTATACTAGACACATTGACAGTTAAAAGATAGAAAAGGAATTTTTATATCAATTTTATATCCTATATCTATATGGGCGTGGCCACAAAACAACAGCCAAATTTGACAATTTTTTCAGCAAAATGTGAATCTTTATAGCTCTCCTATACAATATCAGATCTGGACCAAAAGGGACACACATGTTCAGTGTCACAGCCTGAGTGCATTCAATAAGTGTCACTGACAGGAGCGAGGGCCCCCTCATCACTGCCTACACTTTAATTTTTTTTATTATTATTATTTTCTGAAATTCAT
Organism: Labroides dimidiatus; assembly: GCA_030710495.1. Classification (NCBI taxonomy): domain Eukaryota; kingdom Metazoa; phylum Chordata; class Actinopteri; order Labriformes; family Labridae; genus Labroides; species Labroides dimidiatus. The sequence continues at coordinate 25,813,094 of CM061146.1, forward strand.
TCTCAATTCAAATATGAGTAAAATACATCAATAAAGAAATCACTTTGAGAACACACTAAAATGGATAATCAGACCCACAAATTTTGAATACCAGTGGGAATGGACACAGAGGTGAAATTTTAAAGGCTAGCTTAAAAAAAGAGGACATAAGTTTGTGTTATTAGTATAGTGTAACAAAATATTAGCAATGAGATAAAATGAAAGTGAAAAACAATATCCATCATTCGCTCAAAGATAAGAATAAACAGGTGAAACTGTTGATGTTAGCATAAGGCTCCAGTGAGTGGGTTTGTACCTTTGGCGCCCCCTGTGGACGAAACAGGCTTTGGAGGCTTTGTCCTGTTGAATCTAGTAAGGATTCTTGACAACACATATCATCTTGCTCTCTGTTCATAGTCAAAAGTATCCTCACTGAGTGTCTTAGCGATGAAAGATGTGAAAAAGTCATGCTGTGTCATCAGCGTACAGTTTCTGATTGATCTGACACCCCTTTTCAAAATGGCGGCTCTCATGAAATCATTACTTATTTTCAAGAAGTTGCGGTAAGAATAGCATCTAAATTCTTATTCATTTTTTAAAATAAGTATTTTCTGCATTGAAAGAATGCATATGATATATCATAAACAAAATGATATAGCATTATTTTTTGTAGATTTTGATAAACACCTCACTTCTCAAAATTTGAATTTTCTGCTTTTTTTAATGGGTCAGGCTTTACAGGGTTAATTTAAAGCAACTAGTCAATAACAGCAAAAATCTGCAGTGCTGATTTGGTGTTGTACGAAAAAAAAAACCCCAATTTGTCCAAACGTATGCACAAGCTGACAAAATTTATCTTACAAATAATGTTTTGCAGTGTAACTCTATCCACTTTCCAAGCAGCAGAAATATTAAACTCTTGGTAAATGAGGGGTGTTATGAAGAGGTATTTAATTATAATCTGCTAAACGCTATAATCTGATGTTGCCGTATTACAGATTAACAAAGGTCAGAAATCACTGTCCTGGTTAACTGCTGTGCACAGTACAGACTGCTTAGATGCTCAAAGGGTGTTTCTGGATACGCACATTTCAGTACATTTAAATAAAATGTTGTTATTGTCCAACAATTTTCACAACAAAACAAATGTAATTGAAAGTCAGTTTGATTTAAAGCATGATTCAATAATTTTAGGATCTTAAATCATCCTTGATCTGCCCTAGGAGTGACAAATGTCAACAGGACTTCTTGGACAAACGATTGGTTTGATTTCCAGGTTTCCATTTGCATTGTTTAGGCAATAGATGTAAGATTTGTACTGCATTACCACTGAACCAGAGACATCTTCCAATGTCAACAAGTTTACAGTGACGTAAATGATCCAAAGTTGCTAAACCAGTTTCAGTTCTCTGATACGTATTAAGGACAAACACTGTCTATTAAACCCAGAGGGTTTGACACTGATTCTGCAACCACTCTCTCAGCTCAGTCATTACAGCCCAAATTGTTAGATTCTCCTATTTAACATCGCTGCTGCTCCCAGGTCAGAGGAGCTGCCTGCATGTGATTCCAACAGCTGATACTGGTCCACAGGGCTGGTCAAACAGCAACTACACAAATCTCACTCCAGGCTTCCAGGGTTTAGGATAAACACACACACACACACACACACACACACACACACACACACACACACACACACACACACACACACACACACACAAAACAGCAGCAGCAGCTCACTCGTCACGTCGACCATCTCAGCTCTCTATCTGTATTACTTATTTGTTAGGAAAAACAGTGAAATACTGTACATCTAGAAAGTCTGAAATTTTAATGTATTATTTAATCATTTTTGTTCCTATTATATGAAGATTTTATTACAATATGGGTGGTAAAAAATTGTTTTTTAAGTGTTTGTAAAAGTTTTAAGAAGTCAACCAAGTTTCACTTCAATAGATTGTTTACATTGTAGACATTTCTGAAGAAGTGGGTGTAGCTTTGGTTTTTGTATATTTGTGCAAGAGTCTTCATAGCCTACTACATTTTCTCATGGCCAGCAGGGGAAGACTCTACGTGATGCTGAAGGAAATTCTATTCTGTAAAACAAAACATGGAAATCAGTTCTTCAATACAAAGGGCAGACATAGTTCATACTCAGTATTAATCCCTTGGGAATACTTCATGGTGTTAACTTTGTTGAACTTTGGTTCTCTTTAGAGTAAAATGGACAGTAAAGCAGGTTTTGCTTTCCTAATTGTGGTTTTTAAGGGCCCGTGTCCACTGACAACAATTTTTGCCTTGGCATCAGCCACTATCTCAACTTCAGAGCTGTTATCTCCAGCACTTACTTTTCCCATCCAGTCAGTTAGGCCTGTTTAAAACTGTTCTGTTGTTTTATGTTTGATTCCAAAGAAAACTTTAAACAAGAAACTGTCAGTAAGGGAGCCTGCACTACTATTAGCATTAGCTCTGACCTGACTAGTTTCTCTTCTACCAGATGGAAGAACATACATGTAATTATAAATTTTACTCTTAAGCCTACGTTTGTTTTGTTGGCTTTCGTAAAATCAGCCAGATTACGCCTTCAGCGATAAATAGCTTAGCTTCTGTGCAGGTTTTTTGGCTTGTTTCTGAACAAAGGAGACAAACTGACTGAGTTCCCCTTTGGGTAATACGCTTGTTAGTGAAAAGTACCTGATCTATCCCACCTCCAAAAGAAACCTGTGTATTTATTTTTCAGTGTGTGTTAAATTCATAGACTGCAAAAAGAAAGAAAGAAAAAAAGAAAGAAAGAAAGAAAGAAAGAAAGAAAGAAAGAAAGAAAGAAAGAAAGAAAGAAAGAAAGAAAGAAAGAAGAGAAAGGACGTCATCTCACTTGGCTCAAACTGAGGTTGCCACAAGAACTGCTCCCTCTGGTGGCTGGCTGTAGTACAGGTCAAAAACTCTGTCTCTTTATTCATTCCAGATGGGCTGTGGTCGAACTTTAAAAAATTAATACACTTCATAGAAATGTTTCTGACATCTGTATGCTGTGGTGATATTTAGATATTATTGGGCTGCATTGTGTTCACGTCCTCTTTTATCTGAAGTTTCTTTTTCATTAGTTATTAAACGTTAAAAACAAGTTTTTATGTCTTGTTTAACGACAGCTGCCGTTCTTGTGAATTTTTTTCGGGAATAAAATACATCGGGAAGGAGAGTTAAGAAGAGATTAGACTGTCGAAAGAAAAAAGAAAATTTTGTCAACAGGCTCCACTCAGATTCTCTCTGAGTTCCTCACGGTCTCAACTGCGCAGACTGGCTGCACAATAGAAGCACCCACGACAAAAGTTTTTTTGGCTTCAAAACCGTTCAATGGTAAGAGGCGGAGCCATGCTGTCCATTCTATAAACAATCTATGGTTAAATTAGGATGACCATATGTCCTCTTTTGCCTGGACATGTCCTCCATTTTGGTTGTAAAATTATGTCTGGGGAGATTTTTCAAAATTCCCTAAAATGTCAGGGTTTTGCTCAGCTTGTTCTACAGACCATTAATATTGAGACTAAAGTGCTGCACTGGGCCACTGGCATTATTCTGATGTACGTACCTGTCAAGATGTTAAGCACGTACACCTTGTGTGTCACCCCCAATTCACACATACAGCGTGACTCCGGCACGTGCTACCAACGGCTGCTCGCAGCTGTTTCGCTACGAGTCTATTCTTGCTGCGTCTCTACGCTGCAGAGACGCGTCAATCTCCGCAGAGCAGATCGTACCAAACAGGAACGATCAGAGTATCCGGTCTTTTCAAAATAAAGCACCATGTTCAGCCTGTCGATCGTAAAATTATCCTCGTATATCAAAACTACGACACTGGCACAGGGCCAGCAGTCATCAGCGGGTCAGACCCAGAGGAAATCTGACGCCATGGACGAGGAAAAGTTTATATTGGAGGCAGAAAACCTTATGATTATATATTATACAACACATCCTTTATATAAGGACACCAACAAAAACTAAAAGGGAAGGACTGAATTAATGAAGCTCTGGGAGGGCAGGTGAGTTTAACATACTAAATATCATGAAAGTAGTTGTCAAGGGTGTGATTCCTGCAGGAAGATGTGGTTCTCCTGTGATCTTGTGATCTTATGTATCCAGCTGCTATGAGTACACTGAGCTGCACTCCGCTCCTGAGACGGATCCAGTGTGAACTGGCTTGCGCTGACGGACTGCGGCGCTCACGGAGTATGTGTGAATCAGGGGTCATGTTGTGAAATGACCCAGGCCGCTCCTTCTCCCAGATCAAAACAGGAAACGTACTCTGACGCCTGTGCTGCGCCTTCACAGTAAATGCCGAAGCCCAAATGCACATCAACAGACAAAGTGCAGAGAAAGTACCCCTCTTTTCATTGTGTGGGACTGGTGGGAAGTACTGTGTACTGTCTGCAAAGCTGGCACCTATGTGTTACTTGCAAACAAAGGTTCTGGAGACTTTCACTGTATCGTCTTTGAGCATCTTTGGGTAATTCTGCAGTATCTCCAAGAGGCAGGGTAGGGTGCCCTCTGTTTGGGTTGTCAGAATATGGTCACTCCAGGTAAATGGTGTATATATGGTGCATGTTTCTTTATTAGACATCAGTTTTAACTTGTGACCTTGCATCCATCAGGTCAGCGATGATGAATCTGTCCTCAAGGAATCAGCTCAGGACACCACTAAGGGAAAACATGTGAGCAAAGACCAGGATGTCAGGTCATAAACGAGCAGACCATGGGACTGTCCTCGAGGGAAAGACGGTGCTGTAAGATTTTTCTTTATGTAACTGAGTAACCTAAACTACCCTCATGAACTCACAGCAAGCCTTCAGAGCACTGCAGCAGGTTTTCACAGGGCTAGAGAGCTCATCAGTGTCGGTATTTCAGACTGTGTGTGCTGTTACAGCTGTTTGTTGGTGACATGAAGAGGATAAGGAGCTCGTTTACCATTTTGGGTCATGAATACAACTCCAAACCCCATTGCATGGGTCATAAGTATTTTCTGTGGTCTGTGTTTGAAAGGCGTTAGACCATCATCTGACTTGGATTTGGATGGTTTGTTATGTGTCACTGCTCTCTCAAGGTTTTCTCTGTTACTTTAATATATCAAGTGTTCCTCAAAGCCTCAAACTTTGATGGGATCTTTTTGGTTCTTTTTATTTTGTCCTATTCAGTTTCTTGCAAAACTTAGCCTTCTGAAACTTCTGTGTTCACAGCAGGAGTGTTTTACAGCAGTGGTTTGATTTATTGGATCTGCGTCACTCTGGTTTTGACCATGTGTTGAATCTGTTTCTGAACATAATTAATATGGGGACTTGTGAACAACCAGGCCTCAGGCTGATGTCAGTGAAAGGCCACTCTTTACTGTGCAGGCTTTTTACAACACTATCTCACAGATGTCTGCTGGATGGCCTCAGACAGTACTGCTGGTGGAGAAGCCTCCATGAGGCGATGGAGTAATGCTTACATTTATAGGTATTTAAGTTATCTATTTAGCTGCAGATCCTTCTCAAGATGTGTTGATGAATCCTCAAGTTGTGTCAACGTCAGGAAGTTGTGATCACAGCTTCGCAGAGCTCTGAGCAACAACCTGAAACAGCTTCTACTGGGAATCGAGTCTTTCATTAAGAAATTAAATGTCAGAGCTGTCACCCGAAAAAGGTTTGAAAGCAGCACATCCTTATTCTGGAGAAGCACAATTTTTTTTGTTTTTTTTTGGGCCCATTTTGCTTTTATTAGAAAAGGACAGCTGGAGAGAGAGTGAAGGTGCTGAGAAGAGGGGAAGACATGCAGGAAAGGGCCGCTGTCAAACCAGCAGCTGCTGTGTTGTCAGGCATTAACTGCTGAGCAAAACTAGCGCCCCAAAAGTCTGATTAATTTTCGGGGCTTTTTAGCCATTAATGGAAAAACAGGGAATGTGGGAGGAAGTAGAGGATGGGGTGATAAATGGACTGGACTTGTACAATGCTTTTCCAGTCTTTCTAACCATTCAAAACACTTTGACACAACATTTACTTCGCAGCAAGCCGAATGTTTTTGATTGGTGGAGCATCCACAATGACACCACCCCCATCCACAATAAGATGAGACCCAGCTGTGATTGACTTGGTTTAATAACTCCTAAACAATGGTCTTCTTTGAGTCTGATAGTGTGAATGCATGAGGGACTGTGAGGACTTTCTCAGTGATCTTGAAAAAGTCTCTCCTCTTGATATAGGTTATTTCTAAATGCTATTTCTTAGCTTACCCATTAGGTCAGACAGGACCGGATTGATTTACGGCACATTTGGGTCTCTATGACAACACCACAAAGTTTAGTAATGAGAAGAGAGATCTGTGTTTTTCTCTGCTGAAAACGATTTCTGGGATTAATTTTGTTGTGATGGTGAAAACTGGAGCTGGACTGTCGGACAGAAAAAGGACAGAAGAGCAGAAGAAAGCTAAACAGGAGAGTGAGAGAGCACGGGCTAAAGGCTAAAACACAGGCTAAACTGTTTGTGATAATGTTCATTCCAATCCACATGCAGCAGTTATTCTGCAGTGATCTGATCAAACTTGAGAGTCTGTCAATAATATATATTACTAAGTTGTACGTGAGTTGTACGTCATTTTGGACAAAAGCGTCTGCTAAATGAAATTGTCAGTTTGTACCGTAGTTTATTAGCTGGCTATATTTCTGCAATTCTACAATGCTTACTGGTTGTCACATTCCAAACAGCAGCACTGTGTAACAGCTGATAAATACCTTACCTTGTTGTGTTGTAGCCGGTAAAAAGTTGTCTTGAACAAAGAAAAGTAGTGTTAAATAGAAGATCTGATCTCCAGTCACTCCCAAAACAAACACATGCCTTGTTAAGAGTCATGTCATCACAACAGTGTGTGAGAAGGAAGCATCCTGCTGAAAGTTTTCAATCAACAGGCTAATTCTTAAGCTAAAGCACTGATCCATCTCTGCCATCTTCATGCCATGTTCATGCAGTGACAAAAAATAGTATGTGTAATTCAAATTACCGATACTCCTCAACAGTTATGGCTCGTGAAAAAAAAAATTAAACAGCTCCTTAAAGCAGAAAAGACAAACTTCCCAGCAATATCTGAGATATGGTACTGCACAGGAATTCACATGCAACAGCGTTCCAATAACAGGCAATAACTGATGCAAACTGTTCTCATTAGCATAACTGTTCACCGCTTGAGAAAATCAAAATGGTTCATAGAAAACGAGGAGATGAGCTTTACGAGCATGATCTCTGAATGATCTGAAGGTGGTCTTGTATGATACTCGAGGGTTAGACCACAGAGACTGACTCGTGTTTAGCAAGTCAAAATGTTTCAGGATTTTGGAACCAGCTTTGTTGACTAACTGTGACGGCTTTGGCATTAGCCCATGTTTCCTTTCAAGTGTCAGCAAACCCAGAGCGTAGACGGCCTGGTGGTTTGGGTGGCGCTCTGCACAGCATAATGCTTTCGAGCAGGCAGCCCGGGTTCAGGTCCGGCCTGTGGCGACTTTCCCGCATGTCACTCCTCACTCTCACCCAGATTCATACTCTATCCAGTGTCCAGTCCTCTCACGTTAAAGGCATAAGAAGCCCATAATTATAGTAATAACAAAAAAGTGTCAGCAAATCTATTGGCAGTGCAATAAATCATGACCAAAAACAGCTCAGGCTGAATATCCTCCATGTCAACAGGCTAACTACAGTGCTACACGTCAAGATGTCCGTCTTAAGCTTGGATTATGCTTGACACGTCCACGAGGTTTGCGCTGCTCGTGTGGATGAATGATGTCATTGTAGAAGCCCCCCCCTCTCAATCAGTCCTTTTCAACATTCAAAAATTTCTAACTTCTGGACGGAGCGTGGGGATAAACAGGAGCTCTGAGTGTCGCAAGTACAGAAAGACTAGCATGAACAAACATATACGTATAGTTTTTTTTATTGTTTGTTTTGTTTTGGTTTTAATTCTTAATAAAACTTCACATTTTGTAGTTGTCTCTTGTTGTGACAAACCTGAGGCAGTTATCAGATTGTGTCAAGTGCCAACTAACACACAGTTCAACCTATTTGTTATAACTGTAACCTTACTTAATCAACTGTTTGACATTTGTTTGAGGGAAAGAATGGATGTGGAAACATTGTCTGTATAACATATATGTTCGATTGCACATGGTTGCATCAACTGCACATTGAAAAGAGTTTTAATCTGAAATGATAAAGCTGAAGCCAAAGTTACTTCTGCAAATAGATAAAAAGTAACTAAGAAAACATGCAACTGATGTAAACATTTAACCTCTTAATCCAACAGATTATTTTTTCCAGTGTATTAGTCCATAGGTGCGTTTTCATGTCAGCCTTTTTTTTTTTCTTTTTTTTTTGGGTTTCCTCCAGCCAAAGCAGTAAATGGATTTAAATCCAACATGGAAACATGGGATTGGTGAGGATGAAAGCAATCCTACCAAGCCCCAGAAGTCAACTGCTTTACCAAAAAAAAAAAAAAAAAAAAAAAAAAGGGAAAATTCATAAAACCCCTCAAACTCTGAGAGCTGACATGGAATCAGGAAGAGATAGCTCTGGCATTTTTATGAAATATCAAGGAAAAGATATGAATAATCTATGATGTGCACATGTAGGTTTAAATTGTTAATTTGAAAAGAGAACCGTTTCAAAACAAATACCACAACCTTTTTTTCATTTTTCTTTCCCTTTTTGTGAAAGTCTCTGTTAGTTTCTCTTAAAATAAATCTTTAAATGTATTTTTCTTTTGAAACTTTGTCTTGTCAACACCTACGCTGTAATTTCAGCTCGACAGCACTTTTTCCTCTTCAAATCTTGATATACTCCCACTCTTTGTTTGCTAGAAACAAATCAACTCATATAACAATCAAGCCTTATTATTCTGCACCTTTGCCTGTTAAAAATGCAGAAAAGGCTTCTTTTTGATTTCTTTTCTTCTCCGTGGACCTCGCTGCATGCACGAGAGGTATCTCTGGAGCTCGGGGAAAAGCCAGGTGAAAGTGCTGATGCAAGACAGAGTGATACCTCCTCTGCTCTACGTGTTCCCATTATTGTTATCTGATCTGCAACACACACACTCACTCACTCACTCACTCACTCACACGCTTCTGATATCTGCAGCTCATGCATGCATTGCTCTGCAAGCGCGTCCTCAATACTGCACATGTAATTTTGCACATTTGCAGAAAAGTTTCTCTTCACACACAGAAGGTGAAATTAATCCATTTGTAAGAGTATTTTAAATCTTTTGTGCCAATGTGGATAAGTTCTCCAAGGGTGACATTTGTAAGAAAATCAAAAGTGAGTTAAAAAATTCTTCTGAAAATATCCAGATTCCACTTCAGCTCACATTAAATATCTCTATTACATGTTTTTATAAATGGTAGAAAATGTTTGTCTCACTTTAAGTTGAACCTCTTGAAAAATATGATCGGGTGCATTGTGTATATGAGTAGATTCAACATTTTAAAAAGACTGACTGAGCTCAAATTCTGCAGCTAAAAGTTAACAATGCAAAAAAAATTCTTTAGGCACAGAAAGTGAAATCAAACACCTGGTTTTGGTTTTTTTTTTTTTTACACCTTTCCTGCAGATCTTTTAGCTGAACTTAAGAAAAAATCAGAAGTGAATCAAAGATGTTTCAGAAATGGCTGGGATCCTATCTCATCTGACATTAAATGTCAATTCTACATGTATTTAAATATTATAGATAATAATGTGAGAGGATTATTGACTGTACTCGGGACTCCCATTTGCTTATCAGATGTCAGTTGTTTTATCATAAGCTGTAGCTGCTGTATGTCCTTTAATGTAGCTTTGCATGTCAGGCTTGTTATTACTGTGACAGAGTTTGTGATTCAGCAAAACATTGATCTGATCTGAGATAAACCAGCCACGGTAAAGGCGTATGGAAATTAACAGATTAATCACCTCTGTGAATGTCAGCAGTGTTTCTGGCCTGGGTGTGACTTTGTTTTGTGGAGGAATCTTTTCTGCATTAGTCACCTGTGCAGGTGTTTAATGTCTGAAGGATGAGTGTGTTTGTCTTCCTGGACATTGCATGTGGATACACATTTCTCCTGAATCGGTGCATGCGATTGGATGATAAAAACATTGTTTCATTAGCGTATCTGTGCACCTTTTTTAAGAAGTGATTTATTAATTATTTGCCCTTTGATGAAAACCTCACAAGCACAGGCTATAATGAAATCATATGCATACAAATTAATGTCGACTTTCTGAACATCTTAGTGATAATTTGAACCTCTTTTCAATAACGTTTGCTAAAAATAATAATTAAAAAAAGAAAAAAATGCATCCCACCCTGCAAAAATGCTCTGCTGCACATTCGTTAACCTTTAAATATTTGTTAACTCGCACAGGTGAAAGAAACAGAACAAAGACTTCTCACCTTTTTTCTGCTGGAAGGAGTGAGGCATGATGGGATCTGTAGTGGGAATCGGGATGCAGAGTCGAGTCTCGGATTCAAAGCTGTGAGCCCGGTTCAGGAGTTCAGGAAGTGATGGGGGCCTCTTCTGCACTCCCAAAAAGTCTCTGTCAGCGGTGCCAGTCACTGAGATCAGTCAACTTTCTCTACCTTGGCTTTGGTAAGATCCAGAGCTCTGCAAAAACACAACCCCCCTCACTGTCTGCGCCAGAGTTTTATTTTTCTGGCAAGGAGCAGGATGATCCAGGATGCAGAGTCTGACTGGTGCCCGAGCCTCCCTCTGAGTGGCAGCTAAAGCTGGAGGGATGAAGCTGTCTTCAGTGCAAAAGGGCACCGATTCTGTGTGTGGCGGCAGCGGAGCAGCTCTGGTGAAGCCTCGTGTCTGTCATTGTGCAGCAGGATGGGAATGCTTGTGGAAAGGCGGGCACGGCTGAAGTGAGTCAAGCCGACTGAGCACGCTTCATGTTGGTTGAAATGGTCCACAGGGCAATCTCTGGCTCTCTGAGCTGATAGGCCGCCTGCACTCTAGCGTTCATTGATTGTAGCACTCGGTCGCTCCACTTTTCCACGAATGCTAAAACCATGAGGCAGGCTCAGTTTTTGGGGAAAAAAAAGAGGAGAGATTAACCAGCCTGTAAAATAATCCCAGTTTTCTATATATAATTCATTTCAACGAGGAGGCTAAAATCCCATTAAGCCACAGGAGCACAAACGGTAGACTGGCAGTGCATTTAACATGGAGAACTCTTGGAGCTCAAAGCCATCTGCCAGATCAGAGTTTTTTTTATATGCGCCAATGACACATTGTTTTATCAACAGTGCTTTTATACAACAAACATTTCAGCATCCTGGAGCATTAATCTACCTAAGCTTATCTCAATCCATGGAACTAGATATTGCTCTTTATAACTTGTCTCATGGAGGGGGGGTTATTACATCACACCAGCTGTCACTTCAACCTGCCACAGCCAATAGGAAGGTCAGAGATGAGACTGCAGGAGGGAAAATCCTGAAAACAGTAAATTAAATTTTGGGAAATGCTCCTATCTTTACAGCAGTTACTTTAAAAAGCCTGTGGCCAAAACACCAGAATGAAGCCTTGTGTTATTCAGGTGTTCTAAACTGTGTGCAAAGTGAAATTTTTATAGCAGAAGCGGAGCTGAGAACAAAAAAAGGAAAATAATTTTGTAGATGCAAGCCTGCAGATCTGCCGTGCAAAATGAATCTTTACATCAGTGGTGCTGGTCAAAGGTTAAAAAGTGAAACTGCAGGAGAGCAGTCACAGAAGGAAAACCCGGATTAAGAACAAAAATTTGAGGACATGCTTATTTTTATTTTTTTTTTTTTAAATCACTTATTCATTATTAAACTCCAACTCTGTGTGGTGTTTCCAGCTGCGGATGTTATTTTGGATTGTTGCATTAACATAGCATATCTTAAGCTAAAAAGAGTGCTTACAAAACAGATGTAAGGGGAAAAAAGACAATTTTTTCATACCTTATTGCAACAGAAAGAATGTTTTATTTTATATTATTTACACAATAAATACAACGCATGATATTAAAATGAAATGTAGCCATTTAGCATTTTGCAGTTTTGCAAGAGTGCAAAGCATGGTTGCAAAAGATTCAGTCGTAAATGTTTTATAGATTTTTTTATCAGCTGCACTTTGCAAAGTGGAAGAAAGATGCTGCTGCTGGAGGGGAAATAAGGAAGGGGATTTTTAACAGTAAACCAAAATCCTGTGAATTGCTCCTTTAAGTGCAACATTAACTGAAATGTAGGACAATATGAAAACTCTGGAATAAGGTTGCTTATAATAAGATTATAATACACTATGGATTTGTTTTGGTGAGGTGGAAATTTCATAGCAGAACAGTTTAACTTTGGAAAGAAAAGAGAGACGTAAAATTCTGAAAATAAAGGCAAAAGACAATAAATCAGTGCAAGCATTTTAAAGCTACTGTGAGGAACTTTTCGTTTAAAGGATTTATGGCGCCCCCTATGGACAAAGCAGTCTGTCTTTGCAGATTTCATCCGTGCTTGCAAATTTTGTTCTTGAACTGAAAATATTATTTCATTTTCTGCTCATATCGAACATATCGTTGTTTGTGAATATTTGCTGCAAAATTTATTCAGAGAAAAAAAAAATGCTGTGAAATTCCTAGTCTGGATTCTACACCCCACCCCTTCGCTGTGAATACAGACATTAAAAAAAAACCCACACACCCACATAGAGATAGTCAGCCTTTTCCTTGATGGTCTTGTTCACTTTTGTGTGGGTTCAGTCTGTTTCACATCACGTCAAAAGTTTTTCATGGAAGCTTTAAAAAGATTTCACGTAAGATGTTGCAAGTTGTCAAAGTGTATTAAGTTTCAGTTTAGGGGTTACAAAAGTGACAAGATTAGACACAACATTCAGAAAAGAAGTGCAGGTCAACACTCTTTAGGGAAAAAATTATGTTGAGAATCTTGAAAAAGTGTAAAAGTAGTTGGGGAAATGTTTGCATCTGTGCTAAAAGGATCTTTAAACCACATAATCTCAGCAGGTGGAGTGTTGTGTCATGTTCTCCAAACGCAGTTGTGGTGAAACATATTTGGCCCCTTTGATGAAGGCCTTTTTCAGCACATGAATCCATAGTGTGGATGTGAAAAGCAGTAGTCTCAGTGAGCTCTGGAATCAGTGTGTAATCGTTCCTGACACCTGATGTTGAACTCAGATTAAATGAATACACATGCTGTCTGTGCAGATAAGCTCACCTCAGCGGGTAAGAACTCCCAAAGCTCCTGCTATTAACAGAGCTACATGCTGCACAGCTTTACTGTGTCAGCATCAGGCTCTGTGTTGCTTATGAGTGCTGTCATCAGTGCAGGAAAAGAGGAGATGAATGCATCGCGACGTGTGCTCTTAAACAAGCATTCAGAGCAAACATTGGAGGCAAAATGAGATGTATATGGGTGTCTGACAGATCTGTACAGTATGTTCACGCAGCCATGGGATAATCCACTGGATGAGTGGACTAATATTCAGCCAATCCTGCTAAAGCCAAATTAGTCCAACACATTTCCATCATATTTCAGAATAAAGCGCCCTCAACAATCTGAGCTCTCGGGATAGTGGCGGCAAATGACCGGTGAGCCCTCGGATCCCCGTGATCCCGGGATAAAGTTCTCATGAAGGAGCTTAAATCTCTGAACTGACACACAAATGGAAGCCAACAACAGGTCACACAGCCTCATAGGAAAACACTGATCAGTGCTCTCAGCACGGTGAGCAGAGAGAACCTGAGCAGAAGAAAAATAACAAAAATAAACATAAAGACTGACTGGAGTCCAATACATCACCCCCCCACCCCCTCACCCCCCCTCACCCCCTCCCTCCAGCTCCCTCCCTCCTCTGTGGGGCTTATGAAAGGAAAGCTTCCGTACAGCAGTGTATGAGTGACCTTAATCATCAGAGGGATATTTGGGTTTTATTCGGCAGCAGAGATGCAATGCACATGGTCATCACTGTGTTTGACTGGCAGGCATAAAAAATGAGAGGGGGGCAAGGTCGGTTTGCAAAGTGTAATCCATATCATCCCGTTACAGAGGCTGGGCTGACGTCGGCCCCGGGCCAAACATTTTGATGTTGATAATGATGTTGGATTATGCTGTCATCTGATGTAATTTCAGCCTGCATCAAATTAACAAAAGAGGGATCAACCAAATTCTTTAAAAGGGACCTTTTTTATCGAAGCAACCTCCGAGATGCAAGAAGTGTTTATTTTGGCTTTATTTTTCCCCTCCATACAGAGCGCTCAAATCTCTGGCTTCTTTTCCTTAGAAATATAAGATCAACTACTCACAGCATCCGCGCTCTTTACAGCATGCCTTCCAGTTATTCAGATCAGCAGGGCCCCAAAAAACAAATGAAGACAGAGAAACATACAGTCTGAAAGTGAAGAACACTGACCCACACTGTTTGCATAAAACATCACAAAAACAGAAAAACAGTTTTGGGGTTGTAAAAGAGGAAGCATCATACTTATTTCCAGCTGTGGATTTTTTTTTCTTGGGCTCTAAAAGAGAAGTTGCATCATTTACAGCTCAAAGAAATATTTAATTTTTTTTTTTTATATAACTGGCAGTAACTCCTTCATATCTGCACATCTTAAACAATCTTTGAGACCCCTTTGACTTAAAGTTCAACACATTCTGACTAGCCGGCCTCGCAGAAGCAAGCTGAAAGAAAACAACGTTAAAAAAAAATCATATATATTAAATGCATCTTATTTAAGTGCAGATGTGGAGCAACAGATAAACATTTTGTTGAAAGACAGTCAGCAGATTCAGCTGCACAAGCAGAACACGGTAAGTCAGCCATTTAACTATTATTGTTGTCTGGTTTGCAAAAGTTCCCACAATGAAAGTGGAATGCGCACGCACAAATCGGAGCGTGATGTCAGCATTTTCACTGAAAACTCTGGCTTGCTGTTTATACGGAGACGGAGGCTGCAGTCTTTCAGAAAAATTCCACTCTGGAGGACGTTTTAAAAAAGTTGCATTTTAGGTCAGCTTAAACGGTGTTTCCGTATAAACGAGAGGCCGAAGTGCAGCAAAACTTTTGTGTTTCACCCTGATACCGTTCTCGTATAAACGGGGCCTTGGCCTTGCTGTTAGAGTGTTTACCCCATCTACAGATGCTTTAGTCTTTGTTACAGCACTCCCCCAGCTCTTCCTGTTTCTCTTCAGGTTCCCTATAAAAGTTTTTTTTTTGTCGTTGTTTTTAAAAAAAAAAAAAAAAAAAAAAAAAAAAAACACAGAAAATTGATTTTATTATGATACAAGAAAAACGAGCGGCCTCCTCGGCTGCAGAAAAATCAAAAATGAAGCCAATTCAGAGGTGTAAAGAGTTGTAGTTCCTCAAGTATCCACTCAAAGCTTCCTTACAAAAGTCAAGAAAGCATTTAAGACCCCTTTACTGTTTGTAAACGGTTTAATCTGTATCACCAAAAAACTTTCTTTTTTTTTTTTTTTTTTTTTTACCTAGATAACGTTTCTTTTTTGAAGGGTAAACAACTCCCAGCTTCACGGGCATTCAGTGAATGGATGGTAGACATCAGCAAGTGGACAGATATTCACTGGATGGACATTTTTAGTGGTCAAACATTTACACCAGAGGGGGGTTCAAACACAAGTCATTGGATGTTCATGACCACATTATCTGTAAACATTTACAGACTGTGAACTATCATGACATTAACTTTTTCAATAAACCAGAAACTCTCCAAAACCAAAGACGAGCACACAGACCGCTGAGAACGGGACCTGGATTATAATGAAGGAGTCAGAAAGCTACATCCAGACAGAGAACTGCACCAAATATATCAGAATGATAATGACTTTGTATTATAGGACTGATAATTAGTAAAGTTAATAGATGATATCGTAGTTTCACTTTGAACATAAAATCTGTTTCTGTTAATTGTAATTT
The DNA here is from genome assembly GCA_030710495.1 of Labroides dimidiatus. Classification (NCBI taxonomy): domain Eukaryota; kingdom Metazoa; phylum Chordata; class Actinopteri; order Labriformes; family Labridae; genus Labroides; species Labroides dimidiatus. The sequence goes on from CM061146.1 coordinate 25,829,028, forward strand.
AAATGTTCACTATAGTCTTTACTATCTGTTTGAAGTGGATCACAGCGACACCTCTTGACTGGAATCACGCGCACACTGTCATGATGACATGACTCTTAACAAGCCGTGTGTTTGTTTTGGAAATGACTGGAGATCAGATCTTCTTTTTAACACTACTTTTCTTTGTTCAAGACAACTTTTTACCGGATACAACACAACAAGGTAAGGTATTAATCAACAGTTACACAGCGCTGTTGATTGAAACGTGACAAGCAAACTTTGTCAGTTTGTTCTGTAGTTTAGTTGCCAGCTTAATTTACTACTATGCACAGCCTGGTGGTCTGAGAAGTATGCATAGGCTAACCTGTTACGTTAGTGAATCCTTATGTTCTTCTCATCTACCAATCAGAGCTAACGTAACCTCACTCTTCATTTTATTGACAGACTCTCGAGTTTGATCAGATCACTGCAGAATAACTGCTGCATGTGGGTTGGAATGAACATTATCACAAACAGATTAGCTTATATTTTAGCCTTTAGCTTGTGCTCTATCTCTCTCCCGTTTAGCTTTCTTCTGCTCTTCTGTCCTTTTTCTGTCTGACAGTTCAGCTCCAGTGTCACCATCAGCACTCAATAAACCACAGTTTTCAGCAGACAAAAACTTTCTTCCCACTACTAAAATTCATGGTGTTGTCGAAGAGACTTTGACGTGCTGTAAATCAATCTGACCCGATCGGGAAGTTTAGAAATTTGTGCTGATAATCTCATTTTAAATTGTGGATTACGATCAGGCAGATATCTATAAGTGAGACTTTTTAAAGATCACATAGAAAGTCTACACATTCCCTTTAACTCCACAAAGCAAAAACTGCATTGCATATCAGCTATTAATATTTACAGACAAACCTGGTTAACATGACTCAGCCGCAGACATGGTGTTTCAGCATAAAGTGTGACCCTGTTAACTGGTGACTGTTAGCTGTTTATCACTGACACGTTCAGCTGAAAGTCTCCACTTAGCATGGTCACTCTTTACTCCAAATCACTGGTAGCTCTGGGACAGTTAGAACTAGAAGTCGACTATGTGGAGGAGTATCATTTTTGACAAACGACCACAGAACAACCAAAATTTTTTTTAATCTGCTTACACTTTTAATTTAGGGTTCAAAGAATGCTAACTCGTCTAAATGAATGGAGCTCAAAGCTGTGCACATCTTTTTGATGACGGAGGCTGTAAAGGGGTCTGTTAGCTGCTTAGTTAATATGTCAAGTTGCAAAGTAAATTAATCATTTTTACAGCCTGGTTCAGAAGAATATATGGGGTACATGACTCATCTTTTTATTTAAAGGGGTATGGCTAATTAATCACACAGGTGAGAGAGTTGTAGCTGTTTGTTCAGAAGCTAAAAGGCTTCCTCAGGTCTCCAGACCATCACAGAGCTAATGCACAGTATTGACAGACTCTCTTTGAATTATGGGAGGAAGCAGGCAGGGAGCTGGTGTAGTTTCCTCAAGCTTTCTGTCCCCAGCTGACTGTGTGTGAACATACACACGTTTAATATATGATAACCTTTCTGAGGCGGTGCACATCAGGTGATTATCACGTCAGTACAGGCCGTTTGCTTGCTTGTCATTTTCACTTACCTGTAATCACACAGATCTGTAATCTAGCTGCTCTACTGTCCGTTGTTGTGCCAACATGAGCTCCCTGGTATCCATGCCGGCTGCTAACAGCTCCAGTAAAGGTCACCAGTGCCCCAATCTCATGCTCCGCGTTATAGCTGGCATTTGAAGAATGAAGACAAAACACAGTCCTGAGAGAGAGGGGTTTAACATGGTGGATGATTCAAAGTGACAGTTTGACAGACAGTCATGGGTTGTGTTTCTTGAGCAAATCATTTTTATATCTTTCAGCAGAGAGTGCTCTTTAATGTGGTTAAAATTTATCTAAAGCATTAAATTTATGTCAACATTCGACTACACTTGAGAGTTCATAGAAAGAAGAAATGCTCAGATTTAAAGCTTATGGTAATGATTGATTTATTTATTTATTTATTTGTAACATGGAATTCATTTGTAGTCAGATTCTTTAAAGAGATGCTGAGGCTCTTGACTTTTTTTTGTCTAAATCTCACTGCCTTACCTGCGTCCCCTCTCCTTGTTCCACCCAAGTCCTGACAGTCCTGCTGTACCTTTACTCCAGCAATTCAACTAAAAAATGTAGGAAAATATTTCTGTAAGATGGATTTCAAAATTTTGTCCTTTTCTGAGGGTTTAATACAAATATACCTTGGGTCAGATCCAGTTATACTTCACAAAGTAAACTTCCTGTGCTTATAACACAGAGTACTTGTACTTAGGACGGGTTAAGCCATGAGCTCCCAATTTAAAGTTTCTGTGAGGATGATCGCTTATCTGTTGATTTCAGTGACACCTGTGGCCAGAATCAGTAGTGTTTTTGTTTTTTTTTTCAGGATGAAAACTCAGTTTCCCATGAGCACCATCACTCACTGTCATAAAGACACTTGTCAAGACCATAGACTGTATAATTAATGGACGTAGTCTCCGCGACGTCACCCATCTGTTCCTGAAATGGACTTTTGAAGCCAAACGGTCGGCGCGGCCATATTGGAAATGAGGCGTGCTGTGGGTCTCCACAGTAACAACCATAGGACGCTCCACAGTCATGTGATCTGAGCTGTGCCTCTGATTGGACGAACTGGCGAGCTTGATATTGTGGACAATGCCGCTTTAGAAAAAAATTCACCCCCCCCACAGTGCGTGCCGTTAGTGAAATTAGCGATTCAGACGGGAGACATTCTTTGTACCAGGCTGTAAATGTGCTTATTTTGGCCGTGAAAACGGCTTTTTTTGGCTTGGTGTGTACGTGACTTCCGGTACTTCCGGAGCCAGCCTCAAGCGGACACTCGAGGAACAGCAGACTTTAGCACTTCCGCATTGCCTCATATTTTCAGACCGGAGGTTGCCGCTTGGTCAAGACGTGTGTTTGTTTTGAAGCAATGAATGGAGAGCAGATTTTATTTTTAACACTATCTTAGTTCAAGACAACTTTTCCCAGGATGCAAAGCGACAAGGTTCTTTATTACTTTGTAATTACTCAGCACTATTGTTTGAAAGGTGACAACAAACAAACTTTGTTAACTCCGCTTGTCGTTTAGTGTCCAGAAGGTGAGCAGACTGTCTGTTTAGTGTTCCTCACAGCCCGGTGCTCTGAGACGTAATGTTAGTGAACCCATGTTCCAGCTCTATCACTCTCTTCTGTTCAGCTTTCTTCTGCTCTGACGTCCTTTTTCTTTTTGACAGTCCAGCTCCAGTGTCCACCATCACTACGAAATGAATCTAAGAAATCCTTTCTTCAAGATAAAAGACAGATCCAGTGGTTCCATTTGTTGAAAAACACGCTAACATGCCCTCCCGGTTGCCAAAACTCACTTAACCAAACTCTTTGCTGGTTAAAACATGATAAATTGTCCGTTTGGGAGACAAAAACACGCTCTAAAGTGCCCTCAAAAACATTCAGAGCTTAGTGCCCTCTTCAGTTGCGAGAACATGCTGTATGTGCCTTTTTTTTCACCCCTGCCCTTCAAAAGTCTGTGCACGCCACTGGACAGATCAAACTTCTCACTTGGTTAATTCATTTCTTGCTGTGAAACTTTGCTGAACTGCGTTGTGTCATCATCTAAGTGTTGTAGATGATAACATATATAGAGAAATAACTTAGAAATAACCCATTGTGACACTGATAATCATATTTAGAATTGTGGGTCATGAACAGGCAAATATATAAAATGTGACCATTTCAGGATCACTAAGTTATGCCTTCAAGCTGAAACATGAGGGTCCACTTCAACAAACCTTAACTTAAAGTCAGTGATGAAACTTGATCTTGATTTTGTTCAGTCTTTACCTCACAAACAGGTCACAGGCTCTGAAGGCTCTTTCAGCAAATATAACAAACAGATGTTGGAGTCTTGTAGGAACACTTTGTTAAACTTATTTAATCTCTTCCGTCATGGTTACTTAGTTAATATTGCGTTTTATATCCCTGGTTTCACTCATTCATGGTTTCTTGTTCAGGAAACCATCATCTCTGTGTCTGCAGGTCCATAGCGGTCTAACAGACCTCACAGTTTAGGAATTGGTCTCTTGTATATTTGCAGTTTTACAGAGGAGGAATGTTAACATGTTTTATGCTCCGAGGAAGCCGGTCAGCTCAAACCTTATACAGGAACAGTTTGGAGAAAAATTAGGAACATCATGTCCTGACAAATAAATCAAAGGTTGAGGAGCTGAAAATTCAAGAAACAGCCTGAGTTTGAGTACCAGTGCATGAGTCTATGAGATGATAGTTTGAACACATGGCTGCCTCTCTATCTACATGGATTCCCTTCAGATTTTACACATTAAAAATCCCTACAAAAGAAATTTAACACTTAAAAGGCTCATAATGCTAATAAAGAGCCTTCAACAGTGTAAGAGCTGGTTACAACTTATTTTGACATAAAAGGGTATGAGTAGTATTGATAGGATGCCAGGTGATATGGATTTTTACGTTAAACTCATTATGTTCTAAGTTCTTCCACAACCCCTCCACAAAGCCCATTATGAGCTGTGTGGACCCGATGGATCAGAGCATGGGGAAGAAAGAAAAATACGTGTCTAATAAAAGAAACTCCCTGTCATCATCCAGTTTCACTTGGAAGTGGCCATATTCTGTAAGTGGAGAAGTATCCTACATCACAACATAAGTACGTAGAGACATTGGACATGAATCACTGCGATTTTTTATTCAGTTTTTAAAAAAGTTTAAAGTATCCCTCAGACACCAAACTAAAAAACATTCAGTTTGATTCTGTTTACTTTGATTGGAGTGTTTACATACAGCATTTTTATTAACTTTGGACTTTTAAACTGGCTTCTATAATTAAAATATTACACTTAATGTACGACCCCAATTCCAATAAAGTTGGGACGTTGTGTAAAATGTAAATAAAAACAGAATACAATGATTTGCAAATCCTGTTTAACCTATATTCAATTAAATACACAACAAAGACAAGATATTTATTGTTCAAACTGTTCAACTTTACTGTTGTTTTTTTTGCAAATATTCACTCATTTTGAATTTGATGCCTACAGCATGTTCCAAAAAAGTTGGAACAGGGGCAACAACAGACTGGGAAAGTTGAGGAATGCTCATAAAACACCTGTTTGGAACATTCCACAGGTGAACAGGTTGATTGGAAACAGGTGAGTGTCATGATTGGGTGTAAAAGGATCCCTGAAAGGCTCAGTCGTTCACAAGCAAGGATGGGGGGAGGTTCACCACTATGTGAACAACTGCATGAGTAAATAGTCCAACAGTTTAAGAACAGTTTCTTAACATACACTTGCAAAGAATTGATGGATTTGATCATCTACAGTCCATAATATCATCAAAAGATTCAGAGAATCTGGAGAAATCTCTGCACGTAAGCAGCAAGGCTGAAAACCAACATTGAATGCCCGTGACCTTTGACCCCTCAGGCAGCACTGCATTAAAAACCAACATCATTGTGTAAAGGATATTACCACGTGGGCTCAGGAACACTTCAGAAAACCATTGTCAGTTAACACAGTTCATCACTACATCTACAAGTGCAAGTTCAAACTCTACCATGCAAAGACAAAGACATATATCAACAACACCCAGAAACACCGCCGGCTTCTCTGGGCCCAAGCCCGAGCAATTAGTTGAAAGTCTGCTTGTTAAATATTGGTGGAAGTTTCTTTCTATAAGTTTGTGTTCACATCAGTCTGATGTTTACGTCTCTTTCTTCCTGACTTTATTATTGTAGTCGGTTTGTTCAGCTCCTGTTTCTTACCTGAATTTTCTCTGTGCTTTTTAAAGCCCACATCTCACCTTATCCTTAAACACTAGTTGTGTCTGCAGATGGCCAATGTTCAGCAGAAAGTTTTGGAGCTTCAAATCTCTAAATGTTCTCCGCTAAAACAGTTTCCACACCGCTGTCATGGTAATTGATTTTTTTTTTTCATTTTTTAAGGAAACACTTCTGACCCCTCTGCATCCAACACTTAAAATACTGTGCCTGATCAGCCTGCAGGCCTCTGCCTCCTGCCACAAAACTTTATCGGTTCACAAAAGATCAGCGATTTAGTGAACTATTTTTCCATTTATTTCGAAATGTTATTGAAACCATGCTGTCCTGATGGCTGCGTGTGTTGTCCAGGATTCAGGTCGATAATATCAACCAGACTGAGTGCTTAACTACTCTGTTGTTGCTGAGGAACAGAGCCAGTTGGATCCATACAGCTTGCTGAAAAAAATAAATGCCATTTTAAATGGCAAGCCCTACAAAAAAAAAAAAAAAAAAAAAAAAGGAAAAAAAAAAAACTGATTTCAGGATACGGCGACAAAATCCTGCTGCTGTAAAAACGCTTCAAAGGTGCAGCTTGAAGCTCACAAGCACGGATCATTTATGCTAAAACCTTTGCTGTAGGCAGGGATTGTCTCTGTCTACCGTTTTAATACATATTTACATGCTAAAACATAGGAATTAGAATTCATTAGTGTAATCTGAGGTCTAGATCTAGATTGGGAGTTGTTTGATTAGTAGCTTTGGGACATTGTTTTTGTAGTGAGCCTGCCTGTCTCCTACTTTTGTTTTTTCCTTATTTGGCATGACTCTCTGTAATATGGTTGTGCTTGAAGACTAATCTCCTCTATCTCAGCTCTAATTAACACAGCATACATGGCACCCAGACACATTTGTTGTTTTTGTCTTTTCTGCACAGATCTCTGTGCTGTTTTCTGAGCAAAGCACCTGGACTCGCCTGCCTTCTGACAATGGTTTTAGTGAGATACCAAATGACATTTTCCTCAGAAATTAACAAAACCATCATCCGCCGGCTCGTCTGCTCTCACAGACAGAATGAAACCCGCGTCATGTAAACACTGTCATGACCAGGCGTCGGTTCATGAAAGCTGGGCCGTACAGAAACCAGCAGAGCTGTGTTTAGGAGACACTTACTTTTTTTTCTTTTTAAATCTTTTTTTTTTTTTTTTAAATCCAGCATGGAGGTGCTAAACACATGCTTTCACTCACTCTTCATGCGGAAGTGCACATCGACTGTGCAGCTGCTGCATTTAGTGTTGAGGTTTACCTACTGAAGAGGAAGTGGTGTGGGGGAGAAGGCAGTGTTACAACCAGCCAATAAAACAGGATTTCCGACGCTTGAACAATTGAAACACTAAAATATTTCAAACAAGGCGTTTGACTGTCATTTCAGAGCTTTATTTACTGTCTGACGCTAAAATAAGTGACAGAGTTACATCAAACTCTGTCTCACTGATGTGAATTATCTACTGTGGTGGACACATGAGCACATTTCTTTCCATATGTTTTGGTACAGTGAGGGTAAAAACGAAGCCCATCATATCAATGACATGCGTAGCTACGCTCCCTGAGTGCCGAACATCAAAGAGCAGCTGATTTCCTCTAACCCGGCATGTTAATTGGTGCTTGATTGATAACTTGAGTTCACAGGCGATGGCACGTGTCATCTAAACTGTTCCAGGGTGTCTGTTTGAAATCAGTGGAAGAAGAATCACTGGCGGGCCCATTAAGAAATTGCCAGTGTGCACACTTGCAAATAAGCTGTCACACATTACAAATGAGATTACCTTTTTCAGTGTGCCCTGGAACCTGCAGACGAGGGGCTGCACGGGTATAAGACACTGAAATAGCTCAAATCCTTTGGTTTTTTTTTTTTATCAGCGTGCACAATCTGCAAGTGCTGTTTACGCTTCCGTCATGCACAGGAGGAAAAAGTATACTCACAGCTTGGAGCACAATGTAATCAGTTGCGGTGAAGTTTGCATTGTCAGTAAAATATGGGTCTCAGGTTTAATGATTCTTCTAACATTTACTCCCTAAAAAGAGCGACAGAGCTTCAGTTTCTGTAAATATTTTCACTGAAGTTGCTCAAAGAAACCAGTATGTAATTAGATTATTCATCCTTTAGTTCAAAAGAGACAAAGGCGACACTATCTGAAGGTGCTGGCACGTAAAAACACACAAAACTTACAGTGCAGTATTATGACTGAGAGCTCCGTGATACAACAGTAGAAGCAAATCAGAGGTAAAAGAGCAGTTATGGTATTTGCATGTAATCGTGAGCACACAGAGTAATAGACTAGTTTGCATAGCAGAGATCACTGAGGTCAGGTAAAGCCCACATGAGGCAACAGCTTTGTAGGACATCAGATCGTGCTTTGCATCTATCAAACATCTGACGCTTTTTGAGCTTTGACACTCGAGAAGCGGCGAAACAAGTCCAAACTCATGTGAAGCAGAAGATAACGAGTCGAAACAGAAGCTCAGTCATTATAAAACTGAGTTTTTTAAATAAATACTCACCAGGGGAACATTTCACCAAAAATGTGAAAAAAAAAAGGAAATCACTGATTAAAGTGTGAACGCTGACAAAAGAGGCCTTTTGCACAGCAGAAATAATAGCATGCAAATCAAGAGAGAAGCAGGTGCTGTGAAAAATATCAGCCCAACTATAAAATTGTTTAATAACAATATTAAAAACCTATGTATGGAAATTCATCTTTTATGTTGTGAGTTACACCTGCTGTGCTCCTGCTACTTAACACACAGTGTCCTAATTTCACACAGCATACTTATTCAGTAGTATCATGGCAGTGTATTCATCCTACTAAACATTTTATTTTCTTCAGTTTACTTTATTTATTTAGTTTGTATTTTTACGTAATAAGTGAGGAAAATACATTCATCGTCATCCTGAATGAAGAAACCACAGAGAACTGCAAAAAGAAAGAAAGAAAAAACTGTGAATAACTTGCAGATGGAAGTAGCTTCTCCTTCAAGGACTCCCTAAAAGAAACACAAATAAAAAAGAAAAAAAGAACTGAATCCTGCTTCTACTTCTTTATGTTAAACAATAGCTCTCGGAGCACACTGCAGCTCCCCATCACTCAGATGCTTTTATAAACTTCCAGCTCATTGTTTTGGTTTCATGGCTGAAACTTTATGTTTTCATTCAGACTTTCTGTGACCATGTTCAAAATGTATCCAGCAGTTGTTTGTTAATCTATTGTTTGCTTTCAGGTAATCGTGCACATTTTTGATGAACAGTTTGCAGCTCGTTGGTGAATTCAGTGTACCTTCATTTCTATTGCAGAAAGTGAAAACAGAATTAAAAGGACTTTTAATATCGGCCTCATGTTTCATTGTCGAACATGGTGACCTTTGTAACCTGTGGTTTGTGGTAACAAAAAAGCACATGTGACCCATTTTGTTAAGTATGTAACATTATGCTACACTGGGCTATATGTCACAGCGTTACACTAAGTTAAGTCTTATCATGATGGATGTGAGTGATGACATCACAGTGTAGTTCTACATGCCACACAATGTTAGTGGTTTAAAGTAACGAAACATAACTTAACGTCCACAGTAAGCTCTGTAACATTATTATTAACTCATTATTATAGCATGGCACTTTATCATTTGATGTTGTATTATAGCACATTAAGTTTTGTAATGTGAAGTTTCAGGTGAAGTTGGGGTGCGTTGAATTTTGAATGTTATATTAGATGATTCTACACTAAGTTATATCACGTTATTTTTTTGTTACTTTAACATTATGTTACAATGTGTTATGTTATGTTATTTTTCATAAAAAACATTTTACTTCAATTTATGTTACTTCAATTTACTACAATAAGGTTGAGGTAAAGATGAAGTTACATAGTTTGTATATCAAACATTATATTATGGTATGTAATGGTGGGGTTTTTTTTTACATTGTGATACATTTAGACATGTTAAGTTCTTTTTCTGTTACATAAATCATTGTTACGCAGTGTTATAATCTGTACTAAATGTTATAGAATAGAATAGAATAGAATAGAATAGAATAGAATAGAATAGAATAGAATAGAATAGAATAGAATAGAATGTACTTCATTAATACCCAAAGGGAAAATCATGAATATTTTTTATGTGGCGTTATGCTGTGTTACTCTAGCTTAAATTATATTAGCTATGTTATGTTACACAGTGTTATTTTGTTCTTTTATTTGAATTTTTACATAACATATTCTGTTAAGGTTCGTTCTGTGAAAAATGGTGTGCGAAGTTACTTTACATTGTTACATGACTTAACATCACTTTATATTACATCACCTCACTTTTGTTACGTTTCTTACATTACTTATATCGCTTATTTTATTTGTATTTACTTTTATTTCTTTACTTTACATTTTGTTATGTTATGTTATGTTACTTTATGTTACATTACTTTATGTTAGGTTACTTTATGTTATATTTGTTTCATTCTGTTTTGTTTTGTTATACTCTGTTACACTATATTATATTACTTTATGATACTTTATGTAACCTAGTATTACATTATTTCACATTAATTGATGTTATGAAAAATTAAGTAACACTACATCATGGTGGCATAACAGAGGGTGTTTCTTACTGAAGAGCTTTTGACATGTTACAGAAACTGAAGTAAAAAAAATAATAACTGGATCTGGATACTATGGTCACTCATCATCATCATTAGTTCTCTTGCAAAGGGTGGGGTGTCCCCTCCCCATGCGTAGAGCTGACCAGATGACACAGTTCCTTCCAGCTTTGGCTGTCTTGTGCCAGCCACTCTGCATCCTCCACGGTAACTCTGTGTTGTAGGAGGTCACCCACAATGACGTATAGCCAGCGGGTGTGGGGCTTGTCTTGTGGTCATTTCCATCCAGCAGCCTTGGGGTTGAACTGGAGGATTGCTCTAGTTAAGGCGGAGGACATGGCTGAGCCAGCAGGTGCGACGTTGCGCAGCCAGGAAAGATGCTCTGGGCTGGTGCGTGCGGGCTCTGAACACTTTGTTGGACACTCGCTGGGGCCACCTGATGTTCTCAATGGTCCTGAGGCCCTACTGTCAAAGCCATCAATACTTGCAGCCAGAGTCTTATTCAAGGGCCATGTTTCCGACCCATAAAGTAGGATGGACAGTATTGCCGAGTTGTAGATCTCGAGCTTCACCTTGCGTGAAACCAGAGTGGTTTCCAGAGGGACTGCAGGGCTGATGCTGCCAGGGCTCTTCAGCGAGTAATCTCTGGTTTTAGATCCCCATTGTATGTATATGCCCAGAGCGTCTCTCAGCTGACTGTAGGATGTGCTGAGCAGGATGGTGTCGTCAGAATACTCCAGATCAGTCAGGTGGTAGTTGCCGAAGGACACTCCGGGGACCCGTTCACACCACCGTTGACCGCCATCTGTACATCGGATTCATAGATCTGAAGTCTGCCTTCAACACCGTCTATGGTCACTGCCACCACCTTTAGCTTCAATTTTCTTCCTGTGAAAGATCAATGTCGTGCTGTAAAACAGGCCCAATACTAAGAAGTGAATTCTGCATGCTGTGCACTTAATGTCTACCACTTCTCTAATTTTGACAAACCCTAATATCTTTAAACCCTAAATAAACTTCACGCAAACACTTTGGAGAACTTTAATACTTCATACTCATTGAAATATAATACTTAAAATCAAAAAGGGTGGCGTTAAGAAAACACTATATGACAATAACAGTCAAACACAAAGGCATTTTGCATTTTTGCAATCAAGCATGCACAGCAATGCTTACCAGTCATAACTAGGGTTAAGAAGCCATGGCTTAAAAACAACGACAACAATGAGAAATGAAAAAAAAGATGAATGACATCCGGCCAAATGTCTAGAATGATGTTTTGTCTTTGAGCGTTTGTTGGGTGAAGAGGCAGTGCATGTCATAAAAAGACAATAAATAGAAAAGTAACATTTGCTCTGTCACTCTCTTTTGTGTGATTTAGTGAGTGTTCTTCTTTCGTGGTAACAATAGAGACCAAATTACCTACATGACTGTCTGTTAAAATCTTTGATTGTATGAAAAGTATTCACAGTTTAAGAAATTAGCATTAAATTCATCAAATAAGTTCAAAAATCAGTCGCACTGCATGAATACTGTTCCAGAAGACAAACAGTGCATGACGGTGATGATAACACTGTAACATGAAGCACAATGTGTTTATTTAAATTTGTTCAAGTTACCACATATGGCCATTCACACCTCACTGGATCAGTGAACTATGACAGCTGATCTGTATTTTAAAGCCCTTTGATCAATCATCGTGTGTTTCCAGTATGCAATCTTAAAAAAGTCAACTATTCTCATAAAAAAGGATGTTTTATCTGTCTTTATATGCAAAGTTAACAGAAGAAGAAGGAAAGGGGGCATTAAAAAATCACCTCCCCCAGCTGAATTGTTACCATATGATTTTTTTTTTTTAAATTTCACAAGGTGCAAAGTCATTTTTGGGTCACTGGTATTAACCAGATCAGAATAAAGGTATTTGTAAGTCCATAAATTATTATGATTTAACATAACTTGGCTTTATTTTGTGCTCTGTTCATTCTTTTAATGTTTATGGGCTCCTTTTTTTTTAATATCTTTTTTTTTTAACTTATCATGAACAATTAAATGTTCAGGTCCTACTCAAAATGATTTCTAATGCATTTAGACTTATTTTATCCTGCCTGTGTGCATTTTTACTTTTGTTTAGTTTGTAAGTGTGTTTTGAAAGGTACTTTGCAAATAAATTTATTTCAAAATGTTGGAAAGTCCAGTTTGGGCTTCCATACTTTAGAGTGATTACAATTGACATTTTGCCAGAAGTTTCGTTCTATACATTTAAATTTATATTGTAGAACAATGTTTTTCTAATGACTGGGTGAAGTTGAATTGAATTTATGTGCCTTCCTAACACAGGAAATATGATTTATGTCGTGTTACAGAGAACAATGATTTTATAATCACAGGGTCATCGGGTTCGCTGCATGACAACATATATTTTCTTTATCATTGTTCCATAGATCGCCCTGTGTGAGAGCAGACAGGCTCTGTGCGGGCTGTTTGGCTGCAGGCTCACACCGCTGGCCTGCTGCCTTACATGGGCAAACCTCTGAACTGACTGAGACGGCTGGAATTTCAGGGCGTGACGTCACTGCCTACAACTCTCCCAGAATTTGGATCAAGAAGTTTCACTTTTTTGGTGGGATTTCAACCTCTGGTGATATTTCCTAGAAAGCGAGGTAAGCGAAACTACCGAGTTCTCTTCTGTCGCCTGTAACCTGTGAGTGACTTTCGGCCGTGTTTCAGCTGCTGAAGCTTAAAGTAGGTCTGATTTCCACAGTGTTGCTGCAGCTCGTCTTCAATTTGTTCGGCCTTGTGCGGCTATAATATGATTTCTACTGTAGCTCAGACGGGTTCACTACGAGGGCGTGGACTACACGCGATAGCCGTGGCTGGTACTAATGTTACAGGAGGATACTAAAGCTAACTTGTCGCTAAAGCCCAGCTCAGTCATGCGTTGAAAATATGAGACATTGTGAACAAGTTCTGGGACTCTGGGCGTCTCTGGTGTGTCTGTTTTTAGCCGAGTGGTCTGCTGCTGAGCTATGCGGAAGACAGACTGTCACAGGAGAAACATGAGAGCCCCCCTCTAGACACAAATATGTCTCTGCATTTCACTTTACCATACAACTTTCAGTATGTCCTCTAACAGCAGTAACCGTGTGTAACGTGAGTGTTTCAGCTTTAACGCGGCTCCTGCTCGTTAATATCAGCAGGAGGTTAAAGTATGACTGGGCTTGTTTACGACAGTGTCGCTTCGCCACGTTGTAAAAGTGTTTTCAAAACTCATCCCCGACAGAAAATGTGACTTTTAATTGCTAAATCTCAATATTATTCATGCCTCACAGCAAACTTAACGCTACGTGTGGTAGCATCTCCTGCCCATCCAGCAGAGGACTAATTTAACAGCACAGGACTTAAGTGTACTTTTACTCCTGGGTTAGATGAAAGGATAAAGCAGGAAACCAAAACAGCTTTGATTAGTGACACAGACATGCACAACAAGGCCCCACCCAAAGTTTCAACTCTGATTTAAAGTCTCTGCAGGGGACTACCTTTATCCTGGGCCCATTTCTATTAAAGATATTAACATTGAAGCTCAAATATGATCAGCATATTCATTCATTCATTCATGTCTAACTTTTCAGCTTTTTTTATGTAGTTGCATTATTATAAAGTTTCAGTACTTGCCATACAACTATTAGTTACCAAAGACTCAGGATAAAGTGACTTACATCCTCCCACCTAACCATTACAAGCTATCACATGAGCAAGGCAAATGAATGAAATTCTGCTCATTAATTTGTTTTGTTATTGGTCATTTGGCTAAGATTTTACTTCTAGCAAAAAATGCTTTTTGAAGTCTTGTTTTATTTATCTGGAGTCTTTCTAAAGCAGGCACCTCCAAAGTCAGGCTCCATATCCAGCCCAGCTTTCTTCATATGGCGCTCACACTGTATGCGTGAATTAGGGGTTATACTCTGATATCAAGAGACACCCGAGGGACAGATGAGCTTTGATTTCATAAGTCTGCAATGATGGGACAAGTGTGTTTGACCACACTTAGAGCCTGATTTTTTACAGAAACCACTAAAAAAGATAATAGTTGACAAACGGAGTGTTCATGTGTTACTTTCATGATTGATAAATATGTCAGTAAGAGCTGCTGGACCTCAGTTTTATTGACACAAAATCAAATGCAGCCCTTTTGGAGAAATGTTTGGACACCCCTGCTCTAAAGTTCATCTTAAGCTTCTTTTGCAGAAGTACCCCTATGATTTTTTAAAATATATATATATGTTTTTAGAAACTGTGTCTGAAATTGGCCAAAGTTTCCTGTTCACATATTTCCCTGATGACAAAAAGTATTTCCTGTCAGATGAGAGAGATGGTGGAAGGAGGCAGGAGATGACACCAAAAGCCCCCACAGTGTAATGTCTACAACACGATGGAGGAAGCAGCACTCTTTGATGAAATGTTTGCATTTATATGAATGCTACATGTGAACTTACACTTGTGCAGACAATTTCCTTGTTCTTGTCCTCAGAATAATTTTGTCTGAAACTTTTTGCTCACCTGGGCTGACACTGGTCACAAGGTAGAAACGATATCACTTCCACCCCTCTGCTTGCTTACGTTGAATTTTTCTTGAATGTTTTCTGCAGAGTTTTCTCATCAGCTCAACCTGCTTTTCACTCTAAGTTTACTGGCTGGCAGGGACATATCACTGATACATTTGGGTTAAAAATTTTGGCTGTTTGCATTCACACATAGAAATGGAGAGTACTTTATTAATCCCTGAAGGGAAATTCAGAGTTACAGCAGCAATACAAGGAAGTGTAAAGTGCAAAAACTCCAACAGTATATAAATAGTATTATATAATAAATGTCAACTAGAGAAAAATGTCCATCAGCAACGTCAGCTTGGCCATAATTCCTGTGTCAGCCACCACCTCCACAGGGTCCAGAGGGTCCAGGACTGAGCTGTTCTTCTTCACCAGTCTGTTCAGTCTCACTCTCCTTTGAAGGTGAAATCCTTCCAGTGTGGCGTTGTGTCCAGTGTTAGCTTTGTTAGCCATGTCTCTGTGAATAGCATGATGCTACTCTGCCCTCTGGTATTCCCTCTGGTGCTGGGTTAGCACAGCTAGCTCGTCCATCTTATTGGAAATAGATTTAACGTTCTCTATGATGGTGGATGGAAGGATGGAAGTTAGCATCGACTTGCTATGGGCAACCATGGTTACATGTAGGATCCCTAGACAAACAGGAGCAAAAAAGGTTAAAAACACCATGGTTCGGTGCCAGTGAGCCATAAAACGTAATGACAGACTCCAAATATGATTATAACCAGAAAGATAGAAAAAAAAAGGAGCAGGGGATAAAGTGTGAACTGCAGCAGCAATCCATTGCAGTGTTTAGCAAGGGGAAAAAAATGCACCTCATGTTGAGCCCAATCGTGGAAGTTTTTCCTGACAAACAGAGCTGGAGTCAAACACAAATATTACAACACCAAAACAACTTGCTGATGATCAGTCATGAAATATCTAAAGCCAGTGGTTAGTGAGTGTGGCCCTAGTTTTTGTGGTGTTATTGAGACCCCTTTGCATACTGTTTCAGTTGCTGCAGGTTCAACCCAGAATTGAGCTAAGCTTCTTCTTAAGTGTCCAACAAACAGAGGACATTAATGGTGCAACCTGATAAACATGCAGTTTGAAGACAACACACTGACACTTTTGTGTTGCAAAGCTTTGTACAGAACAGCAAAACCCAGCCCCAGGTGATGACAGGGCCATTTGCAACCGGTCAAAGCTGTCTCTGTGGTAAACAAAGCAAAATAAAAAACCCCATTTAAAGCTGAATTATATTTTGATATCTCTGTGGTTTTGTGTCTTCCTGTTAACCTCTTGTTTGACTAATACAGACTGCTTCTTATAGCGTAAATTAAAACTTGTAACCTCTCGTTAAAGTTTGTTCCACTTGACCTTTTGCTGTGCAGATTCTAGTCAAAAGCACAGAAAAATTAGCTGTGCATCCATTGGCTTGTCATTGTTCAAACGTTGCTGCTGGTTTGACGTGTTTGCAGTTTGATTGACTGCGTGCCTGATGTAAATAACTCTAACTTTGTTGATAAGATTTCTGAGTGGAAAAGAGAACCTCGGTACAAACTACAGATATTGTTATTCTGCCATGAGATGTAGCCAACGTGAAAAATAAGTCTGACTTCTTCTCTAAAAGACAGAATTCAAACTTTGAGTTTCACTGGGTGTCAAATCAATAACAGCTCGCTCCCCTGAGAGTGCTGTCATCAAACTGAATACATCTGCGTCGCTCCGACACATTTTTCACAACATTAAACAGAAGCATCTTTAAAATCTTTGGTTAAAAAGGACTCATTTGACAGCGTTGATGATGTTAAAGTTAAAAGATGAGTGCTTTTCCTGCCTTTGAGCCCAGACCCCCTGGTAGGCTCAGTCGTCGTGTTATTTCTCCTGTTTGTGTTTCTTGGCATATTTTAATGAGGATGTCCTTTTCTGGAAGGGACAGCAGCATTTTCCCAAACTAACATTTAGGAGTGGAGTGTCAAAACGGTTGACTTTCAAAAGTCGACACCTGTTAAGACAACTGACAGCGAGAGTGCATCACTGTAAAATGATTGTTATTTTAACCTATAACATAACGTCTCATTGCTAAGCTTCTAATTCTTCCAAAAATGAAAATTCTCTGCAAACTTAAAGCTCATCTGATGGTATTTCAAGAATCTTTAAGCCATCTGCCCAGAGATAAAAAAAAGATGTTACCCCTCTCTTTTCTCTAAAGATGTCAGCTGGAAAGGATAAATCTGCTTATTATACCACCTGTATAAATACTTGATTCTGATTGGTCAAATCCTCATCACTACAGAGATTCTATTTCAACAACAAAAAGAGTGACCGCCCTATCCCCACACGTCATCTTTGTTAAATCTGAAGTGATGAGTCCAGCGTGTCCAGCACTGACACTGCCACTTAAAAACTCTGTACTCCAGATTAAACAACAGAGAGGCTCTTCAAGCATTGAATAATGTCCTGCAATCCAGGCAACATGCACACAGCTCGTGTGTGAATGTGGGTGTTTTGTTGATAACAGCGTTGTTAAAAGTTTGGATATTTGTCTCATTTCTGTTCCAGGATGTGTCAGTTGTAGAGAAAAAGAGAGCTAAGTGTAGACAGGAGACAACATGAGCAGTCTAGCTGAAGTCCCATTTGTCATGTTTAATTTTACCATCATTGGAAATGTTCAGTATAATGTAGTGTTTTTGGACTGTGGGAGGAAGCTGGAGTACCCGGAGAGAACCCACGCATGCACGGGGAGAACATGCAAACTCCACACAGAAAGGCACACCATGCCCAAACTGGGATTCAAACTGGTGACCTTCTTGCTGTGAGACAACGGTGCTAACCACTGCACCACCATGCAACCCATGTTAGTATCTTGTATGTATAGTTAGCAGGTGATTGTGTTCTGAAGAATCCTCATGAGGTGAGACAAGAGATGACCCTCTCCCTTCAGCGTCTGGGTCCTGCTCACCCTATCCGCAGTATAATCGGTATAATCAACTGCTCACTATCATAGACTGTAAAACAAATGGACGTCATGGACTGTCTCTTTATTCATTCCAGACGGGCTGTGGTCAGACTTTAAAAAATTAATACACCTCGTAGAAACGTTTCTCACATCCATATGCTGTGATGATATTTAGATATTATTGGGCTGCATTCTGTTCAAGTCCTCTTTTTTCTGAAAAGTTTCTTTTTCATTTGTTATTAAATGCTAAAAACTGGGTTTTATGTCTGATTGACAGCTGCCGTTTTTGTGTAGTTTTTTTTCAGGAATGATAAAATACAGAGTTAAGAAGAGATTAGACTGTTCGACAGAAAAATAAAAAAAAATGTCCCCCGCTTCCACTCAGATTTTCTCAGTCACCAGGGGAGTTTTGTGGCAACAACAAAATGTGGCAAACAGATAAAGCAATTTCTATTTGCTTGGTTTTATATCTAATTTAACCCTTACTTTTGTTCATATTTTTACAATAATGGATGAAATATGCACTTGTAAATTTTGACTTTGGAAGGCATTTTGCAACCCTGCTACGAGTGTTTCGGAGGGGGTCTCCACCCTTACTTTGGGAACCACTTCACTGAGATTCAGTCACATTTTTGGCAGACTTGCTAAAACTGTTTTTTTTCTTGCAACAGGCAGAATGTTTTTTTGTCCAAAAGTCAATCAGTCAAGCTGTATTTATTAAAGGCCTGTCATCCAATCAAAATGCTTCACAAAGGGACAGGAAAAAACCCAACAATATAATGTGTTATTCAATAAAAATGGATTTAGATGTTTAGAGCGTAACTCATCCTGAACTCCAAATATGTGAATTTAAACAGTTAAAGGGAAAGAGATTAAAGGATTAAAAATAATTCAAATATTAATTGTTTGAAACACACAACTTAGATAAGACTTAGATGAAAGTATTAGGGGCTAATTGGGGAACAGATTACAGTTTATTGTTTGCTCACGTCTCTGACTTCAGTCGTGTGGTACAAATGTGGTTGATAATGGGACTGGCCAACCAAGCCTGACTTGGTTTTTGATGGATATCTCTTTCTTCCTCAGCCATGCTGATTCTTTGTTTCTTCACTGTCAGTAAAACAGCTGTTAGTGTGTTTATGTATGTGTATGTGTGTGTGTTTAAGTGTGCGTGTATATGAGGTCAAACCTGGGCTTCAGCAATACTGATGTAATGCTTTGCACATACAAGAAGGTTAAAACTGGTTTTATTGTCAGAGGAAGTGTTTGTTCAGATGATGACGCTGACGTGTATGACCAGACTTATGGCACAACATACAGGGCATAGCATGGATGTGTCCGTGCCTGCTGAATGATTCTGCTCTTCTCTGCACTGATGTCTGGAAGCTCATTTCTGACAGTTGAAAAATCAAAATTAAAACTTGGCTTGACTGAGATTTTTTTTTGCCAATGTTAAGTCATAATTTATATATTTTTTTAATCTCATAATGGACATTTTTATCCCATAATTTCTACTTTTTTCCCTCATAATTTTTGTCTTATATCTCATAATTTTAACTTTTTATCTTATAATTTTGACTTTTTAATCTCATAATTTTGGCTTTTTGTTTCCTCATAATTTCCACTTTTTAATCTCATAATTATGACTTGGTATGGGCAAAAATAAATCTCAACAAAGCCATGTTTTAATTCTTATTTTTTAAGTGCCGGAAATGGGCTTCCATACTGATGCGTTAATGAACAAGCTGTGCAATAATACTGTTGTCTGTCTGTCTTTCTGTCTTACATTAATGTGCATGTAAGAGCCATCAATAACCTGCATTATTCCTGAAGGAGTCCAACAATCTTAATATATGACTCACTAATGAAGTGTTCATGTGAATGAGTTGGGATCTGATGAAAGTGAGTTTCCCTCCTCGCTTTCCTTTCTTCACTGTAGCTCTTACTGTTTTATTTGCAATATCAACTACGCACAGAGCTTGTCTCCTCCAAAAAAAAAGCCACGAGGCTGCTGTTAGAAAACATGGAAATAAAAACTTGTACAGTCTTATGCAATTTGTTTGCATGTTTATTGCACCACCATAGTATGCTTCATGTGTTCCTCTAAAAAATGCTTCTGCTGTTGCGTCAGAAAGAAGCTACCATCTATCTTCAAGCTCCATAGAAGAATTTGGTGTTTTTAGATAATGAGAGAGGAAGCTATGCACATCCTCTCTAAACTCTGCCAAACGTGCTGGAAAAACAAAGTGTTGCTAAGATGAGTGTTGTCTCTGTGCTGTGTTTTATTCATCCAGAGAAAGCCTCATCTGCAGTGTGTATGATGTACTGTAGGTTTGACTTTGGTTACACGACTAAAACAAGTCGTTAAACATCAGATCACGATCAGTGAACTTGTGATGGTTTCATTTTTTAATGATTCACATTTCAATCATTATTGCACTGTTACAGCTTTTCATTGTTTATTCTTTACTAGGGCTGCTCCAAAGCCCCTCATTTCCTTTACAGTTAAAAGGACATTTAAATACCAACGAGCCAACAAGTCTGTGGGCAAAAATTTCATTTTGGTTTATTTAGTGCGTCTAACATTAGCAGAGCTAGCAACACCATCCTCATGTCTAGGAATGTACCAACCCACTCCTGCAATTGCGGTCTACAAAGGACCGATCCAGAAAAACCAGAAACAGCCTCCATACAACTTCATCCAAATTTAGTGGATCAAATACTAACAAACAGTACTGTCATCCTGAACGACATCTGTAGCAGAGCATTATAATATTATTAGCTGACCTACTGCTTGGACAACACTTTACAAAAAAATATAAAAAAAGTTTAACAGACGAGTAATTTTGGTGCGACCACTGAGAGTCTGAAAGGTTACAGAAACCTGTTACAAACAAAGAGTGTTTTGTCATCCAAACACATGACTTTAATTATGGTCTCATTGAAAGCTGTTTGTGTTCCAAACAGAAAAAGGATCTGTTTTATTATCAATTAGCCTTACCTGAAATGTTTTTACCATGTTGAAATGTGGCTTGGATCTTTTTTTTTTTTTTTTTTAGTATTATTTAGTATTTAATTATATTGTGTAAAATTGTTGAAGATTTTATAACCACTGCCAATTATTTGCGTATTGTGTTTGATTTAATTTATTTGATTTATTTATTTGTAAAAGGACCATGTACAATATTCAACATAAAGGGTGACCCAGCAAAATTCAGGATGAAATATTTTATGGTTTATTACATGATAAACTGACATAGAAACAACACAATTTCATCTCTGGCTGGAACTCTCAAGACACTTCTCCATTTCTTGTTCAGCATCACTCACTTGATCCTTCTGGTGTTCAGTCCTGAGATTTTGTTTTTCCCTCCTGAGCCCTTCTTGTGATCCAAACTCCCGGTGTTTACGAACTTCTTTCTGTTGAAGTCAGGGAAGTTCCACAGAGTCTTGACATCGATTTGAGCAAAGGAAAGGAAATACTAATATCATAAACCAACATTTGCTATGTGGAAAAAAATTTACCTGCATGAAATGTAAACGCATCTAATTTATACCTGAGTGGAGAATATTTACATTTTAATTACTTATGTAATAAATCATGAAGTATTTCATCCTGAATTTTGCTGAGTCACCCTTTAATTGTCAAACAGGTGAAGTTTTTTCTGTTCTTTAGTCAGTAAATGTAATATAATTACCGGAATTTCAACTGTTTGTCGTTACTAGTTCAAAGTAATATTATTATTGTAACGCGTCACTGCCCAACACTGTTACATATACCATTTAAATTGAACAGTCGAGGCATAAAAGAGGATATTTATGAATCAAGATGTTGCAGTTACATTCAAGAAAACCTTTGAGCAATACTGAACTGTGACTGTTTCTCAATCTCAACAGATTTCAACACACAGCGCAGGGCGACACTTCAGAAGTCTTCCAGAAATCCCACAACATCCAGAGAGGAGGAAAGGTAAGAGAGTGTATCATGGAGGTAGTTTACAGCTCTACAGATCTATGTGATAGTGGATGCACCGTGCGCTCATATACATCAAGTCAATTCCAGAAGATCAGATCACCTCACATATTTTTAAGGGTTTAAACGCAAATTGCATTCAAATCACATTAAAATGGCATTTGTTCTGTTAAGATATATTTGGCCTTGCAACAGGTCAGAGTTCAGACTCTGGACTCTTTAGATCAGGTATCAGTGAAAGAATGAATGAAGAAAGTTTAGTAATTAATTACCAATGAATTGAATATCTATGAACGCAACGTTCAGTCCTTTATATGCCCTCCATCCTTCTGGGATGTTCTTAAGAAGTATTTAAAGAAAGAAGCACTCTCAAGCCAAATTGCTCTTCAGTATAATTCCCATCCAGGCAGGGCGATGTAATGTTCTCTCTAAGCGTCTCTTAATATTAGCGTGATCTTCTCTGACCCACGCCGCTCACAGGGGAGTAATCAGACTTTAATTATACCTCCTTAATCACTTGAAGACAATCTGTGGATCCAGACCGCTCTTCGTGGTAAACGTGCTGTTTTCACTTTCTAATTCCCCGCTGGTTCACTGGTTAGTGAAAAAGATTAACTGCGGTGTAAATAGTTTTATGTTTATCTGCATTTTGCACATTTTTTTTCAGGCTCTCGTCTGCAGTTTTCATGCTTCTCCTCCTTCTTTTCTCCACATTTTGGCTCCAGAAGTGGAGCTCGTAAAGCAGGCTTGTAGTGTTACCCATCTTAGGTCATAGTGAAGCCAAAGCAGCAGAGAAAGTTCTCCACAATCATCATTATTATTATTCCCAGTGAAAGGTATGCAGCACAGAGCTGGCTGTGTGGAGGGACTCTGGCTCTCAGAGTTTGGCATTCCAAGTTAAAAGCAAACCAAACTGATATTGCCCCTCAATACTGGCTTCATATTTTCTCCATATTTGGGAATGTTTACCTCCTCACGATGGTTGACAGAGGTTGGAAGAAGGGATGTGAGTCATTTCAGCTGCTTAAGACTTTCTTAGGGTGAGAGAGGAGTTCTGCTATTGAGGGAAGCTAGTCGTTTTCTGTGCTCCAATGATTTAAAGAGAAACTGTGAGTATCATTCTGCACACTGTTTGTGTTTTGATGTTTAGTTTGATGATGACATGAGGGTGTGCAGTGAGAGTGAGCTGCTTTTATTATTACATAATGTAAAAATGTAAAAGCTAAAGTTTTCTCTTCCTTTTACTTGCATTGCTTAAAGCTTGTCTGTGTAGACCGTTTAAGAGGAAATATGTTGTTGTTATGGCTGCACAATCTTCCGGAGCATCGCTACAATTTTGGAATTTTAGAAGTGATATTGACACTAAATGTTTGTGAGCTCTCCGCATATTTAGCAAAAGTTTTTTTTTTTTTTAAACAAAGTTTTGGACAAATCCTTCACTGCTGTGAGATTTTCTTTTGACCCTGGGTCTGACTTTTTATGCGGCTGTCTGTCAGTGATATGTGGAGGATGGAGACAAAGGCGAAGAGCACACGAGTTAGTGACTGACCACAGCGAGAAGATAACTGTGGGCTTGAGATGACATTTGTGTGTGAGCTGGGAGCAGCTCAGGTCATTGAAGAATTCTGGTTTTGCACATATCTAGTGTCACTGATCTACAATTCAACAGGTCTGACTTCCCCCCCTGGCTCTAATGTTAACACTTCAAACATGTTCCTGCTGGTGTCTGACATTAGTAGTAGCAGAGGAGGCAGATGACTGTTCTGAGCTCTGAGGGGTGGTACTGCTGCCGGTCGTGATTATCATATCTGTAATCTTTAAAAAGCAGTTAGTAAAATGATAATCTCTCAGCTCTGCTTAGAAAATTAATCTTTCTTTGTCTAAAAGTTGAAATGTTCTGTTGAATAGATCTCATTCAGCTCTAATGTCAGGGGATGGTTTGGGTTTGTACCTAGTTCCAAATTTTTAAAACCTAAAAATCAGCATCATTTTAACTAATCCACACTGCTATCAAGTCTTGACATTGTATCTCAAGCCAAGTCATTCAAACCTCAACACTGCTGCACAGACACATCTGTCCCATCAGGCTACTCAGAGAGGAGTTCTGGTGGTCAGTGCTGGCAGAGATGACCAAACATACAAAGAGATCTGAAGTTTGTTTACATTTTACCAAAGCACAAAGCAGGAAGGAAGGAAGGAAATGATACCAGTACCATCCTTTGTAATTGGCATGATTTCAGTATCAGCTACTTTCCATTAAGCTGTTTTGCATTTAAAGTTCTAATCCAATACTGATCCATTGTAACATACATGGGGGACTCATTCATGTAACATGATGTTTTTGTGTCAGAAAAAAAACCAGGCAATTTGTTGCACAGACAGAAACCCAGTTAATGTGTTCATGCTTTCAATCGAGATCAGCCTTTGTTTGTCAGAGCCTGCAGCCACACCAGACCACTAAAAGAGACCCCACTTTTATTTGGAAGTTTTACCATATAATTTGCGTATGAAAGGAAGGAACCTCTTGGTTATTCTGTTTTTCTTGTATTTCATTGTTAAAGAGACTGTGAGGACTTTCTAAGTGATCTTGGAAAAAGTCTCTCTTCTAGATATCTGCCTGATCATAATACACAACTGAAAGAGATTATCAACACCAATATAGGTTATGTGTAAATGCTATTTCTTAGCTTTTTGATCAGGTTGTAAATTGATTTACAGCGAGCTGAAGTCTCTATGACAACACAGCACCGGCTGACAAAGTTAGTGGTGAGAAGAGAGAACTGTGTTTTTTCTCTGTTGAAAATTTTTCCTGGTTTAATTTTTTAGTGATGTTGGATACTGAAGCTGGACTACCATTAAGATGAAAGGACAGAAGAGCAAAAGAAAGCGAAATGGGAGAGTGAAAGAGCACAGGCTAAAGGCTAAAACACAGGTTAAGTTATTTGTGATGATGTTCATTCCAACCCACATGCAGCAGTTATTCTGCAGTGATCTGATCAAACTTGAGAGTCTGTCAATAAAATGAAGAGTGAGGTTATGTTAGCTCTGCTTGGTGAGGTTGGAGTTGGTAGATGAGCTCTGGTAGGACAGAACCAGGATTCACTAATGTTAGCCTGCAGAGACATCTCAGAGCACCGACCTGCGAGTGGCGTTAAATACAGCCGGGTACTAAACTACGGTTCAAACTTACAATATTTGCCTGATGTCAAGTTTCAAACAATAGCTCAACAATACCTCACTGTGTTGTATCCGGTAAAAAGTTGTCTTCAACCAAAAGGAAACAGTGATAAAAAGACAAGAAAAAAAAACCCAGACAATTTTTATCTTGGCCTTCTTATTACCTCAATGTTTTTAATTGTTGTTGTTTGTAAGTACTTTGTACTGTTGGTGAACTTTTTTTTATAACTTGTTATTTTCAAAGTTGTTAAACTTACAAGTTTTGCCCATATAAGGGCATGGCTGACTTGACTGACAGGTGGGCCCCATGTAGCTGTTTGTGAAGAGTCCACCTCTTTACCTCATCTAAACTTGATCAAAGCTACATTAAGTTTACTGTTTCCAGTATGGCGGCTGTCAACAACAGGTTTTAAAACTCCATAGTAGAAACAGATGGATGATGTCACAGAGGCTATGTCCATATATTATACAGACTATGGGTGAGACAGGATCACTGTGAGTTGGTGCAACAGTGTATTGTGTACATGTCTGACTGTGTGTATGTATATTTCCTGCTGTGTGTTAAATTGTGCTTCCACAACCAAACACATTAATGCAAAATCACACACTTGGACACCGATAATATGCTGTAATGAGTTTATTATGAAAAAACAAATGTACGATGATGACAGAAAAGGATTTTTTTAAAATTTTGACCAAATATTCTTTCTAACCTACATGAATATTATTGACCTGTTCACAGGGCAACTTATTGATAACGTAGACGACTAAATATTAGGGCAGCAGTATGCAGAGGTGAGGATCCTTGTTGCAAAAGTTGCTAATTTGAATTCTGACCTTGGATCTTGGCTCCACGTCATCCCCTTTCTCTCTCCTCCGCACATTTCTTGTCTCTCTTTATCCGTCCTGACAAATAAAGGCTAATCCTCCAACCTTAGATTAAGAAAAAAGTTTAATTTACAAACCCAGGAATGTTCTTGCAAACATTTTCTCAACAGACTGAAAAGGAGTGTAATGAGATAGTGGTTTGATAAGCAGACGATGACACCGATTACTGGTTGCATCAGTTCCCGCTGACGTCTCAAACACTAAAAATGACTTAATCTGGTCTCATTCTACTTCACAGTCCTTAATTTCAAGATGTTGGCATCCCCAGATTGAGAGAGATTGCATATTTTCAGGACAAGCCATCCAAATGAATCTCGTCAACAAATTAAGGCCTGATTAACAAGAGCAATTACGCCGAGGCTCCCAGTGAGCTGAGGAGAATCACGCTAAAGTGGAGGAGATTATCTCTCTTATTAAGGAGAATCACTTTAAGGGTTTGATTACTTTCTGTTTTTGTGTTTAACTCCTGATTACTCTATGACTGAGGATGCTTGGAAACAGATGTTTTTCTGCACTACTGAGAGTTTTAAGTGGGCAAATTGAACATGAGAGTGTATGTTAGTGCAGTGAAGTGCTGCTTCTGTTTGCTCTCTGATGGAACTATCACAGCGGTGTTGACTTTAGAAGAATGCTTTAGAATGAATGAGCTTTGATTGGAGATAAGATGCAGATATAGTTCTCTATTATTCATTACCCCTTAAGTTAAAATAGTCTCATAGCTTCTTAGGAAACAATGATGCATGTGAGTATGAGGAATGCGCAATATTTGTTTTTTTTTTTTATTCTGATTTGAAATGCCACAAATTTCAGCCTCTTTTAGCCAACACCTGTACTGATAGTGATTCCGTTACCGACACTAATATTGTTACCAATTTAAGTTCATTTGTAGCCTGGTTATTAAGGCTCCTTTGTCTTTAGATGGTTAACCCTGTATGTCTTCGCTTTCTTTAATGACAAAAGTAGTTTTTTTTTGTTTTTTTTGTGCACAGTATCGTGTAAGCGGTCATCACGTGCACTTGTGAAAGGATGACCTTATCAACCATACAGTATATCAGTGGACCATTTCTTATCTGCTAACACCTTTTATTTTTCCAACTGAATCATGCAAATGTAAAAGATACTCTTTGATATTTTTTGGGGACGTCGTTCCTCTACAATGCCAGCCAAAGAGTGTTTAAACAGACTGAACTTGCAGACAGTTTTCCTTTATCTGGTGGGAACCGTGACATTTTGCTGAAGACTAGATGTCTTCAGTTGTCTAGATGTCTCTTGTCTTCGGGAAGTGATGGGTCATGATTTTCGTAAGCATCAGAAATTCATTCATTTATTCAAAACCACAGTGTTCTTATTAATAATATCTCCTTTTAAAAAAAATCATTTTTTCATTGTTTCCACTGTTGTGTGGTTGTAATACAGTATTATTCTCACCAGACGGAGGTTGTTGCACGGTCTAAAGCTTTTTGCTAACTGCATTAAATAACTTGAGAAGAAGAATGGTGACTGTGTCAGATAGCAAAAAAAAAAAAAAAAAAAAAAAAAGATGAAAAGAAGTAAACATTACAGTTGACCAAAAATTGGGTGTAGTGCTTTGTGATACAATAACAGAGAAAGAGAGCATGGTGGTAAAATGTCAACAAAAAATCCACCAATAGCTGAATTGATGCAAGTGACTGTTGATAGTATTTCAGCCTGAAATGTCCATCCCTTCCAAAGAGTTTGCAAAAATTAGTTGAAGCTAGCTTATACAGCTCAGTGTCTCTTTCTGACTAAAGTGGAGATGGAGTCTTGGCTTTTTAAAATCTTGAACTTTTCTGATATCAATCAAAAACCAATTGACTATTGGCATTTAGACGATTATTTGTATCAGTGTGTTACCTTAAAACGTACTGTATATGTAACTGGTTTACTTTTAACTTCTGCATATGATATTTCATGTTTCTTTTTAATCAAACATCTTCTAAAGCTATTCAAATAAAGTCTTGTGTTAAAGTTTATAACAAATCAAATTCTGCACTTTGGTGGAAAGTTTTTCATTTGGGTCATCAGTCCATTTATTTTTCATTATTAGTTTTCAGACTCATGAATTACTAATAACTGGTATCAGTAACAGCCCTGAAATATGACATCAGTCCACCCCAAGTACAACCAGGAAGTGCCTTGCTTGCTGCCTGATAGCAGATGATGCCAGTGTAACTTCTGTAACTGTCTTAATAACAACCGATAACAAAGGGAAGCTGTGGCCAAAAGCTGCTTCTGGTACGTTGTTTGTTTTGAATTTAAAACAGAAGCATGATGGGGAATTATTTCTACGGGAATCCAGTTGTTGTGCAGTAAATACAAAATGATGAAAGGGTGTCACATTTCATTGTTTAAATGTTTTCAAAGTGTTTTTAAGTCTTTTATTTTATGATATGAAATGGGAACCTGTAGGTTTCTTCTTTCCCTGGACAGTAGACGCTGGACGTGTCGTATTTTTTCTGCAGACTTCGAAGCCTTGGCAGGGTCGCTCAGTTTAATGCTGATTTGACTGCATGCAGGTTGGCAGCATTGTGTTTGAACATATATCATCACCTCAGTGTAAGGTCTCTTTAAAGGAAGTTCACCTCGACAGTCCACCTGCATTTATTTTTTCATTTTCCAACACAAGGAAGTGACCTACAGACACAGACTGATGTCACAGACGTTGTTTGTGTCCGTCAGGTCTTAAGATTCGAGTTTTAAAGTGAAACTTAAATCTGATAAGGTTGAGATGCTCCTACATATCATCTGTGTGGATGAATTTTATTCACTGAGCAGGCAGCCTGAAAGACGAACGCTTCAACATTTCTCAAATTGTGTTGATTTTCTGGAACTTTTTGGGCATTTTTAAAGTATTTTTCTCTTAGGAGTAGGTGTAGATGTGTTGAAACCCTTATCTTATCAATTTTAACTTCTCGTTCTCGTTCTCTTGGCACAATTTCCCCCCAATTCCCCTCTGGAGACCAAATACTGTTGAAGTAAAGAGTACATAATCTGTTGTTGTGATATCAGGGAGCCTCGGTTTAAGGGCAGGGATTTTGGGGGCGTTTTGCCGTTAAAAGAAGCAAACTTAAACTTTTTTTGTTCGACATTTAGATGATCTTCCTCATGAGGACTCATAAAAACAGAAGTTAAAGAGAGGTTTGTGTGTTTTAACATTTTATTCTGGATTGAGTTCAGCACGTCTGACATCCTTTTACTGAGTGTTCATCAACACTTTCGTGACCAGTAAACATCAGTAATCTTGAACATTGTCATAATGACAGCAGAGTGATTGTGTGCCAGGAGTGACATTTCACTCTGTGCCCCTATCATTTAGGATCAGATGCCACTAACTGATTAATCTGAGATTAGGCAGGAGCTGGAGGCTAATGGGACACTTTAGTCAAAGTGACTGATACACTTACTTGGCATGCAGCGACAGATGCCAGCCTCTAAAGACGCTCAAATTACTGAAGCATGTTGTCGGCAAAACACAGAGCCATTAATGAAGTGCCAAAACATATAAACAGCAGCAACATAAATCAGATTACAATGACGACAAGACGGATGTCAGAGGATGAGGTTGATGTTACAACTTTAAACATTGTTTGTACTCTTCAGTGCCAACAGCAAGTCACGGAGAAACATGTTTTCAACATCAGGTCGTTAATACCATCTGAGGGTGAATTATTAGAAATTAAAACAAGAGTTTTCAGTTCACTCTAAGACGTGTAATCTATGATCTGAGATCTGCTCCGATTCTATGATAGTTCATCCATACACAACTTACAATTTAAGATATTGTGATGTTTGTCACTTTTTTCAGTCTTTTTTTTTTATAAGGGATGTGGATTCCAAACATTCATACTGTTCATCATTTGGAACCATTCAACAATTAATCTTCTGTAGGATGCCTTGCTCTCCATGTGTAGTTGTTGTGATTGTGTCGTCTTTATGCTGCTCTGGCTTAGCAAGGTTAGCACTTGATGTTCATTTTGGTTTTCATGTTAAAGAAGTGCTTCACAGAACCTTTGAAAACTGATGGTTAATTTTTGTTGTCTCTGGTTCTGAATATCAAGAACCAGCATGAACTCATTGAATAGTCTCTAACTTTTATGATTTCTTCTTCTTTTGTTCTTTTATTGGCAGTTTGCAACAGTCATCATGTGCCAGTATAAACAGGCCCTGGTCAAACAATGAAAAACGTATTTTTTGATAGGAAAATAGTTGAATAAACTATTTTCTTCTTTATCAATTAAAGACTTTTCTAAAAAATCCTGACTCATTGCTACTTTTTTAAAGCATTCTTTTTTTAATGCTTTTAATTGAAGAGAACAGGAAAGTGGATAGAGCAGGAAACAGGGCGAGAGCGACATGGAGAAGTGGCTGGAGGCTGGATTTAGAACCTGGGCCACCTGCTGAAGACCAAACCTCATGGGGTCGGCTATCTGCACCCAAGTTCTTCTGATCAGAGAAACTCCTCAAGTATACATCTAAATCACCATAAAATAATGTTTTTTTTTCCCCCATTATACAGTATGTACCTTAGTCTTTTCCTTATTATTGTTAGCTGTTGTTGTTCCTTTGGGGCATGTTTTTTTTTTTTTTCTTACTTGTGTGGGTATGTTTATCCTGGTCCAGAATTTGTATAGATAAATGAAAAAATAAATATGAATAAGTTAATAAATAAATATACACATACATAATTAAAATATACAACTTGATACTTCCAGATTTATCCGTAGTTCTGGATTTCTCTGGCCCACGAGACTTTAAGTACCCATGAGGACGTCTGTCATCATTCAGCCTAAACTCAACCTGCTGATAAGGAAGGCAGTGATCTGTCTCAGCTCTCTGTGGTCAGTACCAAGCAATAAGTGTAACTGTTCGATAGCGATTTAAGAAGTGTTCGTTAGCTGAATGAGACAAACAGCAAACTGTGAAGACGTGTTGATGTTGTGTTGACATTTCAGTGGGTTCTTCAGTCACAGTGCCATCTGTTATAAAACTTTGACCTTCAAACTTTCTTTTAAGCTGCAGTTCAACAAACTTAATGAAACCGATTATTTAAGACAAGATAAAATAAAATAAGATCCACTTTATTAATCCAGACAGAAATTGTTGTACCAGAGTACAAGATACAAAAGTTAGTAAAGGTAAAATACGGGCAGCCGCCCTCAAAGGTGCCGAAAATGAAAGTGATAAAAACTAACATAAGGGGCTCAGGGTGCAGATACTTTTACATTTTTACTTTACTTACAGAATATTTATATAATAGAATAGAATACAATACAATAGAATAGAATATATTTATTAATCCCCGAAGGGAAATTGAGGATTTTTTATTATAGGTAGGTTTAAATGTTTGTTTCATGTTTAGATGTGACAATAGATGATAAGTTTAGAACCGTTTGATCATTTCTTGTTTTTCTGTCACTTTTCTAAAGTGTTTATAATTTTTTTAACATATTTTTTTATGTCAGCATAGTTATTGAATTATTATTGTTACGATATGAGCAGTGCTGTTCAAACAGTTGTATTTGGCTGTAGGAGGAGCTCTGATTTCTTGCTGTGTCAGCCTCTCTTTGTTCTGCTTCAGTGTGACTGTGTAGCTGTGGCTGTGAGACGCTGGTGTCAGCAGCAGACATTATAGACTATCACTCTCTGATGGAGCTAACAGAGCTAACAGAGCAGCAGTTATCAGACTACTGGCACACTGTACGTGTGCATATTTCATGTGGCTCATTGGCAGGATTAATTGCCAACAGGTCCCCTGTGGTCCAGCAATGCAATTACCTACTGACCCAAATCACTCTGCTGGCTGGAAGTCTGACTTCTGACAGAGCTACACCTGGGACTGAGTCTTCACATCACCTCTCACTCACCCCGTCATCCATCCTCACATCCAGGAAGTCTATGGTTTTTATGTTTGTTGGAATAAGAGGTGATTTATGAACGATGAGATCATTTCATACTGCTCCTGAGTAATGTTCAGGAATGCAGAATCACCAGCAGCGTTACGATCTCTCCTTAGTTTGAGTTGATTCTCTAAACTCTAGTGTCAAAAGTTTTTTTTTCCCCTAATCTTTGGATGAATCAGCTTAATATGCATTGCATCTGCATCTTTTTGTCCAGCTCTAATCAAAATCAGCAAATACTATCCGTTCTCATCCCAGGCTCTGTTCACTCAAACCTGAGCTGTGGGTGTGTTTTTATATGTCTGTGAAAAAAATGGGACCAGCTGTAAAAGGCTCTAAAGCAGGGGTGTCCAAACTGTTCTCAAAGAGGATAACATTTGATTGTATGAAAATGACAGAGTCAGCAGTTCTTACTGACATATTTTTTAAAGTAACATGAATGCCCTGTTTGTGAACTATTTCTTTTAGTGACTTCTTTAAAAATCAGTCACTAAGTTCAGTCAAACTTCCTCGTTCCAGGCTCCTGTTAGTGGTACGCAGAGGAATC
The DNA here is from genome assembly GCA_030710495.1 of Labroides dimidiatus. Lineage (NCBI taxonomy): Eukaryota > Metazoa > Chordata > Actinopteri > Labriformes > Labridae > Labroides > Labroides dimidiatus. The sequence continues at coordinate 25,861,582 of CM061146.1, forward strand.
ACGGAATTATGTAAAAAATCTAATAAATTAAAATTAAGGGTGCAGTCACACTGGCCACCCAAGCCATGCTGAACTCAAGCACGATGGCCCCCTGCAGTGCCGCTCCTCCACTGGTCGGTACGGCCCGCGGTCACACTATTCCAACATGAGCCAGACTTCAGGCACGTGCATGGCCCATCTACATCACCATGAAGCGTCTGTTTACATGCAGCCTGGTCTCATCAGAGTCAGCAGAGTGAGAAAACAGGATTACAACTTCAGTGACTTTCTGGTTCATGTTAAGTTGTTTTGAGCCGACACAGCTCTTTAACACCAGCGTTATTCTTTAAATAACTGTTGAGAAGAGTGTTTGTGGGGATCGTGTCCCCGTGCTTGTGCTCGTTTTCATGTATGAAGTGTACCGAGTCATTTTAATGGTACAGTTTCTTTTAGTGTCTTACATTTAAGCACAGTGTTAATGTTCAAACTGTGTTTTTCTATTGTTTGAAATAATTTAAATGCTTAATGAAAATAAAACCCCTCCTCATTATTGAACCATGCACAGATTTAGCTGAATACTCAGGCTGACTGCACTGCTTCATTAATATCAGCCATCATGGTGGTACTTGGAGAGTCAAGTACTTTCTGAGGTGGTACTTGGTGTGAAAAGTTTGAAAACCACGGCTCTGATGTGTTTTTTGAACTCTCACATTTTCACATCCTGATAAATTCATTCATTTAAAGACATCAGCTGTAAGAGTTGTTGAGTTTCTGCAGAGTTTACAGAGCTTTAGCTTCATACAGGCACTCCAAATGTAGTTTAGTGAGGGGACGTTACAGCATATACTTTGGATTTGTTTGTGTGCTTGACAGAAAATGTAAATGTTCACATTTTTAGAACACACTTCATTTCAGAGACATTATTAAAACATTTGAACAGTTGTTGTGTACCTTCTTCATCACACACACATGGAGTCATCGTCCGACATCGTCCGTGTTGCTCACTCTGATTAACATCAATTGGATTCCATGAAGGATGAATGTTGAAATGAACAAACAAATGTGAAAAGCTGAGGCTTAACATACATTAATGGTGCTGTTAGAGCACTAATGCAGTAAGATTTGGACTGTAGAGCTTTGTTAATGCTGTTATGAGTACACAGACAGAGGTGGAGGGACGTCACATTGTTGGTTTGTCACAGCATGAGGAGAAAAGCTTCTTTGTGTTTTGCATTTACCATCTCTTATTCTCGTGTCGTATCATGTCTGAATACATTAAAGGTTAAAGGTTGTGATCTGGCTCTAAGTGACTTGCCCCAGAATCTGCTTCATTACCGGATTATCTAATTGTATAGGATGTGGCGTGCATTGTGGATCAAGCTCTGTAGCGCAGCCGCTCTAAGCACAGACACTCTGCGTGTAACCTATATGTGCCCTGCTTGTTATTTGAGCTCCCTGCATGCTTTTTTAGGTTTCCGACTGGGTGAAAGGGACCTAACGTGTCAGGTTTGAGGTCACTCGTGTTAATGTTCGACAGATCCTGTACATTAAAAGCATCCTCTAATCTGCTGAATCCTTGGACTTGTCCGTTTTTGAGATGTTGTGGAAGCACCAAATTAGTTGGAGATGTACAAACAAAGCTCTGGATTTATTTTGTCACCTTTTAGGGATTTCATTTGTTTTTCTACCATCCACAGTTTTTTTTTTTTTTTTAAGTTCTCAAAACACTGAGAACTGAGAAGCGAGCCCCAGGCATGTTCTCCCACTCATAAATAAGCTGAAAGTCATTTTGTTTCTTTATCTCAATCAAAAAATCAGTTATAGTTCTGTTTAATATAAATGTCATTAAGAGACAAAATAACTGGTTTACTGAAGTCGATTCTGTGGAAAGAGCAGGATGTTGGTGTTTCCTTATAATAAGTAAAAATGAGTTGTACTTTTTTAATCAAAGGATCTCATTTTTGAAGCGAAGAAAAAGGAGATTAATGCAGCTCCTCACCCCTCAAATGTACAAATGTACTTTTCTTGGTAACTTGGGTCCTTTCCATCCATCCATCTGTCCGTCCGTCCGTCCGTCCGTCCGTCCGTCCGTCCGTCCGTCCGTCCATCCATCCATCCATCCATCCATCCATCCACACAAAACGGGGTACATCCTGGACAGGTCACCAGCCTATCACAGGGCTCACATTTAGAGAAAGACAAACATTCAGGCCCACACTCACACCTACGAGCAAACTAGAGTATGCCGGTAGACTGGACGAGCATGTTTTTGGAGGAAGCTTGAGGGAACATGCAAAGTCAACACAGAAAGGCTCCTTCCCAGCTGGGAATCGAACCAGAACCATCTTCCTATGTGGTAAAAGTGCAATTTGAGATGTCACAACATTCAGAGTAACATTCCTCAAAAATGCAACTCATTAACATGACAAAGATATTGGTTCGATTGATATTGTTTCGATCTTGGTTTTTAAGCGCTTATGAAACTGATAAATGTTTGGACTGAGATTCATTAAAAAAAAGTAAAGTGATGCAGTTTTCTCTCTGTATTTAGTCAGAGATACTGACTCCATGTGACAGGTGAAATAACACATGAGTGGTGTTTGAACGTGTTTTGACAAAAAAATAAACCTTATTTCAAAGAAAATGTTTTACAAAGACTCCAAAGTCTTATGGAAATGAAAACAGAGCGGACAGAGAGCAGGTAACACCTTTCCTCTGATATCTCAGCCTGTGTGTTTGGATTTAGATGAGATCATTTTTAAGAAATAAACACGCTGAGTGTTTCTTTTCTTTTTTTTTAAGATTTTAATATTCTTTATATCTTTCATTGTCATTTCTCATCGTGAGGCAACTCTCTTCTGTTTTTTCACGTCTCTTGTCGTCTCACTTGAAGTTCCTCTTGGATCTCGGGCTGTGGCTCGCTCACCTGTATGAGTGTGAGCTTCTTGTACAGAAGCTGTTTTCAAAACACTGAATCAAACTATTTGCTGGATGTTTTCTCATCTCTATCCCCAAATTTTCCCCCCTTTTATTCTCAATCCTTTTAATCCCAATTTTTTCCCTGTAAAATAAGTGCATGCATTTCATTCCTTTGACCTCTGTAGTTCTAAATGTGGTTGATTTTAAAAAAAAAACATTTTTACGTTTTGTTTTTTCTTTTTTTAAATTTTATTATCAACTATTTATTTATTTATTTATTTATTATTTCATATTCTTCCATTTTTGAACTTAAATTAGCGACTCAAATATTAAATGAGTTAAAAGAAAAATTGACTCAAGGATACAGTCGTTAGCATTTTAACATCACTTTGTCCTTGTTGCTTCTGTCTTCGTCTTTTTAAATATCCTGACTCCTTTAATAAATAAACACTAAAAAAATGTTTTTTTTTTACTCTCCATCAGGTTTGTTTTATCTTTCATCTCTTTCATCTTCTTTGTCTTGTTTGTCATCATCTCTTATTCCATCTCTGTTTTTGTCTTTGTCATTCTCTTCTTTTTTGAATTTATTTTTCTTCCTATCTTTCTCTTTTGTCTCTTTTCTTTATCTCATCTATCTTCTTCTTCTTGCATCTTTGTCTTTTTTCCTCTTTCTTGGACTTCATGTTTTACTTCCTTTGACCTTTTATTGTCTTCTTTTTCTCCTTATTTTGTCCCATCTTTGTCTTCTTCTTCTTCGTCTTCCTCCCACCTTCTTTGTCTTTTTCATCTCTTTCTTGTATTTCTTTGTCTTCTTTATTTTCTTCCTCTTCCTTTTTCTTACAGATTTGTTTTTTTCTTCTTGTTCTGACCTTCTTTCTCATCCTCGTCCGCTTCTTCTCATCAGTGTCACGCTCCCTGAGTGTTCCTCCTTTTTTACACGCTGCAGTTCAGATCTGAATCCATCCTGGTGCTCGACAGTCTCTGCTGCCTCACCCTCTCCTCTAAGAGAGCTCTCCTCTAAATGAGAGCTTTACTCATCCTGAGAGCTTCTGGTCCAGGTGAATCTGTGCTGAACGGTTTGCAGGTCAGGTCGGAATCAAATGAGCCACATGCTTCCTATCGAGGGTATTTCCTGCGCTGCAGTCTGCCCTCAGGCACATTCCTGTTAGCCGGTGCTTCGAACGTACCTGGTTCAGAAAAAGGTAACATGCTCTAATTTAATTCTTACATGCCTTTCACTTTGCAGCCATGCTGTTAAGAAGTGGTTATAAATACACCGTAAAGCCCGGGGAAAAGGCCAAGGTGTTTTCAGGGATATGTATTTTTCATTGCTTTAGACTCTCCTTGCAGGTTGTAAACATTAAGGTCCAATCAAAGCGCCCGTTGGAGAAGCACTTAAAAAGCATGCGTCCAGAGAGGAAATGGACCCACAGAGCTGAGGAGGAGCGGTGGGTCCGAGTGCAGCCTGGAGACAAAGATGAGCTGTAATAGGAGTGTGTGATGTGCTTATTTTCAGCCGTCCATCAGAACCTGACAAATAAAGACCTTTTCAGGGCCTAAATTACATTTCTTTGACACATTGTGACTCTTTAGAAATGTCTTAATGGTCTAATGTACTTGGATGATCAATTGTGTTTGATAGCAGATGACTCCACGTGGGTTTTAAATGGCTGTGATAATTTCAGTATTTAGCTCATTGTGTGTTTTTTCTTTGCTCTTAAAGGCAGGAAATTATTTAACCTAAGTTATCATAATGGGTTTGGCATTGAAAGAAATTGGTTCATTTTTATTTGACCGTCAGGAAATTTGCTTGAAGATTTCTGAGGGGTCTGCGATGTGACGGCAGATCTTTATGAAAAACCTATTAAATGCTGCTTAATCTGATGTAAATACATGCCCTGTCTGCGAGAAGCGCGTGGCTAATTGAGTGCAGTTGAGTAAGGTCACATCCAACAATAGAGAGGCAGTCTGGTGGAGATTGTGCTGAAGGCTTCACAATGAGCACCAGCTGTAAGTCACTTCAGTGGAGGTGAAATAATAGCAGCAGATTTGCACTGAGGCCCTATTGGTGTCTCTTTATTTTTTGAGTGCACTCATATTATGGCTTCAAAACTTTGCTTTCTCACAGACATTTTTTTTTTGTTTTTTATTTTATTTATTTTTTTGGGCCGTCTTTGAGAGGGGGCGGTGTGAAGTCAAAGCGGAGCTGAAAAGCAGAGCTATTGGGCAGAGATTCTGCGTTCGGTGAAAAGGACTCAGTGTTAAAAACATCAGGAAGTCGGTTATTTCAGTCTGCCCAGATGATTTAACAGAATCTGGAGCTGCAGCAGAATCTGTGACATTCAGCTCACGGAAACAATTAAGGTACTTTTCAAAGTCTACGGTGGCTGATTGCTGTAATTTGTTTCGAAAAATTGTTCTTCTTCTCAGGCTTGTTCACGTCTTCGTCAGATCTAAGCACAGGACATTAAGCTGATATTTTTAGGTTCTGTGTAACTTTTACTTTGATAAATCTTCTTTGAGAAAAAAAAAATTACAGTTTGATCGAATATCATGACCTAACCAAAAGAGAAATGGTGTGTCTCTAGCGCCAGTGTTTTTCAAATCAGGTCGCCTGAAATGTCTGGTAATTGATAAAAAAAATACAGAAAAAAACATTTTTTTAACTATTAACTATAATTTTTTAAAATTAGAACATCACCTACAAGCTTAAAAAATACAGTTATATTTTGTTTTTTCACTTTCTCGAATACAAATCTAGTTAAAATAAACGCAGCATATAAAAATATCTGAGCTGGCGCATCTGGATTGACGGCTGCTTTCACATGACTGCACAGATACCTCTACGTGTGTTCCCTCACTTTAACCTGTAAAAAAAAATTTAAAAAAAAAAAAAACAGAAAAGATTTCTTGGCCCACCTGGCCCCTGTCTGAGACATTAAATATTGCCAGCTACCATTAAAATAGTAAAAACGATGTGCGGGGAGGAAAAGGATTTAAACATAGTAAATCTAACAAACATGATCAAAAACTAATTCTAGAAAAAAAAATGTTGCCGGGGTCGCCAAAAATGAGTGATGTCAAAATGGGGTCACGGCCCAAAAGAGGATGGGACACATGGACTGCATAAAATATGGACGTAGTGTCCGCGGTGTCACCCGTCTGTTCCTGATACGGTCAAATGAAGCCATTCGTTGGACAGGGCCATACTGGATATGACACAGACTTTCTTAAACTTCCTCAGTTTGCTCGTCTTCCAGCTCTATTATCTGCATCTGAGTGCCACACACACACACACACACACACACAGTGTGTCCTGCCCCTCCCCCTCCTCCATGTATCATTTTAATTCTCTTGTCAGAGATAATCATCAGTTTGCTTCACAGAGACGCCAAAACAACGGGACCAGTGCTTCGAGATGTTTCACTTGATTTTCTGTTCTCACAACGACACGTGATCCACATGTGGACGAGACTTCTTCATGATTTTGCAAAAGAACATCCAGAACTAAGAAAGTGCATAATAATGTCAGCAGCCATCAGCTGGACAGAACTTCTGAAATAGCAGAATAAGAAGATTCATGTTTAACTAGGATGTCAAACAAACGCATCCACTTCAAAGTCCTCCTCCTGACCCACAAAGCTCTCCACTGACAGGCCCCTTCCTGTCTATCCGACCTGCCGCACTGTCACACTCTCCCCCGCAGACTCTGTTCCTCCGACACCAACCTCCTCTCCATTACACCACAAACCAAGCACCAGACCTGGAGTGACCGCACATTTCCTTTCACTGCTCCCACCCGCTGGAACTCTCTGCCAAAACCCAATCACGACCGTACAGACCTGCCCACCTCCAAAAAACCCATAAAAACTCACCATTTCAGAACGGCTTTTATTGCATGGCTGCTTTCAGCTACTTTGTAATTTTTACCTCTATGTTGTACTGCCCTGATTTTTTTTTTTTCTTTTGTTAGATTGCGCTTTAAATGTCTCTGAATTGTTTTTACTAGTTATGTAAAGCATCTATGAGTATTTGGAAAAGTGCTCTACAAATAAAATTTATTATTATTATCATTATTCTTATTATGTTTATGACCTGCTGAGCACGTCAGCCCCACATGTTACGGATGCAAAGGTACTGAGTGAGCGTGGATCATCATTGATGGCTGATACCAATCTGATACAGACAGTAAATAAATAAATAAGATCAGCTTTTAAACTCAGGCATCAGCAAACACACTTGAGCAGCACGCTCAGGCATCGTGTCTGTGTGGAAAACACAGCTCTGTGTATTTGACGTCTTTTTTAAATGGGTCATTGTTGCTAAATTAAATTGAACTCCATACCGTTTGAGTCTTAAAGAAAAATAAATGTATTTCTTGCTTTAAAAATGTTGGGTCAAGTATTCATCTCAGTCAGGTTTTTTAATTTCCTCCTGATTGTTTTAATCATTTACCGTCTTCTGGGCTGGGATCAGACAGTGAAGGCCTTGTGATGTGTTATGAATACACTCTAAATTACACTGAATATTATTGAATTGACTATTAAGTGCACACAGCAAAGAATAGACTGATGATAATAAAGAAAAGCGGTGTGATATCAGTGTACGGTGTTAAATACCTGTACCTGTAATTAAAAATTTATAAATGCCCCAAAATAAATACTCCTAAAGGTTCAAGTTGAACATTTCTTCTGGTGAACACATTTTTAATCAGTATTTGCAGCACTGAAGCATTGAAACACTTTTTCTCAAGGTAATCCTTCTAAAGACATACGTCTCCAGCACCCCGTCTCTCTCTCCCTCTCCCTCTCTCTCTCTCTCTCTCTCAGCTCCACGGTCACTCTATGTATATAAAGAAAACAGCTCCTCTGTAAATACAGACGAGGTGCCTCGACGTGGAGCGTTAGCCCAGTGCAAAAAATACTGAAGTAAAGTTGAGACGAGACCCAGTTGTCAGTTGCATGTTCTCAAAACATTATTTTATACTTTCAAAAAACAAAACAAAACAAAAAAAACGTGCAGGAGACACGGCTAACAATCCCAAACTGGCGCCCACCAGTAATTATGGTGTGGGTACAAAGAGGTTTTTGCCATTCTGAAGGGAGAAGGGGAGTGTAGGTGTATTAATTCCTATTCCTTCCTGCTTCCTCGACTTGGAAGTTCAGATTTAGAAAAATAGACCCCCCCTCCCTCAAAAGAAAAGAAAAAACAACAACTGTCACATTGACTGACGCCGATCGTATGTAGCATCTGTGTTCCCACCTCTGTTCCCCATAGTATAAGCCACACAGAGCCAATGTGGGAAACTGACAATGTCAATTTATCAGAACAAAAGAATTCCTCAGCAAGAGGAATACACATCTTTGGGCCCTGGAGACAAAAAATCATTCCACCCCCACCCTTACCTGTATCTAAACAGAATGTAGGACATTCACAGCACCAGAAATAGAAATTTCACTCACAATTATCATTTTTGAATGTATCCCCTGCAGTCAAAAGTTAGGATTTCACTTGAAGAGTTAGAGCTGCACTTTAATGCCAACTTTCTGAAAGTAAACAAATGAACGGGAAGGCACAGAGATGAAATAAACAGCCGAAACAGCAGCTGCAACCCAGGATCGGACACTTAAGATCCGGATCCAGTCTGCCCTGAATCATCTTCTCTTTCTGAAACTCATGTTTGCACGATGCATCTGTGCTGCTTTCGTTTTGAACTGCACGGTAATAATGTGTCTCTTTTCAGGTGTCAGATCCTGAAGTCCCCGCCATCACTTAGAGTTTGTTTTTGGGTGAGTACTCGACCTCATTTTCTCTCTTTTCTCAACAGATACGATTTTCATATTTTCACAGACAGAGCGGCCTCCATGAACACAGCTTCACTCTCAGCCTGTTTGTCTTTATAATCTCATTTTATTAGTTAAAGTCAAATTAATGTTTGTTTTATAAAACTATATCACGGCTCTCAAGTCTGTGCAGCAGCGTTTCGGGTTGTTTTCCTTTCCTTTTTATTTTTTATTTATTTTTTTTGTCATTTAAAGTCTTGTTTGAGCGGCACAGGTTGCACGGTGAAACCAGCACTTCCTCACACACACAACCCGGAGATCAGTGAAAGTTAGGGTACAATTTTGAGTGACATCATCTTTCCCAATTTTTCAAAAACTTTCCCTAAAAAAAGAAAGAAAAAAACACTTCTTTAAGGAAAAGAACGAAGCCTTTATATGACAAAGCAAGTAGGATATTTAACCAGTCTGACATTATTTGACTCTGAGCCTTTTTCTTTAAAACTGAAGTGACATTTTAAATGTTTTTCTCTGCATCAGAGAGAGAGAGAGAGAGAGAGAGAGAGTGCTGAAAGCTCTCCTATAAACCACACACAGAACAAAATAATTAAATGCATGACACATTATTATTGTAATACTTTTATTCAATATTGGCTGTCATGCTTTCCCTGAAGTACATTTCCTCCTCTGCACACATAATAAATCAATAAATGCTTACTTTGATTTCTGCTCTGTCTTACGCAGGAAAATAAACATGAATTCAATTTTTTATGATTCTTTTTTTTTTTCCTTATGTATTCTAGAAACGTTCGGTTATGTCATTTTCGTATGAACTGATATTTGGAGAAGAGGGATGTTGCTCCTTTGTTTTTGATTTTTCTAATTAGGTTTAGTTTCTCTCTAAAGTCTGTTTTCATGCGTCATGCGAGTCTGAAGTGCAGAGTGATCCAGTGTTGACTTACTCCAAGTGTCCTCGTGATCCATGATTGAATTTTAGAATTAGACCGGCGCAGGAGAAAAACAAAATCAAGCTTGTAGAAAAACAGCAACAACAACAGAAACAGAAACACGTTTTCTACTCGGAAAGATCTTCCTATAAGTAGACTCTTTTAGTCGGTCTGATTATTAAAAGTCTGTTTCAACCACATCAGCTGTATTTCACCATAATCTAATGGTGACTTAATGACAGTATCACTATCATCTATTACAAGTTTCTCTTTTTTTCTTGTGGCCCTGAAGGTAGAGCACATTTTTATTTCTTGGTTAAAAACAATCTTCTCTTTGACTTTTTGTGTAGCAAAACTTTATGATGAAATCAGGGAGATATTTAAAAGCACAGTTTAGAGTAAAACTGGCTCATAGATACAGAGCTTATGTTTGACTGTTTTGTCTTTAGTGATAGAAAAGCAGAAGAAACGGGAAATGCTGAGGGGGAAAGTGGAGTGGTTCTGGACAGCTATCAAACCCACAATCACTGTAAGACGGACTATAGCTCCTTTATGTGGGGCGCTCTTAAACCTTTAGGTGAGGCATGTCCAAACTCAGACCTGAGGTTCAGTTTTTTCATTTCAGCCTGCAACGAAATGAATCATGTTCTAAATGATGTGTACATTTACATTTTCTTTTTTTTAGTGCACAAACTAAACCAAAGTATATCCAGGAATGTCTCACTAAACTACATTTGGACCATGCATAGGCTGCTTGTATGAAGCTAAAGCTCTGCACATTCTGCAGAAACTCAACAAGTCTTACAGCTGACGTCTTTAAATGAATGAATTTGTCATGATGCGAAAATGTGACAGTTCAAAAAAACACATCAGAGGACACAATATGAGATTCAAATCATGAAATGATCCAGAAAAGACAAAAAGGAAAAAAAAAAGGTGCATAAAAACCATTCACAGGGCAGGGTAAGAAATATTTGGGGCTAAAATGTTGATTTCTGGTCAAAATAGTCTGAACATGAAAAACAATCCTGATAAAAATGGCAGAAAACTGACCACTGATCATCTGGTATGAAGAGACACCTGAGGGACAGGTGAGCTTTGATTTCATCAGATGATGGAACGAGGATGTTTGAGCCACTTAGAGACTGATTTTTACAGAAATCACAAAAATAAAAAGTTGATAAATAGGAAATTTATGTGTTACATTCACTGTTAATTAATGTCAGTAACTTAAATCCTGCATGTGCAAAACTGCTGCAACATCTAAGTGTAGATCTTTGTATTCTGACTGTAGCGTCAAAGGTCAGATCACATGAAGGAATCTGACCTAAATTAAATTTCTCTTGAACAGAGAAAAACAGACTTTGCATTGAAAAGCATTAAAATATAGAAAAAGTAGCAAAAATCATTGCAAAACAACACATCAGCCTACCGGTGTCTGTGTTAAATAATCGTGAAATGAAGATACGGTGACAGAGTTACTGTAACTCTCCTGCATGGCAACACACGAACCGCCACAAAGACTAAATCAGTCAATATTTGTCTGTCTGATGAAGTAAATAAAAAGATAATATGTTATCATCATACCTGTAAATGAAATAATGCAGCAGTGCTTGCAGTGCTGCGTATTCATGAAGCATTCTGTGCATTAGTTCAGCCTTCAGTGGTTCTTTGTCTTTATCTGCAGATTAACCGACTCTTTGTGGCATTATTTCTGATAAGCTGCTGAAAACTCTTTTAACAGCCACATCAAAATCATGTTTGCATGCCCTGATAACACTAATAATCTGTGCTTTAACTGACGGAAGAGACACGCTCAGTGTTGTAGTCACGCTCATGTGTTTTCATTCTGATGGATTTTTTGTTATCCCCTCTCTCTCTCTCTCTCTCTCTCTCTCTCTCTCTCTCTCTCTCTCTCTCTCTCTCTCTCTCTTTTTTAACAAACTCACATTTCTCTCTTTGTACACAAAGTAGTCTTTTATAATATGCAGCACATATGTACTAAACAATCTATAGTCTATACTGTGAATGCACACTCTGAGATGTGGAGCTCTGAGGTGTCTGTGTTTAGCAAAGCATGCACCGTGATAGAATACCAAAATCTGATATATTTTTAAAAACAGATGGTACGGTGCTCATATGGGAACCTGAGCTCTTCTTCACTGAATATGAAAATGTTGAACAGGTGGTCCGAGAAGCTTCCTTCCTGCTCTGGCTTTCAATTTGATTCTTCTAGAAATAATAATCAGTTACATCCACTCTCTAAGAGACAGGGCAGACAAAGGAGCTGCTCTTTTTGAAGAAACGACTGGAAAAACTGTGGACTTGTTGAAATAAAACACAAACACAGACAGTTCAGGATCTGAAAGGCAGACAGGATTATGTGTTTACTTAAGATCAAATTGAGTTCATGATTGTTGTTTAAATGCTCGCTGTGGCTGTGAAACTACAGTACAGTCATACAACCCTAATTCCAGTGAAGTTGGGCGTGGTGTAAAATGTAAATGAAAACAGAATACAGTGATTTACAAATACTGTTGAACCTATATTCCATTGGATACACTACAAAGACAAGATATGTATTGTTCAAACTGATAAACTTTATTTATTTTTATTTTTTTTGCAAATATTCACTCATTTTGCATTTAATGACAGCAACACATTCTAAAAAAGTTGGGACAGGGTCAACAAAAGACTGGGAAAGTTGAGGAAGACTCAAAAAATTCTTGTTTGGAACATTCCACAGGTGAACAGGTTCATTGGAAACAGGTGAGTGTCATGATTGGGTATAAAAGGAGCATCCCTGAAAGGCTCAGTCGTTCACAAGCAAGGATGGGATGAAGTTCACCACTTTGTGAACAACTGCGTGAGCAAAAAGTCCAACAGTTTAAGAACAATGTTTCTCATCATACAACCTGCATGGAATTTAAGGATTTCATCCTCTACAGGCCATAATATCATCAAAAGATTCAGAGAATCTGGAGAAATCTCTGCACGTAAGCAGCAAGGCTGAAAACCAACATTGAATGCCCGTGACCTTTGACCCCACAGGCAGCACTGCATTAAAAACCTACATCATTGTGTAAAAGATATTACCACGTGGGCTCAGGAAGACTTCAAAAAACCATTGTCAGTTAACACAGTTCATCACTTCATCTACAAGTGCAAGTTCAAACTCTACCATGCAAAGACAAAGACATATATCAACAACACCCAGAAACACCGCCGGCTTCTCTGGACCCGAGCTCATCTGAGATGGACTGAAGCAAAGTGGAAAAGTGTGCTGTGGTCTGACGAGTCCACATTTCAAAGTGTTTTTGGAAATCATGGACGTGGTGTCTTCCGTGCCAAAGAGGAAAAGGACAATCTGGATTGTTCTCAGGTCAAAGTCTCAAAGCCAGCATCTGTGATGGTATGGGGGTGTGTTAGTGCCCATGGCATGGCTAACTTGTCCATCTGTGAAGGCTCCATTAATGCTGAAAGGTACATACAGGTTTTGGAGCAACATATGCTGCCATCCAAGCCACGTCTTTTTCAGGGACGTCCCTGCTTATTTCAGCAAGACGATGACAAGACACATTCTGCACGTGTTACAACAGTGTGGCTTTGTAGTAAAAGAGTGCAGGTACTAGACTGGCCTGCCTGCAGTCCAGACCTGTCTCCGATTGAAAATGTATGGAGCATTATGAAGCACAAAATACGACAACAGAGAACCCGGACAGTTGATCACCTGAAGTTGTTCATCAATCAAGATTGTTAAAGAATTCCACCTCCAAAGCTTCAACAATTAGTGTCCTCAGTTCACAAACACTTATTGAGTGTTGTTAAAAGGAAAGGTGATGGAACACAGTGGGAAACATGAGCCTGTCCCAGATTTTCCCAGAGGAACGTGTTGCAGCCATCAAATTCAAAAAGAGTGAAATTTTCCAAAACAAAAAAACAAACAAAAACAAAAACAAAAAACCCCTAAAGTTTATCAGTTTGAACAATAAATATCTTGTCTTTTTGGTGTATTCAATTAACTTTAGGTTACAGGGGATTTGCAAATCATTATATTCTGTTTTTGTTTACATTTTACACAATGTCACAACTTCATTGGAATCAGGTTTGTATTTCAAGTAACACTGTACTGCACCTCTGTCAAACTTGAACTAATTAAACTGTTCCCGGTTCTTACACCCTGTGCCTGACTGACACACTAACCTCCTTAGATGCTAAAATGTCTGAACTCAGGTGACCTCAGTGTAAAAGAAGCAGGATGAGTGCTGTTAGCAGGCTGATGAGCTTATTTAACAGACTTTAATAGGGCCAATGCGACACCAAATTTCAAACAGCAGTTTTATTTATGATGCACTTTTCATCACAGGTAAGCTTGATATACTTTACATTGAGATTAGGTAAGGAAAAAGTCATAAAAACCCAACTAAAACCAGTTGCAAAAGAGTCAAAACCAAACATACATCAGACACAGCATACAGCAGACAGACAAAAGGCATAGGGAAAGAAAATCGTACTGAAAAACCAATCACTAATCATTGTATTTCCATGCTCAGAGTTTTACTGAAATAGGTTTTGAAAGAAAAAAAAATAGTTTTGAGGGACCTCAGGTCAGCAGACAGTTTGTTCCAGAGAGAAGGACCACAGTAACTAAAGGTCCCTTCACTGGATTTTGATCTGCCCCTGGGTACCGTTAAAAGACGTCCACCTGACGACCTCAGGGGTCTGATTGAGCTTTATGGACTAATATTAAGAAATTTACTCTGAAAATTGATTCTGTAGTGAATTGGGAGCCAATTAGGTGTTTTGTGAAATAAAAGCATGGACTATTGCTTTGGCTGATGACATTTTGTTTTGCTAGATGGCGATTTCTTGCTGATGTCTCACACAGTATTATCTCAGCAGAAAAACAATCAAAGCATCAGGATGTCATGTGAGAATAGGCTACGTTACTAATAGACAAATCATTAGAGTAAATGTCCTTGAAATGATCAATACTTAAGTTAGGCTCAGAGAAGTGTTCATTATTTAAAATGGTTTTTATATACAGTATACTGTGTATTTGAGAATGAGCGGAAATGTGTAATTAAAGACCGCAGCCTAACAGCTCAAATACACAAGATGCATCTCTGGTCCTGCTCCACTCCGTTGAGTCCTGGTCTGGCTGCGCTCATTCTGTCGGTCTGTTGTTGTAGTCAAGCTAACTACAATTAGGTTTTGACAGGCTTTGTTTTATTTACATGGTGGTTTTATTAAAGTCACTGGGTGTTTTAAGGTAGTTTCTGCGCACAACTTCCTGTCCTGTTCGATCTGCCCTACCATGCCAGACCGGAGAAACATGGTGCATTTCAGACGTTACTATCGGCAAGTTACTGTCTGTTACATAACGTGAACACATTGTGGAGCCAAAGCAGTCATCCGTAGCAAATTTAATTCATTTATATAATTTATATTTTAATGAATAATTTCAGCAAATTATGTTTTTGTACAAGATATAATAGTTATAGATGAGGAAAGGTTTTGCCTGATGAAAATCTAATTTTGGCCCGGCATTGAGTTGGTCAGAGAAGAAATTGTGCAGTCATTAAATGGATTTCTATCTCCTTGTTTCTGCATGAGGGACAACAAACTACTCAAATAATCAGTGAATAGTTAGCAGTCACTACTGAATAGTATTTTGCAGGAAATGCCCATCCATAGTTTAAACTGAGGAAATCTTTTCGAACCAGTCTGTAAACATGTTTATTTCTGCTGTAAATATAAGTGCTGTTTTTTAAATTTGGTGTCTAAGTAGTTTCCAGTATTTCTGAAACCAGCCTGAAGTGGACGCTCGATGAACTGAAGTTTTTAGCATCGACTTCCTTTCTGACGGACAGAGATTTATTTCTGCATTTAGCTAACACTTTAGCTTAGCTGCTCCTAAAACAGAGACTTGAAGCAGTGAACTCATACTGATGTTGGTACATTTTTAAACAGGATCAAGCAGTATGACATTATTGCTATAAGATGCATCAGTTTGTTACCATTTTATCTGTGATGATTGCGCAGCAACTTTGGGGTTTTGGTGTTTAAGGTTGTCGTCAGTGCACAGAGATAAAGACGAGTGAATTTTTAACTCTTTAAAAGTCAAACTGTTTTCTGTGTCATTGAAATTAAACTTTATGTTTATATTTGATGATGTAAAAGAAATTAAAGTCATTATTTTGTAGCGTGATGAAGTGTAATGACCCCCTTAAAGTGGATTCTGGACCCCTCAAGGTTGAGGATTGAAAACTTATGGTATGCTTTATGTCTTTTATCGTCAAACAGAATCTGATGGGAACATTTTAATCTCTGAGTGTTTTGTTTTTTCCAATTCGAATCCTTGGGTGTTGAGGGAAGTTGTTTCAGTTATGGTTCAAACTGTCATGTTTCAGCGTTTATGTTGATGTATTCTTCACAGGGGCTCCTGGCAGTGGTTTGTTTTTTCGCCTTCTTGTATTGTAATACATTTCCATGGAAACTATGTGCTTCCATTTTCAGATTGAGAATGTGTGAGGTCAGTGGTGATGGTACAATCTCGTAGTCTCATATACAAACAAAGAACTATGTGATCTTCTCAGGGTTAATTAAAACCTGATGTGCTTCCTTTTTTCTCTGCAGTACCTGCAGCTGTAAAGATTCAGATTATAGTGACTGTGTGTGACTCTGATTCTTGTTCATTTGTGTATGTTCACTTACAGCTTACAGACATAATGCACAGAACCTTCAAAATGAACCAAACCTGAGCTTTTTATATGACTTAAATTAGGTGAGAGGTAGAAAGTGCTCTACAGCTGTGAATGCCATTGGTAAGTACATATTCTTGTAAAATAGCTTGAAAATCAGTATGATCAATGTTATGTTTTATCCACAGCTTGAGACAAGAAATTCATTTAACCCTCAACATACTGACCAAAACTTTTTTTTTAGATCAACTTTGTGCAGAAGTATTATATTATAGCACATACAGTGAGCAGCATGTAATTTGTGGGAAAAGACATCGCATGCACACAGGCATGTATTTTGTGGTGTATCCGTAGAAAAGCTTTCACACTAAAGGCGTGATTCAGCTGCATCCATCCACCCCACCAGAACTCCAGCACATTTTTTGGGGTCCAGCCGAAGTTTGTTTTTATCTCTAAACCATTTTAACAGCTTCAGAGTTGCACAGAAGTGGATGGATGGAGACCACCTTACATGCTCGGGCCATGGCGATGCTACACACATACTTGCCAATGATGCGTCTTGGTTTCTGAGACTGTTTGTTTGGATTCCTGGCTCACACTTGCTCTGTTTGGGCCAGGTTCTTGAAGCACACATCAAATCGACGGATGAGTAGTGAGGGGCGGCTGCCAGCTGAATTTCAAGAACAGTTTAGCTTCACTGTAGAATTTAAAAAGCTTAACTCTTTGTATGGAGGGCTATAGATGTTCTGACAGTTTCCTTGATACATTTCATAATGAAAGGACCTTATAGGGATTAAAAATCCTTTACTGGTTTCTGAACTCTCAGGGAACGCACACAAAGATTTGTGTTGTTATTTTAGGAAATCTTCTCCCTCGTCTTTAAAAACCTGCTTTTCTTTCCTGCCTCTTACCTGCCCACTGCAGGGAAGGTAAACATCTCTTTGATAGATTGAATCCTCACTCAGAATCACAGTTTTTCTTCAAGCTTCTCTAAATCAAACTGCCTACAAGGATAAAACTAAAACCCTGTTGACTCTTATCAAACCTGTGTTTGGTTGTCTTTGCTTACACTGCAAAATGCTGTCTGAAAAATCTCATTTTGGCTCCCTATGAGTCCAGAAAGTACATTTATGTGAGGGAATGTTCTCCCACATTTGTGTTGGAATGTCCAGATGTCTCTATATGTCAGAAAGTCTTTTCTGCCTGTACAGATTTTAAGTTACCTTCTCTGAGAGCCAGTTTTCCATTCTACAAACCTCCGTCTCTATCCTGACCCTGAAACTGTTGCATTATGGGTAAAAATTCTACCCCTGTGTAATAACATGACTCGACACAGCAGAGCACTGTGCTGTGTGCTGTGTCGGACAATGCCAGGCCAGCTCCCAGTGGCTGAAGCACCATATGGCTGTTTGTGCTCCAGCTCATAATGATGACACAAAAACTGTGCTTAAAGAGGTGGACTGTTTACATCCACATGATGCCTTGAACAGGGATGAGACAGAATACTTTCATCCTCTCCAGATTTGCCCAGTGTTTTATCTGTCAGTGTATACCAGCTTTGGCTTTAGGGGCTACAGTATAATCAGAACTCATAGTTGCTAAAAAAAAATACTTCCACACTGCACCACATGCGCATCAAACTTTCTATTATTTTGTTTTAAATTAGGTTAGATTAGCTTCAAACTGTACATATGGAATGGATATGGAAGAACAACCACAGTAGCCTTTTACATTCAAAAAAAGACCCACATTTACATCACTGTACACTGCTGCCTAGTACAGGAACTTTCACAAGAGGCTAGGAACCTTTTAAGAAATTTTAACTACAAGTATAAGGAACTACTTTTCAAAGAACCGAATAGTTCCTGGGACCCATATACTGTCTGTGTTTCCACCACAGCCTAAAGTCCTGTTAGTAATTGCACAAAACCTCCACACTTGCAGGTGGCGGTAAAACAACCGCGCAACAAGGGATGGAGTCATATGAGGCAACAGACATGACGGCCTCTTCATTTTGTGACCACTACTGTTAGCCTGTTAGCATGGAGGAGATTCAATGGATGTGTGATGAAACATCAACAGGAGTTTGTAGCCCCAGTACTTTAAGCCTGATGGGGAAAGTAAAAATCACCCAGAGTACTGGACCAATAAGAAACATGCAATATTGCAGACCCTGCCCTCAAAAGTTCCTGGACCTTTGGAGAGTACTACTCTCCTAACAGGGACTTTTGAAGGCGTAAATCAGTTACCCAGGAACTAAATTTGAACCTTGGTTCCTGCTGACACACTGTACTTGGAAGGTTCCTGGGGAGAGTTCCTGCAGTTAAAAAGCGTCTTTAGAGAGTATTTCTGGAAACACATTCAATTATAAAAACATATATAATGAGTTATACATTTACACCAAATGACTTTTTTCCCAAAGAGTTGCTGGTTAGGAATTTTGTGAATCTGAATTTTTTTAAATTATGTTATTTATAAATTTTATTTTACAATCCAAATAGAACAGGAGAATGATAGGGAAAAAATATATACACACTACCACACACAGTGTAATGAGGTAAGGCCAGAGTCCATTCCAGTCCCGGAACAATATTTACATGGGATGACATCACAGTACTTTCAGTCTAAGACTGGGTTAAAGGTCCACGTGCAGAGTTCATATGATTAAATCCAGGCCAGGAAAGACTTTGGTTAAGAACAAGGAGTGAGGAAGTATATATCCAATATAACCAATTTTAAAACAATATGGAAATTACAGACCATGCAGTACAAAAGTAGGTATAGTTATTTGGTTAACAGATTTTTTCTTTTTCCTTTTTTTATGTTCATGGAAAAGTCACCAGATCTTAAGAAATCGTGGCCGTGATTTGGACAGAGTGTATCAGATCTCCTCTGAATATAAGCAAGAAACCATGTCATTTAGCCGGATCTTAAATCTAAACACATTTGATTGGCTGAGGGCTCTGCATTTAATCTCTACAATCTACAATTCTACAATTTCATTTAGCAGACGCTTTTTCCAAAGCGACGTACAACACAAGCAAGAATTTAAAAAGAAGGAGAAACCTTATCAAGTGCAAAGAAATGCTTCAAGTTAGTTGGGTCACTGGTACTCTGCCATCAAGTGTCCACAGACCCCCCCCCTTTTTTTTTCTTCTCAGCCTTGGTTTTTTCATGATTTTGTCAAGAACAGAAACAACTGTTGAAGTTTAATTTTCAGCAAACACGTTTTTCACATCTTTTTAATTCTTAAAGGGACGTTTTTTTCTGTAGGGGTGTTGTATCAGTAGAGGGTAAACTGAAACGCATATTCTTCCATCCACCTGCAGGTATGCGTTGATTTTTTTACACATTAAATGGGATGTGAAATACTGTAGTCTGAAAAATGATTTATCAGGATAGTTTTTTTCTTCACAGATTGGGTCATTACAGTCATATGTTGATGGGAATTTCAGAGTTTTTAATGAAATTTTACTCTTCAGATGTATTCAGCAGGTTGAATAAACAGTTGTACATTTGCTTATTTATATTTGCTTTCATTCAGTTTTGTGAACTTTTGGTTCAGGGACACTTGCACTAGCAGAGCAGATATTTAAAATGCAAACAGAGAGCATGAATCTATTCCACTGAATCGATGCTGCAGCTCTGTAGTCTGGGAGGGCCCCCCCGCCTTCACGATGCAATGGAAAATAACGGTGTATTGAACCAGCATATGATAGAACAATTGCTCCCTTTGTTCTGAGCTCTGCAGATCCGTTTGATGCTCTCTATTAAGCTTCATGTTTACACACTGAGGATGAACGCCTGCTTTTAAACAATAAGTGTCCACAGGATGACTTTCAGCTGAGCCCAGATCACTTTCTGCACGGAAAGTGAAGAGTAGAAAACAAGTAAATAAGACGTGCTTGAGATTGGAAGATTAAGACAGCCCCGGAGTGATTAAGAGGGCTGACATAGATACCCCAGCTGGATCTTTAGCTGGACCAGTGAGCCGGGTTTGGATTTAAGCAGCAGGGACGCACAAACATCTCCAGCCATCAGTCAATTAAGTTTAAAGCCCTCCAAAAACAACTAGTTTAAGTTTGCTTTTCAATTAATCCTCTCAGGGTGTCACCAAGGGTCGCGGCGCTGCAGAGTGAGCAGTGAAGTAACAGATTAAATAAGATTCCAAACAACCATGCGCTGAGGACTGAGGGTCAAAGCATTTAACCCGGCCTGCTGAAGCTGCACAGATGCTTCTGGACAGGCAGGATTTCAGCGCCTTGTTTTTCTCCAGGAGCTCAACAGAAATCTGATTCATCAAACAAGTGATCAGTGGATACATCTAGAGAAACTGTTGTGTCCTGTCTTTAGATTTTCACAATCCCCTACAGTTTTCTGTTCTTCTGCGGCCTCATAAGAATATCTATACATAAAAAAAACACATCTGTGGTTTAATGTGTTTGTCAAAGCGATCAGTAAGAAATCCCTGAGCTCAAGTGCTCATCTGCTGCAGAAGGAAATCTCTCTGTGATGGACTCTGCTGTGAATAATCAAATCACTTTGTTTACTGTCAAACAAATCTTATTTACTATTCCAGAGTTTCAATAACAAGGAAGTGCTGCCACTGTTATCGTGTTTTTAACTTACTGTCTACACAGACATGTTTTGAATGGAGTGGGAGGTCATGTGATCAGTCTGCACCTCACACAAATACGCAACCACTTTTGGAAAACCCTGCACTGAATTAATCCAGTGATTTTTTTTCAACAAAGGTGTCAGAACGGGCCTGAAAGGCTGTGGGAAAGAAATATTTTCAAATTGCTCGAGGAGATCATTAGTGATGAATCGATCAAAAAAAAGAAACAAAAACAGAGTCAGAACAATTCCAGCATCAACATGACATTATTCTTCTGGTAGCTGGCTGTGTTGCAGGTGTTTCTTGAGTAATTTTGAATTTTTTCTTTTTTTTGTTACTATTTCTCCATCTAGGAAACTAAGATAATTTTCATCACTAAAACATTAGGCTCTACTCCGGGCCTCTCCCAGAAACTCCTCTCTAAGGCTGAGCCCAGACACCCTGCGGAGAAAGCTCATTTTGGCTGCTTGTATTTGTGATCTTGTCCTTTCAGTCACGACCCACAGCTCGTGACCATAGGTGAGGGTTGGAATGTAGATTGACCGGTAAATCGAGAGCATTGCCTTCTGGCTCAGCTCTCTCTTCACCACAACGGACCGGAATAGCCTTCAGATCTGTTAGTAATGTGATTGGGCGTAGACTAGCTACAAGAACTTGATTCAAAGGCTCAAACACATTTTTTGGCTCCAGATGGATTTTTTTCTTAACATCGCATAACTTGCGATGTGACTATTGTGCATGCGCACATCATGATGAAAGTATTGAAACGATGTATCCTGCAGCCCTCGTTGTGAAACAATAACTGATTAAAAAGCTTCTTTCAGCAGCTTTACGATGGAGTCACACCAGATCTGTGTCCGTTCTGTCTCCACTTTGACTGTGTACGCTCATCTGTCAACTCCCACCGGCTGCATGTTCAGCCCAGCACATGGCAGGACCAGCAGACAGCTGGAGACGGGAGACCGAGGAGTTCCCACACTTCCCTCTCCATTAAAGAGCCTCTTCATTCATGTTGGGCTGTAAAACCTCACAACCTGTTGACTCCTGGTCTGGCTGTTGTTTGTTTTATTTTGAAAGTCACTAGATGTTTTAATGTGGTTTCAGTGCCCTACTTCCTGTCCCGCTTGATCTGCTGTGAGCAAGATTGAGTGTTGTTGCTCCAGCATTAGACAAAAATCGAGGTTTTTGGAGCCAGTGTGGGTTAACAGATTAGTCTGATTCTGCGGTTAGGGGCCTTTCTGTGTCGGGTTGGCATGTTCTCCCCATGCACGCTTCCTCTCATGTGCTAAAGACTTGCTCCTCAGGTTAATTGGTTACTTTAAGCTGTGAGTGGAAGTGTCTGGTTGTTTGTGTTAAGCCTGATTTAAACCTCTGCTTTAAGTCTGTGTTGTAGCACACTATAGGAAGGCTTATCTAACTGGTGATCAGCTTTTAACCCACGGTGGAGTGTATACAGCAAGAAGAAACAGGAAATAAAGTATACGTTCACAGGAAATCAGCATTCGTTCACTTTGGTAGAATTCATGAGAGAGCTGTGCTTTTTCTGCAGCCCTAAAAAAAAAAAGAAAGATCAACCTGAAGCTTTTGTTTTAGAACAGCTCTTCCCCAAAGTGTCTGAGAGCCTCACTTTAAGCTAAGCTAGTGGTATTGTAGTGTTAAAGAAAGTATGAGGAAACCCTGGCTCGGTGTGACAGGATGAAGCGGTGGACCTAAAGCTGCTCATTGTCATGTATCCGTGGTCCTACAGCCCAGCTCTGCAGAAAATATGAAGGGAAGCGCTCTGTGGCTGCCAACCCACTGGCCTTTTTCCTGATCTGAAGAAAAGAGTACAGCTGAAACAATTCCTGTAAGTCAAGAAAAGGGGTAAAGCACCCTGGCTTTTTGTCAGCCTCTTTTCATCAAGCCAAACCAAATGATTCGGATACAATTGCGATGTGAAATCTGTGTCGGCTGCAATTGCTTAAACGGTAGCTCAAGTATTTAAAGAAGCTGAGATGAAATTGTGACGATCTTCCTCTCATTCATGTCTTTATATCCTGCGCTGAGCTAAGGGGATTCCTGAGCAAAGTCATCTGTATTCAGTAAACACTGTGTTATTGATGAGTTGATTCTATGTGGCTTTGCCAGTGAGCGAGCCGGGGAAGGGATTATGTCCCCAAGCCAAAACCCAATACAAGTTTGAATAAGGGGATAGATGTGCAGTGCTCAATGAAGCATAGAGGATAAGCTGTGTTCAACATTAAATAACAGCTCAATACCTGCCATATGAAAAGCTTTAGAAATCTCAGACTCACTTAAAGTGGGAAATATTTCAGACACTGAATTATAAATGGATAAAAGTTTAAAATACAGGACGTGGGGCTGCAAAGTTTCACCTGATGTTTGTGTTGATAGCAGCTCACAGAGGGGCTGTAATTATGTTTTTTGTTGTAGACCTTCTGCGAGGTTTCATTTACTGAAAGGTTGAAGCTGCTGAGTGAGACTGCAAAGGTGCTGCTGAAGCATACGCCGGTGACTGTGAGGGATCCAGAAATCCACTAATCCACCATCCTTATGTTAAAGGGGATTAAACCTTCAGAGATTTTTTTTTTCTCCAGTTTCATGTCTTGCTTTCCATTCGTCTGTGCACAGTTCAGTTTCAATCACTCGCAGGTAAAAGTGCGGTTGCTTTTCTCTTACCTTTGTGATTTAAACGCCGGTTTTGCTGCAGCTAAAAAGTAAAGCTCTCCTTAGATACCCTGCATGAAGTGCAGGAAAAAAACACTTTATTCTCACTGTTCTCCAGCAGGTAGAACATCCATCAAATGTGCAGATATTTACCTGAAAGCCCCTGAAAACATGACTGAAACTATTAACATCAAACCCTTTGCTCTCCTGAAAAAAAAAACCCTCTAAATATTGTTTCTCCTTGAATTTTCATACAGAAGAGCATTCATATTACATTCATGATGTAACATGGCATCAGTATTACTGCATGTGAAGTGTTGTGCACTCTCAGAATAAGAATAAAAATTTCAGCACATTTGATCTGATTTTTGCAGCCTGTCTCTTCCAGAGGCTTTCTTTGATAACATTAACTTTAATTATTCACAAATGAACACGGGAAGCTTTCACCTGAGAAGTCATAAAGGATTGAAAGGAAGAAAAAAAAAGGGAAATATGAAAAGGAAAAAGTGAGTGAAGAGCTTCTGGATGTGAGTTACTAATAAAAATTACATCATTTCCCCATTCTGTTTTCCTCTAAAGTCAGATTAAATGTGACTTAAAAGGTTTGATGTATTTCATCTGGAAAAGACTGCCTCTATATGTTTTTGGGCTTTATATGCCTGGTGTCCATGATTTTTTTTTACAGTTATAAAAAATATGTATTACAAAGGCAATCAGTCAGATATCTTAATCAGATTTCTTCCATGTACTCAGTAGTTATAAAAGTTTTTAATCACACTGTATTTGTGTATTTCAGGTATCCTGTTGATAAAAGCTGTTCTGTCAAAGAAAGCCCTAAAAAATGGCTAATCCTCAAGAAAAGGCACAATGTGTGTCAAGACTCAGCGAAGTTACAGGGTTATTTTTAAGATGTCGGCAAAAGATACGGGACATCACTGATATAAAGCAAAAGATCATTGTTGAAGCAATTCTACAGCGAGCGATGGCAAGAAACCAAGTACCGTCTTGATGTGCTTCGTGCAACTGATGGTGCCTACACAGAAGTTTATTAAATCCAGGACAAAAAAAAACACCCTTCATTATGTATTCTTCATTTTGTAACAATTTTCAAATATTTTTTTGTTTACTTTGGTAATATTTTTACTTTTGGAACCAACCTGCTTATTAACCCTTTTAATAAAATCCACAAAAAATTGCTGCATCATATGGTTTATGATATATTTTTTTTATATCATATTTGGCACATAGGGTGTTTTTGTTTACTAAAAAACTTTTGGTGAATATGCAGTCTTTCAATGCAGAAAATGCTTATTTTTAAAAATGAGTAGCAGTTTAGATGTTGTTCTTACCAAAATTTAACTTCAGCTGCCTGTAGTTGATTGGTAATCCTCAAAAGGGGGTAAAATACATTTTTAAAAACATTTTTTGAGGAAATTGTTTATCATGTTGATGAGATAGAGGTCTTTGAAACTCGTGTATCAGATATGATACGTTCGTATTATAGGGTTCAACTGTAATTCTCAGTGTTAGAGATTTTCTCACCACACATTAACAAATCCCATAAAATAGAATAAAGTGGAATAGAGTAGAAAGTACTTCATAAATCCTGAAGGAAAATTCAGATACAGTAACATAATAAATAAATAAATAAATAAATAAATATATATATATATATATATATATATATATATATATATATATATATATATATATATATATATATATATATATATATATAATTATTGTAATATTATGTTATAATAAAATAAATATATTTTATTCTGTTTTTGTTGACAAAGTAAGAAAAGCCTAAAGTCGCCCAAACTAAATTCTCAGTCTCAT
Organism: Labroides dimidiatus; assembly: GCA_030710495.1. Taxonomy (NCBI): domain Eukaryota; kingdom Metazoa; phylum Chordata; class Actinopteri; order Labriformes; family Labridae; genus Labroides; species Labroides dimidiatus. The sequence continues at coordinate 25,887,038 of CM061146.1, forward strand.
CCTCACGTTAAGGGATGGAGAGTCTTAAATGGATCCTGGAATGGGATCAGCAAACTCAAACTGGCGTCCTGCTAAAGAAGACATTTTCCCTTCCGGTGATACATCAGAGATCCCTCAGGTGGGTTCAGTCCACAACATGACCAATTATTGTGCTGATATTAAGCAGACAGACGTGGTTAAAAAAGTTTAAAGCTTGTGTGTTTGTTACGTTTTCTTTTCTCTACTCTGCTTTGTGCTTCAGGCGCCATGTTTGTCCACCGAGGTTGTTCTTTGACCTTATTTTCTTATCTCATTAAAACTAAACTTCTTCAGATAAATTAACACATGGAAATAAATTAGCATTAAAACATCTATCTATGATAACAGAATTCAAATTTGAGAAGAATTTGTTAAAGTTTATGATATCGTAGCTGTAATCATGTCCCATCTGTTAAAATGGAGGAGGTGAGCTTTAAAAGCTGTGCTGTGGCGAGCCAGCGGGGGGAGCTCTGAATGTTTTGGCTTCACTTTCAGAGAGCTGACATGTTGTTTTTCTTTTGTGTTTTCTGTATGTGATGAATTCTTTGACACTGCTCTTTGGAGGCCCTGACATTTCCTATAACCTGAAAACTTCTGCCCAAAAGTCGAAACAAAGTTAAAGTTAGGGAAAATGTGTTAACCGTTGTTTCATGGGAGTTAAGTCTGATTACTGTAGTACAGATTTATCTGCCACATCACCTTTCTTAAACCAAGCCTGAGGAGTGTGAGGTCTTTGTTCAGCATAGAGGGACTCTTTCTTCGAATGTGTTTGGTTCAGAAAAGCTGTTTCTCATGGTTTTATTGTCATAAAATGTTCATAATTCAAGGATGCTACTTTGTTCCAGAATGTGAGTTATTTCTATTAATGCAGAAATATAAATGAAAGTTGACACATCTGTCACCTCTCTGAAAAACAACAAAGGCAGAGCTGACACACACACACACACACACACACACACACACACACACACACACACACACACACACACACACACACACACACACACACACACACACACACAAAGAGAGAGAAAGAAGTGGAACAAAACTATGGGAGGCTACGCTCACAGTAAAAGACAAATTATTGAAAGCATTTCTCTCACAATTTTCAGAGCGGTCTCCCACACACGCTCCCTTTGAGGTTTGTGTTAATTCAGTCTGACTTCTAAAGATCTCCCTGTGTTTGGGATGTTGGAGAGATTACACTTTGACATCAAAGTTAAGACTTCAGAGCTTTATTGTGTTACAGAGATGGAATTTCTCCACTTGTAACTAAACCACTGATGATATTCATCTCCCTCTCTTTTATTGATCCCGGTAGTTTTTAAGAGTGACAGATAAAACTCCACTGAGCAGAAGATTTGAAGAGTGGTATTGAAGTTGATTTTGACTGAAAGCATTTGGAGAATCTACTCAGAAAACTAGCACAATTAATCTTATTAAGCTGACCTGTTGTTTATCATGGTGTTCGTGAGGGGCATGGAGAGGAGCAGGGGTCCGAATGGGGAGGATTGGGTGTTAGCAAAAACAAAAGGAAAGATTAATCCATTTTCCACATCCAATACCTTAAAATTTGTTGTGGAAAACATGCTTTTAAAATGTAATTTTTCCATGTAAAAGGTGAGCTATGTTCTTTAAACCAGTTTGACTGATATGCCAGTATAAAGTGCAGGGAGAGGTTGGTCATACCCAGTCTAGGTTCTATATCCTGTAATGACCAGCTAACTACCTTCATCTGCCTGTTGTGGTTGAGTTAACATTAAACCGTCCTCATTCAGCTCTCCCTTTTTTACCCTGCTCTTTGGTTGACATATGTTGAAAAATAAACAAAATTTCACGACTTTGAACTCTGCTTCTGTCGTCACCACCGCTCATGGTTAAAGTTTCTTTGTAGCAACCGCTAACCTAAAGTTTCTCTCACCTGTGCTGCTGCTGTCCCTACATTCGCTGAACAAGATCCAGTAGGAAAATATATGCTGTTTCACTTGCTTAATTAGCATGCTAACAGAAACTAACATTTTAGCTACATTGTTTATGAATATACTGCTAACAAAATGTAACCGTTTCCCATAGATTTATTCGATATGAGGTGTCATCATTCTATCTCTGGCGTTGTTCATGTCACTGAAAGTTATGAACCTTCATCAAGGGGTTGTCTATGGGTTTTGACCAATCAGAATCAAGCACCTAGCACACCCGGAAGATCAGTATAAAAGCTGGGTAATTCAAGAAAAAAGCGACCACCACTAGGCTCAAAACGTGCTTGATACCAGACTAGCAGTGCCCCCTCATTTGACAGAAATTTGAGGTAGAGAAGCTAATGCTACTAAGATAGCTTCAGCACATACACCTGGACATGGAGTCTGAATCCTGTCAGCAGGTTAAGCCTTCTTGCCTTATGGACTGATGACGCGTAATCAACAGAGATTATTGTTACTGAATGTTATCATTTATTGAAGTCAAACATTTCTGAAGTTTCTTTCTAAAACAAATGTACGGTGGCCCTGAGAGCTCACAGCACTGCAACGTAAGAAAACAAATTCAAAAAGACAAAACACGAGCAAATTAAGAAAAAAGTCTTCAACATTTTCCCTTACATTTTATCTCATATTCCAACACCACTGACTGAAAGAAAACCTGTCCTCACTTGAAACATTTCCGTTGTGTTTCAGTCTATTTACAGCACGTTTTTCTAATGTGTTGTCTTGTGGTCTTTGCGGCACATTTTCTGAATGCTAATTGTCAAACTGTTGAAGGTGTGTTCTTGATTTGCTTGTGTTTTGTCTTTTTGCATGTGTTTTCTTAAGCTGCAGTGCTGTGAGCTCTGAGGGCCACCGTACAAATGTCTTTGTAAGAGTAACAGGTGAATTCTAGTACAAGAGAGGTTTTCTGTGCCTTACAATAAAAGTATATATCTGTATCAGCCAAAATAAGTCTGAACATATCTGCTTTACTGCTGTAACGGACACCAACCTGCAGCTCTTCTAGAATGAACTCTTTAGTTCGGCAGTGAGTGGATGTGAACGCTGCAGGGAGCTGCCACAGTGAGCGGGTTGGCTTGTCTATGGTTTTCACTCTCGTGTTTTTACTTTGAGGATATGTCCTTGTACATGTTGTGGTGATATCAAAGTGAAACATTCACCGGTACAGAAGAGTCCCTCCCATGCTGAACACTCCCCCCTCACGCTGAGTGTCCCTGGTAGTTGAGAACATGTCTCACATGGACCGTCTCTCTCTCTCTCTCTCTCTGTTAAATCTGTAGAGGGCAGGTCAGGACAAGGACCTGAAAATAGACACCATGAGGAAACGATGTGTCTGTTTTTTATGGTGAGATCTTAAAAATGTTTCACTCCATTGTCCTGAATGGGTGCAATTCTTCTGATTAACTTCTGGTGACTTTATTTTGTTTGGGTGGCAGTCACATGATCGGTAGTGAAATTGACTCCAGTCGTGCAGGAATCCCACAGCGAGAAATGTCAGCTTCTAATGTGCTCCATGAAATTCAATTCAATTCAAAGATCGAAGCTGCTCAAATCTGCTGTTAGATATCTGCATCCATCCTTATCACCTCTGGTTTTAAAACAGCATGTATTCAAAAGTGATTTACAACTCCTCCACCACTCACAAGACATTACAAAGATACACACAGCTGACAGTTTGAGACCCAAATTACACGCCTGGCTCCCTTTTATCATATTTCACGGCCTCAGTCTCCTCCAGCACAAGCGGTTTCAGTCCTACGGCCAGTCACTTGACTTGTTTGTGAGTTCAGGATCATAATTAAGTCTGTCCAACAGTAAAATCTGACCTCTGCAAGTTCAACCCTTTTCTCATGAGAGGTGGATTCCACTCTGTCTGGGACTTCATAAATTACTTTTCAGAAAGTTTGTAGAGAGTCTTTCTGTGTTTTCAGCACATTCGACTTAATTATCACCTCGAAGTGCATCGTAGACTGTCCATGAAACGCCCAGCCATAATGTCTGTTTGATTCAGTCCAAGTCTTTTTGGCTTTTTATAAATCGGTGTAACGACGGCGTCCATCAGCAGACCCTGCTGAGAGTCACTTTTTAGCATCAAGTGCTCATTTCTCAAAATGAAAGGCAGCAATTAACACATCAAGGTTGAAGATGGTAGCACACATTAATTTTTTGCAGGTAGCTACAGCAAAAAAGTCTTTGAGTAGTTTGATAAGCGTTTCCTGCGCTGTGATAAGAGGCCCGGGGATAATGCCTGTCAGATGAGGCCAATTAAAGTTGGCTCCATGTGATGTTTTATCGGTTCAAGGCAAGTCTGCAGCTCCTCTCCCTCATTGTTGTTTCCCTCCCAGATAAGCTTTACTTTGTTGACTTTGCCCCGATCCGCTCTGAAACCGAAGGCTCTTATTAGCTACCTATCCCAGAGTGACATGTGTAGCTAAAGGCCAGCGTCGGATCACGGTCCCTCATTGTCACAGCTGTAGTTTCTGGATTAACAGTTTGATTTAATTTTGAGCGATCAACACGCCTCTTTGACATTTTGGGAGGCAAGGACTGATGTCCTCCCTGAAGCTGCTCAGAGAGACAGATCGGATGTTAAATCATGCGTCATGCACGTTATATATGTGCTATTAACAGAAGTACAGTTTGCTTCATCAGAGAGGTCGCTAATGAGAGAATCTACTTTAGAAAATGTTCAGTAGAGTTCAATAAAAAAAGCTGAAATCCAATGAAAAAAAAAATAGACTTAACCCCGTAGGTTATTTATTTATTTCGAAAGTTTTGTTTTAAAGGTTTTAATTATAATTTATGTTTTAAAATGCACAAAAATTAATTACCTTCCTCTCACACCGCAAAAACTGAAATCAAGACGAGAGTTTGTTTTATTTTTAATAAAACATCTCTTTTTCTATCAGAAGATGAGGTAGTTATACAAGAAATAAACAAATACGTGTTTCTTACCCTAATGGCAGATTTGTTTAACTCTCTAAAAACTATTTAAAAACTTTTTTTTAATTTTTTTTTAGTTTTGTCAAGTAGACCTGGCTCATCAAAACTAAAGTCTTTAATTATCTGTACTTTATACCATAGGTGCCAATTTATGTTTGTGCTGGTGGGTGCTGAAAACTTACAGAACTGCCACTTTAATAAAGCAGCGCAAATAAATGTTAAAGCACATTATGTTATTTAAAAGCACCCCAGACACACAGACACTACAGCAGCAACTGGCATAAATGCAAACACTTTAATCAATCAATGCAACAGGCTCTAATGGACAGACAAGAGAACAGAGTAGGCCAACAAACCTGAAATCTGCTCCCCAGTTTGCAGTGTATGCGTATGCTGGGGGGGTCATAGGCCTGCGTTGGCATGATTGGCACACATTGGTACACGCTTGGCCCTCTCTGTGGGTGCTCAGGCCCCAAAGCACCCACAGAATCTGTGCCTATACTCTATACTCTCTCTGTTTCATTTTTTGCAGTGTAAGTTGTGTACTCAATTTTGTATTCTTGTTACATGATAAATTCACTGTTTTAATAAAAACCTTTAAACCCAACAACTCTTTTAATAAAAACAAGATATGAACACTTGCTCAGTTTTTTTTGCAGTGTAAGTATTTTGAAGTATTCCTCTCTATATATAAACCATTTAACAATTTATTGATGTCACCACGTCAGGCCGCACGAGAATCATCAACTGTTTCATTATTATATAAGCTTGTAATGTTGTTTCCCATTCCAAAGTGCACGACTACACAGATGTAAACAGGCACTGTACACTGTCTTGCGTTGATGAATCATTTTTTTTAAACTGCTCCCCAGCAGACAAACAGCTTCAGTCTCTCATAGAAGCTGTAGCCCTTCACCAACAGGACAAAACAAAATGCAGTATTTACTCTTTGTATTGACTCTTCTCTCTCATTGCATCCTATGAGAAGGATGGAGTATTGAAAAATGTGGATTTTTGAAAGAAAAATGTGTCACTTAATTTTTGCTCTGTAATTTTTATTTAAAGTCTGCCTTTTAAGCACGATTTTGCTCTTAATGATCCAGCTGTTTGATCTGTGGATCAAACTCGGTTTCAGTGTTTCCCTCCTCACGTTATAATACATGTATGTCTGTTTTTCAGATTCTTTTTTTTTGTGCATTCAAACAGATAATCTTAGTTTTATTCTTAATCACGTAAAATACATTTTAATATTATGTAAAGTCAGTATTTATCCAGAGGTGTGATGTTCAAACACTCTGTTTATGAGGCTGTTTTCAGTTATAATCAGGTGAAGGTGGATCCCCTCCTGTCATCTGCTATTGATTTGCTGAAAATGTGAAATATAAACATCCTTTCTTTGTTTGCCGATGCAAATATTTTTTTTTTTACAAGTGCGCTATCTACCACAGAGGTATGTGGGAGATGGTTAAGGTTGTGTTGTGATATATTTACAGCTGTCAGTCACGAACCTCCTGAGACTCAGATAAGATAAACTCCTGAGACGTCGCTTCTTACCACTCGCAGTATCAAGGAGCACATACTCCAGTCATGCAAGCCATCCAATTCTATTTGATACATCCCAAGTCAATACAAGCTGTCAGTCAGCATTAAAGTCACATTTCACATATTTACAGAAAAGTTGTGCTGCTGTCATTAGGGAGCAAAGGCCAACAACTCAAGCAAACTCACTCAACAGCCGTACAGAAAAGTCATGCAAATCTTGTTAAAAGTTTTAAAGTGTTACTTTAACAAACACGGCTATTATCTGCTGGGATAAGTGGTAGATTTATACCCAAGTGACACAGGAATCCAGCTCTTGTTTTTGCTGTAATTCTTGAACCCTGCAAATGAAAGATGACACTTAAGTGTGCATAAAAGCAGCATGGAGAGATCGTTCAAACTGTACTAAAGTGTTTTAACCTTTCTGACTGTGAGTGTCTCTTTCTCTGTGAATGCTCAGCTTGTTGGCCTGCATATATATAAATAAAAAAAACCCACTATAGATCCAATTGCAGCACAAAAACAGGTCAAGTAGAGACTCAAACACAAGGCTTTTAAGAGTACTTCATCCATAAAATAAATCATAAAAGAGTGCATGTAGAAATAAATGTAGCGTTGTAATTTTGCACTTAGCAGACGTATTGTCTAATTTCTGATCAAAAACAATGAATTAGACTTCAAGTTCACATGACCAGTCTTCACAGACTTCTGGTTTCACGATATTACAGCAAAAAATCAGGCATACACCCCTGGTGATATTGAAAACTATCACCCAACACAGTGGACATAGTTTAGGAAAGGTTTTTAAAAAAAAAAAACACCAAAAAAAAAAAAAAAAAAAACCTTAACTGAACTTCAAAGAAAGGTAAATTTTTCTTTCCGGGGGTTGTGTTTCTCCACGTGTCCACAGTTTGCATCTTTTGATATTGCTTTCTGTCTCATTATGTTTATCTGAGGTTATTAGTGGTCTTTTTTTAAAATCTATTTTCATCAACATTTTTTGTCTCTTTGTAGTGGGTATTTATGGAAGCCACAATTTGCCAAGTAAAAAAAAAAAAGACTTGTCCAAAAAAATTCCCTCAAATTTATGAGATAATGAAATGATGAAAAATTAGTTAATTATTTAATGAATTTATTTATTTATTACAAGAAATCAGCATTATTTATTACACAACTTGACTAGGGTTAGGGTTACGTCTGCTAAGATGACTTTTTGCTGCATTGCTGTTCAAAATTATTTATTATTAATTTCATAGTTTAGACTTAGTTACTCGTATTTTTGTTTTCTGTTCTCATACTTTTGACTTCATTTATTTATTTATTTTTTCATCAGGGCAAGTCTCCCTATTTCTCTCCTTTTTTCCAACTCTGGTGGAAATAGGCTCCCATATTTATCATCTTTCAAAGCTGCTTGATTGGTTATTCTTTCTGTCTCACTGTGGTGCACCTTTGTGTATATTAATGTGGACATTTTGCCTCCTTTGAGAGGAATCTTTATGAATCTCTTTGGGTGTTTTTTCTCTTTTAGTTTCTTCAGTTTGCTTTTTGGTATTGAGCTGTGTGTGATTGTTTTTTCGTGTTTGTTTTCATTGCCGTTTTATCTCTTTGTGGGTCTGCTCTTTGTATCTTGTGCTAAATTTTGTATTTTTGGCATCATTTTTGTGTCTGTTTATGTCGCCAATTTGTGTCATTCAATGTCCAGCTGTGTCTCAAAAAAACAATTTATGGTCATTTTTTCTGTTTGTGGTCATCTGATATACATTTTTGACATGTTTCTATTTTTGTTTGATTAATAGATTTAGTTGACTTGACCCTCCTGGAAACACTAAAATGTGAAAATTACCCAGAGGAAGACTCACAGGTCTGATGGTCTGGGATCATTTCCTGTGGCAGAGACTGACACCTGAGATCGTTGTGTTAAACTTTGTGTTTTAGTGGTGATGTGATGAGGCCTCTGTAATGACTCGTGGTATAGTCTGAGATGTAGTATAGCAGAGGGTTTTTTCACACCTTAAAGCTATTTTAACTTGAGATTATATTTCAAATGATGTCTGAACGGTTCAATGAAAGCAGAGCAGCTACCTTTTCTTCCTCACCCGTTATTCTGTTTTTTTTCTTATCTTTGTTTGGGGAGGAGGTGCAGGTGGTGGAGGGTTACTCTTTGTAGTTGTCACGGATCTAAATCTCATTTGTAATGGTTATCAAGTGGTTTGAGTCTTCACAATAGCTAATGGGGAAAACAAATCGGTGTTTGACATGTTTATCATCTGATTAACCTTCGTATTATCCCGCCGTGTAATTAGCCTAATTATAAGAGGCTTTACAGCGGCTGTCTGATCCAGCTTTGTACAAACACGTCGGAAATTCTCTGGCCTTTAACAAATTGTGCTCCCTTGTTTTTATAAAAAAATGACTCTGAGCCGGGTAGATGTGAAACAAGTTCTCCCAACATTAACATCAATGAGGACGGAGTCATTTGCAATTTAAAGTGTGCAGCGTGTGACAGTTTAAAGCGCTGCCTCCTGTCAGACATCATTAGAGAACAGGGTAATGAATGAATCAAATTGATTGTGTGGAAAGCTTTTGTTGGTGCATATAAAACAAAGAGAACACTGTTGCTCCCCAGATACAAAAGTAGATAAGTAACCGTTGCTTTTTGTTGTTGTAACCCGCCCAACAAGTTATCTCTCACCTCTCTGGGTGAGCACGGCAGCCCTCTCTCATCGGGTTACCGTCTGAGTGCAGACACGATGAGTTGTGATCGAGACCCTCTTTCTCTCAGAGCTCTGAATACACCTGCTTTGACACAACAAACAGGTGATTTTGCCTGCTAGCCTGTTGTCACGGCCGGTTTGTGTTAAGTGGTTGAGGTGGTACAAAGACCGACTTGCAGCAGGTCAGCTCCAGACAGAGGTGTTGAAACAGGACCGATTGTTGTCGGTATCAGAGGTGAAGTTTCTTTGCCGCAGTGTAAGACGAAGCCAGGAGACCTTTTTTTTCCTCTTAGGCGGTAAAGTTACTTGTTAACTTTCTTTGTGAAAACTGCTGCTCTTCCTTTGATGAAATGTTGTTAACTGAGAAGCAGCAAAACTGGGACAAAACTGGACCCCTCAAAAATGAAACATTGATGCTTTAATGTATTTTAACAGTCCAAAAAGAGCAGAGATGTTCAGAGGTTCAGGGAAATTTAAATCATGGATATGTTTTTTAAAAATGGCCCCACTGACCAATGTGCCCTGAACATTTTTGCTGGACCTTTTGAAAGCCCATATGAGGCGTTTTTGAGTGGTCATGAAAAAGACTTAAATTGAAACCGATGCCTCTTTTTTGGCCAACATTAGCCAACAAAACCAACAGCAACAACTCTAACTGCTCTCACATCGTTAGGCGTCACATGGCATCAGGTATCATGATACTTTAAAGCCCCCCCATCCTGCAGAAATGGCTTATTTTAACAATGAGTAAAACAATTGTCTGATGAAAATGTCAGAAAAATGAAAAATAAGATTTCAGATTTAGCAAAAATAAAAGGCGTGCAGCTTTGTCCACAGGGGGGCCCCAAAATCAGCTCCCCGGACACTTTGAATAATTAGATATCACAAATAAATAAATAAATAAATGTAATAATAATAATAATAATAATAATAATAATAATAATAATAATAATAATAATAATAATAATATATTGCTATGTATAGCCAGTTTCTTCAAGTTTAACCCTACCCCATTTATTTATTTATTTATTTGGGGTGGATAAAAAATGTGTTTTAGTCCCTAAACTAAGACCATCTCTTTGAAATACTCCCATTCATTAATTAACTTCTACAGGAACAAATGCATTAAACATTTATTTCATAAAATACAAGCATCTAGCCGCGTACTCTGTTTCCCCTGTCTCCGTTTAAGCTTCAAAGGGCTTAAGAATCTACAACTATACTAACTAAAACTACACATAAGGATCAGTGTATGCAGTTAAATCTATGACCATAATGAAAACAAAGATCAGCATGTGTAGTGATAAAATAATCTTTGTGTCGTGTTATCATGGGCCACAGTTTCTGTGTCATACTGTGTGATATGGAATGGTCTCATTTCAAATCATATCCTAAAGTTTTCTAACATAACGTTACATCTTACATAAACATTATGTATTGTATCATTTAATAACGTATTTTAATACAATTATTACATATATATTTTATATTATATCATCTTGTGTTCTAATCTTGTTGTTTTCCTGCATTTTATGGCAGAAGTACACCAGATGTATCTCACTGACTTTCCAACCCAGGTCATATTTAGCTTGCCCGTAATAACAAACACATAATGAGCAGAGCCAGGCCAGAGGAGTCAGCTGGTCGGAGGCTTTACAGCCTAAACAAGGATAAAGAGGGGCTCATTAATGGATTGGGAAGTGCAGCAACCTCTTTGTCAAAGTCTAATATTGGCAGGTATGGGTGTGTATGTGGGTGGAGGGCAGGGGTTGTGGCTTTGGGATGGGGGGGTCTTTGAAAATTTTTTGAATATTTATATGGAAAAATCAAATAACAGTTTTGCTTGAAATGTCCATCCCCATTTACATTCTATTTTTTGTAACTTATTGTAATGTATCATGGGGTCTTGTAAAGTATGGTATTGTTTCATATCTCTTGATATTGTATTGTTTTGTTTCATAACATTTTGTGTCTTACCGTAAGTCACCTGATGAATTCTACCCTTTATAAAGAAAGCAGCAAAATTTGAAAGCCCGCCAAGACCATATCCCAATGCTGCTGCTGAGGCTCCTTCAGTGTTTATTTGTCAACTTCTTTTTCCTTCACAGATCATCAGACACTTCTTTTGTTGTCCTTTCTTTTCTAACCCTCTGGTGACCTACTGAGACCTCTCACTGAGCGGGGACTCAGGATTGATTTTTGACTTTAACCTTACTTATAGCCTCCACGCTTTATGGGGATAATATGATAAAATACTGCCTTACATCTGCCCACAGGGACCCCCCCCCCCCCCCCCCGTCTTAAAAGGATAAAAAAGTAACATGCACTTAAATCCTAAATACTTACACTGGATTATTTTTAGGTCAGTGTCTGATGGAGAACAGCTGGCAGGCCACTTGTTAGCCACGTAACAAAGACGATGCAGGAGAACCTTTGTTGAATATGTTCTGACTCTAGTTGTCAGTATTTGATCATGTTTTTAATGCCTGGTTGTCAGGGATGCTGAGAATAAAAATAAGAGCTTGTAAATGCCTCTAATGGAGCTGGATGAGTGGTGAAATCCGTCTCTCTGGTTCTCAGTTGGCATGGAGAGGATCTTGTCATGTAGCCGTGCTGTTTGCAGTGGCTATGTTTCAGAACATGATGTTAGACTTGCCCAGTCCTCTGATGCCCCGACACTGGTATTGCACTCCCACCATTAAACTTTTAACAGCTGAAAAAGGTCCAAAACAGCTTTTTGCTTTTATTAATATATCAGCATGGCGTGGTGTCACACTTCCGGCACTTTCAAATATTTACCCTTCTGCACAAAACATTTCCAGATCCATAATGACCACTTGAACTCTTTGCTCTCGCCTGTTTCCAAACAGTGGAACGTGGGGAGCGAGCTCTTGTTTGTGTAATGTCGCATTAACCTCTTCAGCCATTCAACCGGGCCTCTAAAGCAGAGCGAGTCCAACACCAGGAAGACTCGGCAGCAGCCTCTTGCAGATGGGAACCTTTAATTTTTAAAGCGTTTTCATCCGCATGGCTGAGCCACCGCACGTTGCGTCACGAACCGTGAGTGCTAATCCCTGTTGCCTACCACCCCTCTGTTAGGTCTAAAAAATCTGAGAGGCAGAGTGTATCTCCATCTTCATCTCTGCAGTGTCTTTTTGGAGTGATGTTTTGATTGGTGCCTACTGAACCAAGGCCGGTGTAGTTTTAACTGAACTCCACTCGAGGGACGGAATACAAGGTGGGAAAAAGGACGCGTAATTGCTCCTTAAATGTCAGTTCACTTCTTTTTGTAAACCTAAGGATAAACAAAAACACTGTCATTTTTATTGGCAGCATTTAACACCTTTTAATGCACAGAAATACGAGGATTCCAAGAGTTTTTAAAGGATATTTGCTCATTTTTATATGCTGACACCTGCGATTTAAAAGCAGGTTGCTGTCAAACGGGAACGTAAAGTCTCAGATCTCAGAAAGTGAAAATAAAAGGCAGCAGTCACTTAAAAAATGTCTGTGGTGTTTATTATTCACATTTCTTTGCTCAGGCAGGATTTTAAATATTCTGGCATTGAGTAAAATCTATTAACATTCTTTGAGTTCAACTCCAAAACAGTGAAAATGTTATTCCTAACATGTGGTACAGGTTTTTGGTTTCACAGCTTGATGATAACTGTTTGAATCACTTCACTTCACAGGACCAAGTTCACCACAAAAATGAGCCAAATAGCCTGTAAGTCCAGCTCAGGGGTGTCACTCATTTTAGCTCAGATACCTGAAACAGCTCAGTTTGATCTCAAGCGTGCTGAACAAGTAAAATCCCAACATAATAACCCACAAATATCAACAATTCTAAATCTTTCTTTTTGTTTGAGTTCAAAACAGTACAAGCCAATTATGAAAAGTTCACTTTTAAGATGGATGGATTTGGGATGGATTTAAGATAATGGTCACCTTGAAACTCCTAAGTGAGATAATTTTCTGATCAAACAACTTGTTAAGATATACAAATAACTTGAAATTTAAAGTTTTTCCACATCTGTGAAATAAACCTAACCTGAAATAAACCTGAATAGTAGTCGCAGTGCGTGATTAATCACAAGGACTGGATATCAATTGAAAAATTTTTGATTCCTGTACCGATACCTTCACTTTGATACTGGTTCCTGAACGATACGTTTTTCGATACCGATTTTATATCAGTTCCAACAAAAAGAAAATTACATTACACATTATTGTATAATCTTACATAAAAATCAGTAAACAATTTCCAGTGCAAAAGAACAGTTGCACGCAAGTGACAGGTCAGTTCATACTGAGTACACTGTAAATGTGTTTATAACTATAAATGAACTTTCTTCTGTTGATTCTTCTTCTTCTTTTTTTTTATGTTAAAATATCAACCCCTTTCCTTTATCCGGGCTTTTGACCAACAAAAGTGACCCAAAAGAGAGAAACATTAGCGCGATTCATTTGCATGCAGTCGTCTGTTCTGGCTGCAGCTTGGAGGGTCTGCTGTGAGCGGAGGAGTCTGTGTTTTGGAAAGGGGAGGGGCTCAGCGCACGCTGCTCATTGAGAAGCAGCGGTTGAAGGTCAGAACATGCTTTCACTCCATCCCAAACTGCAGAAATGTTGCTAGATTTGTCGCTTTTTAAAAAACAAATAAATAAATAAATAAATTTTAAAAAACAAAGTTGCTGGAGGGGCCTGAAAAGTAGCTTAATGTAGCGACAGAGTCGCTAAGTTAGCAACACTGTTCTACATGCCGAAACCACATGTAACATTACAGCCAATCACGGTGGCATTATCAGATCTTGATCATGTGATTAACCCTTTTGGGTACCGAAACTTGACACTGAAAGATGGGGCACATTTTGATACACAGTACTTCTGAAGCATTTCGGTCGGTGCTATGAAAGAACCTAAGTTTGGTACCCAGCCCTGTTTATCACACACCAAACCAAACCTGTTTCTTCTGAAACGGCTTTTCTCTGTAATATTTACACCTTGCAATGTCATCCCAGGGGATGGATTGGACCCTCTGGCGGGCTGATATTGGCTTGCAGGCCATATATTTGACACCCCTGGTCAAGTTGGTGAAAAAGCAGAAATGATGCTAAAATGCATTTTTTTTTAAAATTTTTCTCTGAAGGACTCTTCAACAGTCGAGCTGGGCGGCCCTGAACAGTTTGAAAAGGAGAGTGCAGAAAACAATATAAACGATAATTTAACAGACTTTCCACTCCCCGTCTTTCACCTTTAGTCTTTTTATTGTTGTATTTAAGCCAGGATTTATTCTGTACACAAGTCTCATAAAAACACCAAATTCAACAATGAAACCCTCTGGACCCCATCCCTCTGGAACTCTGTTTAGCCAAAACCTGATGTGTGTTGTGTTTCCTTTGAGTCATGGAGCAGCAATAAAGACATAAAATGCCACAGTGAGGCACATTGGCACAAATACTGCTGTGTAGTTAATCTGTACTTGAACACACACCCTCATGCTATAAACCTTCCAAAGGGAATCAACATGCATACATCTGCAGCTGAAAAAAGCTCCCTACAAAAAGCATTTATTTCTCCTCCTGTAATGTTTATTAAAGACTACATATCCCAGCAGATACACAGGCTTGTGTCAGCTTTTCCTAAACTCTACTAAGCGGTTCATCTTTTACTTGCCTCAAATTTTCAGAGAGAACAAAACTCTTATGAAGGTAAAACACACTGGAGTGTGCTGCAGTATCAGGAGTGTGTCACACACACACAGATCTGTGTGTGTGTATTTATCTATGTTTAGATGGAGAGAGAAAGAAACTATTGAAGCTACTACAGCATTTTAGAAGACACTGCCAGATCAAGTTCTGTGGTTTTGTGTACGTTTTCAACACGCGATTCAGTCTCCCAGCCACAAAAAAGATTTGCTCGACAGCGTGTCATAGCAGGAAAAAAAAAAAAAGCTGTGAACCCCCTGCCATTTTATGTTAGAGTTCTGCCGTCTCTGTGGTCCTCTTTGGATGGGTTTGTTTGATAGTTTCCGTGGTGGATATGAAAGATTAATGCAGCAGAAACACCTGCAGCAGTTCCTCAATGACAGCTGTAAAAGTGCAGCGGAACAGCTGTGAGAAGACAGCCTGACTGCCGTGCCCCCATAAAGCAAACTGTTTAAACACGAAGTCACCGCTTTGTGAGTCATCATGTAACTGCCCCGGCAATCACCATCGACTTTCCTTTCATGAGGCTTCAATACAGATGCAGCCTTTTCTTCTGAGTGTGTGTAGACTTTCGACCTGTGCCATATGCCTCACTCCCACCAGTTTACTGTGTTTGTGTACGTGGGTGTGCATCTGTGCGTGTCTTCCTGTGGTGTGTCTTGAGGGAAGGTCTTTTAGTTTTTATTACAGGCACAGGAGAGGTAAGCAAATGAATAATTTAGATTATTAAGCAGCAGAAGATCACAAAACTCAAAGTCAAAGTTAAATAGACATCAGAGGATGCCCTGGTGATGTTATCAAACTATCAGGCCTGTGTTCACGTGATATTCCTCTTTTCTGTAGCAACGTGTCCATCCACATCTGTTGGCTCATATAATGGTGTTATATATGTGACACGATATGTGCAGCCTATATATGTGTAGGATTCCTCCCACAGTCCTCAGACATGCAGGGTGAAATGGAAACTCCAAAGTTTGTGAACCTGCTCATCTGCCTGCCATCGAGTGACGATGAGTGTCTGAGGAATATTCTATCACTGCTGGATGCTGGGCTGATCTCAGAGCATGAAGAAGAGACAACAGATGGATAGAAGTCAGTCAGGATTGGACGCTTACTCTGCTTCTCTGGAGAGTAACTGAACTGTGAAGGGCTTTATGATGTCATACAGCCACAGTAGACAAAAAGTGTTCCAGTACCTTTTTTCCCCCTTGTATAAGTATTGTTAATGTACAGTTCATCCAGAAAGTTCTCACAGCACTTCAGTTTTTCCACATTTTGTTAAGTTACAGTCTCATTTCAAAATAGAAAAAATTGTTTTTTTCCCTTAAAATTCTACACACAACACCCCATAATGATGATGTGAAGAAAAGTTTTTTTTTTAAAATTTTTGCAAATTTATTAAAACTAAAAAACAAAGACATCACATGTACATAAGTATTCACAGCCCTTTCCACAAAGCTCAGTATGTAGCTCAGGTTGATCCTGGTTCCTCTGATCCTCCTTGAGATGTTCCTACTGCTTCATGTGAGTCCACCTGTGGTAGATTCAGCTGATTGGACCTGATTTGGAAAGGCTCACACCTGTCTATATAAGGTCCCACAGGTGACAGAGCATGTTAGAGCACAAACCAAGTATAAAGTCAAAGGAACTGTCTGTAGACCTCAGAGACAGGACTGTCTCCAGACACTAATCTGGATCCAGGGTCCAGAAACATTTCTGCTGCTTTGAAGGTCCCAATGAGCCCAGTGGACTCCATCATCTGTGAATGGAAGAAGTTCAGAACCACCAGGACTCTTCTAGAGCTGGACGCCCGTCTAAACTGAGCCATCAGAGGAGAAGGGTCTTAGTCAGGAAGGGGACCAAGAACCTGATGGTCTCTGTCAGAGCTCCAGAGGTACTCTGTGGAGAGAAGAGAACCTTCCAGAAGGACAACCATCTCTGCAGCAATCCACCAATCAGACCTGTATAGTAGAGGGTCCAGACTGAAGCCACTCCTTAGTAAAAGGCTCATGGCAGCCCACCTGGAGTTTGACAAGAGGCCCCTGAAGGACTCTGAGACCAGGGGAAAGAAAACTCTCTGCTCTGATGAGACAAAGATTGAACTCTTTGGCGTGAATGCCAGGCGTCATGTTTGGAGGAAACCAGGCCCCACTCATCACCTGGATGATACCATCCCTACAGTGAAGCATGGTGGTGGCAGCATCATGCTGTGGGGATGTTTTTCAGCAGCAGGAACTGGGAGACCAGTCAGGGTTGAGGGAAAGATGAATGCAGCGATGAACAGAGACATCCTGGATGAAAACCTGCTCCAGAACACTTTAGACTGACAGACAGATTGGTGTGGCAAATTAATCCGACCTCAGATCCTTAGTCAGACGCGGTCATAATGGATGGAACATGATGGAAAGTCAGAACAGAACCCTGTATGAGTGTGTGTGCATGTTTTAATGTGTGAATGTTGAGCTCAGACTGTGTATTTACGTACATTACGTCGCTTGCTTTCTGAAAAGCAATGTGAAACCACAAGCTGAGACACCAGTGCAGCACTGTTGAGTTCATTTTCTTTAGGTCCAAAGGTGATGGCATGGATTGGTTGCTGTTGCAGACATGCTAAAGCCTGGTTTTTATTTCTGCGTTGACCCTGCGCTGTTGTGGCCATGAACGATTTCTGCCTGCTCGGCTCTGCAGTACTCTGAAAGGCATGGGGGCATTGTTGTCGATAAGATCATCAGATCAACTGTATCCAGTCCGGCTATGATTCTGAGGCTTTTTCCTCAATGATTTTGATTATGTTATGTCTTATTGAAGCTGATACATGTTGCCATTTATCATACAGGAACTATTACTTGGAAGGATAGAAATAAGACATCAAAAGAGATGAAAGAGATGTTGTAAATGTTGTAAACACAACCCTGCTCAGTGGACCAATCACAGAGCTTAAGGTTCACAATGTTTCTTGCACACCCTCTGGAGGAAGTGCATCTCAGCTACCAGCATAGGTCTCAGGGTGGGTCCCTGGACTATGCTGACCTACGATAAAAGCATCATTTCAACTTAATAGTTGGAATTGTTTGTTGTTTAAGTATTTCGGAACAAACTTCTCTCTAATCTCTAACTAAGCTTTAAGAGGCTGTAAATCTGATGTGAGTCAGATATGGTCTGATCTTCGATAAGAGAGGGACAGCACACTGCAAAACAAAACTGTGTGTCATGAGAAACTGGAACAGATGACCAGATGAAGACTGTTCTAGCAGAAAATATCATTACCATTTATTGGAAGAAATGAAAGACAGCAGAAAAAGATTTAAGATACTTCAAGCTGCTCTGAATGCCAAACAGGAAATCAGTCAGATGATCAGAAAAACTGTGAGTCTTTGAGAAAAACCCCTGAGTGTGGAGCGGCAGTGGGTTCTTAAATCCTACAACAACAAGAAGAAGTCTGCAACAATCATCACTTATTGAAGAGGCAAGTTTTGTTCATCATGAAAGGCACTCTAAATGAAAATGCTTGGCTGTTACCGTCACAAAGTCAGACTGCTCTAACAAACGCCTTTTGAACGGCAGCAGACTTTTATAAAAAAGGCTTTTAAATGACACCTGCAAACATCTTAACATAATGTGTGAGTAAGACACTGAAATTCTAGTCCCTGACTAGAGCGGGGTACACACACGGCAAACGTCCAATTATCTTATGTCTTTTAAGATGATCCTATCAGATCATCCTGTGGTCTGAGGTGTTAAGAGTGAATTTTTCCTGATAATCGGCTGCGAAAACGGGTCGGGGCCAACAATCGTAAATAGTAAACTTGTTCAATACTTATGACTAAAATTCTTCGTGTGTGAGTAAAGCTAAAGACTTCCGAATTTTGAGTCTGTGAATTATGACTTAGCATGAAATGTAGCCAATGTTTTCAAAAGTAAGTACAAAAATATGCAATGAACAATGAATACTGAGATGATGTCTAAAAAAGGCTGTATTTTTGAATACTGGATAGCATAAAGGTGTGAGTCCAGGTTTGTTTTGATGTGTCGTGATACATTTATATTTGAAAATGTGTGAGTTCAAAATACACATTAGAGGACACAAGATGAGATTAAAGTTATGAAATGGTGCAGAAAAGACAAAAAATGATGCATAAAAATTTTCAGAATTCAAGATGGAAAAAAATCTTGGAGCTAAAAATGATGTTTTTAGGCAAAAAATAGTCTTTAAAACAACCTGAAAAACAATCCTGATCACCTCCAGATCCTGATCCTGCTGTAAAAACATCCTGACATATTTTCTCCCACATCGCCCCCTAATGGAGAACATTTTCCTCAGTCAGAAGCAGAGTTTGCTGATGTTTACGCAGCAGGTAACACTGCAGAAAACTGACCACTGATCATCTGGTATGAAGAGACACCTGAGGGACAGGTGAGCTTTGATTTCATCAGTCTGTAATGATGGAACAAGGAGGTCTGAGCCACTTGGAGACTGATTTTTGACCAAGCGGCAATCTCCAGTCTGAAAATATGAGGCAATGCGGAAGTGCTACAGTCCGCTGTTCCTCGAGTGTCCGCTTGAGGCTGGATCCTGAAGTACTGTAAGTCACAAACACACCAAGCCAAAAAAAGCCGTTTTCACAGCCAAAATAAGCACATTTACAGCCTGGTACAAAGAATGTCTCCCGTCTGAATCGCTAATTTCACTAACAGCACGCACTGTACAGGGAGTGAATTTTTTTCTAATTCGGCAGTTTCCACAATATTAAGCTTATCAGTTCGTCCAATCAGAGGCACAGCTCAGATCAGGTGACTGTGGAGCGTTCTGTGGTTGTTACTGTGGAGACTCACAGCACGCCTCATTTTCAATATGGCCACGCCGTTTCAAAAAAAGAGAGGTGAAGTCGTGGAGACTACGTCCATTAATTATACAGTCTACAGTGATGTTTGACAGACATCAGTGCACCCACAATATTCCAGATCCTCTAAATTTACATAGTCTCAGCCATCTGTAAACGAACCATTCTGGTAATAAAACTGTGTTGAACTCATGTTTGACATCTGTTCAGAATAAAAAGCTACATTAGATTGAATGTTGTCTAAATTGGCAAAGCCATTGTTTACAGAAGTAATCAATGAATCACTGTGGTGATTATATACGGGGGTCACAGTGTTTCAGGTTCAGGTTTGTGTTCCATAAACGACACATAAATTATGTGTTTTTCTGAAAGTTTATTTTGAATGATGAAAAATGTAGTCTGCACTCTTCAGGTCCCATTATGCATTAAGTGACATCCCACTGGGAAATATTTGCCATCATCAAAGAATGTAAGCGCACACAGAAACAGAAATTTCCCATTCAACATGTCGTGTATGGAGTCTTACACACACACACACACACACACACACACACACACACACACACACACACACACACACACACACACACACACACACGCTAAGATCATTTCTTCTCCTTTTCTTCTTCTTTTTAATTCAGCGTGCATTTTGTTAGCCAGTTGAGCGTCGACAAATGAAAGCGTTTGCATTGAAAGGACAGGTGGGTGTGAGACACCAGCGCGCGTCTGAATCGCAGCATTAAGAGCAGGGAGAAGAATATCAAAAGTAGGAAGCATTCAGACGGCAGGAGGAGCAGGGATTTGAGCAGATATTAAAAGATGATTGTGCGTGGGCTTTTCTACAGTGCTCCAGAGGAAGAATGTAAACCCTGTATCAGTCAGACGGAGGATAATAAACAGGCAAAAACATCAGAACACAACACAACAAACACAAACAAAAAGAAGGACGGGAAGAAGAGCGGCGTATAAATAGTTCAAATATTTCAAGTGATTTCAGAATACGATGGTGAAACTCTGCATGTTTGTGTCCTCAGCCGCAGAAACTTCTCTTACTCTGTTCCACTGTTCTTTCCACTGTTACTGTATTGAGGTCAAAAAGTCCACTGATAAAATAAAACACACAGACTGAAGCCATCATAATTTTGTTTCTGTCGACATCGGCTGCGTCAAGATGCTAAAACGTTGTATTACAATCACAGAGTGAGCTATAAAGAAGTATTAGCCTGTACGTTTTTTTCCATCCGTCTTTAGTGCTTATGGCTGATCAGATTTATTTTATGACAGCTGCCTCAACTCCATCAAATTATTGCAGCACTTTTCTCTTATTGAGTCTTTTTGGAGCTAAAACACTTTGTTGTTTTGGATGCTCTTTGTCTCAAACATCACTTGTTTGATTTGTTATTCCGAGGCGTTGCAAGACAAGAGGTTTTAGATTTCAAAGACATTTCCCTTCAACTTTGACGTCTTGATACTTAATTTAATTGGACGCATGAATTCATGTCAGAACACAGAGAACTACCTCGTCTTTAACTTTAAATTGTATAACCAGCTGCTGAAGGACGTAATGCAATCATATGTAATGACGGTCTGACTCAATAGTTTAGGAACAAAATGTAGACTTTGAATATTAAACATCCTGAATTACTTTGACTAAAGTGCTGCATGTGGAGTCAGCGCCCGGTCTCCTCCTTTATATCAAGGGTCAAAAGCACAGTGTTTCACACTTTAAAAGAAGGATTTACAGCCAATAATGACCAGTGACACTGCCAGAGGCTTCAGGCATCTTGAGAAAAATAGTCAAACTGAGCTCCTTTATTTGACTCCTCAAACTACACCAACCTTACAAACAAGCTCTCTGCAGTCATGGACGTAACATTTTTAGTCCATTTAGAACCATATTTTGATGCAACACTGATGTGAAATGTGCTCAAGGCCATCGTTCACAGACTAGTTTCTCAATGGTTATATTTTCATCTGATAAAAAAACCCTCTTCTTACTAATAATATCCAAAACATAAACTTAAACCTCTTTGATTAAATTACAGTAACATCTATAAAATTATTTAACTGAAGATTGAAATCAGCAGATTTTTAAACACTGGAAAATGAAATGAACACAAAAACTTTGAAATCTGCACGGAATAAAAGTTGGCTTAAATTTCAGGAATAAAAAAGAAGAATCCAAACCTTTTGGACAAGATTGCCTCATGCAAATGCTTCCTTATGCTCTCATTTGTGTTTTATTTACTTTCTCACTGTCTCGTAAGGTTGTTTCATTTACTGTTTTGATTAAACTATGAATTTATTTTGAAAGGACAAAAAAAAGTTGTTGTCCAACAAATTAGGTTCCTGCGCTGAGCTCACACTTAAACACTGATGACATCATAGATTTTTAATTTTTTTTTGTTTGTTTCTTGAGAAAAGTCTTGTGGATAAAAAGAGCATCCATTATTTAAAAGATCATGACGAACGGAGTCTAATTTACTTTGTTTACATTTTTTAAGATGTCATGTTGGTGTTTTTGATGAGACCTCTTTCATAATGGTTTTGACCGGAAAAGAAAATGAAAAATAAAACAAAACAACCTGTAATATTCAGTAAACTTTCAGAAAACCAAGTTTTACGCTGATTGTTTGGAAGGCTGTGAGCTTGAACCATGGCTTACATCTGCCTCAGTGGTGATCCAACATGCTAAGTGCTAGCCCTGGGCTAGCTTTCAGTCTGTAGCCAGGAGGTCTCTGTTAATTATTCAGTGTGGTTCTGAGTTATGAGCTCATCCAATCAACATAAGAACAAACACTAAATTGCATCATAAATACAAACATCTGAAGTTTCTTCTTTGACTTTTTGACTTTTCAGACTCTTGATAGAAGTGTGTTACACCTATAGGTCTCCAAAGCGAGCACTTTAATGCATAACTGAAACCAACAGCATCAAGTTTAGTTTTCTAGAAGAAACCATGGACCAGAGAAATAAATGCACTAATATGAGTCATACTCTGTGTTAATCTTGCACACGCAGTTGTTTTCTTTAAATATCTGCCTTCTATTATCACCTCGAAGTCTGAGTATAGTTTCCCCTCACCACACACAACCACAACACCCACACGTGCTACCTGCCCTCTACCCAGCGCTTTCATCACTTGTTTGGGTGGAAACTTTCTGTAGCAGTGAAGCCACCAGTCACTTTTCCATTGGCTCACATCACTTTGTTGTGATGCGGAAATCTTCAAAGATTGGTGAGGTTCGAGAAACTCTTTGTGACTTAGTTTAAATCTCTCGCTCTGCAGTGAGATCACTGGAGCGACTGTCTTGGAGTCTGTTCCTGCTGGGGCTCCCTGAAAATGTTTTCAAGCCCCATCTTCCCCAACTAAACTGAAACACATTTTTTCATGTCTCTCTCTGTCTAAACCCGGTCTCTCTTTGGAACCTTGTCTGCAAAAAAGAAAACACAGAACTGCATCCTCGAGTCTGTGACACTGAAGTGATAAACCAACAAGCCACTTGAACAGGAAGCCACTTAGAGCCACTCTGCAACATGTGACCTGCAATGTTTTAACGTGTAGACGGACCCCTGCTGGTGGAGGTCATGCCAGGGGCAAGATGTGCCCTCTCATAATTTGTTTTCTTGATGTTGAGGTTGTGAAATTTACTGCAGACTCATGCAGCTCTCCACAGAGGTGGCCTGAACTGTGTGACTGTTTTCATTAAGCTTTGCCTTCCAGGGTTGCAGCCCCTAATTTGTGGTCACTGCCAATTTATAATTTCTATGGACCATTACAAAGCATAGACTTTTATCAAGGAGGAAACGGGCAAAGTCTTCTCTTATTCTTGGATATTAGCCGTAGAGGTTTTTTGAGGTTATCGGAGTCTCAAAAAACTGTGTTTGATGTATTTTTTGTCCTCTTCCTCAGAGCCATGTGGAACCAAGGGAACAGCACTGACCAGCTGGGACAGGTGTCAGCCAGGATGGAGACCACTCCATCTCTGGGTAGTGCCAGCATCTCTGTCTCCCAGCAGCAGGCGCCGAAGAAATTTGCCCCTGTAGTCGCACCGAAACCCAAGTTCAACCCCTACAAACAGGTGGCAGAAACCATCCACTCTGAGCCTGCAGGTAAACAACAACAAACAGAAACTTCTCACTGTCTCTTTAAGACTAATCTCACAACAGAAAATCTAACAGGAACAGGCCCATACCTGACAGGTGTCAGACCCACGCTGACTGATTTATCACTAGAAACAAACTTATGTTCTGAAAACTAAGTCCACAGTCCACTTGTGATTTAATGTCGTTATAAACTGTTAGGAACACAACAGCGAGCTGATTTTAGATCTGCTCCAGACAAATTTAAAGCTCCAGTGAGGAGTTTTAGCTGGTCATGAAATGGATTTAAATTAACACTGAAACCTCTTCATGAACTGTGCAAAGAAAAGAGCTCATCAACACCAACATGACTTATTTTTAATGGTGTTTTTTTAGTAACTCTAAGTGCTGCTCTGGGTAGGTGTCAGAAAGAATTCACTGCTAAAGCAGCATTTTTCTCCCTTTTATAGTTTTCTTGATGGTTGACTGGAACATGAAAGCAGAACATATGACTCGATTAAAAAAAATCGAATTATTTAGATGTTTTATAATGAATCACAATTAATTTATCTTAATTGCGTATCAATATTTGACATGTAAAGCAACATTATTGGTAAATGACTGAATCAATGAATAAACAAACTTTTTAAAAATCATGTTTTTTTCAATCAAATATACTTTTTAAATGGAAGGTGCAGTTTAAAGAAACATTACTGCATTTCAAGCTGGCAGTGAACACAAGGCACAACTAATAAATTCCAGTTTTTAAGGACTTTTCGTAAACTTGAGTGTGGGTTGGCAACACTGCACTGAAGGACATACTCTCAGACACCATAAACAGTCTATGGCCGGTACATGTCGAGCATCATGAGCTACATGAGCATCGAGAAGCTCTTTGTTGAATAATTTGCACACAGTGATGCTCTTATCAGCGCACTCATAAACTTAAATTTACCATCCGTCTCCTCTATATTGTTTGATGTCAGCCTGGAGTTACAAGGGCGCTTTTTTTTATTAAACAAAACTTTTTTTTCTTGTTTTGGTGGATGTGAAATAGGTCTTAAACTGTATTCATTATGGTCTTAAAAAGTCCCTGGTGTGCCTGTGACTTCCTGCTCCTGTCTGCTCTTCCTGCACCTCTTTATCCCTCCCCTTCCCTGAGCACAAATTGCACTCAGGTGTGCAGCAGGCAGAAGGACGAGGGAGACCAGAGACACAGAGGGACAGAGAGAGAAAGAGACAGATCAGCAGTACGCTCCCTGGCCAAATGTAACAAACAAAACAAAGAGCTTTGGATTTAAGGCACTGTCGTCTGCTGTTTATTTACCCGACATTTGAGATTATTTTAAGTTAATCTAAAGTGGTGTGGGTACTTCTTTAGCTCTTAAAAGTTTATTCACTGACTGAGTCGCTGGTTAGCATCACTGTATAAATATGCACCCCGTGTACAGAAGTTGCTTTCCTCCTCCTCCTCCTCCTCATCATCATCATCATCATCATCATCATCATCATCATCATCATCATCATCATCATCATCATCATCATCATCATCATCATCAGTCTCCCCACATTTGTTGTCTCTCTTGGAGTTTACTCTGCAATAAATGCAAAAATGCATCAAGAATAACTTTTGAAATGTTATAAATAATAAATTGACTCAGGCGTACTGGAAAGTCTGACTTCAACAAAAGCATAATTGAAAAAAAAAAAGCCTCCATTGGTCGAGGAAACGTATACAAACAAATATTTATACTGTCAATTAGATTTGTGTTATTTTGCCCGTAGAAATGGTGTTATAGCAATTTTTTGTTCACATCGTTGTTGCTGTGAACAAAAAAATTGCAAATTATATTTAAGAAAATGAACCAACACAAAGCTAAGACAGGACATCCTGTGTCTTTGGTCGTCAAACTTGCACAAGTTGAAGATGTTATCGGGGGTTGAGGCCTTGGTGCATGTCTAATTTCTAATACACAAACAGTGTGAGTGTTTTGGTTTGCAGTCATGTGTGAGGGCCTGAAGCCTCGTGTAGTTTCCTCTTTAAGTTTCTCCTGAGAGCTGACGCTTGGCTGGTATGAAAAATTCAATAGATTAATTATCACCACGCACAGCTCATAACATTTTCAGACCAAAACTTTTGTGTTTGGCTTGTTTAATAAGTCTTTGTTTCTGTGCCGTGAGGTAACAGTCTGGCTTTAATAAGACTCTCATTTTCAGGCAAAGGTGATCCGAGCTGACGTAGAAATGAGTGGAGTTCACACAGAGAAGGCTTTGCTTCACGGTGCAGAACTGTGTCTGCTTTACATGAGACAGAAATGACTGCGCTGTGGGAAAAACAGCGTTTATAATCATCTTTGATGAGTCATATCCAGAGCGAGACGAGCTCGTATTATAAGATGTGATATTTAGTTACCTTCAGAGGACATTATATGAAGAAATACTGCTGGGATCTGAAATAAATGTCAAGAAATAAAATGCAGTGTTTCCATTCAGGGTTCTTGTGGATATATTTCAGTGCTTAAAGCTTTTTGAGACAAATTTACAAGCTGACAGGATATTTGTGTTCCAGAATGAAAGGAAACCTTCTGTTGTTGCCGTTAAAAACGATGTGAGAATCATTTCTGTCAAATCTTCTGTCGTCACCAGGGAGAAATAAAATTGATTCATCATTACAGGATAGATAAATAAACCAACATGAGGATAAGAAACAATCTGAATTGAACTCCACATATTTACTGATGTCTTTACCCTTTAAATTGCAGCTCAACCATTTGGTGGAGCATATTTTGAGTTGCTATATCTCACTGAAAATATGTTGAACTGAGTAAAACCTGATTGGACCGTCTCTACAGCCTGAAATAATTGTTCTGAATTCGGTGGTTTCTGATCTCGGTGCCCAACAACATAAAAAATACAAGAATTCATTTTTATTTATTTATTTTTTCTTGGATGTCTGTTAAAAATAAATAGATTTTATACCCCTTGCATTTAAAGAGTTAGAAGTAGAGGTAGGTAAAGGGTTAAAACATTTAGTGACTCTTCTTTATTCAGTATGTTGCTTGTTACCGTCTTGATATTTTATTTACTGATATTTTACAATTACCACCCAGCTGTTGGCTCTGATTGTTTTTTTTTTTCCAGTATTCTTCTAATTGCTGCGGATTGATAGAGACTGAGTGTTTTTCTTAGTACGCCTTGAATCCTGTGGCTGCATTTAAGTTTCATTACTTACATCCAACTGTCCTCATTAACACCAAACAGCAGAACTGATGGGTCATCAAGGACACAGTCCTGCTTACTGGCCTTATAAATTTAGAGTGCAGCCATCATCAAAAGCTTCTAATAATGATTAACAGAAAATGTTTTCTAAGTCATATTTTGGGGCTTTTTTTTCCCTTTGTTCAGAGAGGACAGGAGAGTGGACAAAGGGTGACCCAGCAAAAATTCAGGATGAAATTATGTTAACGTTTATTACAAAATAAATTTACAAAGAAACAATAAAATTCCCATTTTAGCTTCAACTCTCCCGACAGTTCTCTATTTCTTGTTCAACTGTATATAGAGTGGACAGCGTGGCTCCGCCTTTTACCACTGTACGATTTTGCAGCCAAAATACCCCTTTCACAGGCGCCGCCATTGTACAGCCAGAGTCTGCGCAGTAGAGAATCTGAGTGGAGCCAGGGGTAGATTTTTTTTTCTTATTAACTCTACTTCCTGATGTATTTTACTATTCCTGAAAAAACTACACAAGAACAGCAGCTGTCAATCATCGTTAAACAAGATGTAAAACCCTGTTTTTAATATCTAAGAACTAATGAAAAATATTTTGGTTTTTTAAAAAAAAAACACAACAACACTTGAACACAATGCAGCCCAGTGATATCTTCATACCACCACAGCATACAGATGTGAGAAATGTTTCTACGTGGTGTATCAATCTTTTAAAGTCCGACCATCGTCCATCTGAAATGAACAGGGAGATAGAGTTTTTGACCTATATTGCAGCCAGTCACCAGGGGGAGCTGTTTTTGTAGCGACCTCACAGCAAGATCACGTTCATTTTTTTTTTTTCTAAGTCTGTGGTTCAACATCACACTCTTGATTCTTCTGGTTTTCAGTCCTGAGATTTTGTTTTTCCCTCCTGAGCCCCTCTTGTGATCCAAACTCCCGATGTTTACGAACTTCTTTCTGTTGAAGTCAGTGACGGTCCTCAGAGTCTTAACGTTGCTTTGAGAGCGGTCATACTCCTGTCTGCCCTCCAGAAGAAACTTGTGGAGGTTGCCAGTTAAAATGTGCGGCTCCTTTTCAATTTCAACTTGTGTACGATGCTTTTTCAATTTTCATTTTGGTTTGCAAAGGAAGTACTAATGTCATAAATCCACGCTTCTATGTGGAATTAAATGTATCCATATGATATGTAAACACATCTAATTTATACCTGTGTGAAGAAAATTTACATTTAAATTTATTAAGTAATAAGGCCTTAAATATTTCATCCTGAATTTTGCTGAGTCACCTTTTAGAGCAAGAAACAGGAAACCTGGGCAGATCGCTTGAGGGCTAACAGTATAACATGATAGAAAGGATATTGTGTGATCTGCTATCCGGATATTATGATTTTATTTGCAAATATATCAAGAGCAGGAAAAACTTTCTGAAGTTTCAGCACAAAAAATCTTGTTATTCACCTAAAAAGAAATTATTGTAGCAAAGATGAGTTGAAAAAATGAGGATGCAGCAGATGTCACAGTGGGCTTTAGCACAGAGAAAGGTGACTGCTGTTGTTAAAGACGTCAGCTGTAAGAGTTGTTGAGTTTCTGCTGAATGTACAGAGCTTTAGCTTCATACAAGCAGCCTGCACGGTCCAAATGTAGTTTAGTGTGTCGTTACTGGATACACTGAAGGTGAAAGCTGGGGGCTGTATGAATATGGACCTCAGTTCACAATTGATCTATGGCTAAGCCACGCCCCCTCGAAACTCACTCGTATTAAAATTTATTATTTCAGTCATAATTGCTTAAAAAAAACCTAAAATGTCACAGAAATAGTATTTGTAATCTCGCTGGTATTGAGCATTGGAGTCAGTTATTTTCAGACTGTATATTATGCACACAGAGTCCATTTCTGTCCCTCTGTTTAACATGTTTGTTCTGAACACCTCAGAATGAGAGCTCAGTCATACTGAGGCTGAAGTCTTCAGTGAGTAAGAAGTTGCACAGTGAAGGTAAACCATTGTGCTCAGAGGATCTCTTCCTCCCGTTTATCTCCCACCACCCCATCTGCTGCTGTGTGTGTGTGTGTTATAATGTGAACATTATCTGAACCTCTGCCCTCAAACCCCCCTGAGAACCCTCGATTTCCCAAACACGGGAAACAGTTATGAAATTCAGTGAGCGGTGAGCGTGCTGTTGGGTTGAAAACATGACTGCCTGTTGGGTTTTGCGGTTTAAGTTGTAGACCTGTCTGCTATTCCAGATGTTAGTTATGTTAAAAAAAAAAAAAAAAAAAAAAAAAGTTCTTAGACGGCTTCTGTTTGAGTTCTACCCTCAAAACAACAACATCACCAGACTGGAGTTTTAGTTTTCCAATGATCTTCTGTGTTTTTTAAGTCTCCCAATTAGGATTTTTGGTGGAAACAACGAAATATAAACAACCGCAGAAACATTCATACTTATGTCTGAGGCTGTTTGGTTTCACTTTAAGTCTTTTTAAATGTATAAAGTTCAGTGTAAAACTTGTTCAGTCAGACAACAAACAAAATCAAACTTTTTTTTGGCAGTCCAGGAGTTTGAAAGACACTTTTCTTTCTTTCTTTCTTTCTTTCTTTCTTTCTTTCTTTCTTTCTTTCTTTCTTTCTTTTTTTCTTTCTTTAGCAGGCTGTGCTTTTTATATTATATTGGGGACATTGAACAGGTTAAGAGTACCGCCATGCGTTAAAGGGTCTGAATCAAACCTGTACTGTCTGCTTTGAGGACTACAGTCTTTGAATGTTGGGTTTATAACTCCTCTGAACTCTTCGTCTTCTTCCTGTTCTCATGAATTTGGAACCTTGAACATTTTTGAACAGTCATTCAGGGCAGATTTTTTTTAGTAGTTAAAAATCAAAGAAAAGCAAGTGGCTCCATTTTTGTTTGACACCTCAAAGGTAAAAAAGAAACCCACCTTGGATGTTTTCTCACTGAATTCTACCTTCGCTTAAACTCACATTTTTTTGAGCGCTGTGATTCCAAAATGACATTTTTACTACAGAACATTTAATCTAGACTTATTGCCACCTTCTTATTCCCATATTAATCATTGTCTGGGTGTTAAGAGGATTACAGAAACAGTACAAAGAGGGTGGGAAAACATTTGTAGTTGATACCGTTGTTGTAATTTTGTACTTTTTAGTGTTAAATATTTTGTTCTTATGAAGGCAGTCATACAGATTTTATTTGACCTCGGTGACGTGCCGATAATCCTCTTCTTCTCTGTTTTATCTCTGACTGTGATGGTAATTATTTTAGATCAAGTAATGCTTGGAAACTTTCTTTGTTATACAGTGCAGGTCAACCTAAGTGTTGAAAGTAAATTATGACCAAAAAAAAACAGATAAGTGGATGTTTTAAATCTGCAGTTTTTAGCTGATTCTACTGTTAACTTTAAGGGTTTTTTTGCTGCTTGTAAAGGTTGTACAGCTTGACGTGAATATTTAAGCAGCTAAGTGTTCAGACTTTAAGGCTGCTGCTGGTTTATGTTTTATTAAATCCTAATTTTTACGCAGACACTGATGACTGCTTGTTGTCTGCATTGGGGACATGCGTTTGTGTAAAGCCATCAGCAGACATCTCCACTTGTCAAAAGATAAGACGTCTTTATGAGCAGATTATCTGGGTCTCACTGTATTTATTTATTTAATATCTTTTATATCAAATGTGGGGAGCGTCTGATGTAAAATTGAGGATTAGCATAAAAATTAGGGGCGAGTCAGTTTGGCGCAGCGCCTCGCTGTCCCTTTGTCTGTCAGAGGCCAGCAGCAGGGCTGCAGCGAGCGCGGCGAGGACAAAGGATCTGGGGAGACGGGGCGGTGCAGCCGCAGAGGTCTGGATTTCTTCTGATGGGAGAACTTGTTCTGATTAAAGCCTCAGCAGGAGGACGTGAAAAAGACATATAGGATTCATACTGCGACCCCTCACTCAGAGTTCATACAGATCAGACTTTGGGGTTTAAGTTGATCTCTTGTGGTTCATGTACTGTAGGAAAGTCGGGCGCGATCGCTTTATGAACTGAGTGTTTGCATGTCGAGCAGCTGGGGGTCCACTGCTGTGCTGTAACGTCTTCAGCAGAAACTTTAGCGGATTTTGAGAAAACTGATGTAAATGTTATAGTTGTAAAGTTGGAACAATAAATCAGTTTAATCACTTATATAGTGGATTGATGCTCTGAGCATTAAACACATTTCACTTTAATTTAGTGATTGAGTCGGGGGGGCCGGGATGGAGGCAGCAGGTCCTGGCTCAGAGGATTGTTTGGGTGCACACTTTGAATGATTATTCCAATTTTAAAAGCAGGATTTAAAATGTTTTAAACAATATTAGAACAAAAAAAGACATGAAATTTTTTTGGTTCTAAAAAAACACAAAACAGAAGATAAGTTTTATTTGTTATAACTTAACGGGAGATTTTTCTCTTTCTTCTCAGTCCTTGAGAATAAAGACTGACTGCGTTTATGTTACTTCCCCTCCGGGGCACGGCCCTCTAGAGTGGAGTGTCACAGTAAACTCAGCGAGAACGGGAAAAATGTACAATATGACATAAAATTAAGGACAATTGGACTCGACATTGATCTGTTCCATCTACCAAAGAACAAGAGGACTACAAACATTAACTTGGCCAGAAATCACATATCCTGACATTTATTATAGCCAATTTACCGGTGACATAGAGGTACAAGGCAAGTCTCCTAACATCTTGTGTCCATCAAAAGTGCTTTTAAAACCTTTGTTTAGAATAACCAACGCTGTCTCGACAGGGATGTTACAGATGTTCATATGTTTTACACGTTTTTGTTTTTGGTTTTTTTTGTAATTCTTTAAACTCTGAGCTGATCTTTCAAGTCTCTGCTCAAAAATTTCATACCCATAATAAAATGAGTATATCTCTCTCTGCAACCACAAGGCATATTTGAATAACTTTGGTGTCATAGTAAAGGGAAAATTGTGAGATTTGTTGACATGTTAATATGGGCACAGTTTGGCTCCATCTGTGTCATTTGAAATTTCTCATCTACAAAACTATAGATTTTATTTTTCTATCACTAATAGTGATCAATATATCCAAATACAACAGGTTTTGGCATTTTTATTGAAAATTCACACATTGTTATATATATAGAGAGAAATTTTACAACCTTCACTCGGTGAAGTGCTTTTTGTGTTTGTGATTCTGTGGTCTCTCCCCCTAACTGGGGGACCTTGAGGTTCAAAGGCTTCACAACGATTTTGGCGTTATCTTTTGTTTGTCTGTTTCCCCACACTGTTTTCATGTTTAATGTTGGAAACTGAGACATAAGCACATCTAGACTGACTTGACAGTTGTGTCAAAACCATTGAAACACTTTTCACCAAAGAAACTCCTTATTTGTTAGTTTTGTTTACAAGCTTTGCAGCCATCCGTCTGCTTCTCTGTTCTTTGTTTTTTTAGGTAGCCTGTATAAAAAACAGCTCCGACTGCTTTTAGAACCTGATGGTACAATCAATCACACAACAGCTCGTCTCCATTTCTTGATAGTGTTCCTGAGTTTAGACGTTATTTAAGCCAACGCTGCCACTCATTTCTCTCTTTCAACTTCTGCCTGCTGTAACGTCATGTGGATACCCTCTATAGTGATACTACTGTTTCTGCAAAAAGAGGCATTTTCAGGGTTGTAGCTGACTTTATAAGCCAGGCAGCTCAGCTGTGGCTGGAAGTGAGCCGGACTCAGTATTTCCAATATGGCAGCCTCCATCTTTGGGCTTCATGACGCCTCTACAGATACCAATGGCAAGATGTTGCTGAGACTGCGTTCATGTTTGATACGGTGTACGGTTTGTTTCCCAAACGCCCCTCCATCCTTGTCAGTGGTTCCTTTTTGTAGCCTCATGAACTGTAACTCCATGATGTGAACAGAAACATGACGTGTGTGACAAGAGGAGTTTCAGTGGACAGTAAAAGCAGGTAACACTGGCAGATCACATCATTTTAAATCTTAAAACAGATCTGATGTGGAAAAAGCTCTGAGATGTTGGGATTTTGTGTTATTCCCAAGCTGTGGACTGTAGTTTGGCACCGGGAACAGCTCTGCAGCAGACTGATGGAGAGGTGGACTAAGTATTGTGAATAAGTGCACAAAGAATTGCAATCCAGTGCAATAGTCCTGCAGCATAAAAGAGGCGTTTGAAGCATATTAAAGTCAGTTTTGTTAAAACAATATCGACAACTGTGAGTCTTTGACTCTGCGCTTCTATCTTTCAGAAAAAAAAAAAACAATAAAAAGCCAACGTTATTTTATTGGCAGATGAAGTTTTGTACATTTTTCAAGTGCTGCATTTTTCTTTTGACTTTTTTTCAAAGGTTTTATTTTAAAAAAGTGTCTTTGATAAAATATTTGGCACGTGTTGTTAAATCTAAATGCAGCTGTCTGCACAGATCATCACACGCAGTCTGCTCCGTAATCGGAGTCTTCTCAGTTTCAGTGTAAACTACACATGAGAACAGAGCGTTAGACGTGACGTAGAGGACAGAGATCACCTGATACAGCTCACAGGTTCAGTTTGTGTTTGCTTCTCTGTTTAATTTTATGTCTCTAAGTCACGGTTATGGTTTTTCATGTACATGAGTTCATGATCAGCACCTCCTGATCTCTTTACTGTTTAAACTGCATCTCTTGTTTCTTCATCCATGATTGAAAGCTGCTTCAAATGTTTGTTTAGACAGATTTCAGTCAAGTGGAGAAAAAGGGATTTTTTGTGACAGCATGAAGCAGTAAAACATCTAAAGAGCGTGATGAAAATGATTCACACAGGAATGAGTCACCACGGCTTTCATTCAGAATATGTAATATCAAGTGATTCAAAACTATAGCGTCCTTTATTTTCTAAAAACCACTTAAATAAAAACTGAAGTGTCTTCTTTACAGTAACAGTGTTTCACAGCCTGCTCATGAGGAAAGTTTACAAGTTTTTTTCTTTTTTTTTTGTTCGGAGGGATAATCATTTTGAAAGTTCCAAACATCCGAGAAGTGCTGCTTTTTTTTTTTTTTTGAACAAACTTTTCACACTGAAGTTACCAGAAACGCACTAATTGTTTGCTCAGAGCAGTTCAAAAGTGTCGAACATGTGCATAATCTGTTTTTTTTTTTATTCCTCCCTGCTTGAGTGGCCAGAAGCCAACTGACTACCGGTTGTTATGTCAGAGTCCCTCATGGGTGTCACCAGGAGAATTTACAGGAAATCAAGCAGCGAGCGTGTCAGTGTCCCCAAAGAAACCACAGGCTGCTGCTCTGAGCGTATACAAAGGCCACTTTTATCTAAGTAGAACACATACCTCCACTCCACTTCTTGTATTTTATCTGCAGTTTATGCAAAGTCTACATCACTGAACTCTTGGGCTTTAAAGTTCTTTCTCTTTGTTCCCACGTTTTTGTTTTTTTTTGTTTTTTTTTTCAACTGTGAAACTTTTTGTCGACATTATTTAAGATGTAGTCAGGTCTGCAGCCAGAAGGAGACGTCTCACTTCTCTAAATCTCACCACTGTCCAAAAAGGTCTGAGCGTTATGAAAATATTTTTCTCCATATCCTGTCTTCTCTTTCAAAGTGGCGTATGTGAAATAAAAGGAAGTCTGAATGCTGAGTTAGAGTTATAAAATAAGGTGCGATGGAAACAACTTGAAGCAAAAAACACAAACACATTTTTTGATCAATTATACATTGAGGTTTAATAAAAAAGAATCTGTATCACATTGCTCACGCTGAAGCTTGATGAGCTGAAAAAAGTTATAAGGTTGAATCAAGAGAGCAGGAGACCTTATTTACACTATCCTAGAGGAGACTGTAGCATCCATACCTGTGCCATCAGCTTACCTGACCTCTGACCTCAGGAGTCTGTGTGTCAAACAATGATCAGATTTCAGAATTAACCAGAATGAATTCAAAGTGAATCCAGTAACACAGAAACAAGATCAGGTGGTTTTTAGTTTGAAGAGTCAGAAAAAATACTTTGATACTAAGTGTCAATAAAGCATCATCAGTTCAGTTCAGGGAGATCTGGCTGCACAGTTTAAACAGGAAGGAATAATTTACCACAGTCAGACAGACTATTGAAGAAGAAGAAGAAGAAGAAGAAGAAGAAGAAGAAGAAGAAGAAGAAGAAGAAGAAGAAGAAGAAGAAGAAGACAGTTTAAGGATTCAGATTATAGACATTTTTTATTGAACAAGCTACAGACAGAAAAACACACATGCACAAACATGCATCCTGTGCTTTTAGAGGCTTGTTGCTTTGCTCAAGCCATCTCATCACCCAGGAAGTGAAAACCATCTGATAGCCACAGCTAGCTACTTGGTGATTTTTAAGATAGTTCCTCGCACCTCCCTCTGCAGACATAAGAAGACAGATACAACTTAATAATTGTGCAGAGTTGTTGTTAGATCTTATACCAATGGACATAATCCACATATTAAAGTTTCAAAAATATATTCATATTTTTGTAAAAGTTCCTCCATGAACTCTTTGGTGCTGTAGTAGTCTCTGCATTTTTCTCCAGCTCATAGTGCAAACTGCACTGCTGCTCTCTCTCATGTTGTTATGGAAGTTTTTCATCAGTAAATGGAAAAAAGTGAACAGCTTTCAAACAATTTAAAAATATTTTTAAAGATGATATAACAGTCATATGAACTGTTGTTTGTAGTTTTGTTGACTTATACTATAATTATTCAGAATTTCAAAAGTCCTGACCTATCTCTTCCAGGAAGTAGACAGACCCTTCAGAAAACAGTCCAAGCTTCCATATTTGGATGCATGCCGAAATTTAGACCCGTTATTGTCATACGACTGTCAAAAAACTGTCCAAGAGGTGGTAGTGTTAGAAATCTTGGCCTCCTGCAGTAAGAAACCTTTTTTTCTCAGTAGAAGTGAAGTACTCCTTTTAGAAAACAAAAAACAAACTACTTTACTGTAATAGCTGGCAGGATACTTGAAGCCAAGTGTGTTTTATTTAACAAACGTGAGCACATCTTAACAAATGAGTCAGGATTTTAGCTTTATGAATAAGAAACCACGTTGTCGTTAAACTTGTTTTAACAAACTTCACTTCTGCCTGAACTTTCAGGGCAGTTATTAGCCTCTCATTACCGGGCTGTGTTAAATGCTCAACTCTGATTGGTCAGTTTTCCCTTTGAGGTTAAAGCGTGAGGGGCCTTTTTCATAAATAAATCCTCATCCATCAGTACTTTGCGTCAGCTTGTTTGTGTCTTCATGTGGTTGCTAGGCAATTAAAAAGTGGTATGTTGTTTTATAACCGGTTCCCCCCTCCTCCTCCTTCAGTGAGGCTTGCTCACCCTTTCGGGATTCTCATTTGAATAAACACCCGCTCGATATTCGTTCCCTTTTTGAAGCTGGCTGTGCTTTCAGACCCAGCAGAAGTGATCTCCATTGCAGAGGTTAAGACACCTAATAAATTACGATTAAGATCCATTAAATGGTCGTTATGCTGAAATGTCAGGACTTGCGTTTACACTCCTGGGCTTGTAAGCGTAGAGATCCTCTCCTCGTGTGGATCAGATTCAGGGATGACGTACAGCCTGCCTCCTCGTGTACCCTCTGACTGGTGTGACTCTCGGTGTTTCAGACGCTGCCTGGGAAGGTTTCAGGTTGCGAAAGCGGTGGAGTTTACACAGCAGTCAGTGTCTCCTGTATGTAACATTTGACTGGCTCCGTTTACTCTCATTTGTTTATGAGAGACGACAGCAGCGCTCCTCTCTCTGCCTTTGACGAATCACACTTTCACTCATCGGCAGACTTTACTCTCATCGTGTAGCTCTTCAACCCATTTGCTCTTTCAACTTTTAAGACATGAAAAAGGCCAACTGGGGCTCCAAACTTTTCACCTTTCTTTTTACAAAACGCCTTTTTTCTGCTTTCACACAAAATCATAACCCATCTCTTGTTTTTGACCTTAAGTTCTCCCTCTGTGTGAATTCTTCCTGAAGTAGCTGTAGCTTTCTTTGGTCTGCTCCTTTATACTTATGAAACAAGTCCATCTCCAAAGACCTCAAATCCCTCCCTTGCATCTGAAAAACCGAATGAGTCATAAATCACTCATCTATACATATCATGCTAATTAAGAGCAGGGCCCTGCTGTCCTCTCCAGTGGAGGATGGAACAAAACGGGTCCATAATTATGGAGGAACAATGTGCTCTCAACCTCTGCCCCAGCACTTTTGGAACAGGGTATGTGGACCGACACCGAGGACTGACACATTTCTCAGAAGGGGAGATTTTAGATTGTTGCTTCTGAAAGTAGGGCTACTTGTTTGAATTTCTCTTCTTACTCCTGCAGATTTATTCAAGTGTTTTTATGCAGAAAAGCACGAAGAACTCACATGGCAGATGCAATTTTTCAACACACCAGTGTCGCATGAAACAAAGAGCCCCACACTTGCTTCCCTGCCTTTATTTTGGCTCACGCAGCGTGTGTGAACGCTTCCAGACACCAGCAACTCAGCTCGTCAGCTCGTCAGCAGTAAATCAAGTTTAAATTTATGTCCTGTAAAGGAAAAAATGTGATATTTTTACAGCGATGGGACACAACTCTCACAGAGTTCCCTCTCCTCTGCTCTCACTGTTGCGAAACTTTTTAATGTCGAATGTGAAAAAGACGGTAGTGAGGCTTTGTCCTAAGTCCCTAAAGGCCAGATGGCCGACGCTAACCCACGTGTAACTCTGATAATAGCGTACATATGTAAATCTGTAAACATATGCTCAACCTTCAGCCCCCACAGAATGTGCTAATCCGGACCACAGAGCAGAACTACTTAAAAAAGAGTCCTCTAAAACCTGCAAAGGCTTTTTTATTGTCTGATAAAAAAAAAAAAAAAAAAAAAAAAAAACTGTTCTCCACTCCGACGTTTCTCCTTTTTGTGTGTAACACTGCAGTGAGATTCAAAGCTGTCACAAAATCCAACAGTGTCCTGCATACATATTCAAAAACATGGAGATCACAGCTGCCAATCACTCGTCTCATACAGTTAGCGATGTGTTTATTCTTGCACCATTCGAAAAACAAAGTTTAATACAATATCCCACTGTCACAGCTGGATCCATCTCCTCTCTTTTATCTCCTCCTTAACAATACTCTGGTTCCCGATAACCAATTACACCTCTTATAGCCTCTCAAATAACTTTAATCACTGATTAGGATTCCTTGTTCACAAAGAAGCTACTTAAAAGTAATTGCTCAATAAAGAGAGGGGAAGTTGTCGTATTAAGTAGGTCCTCCTGCTGCTTCTCTCATTAGTGCTCACTTGGAGCTTTCAACTCCCCATTGTCACAAATGGAGCCAGCTTCATTCACAGCACAGAGAGCTGTTCTCACTCTGGCTGTGTTCGCTCCGCTATAAAACATGACAGCATAAAACACACACAGGCACACACACATACACACACACACAAAGCTGCAGAAGATGGAGTGTCTTACAGCTCCAATCCATGATTTAAGAACAGAAATATTATTTATACGGCTGACGGAGGAGGGAACGGGGTTGTTTCAGGGCCCGGCTGCAGAGGATGAGGGTCGTTGACCTCAGTGATGGTACCTCTGGGTTGTATTTTTGGTGATCTGTTTGATTGTGTTTGAAGAGATGGTTCCTTTTATTTTTGAAGATGGATTGTGTGAGGGTTCTGTCAATGGTTAGTGTTTTATCCACAGGAGATGCTGGTCAGCTCGACCTCTTAGTCGACAAGACACTAGAACCAAATCAAGTCAACTCTGAGAAATGTATTTAACTTTTGGAAAGTCTGACCCAAACACTGATGTCTGTTTGAATTTTGATTTTCAGCACTATTCACTTTATTTTAGTACCGCTGACAGGGTTTTTCTCCTGGGAGACGAGATT
Organism: Labroides dimidiatus; assembly: GCA_030710495.1. Taxonomy (NCBI): domain Eukaryota; kingdom Metazoa; phylum Chordata; class Actinopteri; order Labriformes; family Labridae; genus Labroides; species Labroides dimidiatus. The sequence goes on from CM061146.1 coordinate 25,925,990, forward strand.
CTCGGGGAAAAATAAAAAAATAAAAAAGTGCCTCTATTGTAGAGCTTCAGTAAGGTTGATGCAGATGTTTTTAATGTACAGCTAAATACAATAAAGAACTGTCTAATGAGCTCTGTTTCATCCTCTTTTTCAGGATGATTCTAAATGAGTTCAGCAGGTCATTCAATAGCGCCGTCGCACATCCAGTTGCAACTTTTTGTGGGTGTTTATTTTGAACGAAGTCTGAAACATTTGCAACAACACTGATGCTTCCACTGTGAGCTCACTGCTTAAAGTGAACGAGTGAGACACGAGATGCTGGGCAGATTTAGCGGCTTTCACTGTGCTGTTCGCTGTGCAAGCAGTGCGGTAAAAAATCATCCCAGAGACGGTTGTTAGTTGGGACTCTCATAAGTCAAGTTCATAAGTCAGTTTTTACAGAAATACGCCCGTCCTGCTACAGAAAATAAATATTTTGTTGATTACAAATTATAATAGTTAATTGTTCTCATTCACAGCTTCAATCTCAACAACATTGGTTGGGAATCATGGTTTTAGGGAATGATTAAATGGTTTATTTTATCACATTTTGTTAGCTTATATAATGAAGTTCTGTAAAACACTGCTTTTATTCAGGCTGCTTTGTGCTATCACGGACAATCCACCTGGCCCACCTCCTCATATATGCAGCACTTCATCACTGCAGCTGATGTGTTGATGGGCATAAACTGTTCTTCTGCCCCAATAATGATAAAAAATAACACTATAAAATAATACAATATACAATAAACATTAACTGCATAAATAAATAAATAAATAAATAAATAAATAAATAAATAAATATCTGTGATTTCCCGGGATACCTGGGAAATTGGTCATCTTGTCCCAGGATCTGATCCATCTAATTTTTGAGAAAAGTATCAAACCCTACCACTTACATGTCAGCAACACATACATGTTCATCTGCCACTAATCAGAAGTCATGTCCATGATAAACAAATCCACCTGGCTTTTTCTTAGTACACAGAAATGTTGCAGAATTGTATGATTTCGTGTCTCAGTTTGACACGACGTTCATTCTGAACATTACTGAGCTGAAACACTGATGTATGCAGAGTTAGTCGTTTCAGATCAGTGATCCTCTTCATAGCTAAGTGTTTTTTACACTGAGATCTACAGTGGTGCCCAAAATTATTGCAACACTTGGCATATTTAAGAGTTTTCAGTTGTTTGGTTGAATCGGCCGTTAAAATGCCCCAAAAACGAATGAAATATCTACACCGTCATCATTGAGCTCCATAAACCACTAAATTGAGCCATCGCCTCAAAAAGGGGAACATTGAAAATGATGGACCAGCCTCCTGAAGTTCAGACCTTAACATCATCCAGAGAATTTTGTTGAGTTGTGAAATAAAGTGGACGGATCTGTTGTACATTCAAAGGAAAGACTTTGGCTTGAGTTGCAGAAGTCTTGGGATAACATTGGTGTTGACCCTATGCTGGAGAATTGTGCTGCTGAAACTGCTGCACAAGGTGAACAAACCCAATTATTAAAGTTTGAGGCAGATGAAAAAACAGGACTCTCTACATCTGATATTTGTTGTTTCATGATCATAACTTGTACGTATCGTCCATGTTGTGTCATTTTGCTTTAAAAAACAATGAAAACAAATTTCCAGTCAGTCCCTCTGGAGTTAAACTCTGCATGGTGACTGATGCAGACTGCAGCCATACAGGAGCTGCTGGTTTCAGCTGATCAGAAAGGACCTGATGTGCTGTTGTTACAAAGTCCCACTGAAGTTTGTGGACACAGGCTGCAGTTTACACACCTGCTGCAGCTTGGGGTTTCTCCTGCTTTCAAGTTAACACAGGAGTTTCCAGCTCTCTCCTTCGGTCTGTTGAGTCGTGTTCTTCCCCGGTAAACTCTGGGTCATCGTCACAGTCTGAATCACTCATCTGTTAGTTTGGTTGTATTTTTGTCTCTTTGAGACCTGTAGGTCTAACCAGCTGTCAGAAATCTCATAACTTTGAGGTTTGAATTAGAGTGGAATAAGAAATAACACATTCAGTAAGAAATAGAAAGAAATGATGGAAGTAACGTTCACTAAATATGCTATCTTATTCAGTCTAATAACTGAGGTTCGGGATCTTCAGCTCTCATCCAGGCCTACACCTCTTCAGTAAATCAGAAATGATTTTGCTGTTCAGGAGGAAGGAAAGTCCTCTTTTGAATGATTTGAGAAATTCCTCCAGTCAGAAAGAGAAGTGAAAACCTAAAAATAAAACAAGAATTTCTTCTTCTTCTTTAAAGAAGCTATGATTTTTTTTTTTTTTTTTTTTGCAAGCAAAGTGATTTTTCTCATGAATATTTAGACTTTTAAAAATACAGGTTTTATTTTTTTTTCCTTTACATAATATTTAAAACAACCACCACATTCTGATTCTGGAAAGCCCTGGTTATTTTTACTTTTCTGAAAGACCAGATTGAAACTCCAAATTGTTTGATTGAAAACCAAATTGGAAGGGAACTCCTTCACGTTCACACTCTCTTGATCTCACAGTTTCTGCGTACAGAGCACTTTTTTCTTTGATGTCAGTAACATTGACAGATTTTGCAACCATTTTAATATCAGTGATACGAGTTTAAAACAGTCGTCCTCTGTCGTCTAAACGAGGGATGCACATGTTAACCTGTCAGTCTGGAGTTCACTTAGTGAGTATAAGCAGGTTAATGAGTTTGTGAGTCAGTTTTTGGTCAATCAGTTCAGTAACTAAGTTAGTTGGTTTGGCAGTTAGAGGCCCTGTGAGGACTTCATACGTGATCTTGAAAAAGTCTCACTTTTATATATTTTCCTGTTTATAATCTATGATTTAAATGAGATTATCAGCACCCAGATCAGTTACTTCTAAATGCTCTTTCTAATTTCCTTGGGCAGGTTGGATTTTTACAGAGAGAACACAAATCCAGCAGTGAGAAGTGAGTTTACCAAGTTAGAAGCAAGATCTTGTGATTTCTTGGATTTATTTTGTAGCGATGGTGGAAACTGGAGCTGAACTGTCAGACAGAAAAAGGAACATGGGTTAAGATGTTTGTGATAATGTTCTTTCCAACCTACATGCAGCAGATATTCTGCAGTGATCTGATCAAACTTGAGAGTCTGTCAATAAAATGAAGAGTGAGGTTACGTTAGCTCTGATTGGTGAGGTTGGAGTTGGTAGATGAGCTCTGGTAGGACAGAACCAGGATTCACTAACGTTACAGACACGTCTGTGAGGAACACTAAACAGACAGTCTGTTCACCTTCTGGACACTAAACTACAAACTGAGTTTACAAAGTTTGATTGTTGACACATTTCAAACAATAGCTCTACGTAACTGTTAATAAATTAACATGTCGCTTTGCATCCTGAGAAAAAATAGTCTTGAACTAAAAACTGTGTTAAAAAGAAGATCTGCTCTCTGTTCATTTGCTTCAAAACGAGAGTCACATCCTCATGGCAGTAGGTGCTAGTGCTCATGGGAAACAGAGTCTTTCTCCCAGAAAAACTCAACTGATTCCAGCCAAAGGTGTCACTGCAACCAAAAATCAAACAGTTTAGTTTGTAACGAGTCGGTAAATTTTTGCTATTATGGAATTTCAAACTGTTTCACATTAAATCTGGGTGATTAAATAAAATAAGCTTGTGTATGTAAATGTTAAAACAATCATTAAAATATCTGTTAAAGTTTCAGTTTGAAGTTTTAGTCTGTAGTTTTGTCAAAGCAAACTGATTTTATTGTTGGTGATGCTGCACGTGAGCCTGAACCAGCACACGGGTAACTTCACCCCCCTTCATCCTGTTGATTTTCCAATGACGGCTGGGAGTAGAACTTTTCAAAGAAATGTAATATTACGCCTACAGAGGCAGTAAAGAAAAGATCTGTAAGCTATAAAACATGAAATGTTAAAAGTCTGGATCCAAAATATTCTGAAAATCTTCTTGCCAATGTTTTACGAGGGAAGAAATTCATTCAGCATGTGTGTGTAACCCTGAGGATACAGACAGCGAGTTTCGTCAAAAGAACTCCACAGGGCGCCTGTAAGTCGCAGCTTTAAGTTATTTCGCTGTGTGATAATTGTTCAGCCACAGCTATTTAGATTCAAGCACATCCCCATCATGAGTTATTGTGTTGTAAGGCTGTGTTTTACAGCTCTTTGGCTCGGGCAGTTTCAGATCCTGCAGCTCTCTGGAGACAGGTTACACTTTGCAGAATTTGGTGAAATGAAGCCTAAAAATCATCACTATTTCATAATGTGTGTGTGTGTGTGTGTGTGTGTGTGTGTTAAGATTTCATGGAAGGAGTGATGTATTTTTGGATGGAGAAAAAAAACAAACACACAGTTTCGTTGAAAGAGCTTCTCTTTGTTTCTCTGCTGACCCTGATTCAGCTGCGATACAACATTCAAGGCTGAGTGCCGGTTTTTATGAGAGAAAACAGTTTTGCTCGGAAGGATTACAGGTTATAAAAACACTACAAGCGATTGTGTTAAAGATTAACGCATTAGCACTTTGAATCTTTAATGATTGGCATGATGACAGGTACTAGAAAATAAAGTTAAAGAAGCAGAAAGATCCTTTCGGAAAAAAGACGCTTCGTAACCGCCTTTCTGCTCCAAGTCTCGCTTTCCCCTGTTCCACATTCAGATCTCTAAGACCTCTTCAATAAAACATGCCCCTCTGAAACATTTACAACTCTTGTGTTTCCTGAAATGATAAATCCAAAACATCTTTGATGTTCAGGAGAAATCTACATGAAACTTAATGTTTTAATTCTCTGTAAGCCACAAGTTACAAGTGACTTATATTCTGGCAAAAAGGATCCGTGCTGGAGCGCGAGGGTTGGGAGGAGGAGTGTGGAGGGAGGGGGGCACAGCCTTGTTGTCAGAGCAGCATATTTTATTTTCTCTCTCCCAGAGGTTTAGTGAAGCTGTTACACTCTGGAGTTTTAGCGGAGGTCACAAGGTTATTATATAAACAATTCACACGGAGGCCCTGGAGCACCCAGAGGGGAATGTTTAATGCAGTGCTCACAATTTCTGAAATGTTGTAATGCTCAGGATGCAAGACGTGTACAATTTTAACCATGCTGCATTATCTCTCTCTTCCTCTTTTTTTTTTTTTTTTTTTTTTTGCCGCTTTCGGCTGTTTTGCGGAGGCAATGAAAACCGCGCTTAATTAATTTGGTCAGCTGCCTTGGATAAACTACATTGATGACATCAATTAGATTCTAATGAAAACAGATAAAAGCCATGGAAAGCAAATGGAATTTCTAAACAGGACTCATCAAAGTCTTAGCATTGGAACAAATTCCCATTACGTCTCATAAAAGCCTTTAATTTGCAAAGCTCATGTCTGGTTTGGTACTTAGAAGTACATGGTCAAATGATTCAGTCTTAAGTCCTGTGCCAACAGAGGCCAAATCAGAATTTAATTTGGCACGTAACTCCTTATCCTGTCTGAAACATGTGGATGGATGCAATCCTTGGATTAACGCAGACTTCAGAACTCCACATTTGGCTTGTTTCTGCTCCTCTGGCAGAACAAACACCTAGACTAACCCGTTTGTAACACAGCTTTTACATTTCCAATCTCAGGGAGAGAGAGAGAAAAAAAAAAAAAAAGAAAGAAAACACACGCTCTCTCCAGATTAGTGCTTCTTAGTTAACCAAATTGCTGCAATTATGTGTGTCAGCCCATTGACGTGGGATGACAAGGCTTGGTTTCTGTCTCTTTCACTCCGTCTCTCCTTTGTAATAGCTGTGTAACCTCTTTTGAATGTCTGATTTGATTCCACGTTTTAAGGAACATTTTGAAGGTCTCAACATTTTGCTCAAAAGCTGGTTTTAGGAAAGACACTTTTTTTTCTTCAATCTGTTTTGTGCAAGCACGTTTTTCTTCTTCCTTTGCAGCCTCAAAAAATATTTAACCACTAAATAAGACAAATTAAAAACCTGATTTGTTGCTAAGCTCAGAGTAACTGAGATGCTTCAAGCAAATTCAGTTTGAGGAAGGATTTCGTTGAATTATTTTGCTTCAAAAATGATCAAATATTTGGAGGATGTGTGAAAACTGTTACTTCACATTTATATGCAGCTCAAATAAACATGCTGCAACTCTGAAAACACAAGAAGAATCATCATTATGCGTTAGAAAAAATAAAGCAGGCAGTCTTAGCAGCAAAAAATAAATAAAAAGCTGTGTTCATCGATCAATACAGGAGAAAGAGTCATTTTACATTTTAGACCAGCTCCCGTGTTGCTGACGTGCTTCTGAAACCCTCTCTATGTTCACCAGCCTGTTGCTCTTTCTCTCTTTCTCTCTTTGCTTTAGGTTGTGTACAGTTTGGGATGAAAATGTCCTCGTGGACATAAAAAAACACACTAATTAACTAAAACAGCAAAACTGTGTGACATGAAACTGAAACGACAAGATGAAAGATGCTCAAGAGCTCTGTGTGGTGAGAGAAACTGCAGAGCCCGGTGATGATTCACTGCTTGATCATCACTTTCTACGCTGATTTGGAAATATTCCTCACGGCAGTTTCAAACTGACGCGTAACACAGTTAGACTCACGTAATTTAGGCTGTCGGACCGGTGCCCAAGCTTTTTTCTTGGAATCCCCTCGTCTATATTTAAGAAAAGCAGCAGCTACGGATGCTATCTACCAAGTATTTCAGAATGATTTTAGTTGATTTGTGCAAATCTAATTCTGATAAACCTCAGCTCAGACAAAGCAACAAATCTCCTTCACTGGGAGGCCAGGAACCGTTCTGTGAGGAGTAAGATACTGTGTACTGTGCAGGTTGTTATAGCAGATCGTTACCCAGCTTTTTTACTGATCTCCCAGATGTGTAAGATGCTTGATTCTGATTGGTCAAAATCTCTTGACAACAGTAATTAACTTCCACTGACATGAGCAACACCAGAGACAGACTGATCAGCTTCTGCTTGTTGACACCACAGACCATGAGGTGAGGTAAAACCAGTATCAACATATCGGTTAACAATGTGGCTAAAATGCTAGTTTCTGTTAGCATGCTAATTCACAAGATTCACAAGGCTTAACAAGATGTAGATTTTCACAATGGATCCTGCCCGGCAATCTGGAGCAGGTGAGAGAAACTCATAAGTTAAAGGTCGATTCAAAGAACTTAAACTGGTAACGGTGGTGATGATCGCAGTGAAACACTTGCTGCTGAAGGGGAGTCCTGTCACGCCCGCTAACCAAACATTAACCCTTACTTTGTTACTTGATTCTGATCCAGGGTTCAATTTCATTTCTGTTGAGGACAAATCAAAACTGTCCCAGGTCATTAATAAAGCAAAAATACTAAATAAAATAAAAATAACCACCTAAACCCAAACCATACTCTAAGCCCTCCATAGGCAGGCAGTTACAAGGAAAGGCAGTGACATAAAGGGATCAACTCACCCTGCACAGTTCATTCTAGCTACTACCATCAGGACGCCACAGCAAAGCCCCGCTGGCCAGGAAAAATAACTACAAAAACCCCTTTATCCCCACCGCTGTTGATATTTTGAGCACATTTTCGTGATCCTAATGCTGCTATTGGACCTTGTACTTATACTTGTCATTTTAGGAAAACATGTTGTATGAATTGGTGTTTTTTTTTAAATTTATGTGTATGTAGAGACACATGTAGGACAATTTTCTGTCATGGCATATTATAAAGTTGTTGTTTTTTTATTCTGACAAGAGTTGCAAAATTACAGGAATTTTCAAAGTTTGAAACTTTCCATGGGCATTTTTGTAAATTAACTGAATTAACAGGAAATTTCTGGAAACTTTAAGGAATTTAAGTTAACTGCATTTACCTGGTCATATACATGTATAAATATCAAACATTTTGGTTTGATATAAGCAGACATACATGCAAACATGTCTGATGGAATATTTTTGAATTAAGTTCATAACAAGAAAAATCTCACAAAAAATTTCTGTGAATTTTACAAAAATTCATTTAAGTTGACTGCAACAAAACCTTGAACATTTACAATATTCCTGAGCTACACTTCCCATGAAAAGTTTCCAGGAAACTTTCCTGAAATTTACCTGAAATTTTCCTCCACTTTGCAACCATTATTCTGACTCAGGTTCTGACCAGAGACCATTCTGGATCATAACCCTGATGGTGATTAGAGTTAATAATCAAAAGGGACCACAGAGACATCCAAATCACACAGGTTGTATCCAATTACTACATGGAAAGGAGTTTGGTACGTTTGGCCTCTGCCTGTTGACACTGTTGCAAAAAATATCCCTTATATTAGCATGCTATACCAGCAAGCTAACATAAAGGATAGCTTTGAAGTTAACCCTCCTGTGTCTGTGATTGGAGAAACAGTTTGCAATATCATCACTCAATAACATATCTTGGCTTTAACACAGTCGTACAGACTGACCAATCAGAATTGAGTATTTTCAGAGAGCTCTGGAATAACTGCAAAAAAAAAAAACATGTATGAAATTTTAGTCTGGAACGCTCTCTGTGCGTCACAGCTTCCACTTATAAAAGTGTGCGGTTTACATTAAACTGCTTGTGTTGCATGTTTTTTTTGTTTTGAGTGGACAAACATGGTAACACACACACACACACACACACACACACACACACACACACACACGCACGCTCACTGTCATCTGAGGAAGCTAACTGTGTAACCTACTGTTAACCCATAACATGAACTTCTGTCTCCACATTTTCTTTTAATTTCACAGCTAATTCTGAATGATTAAATCTTCTACATTTTTATTTAATATCTGCTGCTCTGTGCAGCCATCACACTAACTTCTTTAGAGGTCCAAAAAAATTCTTAAATTGTGTGAAATGACTTTTTGAATTTTGTGTTTTGGCCTTTTAGACGTTTGACAGTTTGACTGCAGGAAAAAAAGGGGAAGTGTTTGATGAGCTGTTTTTTTTGTTTCTCTTGTGTGTGTGTGTGTGTGTGTGTGTATGTGTGTGTGTGTGTGTGTGTGTGTGTGCGCGCACACCCCAGCAGACTACCCTCCCCCTCCACCACCTGCGGAAGATTCAACTGGTTTCTCTCCATCCTCCTGCTCCTACCCTCCTCCTCCACCGATGAACTCGTACGATTATCAGGTGAGGGGAAAAAGTGTTGTTGTCTTCGTTTTTCTTGGTTGTCAGTAACTCTCGAAGAGTCAGCTCAGAAAGCAGAGACAGCCCCGAGCTCTACACTGAGTTCATGCACTGAGTCCAGCAAAACTGTCTGTCCATTTGAGCCGCAGCCAACTGCAGAGACGTCCAGCTGCAGAAGCAGCCTGGAGCCAGACACCCAGTAACTCAGGGATCCACGCACAATCTTCATTTCTGAGCTCTCCTGCAGGAAGGATAGAAGACTGACACCTATTGGTGAATCTGGTCATTTGTCTTTGCTTTGCTGGTCATAATACCCACAGGCATATGCCCCTCCTGGGATTTCTGGCCTGAAACCCTCAGCTCTTGACCCCTGCTGTGACATCCTCTGATTGATTCACATTCTTTTGTCCTGTGATAAGAGGGAAAAAAATCTCCCTCCTCAAGCTCTACGTATGATCTGAACTAGTTTCCCTCTTAAATAAAAGCTCCCTTTATGACTCTGACTGTTGTATAATGTAGCAAAGTTACGCAATGAGTGTAAATTTCCCCTCTTTGTGGAAGCAATAAATTAGAGCATCCCGTCAATTGGATGTCATGACCTTAATGTGAAATATGTTGCTTTACAACTGCTTCATTCTGCACGGTGTGAGTACAATTACACGATTTAATCTCACAGGGGAAACACGAGGCTAAACCAATAAGCATGGGTGCCTTCCTCCGCTGGTTATAAAGAACGAGACGTTAAAGCAGCGAGAAATCTTCATATCCTTGGAAGAATTTCTCACGAGTTTCCATCAGATCATGATGTTACATAAGTTCAACAGTTCTCCTTTTGTTACAGATCATTTTTATCCAATTAGCAAAGGCTGTGTTTGAATCAGGCACTGAACAGTCTTTCCTTTGGCTGGTGAGGACTTTGAAATCTGACAACACACACACAACTTTCATCAAATCATGGGAGACGTTCATCAGCCTGCATTTTTCATACAGGGTTCAGTTCAACGTTAAATGAGAAAAATCAGCGTCGGCTCACATTTTGTCAGGAATTAGCCTCCTTATTGTTACACTATCACAGGAAAAGTTGTAAACTTTACAAATGTTTTGAACCGAACTCGTGTTTCTTTTCCACTTCTCAAAGTTAACGTAGTCGTCTTCACAGTCTTCACAAAGAGATCTGAACGCCTCCTCAGTGTTCACGCCATAAGACGTACTTATGAAAGCTTTGATTTCTTGAGTTGTGACATCCCTGATGACCTTTTCAGAAACGCAGGTGGATTGGGGATTGGTGAAAAAAACTGTGGTGCTCAACTGTTCATGCACACGTTTTTATAAATCAGTGTTATTTTGTGAGGAAGTAGCTCCCGTGTTTTGAATGCACGTACGGCTTTGGTGTGGATTCTTTGCACTTTGTTTCATAAATGAGACTCCAGGTCACTCTTTGATTATGAGGTGATGTTTTCTGCAGTGTGAGGTGAAGGTTGTGAATACAGGTTTAGCTGTCGGTGTCACATGGTATGAAAAGCTGTGAACTTAGTGCTGTTTCCAGATACTGTACTGGGAAAAATAGAGGATGGTGCTGATTATAAGGAAGCATCCCCCCCTTCCTCTTTGAGACTTAACCTTTTAAGGAGCAATTTTTTGATTTCATAAAGAACACAATTTAATTGGAAATAATGATAAGAAAAACCACTTCAAAGGCCCTGTGAGGAGTTTATAAGTGATCTTGAAATAGTCTCCCTTTATTTATGTTTCCCTGTTCATAATCCATGATTTTAAAACAGATTATCAGCACCACCTTCAGTTATTTCAACCATAAATGATATTTCCCAGTGTCTGTGGTCAGGTCAGGTTTTCCCAAGGGACTCCAAATGTATTTTGAGCATTTAGACCAAAAGTCCCTTTGATAAGACTACGCCAGCCAGCAAAGTTTGGCACAAAGAAGCAGAAAATGCTTCCTTGGATTTATTAACTAGTGATGGTGGACACTGACTGTCAAAAAGAAAAAAGAGGTCAGAGCATAAGAAAGCTAAACAGGAGAGTGGTAGAGCACAGGCTCAAGGGCTGATGATGCTTTCCGTATGAATGTGACACGCGGAAATGAGACGCGCAAGATCCACACAAGAGATTGATATGACATTTATAATTTTTCACACTCTGCGTGGCGTCCTTTCCCAAACTGTAGGGGGCTGTGTATCACAAACGCACGTCTACCACAGCACTGAACTAGAGAACAAGAAGTTGTTTACAATGTTTAAAAAAAAATTCATCAATTCCTCTTCTCTGGCAAGATTGGCTGCAATTTCAAGCCGGGGATTTTTCATCACATGGTAATGAATCATATAAATGCCAGTATTTTTTGCAATTCGGACACAAAAAGCTCCTGTTCTTCGGTGTGTCTTTGTGCGGAATTTAGAAATTTTCAGAGGTGTACAACACAGAAATTTTCCACATGAAAAGGACCAATGGGGCGAGGGTGCTGAAAAGATTAATGTTTGTTCCAACCCATATGCAGCAGTTATACTGCAACGATTGGTCTAAAATTGAGAGTACGTCAATAAAACAAAGAGCGATGTAGTTCTATGTAACTACAAATAAATACATAACCCTGTCGCTTTGCATCCTGGGAAAAGTCTTCTTGAACAAAGAAGAGTTAAAAAGGAAAATCTGCTCTCCATTCATTTGCTTCAAAACGAACACAGGCCTTGGTAAAAATCATGTCTTTACGACAGTGGGTGCAAGTGCTCATGGGAAATGTAGTCAGTGATTACAGATTCCCTGGTGAGGTTGCACTGAACTCAATGCCAAACAGATAATCCTCACTTGTTGTCCTTTTAAAAAGGATAAAACATGATTGTATATCTAAATAAAGCACGCCTGATGTCATTATCTGAATATTATGAATAAAAAGTACAATCAGCTGCGGTCCGTTGGATGTTTGACGTCTCTGCTGAAAGTCAAACCTTTATTCTGTTTGTTTTGTTGACATCATCATTACACACAGTGACATATTTCTTGGCTGTTTGTTGTTTAATGCTTCTGCTGCATTGATAATTGATTTCCCATAAATGCGTCAGAACTCTGATGAACTCCTTCTGAGCAGCTCTGTTTGCTGTGTCGCTCCATCTTCCCCCTGGCTCAGTGAGTCGAAGCTGACCTCAGTCATGAGGGATGCACTCGCTTTACAGATGAAGTCGGAGTGAAGCCATTTGTTGTAAAGAATATTGACAGGTTTTCACTGAACCCTGATTATAAAGTGATTGAACTGTTTTCAGATGGATTTCTAAGAAGAAAACTGTCTTCAGTTGTGGTCTGTACAGTTACAATTGTAAACTTAAACCTCTGGTTTTATGAAGATCTATGGATTCAAAGGACAGCTGCTGTTAACTGAGTCTACATTTAAAGAAAAATCACTTATTGGTGTTTAAATTCTGTCCTTTGAAAAAGTCTGAATGTCAAATATTTCTCCTGCGGTTGAAGCAGGATGCTGTACCTGTTCATAAAAACAGGACAGGTATTAATGAACGTGTCTTTCTGTGTAGTTATCTGAGCCTCAGTGGAGAGCACGAACACACTAAATGAGTAAATCAGAGATGAAGTGGTGTTTCCTCTTAAGGAGGAAGGAATCCTCCCGTCTCTCTCGCCCTCAGAGAGATGTCTGGATTGTGATGCATTAATGTGGGAACCTTTAGCAGAAGCCGCTCGTTCTCATCAGGACCGCTTTATGAAGCTCCGCACGGCAACCATCACAAAGTCTGCGATGTTTCCTTTCATCCTCCTCGTTATCACCGTTAAACAAGTTTGCCTGTTTTTCTCTGTGTTGATTTGAGACAAGCCATTAGTGTTTTGCTTTGTTTACCCCCCGCTCGTGATTGCCTTAGATGTTTTTAAGCAGCGGCTCAGCTCCAAATGGAGGCAAGCCCTGCCTGTAATAGATTGTGACAGGTAATCCAAACACATAACATTAGAATAAGAAGCAGTCACTGATCCAGCCAACTCAAAAAGCCCCCGCAGGCAAAAATTGCAAGAAGTCTTCTTGCAGTTGCAGCATAGTTCAGAAGACTAAAAATAAATCTGTCATTCCGTGGAGAAATTCCCGGGAATTTTTGTAGAAAACCCAGTGTCACTAATGGTCAAATCACTTTCACCACTCTCCAGATTTTTCAGCACCAGTTTGCACTTTATTTTCTAAGATTTTAGTATCGTTCCCCAGATTTTAAAGCTGGGTTTTCTCAGAGGTAAAACTAAAAATCAGTGGATGAATAAATCAGTGAGGGCTCAGAGTGCTGAAGTGATCCTGTTACTGACGCTTTCAAGCCTCCTCTGACAATAAACTCGTTAAATAAAAATCGCACCAATGCTTATCATCTTTTATGTAGAAGCTTTTTAAAAGTGGAATAAAAAATATCTGACTTTAATTTAAAAAAAAACTGACCTTTTTGCTTGAAATACTGCTGAAAGAGATTATGATGAATAATGCATGAAGAATGAAATACTGTAAATCCAAGTGCGCTGAAAAGCAGGAGGTGAATAGTGCACTGCGTTATGAAAGTTGTCTCTCAGACAATACATTGCTTCTTCTTTCTCAGAGCGTTTCTCTCACAGAGAAGTCTGTGCTCTTGATGTGTGGCTTTCAAAAGGATTGTCTGAGGTCAAGGTGAAACGTGAACTTAGAAACTGTAATGCAAAGAGTAAGAAGTGTAAAAGAAAAAAAAAAAGCTGGAGAATGTCTGCGAGCTGCTCAGAGTCAGAAATACTCCTCATTGATGATTATCTGTCCTTAACTTCAGAGTGCATCAAGAAGAAGTACGAAACTTGAGGTGTCATGGCTGTTTTCGGTAAGTTTCCTCTCTGCTCTCTTTGCGTTTGTTTCAGATGAAAGGACCAGAGAAGACCCTGGAGGAGAGACGCTCCAGCCTGGATGCAGAGATCGACTCCCTCACCAGCATCCTGGCCGACCTGGAGAGCAGCTCGCCGTACAAACCACGAACTACACAAGTAGGAGACTAGCACACCTTCATGCCTGTGGAAACAAACACACAATGGACTTCTTTCTTTCGTAGAATTTTCTCTTAAACCCTTTTTAAGCAGTTTCTATAAGATTCTGGCACTCACCAAAGTTTTCTCAAACAGAAATGATTACTAAGACCAAATTCCACAAATACTCAAAAGCAGACTTACGCACGTATAAGTGCTACGCTAGAGTGACATAATAGACCACTGTGACCACTTTTTATTTATCGTGCACCCTGATTTTGTTGATGTCTGAATGATAGATCCACAACCCCAATTCCAATGAAGATGGGACGTTGTGTTAAATGTAAATAGTAAACAGAATACAATGATTTGGAAATCTCGTTTTACCTATAGTCAGTTGAGTACACTACAAAGACAAGATATTTATTGTTCAAATTGATAAACTTTATTTATTTTTTGCAAATATTCACTCATTTTGAATTTGATGCCTGCAACATGTTCCAAAAAAGCTGGGACAGGGTCAACAAAAGACTGGGAAAGTTGAGGAATGCTCAAAAAAACACCTGTTTGGAACATCCAACAGGTGAACAGGTTCATTGGAAACAGGTGAGTGTCATGATTGGGTATAAAAGGAGCATCCCTGAAAGGCTCAGTCATTCACAAGCAAGGATGGGGCAAGGTTCACCACTTTGTGAACAACTGCGTGAGCAAATAGACCAACAGTTTCTCAGTGTACAACCGCAAAGAATTGATGGATTTGTTCATCTACAGTCCATAATATCATCAAAAGATTCAGAGAATCTGGAGAAATCTCTGCACGTAAGCAGCAAGGCTGAAAACCGACATTGAATGCCCGTGACCTTTGACCCCTCAGGCAGCACTGCATTAAAAACCAACATCATTGTGTAAAGGATATTACCACGAGGGCTCAGGAAGACTTCAGAAAACCATTGTCAGTTAACACAGTTCATCACTACATCTACAAGTGAAAGTTCAAACTCAGGTTTTGGAGCAACATATGCTGCCATCCAAGCCACGTCTTTTTCAGGGACGTCCCTGCTTATTTCAGCAAGACAATGACAAGACACATTCTGCACGTGTTACAACAGCGTGGCTTTGTAGTGAAAGAGTGCAGGTACTAGACTGAAATGGAGTAATGGGAAGCATGATCTATCTTTTTCCTATTTATTTTTTATCTCCCTTCAGATCTGAGATCAAATTATTTTATGTCACTAAATCTGGTGCAAGTCATTATCTGATGACAGCGTTTCTGAGTGAATGGTACAATCTCTCTCTGTCCTCTCAATTTCTAAATTCAACAAGTTAAATCAGTTTTTCACTTTCATTATCACTGCCTCTACTGCAAAGCTGCAAAAGTATTGACACTTGCACACAGTTGTTCAAGAACTTTAATCTTTCACACTCATGGTGTCCTCCTACTTCTCCTTTACCTCCTGTGTGATTACAGTGTGTGTGTGTATGCCGTTGCAGTCTCACGTCCTTATATGGGCATTGGAAGGGTGTTAACCTCAGGAAACCTGGCACGAGCTTCAAGAGTACACAGTGTTCATCATTTTAAGAACACAGGTGCAGACAGCTCTGCAGGTTAAGAGCAGGATCATGAGTCTGTGTTCGACTTCACTTTTGAACTCTCCAAGGAACAAAAATAACTCGAGTCATATGCAGACATAAGCTGAGATGGGGCTGCATGTTATGCTATGTAAATGAATTGCAGTTTTAATTGTGATGTTTTTATCACTTCTGCATTACTGCCAGAGGTCATCAGCTCACTAAATCCTTTTTGTGTGTGTTCCTTCTTTACATCAATATAGATTATGTTGAACTTTACAGGCTGTAAGGAGAGCTGTTCAGTCTGTTCAAATAACTTTAGATGATGTATTCAGTGGCGTTTGCATGAGCTCTGTCTGCCATGTTGGGGCCGGTTATTATTCACAGGCTGTTAGCAGTCAAAGCAAAGTGCAGTTAGAGGTACCCTGTGGAGTAAACGACCCTACATTAGAGGACAAATTAGAGGTATTACACTTTTTTATAACTTGAAGTAGAAAGTGACTTATTTAGCATAGAAAGGACACCCCTGCACATTATGTTCTTACACTCTTTGGTCATTTGCATAATTTAAACTCACATGCTTTTGTTTTCAAAATTTTTCCCAAACACATACGGCAAGCAGTGTTTCCCAAGAAATAAAAATACCAGAGAAAAGTAAGCACAAAGGTTGAACTATCCAGGGTGGGGTTCAAAATGGTGCTTCTAGTTCCAGGAACTAAAAGACCACTTTTACTACCTGGAACTACTCTTCCAGGAATTAAATTGTTCATGTGGCCCATTGTTGTCTGCATTTCCACCAAAACCTGAAGTCTGAGGATCTCACAATCCTCCTTTAAGATCAGTGATGTATGAAGAAAAAAAAAAGTGTAATTGCAGAACACCACCAGACCAGGAGAGGGCAGTGAGTCAGCCATGAGGACCATTCAGCAAAAATGGCACCACAGAATGCGAAAGACAGTCCAGCATCGTTACATAATACAATACAATACAATACAATACAATACAATACAATACAATACAATATAGATTACTCCAAAACTTGCAAATTTTGGTGTTAATTTTAACATCAGCAATTGTCAGAGCAAGAAAAACACAGCAAGAATAAATATGAGCAAATAAGTATTTGAAATATATAAAAAATAGAATAGGAAAGATATATATCAAGGATTTAACTTAAGATTCCTACTGGTTTTAAAAAAGTGAAACATTTAATTCAACATTAAATCAGGCTTGTCAACTGGTTGTAAAAAAAAAAAAATGCTAGCTGGAGGTAAGCAGTATGGTGGTTTACAAAAAAACAGTGGTAAATATGCAATTGCAGCAAAGAGGCTGTTCAACTCAACAAGAAGTCTGTTAGTCTGAAAGGAGACAAGCACTTGAGGCAGAGCTGACGCAGGTCGAAGCCATTTCAGAAATCCCAAAACAGCGCTGACTGGTCGATCTCTGCCGTCCAAAGCATGAAGACAGCAGAGATCGACTGGTGACCTTTCTCTGGACACATTTATACAAATATGAAACTAAACTAAGATGTATTCCCCAGGACTTGTTCGATGTTTCAACAGCTGTTGTAAACTGGATATTCACGGACACGTTCAGCTGAAGGTCTCCAGTTTACAGGGTCACTGTCACCCCCCGTTTTCCTGATAATCTGAGGCCACTTGAAAATTAGGACTTTTCTAGGATGTGTAAATTCACCCATGTATTTCCTCCTTCTTTACTTCAGTTTAAAATGACTTATTAACTTAAAGTTTGATCTCTGAGCTTTGAAAGAACCTCTGCAGTATGAGGAGTGTGTAAACTGAAAATAGCTGAATCCTTCTTATTATTGATCCCAGACGACTCCCTGCTGCAAACGATGTTTCTGCATGACACCCGGCCACAGCGCTGTAACTATTAGAAATGTTTTGCCGTCGAGACAAAATGAGTCGTGACCTATATCATTAGTTGTTATTAAACGATATTAAGAGCAACTTGTAAAAGTCAAAGCCTTGGGCAGTTCACTAAATTGTTTGACACACAATAAATGTAGGACAGGCACATAAAAAAAAACTGAGCCAATTGTGTTTGGAGCGGCGAGGCTCTCACTGGGGCTTTAAACAGCACGCAGATCATTCCTCCAGTGAGAGGTTCGAGAAATAATGTTTTACCTGAAAGGTTTGCTCCCTGTGAGGGCAGTTTAACATCCTGAAGGTAATACTGCTTTTATTCTGTGAGTTATTTACTGTGAGGGAACCGTGTCTACATGTTGTCTGCTTCATTTATTTATTAAAGGATGTATTTGAAAGGCTGAAACAGGGTTAAGATGATGAATTATTGACCATGTATTCGTTTAACTGCAGATGAGGCTTCTGCCCTCTTACAATATGAACACATTTACACTCTCTGACCTATTATGTCAGCGTGTGTTAGAAAGTGATTCTCATATGAAGAGAAACAAAGCCTCTTTCTTTTATTGCCTTCCTGCCAGTTTTCACCCTCTTTTTCTCAGACTGGAGGAATGCACGTTTGAGGTGCAGCGTTTCTGGAATAAACGGCCCTCTAAACATGGTATTTTGGTGGAAGTGTGCAGGGTGAAGTGCTCATGTCCGTTGGTTTTGGTGACCCCCGGCTCTCTGGTTAGAGGGAGTAAAATGTCTGTTCTCCACACAAAGTGAGAATTATTGCACCGCACAGGGGAAACATGGCGGATACAGGGTGAGGAGAAGCAAAGCGTGTGGTTCTTTAATGATACACTATGAAGCAAAGTGAGTACAATCTGACTGAATGATTTCTAGCATGTGTATTGTTGAGGTGAGCGGGTGTGTTCATGGCTGCTGATGTTAAATGGGACTGTGTAATAACATAACATTATGAGCACATAAAACATGATGACTTACCCGTTTCTCAACAATCAAACAAAGAATTTGTAGTAAAACAAGGTGATTCAGAGCTGACCCTCACTGTGCACGGAACAGGGACCTTCAGAGGATTGTGTGGGGGCCCATAGATGGAGACTGGATGATGATCAGGGTCCTGTTTCTACGAGTTTTTATTTTTATTTATTTTTTAATGTTTTTTACATATATATAATTATTTATGCTCATATTCATAGTTATAATTTAATTTTTTAATTTATTTATTTATTTATTAATTTATTTCATTGTTCTATTCATTTATTTTAATTTGATGACTTTATTTTCTTGTCTTGAGTTTTAACATCTGATTCTACCTTCAGTTTTGGAGGTAGGGGGAATTTTATTCTGTCATTTTTCTGTTTTTTTAAGCACTTTTTTTTTACCATTTTGCGTATGAAAAGTGCTTAGTAGATAAAGTTTGATTGATTGATTGTTTCTGAAACTCAGTGGGATTCATTTTTGACGTCAGAAATATTCACTATTATGCTTATTTGGCAAGAAGCTTCCACAGCGCTGCTTCCAGCACTACTTTATTTGATCATGAACAGATCCTTTTCGTATCCTCTGTCAAACTGAAAATGTGTAGCTCTTTTTTTAAGTTTGACATGACATTGGATACATGTCCTTGTTTTTTTTCAGTCTTCACTGAGCTTCACTATTGGGCATAAACTCTATGAAACATCCAGACCAAGGTTATTATTATAGTATAAATTCTATTTTTATCTCACTTGACTTCTTGTTTTCATTTTCAGTTGAATTCCAGTGAGATATGAAATAGTGAGATTATGTATAAAATAGAGTGAAAGATGGAAAAAGAAGACATTTCTCTTAAGTTTTAGATTATTTTAGTGAGCTTTGTAAACTCAGCATGCAGGTTAAGTTAGTTTTTTTTCTTGTAAAGCCTTGTTTTTATTTCCATTTCAGCCAATGAAAATGTTTGTAGTGTCTCGTTTTTGTTTGTTTTCTTTAACAAATTGTAATAACCCTGATCCAGACATGCATGTTGAGGGTGGGCTGGAGCCTCCCCCATCTGTCACTGGGTATAAGGCAGGTACATCCCAGAACAGGTCACCAGCCTTTCACAGGGCTAACAGTGAGAGGCAGATAACCATTCACGCTCACACTCACTCCTACAGGCAGTTTAGAATGATCAACTCGATTAGCATGTTTTTCAACTGTGGAAGGAAGCCCAACTGTACCACACACTCTTTAGAGCTCCCCCTAGTGACAAGCAGAAGCTTGTCTTGAAGCCTGCCTCTTCCATGATAACAGACTGGACATGGGCAAGCAGCAACCCCAGATCCTGAGATGAAGCAAATGCAGAAATGTTAAATGTTGCAGTTTCTCAAGTGTCCACATGAGGCTTAATGCAAAAGCCCCAGAAGTCAAATACACACCTGTTCTAAAAAGGCTACCTTTACTGCAAACTAAATGTGTTTACAGCCTGATAAAAAAAGATCATTATGGTCTGAAAAGCTCCTTTCTTTAACCGTGCAGGGAGGATTTCTTTAAATCTCTCTAGTTTTGAAGAAATAAGAGTCAAATTTTGCAGGTGCGGGGACTCTAATTGACAGGCTTTAAAGCTTCGCTTCAGAAACCAGTGAGTGATGTCAGTCCGTGAACATGGGTCACCTGAAAACTCAAATGCATACCAGGTAACTTTTTCTCGAGCAGGCTTTCTGTCACTGGGATTAAACAATCTGAAAGTGCACAGAGGCTCACTCATGCACACATGGCATAGAAAGAGAAACATGTTTTCAGGATTTTCAGCCTCCAGCTGCTGAACACATGACTTTTTCTTACATTCTGCACCTTTGGTATAAAAATGTGGGCTGTATTAGAACAGCAGTATGAAAGCTTTTGTCAACATGACTTTAAAAATTGATGTGCACCTGTGCTGCTGTGTGAGAGCCCAGCAGGCCAGTGATTGGCTGAGCAGTCACACTAAGTAATGTATGGCTGGTGTGGTGCTTTTACCTGTCAGGGTCAGAGTCGCTGCGTGCTTATTTTTATCATGACCTGCTGTAGGCTTCTGGATGCATGGCTGAGGATCCACACCACCTGTGTCCCTGCTGAGTACACATACATGCTCCAGCATGTTTAAGTCATGAAGTGTTATGTATCAGACATTTTGTTGACTTAACCCTCTTTCTGCACAGCGAGGCAGCTTCTCTGTGTGATCATCACCGCTCCTTCTCTCAGAGAGAGTTTACAGCAGGTTTAATATTGTGAGTGTATGCAAACACAAACGCTGTTACTCTCTCCTCATCTGATGCTGATTCTAGCTGATTAACTCAGGTTGACCTTTAACCCCGGCCCAGCTGCTCCTGTCAGTCTATGCCCGGCTTCCTCCGGTGCTTAATTCTACAACACAACATGTCCGCGTCCTGTGTTGTGCTCCAGGTCTCGTGCCCCTGCGTTGGCACTGTAATCTTCCACTTGTACAAGCAAAGAGTAACCAGCGCTTCTGATTTACAGCTTTCTGCACTCAAGCAATTACAGCGCCAGCTCCCCAAAATCAATAAGCCACCCCACGCTCTCTTCCAGGAGAGGATTCCTCCTCCCCATGTTAAATCTGGAATCAGCAAAGGGACCTTATGTGTGCTTTGCCTTCCAGATGAAATCGAAATGGACGTTGCTGCTCATTCATAAAAAAAAAATTCAAGTAGCATTTCTGCAAACATTGAGCCAGCACCAATGCCTCACAGACATCAAAACAATTTTGTTTGCTTTGCTTGGTATCCTCTGTGGCATAACAGTGGGTAATGAAATGTGTGTGTGTGATCATTATATAATTCCCATTTGTTCTCTCTCCACTTGTATCTGACGTGCCATTTGTTATTTGACACAGTCAGCTAAGTCTGTGTTACAGTTTGTTAGCTTCATCCTGCGACAGCAACAATTAAGGCGGACCTGATAAACAACATCACGCTCTTTATTCTTTTGTAGGCTTCTGTTATTTCCACTCATACCTGATTTAAATGGAGATGTGTTTGGATAGATCTGAAAAATAATGAAAAAAATGTGATGCTCATTAGTAAAGGTCTATGCTCAGATGGCAGCTTTGATCTATTTTGGTCATTTAGTGACAGAGAAATTACAAACAGAGCAACATGCAGCTTAACGTGTCAACATGAGTTTGAAACAAAAACCTTTACATCCTCAGCTTTCATGTTACATGTGTGCAAGTCTTGAAATGCTGTATGAGCTCACAATCTGTTAAAGTGATGTTTGAGTGATTGACGTTAGGTCTGGAGGGAATCTGCTGCCACTGGAAAATTTTAGCACAAAGAAAACAAACTCCTTTTTTAAGCCATGTTGATATGTTTTGTGTCTGTTTCTAGTCAGACTATAACCCCGGTTTCAGTAAAATCCGAACCTGGGACAACTTTGTAGCAGTAGACCGCAGTGTCTGTAAACCCAAATAGTCCACAAGAGAGTATAACAGCAAGAAACATCTGAGTAGATCAAGTTTTCATTGGTTGTATGAAGGCAGAAAAAATGATCTTGAACTCCATCCGTCATGTTCGTGACTTGTATCTTCTTTTAAATAAAATCTGTTTTGTGTGTAGTGAATTTCTGTTAAAGCTCAGGGGAGATTTTCAGCCTTTTAATGTCTTTATTCAGAGAGGTCAGGACAGTAGATGGAGCAGGAAACACAGTTAGAGTGGGGAGTACCATATTGATCCGAATATAAGATGATCCTGGATGTAAGACGACCCCCTTATTACAGGACAGATTTTTGGGAAAAAGTCTGTTTGATGACATTTGATGACAATCTTGTTTTATTACGATGAACACTGGTGTGCTCACATTTCTCGTCTGTCTATGTATCCTTCATGGCAGAGTTCTGCCCAATGTGCACAGGCACACAAACACATGAGCGGACACACAGATAGACGAGCACACTCTGTGGAGTGGACAGAGAGTGAGGAAAATAATGTCACAACCACAAGAAAGAAAGAAAGAAAGAAAGAAAGAAAGAAAGAAAGAAAGAAAGAAAGAAAGAAAGAAAGAAGGAACAGAGAAGGAAGCGCATTTTCCAAAGGGGATTTTTTGGAAAAAGAAAAAAAAAAAACATTGTCCTGTATTCAGATCAATACAGTATTACACAGAAAAGAGTCCACAGGTTGGATTTGAACCTCATGATGACCCAAGCCACTGGTCATACCAGCGCCCCCCCAGGGAGATGATTTTATCTGATCATAAAGCAGACCATCCGCAACAAGACTGAAGATTTATAACTTTTCATGACCACCATCAGCAAAGAGTTAGGATACCATACTGTTCTGAATATAAGACCCTGTTTTTTCCTGGGAAATCCCCTCTGAAAAGTGGGGTTGTTTTATTTTCAGGGACTAGGATTTGAACAGCTGCACCACCTTTTCTGTGTTTCTCGTGGTGGTTGTGACATTATTTTCCCAACTCTCTGTTTGCTACATGGAGTGTGCTCATCTCTATGTGTGCAATCTGTGTACATCGGGGCGGGGAACTCAAAAAAAAAGAGCAGAGGAGAAATGTGAACGCAAACATTCATCATCATAGAACAAGATTTTGTCATCAAATAGTCTTTTTTTTTTTCCCCAAAAAAAATCTGTCTTCTTAAAAAGGAGTCATCTTGTATCCAGGATGGGATTAATACTGTAATTTTCACATTTTACTGAAATCAGTCAGGATGGGGACTTAATTTTAGTTTGTCAGGGCAAAGAAAAAGATAAAGAAAATAGAGTAACTTCTTTGTTCACAGGGGGGGATGCTATAATCACTAAAAACCAGAAAGTAAAATAAAAAACACATGGTTTAACTTTTCAAAGAGAGCAGATTTTATTGAGATTCTACTGTAAACTTCATGATGATAGCAGCAGAAGTTAACTGCTTGTTACTGATGTGAATTTTTAAAATATAAAACTTCCTCTCAATATGCAAACATATTGCATTGCCTCGTACAATAACCTATCATAACATATTGTATCGTATTCTGTTGTATCGCATTGTAACATTTTGCATTGTATTTGATTGCACTTTTATTGCATCGTATTGTATCACATAGCATTGTATTGTTCCATATCGCTATATGACTGTCTTGCAGTTAATTGATTATCACAGAAGAGCTGAAGCATAATATAGATATCACTATCAGCCATGCATCACATCCTGTGGTGTTATATCATATCCTATCATGTTGTATTGTATGATATCCTGTTGAATACTTCATCACTCTCTACTTCAGATCCTGTTTGAAGATCTATTAATGTTTTGTTTTTTGCAGTCTGGTTTCTGTGTTTGAAGGGAGACAAGACAGCGTGTTCATGCTAAATCCCTCAAGTGTACTGCAGTGCAATCTGAGCCCAACCAGCCCTGCTAACATGCAGTGTTGGCTTGTCTAAGCACATCAGATCTGTTGTGGGAGAGCTAACAAGGAGGCCCAGATGAGTGTCAAAATAGCGCTCACATCAAGAGCTGGAGCAGCAAAGCTGCTTGGTGGAGGCCAGGGAAGCTTCGGCCATCGTGACCTCGTATACACAGTGACCACTGATTCATATCCAGTGATCAAACAGATCACAGTCACTCCGTCGCTGAATGATACAACATCTGGCTCTACATTTCTTATGTTTCAAATGATCCAAAGAATTTAAAGATCAGGATGAGTGTTTATTATGACAAATTTGAAACAAAACCTTTAGGTCATTTTTAGCAACATAAATAAGTAGTACAACTTTAAGAGACTTTAGAGTCCATCACTGAAACACAGAGCAAATACAATGAGACCTCTACGTATGAATATGTCACAATATTCAAATCTTTCCACGCTCCTTCACATCTGATTTGTTTGACTTCTGAATAACATAACAATATTTCCTTGCGTTGGCCTATTTAACAAAAACAGAAAAAGAGCAATAATGATTTGCTTATCTGTCTACCTGGAGTCCCTGATCCAGGACTACACTTCCTCTCACCCACCATCCCTCCCTCTGCGTGTTCCCACAACAGAGCCTCAAGTCACCAGCCAGACTCTTCTCTGTTTTCCCCTGATGGTGGAATAGAACACCTCATGTTTGATCCACATAGCCCCTTCCTACCTTTAAGGAAAAGCTAAAGACCCAGCTCACGCCTACACACTTAAGCTAGACCCTTCTTCTCTGTGGTCCCCTGTGGTAGAATGAGTGAGAACCACATTTGATCTGCACAGTCCCTCTAGCCTCTGAGAGAGTTTAGACCCAGCTCTTTGAGAATGACTCCATTCTTGATTGGTTGGTTCCAAATAAAAAGCTGATGGACATACTGATGTCATGGTCGTATTTCATACCTGACACCGATCCCCAGCGGTGGTTTCAGACACCAAAAACAACAGGAGTAGAATAGTCTGTCTTCCTGTTGATGGTGTTTTCTTTCTGAGCTCATAAAGAGGCACCAGTTTTAATTTTGTCTGTTGTATAATTAACTAAAAACTGGTGATGTGTCATGCTCAAAAGATGCGGCTGTAAGAGTTGATGCTTTGTAGTGAATCAGAAGAGCCAAGTCCTAAGTTTTTCGTTTGTTGCTCAGCTCTCACTCAGTCGTTCAGTTCTGCTTGCAGCAGAACTTTGTCTTGATTGACAGCATGGCAGCCATGCAGCCAATCACAGGTGAGGATACAGAATATACCACTATGTGACAACAGAGAGGGGGACACTCAGATATTTCATCTTGTCCCCACTCAGTGAGTGAGACAGCAGACGGTGGTGAGGAGAGTGTGTTGTGTCGTGAAAATGCATAAATATGAGTGACACCCGCAAACAAATCTACATCTGGATTAGCATCTTTTGTTCATTTGATTTTTGTGCAACAAATGCACAAAACAAGACAGTTATGAGGCATCTCTTAAAGCACTGAATGCAAAAACGTTTATCAATACATAAATCATTCATATTAACAGGTGTGGCTAAAATGTGAGACTACAAATAATACAAAATTAGGAGTCCTTTGGGAGCCGAAAGAGTCGACTCTTCAAAAGAACCGGCTCTCTGAAAAGAGCCGAACTTCCCTTCACTACTAAAAACCCTCACAGGAGCTTTAACAATCACTTGAACAGGTTTCTCCACAATCCATGTAGAGAGCAACAAAGGTGACCCATTGACTGCAGAATAAGTGTTAGTACTAGATGTCTGTAAGCAGATATTTGGGTTTCGGCTGTGCCTTTAAACGGTTACAGACAAACAAAGGAATGACTTGTGGCCTAGATATCTGTTATCTATTTTCTTGACTCCTGCTGGTTAAACTGGATGCCTTAAAACATTTGCCATCACTCCCAGAAGTTTTGTCCAAACTGCAGAAATTGGTTGAAAAGATTTACTAGTGGTCGTAATTTGGTGATATGTGACAGAGCTCCAGATTAGTGCCTCAGTTATTGGAATTTCCCTTTTTTTCCTGTTCAGTGTTTTTAATTTTTACAATAATAGCCTCTTAGACTCTTCATAATTCCAAACGTTTTTGAGAATATGTTGAAATGTGTCCAAAGTTTGATTAAAATTATCTTGTTACGGCCTATAAAATCAATTAAAGGACAGATTTCCGACGTTAAGCAGTGACTGTTTCGTCCTAATTAAGCTCTAATGCACTTCCTCCATTAGAGCTGCAGCTCGTCCTGATCTGATTCAATCTGTGTGATAAAGATCTGTGTTGAAATTAAAAAGCTCTTCCTGTCTGATTCATCCTCATGCTGTGATACGATAAATGTGCAGCATGATAAATAAAATATTCAAGGCCTCCGCTCCCCATTGACACACACTTATCACCACGTTAAACCGCCCCAGTCCTGCTGCTCTGCATCAAGAGGTGTGTGTGTGTGTGTGTGTGTGTGTGTGTGTGTGTGTGTGTGCTCTGCCTGAACTTCGGGGCCAAAGATGTGAGACTCACTTACAGTCGTGGTTCCACCTCAGTTCACAGTCAGTCAGTGGAGTGCACTGAGGCCCACTCTTTGTTTGTGTTCATACTGGAAACTGAAGTGTGTATTTGTTTATTTTCACTGCAGAAAAAACACACAAACAACCGTTCAGCTGTTTTGTGCCTCTGAGGTACGAGGCTGTGAACCTGTGACATCAGCTTTAAAGTTCACGTGTACATTATTAAATACTGGAGTCATATGTACATCTTTGCATTGCAGTGTAGTGACCTGAGCTTTGATTCCACAGCAAGCCTGAGCACTGCGCTTCATGAGCACTGCACACTCTGTAGCTGATCCGTGTCCACTCTGATCAACGCTCATGTTTCCACAGAAAGCGCCACAACACATCTCATGTTCATACCAATCTTTTTACACATCAGACTGTACAGATCATATCAGGTTAGACAAGACGCCAGACATAAAAACCATAAAGAGAATTCTTTGAATTCAGACTCCTGAACGTAAATCAGCTTAGAGATGAAAGCCTGTAATCATGTAGGGTACTGGCCAATGGTAGAAGCACAAAAGTCACAGAAAAATCTCAAAATAAACCAGAATAAACCCCAGAAAGGCATCATAAACTTTTATTTCTGTGGTCATCTTCTTTCACATTATTGTGTGATCTTATAACACAGGAGGGGGATCTTGTGGACGGTATTTTGATGTTTGGAGTCTAGCTGCCTTAAGCGGGGTACACACATGAGGATTTTCTAAATCTGAAGAGGTTTTGTATCTGTTAAAGAGCCCACACATGAAAATAAAAAATCAGGTATTGATCAGTTTTAATCGTATTGTGTGTGATGTGCTTCGATAATCTCAACACTGCTCACCACACACGTTATGTGTGTGGTGAGCTAACCATTCTGTCCCACCACTGATATAGAATCTAATTCTCCAAGACAGAAACCTCACGTGACCAAACGTGATCTAGAAAAACGTAGAAAAAGAAACATAGCAACAGATAGCAGCAACTGGCTAACACCAAACGCAACATGGAAGAGGACATAGAAGAGGGGGTGATGGTGGTCTTGGAACTATTTTTAACAGAAAATTCCCAAACCAAGAGAAAAAAGAAAAGACTGTGGAAAAAATCCTGGAAACCGTGGGAACACAGACTTTCCTCACAAACTTTCCTTGTCAGGTCAGCCATGCTTGTTTTTGTTTACGTCTGCTTCCTTGTTCCTCAGCTCGCCTCCTGATTGGCTTCATTCCATTTCATGTCACGATTCATGGAGTCATGTTTGGGAGTCGTTGGCTTTCCCCACACACATGAAAAATTTTGGTCATAAATATTGAACAAGTTTAATATTTATGATTGTTGGCCCTGACTCATTCCACGGCCAATTATTGGGACAAATTCAATCTTATTCAAATCCCAGCTCATTGTGTTGAGAGCCCAGTCTGCTGTTGGGATTGGGGAAGAAATATCCAATTTCTGAGTTAACCCTGAACCAGTGTAATCACTGCATGAACCCAAACAAAATTAAAAAAACAACAAGTAACATTTGGTCTGCTACTAACATTCTCAAAATGTTGTTCAAACAAGATGTCTCTGTCAAAGGCAAAAAAAAATGGTTGGAAGAAGTTGATCTCAAGCTAGCTTTGTTTGAGTTTGGATGAGGTAAAGAGGTGGGCCTTAAGCCTCTTTGCAGACAGATACAGTGTGCCCCCATCAGTCAAGTCAGCCATGACCTTATATGGGCAAAACTTGTTAGTTTGATAACTTCAAAAATAATGAGTTACAAAAAAAAAGAAGCTATTTACCCTTGTATAATACATTTATATAACAAGGCTGTAAACATGTTTATTAATGTTGTAAATATGTTTTATGTCAGACACCCAGCAGACTAAAGTTTTAAGCACATCTGCATCAGCTTCAAACTTTTGGACCGGGGGTTGCCAGCGTGGTGCAGACATGCACAGGGAGTGCTCAATAAATAAACTTCAGATGAAGAGATTCTTGCTCCACCTCCTCATTTTACTGCTAAAACCTTAACACAGGTGCAGCTGAGTGGGGGGTAAGGCGAGGTAGGGTTAGAACAAGGGGGGTGTCCGAGGTGATGGGAGTGTCCAGTGAGTAAATTTTACAGATTTTTAACAGAATGGGTGACATGC
This sequence comes from Labroides dimidiatus, assembly GCA_030710495.1. NCBI lineage: Eukaryota > Metazoa > Chordata > Actinopteri > Labriformes > Labridae > Labroides > Labroides dimidiatus. Next base: position 25,954,606 of record CM061146.1, read on the forward strand.
TGTTTTAATCATATCCACATCCTGGTTAAAGTGTTGTGCCTAAACTACTGTTAACACAGGTGGCCGTCCTGTGTTTCTCTTCATTGAGTTCAAAAGTAGGAAGCAGGGAAATACTGTTCTCCCTTAGCAGACTGGTCCCTGTGCACAGCTGAAAGACATATGGTTTGTTAAGCTAACAGAAGAGTACATGTGACTGATGCATGGAGGACAGTAGGTTTACTTTGCTGCACTATGCGCTGGGATATCTGATCAGCTCATCTGCTGTTAGGATACAGTTTAGTTTTGCCCTACATTTTTTATATGTTGTGCAAAAAATGGCATGTTAAAGAAATTCATCCTTTCACAACATTCTCCCTTTGTAGCTTTAACACAAAACAGCTCGCCTGCATGAAGGTCCAGTTTAAACAGGCTCTGTAAAAGGGGCCAATTTTCCTCTTGGTTCTTTTTTATTCACACATAAAAAGTCAACCAACTACACCTTGTAGTTGGGTCAGAATTGGTGTGCAAATAACCTTTATCATGTGTTTACAACCAAGCTGAAAACACTCTCTTAAGGTTCTTAGTACTGCTGTTTTCATTTGCACTCAAAGACGATGACTGTTCTTGGTTCAGTGCAGACAAATCGTCCCAAAGGAGGGAAAGGGCTAAGAGTCTGATTCATCCTGACTTAAACAAGAAGTATCCTGGATGTCTTTTTTTTTTTACTTTTCTGTTTGCAACCTTGGCTCTGGAAAAACCCTGCAGATTAGGTCACCTAGACCAATGAATAACTGTTAATAAGACAAGATAATTGGAGGGTGACACCAGAAGGAACAAGAGCCTGAGGTCATTTTGTGGTCACCCTTACAACATCAGTCTAGCTGTATAAGATCTGAATTAGGTTCCTTCTTCTTTGGTGAAAAGGTCCTGAGATGCCTGAAAAAGGTCGTGGTATAGATATTTCCTGGTTGGGTTTGACTTGTGTCTCAGTCTCGTTAAAGAAGAAATCATATATGTTTGTTTGGGCTTTGTGTCTGGATTAGTTTTGTTAGTTCCACATTAATGTATATTTTAAGACCTCTAAAAAAAGGCCAAATTAACTAGGGATGTTACAAAGGAATCTATGTCCTGGTGATGCGGGGGAAAAAAAATTATGTAATAATAATTAAATTCTGACTCATTGATTGGACCATAGGTGAGAAAATACCCAGAATACAGTAACACATCAGCTCTGTGAGTTTGATGCGACTTATTATAAGATCTTAGGATCTGCAGATAAACTGTCAACTGGCCAAGTTTAGAAGTACTACACGCAACTGTGTCTCTAGTTTTTATATCAAAATACTAACAAACTGGTGCGTTACGATAGACCATCTGCCATCTGTGCCTGTTTAAATCCAGGTACCAGAGCGTAATAGTATTGTGGTAGAAAGAAATTAAATCTTTAGCAGAGGTGCTAAAAAAAAAAGGCAGTTCGCCAAGTGTCCATTTGAGGCTGGTTCCAGAAGTACTAGAAACTACATACAACACCCGGCCCCAAAAAAAGAAAAAAAAAAAAAAAAAAGAATTTACAGCAGATATGAACACGTTTACAGCCTGGTTCAAAAAATAACTTCAGTCTGAATATCTCCTTTTAATGACACTGCCCCAGGACTGGAGGGCTTCTTTAATGACACTGTATGGGATGTGATTTTCTTTGTTTATAGCTCAGCAGTTGAGAAGATATTTAGATTAAGATTTAGACAAATCAGAGGCACAGCTCACCAGACTGACAGGCGGGCACCCTGTAGCATCAGTGAGGAGGCTTAAAGCCCGCCTCTTGTTTCAGTGTTCAATATGGCTGCTGGGGATAATAAGCTTCCAAACTATGTTAAATAAACAGATACGTGACATCACAGATACTACATCCATTCATTACACAGTCAATGTGTAGTTGCTATAAACTCGGGCTACGGTGCCTGGAAGCTGTGCTACAGCTTAGGCACAGCATATGACCAGCATTTTGATCCTTCCATATCAAGTATCAACAACCTGTTCAACTAACATTCTGTTGCAGACTAGCGAGAGTGACGGCTTTTGATCATTTAGCCAACAAAATGTGCACATCTATAAAATCACTGCAGTCTGTCCTATAAAATCTGGAATATGAACACCCTGTAGGTTTTAAGGGGGCTTTCAGAGGCAACTAAATGATTTTAATCAAGTTGAGCTGAGTCCACAATGTGCAGTTTCTGTGCAGCTGTGAAGCTCTTTATGTACCCTCTGTTTTCAAGATCCTGCTAGCTACAAGGTTAATAGTTTAACTTTTCAAAGACACCAGTACTCAATGGTTTCTTAGTGTTCTCATTAAATGTGTGATTATCACCAAATAAAGATAAGATGTTAAAGTAGCGCTGCTGTACTGGTTTAGAGCTTATACTGGTCAGTATTCACACCTGTGTACGTGTTGCAGCCTTCTTTTGCAAGTCAAGAAGAGGTGTTGAGGTGTGTTTAGTAAACCAACCACATGTTACAGTTTTTTTTCCCTCACAGCATCATTTAAGCATCTTTGTGTTTTAGAAAGCTGAATCAAATCTAGCTGACTTATTTACATATAGGAGCAGAACTGAGTTTTTATCCCGTCTGTTTTTGGTGAAATGTTGGAACATACTGCAGGCGAATGACGCCGTGGTGTTTACTTTCTAAATACTTTTAATGCAAATTCAGTCTGCTTGTTTTCTTGGACTGTCCCAACACAGCATGGGAGTTTGCATTAAAGTAAAGAGCAGAACCAGTGTGTCTCAGTTTGATTCAGACTGCATAAACCACAGAGGAGAAGGGCATCATGTTACTGTCACTTTGTGGCTACGTCAGCAGACGAGCTGCAGCATCGTTCTGTTTGTATTTTTGCTCCGTGTCAAATAGCTTGATGTCTGTGTAATAAATTGTCATGTCCGTTCAGAACAGATGGGCATTATTGAAGTCTGCTGACAGTTAAGCTGAAGCCAAGTGCTTGAAATGCTGCTGAGATAGATCCTTCCACATGAGTGCCCTAAGGAGGCCTCACTTCACACTGTGCCAGTCAAGCCATGCCGTGACACTCCCATCTCTCAACAGGCAGAGCATTGCAGATGGCACTTGCTGTCACAACATGGCAGAATGATAGGCCCTCGCTGCTCGCTCCCAAGTCTCCCACTGATCGCGGCGTCTGCTGAGCGATCACGGGGCGCTGAGACTCCAGACCACCCTGGTGGTGTCTCTGCTCCCTGAGAGGATGATAGGGGTCTGTGACCTTTCCTCTGCTCCTCCTGTGAGGCTCGAACTCTGGAGGCATCTCAAGACGGCCTCACCATTTTAATTCATCATGCCTCCAGGATCATCATATGAACCCTTACTTCCTGCAGTCTAGAGGTTCAGATATTCATTTATGCACGAATTTCCAGGTAGAACAAGTTCATTTAAAGCTCAGATTTCAGCTGCAAGACATTAGAAAGTCATTTCATTCACTCATTCAGGTACCTGGATACTTATGTAATGCTACAAACAGAAGGTCAGTGATAGGGTTAAAAAAAACTTTTAGTAATTTAAGACTTAAAGAAAAAAGCTCTGAGAGAGTTGTAACTATTAGACTTTCTTACCCAGGTTTTGAAACCAGGAGGTGGAGGATTAGGGGGAAATGTAATAAATCAGACATAATCCAGTTGTTTGGAAATTTATGTAGTTTTTTTTTTCAATGTGGAAAAACACATTTTTGGCATACTTTTAGCAAAAAAAAAAGAAAAAAAATCTAAACCACCAGCACAACAGGATGTGGGAATTAAACTTTGAAACCATAAAGCAGCTCCGTTTCTGAATGGGAAGAGGGTTCAGTTATGAGGTCAAGAGTCTGTTGAAAAAATGGAATCTGTTCGTAGTACAGCAAATGCTTCTGACTTAAGAAAACTGAGAGTATCAAATACTGCTGATGCTAACAAGTTTGTTAGTTAGTTAGCAGAACTGCCAGACAGCTGGGGTCAAGAGACTGAAGAGACTTCCCACTCATCTTATGATCCTCTCTTCATTCATGTTGAGCTGTAAAACCTCAAACACTGTTGACTCCTTGCCTGGCTGTGCCCATTTTGTCCTTTTGTTGTTGTAGTCAAGCTAAATACAATCTGGTTTTGACATGATTTATTTTATTTTGAAAGATATTGAGCGTTCCTAGGAAGTTTCCGTGCACAACTTGCTGTCCCGCTTGATTTGATGAACTGATGCGTCACTGCTCCAGTATTCAGCAAAAACAGGAGTCTTGCAAATCTGCTGTGACCTGTCGGAGCAGGTATGCATCTGAACTGCAACAGAGCGGATCCAGTGTAATTTCACACATTGACTTGAATTGAAACCTATCTGATCCAGTGTTACAGAACTGAAGTGGAGCCAGACCAGAGACACATCAGGTGTATTTTGCCATTCGTTTGATATGGAATAATGGAGCTGGATGATTGTTGTTTATTGGTCACCAAGAATAATTTGGTAGCCCACTCGTGTGTCAGTTTATCAAGAACATGTTCCTGGCTTCAGCACTGCATGCCTGTGTACCGTCCACCTTGGCCCAGCTATTGCTGGATCCCGGACCCACGCCTTCATATGTTCAGTGATGGACCCACTCTCTTGAGGGATGCCTTGGTCCTGGGGGACCTGGCGCAGGTGGACCTCTGGTCTGGCTGGTGGGGGGTGGGTGGGTGGTTGGTGGGGATGGGTGGTTGGTGGGGATGGGTGCTGTGCACAGACCCCCTCCCCTCCTTGGGCCCCTTGGTGTCCCCTTGGGGGTGTGGGTTGGTCCCCCTGTGGGTCCTGGGGTTGTTGCTGGGTCCGGTGGCTTCCAGGACACTTTGGTTGGTCTTGGGTGCCCTCGCTTTTCAGGAGTGTCCTTTGGCCCCTTGGTCCTGCATGGTATGGTCAACCATGTGGGGTTTCGGTGATCACCTCACATGCATGCCTGCACAGATACTCACGCTCCTGTCGAGACCCACGGAAAATAAGTGATCTGTCCCGTCAGAACATGCTGAGTTACTTCTGGCACTCCCACACTTGGTCTCATGTTGTGTGACACATGCTCCCGCCATATCTCATCTCTGTTGGCCTACACTCTACTCTAAGAACCCCAAATCTCTGCTATCTTGAATTGCTACCTTCCCTGTCCGTCCTCTCCCCTTTTTGTCCTTGTTATCCTCTTTCCCGTTTGTCTTGTCTCATCCTACCTGTCACTAGTTACCCCTCTTTCGCACTGTGGTGTAGCAAGGCCCTCCCCTCCAGCTCACATCGGGGAATAAATTGATAAAGTTTGATTTGATGGAGTAGCCTACAGGGAGGGCTGGTGATGGTCACTGACAGCAGCGAGTAATAACTACTTATGTTTCACTGCAATACAAAAATGTATTGGTCTTAAACCTTGACATCGGACACAGTGCTCAACTGGAAGGACAAATGCAGACAAGAGGGAAAAACAAAAGAAACTTCCTGAATCACTCTTAAGCCTAGATTCCTTGCTAGGAATTTTTAGGCTAAGTAAGGAGCTCTCTGAGGGGACTCAAAGAAGCTTTATGCATATGGGCCCAGATGTCTGTTGAATTTTACTTTTCTTAGAAGCTGCTTTTCTGTCCAATAAAAACCATTTTGAATGGAACTAAAATACTCTTCAGAGTCATTGTTTTTCCTCACCTGTCATACCTGTTTTAAGCCATGCCGTGCTTTCACTCTGACACATCATGTCCTTGTTTTCAGTGTGTGTCTTTCACTCTTTCCATGTGTGCTTGTGTTGCTGTTCTGCTTAAATGTCAGATATGTCCTTCATGTGTTTCTGGCTGTCAAAACTGAAACATTTTGATTCAAGCCCCTCAGGCAAAATGTACGTGTATCAGTCAGTAAAACATGTAATAAGGTAGATGTTGGGACACATTACGCTTCACTTAACAGCTGTGGTTTATCTTATTTAAAGGTCAGTCAGAAGGACAGTGAGGGTCAGATGAATCTTTGTTTTGCTGAAGGTTTTGACAAAAGAAAAGTGAAGTTTGAGCGTGAGAAAAAAAATCTCTGATCTGAATAGTAAAAGCTCAGAAATCATGTGTTTAATTGTTTGCAGTTGTTGCTGCTGTCACAAGCATGGCACTGTCCATCCTATGTTTGTCTTTAAAAAAGGTCAAAGCCAAAGGCAGATATCTGTTGCCGTTGATATTCTCCTTTTCAGGGCTCTGAGTGTGTTTCTGCTGCTTCTCTCCAAGAGCTGCCGGAGCTGCATCATGGTGACACTCCAGCTCAGTAATTACAGGGCTCGCTGGTGTTTAACTTTTTCCTCTCTGTTTGTTTTATAAGCCACGATCCCCTCTGATTGCTTTGTTGCTGCGTGGAGCAGAGATGCTGCCACTGTGCCGGTGGCGCCTGTTGACCTTAAGGTCAATCTGGCAGCAGGTTTGGAGTTTTGACAGGGGCAGCCAACTGTGGAGAGAGGAGCACGCCTTCGGGCGCCCAGTGTGTTCCGTCAATGTTTGTTAGTCAAATAAACTCCAATCAGCCCTTTGTCTTTTATTAACAGGGTGAACCAATGACAAATTCAGTCTGAGCCAGGGAGCTGTGACTGTCAATGTAACCTGCCGCTTTACATCACAGAGTCCTGGTAACAGTGCTAAAAGGCTCTCCACCAACCACTGTCGATGCATATTATCCCTTCTCCCAATAACATGTGCAAGCTTACAGATAAACAACACACCCTCTCACACACACGCACACATCTGTAGAGGGAACACTTGTAGTTGCATGTCTGCTGGATTGATGACATCCGCAGACTGTAAGCGCTGGACATTTTCAGCTGTGCAGTATTTCACGTCCTGATGCAGGAGCCGGTCACAAGTGCATGAAAAGCTCATTACAGGAGGAGTCTGTGAAAGTGCTGAAGAACCGGCCTTTAGTACTGCAGGAGGTGAATGAAACAATTAGTTTCTGCTGTGTGAAAGTAACAAAACACACATTTCCCTCTTTTTGTAAAGATAGCCTGCAGAAGTGCCATGATCGCTGACTCTCGGGGACTTTTCTTTTCTCGCATGGCAGCCCAGAAAAAGGATTTTTTAGTTGCATCAGTGAGTAATACGCCCTACTTTATATGATGTTGTTACATCATGCTAGAAATATTACATACTTTTTTTTATGGAACCCATTTTTTAGGGGATTACATAACTCCGAATGTTGAAACACGGACTTTATGTTCAACTACATTGTCTTCAGATTGTCTCAGTTGTAAAACCAGAGTGTGTACGTGGTGTACCGTACATGTGACAGTCTTACTTGTTCTCTCCCCCATGCATGTAAAACTCATCGCTAATAGCTGTTTGCAACATGTCAGAGTAAGCAAATCTGACACCTTAAAGAATCAACAAGAAAAAAAACAAAACTTGAATACTCTTTCAGCTCCAATAAATCTGCAGTTTAAAGAATGTGTGGAAACATGTAAGATTTGTACAAGCTGAGATGATCAGCAGAGCATGGCCTATAACAATGTTTCAAATAATACAATCAAACTGTTGCACATGCATAAACACATTTTTTCTCTTTTGTTGTGTGATCTTTATCAGTTCAATGTTTATTTTTACTTAAAAAAAAAACAACAAATGGCTCTGTTGATGTGTCAAAAATCAGATTTACTTTGTGTCACACAAAGGTTGAGATACCTCCAAATCCTTCCAGTTTAAGGTCCCACCTATGAGCTAAGCATACAGGTGCAGTGAATGAGGCTGGTGTCTGTGGGAAACCACATCACAAAAGCTAGCCAAGTGCTATTTTGGATTTTGTGAATTAACCACAGACTATAATTATAGACATAGTCTCTGCGACGTTACCCGTCTGTTTTTGATTTTTGAAGCAAAATGGCCGGCGCGGCCATATTGGAAATGAGGTGGGCTTTTAGTCTCCACAGTAACAGCCATAAGGCGCCTGGCATGTGAGCTGAACTGTGCCTTTGATTGAACAAACTGGCGATCTTAATATCTTATTAACTGCCAAGTTAGAAAAAGTGCCTGTTATTAGCAAAATTAGCGATTCAGAAGGGAGACATTTTTTTGTACCATACTGTAAACATGTTTATTACTGCTGTGAAAACAGCTTTTTTTTTGCTTGGTGTGTGACTTCCAGAACTTCCAGTACTTCTGGAGCCAGACTCGATGAACTGCAGATTTTAGCACTTCCGGATTGTCTCATATTTTCAGACCTTAGAAGCTTAGAATCACCACAGACAATGGATAAACTAAATCAAAGAAGTTGAATAGGGCGCTTGCTTAGTGGGCTGCATCTGTTCTTCGGCCAGCCAACAGTGAAGGAGATTTTATTTGAGCCCCCTGTCAAGACTCCAATAAAAACTGGTTTAACTTGATGATATGAACCTGAGAACAGCTCTAAAATGAAATCAGGGAATTTAAACCATAGACTGTAAAAAAAATGGATGTCATTTCGCTCGGCTCAAACTGAGGTCATCACAAAAACTGCCCCCTCTGGTGGCTGGCTGCAGTACAAGACAAAAACTCTGTCTCTCTATTCATTCCAGATGGGATGTGGTCAAATTTTAAAAAATTATTACACCTCGTAGAAATATTTCTCACATCCGTATGCTGTGGTGATATTTAGATATTATTAGGCTGCATTCCGTTCAGGTCCCCTTTTTTCTGAAATGTTTCTTTTTCATTAGTTATTGGAGGTTAAAAACAGGGTATAGACTTGGTGGGACTATAGATGAAAACTAGCGTTTTGGCGAACTCTGGCATATATACATGGGTGCTGCGCTGAAATGTTCATTAATACCCAATGTCCCTTTGAATGAATGAATGAATAAATAAATAAATAAATAAATAAATAAATAAATAAATAAATGTGCACAGAAGTAAGATTTCCATCTTAAAAAAAATAAAAGTTAAAGTCAAGATGTGACTTAATGTGCATCTTTATTGTCAATCTCTGTGATAATCCAAAATTCTGCATGCTGTTAGTTTAACTCAGCAGGCGTCCCATGTACAGGGGCAAAATTCCTGGTGTAGAATCAGTTTGTTGTAGAATGCATAGTTTTAACATGAGACAGGACTAAATACAGCACAATACTTCCACGTATCCTCTCCCTCTAAAAAAAACAAGGCAGAAAGCCTCTCTTTGGGTGGTAACTTTATTAAAATAAAGGGGAGGATAATAATGTTACACATGTATAAGACAAAGGTGAATACATCTTAGTTGTTCCATACTGGTCTGACATTTTCAGTTTTCAGAGGCTCTTTGTCATCTTTGCTTTGGAGCCATTTTTTTTTTGCACTTTGTTGCTCTTTTTTCCTTTAGGATGCACAGTCTTATTGCTGGATAAAGCTCAAAAGGTTTTCAGAGTTTTACAGTTTTTTTTTTCTTTTTTTAACTGTAAATCTGGCTGCATTCATGCTCTGTGTCTGTATTTTTTGGACACATTGTTGGTAGAAGTCTTCAGCTGTTATTTCTATGCATATTGACTGAACATTGTTTTTACAACATTGAGATATCAATCTGTGTCAGTTGTTCCAGTTATAATGGTTGCATCCTGAGACAATGTGAAGCAGGGCACTGGTTACACATCCGTTTGAATTTTGACGGCGTGGGTGAACACATGCTGAAATCTTCACTTGGTACAGACGAGAGTTGTCGTGCAGCTATCACTTGAAGGAGCTGAGAAAGAATCAGATATGCTAATATAAGATATGCAGACTGAAAAGCTCCCAATATGTGCAAAACACACATTTTTATCTGTCAGCTGAGAGATAGTTCAAAACAGCTAGAGGTCTCGCCATGTTCCACAGAGACATTGTTTAATCACAATGTTCCTTATCTCAAACTATTTAAGGAAGGGGATTGATACCCTCAAATGCAGGATTGTATTAAGGCAGAAAGATTGTTAAATGGGACTTTTGTGCCTGATTGCAGAGAAAACTGATGACCGAAGAAGGAGAGAATATTAGTGAATGCGTGAGTGTTGACTGGGAATTCTTCCATGGTCAGTGTATAAATGCTGAAACAGACAGATGCAAATGGACAGTGGAGCCAGCAGTCGTGAGATTTGTTTGAATAGGGAGCAGAAAAAGTTAAGTGAAAAATATCCAAGGTCTTAGATGAGTCTGAAGAGATGCAGAACTTCTCTCTCTTTAGGGGTTTTCCCCAAGCTTGCTTTAAAAAAAAAAAAAAAAATCCCCCCACCCTCGCGGTTTGAAATGCAAAGTTAACAGTTTTACTCAGACCCCCAAGGCTTGTATAGTCTCTCCTAATCTTTTTTAATGTGTCAAAAGGCTTTCTTGAGAGTCTCTGTGAAATTTCACACTTAAGTTGTTTGCAAAGTCAGTCTGAATTAGAGTGCAGAGTGAGGGTTAACTTTTCTGAGGGCGTTAGGGAAAACTTTTTGAAAACTGTGTGTGTTTTGTTTGTGTGTTGAGGGGGTGTTAGAGACAGCAACACAGTGTGCATTTAAACTGATGCTTTATGTAAGGGCCGACTCTGAGATTTCACACAGGGCCTGACACCAACGGGTCAGATTATACAAAACTGGTCTCTGGTGGTTTCTTCACATTGTTTATTTTTTAGTACAGGACTGTGTTGTCCGAGTCAGACTTTTGGAATTTAACCCAATGACTCGCTCTGGTAGTATTTATATATGTTTGAGGAGTCTTGCTTTTTTTCTCATCCAAATGTATGAACTTGTATTAGAAGATGAAGATTTTAAATATTTGACAATGGGGATCTTTTTGTCCAAAATGTAAAATAGAAGTGTGGATGGGTCCTTTAAATCCAGTCATACATTTAGACCAGGTTTATTCAACTAGCAAATTTGAGGAAGAAAAAACCCCAACATGAATTCATTTTGAAGTTATTACCTCTCTGAAAGAGAAAGCAATCAAATTTAAGCTCTACATGATGCTAGATGGTTTTCTCGTTTTCTCAACAGGTGGTCTAATAAATTTGTTAAGCACTGTTTATGGAGGCATATATATGACAATATCATTGTCACCTGACATTTAATGAAAAGAAACATCTACAGTATTAAGCCTAATTTATGCTTGACACGTCGGTGAGGTCCGCACAGCTTTGTGCGAACAAATGATGTCATTTTAACAGCCTGGCCCTCTCTTTCAGTCCTTTTCAGGCGTTGCACACCTTTGAAAATTTCTAACTTCCACATGGAGACGCTCAGATGAACAGGAGCTCCTTGTGTCCAAAGTATGAAAAATGCTGGCATTTACATGATTCACCACACAGAAATCACCGTGGTAACCTTGTGTTGAAGAATTGGTGTGATATTGTGGCCAAACTCGGCAAAGGCGAGGGATTTGTGAAAAATGTTGCAAACAAAGTAAATAATGTCTTCTACTCTTGTTTAGTACTGTGGTAGACATGTGTTTGTGATAGTTTGGAAACGGACGCCATGCAAAGTGTGAAAAAGCATGAAAGCCACACGCATTCTCTCATGTGCATCTCGTCTCATTTCCGAGCGTCACATTTGTACGGAAACCATAATCAGCCCTTAAGAAGGATTGTGTTTAAAATAAGAGACAATTTTTTAAAAGATGTACATTTTTTATAATTGTGTACGGTCTCTGAGTGTTAGTCAGAACGTTTTTTTCACCCAGAGGGAAGAATGAACATGAATGAGTCGGTTTCTTTTCTTCGACTGCACCATATGTGGACTTATTCTCTCCCTAACTCCGGCTCACTGATGATGGCTTAACTGGAATGCAACTGGTCTGTGCGTTTCCAGCTTTGCTTAGCCAATACCATAAACGCTTTAAAAGCTGCTCAAGTGAAAGTTAGAACGTCCTGTTAAATTTAAATCCCTTCAAAATTTATTGATGATAGGTCCTGGTCCAGACCTGGACTGTGGCCTGCCAATTGGTGACCCCTGTGGTAAATACAAACCCAGAATATTAACACAACACAGTACACACAATGATAATGATGAAAATAATGTTTAAAACTGTGAGAAGTTCACTTTAAATAGGATTCATCAAGTAGTGATGCACCCTTCAGGTTTTTGAGCCACAGGTCATATTTACCAACAACTGATAAAAACCTGTACATAACCTTTAATTTAAACGTAGTTGATTATGTATATTTTAAATAGAGAAGTAAAATCCTGGAATGAGCAACAATGGATATACATTAATATTCTATAGTTAGCAATCTGAACTGACATTGTTAATGTAAACATACATACACATATTAGAATATATAAAAAAACAGTAAGCTCTGACTCTGAGAGTGTGATCTTATTTGACTTTAACAGAATAAAAAAATATAAAGAGTAAATTATTTCACTTTAACAGTGCACATCAGAAAACTTGAAACCAGCATACTTTGCTTTCTACAGCAGGGGCGGCGATAGGCTTGGGCCAGACAGTCCCAGGCCCACCCACTTTTCAACAGGCCACCCTAAACTTTTCTTTGAAAATTTAAAAAAAAAAAAAAAAAATGTTGTAACGGGTCTAAAAAGAAACATTTTGAAATTTTCTCACTTCACAAACAAGTTAAGTTGGGAATCTTTTTAGCCAATTAGGAAAAAACAAGAGTAAATGGGCAAAAAGTGTGAGTGTGTGCAGAGATCACGTCGAACATGGTGGGCAGGGACTTGAGATACTCCTCCAGATACACTGTTAGCTGCTGAAATCCTCTCCCACAGGAGAAGGTTGGTTATCATGTGCTGTAAATGAAGTCATTTTGTCTTTAACGGTTTAGCCTTTGGCGTGCTGAATCAGCGCTCACCATTTTATTGGTGCTAACAATACCTACGGCCATTGCTGCTTCATGTTACCAATCATCTTTGTTGCGATGACAGCTTTTGCAGTGACTTGTAACCTTTGTCTTGTGACAATTTGCTGACTGTTTTCTCCTCTCAGTACTTGCAACATATCTAACAAAAAAACATCCATATTGGCGCCAACTTTTTGACTCCTGTGACTGTGGTTTTTCTTCTCTGTATGTTAAGGTGGATCACACGCTGCCACCTACTGTGAAGATTTTTGGTCATTTTTTAGCAGATAAAATTATATCACCAGAATAAATACTTCCAGTGTTTACCAATGATTATCAGCGCTATATTTCTCTTGTGTATCAGTCTGTAGTAGAAGGAGGTTTACTCATACAGGTGTGGGCTTTGCCTACTGAATAAGTTACGATGATCGCTTCCAGCCGTCAGGCTCCATTCCTGCGTGTTGTTCCTGCTCCATCCACTGTCCTTTCCTCTACACAAAATTGAGTAAAAGCCCAAAATTAAAAATAAGAAATAAAATTAAAAAAAATACTTTTAAACAAAGTTCTTGTTCTGAAATAACAGCGAAAGAAGTAGTACATCACACTGCAAAGACCGATTTTCACTCTTTCAGTGCAACATCAAACAGTGCATTTGCTACGCTTACTAATGATCTACAAGTTAAACTGTACACCATAATGTATTCATTCCATTTATTAAGAAGCAACCTTGTGCAAGAAAATCCCATCTGTAGATTTGCTGGACCCAAACATTTTTAATGAGATTCAGTCGTTCCCTTCCTAAGGAGCGAAAGCCGGTCCAAGGTTTACTCATTCTTGCTCACTCTTATCGTTTTTCTTCTCTGTTCACATCTTTTTTTACGCTTCTCATTTTCTCTGTGTCACCGCCATGATGTCTGTACTCTAAATACTGTGCTTAGTTGAGTGTCCGTGGCTAATTACCTTTGGGGCTTTTTCCAGAAATCCTCCCTGTAAAGAATCATGCTCTCTGTCTGAAACCACATGGCGCAGGAACATCCACAAGACATGCAAGACATGAGACAGTTCCCCGATTCGTTAGGAAAAAAACCCCAACAACACTTAAATACGGCATCTGTTTGAAGATGCACAATGATGGCACAGATGATGTGAACCTGACGTGCTTCTTGCTCCCTGATAGAGAGGTCAAAGTCAGGCAGCAGCAGCAGCTTAAACAGCGGCGTAGTTAAAGTGTAAATCCTCTGCAGCACAGACATTTCGGTTCAGATTGTACGCTTTTGATTAGTTTCATCTTCCCCAAAAAGGGCCGGATCCATTCTCTTAATGTAATTTGTGGAAAATGTACCATGACAGTGTAATTATTTTGAGGGGCTCAATTTGCATATTCACTGCTCTGCTAGCTGAATGCTACTGTAGGTTCTGAGGCCTTTAAGATAAATTAATAATCTGGAGTATTTAAAACCCATGAAACATTTAAATTCAGTAATTTCACTTCCTAAAGGGCATGAGGAGACTTCTCCATACATATGCAGACAGACACTTTTAGAATAAACATCGGCACTAATCACTGAGACAGAAATCAGAGTGAGAGCAGGAAATATTTAGTGGAGCTTTTAATGGTTCCTCAGGGGCTCCCCTCTGACTCCGATTAGATGGGATTTAGACGAAATTGGTGCATGCACCTTTTTTTTTTTTTTTTTTTTTTTTTTACCTAAACTTGGGATTCCTTTTTATCTCAGTGCATCGTTAGGATCACATATTAAATTTCACTGTGTACTTTTAACTGATAGAATTTCAACACGAGAGTTGTTTGATTCGATTTAAGCAAAGACTTCCAAAAGAGAGAAGTGATGCATGAAAACAGCGATTCGGGGCGTCTCTGTGCAGCAGCTTTGATCCGTTTTTAAAGGAAATCGATTGGAATTGTTGCTCTGCCCCAATTTAGAAGACGTCTCATCAAACAGAGTTACAAAGGGTCTAAAGTCTACAAGTATTCATTTTTGTTCTCTTAGTGCTGCAAATTTAGTAATTGACTCTGATTCTTGGCCTCAGGCAGTAACCTAATAAGGCCATCCAAGGTTAATGATAGACCCTTTTTAGACTGGCTGAACGTCTGACACCGATATGTAGCGATGGTGAAAAACAATTATTACTTACATGAGACACACTCGGGGCAGACGCCTCTGACATCTGTGTGAAATAATTTCACTCTGTGTCTTATTCTCGGCTGTGTTTGCTGTAGTTCGGCCTCTGCGACAAAACAAACAGTTGTTTAGAAGCTGAGATTCCCAGCAGTGTTTTTGTGTTGCTGCTATGCAGTCGTCTCTTCCCAGGAACACCATCACCACAAATCTCAGTGATTTAACATCTTTCCCGTCCAAACAGCCGCAGTCAGCACAAGTGTCATGTGCCATTGCCAATCTGCTGTCATGGCGTCCTCTGCCAAACAATTTACTGCTTCCCCGCCTGCTTTATTAGCCATAGATTACGGGGAGTCGTGGACAGCGTAGGGCCTCTGCTGTCGAGGTAGCCTGATAATTGACTCTGGGGAGGCAGGCTGGATAATCATTTGAGCGTAAAGCACAGTGTCGGTAAATAGCTGTTGAAAACAACTGATACATTTCTACCATTCAGCAGGATTCAATTCATCAGAGTTTTCAACCTCTCCTTTTTAAATGTTACTGATTGCAAAGCTTTTTTTATCCATGCTGATGTGATGCCGTCGACAGACAGAGCTCAGCCATGATCCAACACGTTTCTGAACGACCACGTTGACACACATTTTTGACTCTTAAAGGAATAATCATACCTCCTGGACATCAGTTTGTTGTGAATGTTTCATGTCCTGCTAGTGTTAGCATTTTTGAATTTAGAATCTCCTTGAACTTTAACGTTCCAAAAAACCATCCTATGTGAGAATCGACTCATGAGTCTGAGCTGTGACACAGGAGGTCCTGAGTCTCCGTGTGAATGCTTCCAGAGATTTACAGCCATGAAGTCATGCATGGCCTTCCTCTCTGTGTCCCATTGTCGTTAAAAAAAAATACAATACGACATGTTGGTTGCAAGAAGGAACATTTTAGTTCTCTGGTAAAAAGAGGATGTGTGTTTCTTTTTAAAGCCTGGCGGCCAGAAATGACCAATTAGTCACATACGGAGAAGCTCCGACACAGTTTCTCTCTTGGCTGTGTGACCTTTGACAAAGTGTAGAAACCATTTTTGTTTAACTATGGGGACAAACTTGTTCCTTACTTGTAAAAGTTTGAACAAAAAAAAAAGGGGAATATCCTGCAAACTATGTGGTTGCATTGAAATATAAGACGTCATTGATCAATGGAAGTCACACAAAAATTAAACGTGGGGCTCAGTTTGTTCATATTCAAAAAGACAAAATGCAAGAAGACTTTTCTTGCCTTCTATTTTTGATACAATCTATGTTGTAAGTTTGTAAAATGACACCTAACTTTCTTTAAAATAAATTTAAAGTTATGGTTGAGAGATGGTCCAGTGTGTAACCGTTTTCCCTGAAACTGTAAGGTATTTGCATTTTACTGCATGTGTTGTAATGTTTTTATAAGTAGGTACAGTACTGTTTATTTATTTATTTTTATAATAATAATAATAATAATAATAATAATAATAATAAACGTGTTTTAATTATTTTAGGGCTCCTGTCACCTGCCCCAGAGACTACGGCTGGAAATAAGCCAACTGGGCTAAACAGGCACATTTACAGGAATGTGAATTAATGTGTTCACATGTCTCTGTATATTTAAACCAATAAATTAAACTAAACTAAAATAATATTTTAGTCTTGGTTCATGCAAATATTAACCCTTTCACTGCTGAAAGTTTCATATTTAATACATGAGTTTCAATGACCTCTACCTTATCAACAGGTTAAATATTTTCATTACAAAGTTGTTGGTTTTTTTTTTTTTGTTTTTTTTTTTTTAAATATATATATATATTACCCCTCTGGGGATTATCATTCCACTACTGAAGTCATATACTCTTTTTCCATGAAAATCATTGCTAATTTTCAAGGAGTTGTGGTAGAATACTTTCTAATTTGTTAATCTTTGTTTAAAATTAGTATTTTTTTCCTGCATTGAATGCATGTTGACTAAATACTTTACAAAAAACAGTTGCCAAAACTGCACAATGCGTCAAATATGATATAAAATATATTTCATGAACAAAGTGAAATGACAATATTTTTTATGGATTATGTTTAAAGGGGTAAGAACAATCTCAGTTCAAAAAAAAATTCTGGGCACTTTTTTAAAGGGTCCGGCTTTAAAGGTTTAAGGATCAATGACTCTAAGTTTGACCAAAAAAAAAAAAAAAAAAAAAAAAAAACATCAGCAAACAGCAGTCGACTGGATACATGATAAACACTGAGCGGACTCTGAGGAGGCACAAGAAACTGCACACAAAATGATTTTTTTTTTCATTCTACAAATGAAAGATGCCTATTTTGTCTTCAAATCATTCGTTGCTCTTTGATTTGCATTTCCAGCCCTTACAGTTCAGTATTCGGGTGTATTCTAAATATTTAACTCTTTGTTTTGTCTGAACTCATCTTTTCTTCTGTTTTTCAGAACTCTGGGTCCACAGCTGCCTCCACGCCCAGCGCTCCAGTGACGGGCTACAAGCGTATGGTCATTCCAAATCAACCACCTCTGACTGCCACCAAGAAGTCTACGCCGAAGCCTCAGGCTCCTGGGGGAGTCTCATCAACCCCCCCTTCTTCCGCCAGCCCTGTGGCCAAGCCTCAGAGCCACACAGCCCCCCAGCCTGTCCCAGCCTCCTACGCCACAGCCTCAACCCCTAGCCAGCCCACCTTCAACGTCCAGGTGAGGTCAGCCCAGCCTGGCCCCCAGCATCAAGCCCCAGGAGGGCAACAATTCGGCCAGCAGCCCATTCGCAGCCCAGCACAGGTGCAGTACATGCCCGCCCAGCCTAAAGGTCCTGACTTTGCCTACGGACCACCACAGCCTGGTTTCTCCCCGATGACCCAGGGTGTGTACCAAGAACAGCAACCAGGAGGACCTCAAGTCACTGGTTCAAGGAGAGCTGAGCCAGCCCCCGTCCAGGCATACCAGCCTGCAGGCCCCAAGAAGACCTACATCACAGATGTTCCTCCAAGCCTGGCTCCTTACACTCCTGGACCAGCCATTCCTCCAAAGGTAAGAATGTCTCCACCCTACAGTCAATAACACTCTCCATCAGCAGGAAGAAGTTTTAATTTAAAAAAAAATATTAAAGAAAACTCTCTATAAAAGAGAGAATTATGGGAGTTTTATCCGTTACAAGCAATCCACTAATGTGTCCATCCAGCTACCATTTTCACATTTCCTCCACTCTTCATACTCTTAATTGGTGACACCGGACCAAGCAGACCAGCATATCCATTTCCCCAAACACCTCCCCCACCTCCCTCTGGAGAATCCCCAGGCAGTCCCGGGCCAGCTGAGATATTTAATCCCTTCAGTGGGTTCTAGGTTTGCCCTGGGGCTTCTCTCCAGTTTGATATCCCTGGAATACGTCCACAGGGAGGAGACTAGGAGGCTTTCCCACTAGGTGCCTGCCTGCACTACCTCAACATGCTCATCTGAAAAAAAAAGCAGTACTGTTTTAAAAACCCTCTGGGGTTTTAAGACTCCTGTGTCTCAAAGTCTGAGCTCAGACACCATGGGATAAAAACTAATTCCACCCACTAGTATGAAAAACTGTCTTTTTAGTCAGTTTTCAAATGCTGCAGCAAGAAACCTTCAAATGAAAGCTTTAGTATCACCAACTCAAATGCTTTCATCAATGATTCTGTTTAAACCCTGCTCTGTTCTAATGAAATCATCATAAACAGAAGTGTTTAACTCTTTTTCTGAATGGAACCGAAACTAATATTCATGAACTTGGACAATCATGTTTAATTGATTTAAAGATCTACTATTCATATTAAGATTTCATTACACACATTGTGAGTAACTTTGAAGTTGGTGAAAATGAGCATCAAGGATCAAGAATCTGGGGTTCATTGTTGGTATTATCCTTTAAAGTTGATTTGAGAATATTTTTTAGCAATCTTAAAGCTTTTAGCGAATTATAAAAGGTAACCTGAATAAATCTTTTGGTTGCATGGATTAAAGAGACTTGAAGCATTTGGTGATACAAGAATCAACCAAACAATAATGACGCTCAGAAAACTCTAAACTGTGCAGCATTGCAGATGAAATACTTTGAAAATTTAATAATGAATTGAGATTGAAATTTAATTGTATGAAAGGGTTAACTTTTTTTATTTATTTATTTATTTATTTATTTATTTATTTATTTATTTATTTTTAAATCTGACGAGCATGAGTCTGATTTTGTGTCTTTTATTTGACACTTCTTCATTTCTCCATTGATGGAGATCACCGTTCAGCTCAGGCTGAACAGGTTTTAGAATAGGAAGCACTTTAAAAGGACTTTGAGAAATGACATCATAAAAACAAATTCCCATACATGTATGGGTGAACTATTTCAGGTTGACTCCTGAGTTCAAAGGGTTAAACATGTTGGTGAGGGTCAGCGACTCCCTGCCGTCAGTAAACCTTCTCTTTAAATGAATTTGAGGAGCTCAGGGGGTCAGAGTGGTGTTGTTAGTCTAATGTTTGGCTCAGTCCTTCCTCTACAGCACTTCTGAATTTAAAGCATTTTTTTCAGTTATGCAACAAAACTTCAGCTGAAACTGGTGGAGTTTGGCTTTTAAGAGTGCAACACTGTTAAATATTGGGCGTGTTGGTGCTGTGTTGTCTCTTATGCAAACGTGTGTGTGTGTGTGGTTCAGTAAGAATCTGAACATCAAATGATAATACGATCGGGAGCATCTCGCCGCCTTTCATGGAAAAGCTCAGAGCAAACAGTTGTTTTAACCTTTATGAATTTTTGAAGGATCTTCTCTGTTGGGGGTTTACACCGTCTGATTTAATCTGTCTCAAAATCAGAGACTATATGTAGTCATGTGACGGAAAATATATATTCACATTTTACATTAAAGAGGAAGACAGATTTCTGATGTTATATTCACATCTTTTATTGTTGTTGTTTGGAAACTTAGCTATGGCAATCTGGATGTTGGTGCATTTGACTGTTTCTTAAACAATCATCCTAAATGTCTGCTAGCCAGGCGTAGAACAGCTTTAGTTTTTGACTTCCCCATAGTCAGAATAAAATTACACAAAAAGGGTAAAAGAAAAGGTATAAAAGGCATTTTGTAGAGTCTTCATGTTGTCTTGGTTCTGATGATGCCTTTGGTTCAAGTCATTTTTGGTTTTCTGGAGATAAAGACTACATTTCCCATGAGCACCATCACCCACTGTAGTACAGAGATGACCAGTGTGTACATTTGTTCTGGAAGCAAATGAATGAATGAGCTCTTCTTTTTAATCCCACTTCGCTGTGTTAACTTGGAGCAGGATGTAGAGGGATGAGATAATGAACTAAAATTATAAACTGTAACATAAAACCGATCTAACTTGTGAATTTGTTATCTTACAAAGGGTGAGCAGACACACCTGATAAATGTTAACTGTCACTGCCCCATTGTGATGTATATGTAATGAATATGTGCACATGCTAACTTGTTAGTCCTCAAATAAAAGTGAAACATTTACAATCTAACATAAACACTAAATCCTGTTCATAGACTTAGCTCTTTTATCTAGCGGAGCCCAGTTTTAGAGTTTCTCCGTCTAAAACAAAACTTCATCTGAATGCGTTGTTGCTAATCCTCATCCAGTATCAGCCATGAGAGCCAAACCTGTCAAAAGAAAATTCTTAAGGTAAAAATCCTCCTCCTGCTCTATAACTTCTCACTGACTTGCCTCATAGAGGGGAAGTTCTAAACACAGATACTTCTGTGTGACTGATGAATATTGAATCAGTTTTTTTTTTGGCTGTAAATGCAACCTGAACATGGGCGCTAACATTCAGTATGAAGAAATAACCAGTCTAGGGGCTGCTAGTATTATTCTATCTTGTAGCTGACAAGGTTATTAACATTAATGTTAACTTAGATAACAAAAATAAATAACTAAATAAATAAAGATTACTAATTTAAACTCTAAATATAAACTGAAATTATAAAAAAAAAATCCACTTTGATAATCTATCTCATACATAAACTTATTATTATTTATATATATATATATATATATATATATATATATATATATATATATATATATATATATATATATATATATATATATATATATATATATATATATATATATATATTCATTCATTCATTCATTCATTCATTCATTCATTCATTCATTCAGTTAGTTAGTTACAGTCTGCCCAGTGGCCACACAGAATAACACTGAGTGACTTATTGTTTTGTTTTATGTGCTTGGTTGTTTTTCTGTCCTTGATGAATACATTTTTTAAAATAGTACGATGTTTTGATTTTTTACCACACAATGCTTTTTCTGAAATTTCTGAATCTTGTCCCTGACAACTTTCCCTAACAAAAAAAAAAGCCCAAAAACACTAATACTGAAACAAATACAAACTAAACTACAAAACCTGTTTTAAAAACTAATTAGAACTAAACTGAGATTAAAAACAACAAGTCAAAACAAAAAAATAATAGATGTCTTAGATATTTGGAGTTTATAGCAACATCCTCTTTGTCATTACAAACAAGGAAAACTGTTTGAAGCCAAACTGTTTCACATTATGAAACAGGAAGATCGGCCTGAAATGACATTTAATACATTCATAGAGTGCTCTGGAAACAAAGGACATTTAATTTATTCTGCTTTGTTTATTTCCACATCTGTTGAAAGATTTGAGGCTTTAGATTTAGTCGGTGTTGAAGAACAATTCAACAGATGAATCAGTGTTCTTATATGTAGAATATATGCTTAAATACTGAGATATTAACAGCTGATGTCTGCCTTTTTCTGGTATAAAGAACCCTCAGTATAAACAATATGTGTGATACAATAACCCTGTGGATGGTATGATTTTGAACTGAAAGGAAATATGCTTTGAAAGAATAAAAAGTCTGACAGAGAGAGCCCAACAATAACACATTTCACAGCTGCTACATTTATTGCACATAAAAGAAATAAAAAAAAATCCAAAGCATACAAACAAACATGTATTGATAATAATGTTACAAAGCCTTGTGTTTAATCTTGGAAAGAGCAGCATGAAGCCATTCCAGGGCTGGCCTCATGCCTTTATAAACATTGTAGGATGCTGGATCCAGGGGTAGACCTTTTTATAGAAGTGTACGTGAACATTAGTGAAGAGAGAGAAAACACAGTCGTCCTAAGAACAGAGTAATCAATGCCACAGAGACAGCTATTCTAATCTTAATATATCCAGCAGTCGACAATCTCTGGAAAGTGAAAGGCCCTTGAGTTTTCCTTAATTCAAGGATTTTATGCTGGTTCAAAATACAAACTGGGCCTCCCAGCCTCTGGGAATAGCTCATCAAGGACTGTACTTTACTAAATACAAATTAGGTTCAGCGTTGCGGAGAGTATCTTAAAAATAAGTCTAATTATATTTGTTCTGAACAAAAGTCTACATATTGCTTGAAAAGCCAGCTTTGGTCCCAGTTTGGTGCATTATTAAAAAACAAAAGGTGGCGTTTAATGGATTTGTGAGCTTCTCTTTGATTTCAGATAAAAGCAAATCACTAATTTTACAGAGATAGCATGTGTGCTGTATATATTTGTCTTCTTTCCCAAAGATATACTGCAGGAGGATAATGGGCTCTGTGCCTGCACCTCCTCCCCTCACTGCTTTATTATTTGTCTGCTTTGAATCATATCATGAACCTTAATGCTCCATATGTGCACATTCAGCTGGATGATGTGCTGGAAATGACTCTGTGCTGTCACATCATGTTTGACCCCACACTCCCTCAAAGCTTTTGTATCTAAACCTTAACTTTAATCTATTTTAAGTTTGTTTGTTTGTTTGTTTGTGTCCAGTACAGCAGATATTTGAAGCCAAAATAAACCAGAGTTTTTATGAAAGAGAGATTAAAGCGGGAGAGAAATCTTTCTACTTTGCCTTTAGGATGATCACTGTGCCGACCCAATGTCATGACATGTTCATAACCTTCTACAAATGGTGTTAAATCTCCTTTAAAGAAGTGTGCTGTGTCTCTTTTAATCTGTTTTGTAAATAAACCAAAACACAGTCAATTAAAGGAAAGATTCACATATTTGTCATAATGATCTCCATGTACTTAGACTTCATGGTAATTTTATGTCCTACCCATTCCCAGCAGGGGGTCTGTGACTTTGATTGAGGACTTTATTAAAGAGATCATGAGGGTATTCATAGAAGGTCAGTTTCATTAGAAGTACAAGATGAAACTCTGTGATCTAGACTCGTCCCGATTAGCTTGCCTGCTCTGCCTTCTTCTTCACCCTCAGTCAACCCCAGCGCCCTGCACCCAGCACCCAGCCCCTCCAGTGTGCTCTGCTAACACGTAAAGTGAAGGTGTAAGAACAGATTTTCACATCAACAGGCTCCAAGGAAGCTTAATTACCCAAATCCACCAGTGTTTGATCTCCATTGTGGTCCAAAAAATTAACAGATTTCATGGCTGCCGGTTAAAACACCAATTTCCACGAGTCTCTGCCTCTTTCCCGAAATTGGAGGAAAGCTAAGCTGGATGATGACTTGTGTTATTGCTGAGCTTGAGTGACGTTTGACAGAGGAGGATTATTTTGAACCGCTCGATCCCTGCAGCCAGTTAAAGCCCCCTCGAAGATCAATGATGGTTTCAACTGTCACACATGTTTAAGTATCTGACATTTCTCTGCCTTCTGGTCTCAGCCACTTTGCCTTTTGACCTGCATGACAACATTTACATATGGTGCCATCGTGACATGTCTAAAGGACTGTTTCAATACATGGGATTGGCATGAAACCTTATTAATATCTCAAGCAGTCCAAAGTCTGCAATAACATCACTTGAGAAATATTATTGGCAGTGCATAAACTCCGTGTTTAAAAGTTATTACTTATTCATGTCAGCTTTTTTACTGACAGAGTGCACCATAATTACCAGAGCGTTGTAAGGCAGATATTTAAAGTTTGATGGTAGAGACTACAACATTTCTGTGATATTTTTACAGATTTATTAAAAAAAAACTACAACAGCACTTCTGATAAAATTGTGTATTTACCAGGGATGTTATTACACTATTGCAAGGATGTCATAAAAAAATAAAATAAAATAGGGCTAAAAAAAACTGATGTCATGCAAAGAACAAAGTCCAAGAAAAGAGGGTTAGCAACATAAAGTAAAGAAAATAAAATACTAATTGAAACAAGACAGAAGAAGTTGAGTCAACTGAAATAAATTATGTTCATATCGCAGCCTTTTAGTGTGACATCATTAGATAAGGCAGCCAGACCAGATCAGAGACTATTAATAATGCAAGCACTGGGACCAGGAGGGGTAATTATGGGGATCTCTGATTTGGAGTCATTTGAGTGCAAGAAATTTTCAGACATCCAGCTTCTCTAGTCTGCAAGGCAAGACATGATCTGGAACTCAAATGTGTAAAGGAGAGTGTCTAGTTCTCTATTAGCTGCACAGCTGTAATATAAAAAAATAACAAACAAACCTGTATGTTGGTGGAAGTTAAAGTGCACCTGAGACTGGATTCTTTTTAGGAATAAAAAGGGACTCAGAATGGATCCCTGGGGAACTCCAGGTATTAAAATATTTTGCTTTGATGTATCATTTTGCATGGGTTCCCCCCAGGTCTCCTTCCTCAGTCTGCAGACACTCCTCAGGTCAATTGGTCACTCTAAATTTTCCCTTTGGTGCAAGTGTATCCAGTTGTCTGTTTTCTTGTTAGCCCTTTGATAGACGTGTCCAGGGTTTATTCTGCCTCTCACCAAATGACAGCTGGGATTGGCTACAGCCCTCCCAGGTTTTGTTTGGTTATGGTGAAACACAGCCAAACATTTCACAGTCATCATCATCATGGTTCAGTGTTTGAACATTTTGTAATCAAGCTTGAGAGTTACCTAATTTTATGCCTGGAAAGGAGGTCAGGTTGAACACTTGTTGTGTTTACATCACACATGACGACTTCTCCTCGGGTGATTGACCCGAGCTGCCTTCACCTCAAGAATTCTCAGCAGCTCTTAAAAAAGCTGGCTGCCTGAGTGCAGGGTTACCAGCTCGTCTGCAGATTATCAGAGAGGACTCTTTGCTCAGTGCAAGGTTACCGTGTAACTACAAAGTGAGAGCCCAGGGCTTCAACATGAAGACATGTTATCTGCAGCGCTATGATCTTTCCTCTGTGTGCAGAATTGTAACTTAAAAAAACAATTTTTAATTTGCATCCATGACGGACATTGTGGTTGTTTAGTGACTGGCAGTGTAAAGTGAACAGGTAGACATGCAAAGTAGAATCTCAGCAGGTTGAGGGGGAGTTGTGTAACTCTAAAAATGATACAGCTACCCAAAAATATAACCTCTCTGATTTTATAGTCTCTAAAGCTTCCATGGCAACAGCTGTCATCCACAAGTAGTAAACAATAAACTGAGCATTTCAATGCACCATCAAATCAAACACAAGTCTCTCTGTTATATAAACATCAAACTAAACATTTCTGTTGAAGCTAACATTAGACAAGACAAACAAGACTCCTGCAGAGATACTTATGTTACCATTTCCGTCCTAACTCAGCTCTCCTTTTCAGAGCTTTGACTTTTTTAACCATAAATGAGGAAAATATCCTTATTTTAAGTATTGTCACTACTATTACCAGCTCTGCTGCTGCTGTTGTCTGGATTGCAGGACAGGACATTTTCATTTGGCCTCCAGCTTTCATCCTACAGTGTATTCATTATGTCACTGAAATTGTCTAAATGATGTGTTTATTTGCATTAACATTTTCTGTTAAAGTCACAAACAAAACCAAAGTGTATCTCGTAACGTCTCAGTGAAGTACATTTGGACCATTCATAGGCTGCTTGTATAACGCTAAAGCTCTATACATTCTGCAAAAACTCTACAACTCTTAGAGTTCATGTGTTAAATAAAATTAAATGGTGCAGAAATGGAAACACTTGGTGCAAGAAATAGTTCAGAATGCAGGATAAGAAATAGTTGTGCTAAAAATGTTGTTTGCAGGTCAAGATAATCTTAAAAAAATCGTGAAAAACAGTCCTGATAAAATCCAGATCCTGATCCTGCCTCTTATCATCTGCATTAAATAAAAGTGAAATTTAATCAAGTGTTTCTCTTTTTTTTAGTAAAAAATTGTCTTGAAGCAAAAATGAAGCAAGAATTGCTTGTAACAAGTAAACAAAATCTGCCAGGTGGGTAAGAGAAATTTGCTCATCATGTTTCTTGAAATTAGAATAATGTCATAGTACAAGACACATTTTTCTTATCCCATTGGCAGATTTTTTTACTTGTTACAAGCAATTCTTGCTTCATTTTGGTCTTACATAACTTGAAAAAAATATTTTCTGGACTGGTCAGGTAAATTAGACTCATATTAATTCTAAAATGACATTTTTTACTAAAAAAAATAATTCAAAAACACTATATTTCAGATTTTTGAAGTGTGGTATGAAGAGACACTTGAGGGACAGGTGAGGTTTGAGATCATCAGTCTGTAATGATGGAACAAGGATGTTTGAGACATTTACTTAGTGACTGATTGTTACAGAAATTATGTAAAGAAATATTGGAAAAATAGATCATTTATATTTTACTTTCACAGTGAATAAATATGTCAGTAAAAGCTGCTGGGCCTTGGTCATCTTCACAAAATCAAACATGGCCCCCCTTCTGCTTTAGACATTCAGAGTAAATCTCTCTGTCAGTCAGTCGGCTCACATTGTTTGTCGATGTAGTATGTTACACCCCTTGTTGTCTGAGCCTGCAGGTGGATGCTTGGGGAGTTTGAGGGGCTAAAAGTGTGACCACAGTGCTGGTGCAGGGCAGCAGTGGTATTGGCAGAGCAGAGACAAAGACCAGGCTGTCACATTTGTCAGGTAGTTGTTAGAATGACGCATGGCAAATGTGAAATTGGTGCGGCTCAAGTCGCCCACCTAAAGTAGATGCCAGACGTGACTTCAGTTTGACTAATTAGAATCAAGTATTTTTAATGCAGCTGGCTAATAACAACGATATATATATTGATGGTCGAGTGAGCCGTATTTCTTGTTGTTTAGGCTTCAAAAATCAGCCTATTTTTGTCTCAGACCACTGCTGAGACATTTTTTATTTTATTTACAGCAGCATCAGAGCATCAAAACGAGAACTCACACACAGATTTGTGCGTCTTTTTGCTTGAGTCTTTTCGACAGAACTTCCCTCTGGCTAGACCAAGAGGACATGAATACCTCCTTAGAATTCCTTATGGCTGCTCTCTATTTGAAAACCTACAGAGTGTGTGCTGAACGGAGAAAAAGCAGCCTTTAATACGCACTTTGTACATAACATGTTTACTTGGTATTCACATGCCACCGTGTCTGAGGGACAAAACCATGAGTTCTATTTCTGTGTCGCACTTTCTGCCAAATAAATGTACAGTGGAGCTTTCATAAAAAACAACACCACTTAAGTAAGCTTCTGTGTACGCGTATGTGTGTGTGTTTGTGTGTGTGTGTGGCTGTTTTTGATGCAGGTGAAAGGTGTCAGCAATAAAGCTGGAAATATAATTAGAACCGAATCCAGCAGTTTCTCAGACAGTGATATTGTCTTCACAGCACAATTTAAAAACAAAAAATGAGTCATAATTTAAAAAAAAAAAACACACACCCACTCATGTGCGTATAAATACTCCAATTACATCTGTGAGCCACTCTGCCCTCTTCAACAATTTATTTTTTCAAATCCTGCTGCTTCACAAATCAAGATCACACAAAGAAACGGAGATAAAAGAAGCTGTGCGCGATGTGAAGAAGATTAATACTCTCAAAGAAAACGGGTTTAACTGAAGTGAACTTTTTATCACTTTGAGTTAAGAAAATGTTCCTTCATTAGTAACTCTAATACTGATTGTTGCATTTAAAAGCAGCTTTGGATGTCATCTTTATGTGTGTGTTAGTTCCGCTTTCTCCAAAGATGGTGAGCGAGGTCACACTGTTGACGTGGAGGATTACGTGCATGATCTGTGAAGTGGTTTCACCTAAAAATGTTCGCAGCAGAAAGTCCGTTGAGTTTTTAGCTTTGGTGGTTGATTTGTGACGGAAACATAGCTGAACACATTAGTGCTTCTTCTTGTTGTGATGTAATTTCTTAGACGTGTCTTTTATGCTTCATACTAAGAATTTTGGTACAATTTAACTGTTATGTAATTGTTGTAAATTATGCTTTGTGCTTTTATCTTACGTCATTTTAGAAAAGATTACGTAAGATATAAATGATCCAGGAGACATGAAAAAGGTCATCAGCAAATGAACAACTCGAAAGACGGAAGTCTTTACTGAGTAAACCCAAATGAAGGCTCCTGGTATTGTTGTTGGGGTTTTTTTTTAGATTTGAACAGGATTATGCTTGAGGAGCTCTTCATCAGGAGATCCATTTTCATTTGGTTGAAAGGGCACAAAGAAGTCGCCCTGTTCCCGGTAATCTTAAGTGTGCATCGCTTAGGTTCAACAAACATGGTCCCTCTTTTCAAGGGCCATTGTGCTATTTTATTTTTAACCTACGCGATTAACATTCATCAACTCTTATTTTTTTTCCATGCTGTTGCTAGGGAATATGGTAGAACATGCAGACAAGAATAAAAGTGTAGAGACGAAAAGAGATGAAAGTGAATTCTATTCATTTTCAAGAAAGTAAAGTCAGTGGTGGATTCAGAACATGAAAGCCATACTTGATTAAAAGCATCAGATATTTAATGTACTAAGTATCAAAAGTATAACTCTCATGTTAGTTGCTCTTAAGCCCTTAAAATAAAAGTACAAGTGAATGATGTTAATAAAAAAGAAAGTAGCTTTGAAACTTCTCAATCCACCTTTCTTCTTCTTCTTTTAGTTCTTCTTTTTCTTTTTCCTCTTCTAGTTTTGCACAGCTTTTGCGCCTCTTCCAAGGCCCTGTGAGGACTTTATCACTGATCTTGAAATAGTCTGACTTTTATAAATTTGCCTGTTCATAACCCAAAATTTAAGATGAGATTATCAGCACCAAGACTGGTTATTTTTAAATGCTGTTTCTCAGTATTTGTGTTTGAGCTGACAATGAAATCCATTTACAGCACATAGACAGAAGACAGTCCCTATGATGACACCACGCTGGCCAGCAAAGTTTCGCAGTGAGAAGTGAGCTCTGTCCTTCTTTCTCCGCTGAAAAGGATTTATTGGATTTATTTTGTAGTGATGGTGGAGACTGGAGCTGAACTGTCAAAAAGAAAAGGGAATTCAGAGCAGAAAAAAGCTAAAAAGGAGAGTGATAGAGCACGGGCTGGAACACAGGTTAAACTGTTTGTGATAATGTTCATTCCAAACCACATGCAGCAGTTATTCTGCAGTGATCTGATCAAACTTGAAGAGTCTGTCAATAAAATGAAGAGTGAGGTTATGTTAGCTCTGCTTGGTGAGGTTGGAGTTGGTAGATGAGCTCTGGTAGAACATACCAGGATTCACTAACGTTACACATTACAGACACATCTCAGAGCACCGGGCTGTGAGGAACACTAAACAGTGAGTCTGCTCACCTTCTGGACACTAAACTACAAACTGAGTTTAAGAACTTTGATTGTTGTTGTTTCATTAATAGCGCTACATAGCTATAAATAAACACATTACCTTGTCTTGAGCAAAGAAAAGTAGAGTTAAAAGAAGATCTGCTCTCCTTTAATTTACTTCAAAACAAATGCATGTCGTAGAGTCATGTCTGTACAACAGTGGGTGATGGTGCTCATGGGAAACAGAGTATTTATGCTGGAAAAGCTCCAGCTCTTTCAGATAGTCCTCACTGCACCTTTAACCAAAGCAAACAAGTCAAAAAGACTCCTTATTCACAGAGCATGTGCAAAGAGGAGTCAAGTCCGGTTTATTTATGAAGCACATGAAGAACAGCAGGAGATGATAAAAGTACAGGTCAAAAAAAGACAACGCAAAATTTTGCAGTAAAATTATAAATGGGGCAGATTTGGGTCAAATTTTGTCTTTTTCTATGCAAACAAATCTTGATGCCAATAACATCTCATTCATTAACATTAACTCTGTTTGTTGCACTTCAGTATGACTGTTTTTATAATAATCAGTCTGAGGCTGAACTCTGCATCCACAAACGCCTTCCATTCATCAGTGTTGTCCTCCATCTGAATGAGCTATTTTCTGTTACAGTGACATGAATCGATCACTTCACAATGACTGGACTTCCTGTCCCCATTCAGCTCATCATATATGAGTTACATCAACATGCCTTATTGTAACTGGTGTGAGAACATACTACCTTCTGAGGGAGTTCAGTCACAGTAACAATCCTTGTGTACATTCACCCAAAGCAACTGTTGAAGTTCCATGTGATTTCATCCATGAAATTGTTGCCAGGATATGGACTGGACATCCTCAGGCACTCATAACAATATCAGGAGACTTCAATCACGTTACCCTCTCCTCCCACCTGACTGGATTAACACATTTTGTTGATTGTCCAACCAAAGAATGATCTGCTGTATGCCAGAGTCAGGGATGCCTACAGAGCTGCTGCCTTGCCACCACTGGGCAGGTTAGATCGTGGCCTGGTTTCCTGCAGACCTGTTGCAAACCCTGTGACCTGAACCAGCTTGTAACTACCCTCACAGTCATGAGATGGACACCTGTGGGATTTTTTTAATGTAATTTTTATAATTTCATCTGCCAGTCACCTGAATTTCACTTCCGGGATTCTATCGTATCGTATCGTATCGTATCGTATCGTATCGTATCATATCATATCATATATCATTTCATATATCATTTCATATATCGTATCATATCATATCATATCATATCATATCAAGATAAGATAAAATAAGATAAACTTTATTGTCCCTGTGGGGAAATTTGTCATGGATATAGGTGCAGTGCTGCTCACAAACAATACTTTCTTCATACAATCAATCAGTTCATTCATCCATCATTCATTCATACAGATATTATAATCACATGCCCATTGTCGAATAAATATAAAAGAAATAAAGAAAGAAAGAAAGAAAAAATAATTTGAATAAAAAAATCATGTCACTGTTGCACAACAAAATACCAATAAGTACAATAATAATACAAAATTTGGTAGTTGAAAAACAATGTCATTTTTACCATTGTTATTATATTATATCATATCATATTATCATCACTAGGATGGTAGTGCACAGCCCCGCTGTATACAACAGGGAAATGCTTAAAAAGCCACAAACCACTCTTAGTGATTCCCCCTCTCCCGTTTGTAACCTCTTATTATTTATTAATTTAAAGTTGTATTTTCACCCAAATTTCTCTAAATTTGAAAGTACACATTTGATTTTTAGGAAATGCCACAGAATGAAATTAAAAGTACAGATATAAAAAGTAGGCTCCAGCCACCCGCGACCCTGAACAGGAGAAGCGGTATAGAAAATGGATGGATGGATGGATGGATATAAAAAGTCAAGTAAAGTTCAGATGTAGAAAAAAAAAATATTACACCGACTAAAGGTAGAGAGGACACTCACATTCCATTTCAGAGGAAGGAACAAGATGTCTAACAAGATGCAGAAGACGAGCTGAACCAATCAGGACTTGGCACCTTAATGCACACCCATAGATCTAACATGATGCAGCGTCATGTTTTCCCATCGAGCTGTAGAACATGTTTCACCATGATCTGAGTCCTTATCAGTCTCAGCCTGAGCACACTTATATAACACACACATTTATACAGGCAGGAATATGCAACAGAAGCTGAAAAAAAGTAAAAATTGATGAATGATAACTGTTTCAATCCAATTTTCATGTCAAGGTAGCTACAGAAGTTCATAATTAGGCTTCAAAGTATGAGCGTATGTTGTGCATGGTGATGTCTTGAAAACGATCTGCGTCTGTGTTTCTGATTCTCCAGCTGTCGGTCATTTGAGTTGATTCACTTTGTGAATACAGCTGCTCTCAAAGGCACCATTTCTCACACACATAAACATCAGAGATATGTTTTTACTTTAAAACTCCAAAAGAAGCATCAGGTAGGGAGGTGCATGTCAATTTCTTGTTGATGTTTGCAGCAAGACTGTAAACTTTGTGGGGTTTTTTGAAACATCAATAGTGACTCTGGGTTTGTTTATGGGCAGAATCTGTGAGGTGTACAGATTTAGAGAGAAGGCCATGAAATGCAAACACAGCAGAAGTCTGCTCTATTAAAAAGAGATCATGTTAACAGTGATAATGGTTAAGTAAGGCCCGTTCACACATGCACTGCTCTCATGGTAATGTTCTGACACTAACCAGGCTAATTCTGTGTGTGAACACAGTTTCACCTCATCTCCTCTGGACATTTACCAACTAATCCACATATAAAACTTTTTAATGTTGGGTGAGATGTAGCAGATAAAAGTCTTGAAAATGTACAAAGAGTGGAGAGCACTCTCTCTTTCTCTCTTTTCATTTCATCTTTAGAATAGACGAACCGCTGCTCCTCTTTCACTCTCTCTCTTTATTTTCCTCACAGTAGCTTTAGGTTGAAAATAAGACTATGGATCCATTTTTCCCCAAAAGCTATAGTGCTTTCTGATACCATAAAATGTGCAAGTAAAAGAAAATGGATAGTATTAATGCAGGATGTTAAGAAGTATGAAAGTTTCAAGATCTGACAACCTCACAGTGTACAATAAGTTTGTGTTTTTTTTATTAGTCTAAATATCCATTTGCACCTTGTAGAAATAAAAGCACAGAGACATAAACCAGGAAACTCTTTCTCTGTCTACACAGGAAACTGAGAACAAACCGAAAAAAAATCTTCAGCAAATATTAGAGCTCAGCTCACACAGATCATATTCCTTTGAGGTGCGTATTATTTAGTGTAACGTTGATGACTTTCTAATTACCCTCGTTCACTAAAAGCCGAACAGGTGTTTGAAATCGTAGCTGTACTCTCCGTATAAGAAACTTCAGCTACTACAGCATGTCTGTGTCTGGCAGAAATTGTCTGTGATTTGCACGTTATTAAATGAGCTATAAAAGAGAACACACAAAAAAAAAAAAAATTAAAAATGCTGATTCCAAAAATTTTAAGAGCCAAACAGCCCAAGTTGTCAGGATCATTTGAGGCCACATGAAGCTGTTTCACAAGCATCTCTTTAGAGTATTTGACCTGCTGCTACTTACCAGCTGACTGACTTAGACCTTGTAAGTATGCAGCACACATTCTGGTCCAAAGGCCTTAGACCCTGTGATGCAGGTCAGAGTGTTAGACCCAGATTCCTCCAGCCTTACACATGTTACAAGCTCCTGAGTATAATTAGAACGGTGCCTGCACCCATGTTGTTGGATGTTATGGTGTTTGGAGGTGGTCCACGCAGGCTCTGGTTACCAGATGCTTCATGGACTAAAGGTCAGTCCTCTTGGCCTGGTCCCTGTGGTCAGTGATGGAAAGCGGGTCTCCTTAAGTTTCATCTTCTCATGCCAACATTTTAAAAGTCTTCCTAACAGTAGCAGCTCCAACTCTGAGCTCTATGAATTATCAAATGCTCAAGCAGCCACTGGCGACAGCAAAAACAGATGAGGGCCGTTAAGTAAGGAGTAGTAAATGTATCGGTTACATAAGTGATTAATGGTGAAAGCGTTGGATCTTTTTACTGTGGCCTTTTGTACAGGTGTAAAGAACTGACTCAAAAAGTATGATTTTCAACTTCTTTATCCTTTGACAAATCATGAATCAATAAGAGGTTTGTTGGGCAGATAATTAAAAGTAGTTACTGGGGTTTTTAGGCAATGTCCTCATTTAAAGGAGTCTGATAGATTTATCAAACCACTCTGAGAACAGCCAACTTAATAAATGTCTATTCTAATAAATGACTAAGATTTAAATTATTTACCATCACAACTGCCAAACTAACAGCGTGGGTATTATATCTGACCATACTCACTGTTACGGAGTGAAGTGCAGCTTCAAAAGCTGGAAAATGAATTCATCATCAGGAAACTGCAGTTCCTGAAATGGCCACTTGAGGCTCACTCCATAGGTGAGTCGTCCCTCATAGAGTCCTGTGTTAGTCGTGCAAGTTCACAGAGGAGTAGAGAAAATTTATTTTGTGTCTGAATGGATGGAGGATTGATTACTAAATGTTTTATTAAAAAAAAAAAAATGAAATCCTTTTCCTAAAAAGTTATGATAATCAAAGTTGTTGCTCTGTTGTGTGACAGGAGGGAGCAGTTAGCTCTCCACTAATTCAACATCAGCCTAATTCAGTTCAGTTAACTTCACTTCTCAGCCATATTTGTGCTGTTGATGCCTTTTAGATGAGTATTTGTACAAATATCAGCCCAATAATGTGGATAACATATCTTTTCTGTTTTAACAGGCATATGTCTTTGACTTAGCCTAGCACTTGCCAACACCTTGCTCGTTTTCAGGTCAGAATTCAGAGTTCAGAATCAGGTTTTATTGCCAAGTACATTTACACATACAAGGATTATGACTTGGTGTATTGGTGCTAAACAGTTAACAGGGAAATAAACTAGCTAAAAAACAACAACAACTGAAATAATACAGAATTAGAAGCTATTCAATTTATAGAATAGAAGATATATGAATAAAAAAAAGTTAAGATAAAAAAAATAAAAAAATATAGGGGAAAAAAGAAGAAGAAAAAGCTCTGCTGTATTAATTCAAAATAAATGGTAAACATAAAAAGATCAAAAAAGTGTTCAGCCAAATTGCCAAACTGAGGTATTTACACAAGTGGCGCCCCCTGGTCTAAAAATACGAAACCCATTCTTTGAGATTCAGTTTTGAGCTGGCTGCAGGAACACGGGAAACCACATCCACACTGAGCCAAAAAGCTGATTATTGCAGCATTTATCTTACAGCCTATTTCAGAAAAACAGCTTGGGTCTGAAAAGCTACTTGCTGGCTGACTTTAGCGGCAGGCAGGCACCCTGTAGCTGTCTGTGTATGAACTATTTCACTTGTATTTTTTTTTTTTTTTTGGTTTTGCTTTTGTCACTCACACGATCACCACAAGTGGGGCAAAAAAGGGGCACAGGTGTCGTAGTGATTTGGAGAACAGGAAGAGCACATGGTTTTTACCGCTAATCTTAGACATTACGGTTACCCTCATCACACATATCACCATTAGAGTAAAATGTCTGAACCTGTTTTTTCATTTGTATCAATGAATGGCAAAAAATGATGCAACAATAACCCTGAATTGGACATTGGACTTTTAAAGAGGCATGTCAATTTCACTCCCTCATCCAGACAGTGACTTAAATCAGGCCAGAATAGTCACTACAGTCTGCAAAGAGGTTAAAAACCGTCTCTTTACCTCATCATACAAAAACAAAGCAAGGTTGAGTTCAGTGTTTCCAGTATGGGACCTGTTAGCAAGAGGCTTCAGATCTTTGTGGGAGTGGGAGGTTTCTTATCTAGTAGATCTGAAGAACAATGTCATAATGAGTGGCTCACAGCTTTTATCACAGGATGTATGGTACAGGCCATGATTTTCCTGATTCAAGGTTCATTAAGTTCGGGTAAGAAATTGTGTACAGTTGCATGTTGGATACAGGACCCTGTAATGAAGTACATCATCTTGCTCATTTGATCCAATTCACATTAAACAATCAGACAAGGTGAGCAAGACTTCTCTGCAGTAATGTTTATGCTCACACATCTGTTTAAGACCGTAACATCTCTGTGGGAAACTGATGGCCCTGTTTACATGACAACGGTTTTAGGATGAAGTTCAAAAGTACTGTTGTGTTTCAGCCTCACGTTAACGCAGAAACAGAGTTTTAGCGGACCTAAAATGCAGATTTTGGGAAACGGCCATTTCTTTGAAACGCGATGGGTTCCGTTGCAGCTTAAACAGCAAGCCGGAGTTTTCAATGGAAACACTGATGTCATGCTGCGCTTTGCGCATGCACATTACACTTATATTTTGGCAACTTCAAATTTCCATGCACATACCAGACAACAACGGTTCAGTGGCGGACTTAGCGAGTTGTGCTGCTGAATCTGCTGACTGCCTTTCAACTAAATGTGCATCTGTTGCAACACTTCTGCACTCACATAAGACACATTTAATATATACATCAGTTGATTAGCCCACCTCTTCTTGGATGAAGTGCTACCAAAAGACTTTACAGTTATATCGCCACCCACAGGCCCGGCATGCATACTACAGTGTTTAAAGTCCTTTTCAGTCCAGTAAATGCAGATCTTTTCACTGTTTTTTTTTGTGTTTTTGAGTTAAATGCTGTCGTGTAAACAGGGCTTTAAAACTTTACTTTAATGCCATGAACTTCCCATGCCCCCTTCCTAAACTTGATCCAGTTTGTGACCAGGCTGGTTGAGGGGCTGGGACCATATGTGCTGATTTAGTGAAGGCCTTTAATCTCACAGAGGACATTTTGATCTACACAGTTTTAATGATGTTACATAAGGTCTGCAAATGTAAGGACCTGTACAGCATGTATGCTCAAACACGGCTATGTGTTCTTATGCAATGAATTGGAACAGAGCCATCGCTAGTGTTATTAGCAACATCTGCTGCCTTGCTATGTGAAGGCAACCCGTTAGCTGTGAGAGAGACCTGCATGGGGTATATATTAGAAATGTGTTGAAGAAAGCTTTAAAGGATTTTTTAATAGGTCACAATCAGGCTCAAACTCAAAGACTGACCAAGGTTTGAAAGTCTTTCCCAAGATTTTTTTTTTTTTTTTTTTTACACTGATTATAATTTTTACCTGTAGTTTTTAAACGATATTCTTATGGTCAAACGTTTCACATTTATAGGCTCAAATGACAAAATATTAACATTTTCTATCAAAATTTTTACCATCTTTCATGCTGATGTCTTCATTTAACTTTAATTTCAGTCAGATAAGGAGATACAGCTGCATTAACGATGGCATATGATTGGTTGGTGATTTGCAGATTCTGTGTATCTAAGTTACCTTCATACATTTAATTGGAATCAAAGCAAACATATGCATGGTTTCCTGATTTATCCCAGGATTAAATTACTGACCTCCTCAAACTACAGTCACAGAGCTTCCACATGTTCATCTCCACCTCAGTAATCTCACTCGGCACTCTGAGGAGATGATGCTGTTCTCCAAACACTGTGTTGTTGGTTTGATCTGAGCATAAAGGCCTGCGTTGTGTTATCTTTATAGTCTGTGTGTTGATTGGCCGGGTCCGTCGGTCAGTGGTATCCTCTCAGTAGATCAGAGGAGTTTGTCACATAAGCGTTCATAAATAATCGGCCCTGCCCCCCTCCGCTCCTCTGGCTCCCTGAGAGAGAGGAGCAGCACGGCTGGTAAATAACTGACCGGATCGATAGCTGTCATTGCAGTTCAGTGAGCCCCGGCAATCTAAAATGTCTGAGCGGTTTGTTTATTTTCTTATTTTCGGCCTCTCTGCTCCGGCCTGTAGTGTTGTACTGAACGTTTCCTGCAGCACGCAGATTAGTCTGCAGATTTGAACATGCTCACACAGGGTTCTGTGGTGTGAGGAGTGACTGTCGCTCAGATTTTGTTTTATTTATAACAGGACCGCGTGCATTATTGATCATAAATGTTACTATTTGATGCCTTGTATCAGGTTGAATGAATGAATGAAAAGGTCTGAAATATAGAGAAAATGTAAACAAAAAGAAACTACAGACAAACAGAAAGAGAAAATATAGACAACATTGCAATTTTGACAACAGCCGAAAAGAAAACTGAAATCACTGATTTCACTTCATCTACATTTCCAAAAAGGAGCAGAAAGAAGTAAAACTTATTAATTTTTACTCTATCTCAATTATTAATTGATAAATGAAAATCCAGTCAGCTGACCTTTGATATATATTCACATTAAATGAGGTTAGGTTCAAACTGATTTACGTCTTGTCAAAACAGCAAACAAAAAGCACCAACAAATGAGACGTCAACACGAGACACTTTGCGATAAAGAAAGTATAAATCAGTTTTGTTTATCAACCTTAGGTGCAAAAAAACAAACAAACAAACAAACAAAAAAAAAACAGCGAACAGTAACACTTAATACAAGGAACATATACTCACCATGCAGGCTTCACATGGAAATGAACACAATATACATAATGAGATAAAGTGCTTTAACATTTTTTTTTGCAAAGAATAAAAAAAAATGGTTTACAAAAGTGAAAAATCATGCA
Organism: Labroides dimidiatus; assembly: GCA_030710495.1. Taxonomy (NCBI): domain Eukaryota; kingdom Metazoa; phylum Chordata; class Actinopteri; order Labriformes; family Labridae; genus Labroides; species Labroides dimidiatus. Next base: position 25,992,694 of record CM061146.1, read on the forward strand.
ACTATTGAATAATATGATAAAATAAAGACAAAAATCATAAAATGCACATCATAGGGCATGTTAAACTCACTGAATGATGAAAAATTTTTAATAAATCAACAGCTTTTATTAAATGTTAACATTTTCATCGAGAGTTCTAGACTTGAGTTGAAAACTATTTTTTTTTAGAAGTAGAGCAAGTAGAGCAAAAAAAGGAAATGTTCAAAAGAGGCTGTGTGAAGAAAGTTTCAGCTAGTTGAAGGCCGAGGTTAATCTTTAACATATTTTCAAGGATTTACTTTGCAGAAACATGTGGTTGACTCAAACACAGAAGCTGTTCCATTCAGGACAAAAGGTCGTTTAATTTCTGCAGATGATAAAAAGAAAGAGTGAAACACATGAGCACAGTCGAGACTGAGGTTTGAAGCTGTCCTGGTTTAATCACACACCAGGCACCTGCACAAACAGTGGCCCCTGCTGGCTCCTTGTGGACATGGTCTCCTGTCAGGTTCACACCTCCCTCCCTGCACATAAACACGTCCTCTCGACTTTTTGACTGTCGCTGAAACTGGATCCCCTCTTGCCTCTTTAACATCCTCCTCTGTCCACAAACAGCCTCGCAGCCGCCCCTGGCTCAGAGGCCGTGAAACGTGGGCACCTTCCAAACATTTCCTCTCATCAAGGCGGCGTCCCTTAGCCGATGGAGCCGTGTGTGTTGTTGGCTGCAGCGTTTTTAGTGGTTGTGTTTGGTCGACTGATGTGCTTCAGGGTGTCATTCAGATAAACCGTGTGGTTGTGAAGGTGGAGAGGAGGAGGATACATTATGGTTTGCTCAGGAGTGGAAATTACACAGGAGATCCACTCTGTGTGTGTTAGAAAGGGGAAGTTCAGGTTGCCAGTACATCGATTTGAAGACATAACCTGTATAAATCCTTATTATGTCTACCACATGTGTTTGAATATAGATCTCTGCTCCCACATCAGGAAACAGCAGGGAGGTACTTTGAGCTTTGACCAAACCAGGGAAACCTGCATCCTGTGTAATCTGGTGTTTGCTCCATTCACAGGATTGTAATGGTACACAAAGAGACGCCAAATAAGTTTTATCTCCATCCCGACAATTTGTGCAGTCATTTGTTGTTGTTGTTTTTTCCACATTGCTTGTGGCTCCCCTCTCTACACTCTCAGATTTTCAAATATCTGTTTGCAGGGGGATGTGTCAGTTCCCCACAGATGACCTAGTTTTTACACACGCACAATCTTGCAAACATTGAAAGGCCCCCTCTACATACATTACATGTCTGTTAACAGGCTGAGATTCATCCCTTTATTGGTGTTCAGTTTACAGCAAAAACTGGAGTGGCTGTGGAAAATGTCAATTACAGAATAGGTTAATTTTTAATTATGTGAGCTGCTCTGTACACAGCTGCTCTGCAGTTGACTGTTATTTTTTCTCAGCATTTAATTGGAGCTGAAACAGCATGACCTATTTTGTTTGGAGAGAATGTATACTTTATCTGTGCCTCCTCAGAAGGTGGCCTTGAGCTCAAAATGCAGCTCTGCGATGCTTCTCTTCCTCAACGTGTGATGCTTTTCAGATTACTCACAGCCTGTTTAAGCGGCTAATTCATCCACAGAGCAGCTAACATGTGAGTCCTTTCACACACTCTGAATTCTGTAATTAAACATGAAGCTGCCAGAAAAAAAGTGACAAAGCAACTTTCTACACACCAGCTCTCACCCGTGTGCTATAAAAGCAGCAGGTTAGAGAAGTTCACAGTGTAAAAATCTCGAGGAGACAGAAGCTCTTTCACCGTTTCTCCAAACATACGAAGATGAAACAGTCATAAATTAACTCCAGCACAGTGAATGAAAACTGTAAAACACTTCCATTGTAGCTCTATATATAGGTAATTCCTCTCTCATGTACATACCGGCCTTGAACTAAATACATGTAGTCCCAGCTAAAGATCTTTCTTTCATATCCAATTCATTCAGATTCTGTTTGTATGAATATTTCACACAGTGATGTTGAATACTGAGGTCCAGACTTGTAAATCCACATGGACTTAAGCACCGACGACTCAAACTCGGAGGAGCGGTTTATTAAGAAACGCTTTGTATGTATTTGTTTTTCAGCAAGTTTGCTTGAAATTGGAATTTCTTAGTTTAATAGTTTTAACGAACATTTTTTCTGCTCCATTGGCAGATTTTTTTCTTAGCTCTTATGCCTCAAATACACCGTCTGCGTCTGCGCTGCAGCTCCGCTCCGCTGCGTGTTGACTGCGTTTGTCAACTCACACCGGCCGCGTGTTCAGTCGGACAAGCCTCAGGACTGACAGACAGCTGGAGACGCGAGACAGAGGAATTCCTGCGCTTTCCTCTCCATTAATAAACCTCTCTTCATTCATGTTGTGTTTTTAAACCTCAAACCTGTTGACTCCTGGCGTGTCTTCGCTCATTGTGTCGTTTTTGTGCATTGGTGAAGCTAAATACAATCTAGTTTTTGACACAGTCTGTTTTATTTTGAAAGTCTCAGGCTCTTTTTAGAAAGTTCCTGTGCTCTACTTCCTGTCCCGCTCGATCTTCCCTTCACTGAAGTGACGCGTCACAGCTCCGGCATCCGGCAAAAATAGGATGGCTGCAGATTAGCTGCGACCTGTTGGACCAGCCACGCAGCTGAGCCGCAACAGAACAGATCCAGTGTGAGTTGATGCATTGACTTGAATGGAAACCGATCTGATCCGGCGCCATGATGGAGCGGAGCTGCAACGGAGACGCAGCCGGTGTATTTCAGCCGTCATTTGTGGGTTTTTCTATGTTCTTGTGCTGTATGGTCTAGGGTGCCTGAAGAGCAGTTTTGGACAAGTTACTTAAAATGAGGAATTATTTACTGACAGTGTTGGGAATAACAGCGTTACTGACACCACTATTGTTTTCCAGTAACGGGTAATAATGCTTCTTCTAATGTAACTACGCCGTTACCGTAACCAACAGTGAAATGTGGCACGTTTTAATCATAGACTGTATAAAATATAGACACATAGTCTCTACAATGTCACCCATCTGTTCCTGATACACTCAAATCAATCAATCAATCAATCAATCAATCAATCAATCAATCAATCAATCAATCTTTATTTGTATAGCACCAATTCATAACAAGTGTTATCTCAAGACACTTTACAATAGAGCACAAAGCTCTTCATTTTAAGGATATACATATATGCATAGATACATATATACATATAAAGATACACATATACATATATATACAAATACATACATCCAACACCCAACATGAATCCATATAGCCAATCATGAATCCCTCCATCATGGCAGCAAGAAAAAACCTTCTGTTAAGCAGCAGGAACTGCAAATGAAGTGCATTCAGAGTGAAAAAGTTAGATCAGTTCAAAAGGGCAGATCTATTTAATTTAGTTCTTTGCTGTTTTCTGTTCATCAATGCTGACAGTCCAGCCCTCTTGCTTACAGAGTGAAACGGCACATTTGACTGTAGCGTTAGCCGCATGCACGACTGCCAAAAGTTGGCCAGTTAATTAATTGCGCCATGAAAGCAAGGCACGTGCAGAATGACAAATGTTTGGGAAATTTCCTGGAAAACTCCCATCCAACAAATTTGAATTGCACATTCGTTAACCTGGCTCACAAACGATTCGTTTATATCGGCAGTGACTGGACGTTTGTGCGGGTTCTGCTGGTTTAAAATCAGACGTGAAGCCAACGTGAAGTGTCCCTCTCTAAGCAATCAGAGACCCTGAGCAGAAGCAGACTCAGTGGTGACCTTGTCTGCCTCGATGTGTGAGAGCAGGATAAAGGAGGAAACAGAAAGGGTTGTCATGCTTTTATTTCACGGCCCTGTTATACTACAGGTGGGACTTACAGGTGCGGTCATGTCACAGCTCTTAGTCAGTGAAAACTTGGCTTGCATAGTGTTTTAGATCTCCGGATGCTTGGTCCTCTGCTCAGGAGCCGCCTGATATCGTGCAACTTTTAAAGCTAATCAGTCAGAACTTTGTCTGAGTGTTATTACCATCATCTTCAACAGCACTTGGCAGCATCAGGTTTTCTAAAACCACTACAACAGATGAATCTCCAATACCTGCTGTGTCTTTGCACTGCTCTGTGAGCTTCCTGACATCACCTGTGTAATCAAAACAGAGCCTGTCTTTGTATTACTGGGAATCAAACTCAGTCCGGTCAGTCTTAACCTGTGAATCACAGTAATGAGGTGCTCTGCTTGGCTCCGATTGAAGTGTGTGACACAAATAATCTGTGGCTTTTTCAAAAGCAGTAGAGAAAAATGTCTCTTTGCAGAGTGGAATCAAATAAAGCCATTATCGAGTGACGGCTCTTAAAACACACAAGAAAAAAAAACATAAAGCTTTTGGAAGTGTTTAACCCATATGTTTGATTCTAGACACACGACATGCTGTAGTGGCCCCCTCCTCTTAATAACACCCACCATCACACACACACACACACACACACACACACACACACACACACACACACACACACACACACACACACACACACACACACACACACGCACACACACACACACGTTAAGTCAGTGGAAGGATAGTGTGACTGATCCAGCAATCCTTTCTTTGTTTGGGTAAAACAGAGTCGCCTAAGCCGCCATAATCACCCGTTTAGTGTTTCAGCAATAAATGCTTTTTTTAGATTTTCCAATCCAATAAAAAAAACCCACATCAATCCCTCATGAACCTGAACTAATGCAGAGGTCCGTTTCCTCTTGTTGTCGTTAATATTGCCATTATTTTAATAAGCCATTTCCCTTTCAGAGGCTCAATGTCCATTTCACGTCATACCATTGTGATCCAGCGAGACAAAAGCCAGGATGTCAGAGTGAAAGCTGGCTAAAGCTCCTGGTTTAAAGCTGCAGCTCCATCCACACTAAAGAGCATTTGTACAGTAAAGTCCATCATCATTTAATCTGTGGATAAATATGTCTGCGAGTGATTACGTCCTGCTGATGCTGCAGGAAGTGTTCAGCTATTGAAGAAGAGAGACAATTGCTTTTGGTTAAGGTGTAATTTGTACAGAAAGTAAGGCAGACTCTGAAGTGACTGCAGGTTTACAAACAGATTAGAGGTTTTTAGCACATGTCTTTCATTGGGCTCCCTCTTTAAAGCATTTGTACTCTTTCCCTTCTGGTTATCACTGTCAGCTCAGTGGTTTTTGCCGTTTCTCCTGCAGCTCCTGAGCTCTTTGTCTTTGCACATTGCTTTTGCAAAATAAGTGCTGGCCTAAATACAAGCAAACAGCTCACCATTCCTCAAAAGTTGAACTGAAATGTTACGGACCTATTTGTGCAAAACTCATGGTAAAACGATCAAGAAATTTGTACAAAGATCACAACTGCAAACATACCTCAGAAAACGTTCTATAACTGTATAACCAAGTATGCAGCTGGAAATAGGCAAAAACATTTGCAGATCTGTGTAAGTATTTGTGATTTTGTGAATGCACTTTTAAATATTTTACATACGTTCAGTTATGTTTATGTATTTTTAGATCATTTGGCAAACTTATGAATAGTTTTGCTACTGCATTTTCATAAAATTTGAAGACTACTGGAGACTAAAACTGTAGCTATGCAGCATATTCAGATAACTCAAAATCAAGATGCAGATTTGTTATTTGTAAGATAAATAAATAAATAAATAAATAAATAAATAAATAAGACTTCACATTTGTGCTAAGTTCCGTTGCTGATAAAAATATATAAACCTATTTTCTTATGCCAGATTGCAGAAACTATGTCTGTCCCGTAGTGTGCCTTTTATTATTAGCTGGCCCGATGTTACTGAGACAGCTTGTCAACAGATGCAGACAATAAACTAAAATGTCTTTCAGGCTCTTTCACGGGGCAGAGTAAAAACTATTTCAACTCATCTTACATGTTGTACTGCTTAAATATCACAGCTTAAACACAACTGGTTTCTAAAGAGGCCTGCAAAATCCAAAAATAGAGATTACAGTTTTGGGAATATTTACTCAACCTCACATTAGATCAGTTTTACCACACACAAACATGAAGTGAGCTCAAAGCCTAAACTAAGCTTTGACAGCCCAAAACCCTTGTGCTTCTGTGTGGATGCAGAAGCCTGCCCCTTTGGCTGTACTTTGGTCGTACTTTGTCTGTACTTTGGTCGTACTTTGTCTGAACTTTGGTCGTACTTTGTCCGTACTTTGTCCGTACTTTGTCCGTACTTTGTCCGTACTTTGTCGTACTTTGTCGTACTTTGTCCATATTTTGTCCGTACTTTGTCCGTACTTTGGTCGTACTTTTCCCCTACTTTGGTTGTACTTTGTCTGTACTTTGGTCGTACTTTGTCTGTACTTCATCTGTACTTTGTCTGTACTTTGTCTGTACTTCAGTCGTACTTTTCCCGTACTTTGGTCGTACTTTGTCTGTACTTTGGTCGTACTTTGTCTGTACTTCGGTCGTACTTTTCCCGTACTTTTCCCGTACTTTGGTCGTACTTTGTCTGTACTTTCCTTCCTCTGCAATATCATATCTCTCTCTTTTATTTAAATTGTTATTACAGTTGCATGATCAATAGCAGCATCCGTATGCACCCTTTGGCAGAGCCATTTACTGAATAATAAATGGACATAAAAGATGACCCAGCAAAATTCAGGATGAAATTTTTGTATGGTTTATTACATAGTAAATGTAGATTTAAATGTATTTTTTTTTTAGTATAAATTAGATGTGTGTTTATTTTATTCCTCATAGAAGCCTTTGCTACCTAAAATGAATTCTGATTGTAAGAGATATATGAAGCATCATATGAAGGTTAATCTTGAAAAGGAGTCACACATTTCATTGATTTGAGGGAGGTCATACTCCTGTCTGCCATCTAGATGAAATGTGCGGCTGCTTTTCGAGTTTAACTTTCAAATGACACTTCAGATATGTCTTACAATGTATACACAAGATAATTTACATTTAGATTTAAATTTATTATGTAATAAATCATAAAATATTTCATCCTGAATTTTGCTGGGTTACCCTTTAGTCTACATGACGTCACCAATCTGTTTCTAATATGGAGTTTTGAAGCCCATCGTTGTTTGAAACCATATAAGAAATGCTGGACTCAGCCTTGCTTTGTTCAAGTTAGGATGAGATAAAGAGGCAGGCCTTTAGCCTCTTTGCAGACGACTTTATGGTTCTCATTTGTCAGTTGGCTTCATAATTTTATGCTACGGGTTGGACAAAAAGGCACTGAAGCGAGGAAGGAAAACAGGCTTTCTGACTAGCACAGAAACCACACTGCGTACGAGTGTTTGATCAGAGTATTGCAGAGCAGTGCTGACATCGATGGTTGTTCTTTAGTGCAGCAGTTGAAACCTCTGCCTTTGCTCAGTAAGACTTTAAGTAAATATAATAAGCACACAGTTAGAAAAACACAAGCCATATATAGTCTTTATAAACTGATTCACAAAACTGCACATTAATTTCAGCTCAGCTGTAATATTTGTGTGAGATAAAGAGAAGTGTCTGTGATATCTGTCAGCTGTCTGCACGGCAGCAAACACAACAGGAGGAATCGATCCATGAACTATTTGTGTCCTTTTACATTAATGCAAAACTTGAGTGATGTTGCATCATTACTGAAACAAGTCAGAGTTCAACCGTGGGTTGCTCTGCCACCAGATATCTTGGAGATCTGTACAGTAAGTTCCCCCTGTGCTGTACCAAAGCAGGTGATGATATGTAAATAGTTCCTGCTTCCTCTTCTCCTGCTCCTCTTTGTTCCAGCTGCGTTAACAAAGGCTCAGATCTGATTCCCTGAGAACACTTGTCTCTCCCGTTCACTCTCTATCACTGCAGTGCAAGCATGAGAGAGACAGAGCCTCAGGTTTGGTTTGTAGCGGGACACAGTGCTGTCAGGGCATCAGGTGAGATCGCGTACAGATCCCCCTCTGCCCTCCCCTCCTCCAATCCACTCTCCTCGCTTAATCAGTCCTGACACAATGCCAATTCCTCAGCAGGAGGCGCGCACAGCTTTTATTCATAGACGTGGCAGTCAGGTGGTGATCAGCTCCCAGACTCTGCTCACCTTTCAGTGTCATGCTGTACCAGGAGGCACGCAACAGCAGTCTGTGTACACATGTTGGTATTGTTTCAGAGTTCAAGCTGTCCAACATTAAACACACTCTGAACATCATTTGAAAAGTGGATTGAATATGAGGATGTCTTTGAGGAGCAGAACAGCTGATTGATTTCTGCCTTTAAAAGGAAATGGCACATGACCTGACTTTATAAGCCTTCACATACTGGGAAGTGGAGGAAAAGAAGTGCAGCTTTTAACCCAGACTACGCTGAATTTAAGCAATCACCTCAATGAAAGTGTGTCTGATTGTCCCGAGGGCGTAGGCAAACAATTTACTGAATTGAGCCAGACAACACTGAAAAACTCACGTCTGCAGCACGTATAGCTGCTGTATGGTTTCCATTGTTGCCTCTGAAAAGCTGACAAGGAACTGCGAAGCAATCATAAAGCATGCAGGGAAGCAATTTCTTTCTCTTATTCAAGTGAAAAATTATTCCGTGCTGTCACAAAAGACTCCCTAACAAGGTGCTTTAAACTCTCTGGCAGAGCATTGCTGCAGGGTGTCACAGAGTGGATAAGGTATAAATGAAGCTTAAACTCAAAAGTCTGTTTCTGGTAATAGCAGCATTTCGTTCCCTCTCCAGCGTGCTTTTGATGTGGAGCTCAGATTAACAGAGTTAAATCATCCTCTTCACTGTCTCAAAGTAACAGCACAGGTATAATGAGCAAAGTGTTGACAACAAGGGCACGTCTTTGAGTTTCACATTTATTATCTGCTCTCTTATGCAGCTATTTCTATAAGAGCTCAACCCCCGTGACATGTACCTTCATTTGTCACAACGTTTATTTACAAAAACTGCAGCTATCACCGGAGCTGACAAAAGAGGATCCGCTGAGGAATGTTTCATCTGGTCTCGGTGCTCCGTGATGTGATCCCAGCTGTTTATGGTCCAGTGGAAGAGAACACACAAGGTGCCAAGAATTTGCAGAGCTCTGGCCCAGCTGCTCTCTTCAGAGTGCTCCGGCACGACAGAAAGATTTACACATCCAACGTGTCGATCCCTCAGAGTTAACGAGGCCTACTGTTTGGGCTTCCATTATTGGCCGGCTGCATCCTGAGCGGGTCAGGCCCAGCCAAATTCATGCAACATAAAGTCTGAGGTACTGTTTGATGCATTGTGGAGAGAAATCAAAGCTCAGCTCTGTTTAATTGCAGGGGTAGATGATTGTGATATTTCTAAAGACTGCACTGGTCACCAAGCACCTAAAAAGCTCAAGTCATTTCTTTATCACTGTATTTTCTTGATTAAAGAGGGGGTATTTAGCTTTCCCATATTTTAAACACAGGTATAAATTCCTAAATCTCCACAAAAGTTTCACAACACTTACAGAAATAATATATTGCGTCTGCATTATTTCAAAAGTGTCCTTTGAATAGCCATCTCAGAAATTTAGCCCAGTTTCAATGCGCTTGTTCAAGCCCAAGACAGACTTGATTTTTCTCACTGAAGAGGTAAAATGAAGTGAGAAACATACAAGTTATTTTTTTTTGTATAAAGTGATGAAGTTTTCATTATTTGTGGAAACTGACGAACTAGAAATAAAATAAAACACCAGTACTAATTTTATAGAAGTATTTTCCTGTTTGACCTACACCACATTTCACATATTTACAGATTATCCTTTATTCTTCTGCTTACCAGTAGCAGCTAATCAAAATATTAAAGTAAGTGCATTTGACAATAGGATAAATTTTTATCTTGAGTAGAACTAAGTTCATGTTATTGTTTGTGTGGCCTCTTATAAAAAGGAACGGACCTCAAACATAAAGCCCACCCATAGCTCTGCCCCTGACAGGCCTCCAGAGGGCTAGACAATCAGATGGAAGGGGGTTTGTGCAGTGGGAAGTCTTAAAGAGGCAGCAGCTAAAACAGAGATAGAGTTTCTTTAAAAGCTTAAGTTTTTGAAACATGTTTGACTTTTCTTCCTTAGCAGGGGTCAGTTGTGGTAGCAGAAGTGAATTTAAGGTGTAGAAAAGAATAACTACTGCTAAACGTGAAACAGAGTACGGAGATGCAATGTCCAGATGCTGTCTGAGTGTTTGCTGTTGACCTTGATCCTGAAACAGATAGTTGGGGTGTGTTTTTGCACGATCATGTGATGCTGAAGCTGGTTGCAGTAAGAGGAATTCACCTTGGTAGACACAATTGGGACCCCGTCACATAAGATGTCAGCATATCTGTTTGACTTTTGCACCAATTTTTTTGTTGCCTTTGTGCCATGGCTGATGTCAAACCCTGGTATATAAAGTTCAAACTCACTTTTATTCAGTTTAACTCAAAAAACTTTGACTGACACAAACAATAAGACAACACAGTGAAAATCACAGGCATACAAATGAAGTTATCAATAATCCCAGGAAAGTTGTGTGACACGTTCTTTAATTACTCTTTCATTCTGAATACAAAAACATCAAAACTCAATCTCCTATTGACAAATCTGATTCCTTTATGCGACACAGTAAATCAGGGATAAATTACGACAAAACCAGGCAGGTGGCTAACATTCACCCAGCTCCCTGATGTCACAATTAGGAGCACATCAAAGGTCAGCTCAGATCTTGGTCTGTGTTACAATATTGAAAATCAAATCTACTGTAAAGATCCAGCCGGCCCCGGATCCAGGGAAGGTCATTCAAGTGTCACTGATTTCTGGAAAAGCTCCACTGAGCAGCACAAAGCAGTGTCGAGTTCAGGCCTCCAGGGTGTCTGCAAAGGACGCACACACCTGTGATGGGATTGCGCCCTGAGACGGGGGATTGGAAGACGAGGGGATGGAGGGGTCTGCTGATGATTGGCAGAAAATGTCAGGCACAACACCTCAGCTCCTTACAGACGCACAGCGGGCAGGTGTCAGAGACTGCATGATAAGAGAGAGAGCACGCTCACAAGGAAAGGAAGACATCTTCAGAGAGTTATGTCATCTCTTACAGATTAGACCCCGACACGGCTCACAACTCCAGCCTATTGTTCTCAGAGTGCAGCTAAACAACCATCTCCTGACCTATCACCCTGATGTGCAAGACTTAAAACATAGCTTTCTTCTCATGTTTGCCTTTTCTTTTCCTCGCTGTTATCATTTTAAAACCACAAGGATTAGTCAGGGTCACACCTTTTTTCCACATGCTTGTGTTGTACAGAAGGATATGCACAACCTTCTGGGCTGCAGCACCACTGGGGCCTGAGCCAGGGTCAGATATCTCAGAGACTCAAGACCATCCACTGCATGTTGATTACAGTCTATGTGTTGTTTGACCTTCAGCCAGAGCTTCACACTGATTTACTGAGGTCAGGATTTTGTAAATCATTAATTCAAACCTCAGTCTAAGCAATTTCATATATTCTTTGTATTCAGAGTTTGTTAGAAGACCAGAAGTGATAGTTTAAGTCATTCCTGCAACATTATATTCAAACAGACAACACGCTACATGGTCCATAAGAGCACATTGAAAGTCTGTTATCTTCAAACAATAACATACAACCCCAATTCTAATGAAGTTGGGGTGTTATGTAAAACGTAAATAAATACAATGACATACAGGTTGACTTGAAACAGGTGAGTGTCATGATTGGGTATAAAAGTAGCATCCCTGAAAGGCTCAGTCGATCACAAGAAAGGGAACAACTGCGTGAGCAACTAGTCCAACAGTTTAAAAACAATGTTTATCAACATACAACTGCAAGGATTTGATGGATTTCATCATTTACAGTCCATAATATCATCAAAAGATTCAGAGAATCTGGAGAAATCTCTGCACGTAAGCAGCAAGGCTGAAAACCAACATTAAATGCCCGTGACCTTTGACCCCTCAGGCAGCACTGCATTTAAAACCAACATCACTGTGTAAAGGATATTACCACGTGGGCTCAGGAACACTTCAGAAAACCATTGTCAGTTAACACAGTTCATCACTACATCTACAAGTGCAAGTTCAAACTCTACCATCAAAGCCAGCATCTGTGATGGTATGGGGGTGTGTTAGTGCCCATGGCATGGCTAACTTGACCATCTGTGAAGGCTAAATTAATGCTACAATGACAACAGAGACCCTGGACTGCTGAACAACTGAAGTTGTTCATCAATCAAGAATGGTAAAGAATTCCACCTCCAAAGCTTCAACAATTAGTGTCCTCAGTTCACAAACACTTATTGAGTGTTGTTAAAAGGAAAGGTGATGGAACACAGTGGAAACATGAGCCTGACACAGCTTTTGGAACATGCTGCAGGAATCAAATTCAAAACAAGTAATTATTTCTAAAAAAAAAAAAAAACCAATAAAGTTTATCAGTTTGAACAATCTTGTCTTTGTATTTTATTTAATTAAATATAAATTATTCAGGATTTGCAGAATCATTGTTGTGACGGCCTCCTGCCTCTAGGGCCTGCTGTGTTTTGTGTTCTCTTGTCTGTTGTCTTGTCTGTTGTCTTGTCTTCTGCAGGTTGTGGGTGGGGCTTGCCACACCTGGGTGGACCTGGCCAGTCCACAGGTGTTAAGAGCTGGCATTATCCTTCACACGCTCTCTGCCTCTGTCGCTGTCGCTGCCTCTGCCTCTGCTTCTACCTCTGGCTCTGGCTCTGCTTCAGCTTCTGCTCCGTTACCTACCGGGCGTGGCTGTACAATGGCGGCCGCGTTTCCTCAGCGCATCATGTTTTGTTCTAGTTAATTTGTTAGTTCAGTTTGTTGTTTATGATGTCAATTTCTTAAGTTCAGATTGTTTTGTAATAAAATAATTTCGTTTTTTACTTTAACCCACACCTCTCGGCGTTTTCTGTCATGGCTTTTGAGCCAGGTCGTGACAAAATGGGGGCTCGTCCACTTGTTTCGCCTGTGCGCACCGTTCGTCATTCATTCATTCGGTTTGTGTTTGAGCTCTGAAGGTTGTGAATGAAGTGACGTCACCGTGCTTACTACGGAGAGGCGGGAATCCGGAAATTGCAAGTGCTTTGTTGGAAATGTTTGGCACGTGCGCGGAGAGGTATGGTTGTTTTGGAATTAATTCGTTTCATGTTTAAAAATAATTTGTTTGTTTAATATTTGCTGTGGCTGCTTTGCATTTAAGTAATTTTTTTTTTCTTTGTTTTTTTGAGCACCCTGATCAGCTTAGCCGGCGGGCAAGCAGGACTTGTCACTTTATTATTTTGTCTTTTTTATTTTTTATTGGCGAATCCTGAGGAGGGAGCGCTCTGGGCTCGGGGTATTACGATCGGCTGTGTCCATGGTCGAGAGTGATATTTCTGGTCTGGTGACGTTTCGAGCTCGGCAAGCCATTGAAGACGTCTATTTGAGGCTCAAGGTAGATCTGTGAGTAGGCAGTCAGGGTTTGGGGTGTCTCGATTTTTTTTTTCCCCATTTGGTAAAGTTTGGGGTTAATAAAAGCAGCTCGGTAAGTATTTGGTATTTGATACCACTTTGTGCGCGAGGTTTCTGGTAAGTAAATTTGTTAATCTTTGATTTGAACCGCTGTAATAATAGAAAAATGTCTGATATTTCCGATTTTGTTAAAGCTCCCTCTGAGGACTTTTTGAACAGATGCACGAAGGAACAGTTATTAAAAATCGCAGAGCATTTTGAAATTGAAATTTCGGACAAGCGGTTAAAGGACACGGTAAAGAGTATTTTAACAGCTAATTTAACTGAGATGGGTGTGTTGGCTGTAGAGCCCGTGTGTCCTCCTGATAGTCGTTTTTCTCCACCGTCCAGTACAGCATCCAACTTCACTTTCGAGCAACAAAAAGAAGTCTTACAGTTGCAATTAGAACATGACAGAATGAGACAGGTGGAAATTGAAAAGCAATTGGCTATTGAAAAGTTGCGTTTTCAGACGGAACAGGCTAAGCTGCAACTTCAGCAATATAAACTGGATTGAATGAGAAGCGGTAAGGTAATTGGTGATGGTTCTTTTGAGGCGGATGCGTCTTCGTGTTTGCAGGGGTCTTCTGAATGTTTTGACGTTTTAGGTAATCTTAGGTTGTTGCCTAAATTTAGTGAAAAAGACCCGGAGACGTTTTTCTCGTTGTTCGAGCGTGTTGCGGAGACGAGAAAGTGGCCTGAGTCCGCTCTTTCTTTAATGTTGCAGTGCGCGCTGACCGGTAGAGCGCAGGAAGCGTATTCAGCTCTGTCCGCGTCAGACAGCAAGAATTACAGCCTTGTGAAAGCGGCTGTATTAAAAGCTTATGAGCTCGTACCTGAAGCTTATCGCCAACGGTTTCGTACGTGGAAAAAATCTGAAAGCCAAACGCATCTCGAGTTCGCTCGTGATTTAACTGGACATTTTACGCGTTGGTGTTCAGCGTTAAAAGTTAACACCTTTAACGATCTGAGTGATCTGATACTGTTGGAGCAGTTTGAAAACTCTGTCCCCGAGAACATCGCACAACATATTAGTGATCATAAGGTGAAGACTGTGAACGAAGCCGCTGCCCTGGCTGATGACTATGTGCTGACGCACAGAGGGTCATTCGGAGAGTTGCGCGCTCATGGTGCCAGTCTTGGTGAGCGTACAGGTGCCGTGAGTAATGTTCCTGTGGGTAAGTCTGACTTTCGAGAGCAAAACACGAGAAAGTCAGATAAAATTTGTAACTACTGTCACAAGAAAGGACATTTTAAGGCTGACTGTTTTGCACTCGAGGCCAAAGCTAAACAGAGTGGACCTGCGGGGACCCTCTCGTTTTCTTGAACTCCTTACAATGTCCCAATCAAAGATTAATCAGATGGTCTCTATTCCTTCAGTCTCACTGGCTTGATATACGACATATAAAAGGGTCTGACAATGTGGTGGCAGACGCATTGTCCAGAGCCCCTGTCCAGTAAAGATAGCCAAGTGTTTTTCCTATGTTGTTTTTTTTTTCCTCGTCCCACGTGTTTTTCTCCCCTCAACCCTCTTAAATTGCTCCCAGGTACCAGGTTGCTGAGGTGGGAGGGGGTGATGCAGGTGAAGGAAGAGGTACTAACGATAAACATGGGTAGGTTTTGTACCTATTGTAAAGGATAGTGACTTGCAATTTGGATAAGTATGTAAATAGTTTAATGTAATGTTAAAGATGAAGGAAAAAGTAAATAAATTTTGATCTGGTTAAATTGAAGAATTTCTTGTTAGCGCTGGGTGATTGAGGTTCTGGGGTAGGAACCCAGTTTTTATGGAGGGGGGTGTGACGGCCTCCTGCCTCTAGGGCCTGCTGTGTTTTGTGTTCTCTTGTCTGTTGTCTTGTCTGTTGTCTTGTCTTCTGCAGGTTGTGGGTGGGGCTTGCCACACCTGGGTGGACCTGGCCAGTCCACAGGTGTTAAGAGCTGGCATTATCCTTCACACGCTCTCTGCCTCTGTCGCTGTCGCTGCCTCTGCCTCTGCTTCTACCTCTGGCTCTGGCTCTGCTTCAGCTTCTGCTCCGTTACCTACCGGGCGTGGCTGTACAATGGCGGCCGCGTTTCCTCAGCGCATCATGTTTTGTTCTAGTTAATTTGTTAGTTCAGTTTGTTGTTTATGATGTCAATTTCTTAAGTTCAGATTGTTTTGTAATAAAATAATTTCGTTTTTTACTTTAACCCACACCTCTCGGCGTTTTCTGTCATGGCTTTTGAGCCAGGTCGTGACATTGTATTCTGTTTTTATTTAAGTTTTACACAACATCCCAACTTCATTGGAATTGGAGTTTTAAATCTGGTCTAATGTCTCAAAAGCTGAGATGGATAACAAACAGCACTGACTAAAGACACATTTATCCATAAGATTCATCAAGACAGCTCAGGGAGTGTTGGCTCTTGTAGTCATAAACATTTTACTTTCACTGCACCATCAATTGGAACTTTCAAAGCACCATTATAAGCCACCAAGTATTTAAAACTCTGTTTCCTGCTCTGCTTTCCTCCAGAGATGTGTCAGGAGGAGGAAAAAAAGGTTTGAAACACACCGCTTTTATTCCTGGATAATTACAGACGAGGCTGAAACTGTCAGAGCTGATTATGATTGGGTAATGCAGATTAATTTTAAAGGATTAGTGCAAGTATATTTCATATTTTACTGAAATTGTTCAGGTCAGTTGTGCCTAGTTGAATACCTGCTCCTGCCCCTGAACAGCATTTTAACTGAAATGTGTTCTCAGTGGTTTATTGGTGTCTGTGTAGTGACAATGAATGTAAAAATACCACAAACACCAAGTCACACTTCTGCCTTTGAGTTTGTGTTCTACAAAATACTCCAGACGTGCCAAAACTGCTCATTTAAAACTGTCACCTGAGTCTCGCTGCACCATCAAACAGAAACATTTGTGCTGCTTGTGAGAAAGACTTTGATCTCATTTTTCTCTCAATATTTAAGCAGGATGTAATTGCATGGATTACATTTTCTTTACTTTGTGTATCTAACTATGTGCCTCTATCCGCTTTCAGGGAAACGCTCCCATGGCCCACCCTGAGGACGAGCTGGAGCGCCTGACCAAGAAGATGCTGTTTGACATGGACAACCCCCCATCTGAGGAGTACTTTGGTAAGCATGATAACGCCGCTCACTTCCACCTTGATGTCATACAGCAGGAAGAGCCACAGCAGGTGTGCATGATTAAATCAAAGCTGGCTGAATAGTTCTGAGGCTGTTTTGGAGCACTGGAACAGAAAGAACTCCTTGTTATGTTATCAGTAACACCTGTGGTTTTCTGAGACAGGTCAAATGCTTTTTTGTGAAAAGCCCTGCAGCCTTTATATCACAAAGTCATGTGTGCTTTGGTCTCACTAGAGGAGGAAAGTAGTGATGAAGCACCAAGAATCAAGCTCTGGTGAAAAAAAATAAAAAGCTATTGCTGAAGAGCAACAAGCTGCAGTTTTTTAAGTGTCCACTTGAGGCTGGCTTTTAAAGCCGAAGAGACTCCATTGGCACCCAGGTTAAATCAAGCTCTAAAAACATGAAGCCTATGAGGAGATTAGTACAGTTTTTAGAGATTCTGTTTGAAGCTGACAGATGGCTGGGAAATAAAAGAAAACATGTTTACAGCCTGGTTCAAACATACAGTCTGAATCTGCTGTCTGAATAGCTTTTTATATTGAAACACACTGTCCGAGGTAAAATTTCATAACTCATTATTTTCTAAGTTATTAATTTCACAAGTTTTGTCCATAAGGTCATGGCTGACTTGACTGACAGGTGGGCACTTGGTAGCTAACAGCAAAGAGGCTAAAGCCCCGCCTCTTTACCTCATCCTGACTCAAACTAAGCTAGGTTGAGTTCAGCGTTAACAATGTGACCTCATTGATCATGGGCGTTAAAACTCTGTATCAGAAACAAATGGATGATGTCATGAAGACTACATCCATATAAATTAATATTGATTGAAAGCTAGGTTGAGTCAGCAATATGACGACCACCATCGTTTGGTATCAAAATGTCGCTTTAGAAACCAATGAGTGACATCACAGGGATCAGGTCCACATTTTAGACAATCTACTTACAGTCTACTCTCAGACGCTGGAAATAAGCATTAGCTAGTTTAAGCATAAAAGCCAGACTTCGCTTGATTCTGTTTACTTACTTGTGTCGCAAGCCAGAAAAGTGGGTCCTATGGGACAACGGTCCTTTTATTAAGCACTTCTGTGTTTTTTTTTGTGAGAAAAATCAAATTTTTACAAACCAAAAATTAATAAAAATTTAAATGTATTTGCTTGTTATTGCTTTCTTCAAACACATGTAGCTAGCTAGGCACATATCGGTATAAAAATGTCAAAAATTAGAGTTTAATGTCCTGTCAAAGCATCTAAGTGTATATTTTTGTGGCACTACAGCATTTTCAAAACCTGTTAGCCGTAGAACTGGATCTTAAGTATTAAGAGGCTGTTTGATAATGGACCCGAGAGACAAAGAATTCAGTCTGTATTTTGGAAGCACAAACAGTGCTATCATTTTTATGTATTGTATCTGTTACAGTTTATTAATCCAGGAAATTTCCTGATGTAGTAAAAATATTTTACTAGAGAGTGCTGTCCAAAAAAACAGAATCACATAAACTCATTAAAAATGTACAATAATAAATAATGACTCTTCTTAGTTAGGAAAAAAACCCCGAAGAAAGTCAGATCTAATTTCTTACAACCAAATTTTATTGGATGAACTTTCTTCTTGTAATGAAGTGTGTCCAGTCTTTGTTTTTCAGAACAGTTGTCTTCTGAATGCTTTGCTTCAAAACTAAGTCAGTCTTTTTATCCAGAGTATAAAACCATCTCTGTTATACGCGGTGTTACTTCTTGTATGGCAGATTTTTCTGACACAGCAGCAGTCACCTCACATAACATTCAGTGTGGAGAGGAGCTAAGGTACTAAGATTATCCGATGAGTCACTGTTTGATCCACATGTAACTCTAACACTCATACATGCTCTCTATGAGACAGCTCAGATATCATCATAGAGCACCCTGTCACCTTTCCAGGCTTTTATTACATGAACACACCTGCTATTATAAAAACAAATAAAAATTTGTAAAAAAAAAAGGCCAGACGGAATAAAAATGTTTGCATCATGTAAAACCAAAGAGGAAGAGGAGGGGCTGAAGGATGCAGTCCTGAACAAATCCTGGATGCCAACTCATACTGTAGTGAAGGAAACACTTGCTCTGCATCTCACGTTTTAATGTCCACGTTTGTCTCCACCCAAAGCATTGGTTCAACGTTTTGTAGGGTTTTTATTTAAACTCTTGATTGTTTTCTTTTAGTAGGAGTGTCCCCAGACCCAGAGACACTCTGGGACCATCATCTATAGTCTGATGATAATTCTTTGGAAGTGATTTGATGATTGGAGCATTTCAGTGTAGTCACAGGTTACCTTCTGGCCACACACGCATGTTGCTTTCGTTTACAGCCTGACGAACAACACCGGAAGTAAGAAAGCTGTTCATAATAGGAGATGATATTTGAAAGCTGTTTTTTATGGGCTTCAAGGGGCCAAGGGCAGGGGGGTCTGGGACGCAATAAGTCGCTTTTGAGTCCTATTAAGATGTCGGGTACTATGCATCGAAAATCCGATAAAGGACGGTGTCCTCCTGATGACCCCAGTGAAGCTCTTGGCCCCTGCCCCACGGTCCACTTGCATCTAGAGAAGAGCCGGTTATGATGAGCTGGCTGACTCTCCTTTCCTCCTTGTGCTGAGTGGCTGGCTGGTGTCAGGGGGTGGTTGGCCCCTCCGCCACTCCCAGTTCTCAGCACCACCCCACACATGACCCATGGTTCCCACTGCTGATACTCCCCACTCACATTTCGGGTCAATAATCTAACCAAGGGATGGTATCATTAAGTCCTAAACAGAAACTTTACCCACACACAATGGTCCTGTTTGGTTATTTCTTTACTTTAGAAAGAAATACATTGGAGTCCAAAGTGAAAACTGAAGGCACTCACAAACAAAAACGTACAACAACTGGATTTTAAATGCAAATAAAAGCTACTGTTAGTCTGACAACACATCCCAAATAGTCCATTTTAACACAAGCCTTGCCTCTGTCAGGGCAAAAAGCCAATCATAGCTCAGGATTTTGAAATGGCACATGAGTTTGCCAGTCAGATTGCAAGGGAGGCATTGCCACCCCTCTGGACATGCTCGTGGTTTCATTGTACTTACCTAAATAGTTTGTGAAACAAACCGGCTCCTCAAACTGTTGCAAGAAACTGGCTGTGCTACAAAACCAAACGTGTCTCTCCTTCTCTGCGATACTCTGAATGAAACAATGTGGAATAGTGGGTTAATAGAATCAAACTGACATTAGGTTTCCTAGATTAGCCTACCCAGTGACCCACAAACTAAGTTTTGTATCACCAGAAGAAGAATGTTTTTGGAAAAAGGCCCGGAGGATTACAGAGCAGGTGTGAGTGCTGGAGACAGACTGAACCCTGTATTCTTTGTGCCTCTAATTTCGTGTGTAGACACAGCAGCATATCTACCAGTCTGGGAAACAGTCCTCAAGGTAGAGTCTCAAAAATGTATATCAGCGTGATCAAAGGATAAGGCACAACTCCTGCTCAGGAAATAATGAGAAGAGGAGATAAAGGCTTTGGACAGATGAAACAGTCTGATTTTGTCTACTTTGATTGTCCAGCGGTGTTTTTTAACTGTATTTCTCTGAAGCGCTAGATATTTAATTTTTCTCTCACTTGGAAAAAAAAAATAAGAATGTAACAGCCAGGATTAGACAAAATACCAATTTTTAATACTATTTCACAAAATAGGATTTAAGAGTCAAGGATTCTGTGCATTTATATTTCATTTCTGTTTTTCCGCCCTCTCTACCCTCTGCTGCCAGCGAGTGCCATCCGCTCTGCTGCTGTCTCTCCTCTAGCCTTTAATCCCCTTTGCCCTGGAATTAGTTCCCATGCCCATTAGATACCTCACTCAATACATTCAATGGCACTCTGGCACAGGCTTTATATCAGCACATAATCACACAGCACACCACGATAGCATGTGTAGGTGTATTATAGCTGCAGGGACATGTATTTAACTGGTATTAAAGGATATTCGGCTTCACGTTTTTGCACACTGATGTAAAGTCCTTAATTGGTTCACGTTAGACATGGGTCAAATGGATCTGCTGGCTTAGGCAAAGTATAGCCATTTGACAGAGAGATGGCCCTCAAAGCCTGGTTGGCCTAATTTTTCGGAGAATGCGTACACGATGCAAACCTGGCATGAACTCTGCGTGCTGCTATACCATGCGTGCACCTCCTGTTATTTGCAAACTATACAGCGGACAGGCTGGTGAAACAAGGACGAGAGAGCCGAGAAATGGGTCATATGTGAGCCGAGGTAGCCCGGACAAGTTAGGGATAGCGTGTTCGTCCCCAGCTGACAGCGGCTGGCTGTTCATGGAGCAGTGTGAGGAGGGAGGGAGGGAGTGAGAGGGTCAATTTGTGGTTAAACAAGGCGACAGCTGAATTAACTGAGAGACACAGAGAGGATGAGGGCAGGGGCCTTGACTGAGGTGACTTCAGGGACTCATTAAGAGAGAGTTCAAGCGCAAGCACATGCTGCTCTGCAAATCCACAGAGCCCCTCCGTCCTCCCCCGCTGAATAATGTACATATAGCCGCCACACTAATGTTAAAAACTGCCTTTAGTCTGGCTTGTTCCTCTCACTCTATATCCGCTGGCTGTGGGAGAATCAGTCCCAAAGCAGGAGACTTTTGTAATTACAAAGAATCTAATGGAGCACAAGTCTCCTTTTTGTTGGGTTACAGAGGGGAAGAGGGCTAGCGGTGGTGGAGACCCCAGGGCTAGTAATTAACAAGATTAATCAAAGTGGGGCTGCGATCTGTAGCACACGGCTGGACTGGATCATTGTCTTCCTATAGCAAACTTTTATTGGTGTCACTCCTGTCTTTGATGAGCTCCTAATCTCAAACAACTATAGAGACTTTTCATTGGTCCAGAGGGAGTTAATTGAATTGAATTAACATTACATTCCTGCTCTGTTATGTCACAGGAAGCTTTTCGTTAGACTCTGCAGAGCTTCATCTGTGGCTTCTTAGTTACACAACACTCATTTCAATAACAACTTCATTCCTACAATTTCCCCAGTCACATATTTTTGGGCTTTTTCTGGGGGGTGGGGTTGGGGGCACATAAAGAGCTGCCGCTCTCAAATGCAAACTGTAAAAAAACCTGAAAATGATGCACTATAAAAGACCGGCTTTTTCTTGCGAGAAACCCACTTTGCAAGCCAGAAATTCGTCCCATGATTGAAGCTTCTTTGAAAAGCAACTGATTAGTCCTGATTTAGAGTTCCAGATTAGATTTGAGTAATCTGAAAGAGCCTTTTCTCCAAATGTCATCATCCGTCATGTTTAATCCACTTAGGTTGTGCGTAGGTGTACTGTGTTTGTGGAAATCTAATAAGACACAGCTACTCAGCTTGCAGTACAGATGCCTTGGCATTTGTGCATCACAAGAACTTACAATATTTTGTCATCACTACATTTCTGTCAACCAAAACCGGGACATAAAGCTGAATAATTGAAAGGATGAGATGCTTGCATTATTCACAATTAGCGGCGATGATACGTATGCAGTGGAGCTCATTCTGCCGCAGAGAATCCCTTTTTATTTCCTCTTTAATACCAGGATGACAAGTTGATGTGATCTGAGACGACTCCACTGTATAGATTTAAGAAAAAAATTGTGTGCAATTTTAATATCCGATCAATATTTATACTGAGTGTTTTTCCAGAGGGCTTTTGGAGCAGAGCCATAAATGTTTTTGTATTATCATTATCAGCCAGTAGAGAGAGAGAGAGAGAGAGACAGAGAGAGAGAGAGAGAGAGGGAGGAAGTGATTGGAAATAAGCAGAGAGATTCAGGAGGGCATACTGTACTCCACGCAGGATTCCGAGCTGTCGGAAAAGCCTCTCCTCCTGATTCGAGTTAGCCTTTGTGTTTGTGATAAGAGCCCAAGAAGAAAAGGAAGGCTTTGCCATCTTTTCCCTCATAATGTCAGCCGGAGAAGCCCTCATAATTTATAAGACACCTCGCATGAAATGTTCATGAGGAATCTTGGAAGAGACACAAATGACAGTGTAGCTCCAGTAACAGCACAGGCCAGAGGAGTCAGAGCAGATCAGCCGAGGTAATTGGGTCAGCGAAAAGTTTAAGTTCACACAGAGCTGCTTCCGTTTCTTTCCACCAGGAGCGAGCATAATAACTTAATGTATCAAGCTTCCAGTTTAGACAGCTTTGTGCATTGTCTAAGATACTCCGGTGGAAATCATTTGCATATTTCTGAGGTCGCCCTCAGCAACCTCTTAGGAGTTTGCTTTTAGATGTGTCTCTGCATGTCATAACAAGTGTGTCAGAGTAAAACCTTTCTGCTGGTTTAAAAGACACCCCTCTCCTCCCCCTCCCCCTCCCCCTCCCCCTCCTCCTCCTCCACCAGCACCCCTCAACCCCGTTCCCCCTCCTCGCTCCACCTCCACCCGCTTTAAATGCCTTTGGCCAAGCGTCTGCCCTAATAGAGAGCAATTTTCTATTAAGTCTGTGAAGGTGTGTTGATGGAGTCATTCTTATTTAGTGTGTATAGAGAGAGGAAACAAAAGCTCCCGTTTATATGCAGGTACAAGACGATAATACATGTGCATTTGTGAGTATAATCATGCATAAAAAACAGTTTAAACCTTTGTTCTTACCAAACAGACTGAAATTGATATTGATGCCTCTTTATGACCCACAAAAGCAAACTAGACCATCAGCAAGAAGACTGATTATATCTTTATTTATTTATTTTCATGTCTGTAGCCGCTGCCGTCTGCTTCAATCAGTCTTTGTCTTACATTTTCCACAGCAAAGATTCACAAATAGTGATACGAAGAGGAGTGATACATCCCACCGTTAAAAGAAAACATGGTCAGATCAGTTGACATGTGGAGGACAAAATCATGGAGAGAGAAAAGGTTCAACATTACAGTTTTTTAAGAGAAAGTAAATCATATTAAAATGTTAAAATCATTCAGAGAACAGAATCAAATCCAGTGTGTGTGTCTTTTATGTAAACTGGGCCTCTGATTACAGCCATCTGACTTTAACCCAAACTAATTTGATTGAAAGTTTTAGGGTCAGTCGGGCCAACCTTTCAAAAAACATCTTCAACAATGAATTATTTCTAAAAATATTCATGCATTCATTCATTCATTCATTCATTCATCCTCTATCCTGCTTCTCCTGTTCAGTGTCACTGGTGTCTGGAGCCTATCCCAGCTGTCTTAGGGCGAGAGGCGGGGTACACCCTGGACTGGTCTCCAGTCAATCACAGGGCTGACACAGAGACAGACAACCTTTCACACTCACACTCACACCTACAGGCAATTTAGAATCACCAATTAACCTGATGAGCAGACCAGAATTCGATCCTGTGACCTTCTTGCAACACTAACTGTTGCGCCAATAGTCACTTGTGGTTAATAAGATTTTTTTTAAAACATATTTATTATTCAGTTACTTTGTATTTCAAATTTTAAGTCCATATAAACGATGAAACGAATATTTTTTTTTAGAGCTACAACAATTAATCGAATAATCGATTATTAATCGATCACTTAATTAATCGTCAACTATTTTGACAATCGATTAATCAGTTAAAATATTTTTTTAGGAAAAAGATGTCAAAATTCTCTCATTTCAGCTTCATAACTGTGAATATTTTCTGATTTCTTTGATTTCTATGACAGCCCTGAATATCTTTGGTTTAGAAACAACACATTTGATGATGTCATCTTGGACTCCAAGAAACATCAACATTTTTCACCATTTTCCGACAAGTTATAGACTAAACAACTACTCGAGGGAATAATCAATAGATTAATTGATTATGAAAATAATCTTTAGTTGCAGCCCTACTCTTTGTAGAGGTTTTGTGTGAGTTTGCTTTGTTTCATACAGGATCTGCATGAAACCAAGACATGACTGGTCACAGTCTGCCAATCTGATGATGTCACTCAGACCAGAGTCCTCGACACTGTTCACTGTTTCAGCCACGGGTCTGTAGTGATTTTGACTCTCCAGTATATCGCTTGGTCGGCTTTTGTGAGGTGGTTTCACGCTGACATCAGTATAATCACCTGCACACTCAGCTTATAACTTTAAAAGTACTTCAGTCCATATACATCAGAGCTGTTACTTTCCATCATGGCAGCTTAAAAATAGCACATGTATTTAAAGAATGTGATGATATCAGATCTAAACTACTTTGCAATTAACGTAAAAACTAACAGCACAGGCTTTTACCTCTAATGTGATGTTAGATTTACTGAGAAAGTGTCAAAACTTCTGTGGCATATTTACATTTTTCTGAAGAATTTCTAAAATAAATTGAAACGAGTGATGAAATGCTGGTCAGGCATCTCTGCAGCTGCTCTTAACTTTGTTTGCATCTGTTTCCACTTACAGTGTTTGTTGATAATGCCAGAAGGACATGATCTAAATCTGCTTTCAAATAACTAATCGGTTTCTGCTTATTTAAGTGTGTTTTGGAGAAAATATCCATTTTTTATCATGTTTTTCACTTACTAAAAGAACAGTGATAATCATTAATGCATTTGTATAAACACGTGTCTCTATTCAGAGGTTTTTTTCTTCATATTGTTGTTGGAGTCCACCTCTCCTCCATGAATTAAAACTGCCCACCTCTGCGTGAGAGATTCCTTTTGAATTATTCTCATGTTTTTATTATGAGATGTTTGAAATATAATCTTATTGATGTCATTCAAACTGTTTACTCTTCACTTTGCTGCTGTGTCACAGTCACAGCTAACGTGAACCCAACGTTTCCGTCTGCAGCTGCTTCACATTAACAGCATTCAGACGGCCAGAAAGACGGCGGCCTCTGCCAGGAAGTGATCGCACGCATTGAAGCTGCCACGGCTCATTAAACATAAAATCACAACAGCAACATGAAATCAGATCATGGAAGAAATTTATCTGATCACTTTGTCAATGTTACAGCGTGAGTTGGCTCACATGTAAACACACAGATCTCTGGCTCATCCCATGTCTCTCTAACAAAATAACTTCATAGAGTTTTTATACTGGATACTTTTATAGTCCAACATCAACAAATCAGATCATACTTGTAACTCTGTTTGAAACCTTTTAGTTAATTTTAGACCGAAACGTGACCAAAAAAAGATGCTAGGCAAGTTATCAGACAGACATGCAATGCAAAAGACTCCTGTTTCATCAGAATAACATCGCTGTTATATGAATTTACTTACCAGGATAAAGTGTTAATATCATGAGTGAATAAGCAGATGTTGTAAATATAAGATCAGAAGAGCAGCTTCCTGCATTAGCATGAGAAACGTAGAGCATCTTTTAAAGATAAATTTAAGTATAGTTTCTTTTTTATTTCTCTATATGATATAATACATATAGATCAACCACCTTTATTTTTTCAGTCACATCTAATCTTAAAACATGGAAATGATAAATGATATGAGTAATAATGAACGTGTAGCATTTGCACCCAAAGTGAAGTACAGAGTCCACTTCACAGCGCTTTTAGAGCTTAAATCTTTGCAGCTGAAAAAATACCTTAAAGGCAGAGTCTGCAGTTTTTTCATTACTGTTTGTAAACACAATGTTCAAACTGGGCTCCGCCTCCTTGGCTTAGTGACAGTGGCAGCACACACCCACTGCCTCCGACTGTAGCTACATGAACACACTCTCCGGTCTAGTAACCATCTGCAGCATCACAGGTAGATGTTGATGGTGTACCCCCTTACAGTAACTTACAGGCCCGAGACTGCACATGCTAAACGACATTTGCTAGGATGAACAGCTCTAGCATATGTGTACAAGTTAAAGCTCTATATTACAGTTACAGCACGTTTACACAACCACAGCAAGCACCAAGTCTCCAACAATCAGCTTACAAGGACTGCTAAGAGATGCTGCTATAACCGGTGAGACTGTTACACTAAAAAAACGATTAAACGCTCAGACTTTTCAGGGTCTAAATATGCCAGGTTGTTTGCGCCAGTAGATCACAGGACACACTGTCTACATATACTTGTAGACTTGTAACCACAGCGGCAGCTACCTGAAAGTAACATGATGCTGTAATGGCAAAGCTAGTTATGCTAGCATGTTAGCACAAACTAATCACCACGGTACTGGCTCAGCAGAAAGCCAACTCTCGTCGCTCTTCGTCCGGAGCTGCTCTCCAAAGCCGAGTCAAGCTTCACCCTCGTTCTAGAACAAGCTTAATCTGTTTTGGCGTTTGGTGTTTTGTTTCACTTTGTTTGTGTTTTTCTTTCTCTGTGTTACGTCCACTATTGTAGCTGTTTGGGATAGCTTCTTCCACTCATTATCATCAACACGCAATGTCACTTGTGCACTGGGCACACTTTGATTGACTGAGGTCACCACGCCCTCTCTCCACCTAGAAACATCCTGACACAACCAAAACATCAACATACAGGTAGAGGAGGGCTTTAGGGAGAAAAAGGCACCCGTACACTTAAACAGAGGCTTATAAGTGATGATTAAGTGGTATTCATTATGTAAAAGTCAAACTTTTATTTTGGGGTAAAACCCTGCAGACCCTACCTTTAAGCCAGCCTTCTTTAAAACAAACTGCTCTGGTTGTCCTGACCTGAGACGGATCCTTCTGTGGGGTAAATGGACCAGACACATGTTCCAGAGAAATGAGCTCTCTGATGGCTCCAAGGCCAGAGCTGTAAATGCTCCTTCCAGAAGTTGCCACTAGTGGTCACTGTTTCAGATGCTGTTTACACAATGTGGGCACTTTGTATAAAAATGCCGCAAAATATATCAGTGATGCTTCTTTATGATTTATTTTTATAACCAGGATATTTTTGTGAAGGCTACGTGTTGTTGTTGTTGTTGTTGTTGTTGTTGTTGTTGTTGTTGTTGTTGTTGTTGTTGTTGTTGTTGTTGTTGTTGTTGTTGTTTTTGTAAGTATTGCTGCAACAGATTATCACAATCAAGGACTACCTTAAACTTTTTCCGCCATAAGTGGGTCCAATGTGAGACATAAACATAAAAATGAACCTGGTAGCAGTCATTTTCTAAAAAAAAAAGACTTCTGATAGATAATACTAATTTTTAATAAAAATCTCAATTAAACAGCATTCCTAAAATTTCAGGCTAAATAAAACAACCACACAGCAGAAATAAATAAAGCCTTCTTATTCTTAGTTGTACTTTCCTATAAACCCTTAAAAAAGAGCAGAATGAAGACTTCAGTGTTGGTCTAATCAGGAAGCTTTTAGTTTTAAGCAGCCTGTTTTTTTGGTTGTTTTTTTTTTGTCCTGGCAGTAATTTACTCACAGGTCCTTTAGCTTGAAGGGCCTGTTTCCTTGTTCGTGATCAGAGGATTTCCTCCAATCACAGGCGCTAAGTGTCGCCTCTTTGTAGTGCTTGGCTGTTCTCTGTGTTTATGTGTAGGTTCCTGAAATCTCTATGAGGCATAAGAGCAATGCAGTGGAAGCAGGTCAGCTACCACCCAGGGGCGGGGGGTGGAGGTGGGGGTGAGTTGGGGGGGGGGGGTGGGCATAATATGAGGCAGTCTGGTGACATGGCAACTAGTCTAAAGCCCATGCATCACCATACCACCTACAGTGGATTATAATGTACGACTGCAAAAGACTAGATTATACAACACAATGGGCACAGATGATCCGTTACAGCTGCCTTTTTATAAGCAAGATGCCATATGTGTGTCAGTGTGAGGCTGCGGATTTGACTTCCAAGACCCTTTTTTTAACGTGTAAATAATGTTTGAATACAAATTTGTCACATTGGTGAGATTCTCCAAAACCCTGCAGCTTTTTATTCTGAACTGTCTGTACATCAGTTATTTTATGAATGAGATGCGAGCAGTTTTCTGTGCTGTCATCATCTTACTTGTAATTGGTCACATGATGTTGTCAATACTTGATAATATTGTTTCTATTCAAAGTGGTGAGAGCGGTTTCAGAAGGCTTGAAGTGGTTTTCCAGCTCAGTTTGTGGGTCTGTCTTTGCCTCTTTTTTTTCTCTCATTATCTTGTCCCAGCACTGCCGCTGACCTCGCTATGCTGCTTTCTAGTTTCTCAGCTGATGCAGTGTGCCAGCGTGGGGCTTCTCTTCCCCGCGACAGAAGCCCGCTTTTTGGCAGCGGTTCACGTGAGGTGACCAACCCCCTCCCCCTTCTCCCCATCCCCTCCCTCCCCTCCCCATCCTCCCCCGCCAGGCTCGGCGCTTGCTATCCTGCCTCGTTGAGACAGCTCCACTGAGGCTTGCAAGATCAGCTGCCGTGCGAGCCCAGCTGAGGCTTCCGGGCACTCACGTTGCTAGATTTCATTTGTGAGTGAGCGTTTGACCTCAGGAATGAGTAGACATCCGCATGCTCATGCACGCAAACGCAGACATAGTTGCAAGCACACGGGTGCGCACGGATAAACAGAATATAAACACACAGACATCTTTGAACACACAGAGTCTGCTGCACACACACTCTCACCTGTTCCCCCCTTTTTTTCTCTCTCTCTCCTTCACCCCACTCTGCCCCTGCTCGCTCCCTGGCACCCCTCCATGTCGCTCCTGCCAACCTGCTTCTAAAACATGTAACCTACACTCAGTGCCCCTCGTTCAGCCGCCGCGGGCCCTGACAGGCCGAGCTGTAATGCTTAGTGGCACGGGCTCGCCTCTCCTCCATCCTCTACCATCGCCGCAGCAGTTCTACAGATTGCTATTTGCTGACATTGGGAATGAGATTAAAGGCAGGGGTTAGGAAAGAGGCATTCAGAGATTGAAATGCAGTGATGACAGCTATTTCTCCCGTCATCCTCAGGCAACCGAAGGCCACAGCACTGTCAGGCTGCACGGGGGGCAATCTGAAGCAACAAAGTAGATTAACCTAAAGGGGAGAGATGAAGCAGCGCACAAATCGGGGCCTGTGGGTGCTGAGTTGCTTGCAGTAACACTCCTAATGTGTTCGACAGACTTATTTGCTGCTGTTAACCACTCGTTGACCTATTGTTTATGTCTTTAATTAAGTGTGAAGAACTTTCCACAACTCTATACCCTCCGTTTCTCCGCTTTTTTGGAGGATGTCACAGTAAATAAACCCTGTGTGAGATGATGAAACGCCAGTGTGAAGTAGAGCAGGATAACTTGTTATAAGCTCTATTCTAAAGTATTGTTTTACATAATGCGTTTGAGCAATGCTGTGAACCACAACATGTGCAGCAGCTGTATGTGTTTTTGTGCTTTTTACCTCCATACCTATCAGATATTTAAATCCAAGCACGAAACTTTAGTCGAAGTCCCAAAATGGATTTTGTGCTTCTTTTATTAGTTTTGGATTCGAGCTACAGTTGCCGGCTTTGCCTTTGGGGTTTTGCAAGGGTTGCACCAGCAGAATCGTATTCTTTAGTACCATAGTGTGAAAAGTTTGGTCTCCCACTAAAAAAAAAAAAAAAAAAAAGTTCCTTGCGATCCTTCTTTACATGCACGATCTTTGATTTCTGACGATGTAAGATCAAATTGAGCTGCAAGTGTGCTCCCTCTCTGCCTTTCATGCTGCTTCAATATCACGGCGTGAAAAAACAAAGAAGGCAAAGACTGAGGGAAATCTGAAGCGTTCTGCCACTCAACATCCCCCCATTCCCAAACAACAGCGTCTCACTGCCACTACAAATACATTAGAAATCAATTATTTATGGAACAGAGTCAGGGCCTCTTTAATCTTTTCCTTTTATCCAATTAAATTGTCTAACCATTCTAAGCCTCTGTAGCTCACAGGGAATGTGCTTCTTTAAAAACAGAGAAGAAGAAAAGATTCTCTCTTCAGTCCTCCTTTTGACTTTCCATGTAACAGAGAAGAGACACTTCTGAGGGTTGAGGAATGAAAGGGAGGAAAGTGAGTAAAGTGTAAATGAACTCCCCCTCCCGCCCCGTCACCATTGCATTGGTTCTACAGGAACTATTTGAAGTTTTGATATTAAGACTCTGGTTCCATTCCCCGCGCAAAGGGACGCTGGGGAGCGGTGAGGCCTTTCATGATTCCTTTATGCCCAGCTGAAATAGTTCGAAAGTATTTGCGATCATCTCCACAGGGGTAAATACGATGTTGCTTCAATTGCTGTCCTGTATTATTCAAGAAGTCAATTGAAGTGGTGTCTCAAAATTGAAAATGCTTACTTCTGATGCAGGCGTGTGAAATTATTGATGTGAGGCATTGTAAAACACTCGGCACTTCTCTCCATCATCATACAGTAAGACTGTAAGAGAAGAAAAGTTAGAGACGCAGTGAAGGGCCTCACATTTTCACACTTTGTGGAATCATTTCTGAGCCTGACAATGAAAACCATAAAAGCAGAAGAATGAATTAGAGATAAATGCATCACTGAACGTTCGCTGAAACACAGGGACTCAAAGACGACGTTCTGTACAAGTTGAGGGATGAGTTACAAAAGAGATGTTGAATTTGAGTTCAAACATTGAAAACAATACTATCTGTCAGCAAACTGGTACTAATTACTTATAGATGGGTAAGTTGGTGCATAGCAAGCAGGGGTGTATCTAGACTGTTTGGGCAAAGGTGGCCAACTATGGGCACTGATGTATGCAAGGGCGGGTACACGACTAAGATCATAAAACAACCCCATTTTATAGACTTTTTTACTTTATAAAGTAAACTTTTAAGTGGCTATAACGGCAAAAACACATCAAGTTTTATAGAAATTAAATCACATTTAAATGTAACCATGTGTCTAAATGAAGCCATTATAATATGTCTTTTTCATGTGTTCATTTATTTATTTACTGGCTACCATCTATTTGACGGCTGGCCAGTCTGGTATTGGGTACACCTTCAGTAACACACTCACAGACATTTTAGGACGACCTTTTCAGGAGCCATCTTTGGACATTACACTCTGTTACACCATATTTCTTGGATGTTTCTCAGTTGTTTAATGCCTCTGCTGCTTTGATGACTGTCCCCTTTAAAAAGCCATCATAACCCAGTCTCATTGGTTGGATAGCTTGCCTCTTCATCATCCTCCGTCACTCACTTCTGTGATGCTCCTTGGCATTATAGACGTGAGTGACGGCAGGCCCTAGTCATGGAAACAACACTGACTTTCTAGACAAGTCATGCCATCATATTGAAGGTTGATTTTCAGTTATTTAACCCCTAAGTTTAGATGAGTCCACACTTTTCAGATGATTTTAAACAGAGAGAAAAAAAAATCTCTTTTCAATATCATACTTTAAGCTCCTATAAGGAGTATATATATATATATATATATATATATATGTATATATATATATATATATATATATATATATATATATATATATATATATATATATATATATATATATATATATATATATATATACTCCTTATAGGATGTATGTATGTATGTTTAGAGGCAGTGCTGCCAACCTGAGCCACTTAGCTAACTTTACTTATCATGCTTGGACAGCAGAGCAACCATTGATTCTTTGAGCACCATTTTCAGAGTAACAGTAACAGACCTCTCCCTGTATTTTATATTTGCGTATTTGCAAGTGGTGAAAGTCACTTTTAAGAGAAATGGGAAAAAAGGCTTTCAGTTACTCCAACCCCTCTGTTTGGAGTGCCCTCCAATCTGAATTGTCAGGATTTGTTCCATTGGAAGCCTTCCGCTCTATCTTAAAAAACCAACAACACAAATCCTTCGCACAGTGCCTGTGTTCTTGAATTGTTACTGTAAAAATAAATCCTGCACCTTATTGATGGAACTTCTACTATTTAAAATATTAATGTGTTGTTATTGTCTGTCTGTTTTGTTTACTGTGACGTGTGCTTATGAAAGAGGTCTTGATATCAGTGGGTCTTTCATCTGGTGAAATAAAGGTTTAGAAAAAGAGGAACATCTAAGATTCTTTGAAAGAGGTTATCTGGTTTCCAATTCTGACATTGTTGAGTAAATCTCTGCAGGTTATTAAAGTGCAGAAAGAGTCAAAACAATCCATTTAAAGATATCTTAAGAAATTAAAGTTCGTTTCATTTGTTATCCTGGTGGATCCTGAAGAAACAGGTTAAAATCGAGAAAATTATCTGGCATGTCATTTTTTCTGTTAACCCTTGTTTTTGAAGACAGTGAACCAAAATTCTGCTGTAATTGGACTTCATTTGCTGTAACTGTTTAATAAGCCTTTACTCATGGTCTCAAGAGATATCATTCAGTTCCATTAAGTAGCCTCACGTAATTTATTCTAATAGATGTGTATTTACATGTTGGTCAGTGTGTAGAGATGAGGGCGCACTGTGTTGTATGGAGGCTGCCAGTGAAGCGGCTCAGATCTGCGTCTCTTTGTTACTCGATGATGTGAGCTCATGTGTGGGCTGCTGATGTGTGTGAGCAGCATGCCATGACATGTCTGTGGGAATGCATACAGTATGTGATACATGTGTCTGTGTTTGTATATGTACCCGTCTACATGTGTGGCATGTGGATGTCTGACGCAAAGAGATTTATTCCTCATTGTGTGTGTGTGTGCGTGTGTGCGTGTGTGTGTACTGTACACACAGAGCCGTGCTCAAATAGCTCCTGAGGGCCCTTGCGATCACAGACTGCCAAAAGGAAAAGGATTTCCGAGAGGTTTCCTTCTCGCTGTTTAAAGTGGGAGCCCTGTGGGACATGTTTGGCATTCTCATCCACTCACTGAAGATGGCCTGTGATCTGAAGCCACTAACAGGCTCGGCATGCTGCATCTCTGTCTCTCGCTCGCTCTCTCTCTCCCTTTCTCTTTCCCTCTGGCTCTCTGAAGTGATTACCCTGCTTGTGATTCCACTGACACCCACATGTCCCCCCGAGACGTGCCTTCACTAGTTTGTTTAATCTGCCTCCTCGTACAGTAGGTAACGCAGCCATAATTGAGGTGTGGATGGAGCTGTGGGAACAGATGAAACCAATAGCAGTTTTTATGAAAACCTGTCTGTGCTACAAGTCGCTTTGGATGACAGCAGTCGCTAAATTAGCGCAAAAATGTTGTCATCTAATAGTCTTTAACAGCAATCTGTCAGCTCCTTCTTCCCTAATGTGTCCCCGGTCGATACATGATGACTTCTTTACTGAAAGAATCACAAATATTCATCTTCTGTTCAGGATTTTGACACGTTGCTGGAAAAAAGTTGTGGATCCAGGCATTCATTTAAGAACTTTTCCCAGTTTCCACCCGGCTGACAATGAGATAATGAGTTAACTGAGATTAGAAAACCATTAATGGGGCCTCGCAGTCAAGCAGATACTTGATCTCCGCAACATATGACTTCCAAAAGTTGTTGCTGATACCTGAGACAGATTCTGCTTTACACTGCGTTTGAATTTTTTGATATGAAAACTGAAAGTGGAACTGTGAAAATGCAAGCATCAGATACTCTATCTCCCCCCGGTTAGTGTCTCGCCTCTGTCTGTAACATGCTTGAACTGCTCCGTTCAGAAACATACAGAGTGTCAATCAAAGCCCAAATCAGCCTTTAGATGAAACGCCGAAAAAAAAAAAAAAAAAGAAAGAAGAAGAAGAAGAGGAACCAAAAACGATCCGAACAACTGAACTTGAATTAATTAAATAAAGTGTATCAGACTTCCTCTGTGAGATTGCATCTGTCCTCAGATGTGTAAAAAATAAAACATTCTCAGATATCTTTTTAAAGCCTATTATTGTAAGATACCAGTAATTAAATTGACAGTGTTATTAATTGGGTTGAAGATAAGTTGCATTGAGTCGAGGACATCTTAAACTCAATTAAAGATATCTCTAAGTCAATTAAAGATATTCAAATGCCATGTCCCGCAGTATGCAATCAGGCTCTTTCTGGAGCAATAATATCACTTCACTTGTGCCCCTTTTACAAAGACTCCGTTGTACTTCTAAAGTTTTCTTTTTATCACCCAAAGCCTGATTTTTTGAAATAGATGTCGTCCGTGTCACACTTTGGTGATGTGTATAGTTCCTTTAATGTCGCATAATTATAGTATTTAATCCTTCCTTATCCAGTGTTTCGAAATAGAAATGAAGATTAGGCACTTCTGACATCAGAAGAAAAAAAAAGAGGCTTTAAAGGGATCGCTCTAAATTTTAGGGATGAGTTAGTTTGACTTTATGCATCAGGAGCAGCTCGGCTCATGGATGCTGTGGTGGGAATGATTCCAGTAGCTGTTCAGGCTGGAATGAAAACAAACGCAGTCACTGAGGGTTTCTCCTGTACGGTGGGAGTTTATCAACAACAGGTAATGCATCAGCATGACTCATGGAGTGACCTATGTGAACTCTCTGCTTCTTACGGGCCCTGTGGAAGGAGGGAAGTCAGATATGCCGGGTAGATTAAGAGAGAATAAAAGCTGCAAACGAGTAAGAAATCTGTAAATATGAACCCACCTCTTCATAGTCTCACCTGATTGTTGAAGTGAACAACACTTTGGTACTTATCACGCTCTTTTGCTACAACAAATAATCAAGAGGCATCATCTAGCCTCTTTGCAACCTGTGCCACACTCAGTTTTTGGACTGGAAGCTTCTTAAGGACCACAATATTGTCTGATACGCCTTTATTCACGTTGTGCCATGTGCTTCAGATTGGTAAGGTGTGCCTCAGTCAATTTGACTATCATTTTACCAAGTAAAAACTGTGGAACATGAACTATGGTGAGGTTAAAAAACATGCAAAGAGGTAACAAGACTAATTCAACTGATTATATTTGAGGATTTTGGTGCAGTAAAAGCAAAACAACATACATATGTGGAAATTTAGGGGTGGAAATTGAGGAGTACATATTGAAGCCTTTTTTACTAATTTAACAGGAGAACAAATTTTGTTTGAGAACTTCATCCTACATTGTCCCTGTCTCCATAATTCTCTTGTGCTGTTCACAAATTGACAGACGTGACAGGGGATCTCTTCCATACTTAGTCCTGTGGTTTCTCTGAGTCTGCATATCCAATTTTGTTTCAGTAAAACATGACACACGTTGTATTTGTTTGTTTTTCTTGAGGAGTAGACGTTTTTTTCAGGTTGATTTAACAGAACCTCTTTTACCAGCAGGGTACCTGAAATGGACAAATGTAATGTGATTAAAACTTTGGTAAGGAGCGCAGATGGCCTAGTGGTTAAGGTCGCGCTCCATGTACGCGGGCGGCCCGGGTTCAAGTCTGACCTGTGGCTACTTTCCCCGCATGTCACTCCCCACTCTCTCACCCTGTTTCCTCCTCTATCCACTGTCCTACCCTATCTGATTAAAGGCATAAAAAGCCCCCCAAAAAAAATATTAAAAAAAAAAAAAAAAAAAAAAAACTTTGGTAACCACTGAGTACATAGAACAAATCTGATGAAGATACCTCATCAAACTGCCTTTGTAATACATTTTTTTTACTTGTAGCGAGACTTTATGGACACCTTTTATATGTAACATAAAGTGAATTTATGAAATAGATAAGAATTCAAAACCAAACAGAGGATTAAAAACTTTATGAAAAGAATGAAACAGATGGAAGTGAAATCCTTTCCCTGACATATACGAACATTTTTCAAACACATCTCCCTCCAAAGAAAGACTTGCGTTCTTTAGATTATATACTGAGTTCTACCTGCTTTTGCTCTCCATACAGACTGTTTTCCCTCAGTGACTGGTCATCAGAATATAAGCATAAACCAGCACACTTCAAATACAGATTCTACATCTGAGGATCAAAATAATCACTCCAGCTGCTCTCAGATAAAAATCTTTCAGGTGACAATTTATATTTAGGTTATTTTAGCAGAGTTTCACTTAATACACAGAAATATATGACCAATGTTTTCATCCTCAGTGTTTTTGGTTCCTCTGGGTTCGGGAAGTTGTTTCAGTGTCCTGCATGGTTGTGTTATCAGGTCAAGCTGTTT
This sequence comes from Labroides dimidiatus, assembly GCA_030710495.1. Taxonomy (NCBI): domain Eukaryota; kingdom Metazoa; phylum Chordata; class Actinopteri; order Labriformes; family Labridae; genus Labroides; species Labroides dimidiatus. The sequence continues at coordinate 26,029,244 of CM061146.1, forward strand.
ACTATCATCAGATTATCTGAAAGGACCAAAAACAGCCACTCAGCCCTCTTTCATAACTACACAAGATCTGATTTCCATCTCTGAAGTTCTCATTTGTGGACCAGGATGTGACTGTTTCCTGAGGAATCTGTTGAGCTCAGATGATAGTGTTCTCTGTCTCCTCGTCCCCTCCTCAGGGCGCTGTGCCAGCTGTGGAGAGAACGTAGTGGGTGAAGGCACCGGCTGCACCGCCATGGACCAGGTCTTCCATGTCGACTGCTTCGTCTGCATGACCTGCAGCACCAAGCTGCGTGGCAAGCCTTTCTTTGCTGTGGAGAAGAAGGCGTACTGTGAGCCCTGCTACGTTGTGAGTTTACTTTTTTTTTTTTCAGCTCATCTGGCTTCATTTCCTCATCTTGTCTCTCTCTGGTTGTTTATGTGTCCATGTGCTCATTATGATATCATGGGGTGGGTACACTGGCTGCCCTGTGCCAGGAATGTCCATATATTTCCCCTTCAGGCGACTACATTTCACTTCCACAAACCTCAGCATGCTGCCACTGAGCACCACACACACTTTCATTTCCTCTCTCTTTTTTTGTTTTGTTTTGATTTTTTTGGTCTTTAAACCATCTTTCTTTCTGTGAAATTCTGTCTTGGAGTCACACAGACAAAGGTAGACTACAATCAACTATTCACACACTTTTCTCGGACACTGTATTCAAAGTGTTGAGCAGTGACTGAACAAAAATATGAACAACTTGTTTCTTCCTCCTCCCTGTGAACAAAAAGTGAGGCAAAAATAACCACACGATGTGAGCTGACATCCGCACATTTAGAGTAGCACTGTTAACGTCCCGCCACTTCCAGGAATCGAAACATATTAAACTTTGTGCAAAGATCACTCAGGATGGAACAGCAGAGGAGCCACTTGAACAGGTTTAAAGAGGATCCCTCACACTTGACCCAAACAATGACTCTGTTCGAGTTTATTGTTTTTCCTCTCACACTTCCTTCACTTCTCAGCTCATCTGTTGCACACACTTCACCACAGGAGCCCACGTTTGTCATTAGAGCTGTCAGTCATCGATGTCTAACTGGAAGAAAAAACAAAATCAGTCTGGAGTAACATAAATTAGTCTAATAAAATAATAAAAAAGAATCTAAAATAACAAAAAAAACATATTGGAAACAGAAATCTAGGACACATTTTATGATGTCAAAATTTGACTCATGTCCCATCTGTCTCATCTTCGAGGCTTTATCACCTGTACTGCAGCCAATCAGCAGAGGGAGCTCTATGGGTTTTGTCTCCACTTTTGAGGAGCTGTTATCTTATCCCTTATTTTAAGACACATATGTTGAGAAGGTCAAACACTATGAACAGACTCATTCAAACTTTAATCAATGTCATCAGTCAATCACTTACTAAGGAGTAAAGATCAAGCAGGCCCCTAAGCAGCAACCTCCACTCATGAGAAATGTAGAACTAATAGCTCAACACTGCAGATCGAAAACCACACACACACACACCAAGCCAAAAAAGATCATTTTCACAGCAAAAATAAACATGTTTACAGCCTTGTAGAAAAAAAATATTTCAGTCTTAATTGCTCGCAGCACACACTCTACAGGGAGTGAGTTTTTTTTCCAATCTCAGCATTTTATAAGATATTAAGATGATGAGTTTAACCAATCAGAGGCACAGCTCTACTGATTGACAGGCGGGCACCCTATAGCTGTTAGTGTGGAGGCTCAAAGGCCGACCCATTTCCAATATGGCTCCTGCCGATGATTTGCTTTTAAGCTTCATTTCAGGAATTATCCTCTCTGATTAAAGATATAAAAACCCAGAAAACTTTAAAAACAAACAAAAAAAAAATCATGGTCTAAATACAGCAAAAAAGCAGTGGTTCCCAGTTGGTGGATCAGGGGTTGCAGACCCATTTTTAGTGGATCACGGTCTGACTTCTTTCAAATATTGATCCAGCCTTTCAATGAGAAATGCTTCAACCACAACAAGGTTTGCATCACTGGCTTGTGTTTGAAAGTCTGGACATTTGTACTGTTGTAGTCGTTGTGATCATCCAAGATACATGCCAGCTGTTCTAATCTGTAGCATTTTACATCTGTAGTTACTGGATGTGTATATGAGCAACTTTTTCAGGTATTATGACAATTTAAGGAAATAATCAGGAAATAAAACTCTCGCCTGAAACAGGTTGATAGATTATTCATTTGTTCCTGCTAAACAACACTATCAGGGAAACATTCAATTTTTTTTCTCTATCAAAGATGACAATTGGAGATCTTGTCTTGCTGAATAAGATGATTACATTATTTTCACATGCATATAATCCAGTGAGCTGATGATAACTATCTAGCATTAAACTGATAAGAAGTCAGATCTGTTTTTTATGCACTCGAGTTATTCAATGAGAGTAAAACCACGTAAGAGGGAACGTGGTGTTAATTCTCTTTCTCGTTGATCAGATAACTCTGAGGACTCTGTCTGGTTTATTTCCTCATTTCACTTTAATTTTACATCACTCTTCTGATCAGAGGTTGACCAGACTGAGGAAATCACTCACACTGAGGAATCCCTGAGGTACTTCTGATTCTCTTTTGACTCCGTCTCCCAAAACTTTGACCAGCATTACTGCCACTATGTTGCATAACACACATGAAAGTATTTCCTTGCACAATATAATTCCAGAAAAACACATCTGCATCTGCAAGACTTTACGGAAATCATTTTACTGAAGTATTTCCCTCATTTGGTTTCATTTCAAAATAGTTCAGTATGGTCTTTTGTCCAGTCCCTGGATGTTACAGGGTCAAAGTTTTGTACTGTCAGCAGTTCTGTGGGTGAGTACGTGGGTCATTCATGGACTGAGATGGGAAGTGGCAGTTCAGTGAAACAAGACGTGTTAAAGGAAATTCCAAACAATATGTTATAATTTTCTCCCTTTAAAAAATGAAAGAATGATTCAAAGTTTTGGGATTTAGTAGGTATAATAATCAGAACCTTTGTGAGGCCAGTTTATCTGAGTCAGACTGAAGCCGATAAAGAAAATGTTGTCATTAAGGAAGAATTCTTCAGGTTCAATTATTTAAGAGGCATCTCTTTTTCAGGTAATAATTGATGCGGGAAAAAAGTTATAGAAATTTGTTTGTGCTTCCAGAAGGTGCCACGCTAAACCCCTCATATTACCTCGGTTGATACCAGCTGATATATCATTGGCTTGAGCTGGGGGCTAGCATGTTGAAAAAGTTGGGGAAAAAAAGCAGGTTTGATTGAGAAAACAAAATAAGGAAACAAATTATGAGTTACCAAGCTATCTCTCATCTCAGCTTTAGGATGGCAGAACAAAACTACATCAGCAACAGTTATCGCGACACATCTGTACTTGAAAGAAATGAGGATAGAGCTGCTTTCCAGGTAACAAAAGCCTCAGTTCGACAAAGGATAGCAGGGCTTCCAGGGGACCAGTCCCTCCTCACTTCACTTTAGCTATAGTATGCTAACATATGCTACGCTATGCTACAGAGAGAAATTCATTTGAAGACACACAGACACAGACACCAGAACTACTGTTACATATGATGCAAATAATGACTTTAAAAACTACTCCTCAGTGTGACAAAAACTCCCCATCTCCTTGTTTTTGTTGTAGACGCCTCACTTTTTACAACCCAGTGGTTATTATCTGATCATTTTTTAGTCTGTTTGAATATAAAATACTACATTACGTATTGAGTGTCATCTGTGTGACTGAGTCCATGTTAATGTGGATTATGATGCAGAACTTTTATTTTTGTAGCACCTTTCGTGACAGATGTCAAATGTTGCTATACCCAAGGTTCTTAAAGCTAACAAAACTGAGAGGTGAAAAAACATTTTTGTTAAACTGAAATGAAAATTGAAACAAATCTTCACAAAGAAAAAAAACCCCAACTATTTGGAGTTGCCAAAAAGTAACTAAAATAAACAAAAACTAAAAGAGGAAATGTCTTAAGGTTTTGTCTTTGTCAGTCTATCTCATACATAACCTCACTTTTTTTTCCTTTTTTTTTTACTACCGCTCAGTGGCCAGACAAAATAACACTGACACATTTTGTTGTTTTATGAAGATGGTTGTTCAGATTTCCTTAGTGCATACATTTTTAAAAATGTTATGATGTTTTGAGTTATTTATAATACAACATTTTTTTCTGACATTTTTTAATCACAATCAAAGACGGACAACTTTCCCATTTAACAAAAAAGACTAAAACTAACACTGAAACTAAACCAAACTAAACCAAACTATAAAACCTGTTTCAAAAACTAATTAAAACTAAATTGAAATGGAAGACAAAAAACAAACAAAAAAATAAAAATAAAAACTAAAGAAAAATTTAAGGCTACGATAACCTTGAGTTGTACCTTGTTGGCATCAGAGTTGACTTGCTGTTGAACGGTCTGATGACACTCACAGTTTTAGGGACAGACTCGATGTTGGACCTCCATGTAAGTGGGCAGATTGTGATATTGTGTGTAGACAGAGAGAGCTCAGAGTGGTTTGAGAAAAGCAATGAAAAACTTGTTTCCTGCTGTCCATCACAGAGGATGGCCCCTGTGGGATTTTCAGGATCGTTATTGAAAAAAATTTCCGTTAAAAAAAATCCATTGATGACAGCAACATTGGCTGACTTCATGATACAGAGATGCAATAAAGATTTGTCTTCACTCTGTATTTTGCACATAAGGAACAATTCACATGTACACAGTAGATGACTTGAAGAGGACACTCTATTTAATAACACTGATTTCGCTGTTTAACCAATTATTGTGTGACCTCCGTCTCCTCAGCTGTGATGTTGTTTTGAATGTACAGCTTACTCACTCATATCACTCACTTTTTACTATCCTGAATGTTAAGAAGTCAAAATATAAAGCACACATCTCTCAAATTCCTCTTCCCTTGGCTTGTGAACTGCTGTCATGAAATACCTGCTCACAAAACTTAAAAATCTTCAATCCAAACTGTGGATGTAACATTTTAAGTCTTGATCCCGTACTAAAGTGGCCTTTTTTAAAAGACAGACGATGATTCATTCTGACATAACAGGGATCCTGAGGAGACCCTCATTCTTCTGAAGCAGCTCATATTGTCATGTGTGAACTGGAACATTTCGTACAATTTTCTCTCACATGAATTGCAGGAAATGTCTTAATATGCACTTTACCAGTAAAGCCTGGAAGCCGAACCACATTAGGTTTAAACTAGTGGCAGGCCATCTCCTAAATCACCTCTTTTCAGAGGCACTCACTCTGATTGTAGTTGTCTTGTCTGGAAGTTCTCCAAATCTGATACATGCGCTAAAGAGAGACGGGATAATTTAAGAACTTTATTTATGCATTTCATCAGCATAAATGTTCTTCTGGCACAAGATCAAAAGGATGGGGGAAATCTGAATTTCTTAATGAAAGTAATTTCTTCTTCTTTTATTCCCATCCTCAGGGTCATACGCCTCTGTACGATTAGAGAATGAACGTGAGAGTTGAGTCTCTGAAGAGAAATGTCATCTCCCTGAGAGAAAGAGAGAAAAACTTCAAGTTAGCCTCCAAGTCAGTCAGTCTAGGAATCTCTGAGAGCAAAGAACATTAATCATACAGAGAGAATTTGTTTGTGACTTTAGATTCACTGCTCTCCCAGCCTCCTGTTTTATACATATTCCAGATAACAACCTCTATATTAGCCCCGTGTTTACTGTTTGAAGGGGCACTTCTGCAAAAATAAAAACGCAACCAAGAACCGAACTGGGCTGTTATTATACAGATAGTTCATTTCGTGATGAGGCTTGAATGTTAAGAAAAATAAAGGAAGGACATTTGCTTTCTAGTGAATCAAAAGATTGATACCAGGCTCAGTTAGTACAGATGGTTAGCTAGAATGGGGAAAACCACACAGGTTGCTCTGCCTTCACTCTTCTGTAGTGAGTAATATTATGGTGTCAAATACAATCAACAAATATTCAAACTTAAAAGCAATAATATATTTCCAAGCACAATCAGACAACAAATGCATCATTTTAAAGGCAGGGTTTGTAATCAGATTAAGATAGACTTTTTGTTATTCTAGTTAAAATGATCTTTATGTCTGGATGTCAATCAACACATGATGTGTTCTTAAAATAAAGTGAAAAATATCTGCTGTCGACAGCAGGAGTAAACCTGGGAAAACACCAACCAATCCCAGCGTTTGGCACCCAAATTGTTAAACCAATCAAATCCCGTCCTGCTGTTCTGCCCGCCTCCTGTGTGTACATTTCACCGGCGTGCACTAGCCCTGATTCAATGATCATAACCAAGAGGGATCCAAGTACACTGGAGAATGGCAGAAAAACTACCTAAACCCTGATTACTGGTAACGTGGTGCAAACAAAACGATGTGCTTAGGACCAGTTTGAGTCTGTGGTTTGGAATCAGTCACCATCATATGATCACGAATCAGCAGCACTCATGCTCATCCGGCTAAACGGATGCTACATTCAAAGTCATGCTAGTTTTCCTTGACTACCAACCCTGCCTTTAACTAAATTATTTCTGAAAACATGAATTTTACATTTACTCATGCATTGTTGATTTAATCTTGTGACTTTTTAGTAAGTTATTTATTTACCTTCTTATATGAACAATATGAGGAAAAAACAAACACATTTACTTTAACCATCAATTGCACAAGAATGACCGACACTAGTTCCAGAGGCAACGACTCGGTGCTAGGGAAGGAACGTGCAACACAACTATGCAACTATGCACGTCTATTCGTGTTAGCTTAGCGTCATCTGAATTAACCAAAACTCTTTCAACAAGCAGATAAATGCAAAGCGTTTGTTTCTCAAAATAACATCACAGTAACAGCAAAATAATCAATAACATTTCCATAACTTTTCAACAATTGCAGAATAGTGTTGATGTAAGAGCAAGGAAAAGCACACACACAGTCTTATAGTTCATATTTCAACCTTTGTTATGTTGTTCGTCTGTGCACACTGTGTATTTGTATCTTGGTCCTTTACATTTTCCTCTTAAGTTAATAGTTCCGTATACTACATTTTTCTAGGTCATTGTATTGTATATTCATATTCTTTCATACATCTTGCTCCTGTAATACTTTAAATTCCTCCATTGTGGACAAATAAAAGATTATCTTATCTTTAGGCCCAAATACACCAGATGTGTCTCTGGTCCAGCTTTATTGCGTGTTGGTCCCGTACACCACCTCACACCAGCTATGTCCTCAGTGCGGTACCTTGCAGGATCGCCAGAGAGCTGGAGTCATGAGACCGAGTAGATCCTTCCCACTCCACTGATGATCCTCTCCTTGTTCATGTTGGGCTGTAAAACTCAAACCTGTTGACTCCTGGCCTCACTGCCCTCTTTATGTCCGTTTGTTGTCATAGTCAAGCTAAAAAAGATCTGGTTTTGACAGAGTTGGTTTTATTTTTAAAGTCACTGGCTGTTTTTAGGTTGCTTGCGTGCACAACTTCCTGTCCCATTGTTGCATATCTGCTGCGACCTGCCGGAGCAGGGACGCAGCAGGACTGCACCAGAGCGGATCCAGTGTAAGTTTACACATTGACTTAAATTAGAACCCATCTGATCCGGTGCTGTGATGGAGTGGAGCTGCACCGAAGACCCATCTTGTGTATTTTGGCTTTTTCCAGGAGATCAGGTCTGCAGAGTCAGTGAGCTCTTTTAAGTCTCTTCTTAAAACATACTTTTATCACAGAGCCTTCCCGGATTTTATCTGAATTTCATTTTACTTTATCTTGTTTTAACCGTCTTCAGAAATATTATATTTTAGAAGACTTTTATTCCTTTAGTTCTTCTGGGGAATTTAATGTCTTTTAAAATGTTTTATTTCTTTAATCCTTGTGTCTTTTTATGATCTGCCTGTTTTATTTTGCTGCTTATGTAAAGCACTTTGTAATTTGATTTTTAAAAAGTGCTCTACAAATAAAATTTATTATTATTATTATTATTATTATTATTATTATTATTATTATTATTATTATTATTATTATTATTATTATCACCTTGTTCTTGCCTTCACTTGTCTGTATTAGGAGAGAAAGTGAAGCTGTCCTTCCACCTGTCTCACATATTTTACCTTGGATGTGAACATGAAGACAACCAATTCAAACATTGTCACCTTCACCTGTTGGTTCAACTAGCCAGTGCTGATTGTGGACACAAAACAGGGGTTTAAAGAGCAGAGCCAAAATCACTAAAACTCACAGAAACACTCAGCAGCACCTGCAGTTCCTCTGCTGGAGTTCCTTTTAAAAGTCACGCTGAATAAATTGGTCAATATATATCTATCTAGAGTGTGGCAGCTGTGTGTCCTTGTTTGATTTTTTCTCTTATATGCATGGCTTTATATGTACACGATAAAAAAAAGATCAGTGAGAAGAAAAAGAAAAGAGCTTATTCAGAATTCAGCTGAGCAGTGGACACGTGACTTGCTCAAACAAAGAATATATTTTAGTCTAAAGATTGTTCGTATTATCTTTGTAGAAACTCATTTTTTTTATTTCCCCTCATATTTTATGTCCTCTGAGTGTGAAACACGTTTCTATGACACCCTGTGGCAGTGTATTACATTAGATGTACAGCACCTTACAGGTAAACAAGGTGCCTGAGGAAACTCGCAGTGAGTACAATCTGTGTAACAGTTTGCAAAAATCCATTAATCCCTTCTGCCAGGAATTGCAGGAATACATTTTGCACGCCACGCTGATTGCCATCCAATAAAGTTTTCCTCCATGTATCAAAGTAGGCGATCAGCAGCTTCTTATCTGTCTCAGACTTTACATATTCTGTGGAACAATGCTGCATATTTGCATTAGTAACATCTATCTCTTCCGCCGGCTGATTTGCCTCATCCTGCCTGTTTGTCTCGATCTGCTTAATTCCTTTTAGTAATGTGCAGGAGCTCACCCACAGCTGTTATCCTCACCTGTCCACTTCCTGATTTTACAACCTGCTTATCTCTCTGTCTAACCAACCCCAGTAGAAATCAGCCTTTGTCCTCAGCACTTCCCTGGTTTCCCTCCACACACGGCTAATCTCCGCCTATTTGAATACGCCGTCATGTTGATAAACTCCACAGACGCACAATTAAAGTCTCGCTTTGCATGGAGTGCCTGTTAGTGTGACAACATTGGATTGTCAATGTTTTTGTTCTTGTTCTGGCAGCCCAAGGTTTCCCACAGCTTCATGTTTGCACACATTATGAGACTTAAAATGTGAGTGTGTTTGCAAACACCACCCAGCAGGCCGTCCATCATTCTTACACAGAAACAGCAGTTTTTCAGTTTTACTGCCACAAAGTGTTTCCCGAGATTGCTCTCAAGTGAAACATTTTCTGGCAAATTTTACGTACTGCTGACCGTTTGTTTTCTATAGACTCAAACAAACTGATCACAGGGCACCAAAAAAAAAAATCGCATTAAAGAGAGAATTCTCCCAAAGCCGCACAATGAGACTGCTGAATTTTCCATCACAGCTTGTCTCGTGATTCAAGATCTGATCATGAATCCAGGTATGTGATGATACTTGTATTATGTTTTCACATGTTGACACAAAACACGAGACTCAACTGGGTTTAAGCTAAACCTGCCAAGGCACTCCCAGAGTTCTAATTTAATTTTCATACTGAAAGTTGTGTCAATAATCTTTCATCTAAAAGAACATCAAGGTGCAGGCCTTTAACTACTTTATTATCATAAGCAGAACAATTACAGTGAAGCAGTTGTTGGCAATGACTTCTGTAATCTAAACATGTAATAGAACTCAACCAATAAAACAATTTAATTACAGTTAAATACTTAAAAAGTACTGCTGTATACTAGGTGATATAAAACATTAAGATGTTTTTATGCCTCTATGAAGGATGTGATCGCTGAAAAAGCTTCCTGAAAGCAGAGCGATGAGCGTTATCGAGTAAAATTGAGCTCCACTTAAGAATGAAAGCGCTGTTGTTTCATGAACCAGGGGCACGCTGAGTGCTTTGCCTCTGTGTGTGAACACAGAGGCAAACTGTATGCAATTGTAAGCAATGTTTTTTAGTTTTTTCCAGTCTTTTGATTTCATTTAAAATATATATATATATATATATATATATATATATATATATATATATATATATATATATATATGAGAGACCTGAGAGACCGGGCCATGGGAGAGGTTAGCACCTCAAAAAAAAAAAAAAAAGTGAGGCTTCCTGCAGGATGTGCAACATGGAGGTAAAGTAATGTGGAAATGCTTCCAATATGTTAAACTGCTTAATGAGGCATCAAGCAGATATGCAATCTGCAAAACTGTAAAATCTGAGACAGACTTCTGCTGCTGCTGGAAGAGGTGTTCATGTTAAAGTTAACATCCAGGGCTCGTATGCACCTCCAGCCATTAGCAATGAAAACAAACAGTTTGCACTAATGGTGAAAAGTAAATGGATTAGCTGTACACATGAGCCAGGTTAACACCACAACAGAGCATTAAATTACAGGTGCTAACGACAGGATAACCACACCTGTTAGGCTGTTTTAAGGGTGGTGGATGTTGTGGTCATGCATTACTGTTTAAGACAAAATATGTGAAGAGAACAGATATTTAGGGGTCAGATGAATCCTTTGAGAAAAAGTATGACAATGTCGAGCAAATTTAGATTTAGATGACAAAATTTTTCGTTTATTTTTTATAATTTTCCCGCTTATGTAATGAATATGGATGGGCCTGGATCCATGTACCCAAAAAAGCTGAGGTCATATTAACTTCCCTATGCTAGATTATTTTAGCTCAGCGTTGAGAATGCTGAAATTAAAAAAAAAAAATCCTTGTTAGTAAACTTAAACCATGCTCGGTGTTGGCCAAATGGAAACCTTTGAGTGAAGTTACCATCCTGAAACTGTTTGCAGAAATAAAGCATCATTGCAGCCATGAGGCTCTGGGTTCTTCTGACAGTGCCTCACACACCATTTTAAAATGATCAGTTTATCCTTTGAACCAGAGCTTACGGAAGCCATGACGAAGAGCTGTAACAGTGTAAACTATAGACACAGTTTCTCTGTTTTACTCTTCTACATCTTCTATATCAGTTTGACCAATTTGAGGACGAAAGTGTGACTGTGTTAAATACAAATATAACATTCATTGAACTGTTGCAGGTTTTGATTTGTAAAGTAAGCAGTATTTTTAATGTGGTTGAAAAGATCCTTTTTCAGTAAATAGGATAAGTTATCTTAGAATCTCTTTCACATTGGGACTAAATCAGTTTTTTGGTCCAGTTTTAAAATACCCTTGAACCATCTGGTACAGAATCCCATCAGGATTGGAAACTGGATCAAGACCATGAATAAAAAGGACTTAAATTGATTGAGGTAACCAGTGAAGATATCCTTGAATCAAACTCTTCTTTGCTTCTCTTTTATTAGAGGAATTTGATAAGTTAAAAAGAATATACAGTCATTTTAACTGGTGTAGGCAGAGACTACAAGACTACGAGAACCGTGAACGACAGGGACGTCAACTTACAACCGCTTTAGTAACAAACTGGCCCATAACTTCTACCAGATCCACGTTCAGTCCATCTCTGACCCTTCAATGGAGCTGATAGATTTCACTCTCGTCATTGTGTGTTTCCTCTGGCTTTGAAGGACGCAGTCAGGATCATTTTCTGTCTTCTAAATGGAAAAGTTGTCTTTGTAAAGAGAACAGTATGTGTGCGTTAATGCAGTGTCTCCAGCAGAATGTGAGGTGCACCTTGTTGCCTTTTTGGGTGCTTTATGGACTTCCTCTGTTTATGAGTTCCCATCAGGATGTACGCTGCAGAGTGGGATGACGCCCCAAAAGACAATATTACACAGCACCTCGATGTCTTCACTTAGTAATGTCGGTAAATCTGAGTAACCAAAGCTAAACACTTACGTCAGGAGCCAATTCACAAATTAACTGAGGTCCCCCAGGTAACACGATTCCTGTTGCTTGCCAGGGTTTTTTAATCTACCACACAGAGGCTTTTGACGTGCGTTTGTTGTTCATCAAAGTGACGAAGACGAACCTTCACACAAACAGTAAAAGACAACAGAGGGCATTGAGTGTGTTGGAATCCTGTGTGGGCTGGACTAAATTGCACTCAGTCTCTAACCAGTCGATGGATGTGTCATGAAATCGAGCATAAATGTTTTTAATTTAATCACACTGATATCAGCCCCCCTGTTTTCTGCTACAACTCCATCAGACACCGATGATGAAAAACAAACATTTTCCACTGCTGCTGTTTTAATGAAGAGCTTTGTACCGTCGTATTACGTGCATGATGACTTTTATTGTTCAGCTTCAGCAATAGGAAACATTCTTTTGTCTCTTATCACTACTTTGATTCATATTTCTTTAAACATTTTTACAACTTCTGCAAGTCTTTATTTAGTTTTATTTTTTGTACCTTTTTCAGGGTTAAGGCCAAATGTTCTTGGTCAGTGGCTTTAAGAAGTCCTGCTAAAATTGCTGCTTAGAAATGAAAAAGTAATTTCCTTCTCTCACTTCAACCACACAAGTGTATTAGTTAACAGAGTTGACTCTGCGGGGACTCCTCTGTACCTGATAGCGCTGCTGGTCTTTGAAGAAGTTCAGCGTCGGGACTCGATGTCATGGAGGTTAATTGCTTACACGGAGTAGCATGACGACTCGTCTTAAGTCCACTCTGTGTCGTCTGTATCTGCCTTGTTATTAGTTCAAATGCAAATTCCAGCAGGTAATTTCACTTAAAAATGGCTCCTTCACTGCCCTTTGCTTCGGGATCTGTGACAGTGAGCGGATGCATTCAGTCTCTCGCACTGACACCAGTGAATGGTTAAAGCGAGTTTCAGACAATGCTCAGTTCCTTGTTTGAGGCAGAATCCCGTCCACACTTCACTGTTTATTCCACCACTTCCCATGAATATAGATCATTCAAAGTGCAGCCGGTTTTAGCGTACTGTAATGAGACTGATGTAAGTAACACAAGGTCAGGCCAGGAGCACAGCTTCACATTGAAAGAGCAGTAATAAAGAGATAGGGATTGGCCCACACAAAACCTTCATCTATTTCTGCCTCTTTTGACAGAATTTCAGAGACCACCAAGGTCATGGACGCACGGTTGCTTGAATGTAATTACGTTCATTATCTGCTGTTGTACTATGGCTCTGTTATTTCAAATAAATGGGCTTCTCTCTGCTAAAGAGTTTCTATTCTGCTATTGTAAAGGAGGAAGTTCACAGAGTGGCCCTGACCTGTCAGTCACCAGGAAATGTTCATGATTGACTGATGAGCTTTTCACCCTCCATGTCTGTTTTTCTGTCCGTCTTGGAAAGTGGCGATGTGGACCTCGCTGGTCCTCCATTCACGGCGCTTACTTTAACTGTCAGGTTTTATTCATTTTCAAGTCGTCTTCAAAAGAATCATAAGGTGAAATGCAACTGAAAACAAAGGACTGGACTCAGTTAACTAATCCACTTCAAAAGTTTCCACAGAGTCTCTGAGGGGTCACAGCGAGAATTTTCTGTTTCTTCACCTTGAATTACTCTTTGCATTCTCTTACAATCAATTTGAATGACTGTAGCTGCTCGAGATATAACTCAACCTATTTATCTGCTCTTACAAAAGAGAAAATATACAGTGAGTGGATTATCATGCAGAATAAAATCCAAACTCAAAACATGTTCAGTGCTCAACAAACGTACTACACTGCCAACCAGTGTGAAATGTTTGTGACCGCTGCCCTAGTTTTTCTGATTACCAGAATTTTTTCTCATATTTCTGCAAAGGTTAATCCACCAGGATGTGAAAGCTCTTTAATCAAAATGATATATTTAATTCTAAAATAGGATTACTGCTGTGATCCATGAGTTTCTAAATGTACTGTTTTACAAGAAAGGAGGAAAAAGTGTGACGCACATTATTATTGTTTGATTTTCAAATAACAGTCATTTACTTCAATTCCTGAAAAGAAAAATGTGTTGTAGTGGTTGTTTATCATTCCCAATTAATTTTTGACTCCTCAGAAAATTCCAGTTTTCTGGCTCAAATTTTGGAATAAAAACGTGACTTCAGTTCTAAACTCCCCTCTCCTGTTCAAAATGGTGAAGGAAATCTCTTGGAAAAAGAAAGAGTTCTAGTCAAAGCATTTCATGGTGCTGGATTGGTTTGCTAAGCACTGTAAATCCATAACAGAAGCCCAACATCCCACTTATTACTCGCCTACTATCAAGAAAATTAAAATAAGGTGACTCCAAATTAGAGATGGGCGATATATCGCACACACTCGATATATCACGAGTTGTTGCCTGTGAGATGTATAAAATGACTTTATCGCGATCATTGACTACAAATTGTCATGTAAACGTTTGAAGACGTTGGTATGTAATTATGTTGAAATGCTCGCAAGCGTTCCTCTTCAGGTTCCCCACAAGAGTGCGTGCTTTCCTCATGACTGTTTATTCTTTACACAACTATGTGTAAAAGCAGACGTAAGAACGGGACAGTTAATAAAGTACACAGACAATTCTGTGAGTGTGAGTCTGCTTCAAGATGATGAGACCAGCTACGGCCCAGCATTCATCATTAAGGGTCCCCGGTAACCTCTGAAGTACCAACATTACAAGGAACATTTGTTATACCATGTTAGATCCACATGGTTCTGCTTATGTGCTGTACTGTTTACCTAAAACAGAAACAGTTTGTTTGATGTAAACAGCCTCTCATTTGTCCTGTTTCCATCATACTTTATCTCACCACGGCTTTGTTTACATACTGCATGTGCTCCGACTTCTGATCCCTCTTTTCTCTGGATTCTGAAATACTTCTATACTGCTGAGTAGAGGTATGGAAGTGAGGGGAGTGAATATCTTCGTTATCTCTCTCGGCTGCTAGCAATTATCTGCTATCTTTGCTAGCGGTGTCGTGACTTGTGGCTGAGTCACAAAACTGCCATAACCAAGAATGTGTGGAGACTTTTAAAATAAGATCGGAAGGTAAAAATGGCAATAAATATCACTGTTTATACTTTCAATCCATTTGGCTCAAATGATCGATGTATCAAGCCAGATCGATGTAACGTTACCCCTCTACTCTCCATAACGAGAAATATGAACGTGACAACACATACTTGAGTTTCAGTTTCTCTTCACACTCCGCTCACGCGCACTTTGCCCCTGCTCGACTGTGAGTGATGCCGCTCAGTCATGGCAATCAGCTGTGTGCTGCTCGCTGCAAGATGACAGAGAGAAGTTTCATTTGGCATTTTACAGCTGCAGACCAAAATACCGCAAGCTGCCATGTTTTCAGAAAACAAACAAGGTTCTGTGGTAACACTACAAACTTCTATAAACATCTAAAAACAGCAAGAAAGAGAACTCCAAGCTGTAAAGTAAACAGAGGGAGAAGGAGACTCACCAAACTACAACCAGACCCCAGACTGAGAGACAGAAGTCACAGGCAGAGTCCTTTCAGCATGACCAACAATATCCAGGGAGCTGATTTATAGAAGTGAGAGTCAGTCATCTCCAACTTAAGTTCATGTTATTTTCAAAGTGTAATCATAATTGTGATTTTAGAAAGCTGTTGAGACAGTCTCATAATACATATGTACATATTTTATCACATGTACCTGTGAGAGCCCTCAGGTCTTCTGGTCGTGGTTTTTTATCAGTACCTAAAGTGGAAACAAAGACCCATGGTGAGGCAGCTTTTAAACATTACAGCCCCCGTCTGTGAAACAGCCTGTCTGAAGACCTGAGGGATGCACAGAGCTTAAACATTTTAAAAAGCAAATTAAAAACCTACCTTTTTAGTCTAGCTTTAAGTAGAGTTTTACTTGTTTATTTATTGGTTTATTTATTGATTTATTTATCTGAATCTTTAACACTTTTTTAATTTGGTTAATGTATTTTCTTATCCTAAGTTTTAATATCTAATTCTACCTTCAGTGTTTCCTCAGATAGCGTTTCCTCAGTTTGTCAGCACATATTCTGATTTTGTTGTGTGATTTTAATGCACTGGGGGTGTGGATTGTGTGGGGGTGGGTGTGGGTTTGGTTTGTTTGGGGGGGCAATGGTGGAGGGTTTTGTGTTGATCTGTGGGTTTGGGGGTGAGGGGAATTTGATTTTATTATTTTTCTGTTTGTTAAGCACTTTTTGTTACCATTTTTGGTATGACAAGTGCTCTATAAATAATTTTGATTGATTGATTGGTACATTCAGCCAGTAGAATAAATCTGAATAGATTATTTCACTGGAACTGAAAATATGTAACTACATTAAGTTTGGTTTGCAATAAAAGGTTTGCTAACCTTAACCTGACTGGTCACCTTAACTAAATGGTCACTCGTCTCTACATGTTGGCCCTGCGATGGGCTGTCAACCTGTCCTCACCCAGTGTCAGATGGGAGGGCTCCGGCCCCTCACGACCCTAAAAGAGAATCAGGTTTAAATGGTAAATGGACCAGTACTTATATAGCGCTTTTCTAGTCTGTCTGACCACTCAAAGCGCTTTATACTGCTAGTCTCATTCACCCATCCACACCACATTCACACACTGATGGGAGAGAGTTCTATTATAGGGTCCATCAATTTATCTAACCTATTCACCCACCACTGATCAACAGTGGGAGCAATTTGGGGTTCAGTGTCTTGCTCAAGGACACTTTGACATTTGACTGCAGGAGCTGGGAATTGAACCCTTGATCTTCCGATTGAGAGACGACCACTCTACCACTGAGTCACAGCTTCCCCCAATGAAAATAAATGATCGATGGAGTTTGATTCCAGCTCTACTTAAAGTACCAGACTATCTTTTTATATCTAACTGCATAACTATCTACACCTGAGTACACAGTTACATGTTTGTGAAAAAATGTTTCACTATATTCATGCATATAACTTTCATCCAGAGCCACTTATCATTTTTTAACATTTATATCATTTTTCCCCCTTTAAAAAAATCCTTCTCTTTGACCTTTTTTTCAGGTATACCTAAAGAAACTAAAAGCTATTTAGAATTTTTTATTTGCTGCAAGAATCTACCTCCATGAAACAGGATTGTTGACTTCTTGTCCTTGGAGGCTAATCTGCCCTTTAACTAAACATCCACTAAGAGCTTATTTTAGCCACTTACAGGATCAGAGTGTTTCTGAAGTTAGACTTCCTATAGACACTTAGGTTTTTGGTTGAGAGTAAGATGTTCTTAAAAAACAAAGACAGCTGTTACATCACTGTTTTTAACACCTCCAGACCAGGGACATCAGCTCTGTTTTTACCCTACAAGTCACGGGTGTCTCTCCTTTACTGCTCCCCAACCAGGCATTCATTTCTCTTTAATCATGCTGAGCACTCAGCATTTCAACATTTAGAAATCTGACTTTAATAAAACTGCTAATTCTACCATATGTTTTTGGGCTTGCTTCTCCTCCATGTAAATATCACCCACTGCTCTCTCTCACTGCTTAAATTTCAAAATGTTTAGCATGTTCAGGAGAAGTTTTTGTGTACTTTTCATACTTCATACTTTTTAAACTATTCAGCTTTTTCACAATTTTCTTGGCCCATTGAAATGAATGGAGGTAATCTGTCACCAAGGAAACCAAACAGCTGCTGATGTCTTAGGACCACACAGCTGATGATGTTAGGGTTCTGAACAGAGGTTATATGTCCACCTTTTTCATGACTACCCATGGTTCATTGTGATTGCCGATTTTGCTTGTCCAATTTTAAGTTTTGTTTACATCGCCATGGAAACCACAGAGCTAATGATGTTAGCCTTGCAGTCATACTCACTCTAATAACCGGCTTTTGAAAGCAACAAAGCAACAAAATGAACAAAAACCGGAGGTGGAGTCATAGTGCGGATGCCCTGTCTAGCATTAATGATTTTACAAGAGTTGTTTTGAGCTAGCTTGCTGGTGGAGGCAACCAGAAGTTGATAACCACATCTGGAAGTCAACACCCATAGGCTTCTGAAGAAAAAGGTGAATAGGACTTTGTGTACGTCCCTAGAGTTTAGTTCTGCTCCCCATCACCATGGAAACCACACAACTGACAATGCCTTAAAGGGGTTAGGGTTAGGGTTTCAAACAGAGGTTATAAAAAGGACTGGTGTGGATAGGGTTAGCGTTAGGGTTCGTATCAGATTGTATCAGATATTTTGTTAGATCCATTTCAAACACCAAAGTCCTGGTGTTGAGGTGTTTTTTTTTTTTTCCAAATCTCACACAGTGCTTCCTCCTCAGGAGCGCAGTCTGGTATTTGACTTTTTTTTGTCCTCTTTTTACCTTATGTGTAATCTTTCCACATCTGATGGCATGGTTGCACCACAGTTGGCTGCCCCACAGTGCTCCTGTTCCTGTAACCCCATGTATATGTCTTGTGCTTCTATGTTTCTTGGACGGGAAGTAACTGAAATTAATTTCGTTGTACTTGTTGCAATGACAATAAAATTCCTCGATTCCTCAAACACAAAGCATCAACCAGTTCAGGCATCTCCAGTGTTTTCAAGGTTGAATGACTGTTTCTAAATGGAGTCAAAGAAGGTTAAGTTTTCAAATAAGGAATGAATATTAAAGACAAATTTAGTTGAAATTCAGTGCATAGTGAGTCGTTTAAATGCAAACCAACTTTTAAAACATTAAATCACATCATGGTTCATTCTTGACCATCTCCTCTGAGTGTTATCTAACATCTCCTGTAATCTATGTAGCAGATGAAACCTTGCGTGAGGTGCTGATGAAGGGGATAATCTGCTGTGATGCAGGGATGCTGTAGGCAGTAATTGTTGGGATCCTCTGTTGTATTTGTTTACTGATTTTTGAGGGTTGACTGAGTCCAAATGCACTGTACTCGTACATTCTCGATAGCAAAGGGAAGTTTCTCAGGGTGGCACAGCACCCAGAGGCATCAGGCCTGTTTCCAGCTGTATTGGGGGCTGGTGGTGATGGATGTCCTCCACAGCTCATCATACACAAAATACTCTCACTCTGAACAATTGGGATATCCCCGAGTTCCCCCCCGAAGCCTCGGCTGTCATTGACAGGAGGGATTTATGATACAATACATCCAATCCGGGTCTGATCTCCTCTCGCACACTGATGTAAACACAACAGCGCAGAATAAATAAAGTTTGTGCTGTTGCCTCTCTGACAGTAATACAGCTCTAATTGGAAATGACTGCACACCACCCACACACCTGTCACTCCTCTGTGATGGATATGCAGGTAGTCAGATCAGATGCAGAGGCTTGCAGCCAGCGTGGTGAGTTCAGCCCCCCCTCAGTGCACTCGTGGTTGTCATGCTGCAGCTTGCTGTTGGTGGCGCTGCATGCCTGCGAGCGGCTGCACAGCTGAGGTTCACGCTGGGAGAGCTGCCACGCTAAGAGCGAGCGGCGACGGCAGGTAAACATCCTCCCTGGTTCTTTACTTGTCGTCTGAGGCACGCTCACCAACACGGAGCAGCTTTCTGCTGACTGCGTCATCAAATATTCATGGCTGTCTGCATTAGCTCACAGAGTTCTAATTGAGTTCTGTATATTCAGACGTGATTAACTCGGTCTAATTCCTCAAAGGAGTGAGCCAATTAGATAGCACTTGCATGAATAGGATTTCACATCTTAGTACGTCTCCAGACTTGCCAAGACAATTATATATGTGTGTGTAACTGTGGCGTACAGTGAGTGTGAGCCCACTAAACTCAAGCAGGTCATTACTTCTTATTACTGATCTGCACTACAGGAATGCTGGCGTCCCATTACCATCACGTAAATGAAAAGCAGGGCTGTTTTTATTCGAATACGCTGTTTGGACAAGTGAGGAGAGAGCTATTCCAAACACCAGGCCCTCTAAACCTCCCTCATGTTTTTTGTCTAAGCATATTTCCTCCCCCCCAGGAGCAAGCAGGAGAAAAATATCCGTGACCCAGTGCTGACCCACCACAATGTCACTCTAACTCATGGCATGAGAGAACTACTGCCGGGGTCTTTGTCAGTTTCTCTCTGTAACCAGAGCAGGAGACATTGCCCAAAGTCCAGAGGGGTCACATTCTGCTGCGGAGCTGAATTTAAGGCAGAGAGGCAGACAGGCAGGCCGGCCACTTTGCCCGAGCCGGAGAGAGAGATCAGGGCCCCCGCTGCCACCTTTTATTCTTTAAAGAAAGGCCTGAGCGAGGCATGATCTGTGCGACTCCTGTCCCTTCACGTTGGCTCCAGCCTGATATCATCATCACTAAAATAAGAAACACGCATGAACAAATAAGGCTGCGCAGCTGAGTGTAACAGGATGTATGAATATTTAAGTCCCTTCAGACGCAAGCAGTTTTTGTTGCTTTTTGTCGGATCTCATGATCTGCAGCTCAAGAAGTGAAACCTGTGCAGGCGGAGCAGCTTGTGGTGAGGATCGGAGGCCGAGGCTGCTCATAAACCATCCCGACAGAGATATAAACTAAATGTAAGAAAAACAAATCCGGATAGCAGGCTCTGGAAGAGTGCCATCCCATTCCTGCATGAGCTGGTCATCCATAACCTGGAGTGGATTTATTACACAGACAGACCGACTGAGCTGAGCAGACCTGAACTCAGAGGCCGTTCCAGGTCAGAGGCACTGAAACCTTCGGTGCACTCGCGTCCTGACTGACTGTCACGAGCACAGATGAGTGTCACAAACGCTCCGTCTGTGAATTACACACATGATAGTTTCAAGGTCACTGATCCTCATGAGTTACAGAACCATTAGGAGAATCACTTTGCTCTGCGTGACATGCTCGCTCACACCCACACGTAAACAAACAAAGAAAAAAAAAAAATACGTTCACACCTCAGTCATCTGCGTCAAGGCAGCAGAGAAAATATGAGTGGGTGATTTACATAACATGCGTGTGAACGACAGGAATTTGTAAAGGAGTCAAGTCCGGTTAATAAATCTTCATATGCTCACAGAGTGGACCTGATGCTCACATCCTGCACACACAGACAGGCAGAGTCAGAGTGTCAGGGAGCGCCGGCCACTGGAAAGCATCCACTGATAGATGAAATCAAATTAAAGCTGGGTGTCAGGAGCTGAGGACGGGTTCATGTCACAAGGTGAGTCCGACCACTGGGTGCTGTTCACTTGTTAACCTGCGCAGGAGGAGACGGGAGACATGATCGTGATCACTGAACCCACCAAGCTGAAAGAAACACACACACTCGTATATTTAAACACACACACACACAGACCTCTCCACCCCTGGGGTCTACTCAAGCCACAGATCAGGGAAGGATTTTGCTCCAACAATCCCCTGGCTAATGTGAGAAGATTTAAATGAGCTCCTTCAACCAAAGCAGATTTCTCGAATTTTCTGCAGGTCAGGCTCTCCACTATTTGTCTCAAGAATGTGGAAAAAACAAGTTTGTTTTTCTTTCAAAGCTACTAGAAATCCAATCCTCACAACAGCATCCCCAAAAAAATGTAATTAAGGTTTCATTATCGTCAAAATAAAGCATTCTAAGAGTATTACAAACAAGGACCGATTCCAAACAAGCTATTGTTTAAGCTTCTGTCCACTTTCCAGAGATGTGGTTTTCACTTAGTGCTGTCGCTAAAACTCAGGGATCACAAAAATATTCGCAAAGTAATTACTCGATATTTAAAACCCAGAATACCCCTGGTACAAGGCTGATTTCTGAGCAGCTTTGAAGTTCACTGTGGGCTAACACGTGTATGCTAACTGCTAACTTTGCTATGGATAGCACAGTGCTATATGACTCATACTGAGAGACCAAAGAGGGTATCGCACACACGGCCCTTAACTTTTTAGCGACCCCACAAAAAGTCTGTGCCAGAGATTGGAAAACCCAAAACCCTCATTCCAGTGTTGTTGGACGAATTACAGTTTGTAATGGACTTGAGATATGTTCTTCTTCACGTTGGTCTACGGTTAAGAAATAAGAGTGCTGCTGCTGCTGCTGCTGCTGTGAAATGTGGTTCAGTAACAACCAGTCAGAATCAAGAACTCAACAACTCCATGTATTACACATAGACTGTAAAACAAACAGATTTCATCTCGCTCAGGTCAAAGTGAGGTCGCTACAAAAACTGCTCCCCCTGGTGTCTGGCTGCGGTATAGGTCAAAAACTCTCTCTCTATTCATTCCAGATGGGATGTGGTCAAACTTTAAAAAATTAATACACCTCGTAGAAATGTTTCTCACATCTGTATGCTGTGGTGATATGAAGATATTATTTGGCTGCATTGTGTTAAAGTCTGAAAAGTTTCTTTTTCATGAATTATTAGATGTTTAAAAACGGGGTTTTACGTCTCATTTAACAATGATTGACAGCTGTTGTTCTTGTGTAGTTTTTTCTGGAATACTAAAATACACTGGGAAGGAGAGCCAAGGTTAGACTTTCAAAGGAAAATACAAACTCAATTTTGGTCACCCAGCTCCAAACAGATCGAAATCACAGTGGCTGCACAATGGCGGCGCCTCTGACGGGTGTGTTTGGGCCTCAAAATTGTACACTGGTAAAAGACGGAGCCACATTGTACACTCTATATACAGTCTTTGGTACCACAAAGATCTCAGATGAAGCCTGGTTTATCCACCTTTTTCCTGACTACCCATAGTTCATTGCGCTTGCCGGTTTTCCTCGTCCACTTGAAAGTTTTGTTTACATTACCATGAAAACCACAAAGCTTATGATGTTTGCTTAGCTGGCATACTCACTCTAATAACCGGCTTTTAAAAGCAAGAAAGTGACAAAATTAACATTACGGAGGTGGAGTCATAGTGCGGATGTTTTAGGAAAAAAAGCTTACACTGAGCCCAGTCTAGCATTTATGATTTCACGCGGGTTGTTCTGAGCTAGCTTGCCACCGCAGGCAAGCGGAAGTTGATAACCACAGGGGGGGGGAGTCAACACCCATAGGCTCTTGAAGAAACAGGTGGACACTCCTGCATCAACTCTATGTCATCAGTGATGCCGACTTAGCGTCTTTGTCACTATTTTTAACGAGTTTTCAGCACCGTCTAGCAATTCTATTTCAAAAAAGAGACTAGCGAATTTTTTGGGAGTTTGGAGACAGAAAAACAACAGTTTAAAAAAAAAACATTGATCTTACTCTTCTCAAAGAGCAGCAGGCCCCTTCCTGTTTCAAATTACTCACAGGCCAACAAGTCCTCCTCCCTGGTGCAGCAGTCCCTCCCTGCTGCAGTTATACTATATAGTACATATACTATATAGCCAGAGCAGGCGACTGCAAACAAATGAATCAACACCTCTCTTTTAAGACACTTTGTTGCTCCCAAGCCTGGATAAAGGAAGAGGGCTGTCATTAAGATATTAAAAAATAAATCTACAGAACAAAGTTCATTTGTAGTTTCAAACAATTTTACAGTGTTTTTTACATTCTTTCAGTCTCTCCCATGACTTAATCCTCTCTACAGAGTCCATGACAATTGCAATGCAAATCGTCAATAGAGCAAATTTGGTTATAACATTATATAGTGACTTCTTGGACAGCCAATAGCTACTTTCTTTACTAAGGAGTTGGTGACGCTAGACACCGTAGGGGCTGACGTTATTGTTGGCACCACATACTTCTGCTTCGATGTGTCTGTGTCACTCTGCCGTACTCCAGCTTAAAAAAAACAAAAAAACAACATAAGGGCAGTGCTGTCTGTATGATGGTCAGATGGTCTGTTTCTGGTCCCACTTTGTTTCTGCCTTTTCAATTTTAAACATTTTGTGTTGAATTGTAGCTGAGGCATGTTGCAGTTGATCAAACAGCAACTATCACAAGGAAGAAGAGAGAGGAGACGTCAGAGGAGATAAAATGTTTGGCTAATGTACAGAGATTCTAGAAACCTTGTACATTTGGGAAATGCTCAGCGGACCAATCACAGGGCTTGGGGTCCACATCGTTTCAACATTGGGAGAAGATGCATGTCTGCTACATACATGCATAAAAACGCAGGCTACTGCATAGGCTACACCATCGAACAGATTAAGATGTATGAACGCGGCTAAAGACACTAGAAAATTTGTTTTGTTTTGTTTCGTTCTTCTTTTACTTATTTCCTTATATTTTAATATTTAGTTCTATTTTTTTCATACTTATATTTTTTACTATTCTTAAATTTTTAATCTATACTGTCAGAAGAGAGAAACAGTATTTCTGTATTACAGTATTTTTTCTGTCTGTCCTTGGATATATAGGAAATTGACAGTAAAAACCTTTGAATCTTGAATTTCAAGACAGATTTAGGGTTTGATTTGCCTTCCTCTGTGATCTGGGGGAGTGATCTGATTGGAGGCTATTTGTAAGAGAGTAATTGTCTAAATAATCCTCAAATATTTGGCGTCAATATGACTACATTACGGCTCCTGAACTTTTTGTAGCCTTCCTGAGTTGTTATCGTAAATAGATATGATACCTACCCAGAGCTAACTCAGATTTTTTCCTTGTTTTTGTCGCTGCCTTACAGAAAATATGCCAGGATGTCAGGTGTGGATGTTGATCGCCCTCTGAGTTTGTTGCATCACCAGTGATCAGGCTTCTTTGAGAACTAGTGATCTTATGGAAGCGATTAGTGTGTGTGATCCAAGGATTGTCATTTTTAAAACTGGTCATAAATGTCCTTATGGGTGTGATCTGCCATAACTGTGAAATCAGTAAAGATCTAACAGTCGTGGTGGGCCTCAGCTGTTGCTTTATGCAGGGAAAAATATGTCATTCACATGATGTTGATGTTTGTTTAATCAGTTTTTTAAACAGTAATGAAGGGGTTTTTTTCACGTAAATGTTGATAAAACTTTCTAAAGACTTGGACCTTGACTACACTTTAGTTTTCTTATGTTAAGACTCAAAGTTCTTTCAGCGACCTGTAAACCACATAAAATGTAAAACATTTGCTGAATTTCCTTGACTGTGTGGCACCACGATTAAGATTCAAACCACAGCTTCAGTGTCTGTGTACACTGACACAGGGACACTTTTGCCAAATCTGCTCTTTAAATATGCATGAACAGGGCCTGGTGCCAGCTAGTCAGGTGTGACTGAGGTAACTCTGCTGCTTCCTGGAGAAAGTCGTTCAGTTAATAGAAGACTCGCACAAACAAGCCGAGGAGCGTTAAGAGCTTTTTAGTCATGACCTTCACATTTATAGTCTGCTCTGGAGTAACTCAACCCCCACACGTTGGATTCAAAGAGAGTGCTACATGAAATGAGAGCTGGTAAATAAACAGAGCGACACTGGAAATGAGTCAAACGTCTCTTATGTAACTCAGGTATCTTAATGGAGGTTAAAGAGGAGCTGAGTCTGTCTTAAATACTCCTTCTGATTGTCAGTAAGAAGCGGGTGTCAAGAGTTTCACTAACAAATAACTCAGAGGATATCTTTAAATAAAACATCAGTAAATAAAACAGCACTAATAAAAACAGCCTTCTTTAAAATCCACGAGCTTTTGTTGTCTCTGAGGGAAGTGTTGAGTCCTTCAGAGCTGTGTTTACCCTGTCACTGTGTGTGAGGAAGGGTTTGACATTTGGAAAATGTGTTTTTCACCGTCTTGCCAAGAATGAGATGAGATGATTGACGCCTCTTATATGTGTCAAAAAAAATTACATTCAGCAGCTGTTTTTGATTAGCTTAGCATTAAGACTGCAAACAGGAAAAACAGTGTTTAGACCTTTACTGCAGACAGTCACCAGGGGGAGCTCTAAATGTTTTGGCCTCATTGTGGCTCTTGTGCTGTCCATGATTTTATATGTATATATATATATATATATATATATATATATATATATATATATATATATATATATATATATATATATATATATATATATATATATCCTTGCTTTTAACTAAACGGATAGTCTGCTCATCTTCTGGACACTAAGCTATGCTACAAAATGAGTTTACAAAGTTTGTTTGTTGTCATGTTTCAAGCAATAAGTATTCGTAAATAATAATAAATACATAACCTCGTTGCTTTGCATCCTGGGAAAATTTGTCTTGAACAAAGAAAAGTAGTATTAAAAAGAAGAACTGCTCTCCATTCATTTCCTTCCAAACAAACGCACGCCTTAGCAAGAGTCACGTCCTGCTGACAGTAGGTGATGGTGCTCATGGGAAACGAAGTCTTTATCCCAGAAGAACACGAATGATTCTGGCGTGTCGGTGCAATCAGCGTCCATAAGGTTATTCATCACAAGCCTTTCAGGGCGACTAATCAGATTGAATTTATTTTGACCTCAAAATGTATAAAAGTGAATTGAAATCTCTGTTCTGTGGAAACTTGTGGCCACATGGACATTCAGTCAGCCTGTGTGTAAAAAATGTGTGTTCACTTTGAAGATGTTTTCATCCTTTTTTTTATTTTTTATTTTTTTACCGTTTCCAAAGACATTTTTTTTTTTTCATCGGGAACCTTCTCCTGCAAGTATTGTCTCTTCAGGCTCTAAAATAAACGATGTCAAAGTTACGAAACTTTGTCACGGTGGTTCCTCCGACCAATGAGTGACTTCAAAGAGTTTCTGTCCTCTTCTTCTGTTCTGTTGCTGGCCTTGCGGTGCAGGTTTACAGATTGTGAGCACAGGAATCAACGTATGGATACATGAAAGTGTTTCAGCCAGCAATGAGATGAGAGAGAAAAGGAGATTTTTCCCTTTTTTTGTCCTGACAATAAAAAGTGAACTGTACAAACTGATGCTGAAAACAATCTGTAATTTTCACTTTATTCCCAGCATGCATGAAATGATCTTTCCACTGGTCAACTTTACGTGAGCCTGTCCCTTCTACTTTTTAGTGGTCAGCGGTCATCTTGGAGTTTTGAGAAGAGAAACAAAATTTTTCTGTAAAGTTTTTTTTTTTTTTTTTTTTTTTGATGTTTTTCTTTGACCCACACAGGTTGTAGCTTTCTCACTTTCTCTTTGGTATTGCCTCACTGTGAGTCACAGTTTCTTTCTCTCTGTCTCCGTTTCTTAATTCTCTTTTCCTTCGTTTCGTAACACCGCACATAATGCAACACATCAAAATGCAAACTACATGATTTGACTTTGTCCTGCTTGATTGAGCCATATTAGGCAACAAAAGGGAGACAGGCTGCATGTCGAGGTTCATTAAGTCAGCCGACACCTTCCCCGAGGATGGAGGAGGGTCGGAGATTTGACTCATAGTTCAGGACGAGTCAGCGTCTCTTCTTCTCCTCAGAGGAAACCAAGCACAGAGACGCGGCTCGGACCTTTTCTTTCGAGCAAGTTCTCGTCTCAGCCACCTCCAGCAGGGTGTAGTTAATTCACACAGCGTGGCCTGGCACCGACCAGCACATTCTGAGCCGCTGTGGACAAACACACACACACACACACACACACAGGCACTGAATCAGATCATCTGTGAATTTGGCCCACTCTGAGTTCAGCGTGCCAGGTCATAAATCGCGTGCAGTCTCAGTGAACTCCAGCCTGCCTCCTGACAGCCTGACGTGGTCATGTGAGAAAAAGAAGTGATAGGTGTAAAATTTGTGTTGATGCGGTCGGAGGAGATGGTAAACAGCTTAAAGTCAGCGCTACGCCCCAGCACATCTCTGACTGTTTCATCTGCAAACAGGGCAAACACCTCTTTGTTTCTGCTCTCCTTACGCTGCAGCTTTGTTCAGACGTGCAGAAGGAGTGATGCGCTTTGTGTGTCATCTGTGGTTTATATCTATGTGCAAATGTATTTTTAAAATACAACAAAAAGCAAATCTTTAAGTTCAGAGTGTGTAAACAGAAACTTAACATCTGCAGTTTTACAGGGTTGTGTTTGCAGACACATGTAGCTGTTGCACCTTCGTCAAACTTTGCATCACACCTGTGGTGTCGTTCCTAAAATATGAACACTTCAATTTTAAATCTTGTTTCGTTTCGGTTTCTTGACTGTACTTTTCCTCATCATGATGTAAAAAAAAAAAATAATAATAAGAGTGTAAAAATAAAAATGAAAATCAGAGAACAAATTCACTCTACAAGAAAACTTTGATCCTGAATCCATTTTCAAGCAAAACGTCTCAAACATTTTCGTTGCGGCTGCTTTACTGTGAAAAATCTGCGCCTTTTCATGTTTTGCAGCAAGTTGCGAAAAATTAGAAGAAACATCTGATCCTATGTACTCAAAGACAAATCAATAAACTAAGATGTCTTTCTGCAAATGATCTATAGATGATGCTGTGATTCCTATCAGGTCGTTGGGTCTAGTACGTGCTCGGACACACACAGAGCACAGATTAGAGTCCACAGCTGCCTCAGGTATAAATCATCCAAACACTCCGTCCTAGCACCAGCGCTTTTTAAATCAGGCAGACTCACTTGAAATGTGAATTTGAGAAATTAAAAAGTTTGAATAGTTTGAGAAAAGCGTTTGTAAATTTGCATATTGTGAGAAATGATGTTGTGTTGAAGGAAAACTGGCAGGCAGAGAGCTGTATCCCTGGATCAGCACAGTCAAGAGAAAACACTGACAGAAAAAGCTCCCGCGTGGTGTGACGGACAAAAAAAATTCTTGACCTGTGGATTGGGAGTCCTTTGGATGAGGTTTCACAGACAAAGTGTGCCGGGTTGTCCTGAAGTCTGAGAGCAGCTTCGTTTAAACCCGCAGAGTTTTAAATCACTCACCGATCTACAGCAGAAAAATAAATGAAATTACAAAATTGTTCCCACGCATTTCCATTTTTACAAAGTTACACAACATTTGAATATTTTTGCATTGTTAAATACGCGTGTCGTCGCCTGTGCCTCTCTCTCTCTCTGTCAGGCCTCCTGCTCGGCTGGCTGCAGAGCACATGGGACCCGGTAACTTGCAGTCACATGCTTTGTTTGCCATCAAACTCCTCTTTCCCACAGACAGCTGTGTCAAACGCTCTCTGAGAGCGTGCTGCTAAAAACAGGGACTCTCCGCTGAGCTGAGCTGAGCTGAGCTGAGCTGTGTGGGCATCGGTGTGTTTGGTGTGAGGGCCATGATAGCAAGAAGAAGAACGTCTCGCAATGAGAGGAAAATAAAGAGGGCCGCAATTGACTTTAACGCACTCCACTCACCCTTCAGTTCAGCAAGAGGCTGTCTGACCTAAATTCACTTTACCTCATCTGCCTAGACATTTGTTTAGCCTTCTGGGCAAACACTTAGAGAAATGTATGAGGGAGAGGGGGATAAAAAAAAAGAATACATATGCTTGAATACATCACATTTAGTCAGGGGAAAAGCAGAAACCCGGACATCTGCAGACATATACAGCCCTCTAGTGGCAAAGTGCGACGGCCCTGGATGTCTGACAGAGAGGGCATGAAGTGATTTAAGCAGAATTTCCTGAAACCATCTGTGGAGGTTGTACCCGAAAAAACCAGAGCAAAAGTCGCGCACGTCGTCTGTTTTGACACCACATTTGTGTCTGAAGCATGTTACCCAATCCCAAATAAAAAAAAAAAAGAGTCACGAGGGAGTAAAAAACATCCGAAGCTGAGCAGGATGAATGAATCGAGGTCAGAGAATCTCACCATCAGAGAGAAATTTTGTCTTTTGAGTACTGTACTCATTACAATGGCCCCGAGGAAGTGTGTGCTGTGAAATCATATGCTCTAGTTAAGCTAAACAAGGGCAAGGTATTCCCACATGAAGGGCAGATGAGAATAAGTGAGTAGAGATGCAGACAGATGAGTAAGAGTTGAGGATGGTTTGGTGCTGTTTGGACGCCGTATCTCACATCGTTCTCAGGTTGCAAATATATTCTTCTCCCCCTCCTCTCTCCCTCTCTCTCTCTCTCTCTCTCTCTCTCTCTCTCTCTCTCTCTCTACCTCTCTGTCTCTGTGTGCGTGCGTGAGGCAAACCTCAAGGGCTCGGTGCAGCGAGCTCATTAAAGGCTTCATTCCACTTCCAGGATGGAGCAGGATTGCAATATGGACATTGTTTATACACAAATGTTGCCGTGGGAATTATGTTTATTTCTATTACTGTCTTGGAGAGAGAGAGAGAGAGAGAGAGAGAGAGAGAGGGGGTAAAAAAAAAAGAAGACAAATAAGAATTCAAAGCTTGTCTACACACATTGCTTTTCATGAAATAAAACCTCTCCAGGAGTGCTTTGAAGAAACGGCCATTTTTAAAGCACCTCTTTACCGCCTTGACTCGTGCAGCCCTCCTCTCTCTGACCCTCCAGTAATGCACCGTCGGTTTGTGAGGAGCAAAAGTCGCCTCCCAGAATCAAAACAGGGAGATTCACCATGATTTTCGTCCGATATAGCTTCTTCTCGTCTATAAATGTCAGTGTACGGGCTTCATGGCGGGACAGGAGATGTTTGGGAGTTTACCTCAGCTGAGCGGTCACAGAAGTGTCATTTTAAACAGCAGGGCCCGGCGGTGCGTCTGGGAGGCAGCCGATGACGCAGCGCAGTGTTGCTACACACCCCGAGCTGTGTTTGGAAACACTGAGGCAGCTTGCTACTACTGTGGGAGCCAATGGGAGCAGCTGAACCGTGCACTCTTTAGCCCAGCCAAGCGCAGAAAGAGAGAGAGGAGGGGGGGGGGGGGGGGGGGGGGGTGAACAGAGACACACAGAGATCCAGGAAATGCCTGAGCGCCAGGCAGCTACAGCGAGGGCCCATCAGGCCACACATTGATCACCCTCACATGATATATCCACCCCCCTGTAATTGCATCGCTGTTTAGAGAGGCGGTCGTTATTTATGAAATATTGAAATAACAAATGGCATCTCCGGGCAGATATTAAGAAGAGAGATGCCACAGATCAGTCAGGGGCATTCAGCCGCCACGTCCCCCCCTGTGGGCCGCCTGCCCAGTCGCCTGGCTGCAGAAAACCTGCAGTCATCACAAAGTGGAAATATTTACTGCTCACACTCGTGCATATGGGAGGATGGAGAGCGAGGGAGGGCAGCTGAAAAATGACTGTGTTTGTGTTTGGAGAGGAGTGCTAATCAGATTCCTTCAGCTTCACAGGCATTCGAGGACAGCCGAGCTAAAGGTCCTCAGCGTAGATTTATCTCTCACACAGGCACAGATTGGAAGCGTAACACTGGCAGCAGGATGTTAAGAATCACAAACTGTAGAAAAACTTCTCTAAACATGTCACTCTGATTAGAGTTTGTCAGCACACAAGTGCTAATTGTAAACAAGTGCCGAAAGGGCCGTTGGGAGTGAATCACCAGAAACTCTTCATTCATCATCAGGTTTGTTGTGTAATCATGTGGGCGTCTGTGTTTGTGTCTGCAGAACACCCTGGAGACCTGCACCATCTGCAGTAAGCCCATCATGGAGCGCATCCTGCGGGCCACGGGGAAAGCCTACCACCCTCACTGCTTCACCTGCGTGGTGTGCCACCGCAGCCTGGACGGCATCCCCTTCACCGTGGACGCGTCCAACCACATCCACTGCATCGAGGACTTCCACAAGTACGTCACCTTCTCCTGTGTCCATCTTTTAATGTGATTGGAACTTATGGTATCGTCCAGCAACCTACAGCATTTGAGCTTCTTTCAGCTCGTTGTTTTGGTTCTATGATGTCAAACCTCACTGTTGTCCGTTCTCATCTTTTGTCTTCAGTTTTCAGAGTTAATCCGCTTTTCTAATAATTTCACAGTGCTCTGATTTAGAATTCATGTATTACAACAAAGTTTGCAACTATTCACAGTTTTATAAAAACAAAAAAGAAATAAAGGAGCTTTGTTTCTTAAAGTTAGAACATTTTGCAACCCCACAGTGAACTCAAGGACAGGGTGAAAACAGGGACAGGGATGAGCTCCAATATGAAGTCTAAATGTCCCTCAACCACAGACAGAAGTCACGTTGAAATGTTGGACAGTCAGGGACCAACTTAATATCACAGTGAGGCCTGTTGAAAAGAAACTGAAGTTTAACCTCGTCTTATTTTTTTTAAAAGCTGAACCAATAATACTGGCAAGAAATGATTGTTGTGAATGTCAGATTTTCCTTGAATGTTGTCTAACCCAGGGGTTCCCAAACGTTACCATGCCAAGGCCCCCCAAACAGCATTAGCTTCTGGCCAGCGACCCCCTTTGCAAACCAACAGATTTTTTAAATTATTTTTGTTGCGTGGTATGAGACTAAAAATAATGCTTTCAGGGCATGCTCTGGCAAGGTAGCTTGCTGTGTGAATACAGCAGATTGCCTGAACAAAAGCTCTTCTTTACGTATAAAGAAGTCGACTGTTTTTTCAGTCTCTGTCGGGTGTCGGAAACTTGAGAATGTGACGATTACGGCAGTTTATGTGCTGTACGTTCAGGACAAATGGTTATATAAAAAGAATAATTAAATAGAAAAAAATATATAATTTGAATTAAAAAAATTCCCTTTCCTCCAATTTTCTGAGGCCCAACCAGCGCCCCCTGGTGCCCCCCTGGTCTAACCAGTTACCATCTTCACTGTCTTAAATACTGCACAGCAGCCTGATGTAAACTCCGTCTTCAAGCAGAGTGGATAGTTGGAACATCCTCACCTCTACAGGGTTCATCCTTAAGTGAAAGCGGCCTGTAAGCATTTCTCACTTCATTGTTTGAAAGGCTCTTGTTTGCTGTGCAGTAAATAAATCTTAGTTTTATTGTTTCCACAATATGAGCTTGTGTAAAAGTCTGTTTGTATTGCTGTAAGTGAAAAGATGATCTCATATCCGGGGCCATGCTTTCTCGACAAGTTTGTGTTCATTTCTCCTTCTTGATGAAGGCCTTTGTTTAATGGCCGTACTTCCAAATTCTTTTGATGAAGTCAAAATTTAGCTTTAGCTTATGGCTAATGGTACAAACTTTGCTGAGGATGGCGTCGAGCATATTCACAGTTTGCATGTCTGGTATACACCTAGACTTGTTTCTTCAAGGGTATAATGTCCAGGGACCGCAATACGGTCTTAACGTACTATGATGGAACGGCCCATTTGGTCGCTGCATGCAGGACTGATAAAAATTGGCCAAATAACTAATTGCATCATGAAGTGAGGCATGTGCAGAACGTCATGTGTCCATGGAACCTCAAACCCTTATCTAACAAATTCAAGTTGTGCATGCGTGCTCTGCATAAACAGCCATAAACATGAAAAATGTTCCCTCTTTAGTCTAAATTTGCTGGATATCTCAACATTGTCAAACTCTTCCAAAGGATTCCTTCGATGCTTAAATATCCATTGTCTTTGCACATTATGTCTTATGTGACTCGTGAGCACGATGTCCACCATCTTTAAAACAGACTGATCTGCCGTTAATGGTTGAGTCCATCACTATGAAGGAGAGCTTGTCAAATGTGATGTGAGAACTTGAGCTAAAAAGGAAAAACTTGAAGGAAAAAAAAAGTGAACTTGTGTGTAAAAATGTTTACTTGTATAAAAAATCCACACACATGAAATAAATTTGATGTAGAGGTAAAATTTGAACCCAAAGAAAATATTCATGAATGTGTCAACTCTGCTGTTACGACTTCTTAAATCTGCCACTAAAACTGCACAAACTACTCTTCTTGTGTGAATCTGAGCTGCTTGAGTTTTGCAAGACACTGATCAGAAGAGAGGAACTGGAGACAAAGCGCGTAGTTTCCCTCCGCAGGTTGCAGAGTTCGTTATGATCTGCTATTGTGCACCAAGTCAGGGTAAGTAGCCTAGCTTCATCTTCTCCAGTTCCTCCCTCTGATGGTCAATCCTCCCACATATACACAGGGGAGGGGGGGGGGGGGGGGTCTTCATAAATCTTGTTTATCTACAAAGATAATTTTCACAGCTTTTGATTTCTCTGGATCCCAAACCTTCCAGGGAATAAAAAAAAAAAACCCACTTATTTTTAAATGACTGACAACAGAGCGACAGAATCTCCACGCAGCAAAAAAAGTCAATATATAAGTTCCATACTGATAACTGATGGATGTCGATGAACCGGTGATACGCTGTAAGCGGCCGAGTAATCAGGCTCTGGTACAAACGGTCCGTTTTCATTTCTAATGGCTGGACGTTCACACCAGCCCTGGTCTAGAGATGCTGCTGATGTTTTTCCTTTAGATTACTTTTTATATGTTTTTAAATATTTCTTTGAGTGAACATCAAGAGTCCAAAGCAGTTTGACTCAGACTCAGCGATCACTGTCTAGGAAAGCAAAAGTACAGCTGGGTATCTGGGTGGTGACATCATCTAATGCACTTACACTAAAAAAAAAATGATACATTGACTTTAATTAAATTTATTATGTCAGCTGGTCCCATGTAAATGTATTGGGTTAGCTGAAAGCAATAATTTCAAGTTCAACTTAGTTGACCCCAAAATTATTTTCAGCTAACCTAATACATTTCCAAGTAACCAGTTGATATAATAAATTTAATTAAAGTCAGTGTTTCGTTTTTTTGAGTGTAGATGCAGCTATTGTGGGGAAAATCAGCTTTTTGAGTGTATTTTTGATTTTAGACAAACATGATGCAAACAGGTGTTTTTTTAAAACATGAGCAAAAGCAGGTAACTTTAAGAAGTGTAAGTTCCTGCTCATGTGCGCTTGATTATGTGAATGATTAAAATCAGAAATCATACGTTTTGTCCTGTTGGGAGGCCTGTTATTAAGCTCATTTCAAACAAGCACTGATTTTGTGCATCAGAATTAGCAGAGCTAAAGGTTTACGAGCCGTTTCATGACAAAGTAAAATATTTGACAGGAGGTAATGAACATAAAACTAAATCAGTGCTATTGTTGCTCCATGCCTGCTGGAGGTATAAATAGGTTTCCTGGCTCTTCAGCTGTTTAATGTAAGTGTTGTGTTTACTGCTTGTTCTGCTGCACCCAGGGCCATAAATCACATCTCAGGAATCCTTAACTGACCTCTGAGCTGCAGCTTCTTTTAAACTTATCAACTTATCATTCCCTGTTTGTTAAAAATTGGGGGTCAGTGCCACAAGCCTGTTGACCTTATGAGACGAGAGGTGAATTAAATGGTGAATTAAATGGTGAATTCCTGTCACTGTGTCACAATCCAGTGATTGCGTAACCGCCACCTTACCAGAAATGTTCCTCTGCTCAGTGACCAGAAGAGGAACAGAAGTAAACAGCTGGCTGTCTTTGTGCGAGCCCTCAGCTTTCGTTTGGTGGAGGAGCAGCGCTGGCCCAAGTTTAATTCCACATGACAAGTGTGACCTCAACAGCACAGCCTTTTGTGTCGAGGAATAGTCACGCCTGAGTCTGAGCTGTTTCTGTGCTTCTTACTGAACAGCCACAAACACTTCACTTCTTCATTCCCAGGCTGACCTTCGGTCACCTGACAGGACCTGAAATCTCAGCGCCCTTTTCAGATCCTCATTGATCCTGTTGTTAGACAGACAGTTTCCGGCCTGAGGCATTTCCAGAATTACTGATTCACCGGCTTTAGAAATGGTTTACTTATGATATTTGTAAAGTCTTTGTCTATGTTTAGTCTTTCCTCAAATGTTCTATTTATAAGAAGTATTTCAGAGAAGGGCAGATTTAGCCTCGGTGGCTGAGCAGATAAATAATTTAACGGGAACCAGGAAAATTCACAAGCCTCTTCCTCTCTGCAAATAAAGCTTTCATAATGTTAAACCACTATTGTTCTGGTAATATCTTCTATATTTACACTTTTGTGGAGTCACTCCATCAACAGACTGCGTGCTCACAAGGAGATTACCAGAAGAGGAGAGCAGAAAAATGTGTGGGTTTTTTTCAGGCTTTGTTTTTTATTTCACTTTTTAGATCTCTGACAACAATTTAAACCTTAAAAAAAACACAACTAGTAAATAATGAGAAAATTCAGCATCCATACTGTTAAAAAAACATCCTGGTGAGTTATTAAAACTTGCTATATCAAAATGTATCAGTAAAAAGAACAGGTTTATAGATATTTTCATGGGCTTTAAGGAAGTGTTAACATTTTTGTACTTTCATTGAGAGGACGGGTTGGTGGACAGCTTTAAAATCATAAATCATCATAGCTTCAGTATGTGTGGCGCCATTTCAACTTATCTCTGAGTTTTTAAAGGTCAAATATTTTTTTAAACACAAAGTTTGTGAGGTAATTATTGAAATGGTACCCACAGTCAGGGAAAACCTGAAAATCCATGAAATTTAATTTTTGAATTAAAAGTTTGTTTGTTTTTTTTAAATTGCCTGTAAAAGACATTGAACTTCGAAAAAATGACGCAATGTTCGAACAAAACCGAATAAATGAAACTCTATTTTTTTAACAGACTGTTACTTCACATTATGGATAATCGTGGTTCAAAGCTGCTCATGTAGCTATGTTAATTTTTTTTTTCAGCCAGCAATGAACAAGGAAGTATAAAAATAACTTCAGTAAGGATACTAAAAGTAACTTATTTACAATTTTATAAAGAACTGCAAATAATCATCTTTACTAATATAATAATCATCAATAATCATCTAAATCATGAAAAAAATGTAAATGTTTTGTTGGTTTGTTTTAACCTCCCGAGACCTGGACCTTTGTTTGCTCTTCATTCATTTTTCTACCTATTTGGGATCAGTCAGACTTGGTTTTTGTAAAACCTGAACCTTTTCTTTGAGCTGGAAGTAGTTTTCAAAAGTCAAAATGTGATGTCCTATGTTTAAAGAAATGTTTCAAAACTCATGAACATAATTCTGTGGATGCAGTTTAAGGTTTTAGATTGTTGTTGAAAGTTTTTCCGGGTTATTTGGGGGCAAAAGGGAATAAATAAGACGATGGAAAGGAGTAGGGACTCTGATGACGGGAGATTTAAAACTCCTGTGAGGTGTGTTGGTGAGTCATGAATCAGGCTGAGATTAATGCTGATGCCTCTTTATTAGCTAAAAAGAAAAATAAAAGACAGTCAACAAGAAAAAATATTGTTTCTTATAATTATTTTAAGTGTTTGAAACCACCGGCGGGGGAAGGTGTTGTACCAACTAAAAAAGTGGACGCTGCTGGTACAGACTTTGTTTATGATTTTCCATTACATAAATTCTCAACATGCGATCTGTTTGACTGTTTAGTAAGAACAGGAGCAGAGTTTTTATGGGGAAAAAAAAAGAGTAATACCAAAGCTGCAAAAGCCACTTTGACAACAGGGGGCGCCAAAATCACCTGACCAAAACTTTCCATTGAAGCTTTAATTGATAAAACTGACAGTCTTTTCACTGCAGCTTAAGGCTCCTGTGAGCAGACTGATAATAAAACCTGTGCCTAAATATGAGCTGAAAGAGCAAACAAGACCAGCAGAGACGAGATGGAAACGATATCTTTCAATAACTGCTGTCACTGCTCCGAGTAGGCGTCAGTGTCATCACTAAACACTACTTTCATACATAAACAGAACAAGATCTGCCAAGAGACGAGACCTTTTAAAGCTCCTGCCTTGGTTAATTTGGCGCCCCCTCTGGATAAAGTGGTTTATCTAATCTTTTGTGGATTTGCAAGTTCAGAATATCAAGCAATGGAAATAAAAACAATCAACTTTAAGGTCACAAAGAAACAGCAGTGTTTATATCTGTCTGTTTCATACCTAGCTAAAAACTCATCACAGGAGCTTTAATGTTTTCTCTTTGGTCAAAAAACACAACGATGCAACATGATGGATAAAGACAGATCTGTAAATGTCTTCTAAATTAAGTCACTTTATTTTTCCGTCACACTGAGCTCGTTTCTCTTGTTCATGTTTCTGTTACAGGAAGTTTGCTCCACGCTGCTGTGTGTGCTCTGAGCCAATAATGCCGGCGCCTGGCCAGGAGGAGACCGTCCGTATCGTGGCCCTGGACCGTGACTTCCATGTGCAGTGTTACCGCTGTGAGGTATGTGCTCTATGTGTTCATCATGTCCGGTATGTCAGCTCTCTATAGTTAGCTTTATGTACATACCATTCTGCACAGCTCCAGGTCACAGTCAGTTAATTCACCAGCAGGTATAAGAAATCAAGTCCACGCCGTTCCTCGGGTCACCTTACCACCGAGACGACTGCATCATCCCTTCCTCACCTGCCTGAAATAGCTCTCCATCTCTCCTTCTGCAAAGTTCACAGACTTACATAGAAACAGATCTGTCAGCCGACGCTCGCCGGCAGATAAGCGGTGCAGAGACATTACGTGCCCGGCTAAAAGAGAAGTAAAGTGTCACATTGTCAAGGAGCTGAGGCAGTGTGAGTACACAGAGCGTTTGGCAGACATAAAGGTCAGAGGAAAGCAGAGAAGATTAGTTCAGCGGAAAAGGCTCAACAAGAGGAGGGTTTTGTCACCAGGGAGACGAGAAGACGGAGATGCTTTTCTCAGTGTGTGTGTGTGTGTGTGAGTGTGTAAGAGAGAGGGGTGTTAAGAGGGTAACTGAGTGTCACAGATCATAAGAAATAATACAAAAGTAATGTTTATGATCATATTTGTTTATATATTTACCTGTTTGAAGGTGAGGGGTGCACAGACCAGGTGAAATCAAAAGTTTCTAAAGTGAGTCAGGCAAAAATCACACTGACATTTAAAAATGAGAGACAGTCTTCAGGTGTCGTCAGGTAAACACAGCGCAGAGCAGAGAGAACAAAACTTCTGTGTAGGCACAAACAGAAATACAACTTAAGAATCCATGTGATCCATGCGATGTGCAGAGTAAAAACAGATTTATTAAAGAGGACATTTTTTTCCTGGGCTGCATGGTAACGCAGCTGTTGGCACTGTTGCCTCACAGCAAGAAGGTCCCTGGTTTGAATCCTGGTCCGGGCTCGGTGTGTCTTTCTGTGTGGAGTTTGCATGTTCTCCCCGTACACGCGTGGGTTCTCTCCGGGTACTCCGGCTTCCTCCCACAGTCCAAAAACATGCTCATCAGGTTAACTGGAGATTCTAAAATTGCCCATATGTGTGAATGTGTGCGTGAAAGGTTGTCTGTCTGTGTGTGTCAGCCCTGTGATTGGCTGGTGACCAGTCCAGGGTGTACCCCGCCTCTCGCCCTAAGCCAGCTGGGATAGGTTCCAGACACCCACGACCCTGAACAGGATAAGTGGTATCGAAGATGAATGAATGATATTTTTCCAGTCACTTATTTATTTATTTATTTATTTATTTGTTTATTTATTTATTTATTTATTTATTTATTTATTTATTTATTTATTTATTTATTTATCTGTGTGTATCAGATTGAAGTCAAAGACAGACTTATGGTGTGAACAACTCGGAACAAGAGTTAGCAGCCCTGGAGAAACACAATGAAGTGACCAATCGATTGTTTGATATATGTTAAACTTTCATGAAGGTTTCCAAGCCCATCATTTGTATAAAAAGGAGGACTTGAACTAAAATAAAAACAAATATGAGATGAATCAAAAGGCATCCACTTCAACGAGAGATCTGATCTGATATGTTTGTCTCTGGAGGCTCTGTGATGAGTTTTCTAGTTGTGTTGATTTTAGTGAGCATTAAAGTAGACACGTAAAAAATCACATCCATCGGCCAGTCACGGTCAGAGGTTCATTTTCATTTGGCCTCCAGCTTTCATCT
Organism: Labroides dimidiatus; assembly: GCA_030710495.1. Lineage (NCBI taxonomy): Eukaryota > Metazoa > Chordata > Actinopteri > Labriformes > Labridae > Labroides > Labroides dimidiatus. Next base: position 26,068,762 of record CM061146.1, read on the forward strand.
CACAATGTGTCAAATGTGTCAATGAAATGAATCATCATCAAGATTATGTGAACATTTATATTTTCTCTCAAGGTCACAAACCATGTGTTTAAATTTTTTAAAGTTTTATAAACATCAGCTTCAACTTTATAATTACTGTCCAAATAACGTGCTGCTCTAAACATTATTTACTGACCATTTACAAAGTATCATAAAAATCAGCTGCAACTTGACAATAACTTTACAGATAATGGTGAACAAACAAATCACTTGTTTATCTTTGATAAAGTATTAATTATCCTTCTAAAAACATTTCTAGATGCTCTACAAAGTATAATTAAAGGATTACAACATTTAGTTCCAACTTTTTATGCTTAGTCCTCACTATGACTAAGAAAGTGGATCACATCAGTCCAGTTCTGAGGTCTTCACACTGGCTCCCTGTCTGTCAGAGGATGGATTTTAAAATACCTCTGCTGGTCTACAAAGCAATGAAATGGTTTGGGACCATAATGTATCAGTGATCTTCTGATCCGGATCATCAAGACTGGATCAGGTCTGCTTTCAGTCCCAGGTGTCAGAACCAAACATGGAGAAGCAGCGTTCGGCTTTTATGCTCCAGATATCTGAAACAAACTCCCAGAGAATATCAGGTCTGCTGAAGCTCTCAGCTCCTTTAAATCCAGGTTGAAGACTCACCTTTTAACAGCTGCTTTTTATTAGAACATTTAAACAAATCATTTTAATTTCTGTTTTCCTCCACAACTCTGCACTCTGACTTTCACACTTATTTATCTTTTTTTAGATGATGATTATTGCTCTATAAAGTGTTACTGGGATCTTTTTCTAAGTTACCACTGTTTGTTAACTCTTGTAGTTCTGAAGCTGGTAAAGAAAATAAAACATGTTTCAGTGTGTGCGGACTCTGCAGAGACCTCCTGTATCCTGACATTCACCGTCTGAGTTTCTAACCAGCAGAAAATGTCTGATTCAGGCTGTGAGCACAGAGAGAGTATGAACGTGTCTGATCGGTGAGCGTGGAGAATCTCTCTGTTTGTGTTGTGTGGACTGACGGAGTATCTGTGTCCTGCAGGACTGCGGCTCTCTGCTCTCAGAGGGGGATAACCAGGGCTGCTACCCTCTGGACGGACACGTCCTCTGCAAAAACTGTAACAGCAGCCGCATCCAGGCGCTCACCGCCAAGGCCACTACTGACCTCTGAACAACCCGCTGCCTGGTCACCTCCACTGTGATAACCCAGCGCCTGCTCGCTCACCCTCCGTATCTCTCTCTTTCTTTTCCTTTACTTTCTCTGGCTAACGTACAGATTCACAGACGCTTGCATTCCTCAGCGTATTCACAAACACTATATCCCTCTCTATACATGCATATATATATAAATATATATATATACTCACCTGAGTAACAAGGAATAGCATCACACGTTCACCTGCACACATGTATCTCATGACTCGGTACAAACACAGCCGCTGAGTGTTTTCTGTTTTTGAACTCAGTTGTTGTAAAAATCAATAATTCAACATTTTAGGACCCTCAGAAAAACTTTCGTAATGAGAAAGTTAAAAAGCTGAGCTCAGTGCGTCTCAGGTTTAAAAAACCCACCGAGAGAACGTCAGTGTCAGCAACAGGAGTGCTTCCAGTTCTCCTCTTACTGACATTTTGGTATATTTTATGAGCTGAAGAGCAATTTGATGTCCACGTGCAGCCGCTGTGAGCAGATATTTGCTGAATTACGACAGCATGAGATACATTTGGATCGTATACTCCATCTTTAAGAAGCAGCCCAGTGGCATCAGTGCTCTCAAACGTCTCTTATTACACCTGAAAGAGAAGAAAATGTACCTAAAATGTTGAATTATTGCTCCCAAGTGAGCAATATATAACTCCTTACTCAGTGTTATCTCACATCACAAACATCTCACTCCAGCATCTTGTAGCCAGCCTGCTCATGCACGCAAGTCCAAATATTTCCCCCCTGACTGGATCTTCTGATCTGAATTGAGTCCATAAAAGCATTTGAAAAGTTTGACACATCTGCCCCGCAGGTGAAGACATCAGGGATGGATGTGTGTGTATAAGCAGTATTTAGAAAAACTACCATCATCAAACGTTCATTTCATCCTAAAGTGTTCCCGGTAATGAGCTGACGGTACAGGTGTGAGGAGGTAAAACGACACACTAAAGCTCATTACCGCAAACAGATCCGCCTAAACAAACACCAAAGATTTAGATTTAAAGTGCCACATTTACTGTCTGCTTGTTTTTATGCAGCTTCAGTAACGATGAAACTGATCGGGACCACAGCAGCTACAGACTTCAGCTCAGTGAGCAGCTGTTGAATGCAAATCCCTGAAATCAGACACTTTAGTTTGAAAGTTTGGTTTTATGCACGCGTACGATGTTTTCTGTTGTCTTGAACAGCACGATCATATCATTCCATTCATATCCACAGCCTTTAAAAAGTAATATTTAAGCAGAAACACGAGTACCTTTTTCTCTCATATATATTAACCTAGGTTAGATTAGTGATGGTAGTTTAAGCAGTTCAGTAGAGATGATGAATTTCTGTTGGCTATGCAATTTTTAATGCTAATTGCATCGACACTTTATAAGAAATTTTATGAATAAGAAAATATTTTACCTGTACAGATTCAACGTTAAGTGTCCTTATAGTTCTCCTTTAATCCGAGCTCTGCTGTTGGTACTGTGTGACTGTGCTGTTTGTCAGTATTGATTGTACCATCAACACTTGTCGTTTGTTTGTTTTTTTCTGTTTCTTTAAAGTTTGATGGGCGAAGAAGGGACCAGGAGAGTTTCCCAAAATGACTTATTTTAATATTTGTTCCATCCATGAGAAAGTGGAAAGTAGTCTGATTTTAGAGTTGCTTTTTTTTATGATAACAAGAAATATATTTGATGATGATGATGATGATGATGATGATGATGACGTGAAGGTCCCCTGTGGAGTGTTTGAAGTTGGAGTAGATGTTGCACATGTTGCGTGGACCGGAGTGATCAGCACAGATCCTCAGACTTTTAAATCAAAACAAAGTGATGCAAAACTAACACAGAAAGTCAGAAAGTGATGCTCATGCAAAGATGCAAAAAGACTGACATGACACATCAAAAACTGTAGCTTTTAGAAGACAGAAATTTGTCCACAATGATGAAAAACGTCTTGTTTAAAAATCCTAAAAGACATTTTAATGAGGCATAAAAAGCAGAGTTTTCAAAAGAAGTCAGAACAAAGAGATGCAGAACGACTATAAAGTGCAGAATGACCAAGAAGAGATTAGAAAAAATCAAATTGAAGTCAAATATTATCCATACTTTCTGTGCTTCATTGGGAAGGAACACTGCAGAGAGCTCACTTTAGATTAGGATCAGCCATAAACATGATAAAAAACATGACAATCATTTAAAATAACAACAAGAAATGACCTTTTCTGTAAATGCTGAGTGAGTTTGAGGTAAAGATGACAATCATTTAAACACACACACAACAAAAATAAAATATACTGAAACCTTAAAGAGCAGACAACGCCTCACAGTGTCACAGTGCCATGAACACATTTAACTCTAAAGCATCTGTTTTCTGTCCTGTATCATCACAAAGAAAACACGCTGAAACGTGCTCCCCTGATTGAACCACTGTCCTCAAACCTCACATCCTAACCTCAGCAGCTACATGAGGTCCGTACTTAAATGCTCCTCTGAGTTCATCCGACTCAATGAGTCATCTGATCATGGCTGGTTGTTAGGAAGCACAGGGCGCTCTGTAGATCAGCGTGTCGGCTGTGTTGCTAGGTTTCAGCTCACTGAAGCTCTGACCTGCTGCTGGTGGCGGGTTCGCTTCTCTTGGCCGTTTCTTTTTTATCTGTTTTGATAATTAATAATGAGAATCTGAAATCTAAAGGAAGAAACTGAAAAGACATCAACAGGTTACAAAAACAGAGACCTGCAGTTAAGATGTTAAATCCACTGACTGTATGAAATGATGGACCATGCTGTGCCAGCCACCGTCAAAAGTGAGGCCACAACCTAGAGTTTATTATACAGGATACATATAGATGTAAGTGTGTGTGTGTGTGTGTGTGTGTTAACAGAGGAAAAATGGGTGGAATATTGGAAACAAAACATATGACACAAACAATTAATAATAAACATATTTTTTATTTTCTGTCACTTCAGTTCATGCAGATTTATTGTTATATTTTTCTGAGAGGTTTCATTTTTATTAGGATTTTGGTTTGATTATACTTTCACATTAAATTGTCAGGTTTTAATAGAATGAAATATCGTTGAACTGGAGTCTGTTGGATGGATGATTGTTTTTTTTAATGAAAGCGTCTTCAATTTGCTTTCCAGGAACTTATTTAAGTTCCCTATTTAACAAGATCTTTTTGGACTCGCCTTTTTGACATTTCACAAAGACACCTTATTTCTGGGCTTTTCAATGTTTATAATGTTTTTGTAGAAATAAAAAAAGGGAACGTAACTTTAATCCTTTTGACCTCCTGGCATCTTTGCAGTTGACTAGCTAGCCTAACATTTGTTTATCATGTTTACAGGAAACATACTTTTCTTGTGTTATTGTAAATTCAGTACTTATCTGATGCCTTAAAGCGGGGGTATAATGTCAGATCAACAGACCTGTTGACAAATAAGGCTCCAGCACGGAGACATCAAAACATGTCATTGAACTTTCAGTAACAGTCAGGGTCTGTTTCACTGTGGACCAGACCTGCCAGAGGGACCTTGGCAGACGCCTCAGACTATGTGACTAGCTCAACATTCCAGCTTCTGTCGAGGGGGCGTTTTTGGTGTCACTTTTGTACAACAGGAGATAGAGACACGTGGTCCATCTTTATATACAGTTAGTGGTTTAGACAAAATTGTTCGAAACCAGACCTTTGCATGTTGTTGTTTTCTCCAGAAGTCCTCGTTCTCTGAAGCCAAAAGGTATCCATTATTCAGATCCGCCTCTGTTTTTCCCTCTACAGGAAAACATTTCATTTCAACACTGCAGCAGTGTGCAGCAGAAACATACGCTGTGCTCTCAGGCGTGAACTTCAGCTGAATCATCCCAGTGCTGTGCTGAACTGAATTAGTGACAGGGAGGAAGAAACATACAGTAAATAAGAGCCACAAACATCAACATGTACGCTAAACGTGTTCACAACACTGCAGAAGGAGCGCGCACTGTTTACTTCTGTCAGATCAGATAATCTGCTGCGGAACAATCTGACATTTATGTCTTTTATTAAAGGTCTAATGCAGCCATCTACATGAAAATGCTGTTTGAAGCTCGTTTTTAAACTATGACCAAACCTAACATAACATTTTAAAAAGCCAATTAAAGAACATTTTAATGAGTATTTTGATTAATAAGAAAAATAAGATCATTGAAAAATGAAGCTTTTTATGTTTCCCAGCTAAATAACCACTTTCTGCCCTGATGATCTTTAAAACTAAAATAAATAAAGGACAGTGAATAGTGTCAACATATTTTTTTTATTATTTTTAAAGAAACAATTATTCGTCTTGTTGATTGGTATGAAATAAAGGAATTTTAAAGCAGTTTTTTTTAGCACAAATAAAATTAAGAAAGTCTCATTTTATAAAGGCTGCAGCTACATAGAAACATAAAACACATAAAACACATAAAAAGGCAGCAAACTGATGCAGATTGATATCTTAATGCTTAGTGTTTAGGTACTTGATGTGTTAAAATGACATCCTGTCACTGCAGAAACAGTCGAAGGAAAGTGATCGAGCTTTTTTTATTTTGGTGGATTTTTTGTTTACACCTCCGACAATCAACTGCCTTTCTGTGCTATGATTGGCTGGTTTGATTTGCCTTAGAGATCTCTGCAAATTGAGGAAACAATATCCATATCTTCACATTATCAAACCACGGCTCTTTGATGGTCACATTCAAGCTGATTGGTTGGGTCCAGGATAGGATGACCGTTAGTTTGGGGGGCGGGACTACACAGTAATATACTGAGGAAAATACCACACAGAGTTCACTCATATCCTCAGAGAGTCAACATTCAAAAGACTGATAATGGAAAACATTGCAAATAAAACATAGAAACATAGCAATTATAAGCTAAAGAGTTTGAGTTATACATGCGTACAAAATAGGAGAACGGCCATGGATTTTTCTTTCTTTTTTATGCACTGTTATCTCCTGGTAACAGCTTATTATCTCAACATAACAAAGATTGTTTTCTAGTGATAACAAATAAACTAATAACGTGTTTTTCTTGATTTCAACCTACAAGAGCTGCCATGAACGGCTTCCAGCCACTGGGTGTAGCCTTAGTCTACTGCTAAGTTACACTTTAGTTTGTTTGCTTTACTGTTTACTATTAAATGAATTAATCAAGATTTTACTATGTCTCACATTACATTGCAAAGTTGAGGTTGGCCTACTTTTATATTATCTTAGCTTAGCTAAAGCAGCCAGATAGATGGGAGTTTGTTAGCCTCTCAGCTGCTAACCCAAAGCTGCTAAAGTAAACAAAGTGTAACTGACCGATAGACTACAGCTACACCCAGTGGCTGGAAGCTGTTCATGGCAGCTCTTGTAGGTTGAAATCAAGACAAACACTTAATTGATTATTAATTAATTCATTATCACAAGAGAACGATCTTTGTTATCTGAAGTTAACAAAATAATAAGTCGTTATTGTTATAGAAGTGCAAAAAAAATGAGAAAGCAACCAAATGACTAACTTTTTGTCCTGTAGCAAACTTTAGGATTAGCAAACCATTTAAAACTCAAACTAAGTCAAACAAGTCAAACTGCTTGTATGTGTAAACATACTTGGCAATAAAACCAAACTCTGATTCTGAACTGCGGTCTTTTCCTGAACCTGATTAAGAAAGTTTTGATGTCTGACCTAAAGTGAAATGAAACCGTTTCAGCCGTTTGTTTTAACGCTTACTTCAATCCCCTCAAGTGCTAAACTTTGGCTTTGTTTACACGCTCTCACCTTCGTTTTAACTCTTAATGCTGAGTCCAGAAATGTGGACGTTTCAGCTTTCATTGAGGAAAGTTTATCAGTGATTAAAGATTTTATGATTGGTGTATTTGCACGTGTAAACAAAGTGTGAGCGAAGGTCCATGCATAAAGTTAAACCTCTGCTGTTGTAGTTTCTTAAAGTGCCATGATAATTTCTTTTTAACTGCCCCGTGTACGGCTTCTTTACAGACGCTCTGCATCGACATCACACATCTTTGTTGAAGCTTTTCTGACATGAACCCTCACAAAGGCAGTGATGCTGCCAGTGTAAAAAAAAGAGGGTTTAATGATTTTTGTATTTTAATTTGCTCAGTGTGTTTGTGTTGTCTACTGTCTTTGTTCTACCAATGTTTGTTAAAGTGCCTTTGGCGCAGCAGCAGCAGCAGCAGCAGCAGTATTGAATCATTATGCTGCTGCTGTGTGTTTCATGGTCCGCCGTGCCTCACATGTTTACTCGTCTTTACCAAAGTAAATAAAGAGGATCCTTTGTCTGCTCTCTCAATCCATACAGTGGATGTTTCCATCAGGCGTGCTGCTTCAGGCTGCGGTGTTGAGTGTGAAACTCTCCTTAAAGAGCTTAACCCTCTGTTGTTCAGACAAAGCATCTCATCTGTTCTCCATCTTTGGAAGGGGCATGTAGTCAACTGTTGTTTTTTCTTTCTTCAATAAAAGCTTTGCAGTAGCATCATGTCTCTCTGTCTTTGTTTGCTTTTATTCACTGAACTCTGTGAGATAATATTAAGTTTCAGTTTCAGGTCATTGCATCCTGGCTGTGCGTGCAGCCTCATCCGGTCCTCTGCAGCTTACCTCTCGCTCTTTGACTCCAGGTCAGTCGTGCAGGCTGGGCGGTGACCTCCCTCTCTCCACCTCTCCTCACACTACCCTGAAACCTTTCGCTGACCTCGTAAGTGCCGCAGCAGTTTAACCCCAGGCTACTTCACGAGTCTCTTCAGGAGTCATTTAAAAACCCTTCAGTGGCAGCGAATGCCCCATGCTTACACAACTCCGATTCATTTCCTCCTGCCTCATGCTGAGCCCCCGACCGCCCCTCAGACGCATTGGAATCACCTGCTTAATAGAAATCCTGCACTCGCAATAGACTTCTGAGTGTGCATCTGGGACAAGAGTTTAATTACAAAGATACAGTGTGGAGGCTTTTTTTTTTTTCCTGTTCCTGTGGCCACGACCAGCAAATGCACTCAGCTATGAAGTATGCTTACTGCAGGGATCAGCCTGATGGAGTTGTTGGAATAATTTAAAGACCTCCTGAAAGTCTTTTTCGTTTTCTTTACTGTCGCCTTCCTAAGACCCGCTTGATTTAATCCTTTCCATTTGTCATCTTTACTTGTGTGCTGCGTATCAGCAGCAGTAAGTCACTGAGCGGTTCATTTCCTTCCTGCAGATTGCTAAATTAAAACAGCAGTCTAAAATGTAAGAGTGATCTCTGTGGACAAATCAAAAAAAAAAAAAAAAAAAAAAAAAAAAAAAACAGAAGCAGCAGCAGCAGGAGGGTTTGTGCTGGTCACTGAAACATGATGAACATCAGAGTTTGAAACCAAACTGATTGAACCCGCAGCTGAAATAATGCTTACAAGATAACACAGGGGTTATATAATGAGCTCTCTGAATGCAGATTGTGTTTAGATTATATGTTTAGTGTGACAGAGAGGATGGGATTTGAAATTCACTTTAGCTTTAGTGTTGATGAAGGTGATACAAAGGAGACCAGACAGACTCCACGTTCCACAAGGTGAGCTTTTGCTTCATAAAGTACAATCAACAACACAAGAAGCAGTAGAAATGTAATGAATATACAGAAGCTTATCTTGTAATTGAATTAAGTAAAGGCATATATAAAGAGAAAGTCAACACAGCCTCCTGTCTTTTCTTCTTGGGAATAAAATACCACCTCCATAGGCTGTTCAGTCAGAGTGGTGATTAAAACAAGAACATCACATTCTTTCATTTAATCAAAATACCCAAATTGAAGAAAAGGAACATAAGTCACAGAAAAGAGAAACCCTACGGTTGGTATGAACCAGTGATGACATCACCTGTCCCCTAAAATCCAAGCAGCACCCTCTGGTCATGGGAAGTGAAGTCAGTGCTTCAAACTGCAATTCCTCCAGTGTCAGCTCGAGGCAGGCTGCAGAAGCCCGGGACGCCACAAACGCACCCATCCTTAAAACATGTTGGTCACACTTCCTATGAACCATCCACCTACCGTATTATGTATCATGAGCACATTTATACAGCCTTATAAATAGATTTATATAACAGTTCTCATAAGTTTGTGTCCAGAGTCTTTCAAATATATTGTAAGTATGAGCACATAATAGTATTTTTTTAAGTCACACATATCTTTTTATTTTAATTATTAAAATTTACACATGTGGGATGCTAACTCTGCCAGCCTATTAAAATGGTTAACAGACTTTTTTTTAACTATGAGAACAGCTCGTGCTTTATCACCCTCCTGTTCAGTTTTCTTCTGCTCTGACCTCCCTTTTCTATCTTACAGTCCAGCTCCAGTGTCCACCATCACAACTAAATAAACCCAAGAATTGTTTTTCAGCAGAGAAAAACAGATCTTGCTCCTTACTGCTTAACTTTGTTTGCTGGCATGTTGTTGTCACAGGGACTTCTATGTGCCGTAAATCAATCCGGTCCTGGACGACCTGGACAATGATAGAGCTCAGAAACCAAAGGGTGACATCAAACCCAGTGTGAACTTTTACTTATGGGTAAGCAGTTTCTTTTTGCTGTTGTTGAGCTAAAGTTATTTTAAAACTTTTTAAAAGAGGAAAATGGAAAAACGATCCCAAAGAACATCAGCTGACTTCTACAGCAATTCTACAGATTCATTTAGCAGACGCTTTTTTCCAATGCGATGTACAACACAAGCAAGAATTTAAACAAGAAGGAGAGACCTTGTTAAGTGCGAAGAAATGCTTCAGGTGAGTTGGGTCACAGGTACTCTGCCATCAAGTGCCCACTGACTTCCTCTCCTCTCTTTAACTCTGTGTGACAGTTTGGAAAATCAAGAAAGAGAAACACACTTGTTGGTCCATCGCTTCCCCATTGGCGGGTCCACCAGGGATAAACTGTAAGTGATGGAAATTTGTTTCACTTGTGGACAACCAGGCAGGAAATTTTGCTTCAGCATCAGCTCCAGTAAAGCAGCCTTGAAATAGAAGTGTAAGTGATTTACCCTTGATAGCAGGCGATTCCTATGCTCATACTCACTTTACTGTTAAACATCAGTAATATTCAGAATAATAACCAGAAAAATCCATCCTGCTCATTCCTCTGTTACTCGCTTAACTTGGATATATCTGAAGAGGCTCTGAGGCCAAACAGCTGATACGTCTGAAATGTAATTTGAAAGAACAGAAATGAGTAAAGCTCTCAGAGCTGGAGGAACACGCTTTTCTTTTTTTTTTTCCTGACAGTGATTCCAGCAGACAGACTTTTTATGAGATATTTTTAGTTTGTGTTGTGTAAGAACGTGTCTGACTGTAGATGAACTCTAAGTACATAAATGACTCTGAGTTAGTGAGGAGTGTCTTTGTCTTTAATATCCCACTTCATGTAAAAATGAGATGGCAGAAATCTTTCAGGTATTCATAGTCGTACCGTCTCTTCGGAAGCCAGTGGGTGAACTCACCCTTGACGTGATGATGTTTCATGATTACATACAGTCTGTGTGGATACAGACACGTCAGAGAGATCCGAGCAGAACAAACTGCAACATTACTAACAAGGACATTTAAGGATCTTTGGATTTCAGTCGCGCCAAATCATCATGTAAGGGTCAGGACAACCTACTGATTAGTCGACGCATCAGTCGAAAATAACAAAACAGAGTTTTAAGGTATGTTGAAATTGTATTTATCAAGTTTTCATGCATTAATATGGACATAATTAAACAGTTTAATGTTTGTTAATATTCAGAAACATCTCAACAAATTATACCATGAATTTGTTATGACTTTCTTTTGATTTTTAATACGATCATTACTCAGCTCCTGATCAGACAATCCAGAAAACTGTCTCAAGTTATTAGATTATTATTTTGAAATCAGTTAAATGGATTGGATTGGAAATGCCAATTATGTATTTACTCAGTTTTGTCTTTGTGATCACTGATGAAGCTTGTGTTCTGTTACTGAATTCCACGTCGCTGTGATCGTGGCCCTCAGATGGTCTGTTGTTTCATCATCCTCGTGTCAAAAGCCCATCGAGTACAGTGATGTCACGGTCAGTTAACTATTTGATGGTAGTTCGGAAGCTGTGGACGGGTACTAAGTCCTGCTGTAAAGGGAAATCACCATGGCCATAAAGTTTTTCAGCAGATGGAAGCTTTGAGTGCTGTAAAATCTCCTGGTTGGACGGCTGTGGTGACTTTGGATCGATAAAACAAAGGGGACCTAAAGCCGGAGACGACATGAATTATCACAACCTGCAGAAACTTCACACCTGACGTCTGTGCCTCGACTTTCTGACTTTCAAAATTAAACGGAGGAAAACTTAAAAGAGCAAATTCATTTACGTGACATCATTTTAAAATAGATAACTTTTCCTTTCTACTAAAAAACACTGATGGAGAATATTCAACTTTTCACTGTATTTTTATTTGTTAAGATGCACCTGGTGAATATTTTCATGTTTTCATACACAAAGAGAACAGCATTTATTTATTTAGTCAAAAACTCCCCCCTGTTTGAGATTATTCTCTTGTTTTTAAATCTACTTTAATCCAAATATCAAAAGAAGGCTTTCGATGCATACTCTAAATCACAAATTTTAAAATACTGAAGTAAAAATGAGTTTCTGTTGAATCAGTAGAGAACCTGTTTAACCTGACGTGTTTGTGTTCTGTAGTTTCTCTGTTAGCAAACTGTAGATTCAGGAATGGCAGCAGCGAGGAGATTTCCTGGTAATTTCTTCCTTAATATACTGGAGGCGATACTGCATGTGTGTGCGTGTTGGTGTTCTGCCTCCACGAGTGTGTGTCAGAGAGAGAGAGAAGGCCTGCAGCGGTTTAGCCGAGGACTTGCTTTACTGCGCATAAATCTGATGTTTACAAACAAATTGATGAGTGATGGGCCCTCCAGCCAACATGATGTACCCTCCAATTTCTTCCTCTGCATAAAATTCCAGCACTGAGTCTCCGGGGGCCTTCCTCGGCATTTTTGAACGTCTTCTTCTTCTAATACGCAGAATTACGGCCTGAATTATTTACCGGGAAGCAGAGATAAGCACGAGGGAGCAAAATGGGCCACTATCATGCATAATCTTGCGCACTCCAATTTAAATGAAGCTGTCATATGGTCAGATTTGCATAACATTACAATGTGGGCCGACATCGCAGTGCTCTGAGCTTAATGTTATTAGCTTTAAAGTGAATTCCCACTGTGCATTTGCATCAAGAGCATTGATTTTGTGCGTCCTTGAGTTGGCTGAAGGCAGTGATGTAACCACTAAGTCAGTGTTGCTCTCGGAAGAACTTAGATCACTGAGAGACACAAATCCAAGCATTCCCATTGTAGCCCCATCCTTGTTCTACAAGCGGCTGTGAGCAACCAAGGACTGGCCAAGGTGCCCACAGAGTTCAAGAGTGGCAGCCGTCTTTAAGACTGACAACCAGAAGTCGATTTCTTCATCTAAACCGTCTAAAAAGTGGTGGAAAATATCAGATTCAGTACTTTAAAAAGTGAAAACAGCACTTGTCGAACTTTGTCAAGAAGATGTAAAGTTTTAACAGACCTTATTGGAGCTGAAGACATTTTCACAAGCTGCGCAACTTTTCCTCCGTTTATGTGCCTCCATTACAGACTAATGGAGAAATCTGAATGTTGCATGACTCATTCACAAATGAACGATAAATATTGTAAGTGCCATTTCCCAAGCAGCAGAGTCTCACAAACAACTGCAATCATGCAAAATAAAAATTTCTCCTCTGGCGATTTGTCGTTCTGAAGTCATTCAGTCTGGCTCAGTCTGGTTTATGTGTGTTACGTATTGTGTCGGGGTTTTTTCACACTCAGGGACGACTGAACTCCAAGAAGTTCTTCAGCTTTTTCAAAATTCATAAACATTTAATTAAAAACTACTCAATTTGTTTTCAGCAATGCATCAACTGATGATCCTGTATGGTTTAATAAAAAGGTTATGGTTTAGTAGTCTCTTCAGTTTCTTCACAATTAGAATCAGAAAAAAAAGAAATTGTAATTATCTTTTGATATCACTAAATGTGCCAAATGAATTTCTAAATTGGTATAAACATGGAAAACTTTAAAGAGGTGGTGCTAACACCCAGGTCTCACAAAAGTAAGGCAAATGCAGAAGTGCCTTATGCCTGCATTTTTTTTCCCAAAGGCCAACAGTCCTGTCTTGTGGCAAACTAGCTGGACTGTGGATGGGCAGCCTTTTTAAATTAAATAGTAAATATAAATAAATAAGTAAATCTCTTCATAAAATTTGCCACCTTCAGTGTCAGTGAACAGTGCCTTTCCTGTTTACCAACATTTTCTGAAAATGTTGGTTAAGAGGACTTCCAAAAACCTTTTTTTTTTGTCGGTTGTGAAAAGGATATATATATATATAAAAAATCCTTATCAATATGTTGAACTTGGTGTAATGGTAAAATCTAGTGATTAAAAACTTCAGGAAAATATCTGAGCTTCAAAGACAATCCTCTGATTAACTGAATCTCAACCCAATTGAAAAGTAGGCTGCTCTGCAGGGTTTCTCCTGTTTCTCCTTGTTTGTGATTGGTCAGACGCTGCAGACTCCACCCCTTTAATGTGAGCACACTCTGATCAAGGCTGGAAAACCCTGGACTCACTGTGCGAGTTGATATCCAGCTTCGTAGTACCGCTTATCAGGATTGAGAATGTCTCATTGAGTCAACCCAGGTAACGGAGAGAGATCCTGGATATGTTAATCCAGCTTCATAACACAGGCCTCAGAGGCCTATAGCACGAAGCACGGTCAGCGTATCCTGGATAACTCACATCTATCCAGGATTGACTAACTGCAACAGTGACAATCAGGATAATCGATAGCACGACGCAGGTTATCAACACAATAACTCAACCCAGGTTTGTCTCATCAAGAGCCATGAACGCACACGTATAAGAGGAGGGCTCAGAGGCAGCTGACCAATCACAGTCATAAACGCTGAACTCACAGAACAGAGTGACAGAGCTCCGTGCGTCACTTGTGAAGAACAACGTTTAATATTATTGAAATATGAGGAGGAAGAAGCCCAAATAACAGAGGGGGGAAACACCGTGACAGCTGCCAATCACAGACCGAATGCATGGCAGCGTATAACAGACAGTGTAAATGAGTAAGTTATTCTTCAATGGCGCAATATGACACTGATCACACTCATGTATCTCACGAATCAATATACTGGGAAAATGAATTGTGTGTACTGCAGTTTTTATCTCATTCCAATTTCATCCCTCTGGAGTGAAAAAGACGTGGGGTCAAATGAAAAATAAGTACAAAAACATCTCTGCGTCTGGTAAAGTGGTTTGTTTCATGTCATATCATGTTTAAATTAAGATTAAAGTTGTCACCACAACACCAAGTTAATGTCTGACCCAAATTAACAGTTTACAAATCGGCAGCTGGACTCGTATACACTCTCCCTCTTTAATAAAGAAAGCCTTCAAACACAATGAATGAAGTGTAGGAATTACATGATAGAATAATGTGCTGTTTCACATCAAGCATTACATCCTTTTATTTGTTGAGCACTTTGTGTTGTCTTTGAATGAATGAAAGCAGCTTTATAAATGAAGTTTGATTGCTTTGAGTATCCCTTCCTGGTATATTAACTCTAACTGTGTGGTTCAATTTGATTTAGGGGAGTCTGGGGTCTGTATGTATAGTGTGAGAACAGTAAAGCAGCACAGGCAGTGTTCCTCATCATACATTTCCTCACTCAAACACTGTGCTTTAAAGGTCCCATATTATGCTCTTTTTCTGCAGGTTCATATAGCTCTTAGAGGTCCCAGAATAGTCAATATGAAGTTTTTTTATCTCAAAAAACTGTTTTTTACTGGACTTTCGCCAGCCTGAAAACTCTCTCTAGAGAGCTCTACCGAGAATAAGCTGTTTTTGTGGGCTGTCCCTTCTTCAGCACAGGCCACGCCCCTACCTGCCCCTCTTTTTATAGAGTTGGGGAGGGGCGTGGCCTGCGTTCAGGCGCCTGCTCTGATGTTTACAAACACAGTTCGCCGGTATGATGGCTAGACACAAACAACCCCAATACTAGCGTCCACAGCAACAACAACAACAGCTCACAGCAGCTGCTGAAAAAGCACCGCGAAAAAACTGTTACATGCATAAACAAAATACCGAATTCTGTCTGTATAGCTTCTTATCTGAATGAAGCCTTATCAGCTTGATTTTTTTGACAAAAACAACCCCAACACTAGCGTCCACAACAACAACAGTTGCTTATAAAGCACCGCGAAAAAAAGTTACATGCATAAACAAAACACCGAATTCTATGTCCGTATAGATTTTTATCTGAATGAAGCTTTATCAGCTTGATTTCTTAGACACAAACAACCCCAATACTTGCGTCCACAACAACAACAGTTGCTCACAACAGCTGCTTATAAAGCACCGCGAAAAAAAGTTACATGCATAAACTAAAGAGATATTGTGTAAAGATAGCTCTATATGACATATATTGTCACAAAACTTCTCTTCAATTATTTATTTATTGTGTGACGTGTATATTACCAACACCGACTCATGTTAGCTGCCATGCTAACAAGTCAACAGGCTACGAGGCTGGGTAGGCCACTACAGTAAAGCAGCATAAAATACTGAAACTTTAAGCTCTTACCTTAGTTGGGTCATGGATAGTTGGAAGTGATCCAGGTTTCAGCTTTAAAGTCTTTGCAAATCCTGCTTTGAGCTGTCCCTCGTTCAGAAAGCAGTCCCCCATGAAGTGGTGAGCACAAACATACAACATTTTCGGGGTTGTTGTAGGTATTTCGCCGGCATAAATAAAATTAATCCACTCTTCCATCAAAGTTTCAGGTGAAGATGGAGGTAAAAAAAGACTTTTGTGCTGCTCCATGCACCCAACAACAGTGCATTTGCCATGCTTTGTTCGTACCTTTGCCATGTTAGACTAGTGTTGACTAATGACTGAGGACCGGGAAAAGGGTGGGGGGAAAGCTTTTGGAGGCAGAACTACCTTTGGTAGGGAGCCAATCAGGGAGCTGGGCGGAGTATTCGCGCCCTTTGTGACGTCACAAAGGGCGATTTCTAAAACGGCTCATTACTGCTCCCAGGAGCAGAGATTTTCTGAAAAGTGCAGCTTGCAGGAGAGGGAGAGGATAGAATTTCCTCATGTTGAGGGGTGTTGTTAACAGGCTGGGGGTGCATATTATTATGAGGAAACCATTCAAAAGTGAATTTTGCATAATATGGCCCCTTTAAACCATGTGCTCTATATTTGACTTTTTACAGTGTGCAACTTCCACCCTGGATTTCCTCCATATGAGGAATCCAGAGAAAGATATGGAGTACAAGGATCTGAAAATGGAGAACTTGATGCTCAAAAATGCTGTGTGATGGCGCCTCCCTTACTTGTTTCCGAGAAGCTGATTGGCCAGTAGGTGGGCCATTTTATAGAATCAGATTCAACCTCAAACGTATCTTGCTCTGAAGCAGGTTAGCCGTTCAGAATAAGTCCCCATGGTGATCTACCTAGATAAGAAATGAACCAGCTTTGTGCTATCAGTAAACCAGCGTTAACCCTGAAGTTACCTCGCTAAGACATTAATCCTGCTTCGTGCTACAGGCCCCAGCTACAGATGTCTCTAATCCACGTCATTCATTGGCACGTCAAGTTTATCTTTAGCATTAACATTAACTTAGCCATTTGACATGAGTGTCAAATTAGCCTAACAAGCTTACTCTGAAGTGTTGGGCCATAAACAGATCAAGCTGGAGAGACGGCCCCATGAGCTGTTTTGATCTTCATGGAGACCACAGATTGGATAAAGCTGCAGAGGCCCTTGGTGTGTGAACACCTGACTGCCCTTTGGGTCTTCTCCTGTCACAATGAGACTGGAAATCCTCCATACTCTGGGATAAGGTATTACTGTCTTATGTTCGGCTCATTGTGAACTAGTCTTTCTGTTTCAGGCTTCTCAGCTCTAAAGCTTCACATGAGGCCTACAGCAGACTGTTACTGGAGGTTTTAGTATTACACTGTTTCAGTTATATGAGTGTGGGCCCGCTTCAGTTAAAGTTGAATCTTAATTTGGGGATCGTTGTGTGCTTAAAATGAGAAACACACTTCTGTGATATCTGAAAAATTTACAAAGGGAATTTTCTAAAAACTCATTTATATATTTATTTGGATTTTTTTTTTTTAAAAATAGGAAGGCGAAGTTATTCACTTTTGAAAACAAATGTGAGTCTGGTATGTGTATGTTGTTAAAAGAGATCCATGACATTCAGCATTCAGACATGAGGAGTACAGATCATCTTTACAGCTGTTATTAATGAGTGAAGTCAAGACATTTAGAGAAATCATGGCCCTTTGCTGAATAAAATGAGGTTAAAACAGCTACACAGTTGTAAAAGGTTTAGAGCTATACACCTTTAGCTTAAGATTAATTCAGAATTAAAGAAAAAATTATTTGCATCAAATATTACTCCCACTTGGGATGAACTTTTTTTCTGACGTCCGATCTCAAAACAACACAAACGTTAGATTTGGAATACTGAGTGCAGCAGCTTGAAAGACAATTGCAAAGAAATGGTTCCTGGTTTTTGTTGTTACCCGTCTTTTTTTTATTTATTTTTTTTTCTTTTGTACTTTGTTATATGATGTGTGATTGAAAATAAGAAAGAAAAAAAACATGGATCACACATTATAACACTTTTGTTTCTATTGTTTATTGATCCTTTAAAGAATTATTTTTAATTGGCTGGCCTTCATTCACACAGTACCCATAATGTGCGCATGACTAAACATATGTCAGAAAAATAGTATGCTCTGTGTCACCCACTTTCAGAATGCAAAAGTTCGTCCTGTTTGCTGAAATGTTAGGAATACACCCAATAACATTAAATCAAGTTTTTCATTTTTACTTTTAAATCATGAAACTTTATCCTCTCATGGCTTCCTGAGAACTGAACTTTGGAACCATGTGGCAAAAATACAAATCTGTGTTTCTAGAGCATGACTTCTTTTTAGACTCAGTTTAAGCTCAGTCGGCTCCAAGATCAAGACTCAATGCGGGCTCATTCAGTCTGTCGGAGGCACAGTTAAACTGCAGTGAAATGACATAAATTGTAAGTTTATAGAAGTTTAAACGGCACATCCGAAAGAGGTATTCAGATCTTTGATTGGGTAGAATCAGAGGTACACTTCAGAGAGACTTTCTTTCAGGTAAAAAAACTGCATTGAAGGTGTAAATGAAATTAATTTTAGACAAGTATGAGTTCCTATGAAGTCAAACTTTCTAGCTTTAAACATATGCTTTCATTCATTACTAAAATCCAGCAGCTGATGCAATCAGAGCTGTTTTCATTTTGCTTGTTTTTATTTCCCTTTGGTCCATTGTTTCATATATTAGCATATTTCTCATTTTATTCTATCTTGTTTAATCTGTGTAAAAAGTTTCAACAGAGTAAGAACAACAAACATGCTTCTGATATTCAGTGCAACGTTGCAGAATATGAAAATATCCAGAGTATCAAGCATCTGAAATATCTATCCATCCAATATTTATATTGCTTATAAAGGTGGGATTAAAGGGAGGTGGTCACACTTAAACTTCTGTGCAATTTGAAGTAACTAGCTGACCTATCGAGCATATCTGTGGGCTGTGGGAGGAAGTTGGAGTGCCCAAAGAAACCCGCACATGCGAGAACATGCAAACTCCACCAAAAAGGCCCAAACCAGTAACCTTCCTGCTGTGAGGTGCTAACCTCTCCACCTCTGCAGCCCCAAAAAGAACATGAGGATTTCTTCAATCTGTTAAGTTTGGATAAATTGAGTACACGCCCATCAACACTGTGTAGGGTTTACAAAATGTGAGTTATATTTTCATAAGCACCATAAAGCCTGATGAGACACAGTTACTGTACTGTAAGTTATCTCAGAGGCTGCACCATCTACAGTCTGCCAGAGATTACTAAATGAATGATAATTGATTTATTATGGAGCGTGTGAGCTGCTGTGAACGCTGTTAGACAGAGACGGTGCACGCCTCTGCCCGTGCTCTACTAAAGGCCTGCTAATTATTTGACTTCATTTGTTTTGAGGGCCAACTGAAAAATCTATTTTAGTGAGAAATTCACTTTTCTTATTGGATGGACAAAACTCAGTTTCTTTGTGGTGCTGTGTTCTGTCAAAGGGCGCCTTTTTAATAACTCAGACTCATTACAGACGCCTCAGTATCAGTTACTTAGCTACAGATGCACGTTGCTCTCTGAGAAACCTGTCCCCATATTGTTGTTTCACTCACATACTCCCACGCACACAGAAAGAGACAATAAGGAAGACAAATAGCACATTGATTCGTTTTTCTCTTCCAGATTACTGTAATTTTGTTCATGTGAGATGCTTTTGTTTCTGTATTCCCACAGCGAGGCGCTTCAAAATAGCGATGCTGTATGAATCAGCGTTCATCATACCTGACAAATGAGCAAAAGGTCCAGAGAGACAGTTCATCTTTGGTGAAGCTAAAAAGACAGACTCAGTGAACGCAGATCTTCTGTTTAATATGACTGTTTTTCATCTCCAAACAGCACCAATAACTTCAAGATTTACGACCTGCAAATAGCAAATAAACAAATACAAAGCAACGCAAGGCAATACGAGAAAATTCATATTTTTTTGTAATTTTGAAATTGTAACTTATTAATTACTTCACATTTACAGAAGAACCAAATTTCTTCTGCACATGTGTCATCTGATGCCTACAACACTCACAATGGAACTACTCAACCACAATCGGGAAGGTCTGATACTTCAGCATTGTATGGTGGGGACTGGCATGCTCATAGCATACCTCCTTTTTTTTTTAAGTCAGACTTGAAGACTGTATGCACGTCCAGCCATTAGCATTAGCTTTGCACTAGTGGTCAGTCAGTTAGCAGTATGCTTGAGCCAGGTTAAAGCCCCAACAGAGCATTCGATTTTATGGGGGTAGACCCATAGACTGTATAATTAATGGACGTAGTCTCCGCGACGTCACCCATCTGTTCCTGAAACTGACTTTTGAAGCCAAACGGTCGGCGCGGCCATATTGGAAATGAGGCGTGCTGTAGGTCTCCACAGTAACAACCATAGGACACTCCACAGTCACGTGATCTGAGCTGTGCCTCTGATTGGACGAACTGGCAAGCTTGATATTGTGGACACTGCCGAATTAGAAAAAAATTCACCCCCGTACAGTGCGTGCCGTTAGTGAAATTAGCGATTCAGACGGGAGACATTCTTTGTACCAGGCTGTAAATGTGCTTATTTCGGCTGTGAAAACAGCTTTCTTTGGCTTGGTGTGTACGTGTCTTCCGGTACTTCCGGAGCCAGCCTCAAGCGGACACTCGAGGAATAGCAGACTTTAGCACTTCCGCATTGCCTCATATTTTCAGACCGGAGGTTGCCGCTTGGGTAGACCCCACCATTACCGGCACTAACAGCAGGATTACGGCACCTGTTAGGGTGTTTCAGAGAGGGTTTAATGCCATGGTCATGCATTACCGTTTAAGACGAAATATGTAAATAAAAATATATTTGTATGAATTATGGGTCATTTTAAATTTTATTCATTCATTCATCTTCTATCCCGCTTATCCTATTCAGGGTCGCATGTGGATGGAGCCTATCCCAGCTCTCTTAGGGTGAGAGGCGGGGTACACTGTGGACTGGTCGCCAGCCAATCACAGGGCTGACACACAGAGACAGACAACCTTTCATGCTCACACTCACACCTACGAGCAATTTAGCATCATCAATTGACCTGACAAGCATGTTTTTGGACTGTGGGAGGAAGCCGGAGAACCCAGAGAGAACCCACGCATGCACGGGGAGAACATGCAAACTCCACACAGAAAGGCACACCGTGCCCGAACTGGGATTCAAACTGGCAACCTTTTTGCTGTGAAGCAAAAGCTGCGCTACCATGTAGCCCCATTTTAAATTTGTTTGATTGAATTTGTTGATTTTTTGGAACAGTGACAGCCCTAATTTGAATATAATTATATGATTTATTGGCATTTTAAAAGCTTTGATTGCTGAATTGTTGTTTTGTTTTGGAAAATCCTTTAACAGTAACTCGCACTTTTACCATCTGACCTCAGAGTCAATCTACCTTAACTTGTTGGCTGAAGATAATGGTAAAAGGTTTAAATAACAACTGCACAAATATACAGAAGTGTGTCTAAAAGAATGATCAGTGATGGCATGGGCCTCTTTTAGACCCCTTACAACCTTCATCATCATAAAGATGCAGCTGCATTTGGAAGAAGTTAGCTCCATTCAGTCAGGCCTTTGGCGTTCTTTAAACTCTAAATTAAAACAATAAACAGCTTAAACATGTCTGGTTATTCTGTAGTTGGTTGTCAGAAATGATACTCCACCGTGGACTCAAGTTCTGAACAGACTGAATTCTGACAGACTCCCGACAATTACAGAACAACCACAGTTTTTGAGTTTTATCAAACTGGAAATTCTAAATGCACGTAACATTGTGTGATACATATGATATGATTGATCCAGAAACAGAATAAGACTAATCATACTTAAACATGTATGTGAGACACATTTTTGTGCCATCCATGAACAGGTCAAGGTCCTGGCTTGGTCACCGCATCAGAAAAGTGTAGACACACCCCTGCATACACCCCTGCATACTAATAATATATGGTATGGTCTCTGTTAAGTTCCTTGCATAGTAAACAGTACAGAGAGCTATCAGAGACTTTTGACCTCGCTGATTGTAGTTTAAATTCCACGGACATGTTAACGATGTAAGAGTTAATTAAGAGCTGCTCGTTGCCCCCCCTCTCACTCTTTCTCTCTCCACGTCCCACCCATCGCTCACCCATCTTACCCCAGTCTGACTGTCAGGCTCACACAGCACCCACAGAGTCCAACCCAATGATGGCTGATTTATATGCAACACAGGGGGGAGAGTTCAGATCCAGATAAATCCACAGACTTTACTGACTTAGTGTAGGTGCGTCTCTGCGGCTGCACTGAAAGGTAAAGCAGTTCTCATGATTTAAGGCGCTCTTTGAGCTGTCACCTCTTGACCTAAGGGTAAGAGGCAGAGAGTCGTCCGTGGATTTAATGCAAAACCTTGTGTTTCACTGTGAACTCTCATTCTCACACTAAAGCAGCCGGCTGATTAAGCCAGCCGAGGATATCTGAATGCAAGAGCAGTGGGCACAAAATGAACACCACTTTCTCGTTTCCTTGACAGTCGGTGGGATTGTCAAGTGCAACCGAGTTTACCTGAACCTCCACCGAGTGATTTAAATAGATACAGAGTCAAGTGTTTCCATGTGAACTAGACTGCTTTCTATAAACAGGACTGTGTTATATCAGAGCTGTTATATCAGACATACAAAAGGAAAGTTAAAATGCTCTGGTGACTTTGATATTGTCTGCAAGCAGAAGCCCGGGCACCATCATGGTGAAAATATGTTCTTGTGTCCCCACCCCCGCCCTTAACACAAGTGCATGAACATACATAAGCTCGGACACACAAGCACAGCCACTGTAAAGAACTGCTATTATCACCATGTAGGCTTACGTTACAGGTGACTGGCCACACACTCATCCTGCAAACCAGCCTTTCAGCACCACGGACAGCAGCTGAAGCTCCATATCAACTCTTATCTAGCAGCCTGCCTTGACCCACCCTGAGCTATTCCATTAACAAAAAACAGGGGCCTGTGAAGATGATTGTTTATTATGAGGTTTTATCAACTCTTGTGTTAGTGTTTCATACGGTCTCTCTCATCGTTCTTTTCTCTCTCTGTTAATCTTTATGTGTACAGCCCTGCTAGAGTCAAACATTCAACAGTTCTGTCAGTAATGGTGCTTCATCCCATATCTAAAACTATCAAACATGATTTTGCTGAAAAGCAAAAAACAAACAAACAAATTAACCTGGTGAGAAAAAAAAAATATGATTGCAAACAATTCAAAAATGTATGTGATGTGACTTTTATGTCACAGTTTGAGCCATGCCCCATCATCTGAAATAGAGAATGTGGGCTCTATGACTTCATGACTTATACAGCAGGCAGTCACTAGCAGGAGCTCCAAATATTTTGGCTTCAGTTTTGGAGCTTTTTTATGTTATCTATTTTTAAACCCAGGCAACAACAACAACAACAACAACAAAAATCTGACTGAAACTATTTTACAATCTGCAAATAAACATGGAAAAGAAAAAAACCCTCAGAACTGAAGACTTACAGCAGGTAAAAATTAAATGGAGTTACAGTAAAATCTGTACCATGCATGCACAGGGAGAACATGCAAACTCCACATAAAAAGGGACTCCTTGCCCAAACAGGGATTCAAACTGGCGACCTTATTGGTGTGAGGCAGCAGCGCTAACAGCTGCACCACCATGCAGCCCTGATGTGTATCCACAAAACAAAAACAAACAAACCTCAAATAACAAAACATCTGCAATATGACTTCACCTCCAATTTCTGTTCATTCTGTCACCTCCTTGTTTTTAAAAGCCGGTTATTAGAGCAAGTATTGTTTTCCAGAAAGCCACACATAACCAAATATTAATAACCCTTTCCGGGATCTTCACTGAAAAAAAGAGTCTGAAAATGAATAATAACACTATTAATGAAATAAATAACACTGTTGGTGAAATAGCATGTCACGTTCTATGTGTGTATTAGTCTCGATCGCGTGGCCAGGTATCTGGTATTGTTCAGGGGGAGGGTATGTGGGTATGTGGAGGGCTGTAGTTTGGGGACCACTGCTTAAAATGTTTAAATGTCAAAAAGTAAAGAACATTCTATTTTAGTTCATGTTTTTTGTTGTTGTTTTGAATGAAAATCACATTTTGTTTTAAATATTACAGGATTATCACGTGATTTGACTGACCTCAATAAATGGACCTTTGACTCATTGAAAAAAGTCTTTTTGGCCCTGTAAGATTTGCATTTCAGTACCCTTGTTGTTCTTTTAATGGTAAAACTCAATAAACCCCCCCTCTTCATATTTTACTGGTTGCACATCTGTGTGTACCTTCTAACTACTTTAAGGTGAGCGTCTTGAATTAATTTGCAAGTCTGTACTCATCTTCATCTTTGTCTAAAAATTTCTTTCAGGTGATGCACAGCATTTCTATGTACCACAAATTTAGGGTGAATCGTATGATGACGTGATGGAGGATAAGGCATTAGTGTCGTACAGCGTAGCGGAGGATAAGCCCTGCTGCTAACCTAAAGGAACTCAGAGCATTGGGGTGTGTTTGCTGTACACTCAGCTGATCTACTGCTCTGTTTGAATAGCTATGAAACTGACGATTAATCTTTTAAATGAAATTCTAATTTCTACTTCTTCAAAAAGCTACTCAATCTTTCCACATACCCCCTGGCATCTTCAGAAATCCTTCAGCTGTGCTCTTATTAAAACACATCTCCTTATCTGCACACTCTGTGTTGAGTCCTTAGCATGCCGTTCTCATGTTTATTGATGGAAATTCATTCTTAACATGATGTCAAAGTTCAAGACTGATCTGGAGACAACTCAATTTTAATCAAGTGTTTTCTTTCTTTTTTTTTATTTTTTTTATTTCAGAGGAGAAGGTCGTATAATTGAAATGTTGCTTCAGGGAGAATGCCCCGGAAGTTACCCTCTGGCTCAGGCCTGAGCTCATCTATTCAGCATCCTTTCTTTTAGCTCATGAGCTTTTAATTGATGTGTGTTTGAGGTGCTGAATCCTCTGTGAAGAAGCGCAGATTCCAGTAGTTTTAAAACTTCATCACAGAGTTCGACTGTTAACCCCAGATGATGAAACGAGAGGCCTTTTGATCACTTTGGCTTCATGTTTGTATTTGAATTTCTCTCTTAACATATCACCCGTGTGATAATTACACTTAAAGAAGATAACATCAATCTGCAAACTTATCTCAAATACCAGCTCCCCAGTTAAGGTCTTTTTTTCCTCTTTGAACTATAGAAAAGCTCACTTCCGTCTTTGTAGTAAACTTCTGCAGACGCCGTCATTGTTGCATGTAAATGGGTTTTAAGTATAATATGAAAAAAAAAAAAGACTTAGCTCAAAGATTGCATAAGGATGGATTAGCATATCTTGCCTGGACTCAGCTTGGTTTCAACACAGTCTTCACAAAGGGGTCTTTGGAGACAGATTAAGAATTAACTTCTTGTTGTACTGGATCCATCTGTTGTTTCCAGTTCGACTTAATAATGTGAACTTTTTACTAAAGTAAATGTTTGAATCAATGAATGATTGAACAACTCTGAGGAGTGCGCAGTCATTGTGATAGCAGAGACACTCTGTGTATCTTTGCAATATTTAAATGAGAGGGTGAAGGGTAGGGAGGAGTGGGCTTTCCCCATGAGGCCTCAATTACTTACATTGCTCGAAAAAAAGAAAGAAGAATACTTTTTTTTTTTTAATCCCAGGGCTGAGAATTATTTGATCACACATAATAAGTCCAGCCACAAATGCTATTAAAACTTAAAACCCGGATCCTTTGGACCAAGAACAAAGAGAGTGGAAACATCAGTGATAAATTATTCACATCAGACGTGTAACCCCCCCCCCCCCTCCCACCACACACACACACACACACACACACACACACACACACACCCATCACTTTTTTGCCCAGACGCTCCAAACTAATCCAACTCCGCCTCTTTGGCTGGAATTACTGGAGAAGATACTTCAGATGCCTGAACTTCTGCACCTCGGCTCTGTCGTAAAGTTCACAAGCTGTTCTCTCTGCTTCTTTCGATGGTTTTGTTGGACTGATGTAAACAGTCTCATGCCTCGTGTTTCTCAGGCTGTTTATGTTTTTGCTTGTCTGGATGAACGGCTTCAGCAAACAAGTTTTCAGTTTGTGTTAACTGCACAGGTTTGAACTGAGTTACTTCTTTGACCTTTCGGTGGGTTCATGACTCAAACATCCCAACGAAAATATTTGATCAACTGCCATGAAATTTGGTACAGACATAAACAATGTTCAGATGATAAATCAAGCAGGCTTGGATGTTCTGTTTCTTTTTTTATGTTGTGTGCGTGCAAGTTAAAGGTTTTCTAAATCCAGTGAGGTTTCCACATTTACTTTATTGATTTGTACAAATTCATGGTTCCCAGATGATCCATCAAAAATGACATCAGTGACTTTACTTTCATCTGTTTCCCTGATGGTTCTCTGTGTTCTTTGTTTCCTGATCATTCTATGAGTTCCTGTTTCTCACAATCCCTGTCTTGTTCCCATACTCCCTGTGTGTTTCCATGACAAGTCTTTTGTGTTTCCCTTTTTTATTTTGCAGTTTTTGTTCCCCATGTGTCTGGTTTGGTTTTACCTCCTGTCCCTGTGATCTTCCTCTTTGATTGCTCTCATCAGTTTCACCTGTGTTAATTCACCCTGTGTCCGTTTTAGTCTCTGTTTCTCCACTTTTTTCGGTTCGTCTTATCTTTACACATCATGCAATGTTCCCTGTTCTTCTACTGATTTTTACCCTGTGGCTTTGTTTGTCTGAGTGTTGTTGTTTTTGGGGTTTTTTTTTTTGTTTTATTCTTGTTTGTTTGTTTTTATTTATTTTTTTTGTTTTTATTTTTTGTTTTATTATGGATTTTTTCTTTTGTTTATTTTTGATTAATAAATATTTTGGTTATTCCTGCATTTGGGTCGTCCTCTCTTGTTGTTGCCACAAATGTGACATTTGCTTTTGTAACTCTTTGTTTTTGAATTTTGAGTAAAATGTGACATCCAAAAATGTTTATTGAAACGGGCGGTATACTAGTTCACAGAAGGTGAAGCCAAAATACTGATAGCTCCCTCTGCTGACTGGTTGCAGCAATGGACATAAACCCCACCTCCTTAACATTAACAGTAGAGGTTAAGGATGGGCAATGATTTTTGAATATTCAAATAGTCATTAACATTTAAAATATTTAACAGTAATAATAATTGTTTTCCTATATTTTGCAGCCAAAATACACCAAATGCGTCTCAGGTCTCTGCTCTGTCACGGCGCAGGATCAGATAGGTTTTACTCAAGTCAGTGTGTCAACTCACACTGGATCAACTCCGTTGTCGTCCAACTGCAGGCTACAACATATAGCGACAATCCCATATTGGCAGTATGTCAGAGCTGTGACGCATCAAAACAGCAGATCGAGCGGGAGAGGAAATTGTGCATGGAAACCACCTGAAAATGCTCATTGACTTTCAAAATAACACAAACCGTGTCCAGCCCAGTTATCTAGCTCGACTATAATAACAAACACAAAATGAGTGGAGCCAGGCCAGAGGAGTCAACTGGTTGTAGGTTTTACAGCCTAAACAAGAACGAAGAGAGGCTTGTTAATGGATTGGGAAGTGCGGGAGTTCCTTCGAGAAAATAAACAAAGATGAGATGCAGGGCAAACTCTGCAAGGTTAGGCTGGCCTATCACAAATTGACAACAATTATACATGTGAAAGTGCGGCATGCAGCAGACAGTGGGGCGCTGTTTGCAGATCGACAGTAAATGGCAAGCTTTGTCACCCAAATAAGTAAGTTTGATGATCGGAGTGCAGAGCAAACAACAGCCCTCTCCCTCTTTGCCAGTGTCTGATGTAGGTGGGGGATGGCGGTGGCTTCGCGCGGGGGGGGGGGGTGTTACCAGTGAAAATCAAATAGTGCTTTTGCTTGAAATGCCCATCCCTAATAGATGTTTACTATGGACAGCACCAACTATGGACTAAACCTATGGAAACAAAACAAATATTAGCAGTTCAGGGTTGTTAGTTGTTTCTGTTTGCATGTCGGCATGCTGAAGTTCTTGGATGTCTGCAGTGGTTGGATGTATCAGCAAGGGTGATGAAGTTGAGTACAGGGCTGCTGTGGACAACTTTGTCACATGGTATGAGTTGAACAATCTGCAGCTCAATGTGGCAAAGACCAAGGAACTGATCGTGGACCTGAAGAGGACTAAGGTGCTGGTGACCCCCGTTTCTATCCAGGGGGTCAGTGTGGACATTGTAGAGGATTATAAATTACTGGGCGTCCACAATGACAACAAACTGGACTGGGCAAAGAACACTGATGCCCTCTACAGGAAGGACCAGTGCTGCCCTTATTTCCTGAGTCGGCTGAGGTCCTTCAACATCTGCCGGACTATGCTCAGGATGTTTTACGAGTCTGTGGTGTCCAGTGCTATCCTGTATGCTGTGGTGTGCAGGGGCAGCAGGCTGAGGGTAGCTGACACCAACAGACTAAACAGACTGATCCTCAGAGCCAGCAATGTTGTGGGAGTGAAGTTGGACTCTCTGACAGAGGTGTCAGAGAGGAGGATGCTGTCCAAGTTGCATGTCATCTTGGACCAAAAGATCACATGCCACCCACTTCATGACGTGCTGGTCAGCTAAAGGAGTATTATCAGTGAGAGACTGATTCCACCGAAATGTACCACTGAGCACCACAGGAAATCAACTCCCAACTCTGGGTTTTCATATCTGAAAATTCGGACCTTAGTCTGGACCAAAGTCTTTGTTTTTGTTACATTGTATACGTTTGGTTCGGTCTGTTATGGTTTCACATTATTGCAAATGGACTAACAGAACTTACACGATGAACCTACGTGATACCGTCACCAACTGCGTATTTTGCGTGTCTCCATAGTTTACATTGACTGGTCATTTTGCTGGTGGGCGTCTGATGTCAACATGTTGAGCGGGAATTTAATTCTCTCAACAATGAATGAAATCGCCATCATATTGTTGATGTTTTTATACCACCAACAGCAACAACTTGAAGAATTGTACATAATGCTGATCCGAGGTCATCTTATGAGGTAAATAATAAGACGACAACTTTATTGTTGTTGACAGGAAAGAAGGAGAAAGTGGGTAATCCTGCAATTGGTACAAAGGTCCAAACCTTTCAAAATAATGCCTGGTACATGCCCAGTATGGGCATGTACCAGGCGGTAGGTCCCGTTTGGTCGGACCAAGGTCCAGGGGAGGTTTCACACCTATCAAACTGAAAAGTCCGGACCAAACGATGTTGGTGTGAAAGCCCCCTGAGTGTCACATGGTTTCTCCAAACTCATCTTGGTTTAAGCAAACAATGTGCAATACCCTTAATTTATGTCAGTATTTGTGTAAAAAACCATATCTTATGTCATTATTTATTTACCATATAGTTCTTCATAGAATGTGCAAAATTTATATTTTATGCTTATATTTCAATTTTTTTATGACACTCATTTTTTGTATCTTTCCTTTTTTCAACACCTTTTTTGAACTGTAACAACAAAAAAAAAGTTCCCCTTGGGGATCAGTACAGTATGTCGGATTCTGACTCTGACATCAGTGTTTTGCTCCAAACACCAGTCTGCTTGGATATACCTGATAAAAGACAGATTTTCTCTTGAACTTTGTCTGGAAAAGGGATATCAATTTATTTTCAGGTCACATATTATACTGAAATGCTAGGGCAGTGGACAGCGCCACTTATCTGAACATTATGTGCACTCTTCGAGACTGAGGCCAGATATTTCTATACTGACAGTCGTTAAAAACTTTGAGGCAATACATTGTAGAATAATTTTTATTTGTCACAATCCAAAGCAATTTTTTATGACATAACAGCAACAGTGACATCTTACGAACAAAATAAAGAAGAAAGAAAAAGTGTCTTATGCACATTTCTCAAAGAAAACAGAAAAAAAGGCAATTGTCAAGAAACACAAATTTCACAAGATCAGTAAGAAGTGTGCCCTCCATTAGCATTCACACAGGCGGTGATGCGCTGACGCATACTCCTCACCAGTCATTGAATGTTGGCCTGTGGGATCCTGAGCCGCTCCTCCTGTAGTGCCTGGATCAATTGTTGCCGAATGTGGCGATCCTGGGCAGGTGTGGTGACTCTCTGACGACCTGGGCGTGGTCTGTCATCAACAGTGCCCGTGTTGGTGTGACGGTCAACCAGGTTATGGATTGTGGGTTGACTGCAGCCCATACGTCTCGCCACTTCACTGTAAGACAGCCCTGCCTGCACCATCCCCAAGGCCATCACCGTCGTTCGTCATGAGTTAGGCGTGGCATTTTCACATGCATGGGAATAAAACTGGTGGCCTTTTTGCGACCATTATATAGGCTTTCCAGACCACTCCTTAAATTAAACAGATTCATAGGGTATATTGCTCAAATGACATGTGAATGACATTTCTTCATATTGTCCCCCTGATGTGCAGTCAAGCGTGACCAGTGAACAACTCATCAATTTCAGACAATCATACAACTCAGGCACAGACAAAACAAATGGATTTGCTCCCTTCAATATTTGCACCCAAAATAAAAACTTTGTACCTCAAAGTTTTTAATGACTGTCAGTATAATTGTTCTAGCTCCATTTGGATGAAAGATGGAAAGACAAGCAAAGTAGCTAGGAAGTAGAGTAGACCAAGTTACCCAATTAGTGTCCTCAGTTCACAAACGCTTATTGAGTGTTGCTAAAAGGAAAGGTGATGGAACACAGTGGGAAACATGGGCCTGTCACAACTTTTAAGAAATATGTTGCAGACATCAAATTCAAAATGAGTGAATTTCTACCGAAAGTAAAAAAAATAAAAGCAGTTTGAACAATAAATATCTTGTCTTTGTAGTGTCTTCAAATGAATAAAGGTTAAACAGGATTTGCAAAAGTATTGTATTCTGGTTTAATTCTGTTTTACACAGCATCCTAACATAATTGGAATTTGGGGTTGTATATCAGTCATTTACACGTTTATACCACACAACACATGTAGCTTTGCAGTTCCTGTAAGTTGCCTGTAGTTCTTGCGCCTTTGTGTCAAATAATGAAAGAAGGATTTAAACACAAATCTCTCCAGCACAGTATAGTTAAGGACAACGAAACAGACTGATTTTATGTTTGTTACAGTACAGTGATGATCTGACTGTAACCTTCGATCCTCATGCGTCCTCTCAGTTCTCCAGTTTATCAAACAGTGAGTGAGTGATGGAGACAGTGCTGCGTTCAGGATCAACCAGCTGTGATTAAGGGGATTTGATGGGGATTTTATGGATTACCCACTCCAACATTTGTGTATGAACAGCTGAGTGTCACAGGTTGTGTGTGCGATCATGACCGAGTCCATTCACAGCACAGAGTGGATTAAGTGATCAACACATCGGCAGAGGAAAACAGCTCCTGTCTCAGAACTGTAATTGAATTTTTATACATTTTTTCTACAGCTGAGTGGGTTTGTTTGTTTGAGCTGCTGAAAAGCATTTCCAGGGATGGTTTAGTGAAAATCAAATCAATGTCAGAGACAACAGGCTTGATCTCACAGTGTGTGGTGCCACAGTGCAGATGTCTTGTTTATGTTTTTGAAGACAAAGAAGCGATTTCAATAGAAATACTGTTCTTGTTTTGTCAAAGCTTTTCTGGGTGGTTTGTTGTTGTTCTATCAATGTTTCACTCTAGTTTATGGTCTAATCAACATTATTGATTAGGTCTCCAAGGCCGTGTAAAAACAGCTGTGTGGTGAAGTCACTCTGACTCTTTTCACTCTGGGATCTTTAACGTCCACCTCTTTGTTTCTCAGAAACTGAAGAGAGTATAGTCATACTTTCACAAACAGTTTAACAGCTTCTCTGTGGTCCTTGAATTATTCATGATTATCTGTGCATCTGCTTCTCACACATGTATCACAACCTTAGACTGTATAATACATGGAAGTGGGCTCGGTGATGTCACCCTTTGGATTCTGAAACAGAGTTCTGAAGGCTATCTGCGAACTGTATGGAAAATGAGGTAAAGAGGGGGAGTTGAGGCAGTCTTTGAGCCTCCTCGACGAAAGCTGCAGCATGTCCGTCTTTCTGTCAAGTCAGCTGTGCCTCTGATTATGAGAAACTGGTCATTTTAATATCTGCTAAACTACCGAGTCATAAAACTTGCCCCCTGTAAAGTGAGTCCTGTGAGAGAAAAGAGCTATTCGGACTTAAATGAATTTCTGTATTTATTCAGTTGATTAACTTTAGAAAGTGGAGTATCTGAGCAGTTAGATCATGATTTAAAGAGATTCCTGGAAGCTGTGATCACTGTGGTGTCTCAATTCATGCCACCAAAGTGTCTGTCAGTGTCTTCATCCAACATCAATCACCTGAAATGATGCCACGTGAAATATTTAGACCACCCGTCACTGAAGAATCAAACCGACACTCTCACAGCTGCAATACATCTGTCTTCAAATCTAAATCCTGCCTTTCTGAGCCATTATCACTCTATCGAGAAATCCATGTGAGAGTGTGAAGCAAAGTTTATTCTCTTCTTCTCACATGAACACGGCAGCTCCACCGGGCAGCCCCGTGGCTCCGCTCTCACAGCAGTGAGTCTCTCACATCGCTGCGTGTCACTCAGACAGATAAATGGCCTGATTTGAATACACAACCATACCGTATATGACCAGACTTTCACACTTTGAGCCTTCTCACACCACCGGTTCATGTGTGAATCACATGTGTACACACTAAAGCTAAAGGGCTCAAACACAGACTGGTGATGTTTGTCACAAACATGTGGGCTCTGAGAGTGAAAATGAAAAGCAGAAAATCAGTTTCCTCATGAGAGCCTATTTGACTTTTTAGCTCCATGGTTCTTCATTTGATCGGGTTACTTAATACAATAATTTTCATATAATGTGCGGCGTTCTATAAAACCAAAGGCAGAAAAACAATGACCTTTTTTTGAAGTTTCTAACTGCTGTGAATGTAGCAGGCATATGTTCTTCTGCAGTCTTCTTTTTTTCTGCTCACTTTTTTTAAATCTGCTTCCTTAGCAAACTTTAACTGATTCCAACCAAACTTCAAAACATTCAACTCATTCAGGACCACTGCGCTATGACTTTTCACATCTATTTTATTTAAACTTTCCAAATTATTTCAATTTTTCACAATTTTGGCCCCATTCAAATAAATGGAGGAATCTTCAAAATCTGCACATTTAGAATAGAATAGAATAGAATAGAATAGAATAGAATAGAATACTTTTTATTGATGCCTGATGGGGGGTGGGGGGGGGGGTGGAAAGGCTGTAAATTTGAGAATTGTTTTCAGGACATTTTGAGCCTCATTCAAACCCTTCTCATTCATTCATATATTCACCCAGAAACTTCATTCAATCATTCAACCTTTGAAACATGGGCCATCTTTCTGACTTTCTTCAGTGTGTTTCAATTTTTTTTTAGCATTTAACGTTTCCTCACAGTCACCCTTCAAAAGTCATGAAGTTTTCCAGCCTGTCAAGACATTTTTCCATTGATGTGTATTTGATAGAATGTTCTCGGTGAGACATTAAAACTTCAGAGTGGGCAGGCTGGGGGGAATAACCCGGGGCCTCATTTATAAACACTGTATACACACAAAATGGGGCCTGAAACTGGCGTACGCCTTTTCCCAAGCAAAGTTTATTATCTATGAAAACAAACCTGCACTCTAGTAAGCAAACTCTGACCCAGACATACGTACATTTTGAAGGCATGGGAAACTGGCGACACAGACGGAGAAGTGGTGATTTGAAGCCTGCAGATATATATTAATGTCTAAATCACATTTTATCTCACTAAATATCAAACTTTACTGACAGATCTACTCCATCATAATCATTCAAACCAATGGTTTATTTAGGCTATAATCGCAGAGGGAGTGAGCTGTTTCCAATAAGTCACTTTCATTATGACAATACATAGATGTTAAAAAAAAAAAAAAGAAACAAAATAAAAGTTCCCCACATACATATTTCTTCAGCCCCATCATGCTTTCATTATCTTGGGTGGACCTCACAGGACCAGACACTAACCTTATCACTGATGCACAGTTAAGAATTAAACTAACAGAAACAATAGCTAAGCTTTTGGTTTTCCCAACGATCCAGCGCTGAAAACCTTTAATCTGGCCCTCCATTGTATGCATTTTCATTTACAAGCCAAATCATCAGTAATTTACAAGGTATGATGCGCGACACCCAATAAATTGGACTCTCGTATCCAACACTTGCAGGCTAATTTTGTGAGCAAACATGCTGCTATTCAAAAAAAAAGAAAAAGAAAAAAAAAAAAGGTTATACATTTTCTTCCAAATTTGCATCTCAAAAATGAGCATTTCTTATACTCAGATTTGTGACTTTTAGTCTTGATATAAATATTTTATTCTCACAATCAGCAACATTTATCACACAAATTTTCACACACACACCCCAAAAATAAATAAATAAATAAAGTTTATATACTACTCAGAAATAAGTGATCGTTTTCTCACAGTTTGTGACATTCTAATCAAAGTTTTGCAATATCTGTCCTCACAGACTTGCTTATCTATTCCTTTATTCTGACAGTTTTTTTGTACTGAATGTTCTAATATTACTTTCCTCTTCCAACTCTTTTTTTCCCCTTCAGTAGCCAAAAGAAGCCAGTAGAGAAGAATTAGTCCTGACGATTAGTCATCAGATTCTAGATTGAGACACTCCCTTGCTCACTCCTCTGGTCTATGAAATCACATGAATGAGGCTGTTCTTTAAGGACAAGAAGCTCATGTGAGACTTAATAGCTTTGTTGCTTCATATCAAGTTTTTACCACCATAAACTCAAATCAATACAAAATCTTTTGCACTCAAAAATAATCTCTCTCCCTCTCTTCTTTTTCTACTTTTTCTCCTTCTTCATATTTCCTCTGGTGCAAACATTTACAGGAGCCAGCGTTAGTTTATCTGATCCGTGCCACTGCAGAAACATGGCGACGCAAACTGGCAGCCATTTAATGTGAATGAAAACAATATTTCTTTATATCAAATTGTTTATTCACTCCTTTAATTACGATTTTGAGTATTATATTACAATTATGATCTGCTAAATGTCACACTGCACCTTTGAAATCGTGATACCAAACATAATCAGCTCAAAAATAATTTAATGTCAGTCCAAAAGATTTCTCTGACTGAAACAAGCTGCAGATCTCCTCCCGGCCTGCTGGATGTTGATGGAAACTCTTGTTCTGTTCGAATTCGATGCTGCTTCTGTGGTGTTCAACCGTGGTCAGAGTGTTGTGTAAACATGAAAGTGATACCAGTGTTTAAGAAACTCGAATCGACCTTCAACATCATCAGCGAGTGGAATATAATGTGCTTGAGTCAACACTTGATGTTTTGTTTGGATGGTGAGTCATGGAGAGTGGTTCGCTGTGACCTGCTGCACAGACTTTGGTTTCAAAGAATCTGCTTGACTTATTCTGTCATTTATGAATGGTGGGTGTTTTATTCCAGCAGATTACCACGATGAGGTCACGATGTTTCTTTTTTAAAACCTTAATGCATGTCATGAACGATGTGATGCATCATTTTCTTACCTTGTTCTCTGCTAAAGGTTAGCACTAATGCCTTTCTTGGACTCTCTCTAAAACAGTCTCCTAGCAACCTGCCGTTCTTTGACAGTCATTATTTGAGGTAATTACAGTGAAGAAGGTGTCTTCCTGCTCTTTGAATTATAAGACATGTTAGTGCAACCATGTAAAGCAGATCGAAAGTGCTCAATAAAGTGACATCTGTGGTGAGAATCTGAAGATTAATTCTTTGTAGATTCCAACAGGTTTTCCAACCAACAGCTTGTTCCATACATCTGTTGACTTTACTCTAAATGTCAGTGTTTGAGGCTCCGGGGAAAATTCAGGATAGAACACTGGATTGTGTGAATGAACATTTTTTGGGGGGATATTTAGCGAGTTTTATAAATTTCTGAAATGATTCCTGACATCCTGTGACATGCTCTGTTTCATTATCTGCTCAGAGAAGCCAAGTAGCTCCATGCTGCTCTAGATATACACAGGCTAATTTTGTAAGCTAACAAGCTATGAGATCCATTTTATGTGGGAATGACCCAAGAAATGTTTCCTCGAGGATCAGGCAAAGCCATGACCCATTATCAGCATGACAGCACTGTGACTCTGCAGTTATTAAATTAAGAACACTGCAAGTATAATGCTAACATAAAAAAAGTTAGAGCTTTAATTTGACCCAAGACCATTTTTAAAAGGTCTCTGATTCTTAAAGAGGGGCTTTTATTAGTCTTCAAACTGTCACTCTAGTTCCCCCCTTGTAGTTTTACTTCATTTGCAGCTCAATGATTTTTTTAAGCTTCCGTCTGATACGCTTCACTTTAGCTGCTGTCTCTTTAAAGCAGGGGTCCCCAAACTTCTTCCTGTGAGGGCCACATAACTTTTCCCTTCTCTGATGGGGGGCCGGGGTCAGTTTGTAACAGAAAAAGTGTGACGACCGCAGAAGTGCCAAAACTTAAACATTTATTGTTTTCCAGAAAGTCTGGATTGGGGACCACTGCTTTAAGGCTCCTCTCTCCCCAAACCCCCTTCCCTCTGTTTGGCCAGCCCTCTAGAGGCCTGTGCTAGCTGAGCAGACCTTGGTGTTTGAGGCCCGCCTCTCTGACTTGTCATAAACAACTTAGGGGATCCTTGTGTGATGATGTGATGACCTCATCATTTCAGCAAGTCTTTCAGCAAGACGGTTGTCACTCAATACCCCCACTTTAAAAACAAAGCCAATCCAGGTTGCATCAATAAACAATTTAAATGATTGTGAAACGAGTGAGATACCTTTAAAAAAGAAAAAAAAAAAAACTATCTATCTATAAATATACCCTTTCTTGTGTTGAAGTTTATCAGGAAGGTAGTGAAATGGGCTGATTTTTATTTAATTTTTTTCCAGCATGTAAATCATGATTGTGCAAGTTAAACATTCAAAAAGTCGAGTCAAACGTCTCAGGTTTGGCTGTTTGATGTCCAAATGTGGGTGATTGTTTTTGGTCTTTCTTTTGGTAAAAATGTTTCAAGGATTTAATGTCCGGAGGTTAAAGTTGTTTGTTGGCATTTTAATGACATGTAACAGATTCTGAAGGATCATTTCCGTTGATTCGTTTGAATAGATGTCCTCTCCTCCTCCAACTCTTCTTAAATTTTAATCAACCCGTTTGAGGAGAACCATGCTCTACGTGTTCTTAGCATTAGCCTCCTCATTGCTCAGTGGCCACGCATGTTTGGCATGCTCTCCATCTCTCTGGTAAATGATTCAAAACTACATGATCAAAGTCATTTGAAGATCTGGTCTGTGGTTCAGGTTTGCATGGTAGACAGCACACTCTCATACTCCTGGCACGCTCCCCTTTCTCATAATATCCACACACACACACACACACACACACACCGCCAGCTGAAACCTAATTTGTGGATTAACCTCGGATTTACATCTCAGAATGTGGCACCTTCAGAGGGGGAGTGTGAGCGATACCACCTCGCATTTGAAGAAATCATTAACAATTAAGAGCGGGAGTAAGGGATGACTCCGAATGGATGCAGAGCAGCACGGAAGCAGCATCGCTGGCTGAAATAGTAATGTGTTTTCCTGTGTAGCTGTCAGCTCTCTTATCTCTGATCCTTTGAGTGGCGAAGACTTGACGCGGGATTCCAACAACGCGGATAATGTTCTGTTGCTGCTCTCAGGAGCTGTTAATGGGCAAATCCATCCTAACACGGATCTCACATATGTTATGCCTGTGTTCTTCTGCATTTGCATCTATGATTCTGAAAGATTTTGAATCCACAGAAAAAAAAAAACAGCCCTCTCCATCTGATGAGAAGATGTTGTCTCTTATTCTTGCTGGATCCGCTGAGTGATTTTAAGATACTCTAATGTATTCTCTTCTCTTAGGGGAAACTGGAACCCATGTACCCATGTGACAGATAATTTAACATATTCTGTAGCAGCTTCAATCTTCAGGTTAAAAGGTTAGAGGGTCATAAATCAGACATACACTTTATATTTAGTCTTTTTTCTCAGAGGCAGCGCTCAGTGCTCCCCTCGCTCTCCCAATCCGCTCATGTTTTAAACATGTCACCCTTCACACTGCGTCTTCATCTCGCGTGTTCCCCAGGCGTACATTGAAAAATCCAGATCTATGTTTTGTTTCTGTCAAATGTTTTTCTCCAGGGCAGAGTTTGGGCAGCCTGATGATTTAGGATGTGAGAAGGAGAGACGTCGGGTCCTTCAGCACACTTAATAGTGTCTCTACAGGCCCGTGGTGACGCTGCGGAGGAGATGTGTGGAGTCTTACACCTGTGAGGAACTCCACATTTACAAGAGCTGCTGCAGATCTGAAATATGATTTGTTGTGTTTCAGCAGATTTAGACACTCTAATAGACTTCCTCACCATTTAGTCAAGGTTTCTAAAAAATCTGTCTATGTTTTAGGGAGTTTACTCAACAAAATAGCGTTATGTAAACCCCTCATCATTGTCTTTGCATCAAGGGATAGGCAAATTCATGTAATAACAGACTGCAGCTTCAGAGAGCACCATGAATCATGCATCACTTGCTAAAGCAATCTCATCAGTGTGCTCATGATATTATGGTGCAAACGCATTCTTTGCCCTCATTATGCGTCTGATTTTAGAGAATATCCGTCAGCACATCCCCTCACTGCTGCTGTCTGCACGAGATCAGTTCACCCCCCACATAGATGACCCCCTGAGACAGGAAGGGACACATCTGTTTTGGTTAACTGATCAGCCGAGTCTTGACTGATATGGCCTGAGTTTTACTGTTTGTATCTCTGCTTTCTCCAAGGAGGAACTTTGGGTCACACAAAGGTGAAACTGATGCTGTGATAAGTTCAATACTCACTTCAACTTTCTGAAGATGCTCATAGTTTCACTCTAACTCTGGGCTGTCACTTCTTGCCGGGGATTTGAAAGTAGTGTTGTATTTTGGAGGCACCAAATATGTAAAAAAAAAAAAAAAAAAAAAGCACCACAAAAACAAGACCGGTGAACAGTGCCAAAAGTAGAAGGGGAAAGTCTCTCTAAGGCTGTTGTTCCTAAATGATGCAACAGGACACAAAGTGGGTTTAAGAGATGTTTTAGGGGGTAAAAGTTTCCTGAAGCTTTCCTTTAAAAGGGTGTTTCATACCTGCATCATAAAGAACATGAGCCAGTAAAAAAATGTGGGCTGGCAGTCAAAGGGTGGTTTCACACTCCAACAGTGTAGAAGGTAATAATGCATCCTAATGCTTTTAGTGACCCACCACTGTACTACAGACTTTTGAAATTTAGGTAACAGTTTCCATCCAGGAATTTTTACCAAACAGTCTAGTAGCTGTACTTATTCATCTAATGAAAGCAAATACTCAGCATCACCTTTTGCTTTTTTGTGTGGTTTGTGTCCCACACAAGAGGAGCTATTTTGGTTTTCCATTGGTGATTTTTACCGAGTTCAAAATTTTATAAACTCCCATAGCAGCTGGATCAGCCAAATTTAATGTGTGGCATCAGGAGGATCCATCTGGTTAGAGAAAGACCAGAGCAATTAGAAGCATTTTAGGAAAGACGGTCAGGAGGTACAGGTGTAAATGAACAACGCAACTACAAACCTGTAAACCAGAGCTGTCGAAACTTTCTTTGTTTTTTTTTTTACTAAAAATCAGTCGCTAAAGTTTGGTCAAATGTCCTTGTTCCATCATCACAGACTGATGAAAATCAAACCTGTCCCTCAGGTGTCTCTTGATACCAGATGATCAGTGGTCAGTTTTCTGCAGTGTTACGTGCTGCGTAAACATCAGCAAACTGCTTCTGACCATGGAAAATGTTCTCCATTAGGGGGCGATGTGGGGAAAATATGTCAGGATGTTTTTATGACAGGATCAGGATCTGGACTTTTTCAGGATTGTTTCTCATGATGTTTTTAGGAATATTGTGACCAGCAAACAACATATTTAGTAGGGCTGCAACTAACGATTATTTTCATAATCGATTAATCTTTCGATTTTTCTCTCGATTAATCGAGTAGTTGTTTGGTCCATAAAATTTCAGAAAATGGTGAAAAATGTCAATGTTTTTTTTTTTTGGATTCCAAGATGACATCATCAAATGTCTGGTTTGCAAATCAAAGATATTCAGGAGTGCCATAGAGAAGCAAAGAAATAAGAAAATATTCACATTTATGAAGCTGAAATTAGAGAATTTGGACTTTTTTTCTAAAATAATTACCTAAATGACTTAATCGATTAACAAAGTAGTTGACGATTAATTTAGTAATCGATTAATAATCAATTATTCGATTAATTGTTGCAGCTCTAATATTTAGCTCCAGATATTCCTTACTCCTGATTCACACATACAGCCTGAGTGCTGTGCACTATGCTGTACTTTCAGTCATTTCAAAACATGATATATTATCATGACTACAGTAAACCTGAAGTTGTGAAGGAGGCGTGGCTCTGTGGATGGCTGTAAACATCACTTTTAAACCTTTCATTGTTTTGTTTTTTTCTGGATACAAAGAAAATATTACACTTCACTGGAAACCAGTGATACAATCTCTTTTTTAACAGGGAATAAACAGTTTACATAACAGGAATGTTAATGCTGTTTCCTGTGGATGTACAGAATGCTATATATCTCTTTCAATCCTGATTTACATCCTCAACACACACGCTGTGGAAAGTCTTTCATACTGTAAGAAGCCTCAAAATCCTATATTAACATTTGGCTGTTGATTTTGGCCGTGTGTGCATGTGCTTCCAAAACCATCAGCCCCCGGGCTGGGATCCCAGAGGAGATAAGGGATGAAGAATAGATGGCATTCTGAGCTCTCAAGCCTCACGCACATGTTTTTATTTTTACCTCCAGACTCCTCAGGAGCCATCTGTTCAAACATTTAAAGAATACCTTAGTCTCGCCAGTCACAGAGAGTAGAGCAGCTTGACCAGCAAACATTACGAGTGCGCTGTCGAGTAAATGCAGCTCCCAAGATAGAAGGGCAAAGAGATTTGTCTGGGACTAAACCAGGAAATAAAAGTCGACTGCTTTAAGGAATTTATCTGACGCTGCAGAGGAACACACAGAACCACTGTGGACGAGGAGAGATTGCTCAAGAGTGACTGCAGCTTATTTTATGTCTTCATCCGACCAGCTGGGTTAACTTATTGCCCATTAAAGAACTGATCAACTTCCTCTTGTTTCTCATTGCAAAAGCCTCCCCCCTGCACATATTTGTGGAGCGCTCAGGGAACAGCTTGTTCTTGGCATGGTGTCTCAGGATAAGTTATGACATTCAAGCGCTGCAGGAAAGATCCAGGAAAACAGCAGAGGCAGTGAACTGGACTTATCACACTGAGTGACTAAACATGTTGTCTTAAAACCTTTAAAAATGAGCAGCTACATGGAGTAAATGCAAACATAAAAGTTGAGTTTTATACAACAGCTAATAAAATTTGAGTAAATTTTTTCTTTCATCGTAGAAAGGACACTAAGAGGAAAAAACAGCTCATTATGCTGCAGGCGTGGTACAACAAACTCGATTTACATCAAAAAAAGCCCATCTGCAGAGCAGTCACCAATCTTTGAACCTATCAGTGGTGGTCTGATGATGATGTGTCTCTTCTGGGCTCCAGGTCAGAGATCAGTAAGAGGGCTTCTGTTTGCATATGGTGCTTTTGTTTGAAGCTTGCAGCTCAATAGCTAGCTAAAACACCAGCTGACTGTTCAACTCTGCCTTTAAACACACTGTGAGGAGAATGCAGAGTTGATTCTGGTGACCACTAAAGTTGGTTGTATTTTCTGAGTTAGACTACATTTCCCATGAGCACCATCACCCAGTGATAAAGATGTTTGTTGCTAATGTGTGCATTTGTTGTGGAAGCCAATGAATGAACACAGTTTTGTCTTTGTTCAGACAACTTGTGGCAGGTCTAGCTTGACCAGTTAATGTATTTTTAACAGACACCCAACATCAAGAAACGATTTGGATTCTGAGGCCCTGACTGCATGACGTTTTACTAGAAAATGCCTAAAAAAAAAAAAAAAAAAACAGTAAAAAATTCTCTGTTTACACAGAAATGCTAAGCGACTGAAAACGCTGTAGTATGCATGCCAGGCCTGTAGTTGGCGATATAACTGTAGAGTCTTTTGGTAGCCCTCCGCTAAAGTGGTGCAACAGATGCATATTTTGTTGAATGGTAGTCAGAAGATTCAGCAGTTCAAGCACAACACAGTAGTCCTCCATTGAGCTGTTGTTGTTGTTGTTGTTGTTGTCTGGTTTGTGCATGGCAATTAAAAGTTTCCACAATGGAAATGTAATATGTATGCGCAAAGCGAAACATGATGTCAGTGTTTCCACTGAAAACTCCGGCTTGCTGTTGACACGGCAACAGTTTGAGGTCCATTTGAGGTTGGCTAAAACGTTGTTTCTGTGTTAACGAGAGGCCGAAACGCGATGATACCTTCATTTCATTCTAAAACTGTTGTCTTGTGATTTCAGGAGTAGAGACCTTTGCAGAATCTGGAAATTCACAATGGAAAGGGAAATTTTCCCTTCAACAGGCAGAAACCTCGAGCAGAACCAGACTCTTGTTTGGCAGACATTTGCTGAAACCTTGCCGGGGAAAGAGAGAGGGATAGAGAGAGAGGTTCAGAGAGAAAGATGGACAGAGTTTGTAGTCCTGTATTGTAGGGTTGATGATGGAGCGACTGTACTGTTTGTAGCAGCTGGAGTCTGGCAGGTCCACAGCAACAGTCTGTCTACAGCAACAATCTAAAGGAACCTACAAGACGAGAGCTCAGGGGCTCCCAGAGAGATCTATGATTAATAACTAACTTCAATTAATTATCTTAGTCTTGGTTAAAAAAAAGGGAGCAGCTCTATATGGAAACTCTCTTTTATAGTCATTTATCCTTTTTCGCTAGCAAGGCCCTAGTTGTAGAGTCTTAAACAAAACCTCAACAGAAAATTGTTTTCATAATCCTACTCCACTGTCAGCAATGAGGACGAAACATGTTATTGACAGAAAATTAAAGAAAAAAAATCCACCAGCTTGATTTAACTGAGTTCCCACTGCTAAACTTTACCAGCAGAGCACTGAGCAGAGACTAACATGGACTCTGCTTTGTCACACCAGAACATCAGCATTATATTCAGTATGGAGAAATAACCACTTCTGTTACTGATGATCTCATTTTACTCTGCATGTTGTTGAGAAGCATCAGCGTACAAGTGATATCTTTTTAAAAGCTATTAAAAATTCCTTACAGTGCCTTTAAACATCATTTCAATAAAATGAACATCTGAAATCAGTGTGGTAAGAGCAAACTATAAAGATAGAAAACATGCCGGAAAATAACTGGTTTAACTTATTGTCTAATTTATTATTTCTATCTGTTTTAATGGAGGAGGTGGGTTTAACCGCCTGTACTGAAGCCAGTCACAAGGGGGGGCTGTAACTAATTTATCTTCACTGTAACATCAACCAGCACTTAAACCTACATACTGTACCTACACATTTTGGTAAATA
The DNA here is from genome assembly GCA_030710495.1 of Labroides dimidiatus. Taxonomy (NCBI): domain Eukaryota; kingdom Metazoa; phylum Chordata; class Actinopteri; order Labriformes; family Labridae; genus Labroides; species Labroides dimidiatus. Next base: position 26,112,427 of record CM061146.1, read on the forward strand.
ACAGCTAAATAGCGTTCAATGTGGTTTAATCTCTGAGTGAAATACAAAATAATCATCCAAGTGTAGCCACGCCCGGTTGGAATCTTAAATACTCCGAGCACAAAATCTCAAATTTGGATTAAAACCAGTTTTTATCAACCTGAAGACGCTCATTAAACAAACTCCCTTAATTAGACCGTGATGAGTCTTTTGTAGATTTTTAGCTTTCATTAGCTCTAATATTGCCCTCTAAATCACACATCACTTAATCACTGTTTAATGTCCTCAGTGTTGCGGGGCAGGGATGTAAAGGTGAAGGAGAATGAGAGCTGAAAAGTCATTTATCTGTTATTCAGACATGAGCGAGCGTCACTGAAGCTCATTTTCTGAAGAATGTTATCAGGTTCAAACTTTAAAGACACTTTCCTGCTCTCCTGTCTCTCCTTTCATAATTGGCTTTTTAAGCAGATGGCAGTTTTTAAGAAAAAAAAAAGACAAATTTTGACACTGAGTGCTTCCCTCAAGACTTCTTTGCCATTTTCTAAGAGAGCTTCTGAATAGATCCCGACAAGCCATTACTGTTCCTCACTTCCCCCTGTTTATTTCTATTTACAGCAGTTAATACAATTATTCCCAGTCGTGACCTATTTAAGCGGTGCATGCTATGAGCCATTAGCATTCAGCGAGTCTACAAAGTTACCACATTGATGGATTTGTGAAAGGAGGTTGTGTTTTTTAGTGCGCGCGTAGGTGGAGGTTCAGAGGCCTCCTGTTTGTCTTCATTTAACTGATTTTCTGTTGCCATAGGAGCAGGCCTCTTTTTTTCTCGCATGAAAGTGCAGCACTTCAGAGCACGCTGTCTGGATTCAGATCTACAAGAAGGTGTCAGGGGAGTTGTCCAGGATTTTACACTTATCACCGCTTCCATTAGACGACTCGCAGCTCACTTTGCAGAGAATGTTTAGTTCAAAATGTCTTTATTAAAGCAGAAGCTCACCAGAGCACATGGTAATGTTAATGTGGGTTTAGAAGATCTTTAAACACAGCACACACAAACACACACAGACATCGATGAAGCATGCACAATCAAAAAAGTGATTTTTTTTTTTTTAAAGTTCACGTGTCAGATTTGTTAGCCTTGGTTTTGTTATCCTCATGCCTTGATACCTTTTGGAAGATTTTCTGAGCTTCCTTTTGTTGCTCTTGAATTATTACGACTCCTGAAAGGAGTTCAAAGACTTCACAGTAAATCAAAGAGAAAAGTCAGCAGACCATCCTGGAAACACGCCATCCGCCGGCTGCTGAGGACCGTTTCTCAAGGCTAGTCAACCAAGCAGCTCACACAGACCCTCAAACATCCCTGCAGGTTAGAGATTCTTCTCTGTGCCTCATCTGCCCCAAAACCCCCTGAATCACACCTGATGTTACTTTTAATTCATACCGTCTTTATGGTCCTAATGCTTTTACATGACCAGTTTGAAGTGAGACTTCTTGTGGGAAACGTTGCTCCACTGCTGAGCTGGCTTGAGACATATTAAGACATATTAAGACATACATTTCAAGGAAGGACTTAGTAAATATGAGACAGCATACATGCAGATGGTTCCAGATGTATTATTTTTTTGGATTGGGCATTTTCAGGGATAACCAGTGCTGAATATTCACCAGTCATTTGATTGGTTCCTGCGTTTACATTCATGCATAAAGACATAAAGATCCATTTAATAACTGTGCAAAGTTGTTCAAAGGCGAGTAGGATATAATATACAAATGGAAACGATCTTAACATTCTATTCTTTCTGAGCAAAGTTTGCTGATTCCCTCATTTATTGTTTTAAATTTTTGTCGAAGTTCCTCCCACAAAGACTTTGTACCACAGAAATTTCTGTTTCTCTCCAGTCTGAATCTCACAGTGCCACACCTGTTTTACCAGCAACTGACCCTGATGCTTTCTCATGTTATTTGGTGTTTTTCTTATCCTTTAATGGAAGTTTTTTTTTGTTATTTAATGGTAAAAAGAAAATATCTATCAGATGCCCTACAGCAACCATTTGGTGTTTATGTCACATTCCAACCCGGGGCAAGAACATCACTTGGAAAAAAAATACATTTTTATAAAACGAATAACTGTGCAACCACTTCAGTCTTCCATTAATCGTTACAATGCAGGTCGTGGCAATGGGTGACATGACTCCAGGAACAAATACCAACTTCTTAGGATTGCTTGTGAAGCTAAGCGTTAAACGACTTCTAGCTGAGATTTACTTTTCTGCAACCAACACCATCATTACTTTGTTACATCTCCGAAAGAAACCAGCACTGTGTTTCTGCAGAGCTGGGGGCTGCAGTTTCAGGACCACAATTCCAGGACCAACTCTCATGTTGTTGAGACCCTTGTGGTTGGGTTAAGGGTGAGAATTAAGAGCTGATTTTGCTTTCCACACGAACATGACGTGTGAGATCTGCACGACAGAGCGTGTGTGGGTTTATGCTTTTTCACACTCCGCACCGTGTTCTTTCCCAAACTGCAGGGGGCGGTTGCACACTGTCGAAATGCACGTGCAGGAGGCGGGCAGAACAGCAGGACAGGATTTGATTGGTTTAACAAACTGGATCCTAAATGCTAGGATTGGTTGTTAAATCCCCAGGTTGACTCCTGCTGTAGACAGCAGATATTTTTCACTCTATTTTAAGAACACATCATGCATTGATTGACATCAGGACATAATGATCATTTGAACCAGAATAACAAAAAGTGTCTTTAAATCTGATTACCAACACTGACTTTAATCTATTGAGCTGTTCCTCTGTCTTACCTGCTGAATCTTCCCTGGTTTGGAGTCATTTGTCCTTTCGTTCACCTGCCTGTAGTCGGGCTTTCACTAACATGCAGATAACAGTCACACACAGAGAAAATCATTGTTTTATCACAGCTTTATGCGTCTGTTTACAACGAGGATTACTTTCAAGGAAGTCCTGCTGATGTTCAAACCAGCTTTTGCCAGCAGAGAGCTCACATTACTCACACACAGCCTTCACACTGACTGAGGCCAGAGATGGCCTTGATGAACATTATATGAAGAAAAATCCTGTTGTCAGAGATTTCATGGAAACATCAAGTTTATGCTGAAAGGATGATGACTTGAAGTTTATATTAAAAGGCTTGTGTGATGTGATCTATCTCTTTCAACAATGCCAGTGAGTCCTTTTGAAAAAGTGGGTCAATGGAGCTATTTTTAGTAGCCATTGCACTCTCTTTTTACAAACAAGCAAAGGCACAAATTCAGGATGAAACGTCATGCAGCTCCTGAGCAAATATTCCTGGGAAATGAAGGTGTACGGCTTCCCGGTAAATGGGGTGACGATTTATCTGGTTTCAAACTTCACCTCTCTGCAGAGATGAGAAGCTGAGTGAGGGCATGAAATGACTGAAGGGGGGTGGGGGCTTTGCCTCCTGGATTGTCTTTGATAAACTGGGGACTTGTAAGATTTGTAGGGCTCTCTGTTCTAAAGTGGGCTTCTGTTTCATCATCTCCAGGTCCCGGATGCCTTGCGTGGCTACCTTGTTGTAATTCCCCCTCATTTTCTGGGTTTTTCTCTCACATCGCCTTTCATTCCCAGTGAAATCACTTGAAAAGACAGTGTTTGCAGCCGTCTCCTCTGTTAGAAGTGACACTGTGGGCGGTGATGTGATGGAGGCGTACCACAGACAACATCATCACATGCACCTTACCGGTTTAATGTTCCGCAACTGCTCACAAAAGTTTGTCAACTAAACAGAGCATAAAGTGGCATATGTGCAAACAAGAATCCGTGCAGGAAAACAATTTATTCCGAGAGAAGTGAAGGGGATAAACAATGAGAATTAGGCCTGTTTCAGGATTATACACTGTTAATGATGGAGGAGAAAGCAGCGAGTTTGGGCTCGTCTTGCAATCAAGCCCAATAAATCACATGAGGCTGTGCACCGCCCCAACAAACGGGCGAGAGAGCGCCAGTGGAGCAGAAGGCGATTTTGCGGCAGAGCAGAAAATGCACTGTATTCCTACAGGCATTGCATGACAAATCTGTGAACTTCGACTAAGTAGAGGTGGAGCATTGTTTGTAGGAATTCCTGAATGGCTGTTTCACCTCAGGCAAACCAGAGACAAAGGAAACAGAAGCATCATGAATTATGGCTCATTTTGCTCTTCGGCTGTAGTCTTACTTTGACACCAAATTAAGGTGAGATGTTGCTGAGGCTTTAAGAAAGTGTGGCACTTTACGCTGCAAGGAGTGATGGTTAACATGTCCCACAGGACTTCACATTCAACACTGTGACACTTCAGCACAAAACAAAGTGAACTCAACATCTGATGCAATATCCCAACTCACTGCTGAACACACTTCATCTTTTCTAACAAGGGATGTCCTCTTATAGAGCAGAGTTTGTGTAAAAGGATCCCTAATTATCTAATTATTAATTCTCATAATCTGATCTTTTTTCTTTTAGTTTTGGGGCATTTTTGCCTTTGTTGACTGGCCAACCAAAGAGAGACTGGAAAATCTGGGAGTAGACAGAGAGGAGAGGCATGCGGTAAATGGTCAAAGCCAGGAGTCGAGCCAGCCCAATAATCTGATACCCTGATTTTCTCACTGCTTCTGGGGGACTGTTCTTGAAAGTAGAATGATCTCAAATAAAAAACTTGTCACAATATGAGAAAGGCATAAAAAAAACTGTTTTACACATTAGGAATTTCTCATTTCAAACAATTGAACTTTTCAATTTCTCCACGTAATAAGTGAGTGCTGATTTACAGTGAGTACAGAGAAGAGAGTTGTGTTAATTTTATCTGTTTAGGTCTTAATGTCAGTCTACCCAAGTGCTATACATCACATTAAAGCATAGGCTTATAGACTATATAATATATGGACATACAATTTGAGTTCCTCAGACCAAAAATGCTTTTTTTAATCAGATGGTAAACATTGTAAAGATTTTTTTTTTTTTTTTTTTTTTTGCACGGTGGTTTCTGGTCCTTCTAAAGCCAGCCTCAAGTGGAATCTTGAAGAACTACAAGTTGTTTTTTTTTTTTTTTTTTTTTTTTTTTTTTTTTTTGAGGGGGGGGGGGGGGGGGGTGATTCATTTATCATGGTTTTGCATTTTATATATATATATATATATATATATATATATATATATATATATATATATATATATATAAAGCACAGTGCAGAGACAAAGACAATACCTACAATATACAACAAAATAATAATGACAATAATAATAATAATAATAATAATAATAATAATAATAATAATAATAATGATAAACAAACAGTAAAAATAAAACAAAAATGAATAATACGGCAATTATTACTGAATATAAATACTATTCTAATACTAATTCTATTTATGTTTTTCTGTCAGTTGGGGTACCTTTGGAGTCTAGTGGTGGAGAGAGAGAGTCACCAGCCCGCTTTGGAAACTGGTCTAACAAACTTTATTTAGTGAAAATTTCCTACTCAAAGCCAGAGAGAGCAGTGTAACACCCAGTGCTTAATTTGTGCCGGAGCTAGCCGGAGCGCGCTCCGGGACCTCTTGGATCGGATCCGGGACCTATTTGATCCGCTCCGGCACCTCTTTGATCTGCTCCGTCACCTTTCCTGTCAATAAATAAACTGTGTTTTTAGCTGTGTTTTCTCTGCGCTTTAATCCTCTCTGAAGTGACGCCTGTTGGCTTATTTCTTATGCATTTTACTCAGAAATTAGGTAAAACGGGGGGGAAAGGGATTCATGCCGTCACGCGTCACAACGCCATGCGCATTGGGAAGGTATTGTTTCCGCACCAGCACCGCACGCAAACGACACTTAACAGCCAGGTGACTGACAACGCTGTTACACTTGGCCTGCTAAAATGTCAAAGCGACAATCAAAACTCTCAAGTTTCTTTAAACCAGTCGGTCAGCCAGACCCCAAACTGGCCAAAGTTGTTCCGGAGGCAGAGCCCGGCTCCGCAGATACGGGTGGTGACAGCATAATAGCCGCTGAAGATGTGGTCTGTGCAGTGCGAGTGAAAACGTGGTGTAAAGTCCCATCATTGTGTGGGCATGATTAGCGCATCATTGCTTCATTTGTATATCGGCGTTTTCCAATCAGCACCTTGGACAGTCACTGAGCGAGCTGCTTGGTGTTGTGTGTGTGCGTGTGCGTGAGTGTGTGTGTACACAGTTGCACCGTGATTGACACTTGACAGTGACAGAGTGACACTGTTCAGGCTTTCTTTTTAAAATATTATATATTCAGTCCTAATTCAATCTCCCCTCCATCTGAAGGGAAAACATATGGAGTGAGGACAAGACAGCCTTCCAAATACAGACCTTTTTTCTAATTCTTTCTTGATTTTTGATTCTCAGGCTTTTGTTAAATTTATTGTATATATTTTTTTTTTCTGGCATGGTGCTTACATGACAGTGACACAAAAAAATCCCATTAGCAATAAAATATGTTTATTTGCAATATGTAAGTTATTTAAATTGCTCATTCCAAATTGATTCCAAGTGTTCTGATGGGCCACATGGTGTGCCAAATGTTTCTGCAAATGTTATACTAGATAAATGCGGAAATTAAGGTCAAGAAGAAGATAAAAACGCGTTAAAAACCCGGGAAAAAAAGGTTTCTTTCGGCGCACAATTTCGAAGGGGGACCCGGCACCTGATTGGGGACAAATTAAGCACTGGTAACACCCCAAGGAATACGGAGGCCACTGGGCACAGCGTAGGTCTGCAGGAGCAGGAGGGCCTTCACCGGCCCCCCACAAAGCACCAGGGCCCACACCGAGAGGGACTGGGTGTAAGGACTCAGCCACCAGCACCACCAGTTCCATATTCTAAAAAACTTGTGCAGTTTGCCAAATAGTTTATGTTTTAACCTCTAAATATAAAGACATCATCAGTTCCCTCAACCAGGTCTCAAACTGATGGGCAGAGTCTGATTCCCATGGTTTTAGACTACATCTTGTAGCTATTGTCATACCATAACTCAAAACAAAACAGATGTGCCACATCTACATATGATCCAAATCACCCACAGTCCTGGAGTAAAAATAAAGCAGGAACAGGGTCAGGTCCATAGAACTGCAGTTTTTTAATACGTCCATGGGCTTTGAAGTTTTCAGCCTAGGGGCTGTCGCTTGCAGTAGAGTCACCATTTTTATTCAGGGTGGTCAAAACACAGAGGTGAGCATAAACAGAAATGTAACTGCATTAACTGCTAATCTGTTAACAAAGATGCTAACTTTGATGACAATCTGTTAATTTTACTCAAGACTGATGGAGATGAGTTTATTTTTTTTATATCCAGTTATAGATAATCCAACTAAATGATATTCTTAAAGATCCAGGGATTACTTAAAATCCACAGAGGCTGTATTCTCTGATTGAAGGGACACATCTTTCCACGTGTGAGCAGAGTTCAGATCTTTCTTCTTTTTCAGGTCAACAAGTTCAGCTGTTAGCTGCCACAGTGCTGCGCTGCTGCAGAGAGGTCAGGTCACGCAAAAATGATAACAACAAAGACAACATAAGTCAAGGGTTTGATAACTGTTTTTCAAAGTTAACTCCATGTCAAGAAGTTATATATAAAAATAATGACTGTCTGTTATCAATTAACAGAAAAACTGACGTGAGCTCAGCTCTCTTCAAACATTAGCAATTTGTGTGGTTTAGCTCACACCTTATGAGTCTTACCCTTGAGTGGGTGGCCTTGGTTTGTATTAAGGCACAAAAAGCAAGGATAAAAAAAATCTTATCAACAAAAAAAGTTCACTATTGTAATTCTAAACAGATGATAAAAAATAGCAGCAGCTTTAACTTGTCCACTTCCCTGTATTTTTTCTGTTGGTCTTTTATTTTGAAGTGTTGATGTCTGTGGTGGTGTTTTGTGTCTGTTTTCTCCAGTTTGCTCCACGTTTCTTTCCTCCAACTGTTTCTCTGTTTTATCATCCCTCACTAGCTTTTCCTCCTCTTGTCTTCTCTGCTGTTGACTGTTCTGCCATAAAATAACCATCACAGCAGGCTGGTTGATAACAGAGCCGGTTAAGAAGAAAAGACAGTGACCAAATAAAATTTAAAATTCAAAAGACAATTTCATACTGCACTTTATATGGATGTACAAAACAAAGTTGGGATACTTTAAATATTTGTGAAAGTGACTCTATATTACAATCCTGTTACATGCATAGCATGGTATTAAAATTTAACACAAGTTTAATGAAGAAATGTACTTTCCTGTCAGTGTTTTCTGTAGTGTTGTTTGTTGCTAATATAATTCCAGTTCATCTCATTATATTTAGGTTTCTTTCCCTTCAGCTGAATGTGTGATATTTAATTTACAGATATAAAGCTCTGTTTTGTAAAAACTGCATGAGCTTTTGATGTTAAATTTATGTAATTTTTTGAATTCTGATATTTTTGCATCAAACAATTTTACATGCTTGTTTACGCCACATTTAAGAAATCCATGGGTTACTTTAAACTAGACATTCGTACCTATTCAAAAGAAAGAATTTAGCAGATGACGTTTTCTTTTTTCTCTAGCACATAATTTTGCTCATTTTAACAGATGTTTTCCCATTTTAATTCCTTTTTTTGTTTGTTTTTTGAGAGCAGCAGTGTGTGTGGGGGGAGAAAAAGCCATTATGAACCAAAGGGGAAATCACCAGAGCAGCAGAGAGCAAACCTCTGCAGTCTAATACCTTCATCCCTGCAGTCATAGTGACAGAGGCTGTATGTTTCCAGGAAACCTCGCTAATATTACTCACCTCCAATGAAACTCTCATGATGTAACATCAAGGAAACCTCAGGATTTATGTGTAGAAGTTTCACTTTTCTGTTGTAACACAGGCAGGAAGAGATGTTAGAAAAGTGCTGATGTCTGTTTTGTAGAAATGAACGTCCAAAAACAGCTTCTTCTTCTTCTTCTTCTTCTTTTTAATTTAGTTTATTGAGCTGATGCAACATCAAACAAGCACGGCAGGAAGCTGACAATGCCCAAAATATACTGCCTTGCTCAAAGGCAGCAGTTAAGAATAAATGTGTTACTTGCCACCCTTAATTCATCAGCTCCGATTTGGCTTTCATCCTCCTCCTGTTACCCGCACATTTCAAAGCAATCATTTCCTGGCTAATTTTCAGCGCCAGTCGCACTCGAGCTCTGGGCTAAAGTGCAACAAACATGAGTCAGACACATCTAAACATTTCTAATGAATTTTGTGATACATGAGATATGGGATTTAGGCCTCCTGCTGCTTGAATTGGCCATGTGGGAGCAGTCAGTGTGTCCAGAGTGACACAGTATGTCAGAGGGAGACTGTTTGGATTGGTAATGACATCTGCCAGGAGGGCTTGTCTGCTTTACAGTCAGAGGTGATGTGAGAAAGATGAGACAGAATCAGGATGGCAAGAGAGGAGGAAACAGAGCAGAGAGCATGTTGGCATGAACGCGTTTTAGTTTTCTGGATTGTGTGTATCATTATTCATCGTACTGACTGTCAGCTAACGAGCAAACATTAGCTGATGAGTTGATACATGTTTAACACGCTGCGATCACACATGTACAACATGAACACGCTCCCCGAGCTGCGCTCTCCTCACTCTGCTGCCGTCTGTGTCATCACTGGAACAACACTGCCCCTCAGTGGCCACTCTGCCCCTCCCTCTGGACAAAAAGAAATCAATGCAGGGTTGGCATAAGTGCACTCTCACAGCTCTTAGCCCTGTGTGATATTTGCACCATAACTGAACTCATGAGGATCACTTGAGGTTTAGTCCCTGTGGGGAGAACACTTTGCATGCTTAAATGTGGGGCATGAAGAAGGAATATGAGGCAAAAGTCTTGTTTGAACTGCTCCGATCCCCCCTTTCTGCTCTTATGATTTCATACCATGCTATCTATTATTACCCAAGTGGTATTTACACAATCTTTTACTGTTACTTTTAAACTTTGCATACTTAACTGGAGCTCAGTTTCAGCCTCAGGAACTATGTAAACATTTTAATATTCTCTTCTGCATCTCATTGCCTCTGCTCTGACACTGAAACCTCTTCTTCAACAACACTGTGTGCCTTAAAAGCACAGAGACTTTATTGCTTTTGTATCGTGTAACAACCACATACCTTTTTCCTTTTTTTTTTTCCAGGTGATTTTTCAGGTTCAGCGCCAGAGCTAAAAAAAAAAAAAAAAAAAAAAGATAACATTTCATGGAACAGAGATCACCTGAAAGACACAAGTTCATCATCACTGAAGACTTTTTAATGTTGATATTATTACCGAGAGATAAGTCACAGGAGTCAAAGTGTGTGAGAGGTCGTGAGTGGTCTGGGACAATGGGGCGTTGCCATAGACCGTAAATTGGTGTAAAGTGTTCATGATGTCACCCATTTGTTTCAGGTACAGAAATTTGAAGCCATACACAGGGGCCATATTGGAAATGCTGAGCTCAGCCTGGCTTTGTTCAAGTTAGGATGAGGTAAACAGGCAGGTCTTTAGCTTCTTTACAGACACCTACAAGTCGCCCACTGCTGCCCATTGCTGCTCACTTTTGAAGTCACTTTTTCAGACAAGACTGAATCTACCTTTTTGGGTTCATCCATAAATACAAATACTGTGCCAGTTCAGCTGCAGACTTTTGCTGCCTTCTTCTGCAGCATCTCCTTGTGACTAAGTTCACTGCTTTTTACAGGGCCAGCTAGATGTACTGTCTGTCTGTCTGGTACCCCTGTAATAGTTTTACATGATTTACAGTCAATTAAAAAAAAAAAAAGTTTTTCTCTCTCCAGTGTTTTAAAAAACTCTTTGTTTTTTCTGCTGTCTCTTTAAGGCTCCCTGCTTCACAAACCCTGTTCCTTCTGATTGGCCAGCCCTCTGGAGGCCTGTCGGGGGCAGAGCTATGGGCAGACCTTAGTGTTTGAGGTCCACCTCTCCAGTGTCATGAACCAGTCATTTCAGCAAATCTCGTGAAGATTTTGTGCTACTCTTAGAACTAAACGTTTTGAGCAGTTTACAGACAGATTCAGGAATTTCCACAAAATGTTTAAAATGTTTAGCTTGAACATCCAGCACTTGTTTGTACCCATGTTGACTTGGGAAATGACTTATGACCCGAATAAATCTTTTGCTGAATACAGCTCTGTTCATGCTGTCTAACAAGTTATTGTTGTGCATTTTATTGATGAATGGGGTGCACTGCCTGCACTGCCATTTGGCTGATATATGTATGTGCTGTAACTTCACATTTGCCTTTATTGAGTGTGTGAATGTGTAACAAATGCTTGCTTGGTGACAGCTTCAAGAACAAGGTGAGTTAGATATGAACACTTCATATGGGTTAGGTTGGGTTCTATATTTTGCTTTAAAACAAAGCTGCTCCCTTCAAGGATGAGCCAGTTACCTATGTGCTTTATTTCAGGACTGTGTAGACAAACAGGAGAGCTGGGCTTTCTAAAATATTTTAAAACTCCTTTAAGTAAAACTTTAAAACTCCTTCAATCTTCTTGTTTTCTGCTTCTGGACCATGACTACTCCCAGTTGCTCTCAGCTGTGTTTTACATGCCATCTCTTAACCCTAAATGTGAGTCAATGAAATCATTCATGTGAGATTTAGTTTGAGATCTGGACGTCAAAGGTCAGGGCCTTGAACCTTTTATCTTTGAGAAATAACAGCCAGATGTCACTAAGATTTACGTGTGTATCATAACTTTCAGGCTCAGCAGGCCCCAAACAGACTCTGCCCAAACTCTCCATCATTGACCTAAAATGTCCCTGTGAACCGTACCTGACAGGTCAGGTCTCGTCCTGCCTTCTTAACGGCCAAGGTCAGGGGAAACAGTTGTCTGCAGTCATCTGGAAGTGGAGCCTCTGGGCTGTAAACACTGTGGTCAGCTCGCGGTCAATACGTGCAGCTCTCCCACGCCACATCATTGTCAAGTCAAGACAACATGCAGTGGTCCTGAGATGCAAATCACTGTCTGAAAGCATTAAGGGAAGTTCAATTGACATGTAAAAGTTTACTCCGGGTAAAAAAAAAAAAATAAGAAAAGCAAAAAACTGTGAGAATGTCTTCAACAGATCCAAATATTTATCACTTTGACCTGCTTTCCAGTGGATGGCTTGATAAAGAGGTTTTAAATTCCCTTCCTGTTTTGTAACCTGATCAAGCTCTGCATGATATTCAAATTATGTAACTCATTCTGATGCCCCGACAGCAGAAGTGCACCTTTGTTTTCAGCTGCTTTTCCTATCATCTGTTAATAAATGTGCAGAAATGAAAGAAGGCCTTGACATGGACTCGGGCTGTTTGCTGTGTTGGGTTAAATTAAAGTCCTCTGTGGAGCTTTTTGCTGGGCTAAAACATTGAAGGTTAGGAGTTTTCCGGCTCATCAGGCTTCAGCTGAGTTAATGAACCCTCATGGCCCGGCCCCCGCGCTCTGGTCTGAGCATTACTCACGGGCTAAGCAGGGGAAAAAGAAGCTGCCAGTGTTGCTACGCCTCAGCGAGCCACTGCACACACACACGGATCATGACTGTGGAAGTTACAGGGTCACAGAGGTCTACGCAACATCTGCCGATCCCGTGTGATATCTCAGGAGAGTTAAATCGGGCTTCGCCGCAATATGGATAAACAAACACAAACATGCTGGGACATAATTGAATTACTTCCATCCACCAAGAACATCAGAGATGAAGGGTGGATGCCCCTGGACATGTTTGTGTGTTTATTTGAGCTGTTAAGTCAACTGATGTCATCTTGTAGAGGATCCTTTGGCCCAGATTCAACCAGCTCAGTTTGGTTCACACAAGTGTGCAACAACATGCCCATCATGGAGCGGGAAGGTTTCAATGTTGTGATCATTTCTTCACTTCTTTCTTTTCTTCTTTACATTTCCTGTGATGGATTTACAGATTTTATCAAAAGATAACGAGAATACTACAGAAATCTATGAAATCTAAATCAATCATAATTTAGTGCTGGGGTTACAGGAATAATCATGTAAACAGAAACAATATTGATGCATCTTATTCTCATCTTAGAGGAGCTGAAGTCCACATTCTAGATGTATTTAAATAGCCCTCATGCTTAGCTTAGCTTGGCAGAGTTTAGTTTTCAGATGTGAGGATAACACTCACTTCCCAGCACTGCTCAAGCTTCCTTACTAATACTTTCATCCCACAGACAGAAAAAAGAATAAATAAAGAAAGTGCAATTCGGTGGTAAAACGTAAGTTCATGAATAGGACCACGGCTCGTAAACATATTCACTCACCAACTCATTAGCTCATTAGCTCATTCACCTGTACAATTACATGTTTATGTGTGAGCCTTTCCAACACAGTTTTTTTTCCCGAATGTCTCGGTTCTCAGGACCCCCCCCCCCAAAAAAAAAAAAAAAAAAAAAAAAAAAAAACAATACGAAACACAGGAACCAGTGGGGAATGTTGATCCAGGGGCGTGTCAGGATGTTTCCTCTTCCATAAGTCTTGACCCCTCCACTTGTGGCAATTCAAGCTACCATGACCCTACTCATCCCTTTCTATCTCAACCCCAATTCACCCTCACCTACCCAGACCCTTCAGCTTGTAAATAAAGTTCTTCTAAACTCTACAGAGGCCTGGTCATGGGAATAAAAGTGAGTGAAAAGGTATATATATATGTATATATATATATATTTTTCTTTTTGGGCCTTGTGTCAATTCTGTCAAGGATAAATGTATTATAAATTTATAGTGAACAGGTGGTTTTGCAATTTCCCACCAATTTCCCAACTAATTCAACCAACCACTTTATACACTGTTGCCTGTAATGTTGGAATAAATCCCATTTTCTATCTTTTCTTGGGAAATGATTGTGATTTCAAAAGTTTATTGTGGTTTAAAATATAACAATGATATGTTTGGAAGAGACTGGATCATACAATTTTGAGAAGATAAAATATTTTATTCCAACTCAATGGGCAACAGTGTACAAAGTGTTAATTTCAAAATGAAATAATTATACACCTAAAGAAATCTCTTAATGATTTCTCAGTCAGTAATGCTCCTTGTTGGACAAATTAACATTTAACCAGGTTTCATAAAGCTTAGTGAGTAGACTGCACGCCCCATTAGGCTAATCCTTGATCAGTTATCCCAGGTCTAAATCCAACATGTGTTTCATTTTAAAAACAACCAAAACAGAAGCTATAATTAACTGAACATTTAAATCAGCAGTTAAATTAAAAAGATTTGCCCACTTATTTAAATTACTTCAAGCTACACATTTTAAAGAGGCTGTGAGGACTGTCTGTTTGAAGTGGATCACAGTGACACCTTTTGGCTGGAATCATGCGCACACTGTTGTGATGACATGACTCTAAAAAAAGGAATGTGTTTGTTTTGAAAAATTAATGGAGATTGGCTCTTCTTTTTAACACTACTTTTCTTTTTTCAAGACAACTTTTTACCACGTATAACGTGACAAGATAAGGTATCAACAGTTACACAGTGCTGTTGTTTGAAACGTGACAACAAGCAAACTGTCACTTGGTACTATAGTTTAGTAGCTGTTTTAGTACTACTCACAGCCCGTTGCTCTGATATGTGTCTGTAACATGTAGCTTTAGTGAATCCTGATTATGTCCTACCAGAACTCATCTACCAACTCCAACCTCACCTATCAGAGCTAACGTAACCTCACTCTTCATTTTATTGACAGACTCTCAAGTTTGATCAGATCACTGCAGAATAACTGCTGCATGTGGGTTGGAATGAACATTATCACAAACAGCTTAACCTGTGTTTTAGCCTTTAGCTTGTGTTTTAGCCTTTAGCTTGCGCTATCACTCTCCTGTTTGGCTCTCTGTCTGACATTTCAGCTCCAGTGTCCACCATAACAACAAAATGAATCCCTGAAATTGTTTTTCAGCAGAGAAAAACACAGATGTCTCTTCTCGCTACTAAACTTTGTCAGCTGGCGTGGTGTTGTCATAGAAACTTTGACATGCTGTAAATCAATCCGTTCCTGTCCAACTTAATCAGGAAGCTAAGAAATAGAACTCAGAAATAACCTGTTGGTGTGCTGTTAATCTTATTTTAAGTTGTGGGTTACAATCGACCTCACAGTCCTATTAAACATAGGCTTTTGCCACAAATTTGTATATTATTGCCTTTATTTTTATGTAGAGGAATCAGCAGCTTAGAGATGCTCTCACCAGCTCTGCTGTTCTTGTCTGGATTGCAGGACAGGATGTTGTTCCTCTTTTCACTATCAGAGATGTTTGGGGTCAAGCATCTCCTCAGGCTGCTCTCGCATTGGTGCCACTTACAGCCATTACTTCTGCCCTAAGGACCAACCTGAAAAAGACACTTGTGTTTTAACACCGTGTCAATAGGCAGAGGGGAAAGGTGCCAGACTGTGAATTTAGTGCCATTGCTACTGGGTTTTAAACCAATAAGAATCAAGCACTGAACACAGAAATAACAATAGAATTAATTAATCGTAGCTGAATTTGGATTGATTGATTTGGATGATTATGTGAAACTGTGAGCTGGAGCAAACACAAGATAGTTTACTACACAGTTCAAAATATATATAATGATAGAAATTTGCTGATGATCATGAACTGCATTTATCTGCAAAAGAAAACACATACTGCTGGGCTCACCAGGCATTACAGTGCACAACATGCACTGCTGTTTCAACAGATATGTATTATTTAACTTATTATTATTAATTCATGGTAGATTCCATCAGTGATAAACGTTTAAGTCTCTGGAAAGCACAAATAACCTGCATGTGGAGATGAAGCCTATAATGTAGCAGATACAGGAACGCTTACAGCTTGGCAACAGAGAGCTTTTCCAGTTATGCAGCGTTGATTACTTGGCCTAGATACAACAATATGGATTATTCTTATCCTCGCTTGTGATGCATCATGGGGCAAAGGGTTTCTAAGTTCAGTGGTTTACATAAAGCGTGCAGCATCAGAAATCCAGTGTAATGCTATGATATTTACATAAAACTACAGCCAGGTCAGACATTCAATTACACTCTAGTCTCTGGTTTGCGGCTATCACAGAATCATGACTGAAACAAAGCGAGGAGATTTACAGATTTCATGGAGATTGTGAGGAAATTCCAGCATCTTGCAGCAGTGCTTCTATTTGAGTGGAAAGAAGGAGAGATTTCATTATTAACCCATCACTGCAGCAAAGACGCTCTGTTTGATTAGAAGTAATTACTTGACCGCAGACCAAAAAAAAACCTTAAATAGGATTTGGACTGAAAGCTAGTGGCCATTCACACAACACTAAAGAGCATGTAAATCTCCGCCTGCGGTCCGTGGGAGTAGCTAAGCAGCCATGCAGAAAGAGCGCCTTTAGAAATCTGTCTGCATTTCTTTGACGGCTGCAGATTACAACTGGATTGGTTTTTAACGTCCAACAAGACGTTTGAGGAGATCTCTGACAGAGTTTTGATCGGAGATGAGTGGCCTTACAGTATGCTATGTCAGAAAACATTAGCTTACACGCAGACTGATGTTAAAATGCTGATGCTATTCAAGGATTTGTGGGTGGAAAGAGTCTTACCCGCTTTCAATGATCTGGTTCATCCAACAATGGCTTGATTGTGTTTTTTGTCCGGCTGAATCATGAATGCCATTCACTGGTATTTTAGGAAAAGATGTAAAGACAGAAACATAAGCTTGAAGGATCAAATGAAAGAGAGCAGCATATTTCACAAAAAGTATGAAAAATGTGTTACACAAGTCTCTGAGGTTAACCAAGGCAGCTGGGCAGGGATGAACGATTCAGCCGTGTTGAGATAGGAGCAAAGGGCAAACTGGTAACACTGAGGCTGATTGTTGTCATTAGTTTTTTGACTGTTACTGTTATTTAATTTGTGTGAAAATATAATGTTGATCCCATGCATCATTGTTTTCCTGGTGTTGTTGCATCAACCACATTTGCACTTTTCAAATTGTTTGAGAGGACTTACCATCATCAATTTAGATTTACCGCCTTTAACTGACGCTCAAAGCAGCAGAAGTCTGCTAAAAGTCACTGTCGGATCATGAAGCTCCATGTGTAAAGTTAAATGGAAAATTAGCCAAAGGAAATTTGGTACATTTATAGATGAATGCCACAGGAGTGCTTTCATACTGTTGCAACAAAAACAAAAAAGCTGGTTCAAACTGAAGTCCTTTCTTTGACTGAGCTGCAAACTGAACAGAGCTGGGTTGGCATTAAGACAAAAAAGTGAACCTTTCTCAGGCAACACCCTTGAACCATTTTTTTTTTTTTTTTTTTGTTTCTACATTTTTTGAATCAATAATAAAAAGATATGATAACAAGCATTATCAAAGCCTGCGAGCTTTGGGCGTGGTGTGGGGACTTTGTCTGCCCAGGGCCTGTCATGCAGGTTATTCTTGCCCTAAATCCTGCAGCAAGTGTTGTTAATCAGGCTTTAAACTACTGATAGAAAATGAAATGTATTTAAATTGGAAGGAACATAATTTTAATACCTCTTTTGCAGTTTAAACGAGTAAAGTGAATTTTGTGGCGGTGTAAATCACATCAGTGTGAGGAGCACACTCGTGTGAGTTGCTGAGGATGGTGCAGCCTCTTCCTCCCTGCTGCAAACACCGCCCTTCAAACACACACGAAAGTCACGGAACAAGGAAGTTAAGCACCTGTTGCTTCTGCTGCCTCTTAATTTACCTTTCGACATATTTCACGACATTTATTCGTAAGTGGTAAGTTCATAAAATTCCCATTAATCACAAACGTTTTGATATCATGTAAAGTCTGGAGCGACACAGGTTTCGGCTCTGTGAAACAGACTCTCAGGTCGAGTCAAAAAACACTCAGGTAAATGTTTTCTTTCTCTTCGCTCCAGTAGTTGTTGTTGTTGTGAGGCCTCTTCATGGAGGAAGTTAAGGATGAAGGAGCGTCAGGTGAGGGGCAGGAGGAGCAGCTCAGCTCCACTCCTGAAGGACCGGAGGACACACAGCCTGCTGTCCTCACAGAGGACACTGAAGAGCGGGCAGCAGAGGGCGGAGCGGCCCCCTCCATCCCCCAGGAAGGTGCCATCTCTGCGGCGTCCCCCGTGGACCAATTCAGGTCGAAGAGGTTCTTCGTGCTAAGGGTAAAACGCTTTCACAAGGCAAAGTCCTAAATGAACTTTTTACCGTACTTTTATGTGCATCTCATTGTCCTGTCTCATTTGTGTCACTCTTTAAAATTCACTTGTAGCATCCTGAAGTTAGCTAAACATCAGCTCAGCGAAGATCTTCATTTGTGCCTTTGTACTGAAGTTGATTTACATTTTAACTGCAGTCCTGATGAAATTTGGCAGATACGGAAGCCTAAAAAGAGCATTCCTTTATACATTTTGTTTACTGTGTTTTAAAGCCATTTTTTGTTCTTTTGCAACAGATTAAAAAACAGAAATAGGTTTAACTGACTGGTGTGGGCAGCATGGCATATAGAGATCTGACCTAAAGGGATCAGCCTGATGCTCTGTTTTCATGGAAGTTACTGTCTTTGTAAAAGTAATGTGAGAACCAGGCTGGCTTAGAAAGTATTAGAACCATGATGACATACATTAAAAAAAAGCCAAACATGTTAAAGCCTGGTACAAAAAGTATTTCAGTCTGATTTGCTAATTTCCCTTATAACACACATGATACAAAAGATGAATTATAACCCACCTTCTACTTGTCATCTTTCAGGGTTCATTTTATCCAAAATAGAGAGCTGTATCAGGATCCTAAAGGTAGTTTTGATTGGATTGCAATAGAAAGTCAGTCACACATCCCATGTTACCGGGCGGCTTATAGCACAGCTCAGATTACTGTAAGACTGTCAGGAGGCCTCACTATGAACTCCCAATCTTTTTAAGTTCTCCAGCTCAGCATTGTGATAATAAAACACAAACTGTGAGAGTAGATCCACTCTCACATGTTATCAAAATGACACCTGAAGAGTGGATTGCATTGAAACAAATGCTCTCAGCTGACGTACTGGATATGTATTGTGAATTAAACACTGAATCTGTTTCTTCAAATACCCGAGTCCCTCAGATTTATACATAGAAGCAGCAGCTCAGCTTTCTTCATTCACAGCCATTTTTTAAATATGCTGAGGTCTCGTGTTTTTGTTTATTGTTATTTTGGTTGACACACAGACGCGCTGACATTTTGTTGGAGTACAAGTCCCAGCTGCACATCTGCCTCAAAGATTACCCCTTAAGCTTTCTGTGCACACATTGTGATTGTCACAATGGAAAATTAGAAAGTGACACCCGTGCATTTCTGTCTCCTCAGCCTGGCACTCTGAATCAGGCCATCAAAGACGTCGAGGCTCTGGTGGATAAAGAAGTGGATGGAAGCATTCTCGGCATTTGGCTGATGGCAGAGTGAGTTCATGACACCAGTGTTATTTTTCACAGCTGCATGTTCATGTTGACATGCAGTGTTGTCTGTTCTGTCAAAACATGTAATACCAGACACAACTTAACATTTATGAGCATTATTGAGACTCTTGAAATGCTTTGTACAGCTCTTTGATGAGCTGTTTTTTTTAAATCAATTCATCAATATCACCACTACCAATCAGCTGTAACTGTTGTTTGAACAAACACACCTGTTTACAATTTTACGACCAGTTACAAAATTGCACAAATATACATTTTGCATTGTTTGATCTTATAAAAGTTTTAAGTGTAGTTTCAAAATACAAAGAGAAGCAATGGGAGTGACACAAAAACAAAAGTTTGAGCAAGAAATTTACTGCAAACAATTGAACTGAAATAAGCTGTTCATCAGCAAACCAAAAGTTTAAGACCATAGCCCCCCCCCCCCATCAACTGGTTGCAGCAGTTGATGCGAGTGTTTCCAGGAGGCTAGTGGGAATGTTGTTCCAAGTGGTGAAGACGGCTTCATGGAGGGCGTCCACTGTCTGGAAATTAAATCAGTTTCTGTAAACTTCTCTCACCATCCATCCCCAAATGTTCTTAATGTGATTTAGATCAGGGGAGCACATAGGATGGTCCCATAGAGTGAGCTTATTCCTCTGGTAGAAGAAACTCTTTGGAGTAATTCAAAATGACTGTCTTACTGCGTCCAACCTCAGCAGCGATGACGTGTTTTGTGAGGCCTTGCTTATGCAGCTCAACAACTCGACCACATTAGAGAGATCTTTTTTTTGTCTTTGCCATCAGGAGGTCACGACAGAGTGAACACCTGAAAGAAAATAGCATTGAATCCACATTTTTGCGCGGATTTTGTCTTTTAAATGCTCTGGTCTTAAACTTTTGATCAGCTGATTTCACTTTGTTTTCAATTGCTTACTTTGTTTTGTCCTTCTCCTATTTCTTTTTTTTTTTGCATTTTGAAGCTCTACTGAAAACCCTCTGAAGCTCCAACAGTGCAAAATGTAAATATGTGCAAGTTGCTTTTCCTCTTTACAAATGACTTTGCTACTGAGTAAAATTTAAAGTCATTAATGAAGTTACAGTTCCTGAATTTGAAAAGATTCCTTCCTTATAACTTTGCATCAAACTTTGGACAAAGTTTTTGTACAAAAGAGTTTGTCCTGTGTTTCTGCTGAGCCTCGCAGCACACTGGATTGCTTCCTTTACTGTCGAGTTTCAGATTATTCAGATCAGTTGAAGTTGTAATCTGGTTTGTTGTGAAACAAACATTTCAATGACAGTAAAAAACACAAGACAGTCGCGTTAGTGTCTAATGTTATGTTTGTGGTCTTGTCTCATGAAAGTTGCGTTCAGGGCAGCCTTGGGTTGTAGCGTGATGTATTGCATGCACACAAGTTGAGGGGGCCTCATACAGAATAACATGTAAAATATATGAAATGATTCTAACATCAAAACTAGCTAGACTAAGTTAAACAGAATTACAAACCCAATTCCAATGAAGTTGGCACGTTGTGTAAAACATAAATAAAAACAGAATACAATGATTTGCAATTCCTCTTTAACCAATATTCAATTGAATACACTAAGATGAGATATTTTATTATTTTAACTGATCAACTTTGTTTTTTTGGAAATATTCACTCATTTTGAATTTAATGCCTGCAACATGTTCCAAAAAGCTGGGACAGGGTCAACAAAAGACTGTGAAAGTTGAGGAATGCTCAAAAAACACCTGTTTGGAACATTCCACAGGTGAACAGGTTGATTGGAAACAGGTGAGTGTCATGATTGGATATAGAAGGAGCATCCCTGAAAGGCTCAGTTATTCACAAGCAAGGAAGGGGTGAGGTTCACCATTTTGTGGACAACTGCGTGAGTAAATAGTCCAACAGTTTGAGAACTATGGATTTCATCATCTGCAGTCTATAATATCATCAAACGATTCACTGCATTAAAAACTAACATCATTGTGTTTTCTTTGAAGACCCAAGTATTGGTATCACGGTCAAAAAAAATGAGGAACTTCTAACTATAATTGTTTCCAGAGAGCCTGACACTGCAAACACCAGTGATCCAGGTACAGCTTGTGTTACCAAGGAGTCGCCACTCTATCAAATAACCAAATATTTGGTTTTAAATCACTGCCAATCTGCAATATTTGAGCCAGGAAGGACTGAACAGACTGACTGTAAGGTCTGATGCTGACTTCAGACATGCTCCACATGTCTCCTGCTTTCAATGAACTAATCTGCTTAATGCTGGTGAGATGAGAGGCAGGGGACATTTATTAGAGTGCTGACTCAAAGATACTCTCTCAGGTAACTAATTACTGTTATAACCAAGTAATTCAATTAATTTTTCATTGCAGTATCTTGTAACTGTAACTAATAACAGGTTGTTAATAACTGCTGATAGAAAAGAGGATTTCACAAGCAGTGATGCTGCTGACAGCTACATGTGCTCCGTGAATTTACAGTCACATCTTGCTTATAAATCATCCATGGTTAACATCTGAGCTGTTGAATATCCTGCTGCCCACAGGGAGGGAGTATTCTTGTCTTAATTCTGACATGCTATGGTACACAGTACATACAGTAAAGAGGCTTCAGTACATTGAGAAACACAGATGTCTTCATTAAATGCATCATATGTTAAAAGAACAAGGCCTTATTGCAGTAGATGCAGATGCCCTCATTAAAATAGATATGGATGTTCTTACAAACCCCAAACACCAAAGACGACCACGTATGAGTCAAAGCAAAGGGAGTGATTTAAGTGCCTTGAACATAGAGCAAAATGAAGTGACTGCAGGACATTTACCAAGTGCACTTGCAGATGTCAGCTTGTATCAGTCCTGCAAAAAGCTTTCAGGAAACATTTAAAAGGCTGGCCATGTGAGGATGAATAATACATCCCGTTTATGCCGCTCTGTCCAACACACACGTAAACGTGTGTCCTACATTTGGCCTGGCAGTTGGAGTTCTGCAGCAGAAAGAGTGCATTATATGCTAATTCAGTGACGTTGCTGCCTGCCCAAAGGGGAGCCAGTGACTAATGTCAGAAAAACATGAGAAATTCCTCAAATGTGGCTTTGCTGCGGAGGATTTTAACTAATTTTAGAAAGTGGAAGATGATCTGATTTCGTCTCTTTTTAATGTCTGGATGCCTCCTCTTTTGTTGGGTTTGTTTGTTTCTGGGTTGATGATTTATCCCTTGTGTCAATGCATATTCTGGGATACTGTTAATCATAGCTGACTTTGTTTTTGAACACACAGAGTGTAAGTGGTTTTATGTATTTATGTAGAAACAAAACACTTGTGTCCTTAGAGGAGTGTCACTGGGTTTGTACTTTTCAGCAACAGTGGCCCTTTCAAAGAAAACTCCTTTGTGATGCGGTCCAAGGAAAATGTGGTTCAAAATAGTTTGTCACTTATCTGTTGAAAGTCAGAGGAGGTAAAAATAATATGATTTCTTGTTACAAATACAAAGACAACAGGTGGAAGTTTTACCCAGCATTAATGCAAGAAATAGCTAAATCTGCTCTGTAATGAGCTAAATAAGGTGAGTGTGAAAGTCTATACCCCCCTCATGTCTCTGCTCTAAATATAAAGATACTGTAGGTGGTTGGCTTGGCCCTACTACACACAACCACAATGGATTAAAATAAATGCATCATAAAGTGTGGTGCATGTGGCCTAAAATGTGACACAAGACTGTTATTTTCATTTGAACTCAGACAAGCTAGCCGTCTCCCTGCTTCCAGCTGTAACTCTATGCTCTGCTACTGCAGAAACCTATTAATCAGGGCTGCACAATATATCATTTTAATATCGCAATGTGTGCATGCCCAATATTGACATAGCGAGTAATGCAATGTTGTTGCAAGTTTTTTGACGTGAAGAAAAAAAATCCATCTGGAGCCAAAAAATATATTTGAGCCTTTCAATTAAGTTTATGTAGCCTGTATCACGATCACATTCGCATCACTGATAGATGTATATGAGCATCCATTTATAGATTTTACCGCGTTACATGCAACAATTCACACAGTTAGAGCTCCTTCTCAGAGCTCTGTCATATTACCTGCTGTTATCAAGGTCGGGCAGACGACGTGCAGCGTGAGTGGTCGAGTGACCGAGAGAGGGAGAAGTGAATGTGAGTGGAGCATAGCAGGGATTTTAATAATCTGACAGTTTGTTTATAGTTAATATCACATAAGGCAGGGGTTCCCAAAGTGGGGGTCGCGACCCCCCGGGGGGCTGCGAGATGCCGACAGGGGTCGCGAGATGACCTTCAAAATCCTCTTGATGTTGAGATGATTATGACAGATTAATGACAGTATCATTTGCAGGTGACAGGTCACTTTACAGCGCCACCCCAGAGTCAGTAACACATCAGGTGACACAGGTCAGCTTACACCAGTAGATTTCTTCTGAACAGCTCATATCAATACGCTCAGGGCCGGCCCTTCCATTAGGCAGAATAAGCAAATGCTAAGGGCGCTTCGGCTTCTAGGGCGCAAAAAAAATCGGGGAACCGAAATTAAAACTAGTTATTGCTATTAACTCTGAAGTTAATATGGAAAAAGCTCACACTGATTCAAACGTAACAAAAAACATGTCAAATGTTTTTGAGCCACTGCTTGCTACATGTGCGCGCCACTCGGAGCGCCTCCAAGAGTGGCTATCCAGGGCCGCCATGGACGTACTGATGCCGTTTGGCTGTACATACTTGTGTGAAAAGACTTTCTCAGCATTGACATACATTAAAGATAAATACAGATTGCGTCTAAACGTGGAGGCTGATCTCCGAGTGGCAATCTCCAAAATTTAACCCAGAATGGGCCTGCTGTGCTCCACGCACAGTACCCACCCATCTCATTAGTTGAGACCGACGCAGAAACATAACTCCCGAATTGTAATTTTGCACCGCAGTGATGTTCACATTTACTTATTGCCACAGGTTATGGCTGTTACTTTGACTGAGATGTTCTTCTGCTTACATGGAATTTAAAGTGTATAAGTAAATAAGTTTGCACATGACAGCAACATTGTTCAATCATAAGTTACATGGCGATTACTTTGACTGACGTATTTTGCTTTCATATAGTAAATTATCATATGTAAAATCATATCAAAGTTGTCAGGCTGTTCTATTCCCTTTTGTTGTCGTTTTGTCTGGGTTTGGATACACCTATTAGTGCTTGCGTCCTGTGCGCACGTTTTGTTTTGTTTCAGTTACTTCCAGGAATAGTCGGGGTCGATAGACTGAGAAACAGTTATTTTGGGGGTCATGGGCTGAAAAGTTTGGTAACCCCTGACATAAGGTGCTTTAATTAACACTTTCAGGGTTAAAGGCAGCGGCTTCCAGATCTGTATGCTCAATTTTGTCTTCAGTCAGAACGAGCTCTCGGTTTGTGTTTGAGGTCAAAGTTTGGATCTTCTGACAGCGCATTTTGTTGTTAATTTCACGTCCTCCTTCTTCATGAGATGCCATTTGTGTCTGGCTCTCAGGCGCAGGCTGGAGGGGCACAACATGTTAACATATTTAATTAATATTCCTGTAATGTTATTTGGTCCTGGAGGGAAACTCAAATGATGGAAATCTCTGTGCAGGAGCATGTTATTAAAAAGTCTGACCTGATGTGAGAAGAATCACTTTCAGGAAATATTATGGATCAATATCAATAATTAACAGATATCAACATGATTAAAACGCAAATTCAAGGAGGCAGAAAGAGACAGATGCAGTCAGGTGAGGGTCTGTTATCATCATTTCAGGGAGAATTCAGCTGAACAGAGTGAAGCAGTAAACTTAAAAAAATATTGCAACATATATATATCACAAGAAACAAACATTGTGATGTCATTTTTCCCCCAATATCGTGCTGCCCTGCTATTGAACATTGAGACACCTGAATCTTGTCCACTACCTTACCTAACTGGTATGGGCATGACTGTTTTATATAAGTAAATGTAAGTATGTACCTATACTTTACTTCATTACTTATTTATTTATTTAATGCATATAAATACATTAGTGTACAGTCAAAGTAGATTTTATTGTCCAAAGTTCAACATTATTTTAAAAATTGATGCAGAAGATGCATAAAACTACTGTTAGTAGTCATGAACTGATTCTGAAACTGTTTGGAGATATCGTTGGTGTCTAAGAGCTCTAAACATAAGACGCCATCCACTTGGAAACTTGTTATTTATCTATGACAAGGAAGCAGAGACTGGATGCTTGTACCCCAGCCCCATGCGACCTGGCAGAACTGTGTGTAGCACTTGTGGAGGAGGGGAACACATTTGCTCAGAACAACATCATGAGGCTCGTGAGGAGCATGAGACGTCACTGTCAAGCTGTCATTGGGTCATAAGTGGAAACATCCGCTACTGACTTTGTCAGTTTAGGTTATTTGGGGCGATCTTTGTTATTGTCTAAATTGTTGGGGTAAGAAATATTGAACTAATGAAAATGGTGTTTCTTTCATTCATTAATAGTGATATCAAAGGGAACTATTACTGATTTCATTAAAATTCAGACCAAACAGGAAAAGCACTCATGTAAATAACAATATCCCTTGTGCTTTCTGTGGAAACTATTTGTTCTACTGTTTTTCATTTGTGAGTTGTGCAGAACATGTTATTATGTCTCTTCAGCTAACTTGCAGCAGCAGTTGAAAGTAATGTGGTAACTGAATAAAAATTTGCAGTACATTACAACATAAATTTGTTTGCACAGTAAGCAGGTTTGAGTTTATGTTCAGTTGTGTTTTTTTTTTACTTCTATCAAGACAACCAACATTTTTTAACTAAGTGAAAGAAGACTTGTTTTCTCTTTCTTGAGGTGTCTGTTAATTGTGTTTTTCTTTCTTTCTTTTTCTATTTTTGTAAAAATTTTGCAACATTGAAGAGCAGCATGCATATTGTATAATCTTTGCCAAGGGCATCTTTGGAAACAGTGAAGCTCCTGCTGTACATTATTGAGCAGCTTTGCTTTATATGATTTTTGTATTAACTTGAAATAACCTCCTGCAAAATGTTCAGATCAGAGCTGCTCACACACACACACACACACACACACACACACACACACACACACACACACACACACACACACACACACACACACACACACACACACACACACAGGCACTCACACAGGCACTCACACAGGCACGCACACAGAAACCGACACACATAAAGACAAAAAAAAGTTGTTGTTAAAAAAAACCAACACTCTACATCAGGGATTTAGAAAACAGGAGTTGGCACAAGAGCAGACAAAAAACAAACGTCGGGGCCTTAAGTTCAGCAGCTCCTCATCTTGTTTTGTTTGTAGTCCTTAAAGAAAAATCAAAGACCTCTCATCACAGGTCAGACACTAATGGAGACTTGATTTGTGACCAGATCAGTGCAAAGAGGGTTTTTCTTTGATTTATTTTTAAGCAGGTAGAGCAGGAGAAGAAAGTCTGCTCTTGGATGAGAGTCTCTGCTCAGATCCTGGCAGCTGTTCTCAGCTAAGAAGGAGACTGGCGCTGATCCTAGACAAAAACAAACAGGACATTAACTCTTTATTAGAAGTCACAAGCACCAGACATGTCACACTCTGAGAAGGGTAACCCTGCATATCAAGTGTTTTAATTCTCTCTGAACCATATACATGGGTATGATGAATGCACGTGTATGTATTTACTCCTTATTGTTTTTATTAACTGTGAAGGAATAATCCAAAGGGCTTTAAATTGGGGTCCTGCACAATCTGTTGGGATTTTAATCTGCATAAACACCCTACATAGCTCACCAAATACTGTCCATCTTATCACTTGGCTGTCAGTTTAAGACATGAACACATTTAAAATACTGATTTAAAGAAAAATTCACAAATTTAAAAAGGATTAATATACAGCCATAAAAACAGTCCCTCTGAAGCTTTTTTCGGTAACAGTCTCTCACAAGAATCCCTGCAAGACAAACAAGCATGTAACTACACATCTCAAGTCACATGCAAGATAAAACTTTAACCTGTTTAACTATTATAATTAATCAATTTGAACCTTTTTATTGAAGGTGAAGTTAGATCAGGTGAATTAGACTTGTTAAGGAATATTTTTTGATATCTCTGTCCTCATTCAGCTCATCTTCTTCACAGAGCTTTGACGTCGACTCACTTTTAAACATAAATGAGTCGGACGTCTCAGCTTTGAACTTAGTTGCTGTGATCTCTTCCTCTTCTGGTTGAAGTGACTTTGAAGAGATCAGCAGCTCAGAGACGCTCTCACCGGCTCTGTTGTTGGTGTCTGGATTGCAGGACAGGATGTTGCTCCACTTTTCTCTATCAGATATGTTTGGGGTCCAGTAGCTCCTCAGACTGCTCTCACATCTGTGACCACTGACTGTCATTATTGCCTCATTCTGAGACCAGCCTGAGAAGTGACACCACAGTTGTTGTTTTTTTTTATCACAGAGTCAACAGGCTCAGAAAGTGACAGATTTCAGATTGATCTGTTGAGCCGTGTGTGAGCAGGTTGTTGTTGATATTGGTTCTGTAACATTGTCAGCTTGTCTCACTGAGCCTTGAGGGTTGGTATGGTCAGACTAACAATACCTCAGAGATCAGCTTTCCCTCCCAGGTTTTAAAATGACTTTATTTCCCGCCTTGTGTCATAAAGAAATTTAGTAGGCATGGTCTGAAACCCATTTCAATATAAATAAGATCAGGATAGCTTTTCCTGAGAGAAGATGGAGAAATAGGGTGCAGACTTGACTTTATAGTGGGAGGCCGTGGTTTGCTTCCTGCCCAAGGCTCTTCACTCACTTCAAAAACTGGAATCTAAGCAAATGTTTTTGTCCTATTTTTAGTAAAAATGTCTTATTTTACTTGAGATGAGTCACATTCAGCTGAAAAGTCCATAAACATGTCTTATTTTAAGATATAAAAAGGGCAAAAATGAGGTCTGAATTACTTGTAACAAGTAAAAAGAATCTGCCAATGGGATAGGGAAATTTTCCTTGTAAAGGTTTTTAAAATAAGAATAATGACATAATACAAGAAACCTTTCTATCACCCCTATGGTACAAGCAATTCAGACCTCATTTTTGTCTTTAAATTACTTGAAATAAGACATTTTTCTGGACTGGTCGGGTGTATTTCATTTCATTTTTTGCAGTCACCCCTCACTTTCTCTTCTAGTTCCCTTCTCTGTCCACTGTCCTGTCTTCTTCAAACCCAGTTAGACTGAACGTATAACTTAAAAAAAAGAAAAAGAAAAAATAGGAGAAAACAGATCAGTAACTGACTGAGATATATTGTTTTGATTCATGAATATGTTGGCTTTTGTTACTTAACTTTATTATTTTATGGGATTATAAATGTGTAATTTATGTGGTGAGTAAATCTCCAACACTAACCTGAACCACAGTTTAACCATTTTACCCTGCTGGTCATGTGTCGTTGGAATACTAATCCTGCCCACTAATGAGCAATTAAACTTGCATGTATTGCAAGTTTCTGTCATAGTTGTTGGTGTTGTTGGCTGAGCTGCTGAAGTTTCTTCCGTCAAACTGTTTCAACTCTGCCCAACAAGAATCTACAGGCCTACCAGCATTGATTAATACAGAAGAGCATAGAACAGAGTTGAATAGATCAGTCTGATGGACCGGCCCTTTGTCCTTACTTTTTCTGGTATTTCAGCTATGCGTAGTTATTTATCCAGATTGTCCTCACTTTTCTCAGAGATTTTGGGAATGTATATTGTGTCCGGGTATTTAGTTTGAGTATCATCACTAATGGTGCATTCTGGCCTGTAGAGATTTTCATGAAAAAAAAAAAATTAAATGCTGTATTTATCTCCAGTGGATCGACTATGATATTTATATTTTGGTCCACAATTTTATCTGTTGCCCTTTTCTGTTTGTTGTTGTTTGATGCACCATGCCAGAAGTCTACCAGGTTTTGATCATAGTGATTTTTTTTTAGCCTCATTTAATTAGCTACAGCGTTTCCAGGTGTTATCTGGTTGTTTTCAGTTCTTAGCATTCATAATTGTTTTGAGGTGGGCTACTCATTCCAAAGTAGTTTGGTTTTAGAATCTAGATCTCAAATTTTTGTTCGGTGTTACAAAACAGACAGTGCTGTCTGTTGTGTGACTTATAATGTGACCTCTAATAAATGCCTTAAAGGCTTCCTGTCTTGCCCTTACTTTTTAAGTCAGTATCGGTCTAAAGATTGTCTTCTCTGCTTGTTTCAGGGTGGACCACTGGAACAATGAAAAGGAGCGTCTCGTTCTGGTCACGGACGGCACTCTCCTGATCTTCAAATATGACTTTGTTATGTTCAACTGTGATCAAATCCAGAGGATCCCTCTGAACTTGGTGGACCGGATCTGCCATGGCACCTTCAGCTTCCCGAAACACTCTTTTCTTCAGTAAGTGTGTCCTCATTAGCCCTTTATTAGTCCTTCAAAAGTAATAAGTTCTGTCCATTAACAGCACAGCTTTAGGAAAAGATAACCAGGAAACTTCTTTACTTAATACAGAACACACATTCACTGACAATCAAACAGAGTCCTGCTTTGTGTTACAGGGAGAGTCTCAGACCTCTGGTGTCCTGACTCATTTTAGTAATTTCCTCTCAGTCTACTTTAAAGTTGGCTCTTTGTATTGTTTAGCTGATAATTAAAAATAAAGCTTAACTTTGAGAATTACAGGAATTAACCCTAATTATCTGATGTGTGCTCTAATTTAGTTCATAAATAGGAGAATTCCTTGTAAAAGAAATCCTTTAAGCACCAGATTAACAGCTGAATTTAACACAAAACATGCCTGGTCACTTTTTATTGCTCTTATTTCTTCGTTTAACTCATTTAAGTTATTTAATATATCTCGTCACACATTCTCAAGTCGTGGGAAGATTTGAAGAAGATATAAAAAATGAAAGATGCAGCCTTTTGACATTTTCAAAAGATTGCCAAAGTATGCATGATTTACTAAAATGTACGGCCGTACACCGTGCTGATTTGAGATGTCAGCGAAAGGAGTGACACAGTGCTGAGGG
The DNA here is from genome assembly GCA_030710495.1 of Labroides dimidiatus. Taxonomy (NCBI): domain Eukaryota; kingdom Metazoa; phylum Chordata; class Actinopteri; order Labriformes; family Labridae; genus Labroides; species Labroides dimidiatus. The sequence continues at coordinate 26,142,916 of CM061146.1, forward strand.
CAGCATCAGGCGGCAGAGTGGAGGGTCGGCTACATGCAGAGGATCATGCAGGGAGCAACCGGGGACACGAAGAGGAGTGGAGCTGAAGCCGTCGTGGCAGGCAGACGAGTGTACAGAGATTTTTTAGGGCTAAGGAGTGCAGAGCTGTCACTTGGAGCTGTCGCTTAACTGATTAGTGGCAAAATTAATGTAGTCCTTTCATCTAAACCTTTTAAAGACGGCTCAGGGGATACCAAACCAACTAAAACTAATTTGATGAATAAAACGTAATGTGCTGTGAAGAGCTTAGAGAGCGCTGCCTTTATAGGACGCTTTATCTCTGCACATTACGTTAAATTATACATAAAACGCTCCTGAAAGCCACCCGGGAGTCCAACAGTGAAGAGACGGATTCAAATGAGAAAGACTGGAGCCTCAAACAGCTCCTCTTTCTCTTCTTCTTCCTCCTCTCTGTCTCTCCCTCAGGAAGTGTCTTCTTTTTGTCTAGGTCACTCTGTCTTATTTTTGGCAGAAATTGATCCACAGTAAAGTTCATGTGTGTCTGAAAACTACTCTTCTCCAACGCTACGCTAATGCACAAAACTTTGTTTCCAAAGGACTGGAAAACAGGTTGTGATGGTTTTTTAGATTAAGTTCAATGTTAGGTTTCTGTTGCCTACTTTGGTGCACCTAACACCTCATCATGGTCGATCATCTTTTTAGGACTTGGCATATATTGAGAAACTTACCTAGCATAGATTTAACTCTACAAACAGGAGCCTTATTGAGGAGTTCACTTGCAGGAGGGAACAAAAGCAATGTTTAGAATCACACTTTAATTCTGTTTACCATCTTTTGACTCTGATGGAAATAAAACTAGATATAGAGCATACTTTATTACTCCCCAAAGGGAAATTCAGAGTCATAACAACATTACAAGAAAGTTTATGGTTCAGAATTTCCAAGAATATATAAATAGAATAACACAATAAATGTCAACTAGAAAAAAATATCTGTCCCAGAAGACAGCTTGGCTGTAGTTCTCCATTCAGCCACCACCTCCACAGGACCCAGAGGTTCCAGAGTGTCCAGGACTAAGCTGGCTTTCTTCACCACTCTGTTCAATCTAGCTTTCCTGTATCCTGTCTGCTCGCAGCAGGTGAAATCCTTCCAGTGTGGCATTTGTGTCATGTGTTAGCTCCATTAGCCACAGATACTCCGCCCTCTGACATCCCCTCTGGTGAAGACAGATCTTAGATTACCAATAACGATGTATGGAAGGACAGGTCGATGTCGTCTCTTCTCGGCTTGCACCGCACTACCAGCACGTCTCTCTTGCCTCCTTCTCCTCAGCTAGCAGGGAACATTGAGCCAAGCCTCGGTTAGCATTGACCTGCCATGGGCTGCTAACAGCTGATCTTGTTTGTAAACAGTGCAACTATGGTTACATGTAGGATCTCTGGACACACACAGGAACAACAAAAGTAAAACCACTGAAAATGAAACCAGTTTGGTGTAAATGTCCAATAATTGAGCCATAAAGTAATGACAAGTTTTAAACCGAAAGATAATTAAAAAGATTAAAAAAAGAACAACAAAGTGAGAGCTGCTGCAACAAGCTTCCGTTTGCATTTCAAAAGCTCAAATGGGAAAAGTTATAGTTTTACATTTTTTATTTAGGTTGTAGAACACAAATTTTACTGGTCAACATTATACCAGCTGCTTTGTATTGTGTAGGTCTTCCTTTGGTCACACTATGGGTCAAACTTTTCAGTTTAGAGGATCCCACAGATTTTTGATTGGACTGAGATCTGGAAACTTTGGAGGCCAAATATATGTATTACCTTATATGGTTGACCCTTGATGTCATAAAATGTTGGAAAAGAAATCTGAAGCTGCAACACTAGAAGTCTTGTAACGATCTAGCTACGTAGCTTTATACTTCACGGTGTGACTTATTACTGCAGCTCAAACCATGTCAGAGGATACGACAGACAAAGGCGAGGTACTCTACCTGCCAGTTTAGCAGTTTTGGGTGATTTGCTCAATGAAATGTAATGTAAAATCACACAAAAGAGGGGTGATTCTTTTTTCCCATGAAATCATAATGTGACTGTTATTTTGTGATCAGAGGTTAAGTTTCCATTCAGACTTAACAAGCCAGGCTTGAGATTTTTTAGAAAATAGAAAGATAACACTTAGAGGACATCTTTATTTGTAGAAGATCAAACAGTAGAAGCACAGACAGTAATGAAATAATGTATTTCTGAAATCATTTTCACCTCAGAAAGAAAATTGCTTCTTATTAAAAAAAAAGAAAAAGTATCTTAAATTGTTGAATTTAGCTACTTTTTCAGCTGATAGAAATTTAAAGTTTTAGTCATATGGTGTTCAAACTCCTGTGTGAGAATTCAGTCCACAGCTGACGGTTGTGGTCTGACCACTTGATGTCAGTGTACATCCTCGGTACAGACAGTTCATGCAGCGGCACGCCTCGTCACATTTCTCCATCAGTTTGATGTTGTCATGGATGATTCTGCAGCAGCACGTGTGAATCCATGCTACTAGAAAGTCAAGCTACTGAAAGAGCTGCACCGAATTCAGCACCTTCAGAGTTGCATCAGAAAAGAAATCCCCCTCCTAATGAAATAATCATACATGAACAAGAACCTGGAGGATGTTCAGCTTGTGAAATATTAAAAATGATTGTTTATTGAAGTCTAACCTTCAAGAAATGCAGTTCAAGAATTCAGGAAGACGAAAAGCACAACCTTGCTTATTTTAGATCTATAAGAAATCAGATAAAACAAAACACTTGAGAATTCAGAAATACAAATTGTATTACAGCCAGTGGGAGAATGTTTTTTATATACAACAACCTTATCATTTGTTCAAGAAAATATTGATTAAAGACAAAAAACTATACTATACTGATTAAACAGTTATAGTTTCAGGGACAGTGCTTTGTCCTACCTTCAAATGAGAGGTCAAGGGTTTGAGGTGTCCTTAAGCAAGACACTTCACTTAAACTGCCCCCTAGTGGCTGTGCCACCTGTGTGCGAATGAGAGTTCATACGTTTAGTAAATGAGTGAATGTGATATGAAATTTAAAAGTGCTTTAAGTGATCCTTGGACTAAATAAAGCGCTGTATACGGACAGACTTGGAGCCTTTTACCAATAAAAGTCTATTTAGTGGTGAAGTTGTGCTCCCATGTACGAATGCCTCAAACAGAAGTGTTTGATTCCTCCTGCCCTTTCTTGACATTTCACACCCATAGACTATAATATATGGACATAGTGTCCACATCACTCATCTGTTCCTGAACAGAGAACTGGAGCTTTTTGTTCTTCCAGAGCCAGCCTCAAATAGACACTTGATGAACTGCAGTTTTTAGCACTTTCCCATTGCCTTATATTTTTAAACTAGAGGTTGCTGCTTGGATGCAAGAACAGTCATTACTGTAGCAGGCATAGAAATATAAATATTCTACATTCAGTCGGACGAATGGTTAGAGAGATCAAAAGGTCTGTTGTCATTGAACTAACAGAGTCACTTTATGTGACCAGCATCAGTGCTGTATAATGATGCATTCAGACTAAAAGAACAACAATAATTGTAATAGTAATAATAATAAAGTAAAATAAAGCAAGACTACAATAACATACCTGTTGACATTTCCAAAAGGCAGCATATAAGGGTTAAAAAGTATGGGACCTAAAATTGAACCCTGGGGAACACCGCAGTTTTGTTTGTAACATTTTGATGAGCCGTCACCCACAGTGATATAAGATTCTCTGGTGGTAAGATTTAAACCAGTTAGTCTGTTTGAAAGAGTTTTGTGGTTGATGGTGTCAAAGGCTGCGCTCAGGTCAAGTAGCACCAGAACTGAGGTTGTTTTGTTATCAGCATTTGACCTCAGAACATATTTGCAAAAACCAGGTTGGTAAATTTCACTTACGTTGGAATAGTTAATAAAATCATTAATAACTGGTTAAATACAAGTTTATCTGAACTTTTGCTAAAAATGGCAGATTAGAAACTGGCCTTTAATTATACAGTACTGTTGAATTCAAGTTGTTTCTCCTAAGACGAGGTTAAACCATGATGGTTTTAAAAGAAGTAGGGAAAACACCCATCTGAAAAGTTGAGAACGTTTTATTAATCAGGGTTAAATTGCTACACATTATTTAAAAAAAAAACAAAGAAAGATGTTGAGATGGGATCCAAAATAAAAGTCAGCAGTGTTTCCTTAATTACAAACAAACTTTCAAGGATGTTAAAATTCAATTTTTTTGTGTTTGGGATAGATCAAGCCGAATGCACTTGATTTCACCATTCTGCATATTTATTCAGGGTTATAGCTGTTTTCATTCTTTTAATTATGTTGAAACGCTGAGCACACCATTTCAACATAATTAAAAGAATGTTCTTGAGCAAAGATGGCCTCGTGGTCCAGGTCATGCTCCATGAGGCTTAGCCCTCGAGCAGGTGACCCAAGTTTGAATCCAGCCTATGGCGACTTTCCCACGTTACTTCCCATTCTCACCCTGTTTCCTATTCTATCCACTGTCCTTTTCTCTCAGATTAAAGGCATAAAAGCCAGTAAAGAAAAAACTCCAGCCATTAACTACACATGAAGATGATCCTTTTGTGTGGTTTGATGCTATAAATGTTCTTTGCTTCACTAGATTGAATCAACGTTGTGTTTATTGGGATTAACAATGCCTGCTACATAAAAAAGTCAGGGCTATTTCTGTCCACATGAAGACATTTAATTGAATCACATGTTGCACATTTGTTGCTAAGCATTTCCCACTCTGTTTTGCTATAGCAACACTGATGGAGAAATTGCACACATCCACATCCACATTTCTTGCAGATGCTTTTTCTTTTAGGTGTATAGTGCAGGCATTTCTCTCCACATTTAGCTCTAAATGTTGTGAAGTTAAAGTATAGACATCAAAAACTCACCAAGGATTTTTTATTATTACTCCGTCTCTGAAAACAGGGATTTCTTGTGGTCTAAATATTTTATTCAGGATTTAAAAGAATTTAACTAAAGCTAAATCTCACTCATGAACATTCGACCCCTGCAGTCTGAGACCATCGCTTTCAAAACAAAGAAAACCAAACTTCCTCTTTGGAGTGTCTTGTTTTGCGCCGTGCTCCCCAAAAACCTTGATGATGCCAAAAGAAAGCATTGAGGGAGAGTCAGTATTTTTAGTCCTGCTGATTTTGTTTTCAATGCACACCTCCAGATGAAGAAAAAGCAGCGTATATTCTGTATCTGTTGGGAAAGATGTGTTTTAAGTGTCTTGTTTCCAAACTGTCTAGACAAACTAATTACCCAGCACATCATCTATTTTTTTATTCCTGTCTGAAAGAGTTGGGTGTGGAGCTTTAAAGAAACCCCACTAGAGGTTGCTTCAGTAGCTGTTGTAGGAAATATATATATTTATGAAGGTTGAAAATACTCCCAGCCCTGCCTTCCTCTGTTTCTCATCTGATCTGATGGAGTTTTTTCTCTTTTTCTGAATCAGGTTTCAGAGGGAAGGCATGGATGCCCAATTTAGCTTAAACCTTCAACTTCTTACACGTTAAAAGTTTTATCAACTCAAATACATTCCTCATATCATCAGTAGACACAAGCTTACCGATTTATCTTTATTTATCGTTGTTTTAACCTACAGATCAATAGGTCATTTTTATCAGATGTTTCCCTCTCCTGTCATCCCACAGCTTCTCTGACAACCAAAACTAAAGCAGCTGCACATTCAGACAGCAGAGGGCAGTCAGTTCATTGTAGCCATCTCAGATATCCCTGGCATAATGTGCTGTGAGGGCTCATCAGAGATGATTCAGTAAGACATGAGGAAAAAAAGCAGAGAAATAACATTTAAATCAAATAAACTTATAGCTTTAAACTATACATAAATCTCTCTTTGAAACACTGACACTCTTTTTTTGACTGTCCCCAACAGTCATAGCATGATAGTTTGTAACACAGCCTGCATTTTATCAGGGCCCAGATCTGTGAGGGTAAATTTGGGGTCAGTCTTTCTGGTGCAGTCAAAAAACAAGAAGTTGCAAACTAAGAAAGAGGAGCATTATTGTAGCCCCCTGCAGGTGATACAAACCCAGGTACTGCCTCTGATTACTTCTACAAAATGCACTCTGCTCTGTTTATGCAGAATGGACTGCTGCTGCTTTTACTTGAAAGTTCAAGCATAGGAGAGAATAAAACTGCACTGTGAGTTGGTTTTGCACCAAACAGTGAGGTTTGCACATGTAAAAGTCAGATGACTTGGCTTTTCTGTTTTAAACCTATTGAACTTAAATCTACATCCTTCATGTCTGGTATTCCTGCTTGGATGAGTTGGTCATTTGACCCTCTGTTTCCTTTATGACCACAACTATAACATACATATTGACTTTACAGCCCCAATTCCAGTATAGTTGGGATGTTGTGTAAAACCAAAATAAAAACAGAATACAATGATTTGAAACTCATGTTTGACCTGTCTTCAACTGAATACACTACAAAGGCAAGATATTAATGGTAAAAAAAAACCTCATAAACTGTATTAGGTTTTTTGTTTTTGTTTTTTTGCAAATATTCACTCATTTTGAATATGGTGCTTGCTACACATTCCAAAATAGCTGGGACGGGGCAAAAAAAGACTAAGAAAGTTGATTAATGGACCCTGTAACTATGGTTACATGTAGGATCGTTGTTTGGAACATTCCACAGGTGAACAGGTTCATTAGAAACAGGTGAGTGTCATGATTGGGAGTAAAAGGAGCATCCCTCAGTTGTTCACAAACATGGATGTTCACTTTGTGAACAACTACATGAGCAAATAGTCCAACAATTTAAGAACAATGTTTCTCAATCTACAAATGTAAGGAATTGATGGATTTCATCATCTACAGTCCATAATATCATCAAAAGATTCAGAGAATCTGGAGAAATCTCTGCACGTAAGCAGCAAGGCTGAAAACCAACACTGAATGCCCGTGACCTTTGACCCCTCAGGCAGCACTGCATTAAAAACCAACATCATTGTGTAAAGGATATTACCATGTGGGTTCAGGAACACTTCAGAAAACCATCGTCAGTTAACACAGTTCATCACTAGATCTACAAGTGCAAGTTCAAACTCTACCATGCAAAGACAAAGACATATATCAACAACACCCAGAAACACCGCCGGCTTCTCTGGACCCGAGCTCATCTGAAGCTGCATTTCTATAAAACCTTGAATTGTGCAAAATCTAAATATCGCAAAAAGAAAATGGTCGTGGAAACACCAAAATTTCAAAAAAACTCTCAAATTTAGATAAAAGTTTTTATACTCTCATGAGGTGGTTTTTCAGATGTTTGATGTTGTTTTTGGAAATCATGGACGTGGTGTCCTCCAGGCCAAAGAGGAAAAGAACAATCTGGATTGTTCTCAGGTCAAAGTCTCAAAGCCAGCATCTGTGATGGTATGAGGGTGTGTTAGTGCCCATGGCATGGCTAACTTGACCATCTGTGAAGGCTCCATTAATGCTGAAAGGTACATACAGGTTTTGGAGCAACATATGCTGCCATCCAAGCCACGTCTTTTTTAATGACGTCCCTGCTTATTTCAGCAAGACAATGACAAGACACATTCTGCACATGTTACAACAGCGTGGCTTCATAGTAAAAGTGTGCGGGTACTAGACTGGCCTGCCTGCAGTCCAGACCTGTCACCCACTGAAAATATGTGGTGTATAATGAAGCACAAAATATGACAACAGAGACCCCGGACTGTTGATCAACTGAAGTTGTTCATCAATCAAGAATGGTAAAGAATTCCACCTCCAAAGCTTCAACAATTAGTGTCCTCAGTTCACAAACACTTATTGAGTGTTGTTAAAAGGAAAGGTGATGGAACACAGTGGAAACATGAGCCTGTCCCAGCTTTTTAGGAATGTGTTGCAGTCATCAAATTCAAAATGAGTGAATATTAAAAAAAATAAATAAATAAAGTTGATCAGTTTAAACAATAAATAACTTGTCTTTGTGGTGTATTCAACTGAATATAGGTTAAACAGGATTTTCAAATTATTGTATTCTGTTTTTATTTACATTTTACACAACTTCATTGGAATTGGGGTTGTACTACAGCAACCTTAACATGTTCCTGCTGAACATGCAGTATGAGTCTGTCTTTACCACAACCCTGCACCTTGACCTTTAGTCTGTTCATTAGCTTGGTTAGTGAGTCAGTCAGATGGTTGGGAAGTCAGAAAGTCAAGGTCAGGTAGAGAGATTGAAAGTCAGTTTCAGTTGGACATTTAAGCCCTTAATTAGTCAATAATGGCTGTGAGTCATTAAGTCAGTGAGTCAGACAGCAATCTGTCAGTTAATCAGTTAGTGAGCTAGTAAGTCAGATACAGTAAGTCGGACAGTACGTTTGTAAGTTACACATAGAAGTTAATGGATATGACTTGAAATTCAGTTAGGTTCTTAGTTGGACAATTAATTGCAGTGAGTGAGAGAGTTTGAAAGTTAGATTGTTGGTAGGTCAGTTTTTTTGTAGTAGGCTAAGTCATTAAGTAAGTGAGGTGATTTACCAGCCACAGAAGTCAGACAGCTGAGCAAGTCACTAAGTTAGCCAACCAGAAAGAGATATTTAGTTAGTTTGTTGGTTAGATAGGTAGTCATTTGGCTAATTGGATATTAAGTGAATTAGTTAAATGGTTGGTTAGTTGGTTGGTTGGTTGGTTGGTTGGTTGGTTAGATGTTTAGTAGATTAGATTATTGGTTGGTTGGTTGGTTGGTTAGTAAGTTAGTCTGCAATTGGGGAGCCTATCAGTACCAGTCAGTGAATGGTCAGTTCATTAGTTTGCTAGTTGGGTTGTTACTTAGTGTGCCATAATTCTGATATAGTCATTCATTCCTAGATTCATCATTCAAGACAGTGTTTACATAAGAAAGACAGTTCACTGGTTAGTTGATTATCTGTCTCGTTAGTTAGGTAGTTGGTTGGTTGGTTAGTCTGCCACATTTGTCTTTTAATTAGTTGGTAAGGGATTCACAATCAGTCAGCAAATTAAGGAATATATAATACGGAATTAGTTATACACTTGGTGAGTCAAAATGTATTAAAATAGTCACAATCACTGTAAATCAGTAATTAAGAAGGTTAAACAGGTAGTAAGGTAGCTAGCTAGTGTGCCCACACATTTTAGGGTGATGAATGGCCAGGGTTCTTTAGTGTGCCCTTTAGAGGCATACTTCAGTAACTTGCTCAGCTCACAGTGAGGCTTGTGACACAGCTAGTTTGAAGTGGGACAGGAAGTTGGAAAAAGCAGCCTGACACTTACACCATGCCCCTTTTGAAGAAAAGAAAGGGTCTTAGATTTGTTGAATCAGAATGTCAAGACAATGCAAACTTGTCCTTTAGCTTCAAAGAGCATTTTGCACGTTACTGTATCAGATGATAAATCCTTCAAGGTGTCATGAAATAGGTGGCTGACAAAACATGGGACTGCTGAAAAAGCAGTTACACTAGTTTATCACAGAGCAGATAGCTTCAGAATAACTGCTCCCATGAGTGAGTAATAGTAAATTGTTTTGACCTCAACTGTTCTTTCACAATTAGGACAAAAACGTGCATGAAATTCAGAAATATTTAAGGTCAGCTTTCATAAGTAAATCTTTTATATAAAGAAATAATTCATCCTTTGATTATATAGAGTTCTGTTTTTATCACTAAACAGAATAAATTCATCCCTGGATGAGTACAGAGCAGGAGCAGAGTTTACAGATTCATGTATAATGTTCTGGACACGCTGCTGTGAATCCATGCACCTTTTGGGAGGTTTCAGGTGGAAACATCTCTGCCAGCTGCCTGCAGCTATGATATCACAGCTTTTGCATCACGGCATCCACAGCAACATGTTTGTGAGTGCTGCATGAAAAATCTCTTTAAATGTTGATTACAACAGCAAGGTTTGACTCTTTTTGTTTCCCTTTGTTTTCATCACTCCACCCTTTTCCCTCTTCTTTAGTCCTTTCACATGTGAAACGTAAGCTTTTGTTGGATGGATACATGTATGGATGGCTGACAAACCTGCAGGCTCTATTGAGCAATCAGACCAGATTTGTTTGTACTCTCAGAGACAATGTGGGACACTTGCCATGTCAACTGGAGCTGGGATGATATTTATCTTTGGTGTTGACTTATGAGGCCCGGGGAGGAATTTTTCGTCACTTGCCTTTAAGCTCAAAATACAGCGTTTCTCAAAAGCATGTGAGCTTTTTGTGTGAACACTGTGGGTTAGGGAGAACCCAGGCTCAGGAGACGGTGGATTCCCTCAGTTTGGACTCCTTGTTCCTGGGTTGGTATGCGGACACAAACCTTCAAGAGGACGTTCTGCCTTCGCTGTTTTGCATAGTTTGTGACTCTTCAGAGTGAGGCACAGTGAAAGTCCAAACCCCAGCCCTGCCACATAAACACAGTGAAGACTTCCAAGGCCTCTGGCTGCAAAGCCCAGCCCTGCTCTGCCTGTTTGGGCTGGTCCCTCGCCCAGTGATAGCTTACCTGTGGAATTTACCAAAGCTTTTTTTATATCCCCATTTATACTGGAGCAATAGCTGTGTGCACTTACAAAGGGCAATGTGTACAAATGTAAACCCACCATCCTCGTTTGCTCCTGCTGAAATATAATCAGTCTTTTAACCTGGCTTTGCTTTTGTGTGTTCCTTTCTTCCCTCCCCCTTCCTCCCTGCACAACATTTGCTCTGGAGGAGGCACAAAATGTTCAGCAGCAGCGGTATTGTCATTCTGAAAGCACTTGTGTAAACAGGGCTGGATGACTGCATTATGATGCGGCCCCTCCCTGGGACGGTGACATATCAACAGCTTCAGCGCTATTGTTTAGCCTCAGGTGTTTGATTCTGTTTAGGAGGAAGTGTTCTTGCACAACGCTTGTGGTGAAATCACAGTGACAGATCATTACGAAAATCAGAACACTGTTGGGAAATCTCCTGCAGCTTCATTTGTGCTTCTTTAACTTTTTATGCAAAGGAGCTCAGATTCATAACGGAGGAGACTTTTGCACAAACTTGCAGACCTCCATTACCAGCAACAGTAGTTACAGCTGTCGACAGAATCACAATAACACCTACAGGACGTTCAATTACCAAAACAAGCGTCACTTTGTAACTTTGAAGTTTTCAAGGGTTCAGAAAGTTAAAGATGCTAAGATGCTGAGGCTCTATGAACAGTTTGGAGAATAAATAAAGCCCAGAGTTTTAATATCCACTCAGAGGTCAAGAAAACAATCTAACTGGTTTTGGTTGTTTGTTGTCAGACATGCAAAAGCATTTAAAGTCTGAGGTTTGGAGGGCCATGGGATATTCACAACCATGTTCAGGAAACCTATCCAGATTGACATCGCAGCCCCCTTTAATTTTTTTAATGTCTCTGTCACACAAAGCTGAAAACACTATTGGAAGCAAAGGGGAAAGTGATGCTGGACATCTTGAAGCAGGGCATTGTGAATCTAATACATCGTCAACTGCTTTGACACTCTCTGCTGTGATGATGAATGCTAAACCATTTTTAACCAGACGGAGATCACATCATATGTGCGCCTTTCATGTTCTTTCATGAGCTCTTTCTACACGTGAACTGCTCTCCTGGAAATCACCAAACCTTGTTTGGTTAAAGTGCATGTGTAAACATACACTCACTGGCCACTTTATTAGGCACACCTGTCCAACTGCTCATTACCGCAAATTTCTAATAAGCCAATCACATGGCAGCAACTCAGTGCATTAAGGCATGTAGACATGGTCAAGACAGTCTGCTGCTGTTCAAACTGAGCATCAGAATGGGGAAGAAAGGTGATTTAAGTGACTTTGAACCTGGCATAGTTGTTGGTGCCAGATGGGCTGGTCTGAGTATTTCAGAAACTGCTGATGTACTGGGATTTTCACGTACAACCATCTCTAGGGTTTACAGAGAATGGTCCAAAAAAGAGAAAATATCCAGTGAGTGGCAGCTCCGTGGGTGAAAATGCCTTGTTGATGCCAGAGGTCAGAGGAGAATGGGCAGACTGGTTCGAGCTGATAGAAAGGCAACAGTATCTCAAACAACCATTTGTTACAACCAAGGTCTGCAGAAGAGCATCTCTGAACACACAACACGTCAAACCTTGAGGCAGATGAGCTACAGCAGCAGAAGACCACACCGGATGATGTCTAGCTGGACTTTAAGCCGACTTTCCCCAGCAAAACTCTGAGAGAAAGTCTGAATGAAGTTGATTTGAGCCACTGTGTGAACACAACAAGTGAAAGCCAGCAAAATTCACAAGCCAAGTAAGTGGGCTGAGTGATGAGGTTGCTCACATTGTGCAGACTTTTTCTGCTTTAGGGTGTATTCACACCTGGTGCGTTTGGGCATACATGAACTCATCAGTCTCACTCTGATGCAGGACAAAACAAGCAGATCAAGATTGCCAAAATAGGGTGGTCTCATCTCGCTTCCATTTGAGCCCCGTAGAGTTCCTTTGCTGTGAGAACACAATCACCTCAGGAACTGGTACAACTGACTCATAACTGTGGTTCACACTGTAGTAGTCGGGGGGCAGTAATGCGCCCGGTTGCCAACTGTTCAGTCAAAACTAGAAGAAGAAGGAGAGGAAGACTCAGCAACAGCAGAAGAAGAAGAGAAGGCGATATAGTAGTAATTATATGTAATGATATAGCAAACACTGGTACATTAGCCAGATGAACGCTACAACACAAACCAGCCACACACCCTGCTGATGCTCCATACATGTTGTTCCATCCCGAGGAAAGGGGTTAAAAACCTGAATGAATGAATGAATGAAGATAAGGAAACTCCCCACCCTCCAAGTAAGATTTCTGACCAGTGAGAGAAAAAATTGATTGCACATGGTGTTTGTTTACAGCCTTAAACTGCAAGAGACTTTTGGTCCGTTTGTGTGAACACTGGTGTGAATACACCCATATTCTCTTCACTTTTTGCATCAGTTGTCGCTAAAATGTTTTTTTACTCTTGTGTTATGTTGTTAGATTTGTTTAACCCTAATGATGGTTAGTGCCATGTTGGAAATGCTGACTTAACCTAATCTTAAGTCACCTTAAAAACAGGCCGAGCTAAAACTAGCTTTTAACCTCCTGGCAAAGAGCAACATGCCGACCTGTCTGTCAGCTTATCATGCCAAATTATGTAAACGCTCACCTTTCAAAACAAATGCACTGTCAAACAATCACCTACACCGTATTCAGTGTCTGTAAACACATAAACCAACCAAAAACTGGTCTTCAAATCAGGCTGTAATCATGTCAAATTTTAAAACATGCTGGCTCATAGGGCTTAATGAGGATTCTTTGGCTTTTACAGCCAGCCTCAAGTGGACACGTGAGGAACCACTTTCTCTGACACACAATGTCACACTCTGTGTTACCTGAGTGAAAGACACTGCTGTAAAATATCAGGACCTTAGAGCTCTGAAGCTGTTTGATAAACTTTAGCAATTCATATGTAATGACAATGAAAATAAAACCTCAGCTTAGACTGTTTTTGTCTGAATTTGTATTTATTATAAAAACTATTCTGGTTGTTATTGCTCATTTCCCTCCAAAATCTTCCCTCCTTTTTTTGCAGAAATTAAACTACACTAACAGTCGTCTTTGTTTTTCTACGGTGAGTGTCATTATGTTGGATTAAGAAGTCAAACCTGTCACTGCAGGTTTTTCTTGCTACTGTTTAGAATCGGGCTTTATCTGGGAGTTGTTTCCCGGCTTTGTTTAACAGGTGATGATCAGTTAGCCACAAAGAAAAAAGGGATGGTGATGTAGCTACCTCAATCCACCATGAACTGAATCCAAGGTTCGTTTTGTTAAAAGCAATCTTAGTTCACGTGTTGGGCCTGAGTCATGCTGTGTGCTGTAAATAAATAGAATATTCCATTTTGTCCATTAGGAAGCTGTGTAAGTGCATGAGTATTTAAAAACACTTTGCAGAAGCTCCCCAACCAGAGGCATGCGTCAATCGGTTTTAAGCACATTGATAAGGGTTTTTATTGTGCAGTGAAGGCTTTGTATAAGGTTGCATCTCAAATGGACTTAGAGGATACTGATTACAAATAAAGTATGTGTTATGTATATGTACAAGGAGTGTGAGATCAATGGATGGTCAGTTATCTTTGAACCAGGTCCTTGTTAAATCAGTTCATATTTTTTTTGTCAGGTAAAGTTAAAAAATACATTATTATTTATTTATTTACTTTAAATCATGACTGACCCGAGAGTTTGTCTTTCCTTTGAGGGGTGGGACAGTAGCTAGAGGAGAAAATTGAGTGATGGAGTGGGACAGTCATGGAGCAAAGGGCCACAGATATGGACTTTAATGGTGTGATGGTGTTCAAGTCACGGAGAGAACTACATGTATCTGTATCACTAACTGAAAGTAGTGTTGTAAATGATGCAGGCAGCTTTTTGAAACCAAAGGTGAATGAATGAAATTAAAAAGTTTACATTGTGATGAGAGTGAAAAACAAACTTGGCTGGCTTCAAGTTTAATAGCACTTAACCCATGTTTAGAGTTTTTGCATAAAAATGTGGATTCAGTATCTTTCTGCAAAATACAGAGACTGTGTTATTTAGGGACATAGTCTACCTACATGACATCACCCACCCCTTCCTGATACAGGGTTTTGAAACCCATTGTCAACAGGGACTGTATTGGAAAAGCTAAACTCAACCTAGCTTTGTTTGTGTTACGATGTGGTAAAGTGGCCTTTAGCCTCTTTGCAGATAGCTACAGGGTGTCCACCTGTCAGTCAATTCAGCTGTGCCTTGATGTGGGCAAAACTCGTCAGTTCAGTAACTGAAAATAACGAGTTACAAAAAAAAGAAGAAAAAAATCACCCACATGCAGTGTGTGACTGAAGAGACATGTGCGAAGCTTTTTGCTGTCATGTAGGAAAAAAGACACATTATAACATGATAAGGTTCATGTTATAACATGATACTGAATCATCACCTTATTTTATGACTTATCACATTAAAACGTGAACGTTTCACAAAATAACCTGAACTTAACACGTTATAACGTGATAAGTTTCACGTTATAACGTGATTCAGTGAAACTTATCACATTACATGATTATTCAGTATCATGTTGTAATGTGAAAATCATCATGTTTCAACATCATAAGTTTTGTGAAACTATCACTTTGTATCGTGATAAGTCATGAAATAACGTGAAACTTATCACGTTACAAGGTGATACTGAGTTATCACGTTATTTCATTAAACTATCACATTTTAACATGAAACTCACTGTTATAAAATGAAACTTATCACGTTATAATGTTAAACTTATGAAATAGTGTGTTAATTCAGTATCAGGTTATAACGTGATACTTTTATTTTTTCTGGTGTGACAGCAATAGGCTTCCGTAGAAATTAGCTATTTGGACCCAATTAAGTTTGTTTGGATCAGGTTGTACAGATCAACTTTCTTTAACTGGTGTGTATTTGGTTTCTGATGTTTCTGCAGCCTCAAGTGGTTCTTAGCACTTCTCAATAGCCTTTATATTTTCAGACGAGAGGTTGCTGTATGGCAGTTTGAAGACTAGTTAGTTTGACGCAAACTGAATAAAAATTTTTGTTTTGTCTGGTTCTATTTTTGATCATGTAAATGAGCCAAATTGCAGCTTTTTTGTAACTCACTGTTAACAGTGAAACAAAGAGTCACTGGAAACACATAAACTGGCGCTACTCTGAAGGACAAAATGAAGTAAACAATGAAGGTGTTTCATTTACAGACAAGTCTGCATGAATGGAATTCTACTCTCTGATTTCATGATTGCTCCTGAAGTTGTTCACCAGTCTGTGAACATGACAGCACACTCAATCTTTATCAATCAATTTTTGTTTATATAGCGCCAAATCATAACAAACATTGTCTCAAGACACTTTCAAAAACATTGACAGGTCTAGACCTGTTTACGTTAATGAAAGGGAAGTCATGATTGTAAGTTGTTTATTGTTTGAAGGTGGCTGTTGTTCACAGAGATGATGGTTGATGAGTCCCAACATTTGCTTAACCCTAAAACAAGCAAAACAGAAAATGCATACAGGCAGCATATATGGGTAGTTGTGGATTTTATTTGTTATCTTATTTTTTTATGTTTATTTTTGATATAAGTATCTCAAATGAACAAACATCAATAAAAGTAGTGGCTGATTCATGTTAACTGGCCAGCTCAGATCTGAATATGATTTATAATTCCACAATGTTTGAGCTACAAGTTTAAATCCTCAATGGATGTTGAGTGAGTGGATTATTTTAAAGTAGGACTAGTTTCGTGTCTACAGTCCCTTAAGTTATATATATTTGCAGTCAGTGTATCGGCCTCAGCTGAGATGCTGAAGACATTTGGTTGTACGAGTGAACTTTAGTGAAATCCAAAGTTCTTTCTCTAACTGTTGCAGATGTTTTTTCTGTCTGAGCTCGGGTTTATTTGAATCTTCTGCAGGAAAGCACTGCTGACCTGAGAAGAGTTGCAGGGAAGGATGTGCTGAACTCACTGTGACCTTTTACTTTTGAACAGTAACAAAGAAACTGTTTCACCCCCAGATCTTAGTCCTAAAGCTACGAGAGCCTCAGATCAGATTTGACGGACAAATAGTAAACAAAGAGTTGTAAGGATCTTCACAGCATTCAGATCAACACCGGCATCGTTTTAAAGATGGGATCTGTGAGTGTTTGCTCTCAGTCTTCTGAGGTTTCACTCAGCTGAGGAAAGATATGACCCCAGGCTGATTTCATTAAACCTACAGTATTTACTTTAAAATGACTCAAGAAAGAAGAAGGAGAAGAGAGAATATAATAAAGACTCTGTAGATACCACTAAGCCTGGTAAACATGAGATCGCTCTTAAATTAAACATGGCCCTGAGGACAGATTAGTGTCATTTCTTTTTAGGCATTCTTAAAACATTGTTCCGGTAAATCGACCAGTTTAGTGCCCACATTTAGGAAAACGTTAGTCGATGAGATGTGAGAGAAAAGAAAATCGGTCAATAAAGGTGTAAAGAAATTTTCATCTCTACACAAATGACTGAAAAGCTTGAAGCCGTCATGATGCCGTCACTGGACTTTTCAGCACTCTGTATGCACCAGTTCAGTATGCGTCAATGAAAACAAACACGTATGATGTATGCTTTGTGCCGCAGCTCACGCTTCAAAATTCATGTGAAGTGTCTGATGTTTGTCACATAAGGCTCAGAAGGTTTGTTTTTGTGTGTGTATTTTTCAGGAGAGAGGGGGATGGTGTGCGGGTCTTCTGGGACCGGCTGAGAGAGCCCTCTTTTATATCCAGGTGGAACCCCTTCGCCACCGACTTCCCCTTCATCACCTTCACCTACCATCCTGTGAGGAACATGAATGAATCATTCACTTCTCTCTGTGACGTAAGTTCCTTAAGCTGTTCCTTAACAACAACAAGTAGAATGTTATTTTTCTTGTGGAGTAGTTTTTATGGATTTAGATATATTGATATATTAGTTCTCTGCTGTTGCACAGCTTTTTTAAACACGCAGAAAGTCTTTTGAGTTCTTCAGATCTGAATAGTATTATTAAGTTACTGTGACTGAAACAGATGGTTATTTCTGGTTATTTCTGAAAAAGATTTCTGAGGCTGTTTGGTAAAGCATTTTCTAAATTAGAAATCAGTTATCGATGCTTTAAACCAGGGATCCCCAAACTTTTTCCTTTGAGGGCCACATAACTTTTCCCTTCTCTGATGGGGGGCCGGGGTCAGTTTGTGACAGAAAAAGTGTGATGATTGCAGGTAAACAAACGTAAACATTTATTGTTTGCCAGAAAGCCACACATAACCAAATATCAATAACCCTGTCTGGGATCTTCACAAAAAAAAGTCAGGAAATAAATAATAAATAACACTATTAATTAAATAGAATGTCACGTTGTATGTGTGTATTAGTCTCAAACACGTGCCGTGGCCAGACAGAAAATAAATTCATAATGCGTCTCTGGTGTTGTTCAGGGGGCGGGGCCTAATGTGGAGGAGGGCTGTTTCCAGCCCATGGGCTGTAGTTTGTGGACCACTGCTTTAGTCTATTAAATGCCACTATGTACACCTACAGATGAGGGGACGGATTATAAGTAGTTTTTTTTGTTTTGTTTTTTTTTAATACTTTATTTATAGCTTTTTTTGAAGACTCAGAACAAACAAAAGGTTACAGAGAAGATCGCTAGTAGAGTTTAATCGTTATAACATCATGATCATTTACAGACACTACCCGAACACTGTTCTGGCTCATCATACCCACAACCAACACCCACATTTGGAAAACGTGCAAAAACTGCTATTCATCAGACTGTGGTCACCAGTGACACAGTTTCTAAAAACATTAAAACTGAACTTAGGAGGAGGAAATCTGTTGATTTGGAGAGTGGAAGCCCTCTGCTCTGGGACATTTTAAATCTTTGAATTTGTTGTATTAGCACAGTGTTTTGTATTCTTTCTATTGGTGCCATATTTGTATTTTTGGCATTTTATGTATTTTTATACTAAACAAAGATCTTTCTTAATTAATTAATTAAATAAATGAATAATAAAGTGAGGGAAGAGTGAGTGAGAATTACGGCCAAGGAACATTTGTACCATAAGAAGAGTGAAATGAAAGAGAATCCCAGGGGTAGGGCCGAGAATTAAAGAGTTAATAACTAAGTTCCTGCTGCTCACTCTACTTGAATGACCATTTGAATGTTCCTCTTCAATTCTGAGATTCACATTTTTGCCAGAACAATGCAGCCCTAGTGTGAATAATTATGATCCCCTAATAAAGAAACCTCTGCCATCAGTGCCAGATTTTTGTAGACTTTTCTGTTAATGAAAAAATAGACACAATAGACAATAGACACAGAGGGGGACAAATCTGAAGATCTGACTGCCCCCCCCCCCCCCCCCCCCGAACTCACTTCCACTACAAATTCGTGCCATATCTGACCCCACCACCTTCATGACACAATTAAAAACACTCCTGTTCTGCACTGCTTTTAACTTCTAATGTCTCTTAATTCTACACGTTTGGTTCAAACTTTTTAACTTTGTTTTTCATCTGCAAATTTAACTGTTATATTTTAGATTTGTTTCATGCTTGTTGGATTGAATTTATTTGTTTTTTTTGCATATCTGTATGTGATGATTATCTGAATTTTATCCTTAATCTTGTAAAGCATCTTTTTAGTCTTTGAAAAGAGCTATATAAATAAAATTTAATATTATTATTATTATTATTTTAAAAAAGTTTTCCTCATGACTGAGATCAGAGGTTGAGGACAACTGGAGTTTTATGTTGGTAATGATAGTGAGCCCGAAATAAACATCTTAAAAGATACTTACAGTCAGAAAAAAATGTCCCCGTGGTCCTCAAAGCAGCAGCATCCAAGAGACTGACAGGAAAAAACTGTGTGAGTGACTTTATACCCAAACCAGTCCAGAATACTTTCAATTTTATGGTTTTACTGGTAAATACTGGTACCGCATTTACATGTGTGTTCAGACATGTGATATCACTTTAATGAAACTTTAATAAAACCTTTAAAATAAAAGATATTAAAAACAAACTGATTAAAAGGTGTTAAAAACATACTTTGTTTTATTCTATTACTTTCAGTATTTCTTTTAAAAACTTTTTTTTTCATAAAAACTAGAATTTTGTGTACAAAAAATATTTTGTACAAAAGGAAACAATTTCACATCCAATAGTACAAAACATAAAGACAAAAATAGAGATTCAATCTAATATTAAAGCATGCAAACAGAAAATGTTTGAGCAGTTTTCCACGTTTTTGTTGCCAAAAGACCCCACTGAGGTGACTGAACCAGGATAACAATGGTATAAAAGGCTGCAGCTGAATAATGTTTTTTAGTTTGTTTGTTTTCTTCTGTTTTTGGATTAGCCTTTTACTGTAATCACATAGCAGTGGAGCACTGGTTTCTGGTACCTCTACTTTTTTCGTTGCAGGGTGCAAACAACATCTAATACTCGGTTGTATTAACCATTTAATGTTCTGCTCAACTGTTTGCTAGAACACATTTTGAGTCGCCATATCTGATTAAATATATGTTTAATTAAAGCTAATTTGTTGTCTCTACTGCTCCAAAATATTTTCTCGGGTCTTTGTGAGTTTTAATTTTATTGTTCCAACAACATAAAAAATGTATAATTATTTTTGCATGGTATTTTTTTCTTGGAGTTAAAGTGAAAAGGTTATAATGAAACCTTTTTTCATAGTTTTCTTGTTTTATCTTGTTTGTGAGAGCTTGCTTTTTGCAGTGAAACAGAGCTCATCATTAATGACACGGGGACTACTCTCAGTGAAAAATGGCATGTGTGTGCGCGCTGTTTATCTTTGACCTTCTCAGCTCATCAATCTGAAGTAATGGAGCAGCTGCAGCAGCCAGTATCTCCAGGAGAAAGTTTTTTATCAGGGTGAAGTGAACTTTTACCTGGTCAGAGTGTTGAAATATGTGAATTTGATTTGATTGTTCAGTGACTAATGCAGGTGGAGGTGTGTACTGAGCGGATCATGCAGACACTTAATATGTGGTCAGATGAGTCATCGTCACACAAAAAAGACTTACTGGAACTAAGCCTCACTTTGTTCTGTGTGTAAGCTCTCAGTTTGGACGCCTCATGAAACGCTCTGAGCTCATTCACATCTGGATCCTCGGGCTCCACAGTCTGATCAGGTGTTCATGGTGAGAAATTTGAAACCAGAAATGCAAACTGCTTCTTAAGATCTGGTTTTGCAATTTATTGACTGGTTTCCTAAGTAGAGTATGGCTTTCAACATAATAACCGAGATGTTGATGTGAGCAAGCAGGTGACTCAGCATGAGGAGGAGCAAAGAATGAAATTATGGAGTACTGTTATTTATGTAGTGTAACAAACTGTGTAATTACACTTTTCACATGCTGTTTGAACCTATAAGAAACTTAAGAGGGATACACACATATTGGTTTTCTAAACCTTTTTTTTATCTGCTAGAGACTCTAACACATAAAGATAACAAATCATATTGTGTGTGGTGTGCTCAGAACACAGCTCACCACACACACATAGATTCTGTCCCACCACTGATCTCACACACACACACGCTCCTGATCCCCACCTGTTATGACTATAAATCCAGGGAAAATGCAATGTGTACTCCTTTTCAGGTAAATACAAGCAGTGGCGGATGGTAGAAATACATCTTTGGGATGCTAGTTAGAGTTAACTGTTTCAACAGGTTAAAGCCGTTACTGATTCAACACCAGCTGGAGCAAGATTAGCAGAGAGCTACATATTAGCTTACCTGATACCTTACCTCCAAGGCACTGGCGATTTCTTGCTAACTCTTGTCCTTGTTGTTTCGGTTGTGGTACGACTTGGTAAAGACATTGAAAAGACATTCTCAGGCTTCCCACAGCTCAACGAGTTGGTCCTCCGTTTCTGAGGTCCACCGAACTTCCGTGTCAAGTCAGCCATGCTTGATTTGTTTACGTCTTCTTCCTCATTCCTCGGTCAGCTCGCCTCCTGATTGGCTACATTCTAATCTACATCACAACTCACAATGACATGAGTCAGGAGTTGTGGGCCCTTGACTCGTTTTGAACACAATTATCGGGGCAACTTCAATCTTAACGCACCTCAGACCACAGGATAATCTGATTGGATAAGATTTAAGATAATCAGGCATTGTCTGTCCTTGCTTGAGAAGGAGGAAAATCAGGACAAAAACAGCCTGAACATTATTATGTGTGTACCCCCTTAAGAAGACTATAGTGACACATTTCATGAAAGACACCTGAAACCTGTGTACATAGTGTGACTCTGAGTAAGCTTAAACCAGCAGCCCACAATTCAATTAAGACAGTAGATTCAAGTAATTCAGTGTGTAGGTTTTGAATTATGGTCCAAGGTGTTAAAAAAGTTTACAAAAAACATCCACATCAAACACATGCACATGCATCTTACCAACAGAGGTGTATCAAGCATTTGATTTTATTAATTCTTGTGATATTTTTGGAGATGTTGGGAACAAGAGTATGGAAAGGGACAGTGCAGTAAAGGGTTGTTGTGAGTCCAGTGAGTAAGGTAGCAATAACTCAGTATGTTTACATGCATGCAACAGTCTGACTAAGGTCATAGCTCGGTGGTCTAGTCCTGTCTGTGTGTACATCCAGAAAACAGAATCAGACTTCTGGCCAAGAATGTCTCACTCCGCTTCAATAAGCAGTGCTGTGTCCTTTTCTAATAAGTGAAGCTGTGTTCATATTGAACTGGTTCAGGTTCACCCGAAGAGAAAGCAAAATTTTAACAAAGATGGCCGAGATGGATGCAGCTGGAGGTCTTTATGTTTTCATTTATGTATGGCCATGGTGTTGGAACCATAGACTGTATGAGCACAGCGACCTTATTTATCGTGGTCACCTATTTCCTCTTCTGGCTGAAGTGTATCGAGTCCTGCCGAATCCAACCGCTGTCTGATAACAATCACATTATTTAGGTGTGTCAGTCCAGCTATGGTTAATCTATTCTCGGTCTGACTAAGACGTTTACATGCATTGTAATAGTCTGATCTCGAGCTGACTAAGCTCATTGTCCAATATCTGAAGCTGTAAATGTACTGACTGTGACAAAGACTACTTCTGTATAGGAAGTGCATGCTTCAAGCACTAAGCTCAACAAGCCCAAATAATTGGAATTCTGTCAGGGTGAGAGCTATGGGCAGACCTTGGTGTTTGAGGCCCACCCCGCCAACTTGTCATGAACCAGTGAAGGGATCCTTGTGTGATGACATCATCATTTCAGGATATTTTGCGAAGATCTCATGCTATTTCTAAAACAATATCTACAATATGAATATATTGTGATTTGAAAATCTGCACACATTTAGTTTGAACATGTAGCATTGTTACTTTATAGCCATGTATAAACATGGCTATAAAGTAACAATTATTTGGGTACAGCACAATACCCCTTCTTTAATTATTGAAGTAAAAATGTTACAAATATCAAAATACCTGATCGTTGTGTAGTTGTTCATCATCAATATTCTAACAGTTAACTAACCAGTGCCATCATCGGTGTGAGCTATCAAACATGTTGACATGTCTGCATCTATAAGGGCACAGTCAGGTTTTAACTGTGTATATAAAACATTAACTGCTGAAATTCTGAACTCAGTCTTGCCATGTGCACTTCCCTAAAATGGACTACACCCTCAACAGGATGCAATTTGATATTCATTGATTTAATTGGATTAGGGAAACTGAACTGAGGTTCAAGCTGCTGTTAGTTTGAGAAAGCTTATAAGGGCATTTGATGCAGTTCTGGGCGACTGTGGCTCAGTGGTAGAGTTGTCGTCTCTTAATCGGAAGGTCGAGGATTCGATTCCTAGCTCCTGCAGTCACATGTCAAAGTGTCCTTGAGCAAGACACTGAACCCCAAATTGCTCCCACTGTTGTTCAGTGGTGTGTGAATGGGTATGAATGAGTTACATAAAAAAAACTGATGGTTTCCAGCTTCCTCCTCCCATCAGTGTGTGAATGTGGTGTGATTGGGTGAATGAGATTAGCAGTGTAAAGCGCTTTGAGTGGTCACAAAGACTCGAAAAGGGCTATATAAGTACTGGTCCATTTACCAATAGGGAACCACCTTTAGGACAGATGTAGAAAGAAAAAAGGTGGGAAGGAGGGAGGGGTGTGAAACGTGAGGAAAAACGGGGATGAGAGGAGTTAATAAGAGTGCTAGAAGAGTCACGATTGAGGTGTGGTCCAGCTCCTGGAACCTTGCTGTATAGCAGGATGTGGTGGCTAAGAGCCGCCCTTGTGTTCAGTGGGATGAGGTGTCTTCAAATTAAATGACTGTGATTATATTAAAATCACTGCAACATGTATTAGGGTGTTCTTGCAATGCAAGTGCATTAGTAGAGAACAATATAACAACTTAGGAATGCAGAAAGTGAACTGTGTTGGGCACAGCGATGATGACTTCATGTTGAAGTGGTTTCTCTGTTTTACTCTCTTTCCTGCTCACCTCTGAAAATGTAATAATGTTTTTCTCTTGTTTTTGTTGTGTACTATTTTCCTCCAACATGTTTTGTCGATGTTAAAGAGTGCATTTGACACAGCTGTGAGCTGCATGTTTCTTTTTTATTTTATGTAACCTTTATTTAACCAGGAGAAAACCTCAGTGACATTAAAAATCTCTTTTTCAAGAGTGTCCTGGCCAAGACAGCAGCAGTGAACAGTGTTTCAGACATACATAAAAACAGTCATACAACGTAATGCACAATAAACCATAACATACACACAAGAATTTTTAAAATCTTTCGAGGCAGAGGGAGCAGCAAATTTAAATGCCTTTTTTTCCCCAGTTCTGACCTTTGAGACAGACTGCAAATAAAGATCCTGGAAACACGAACTGTAAGTTTCTGTACTTCTCTGAATGATGTAGGTCAGAAGGTAGGAGGATAGAAGGCCAAGAATAACCTTGTAGACAAGAATGTGCCAGTGTATTAGTCTATGTACTAACAAATAAGATCATCCCACACAAACATACAGCAAACAGTGATGAGTGAGGGATTTACAGTTGATTGTGAACCTCAGAGCTCCATGATAAACTGTATCACGAGCATGTAAGCTCCGAGATGAAAGCATGCACGTACAAACCATCACCATAGTCTAACACTGACATAAAAGTTGCATCAAGGGCGCGGTCACACTAGCCATGCGTACACTGCCCAAGCATGCTTCAGCCCAAAGTCCAGTTCGTTTGACCACAAGTGTGCCGCGCTCAGGCGAAGTACACTTCTCTGCTTTGGAACGCTACAGAGAGGTGTGCTTTGGCACAGTACACTTCATGCACGTGCACAAGCACATGGACACAATGAGGGCATGGTGTATAATCCATGAGGTATAATCACTACCACCACTCCTTTCGACAATTGTTTTGAACAATAACGAAGGTGTTATTAGGCTGTGTCGGACCAGATCAACTTAACAGAAGCCAAATAGTCACTAAAGTTGTGACAATGTTCTCTGTGTTCTCAGTTGTGCTGACTCTGATAAGACTTCTCGCTTCATGGTGATGTAGGCGGGCCATGTGTGGGCCTTAAGTCTGGTTCATATTCAAGTAGAATGACCACAGACCATACTGGCTAGCTGGGGAACAGTGCTGCGGGGTCCAATTGTGCTTGTGCATGGCACGGTTCAGATGGTCATTGTGACCGTGCCCTAACTAGTTTCTTTCTAGAGTCAAAAGATAGGCAGGACTTGATACTAAAAAAAAAACAGCTTTAGTTTTATCTTTTTTACCAGCTTCTGAATGTGAGGAGTAAAAATCAAGTACTCATCAATCAAAATACCAAGATATCAGTAGCTTGAAACAAACTTAATCTGAGGACCCTGAGAAGTAAATATTGAAAGTAGATTTAAGGGCTTTGGTTTTGTGTTTGAGAACAGCATGACCGTAGTCTTGTCAGCATTCAACAAGTTTTAAATCATAAAAATGATGCTGAAAAGAGTCAAAAGAAAGTTGTAACTGTGTAAGAGGTGGTCTGGGGTGGGTGCTGAACAGTACATGACAGTTTCATCAGCATAAAAATCTGCATTAGTAACATTTTGAACACTTCCATTGCTACAAAGTATGAACAGGAGTGGCCCTAAAACCGACCCTTGAGGCACTCCTTTGAATACAGAAAGTGAGGCAGAGGTGTAACCATCTGCATGGACACACTGTGTTCTGAGTGTATGAAGACATAATAAGGAAGATTTGGGGAACTAATGTTTCTGGCAGTGTTTGTTGAATATCAGGACCTTATGTGTTAGAGGAGGTTTTATTACCCAGAGTAAGACCTAAAGGGAGAGTAAATGGGAGATTTTGATTCTGGTGTGTTTTGTTTGCAGATCCAGAGCTTTCGTGAGACACTCAAAGATGCGGCACAGAAAGTCCACGCCACGAAGCCCGTTCCTGGGAAGGCGAACGGCGTCCTGGTGCTCAATCACAACATCCCTATTGATGCATACTTGGGCCTTATGTCTCTCCTGGGGAACCAGAACAAACTGGGATACTGCATGGCTCGAGGAAACATCGGCTACTGACTCCTGTTCGTTTAATAGTTTTGTTGTTGTGCAGATTCTTGAATTCGTGTTTCTAAGTTTGTTCATAGAGTTCAGTGAAATTCTACCAAGAGTGACCAAAGATTTCTGCACATCCAGGTTTGTGTCTCATTGCAGCCTGGATTTTCAGGATGTTCTGTGTGAGCTTTAAAGAAGCGTGTGATATCCCCCACTGCTTATTACCAGTGTGGTGTGTGAGCACTCAGAAATATCCACATTTCAACACTGCTCTTCACTGGATGATGGATCCCCCGCTGCTCTCAAGGAGCTTTGTATTTGCTCCTCAGTGATATGGTAATTCAACTCTTTTGCAGTGGGACTTCTTTCTTCCTTCCTCGTTCCTCTGTTAAAAGCTCATTCCCATGCCGTTCAGCCCCTCAGAGATTCACTGGAGCGTGGGGGCACATTTGTTAGTTTAGTTTTATCACTATGTGTGTACTTTTACAGTGTGTACAGTGTTGGAATTTCCCCTTGATTTGTGTGTTTACTGCATGTCACTTCCCCGTGGTTTGGTATCGTCTGTTTGTCTTGTGAGCCTGTCACAGACGAGGAACTAAACATGTTTGGATGTCTTTTCTTCTGAAATATGCAGACTTTCCATGCAGATTCCTGTGCACTGTTTCCGTTTGCTGCACTTTATCAGATAATCATCAAACCCTGGCTTCAAAAATAATATTAATTAGACCAGATCTTCACTGAAACATTAAACCAAGCAGTCAAACTGACACCTGAACAAACTACATGTCAGAAGCTGAAATTAAAACACATGAAGTTATCCTTGTTGGGATTAACAAAGATTTGCCGACATGAGACATACCAATACTTTACAATACAGATTCCTATCCAAGTACATCAGCTTCCACTGCTTTGAAAGGCTGGTTTTAAAGAGCAGTGGATCCAGTGATTCTTTTTGATCAGCTCATTTACCTTTGGCTGGTCACTGACTCTTTATTCAAAAGTCACTCCTCTCTTACTCACTTGATACTGTTTGGGATGACGCTTCTTGAGATGTGCAATGAAAAAAATAATTGTGTTAAAGGAGTCTTGTTTTGCTCCTCCTCCGGATCAGTAAGACTGAAATGTACACCTCTCACGATAGGATTCACAAATGAAGTATTTATTTCTACGTATAAAAACAAAATATCAACACAAAACCATGACATAAATGCCAGAAACTAAGAAAGAAATAGAAGAAATCACAGCTGTGCTTGGAAAAATCTTTAGGTTAAAACTAATAACATAAAATCACAGCAACACTGAAGGATCCAAGATAACTTAGTTCAAGATTCAGGAGCAACAAAGCAGAGAAAACAATGCTGTTTTCCAACACTTTAATTTGAATATTATCAAATATGATCCTGAGCTCTGAGGCAGGGTGTCAGTGCCAACTTGCTGCGCAGAGAGAGACACTCCAGATCATATTTTAGGCTCCGTGTTTTTAAACCTCATGGGTTGTGGAGCTGTCGTTTTTTAGCAGAAAATGATCAGACAAATCTGCAGAGATTGTCTCAGAAATTATTATCACCCAAACAGAGAGAAGCCGATCGATTAGTATTATCAGAGGACCTATGTGTGAAATTTTTTGGTTCTAACAGGTTTGAGAGCCTAAATTTTGGGATGGAACCCAAAACTGAAGACGTTAAAATACCGTCTCTGTTCGGAAAGAACTGATCAACAAAAATTTCTGGTTCAAAGCTCTGCTTACAAGCAATGGAGGGTTGACAAGACTGTCACAATAATGAATGACAGGACATGACAATCTGGCACAGAACAAGGGGAGACTCAGACATTGATACACATGGTAATAAGGCACAGGTTGACACTATGAAGGACTGGATCTCAATCACAAGAGCGGTAAAACACCTCTCTGATTGGAGTTTCAGCCAGGTGAAATTGCCTCATCCTCACCTCTGGGGTCCCCCAAGGCTCCAACCTCGGGCCCATTCTCTTCTTGCCTTATATGCTGCAATAGGGGCTGATTTTCAAGAAATATATTTTCTTTCACTGTTATGCTGATGGCTTTCAGATTTACCTGCCTTTAACTTCAAAATCCAGTGATTCTATAAGAACATTGCTTGACTACCTAAATGATGTTAAGACCTGGATGGCTGCAACTTTTTTCTCTTTAATGAAAAAAGGACAGAAGTCAATATGTTGGATGTGTAGCAGATTTTCCAGCTGGTTTTCTGGGCCCCCTCACACCAAACATCCGGTCATCTCTAAAGAACCTCGGTGTGATATTTGATGACAGGCTGAAATTTGATCGCCAGGTTCGCTCAGTCGTTAAAAACAGCTTTATTCATTCATGGATTTGAAAGTAAAGGATTTCCTGCCATATAAAGACTGTAATCCATGCTTTTTAGTACACAACTGGATTACTGCAACTCATTTTATTTTGGCCTGGACTTCTCACTCTTGCACCACCTGCACTGTGGGATCAATTGAGGTTTTTAAATGTTCTCTAATAAAATACCTCTTCTTTCTGGCTTTTGATCAAGGCTGAATGGAAACCTGAAAAAATTGAATTTTAATTTAATTTAAAAATAAATAAATAATTTTTTCGTATAACTAAATTTGAATTAATTTTAATCTTTTTTTTATTTTATATTTTCACTGTTTGTATGTCTCTTAGTTTTGTATCTTGTTATTTGTGCTGCTTTTGATCAGTACAGCACTTTGGTCAGCTCATGTTATTTAAAATGTGCTTTATAAATAAAGTTTGAGTTGAGTTAAGTTGGGTGTAAATAATAAAATGGCTGGTGAGTGTTGTTGATTATAAGTAAAACATACCATATCAATATGATGAGTTAAAAATTAAGATTTGTCAGGGGAAGAACATTCCTGGGTACTCAAACCACTGTCTGTGTCCTTGGGACAACTTATCAGCATCACTGATCAGTGCAGACCCACAGTGTTGTCTCGTTGTTACTCATAAAGTGTTGTTTACATACAGCAGAACTGTCCGCAGCTGTCTGAGGATGGTATAACCCTACAGAGCGTTATTTGTACAGTCACTTAGACACTCTAAAAGCAAGATGATTCACATCACAAGACGATTTCTTCAGAAAAGGGACATTTGATTCAATCATGAGCCTCATTTCCCAAAAGCCTAACCAGGGACAATATCTGTGAATCAACCGTAGCTTAGACATCCTAAATACAATGCAATGGCTGCTCTTTTGTTTGATATAACAGTGCCTGCATGTGTTGTCCAATAAATAAATGTCAGTCTGTGCTAGAATAGGTTCTTCAATATGTCACACTCAACCAAAAATGTTAGTTTTTTAGGATGTAAGTCTTCTTTTTAAAGTGGAAAAAGTATTGTTGTGTTCCCGTCTGTGGCGTGCAGGACTTGACTCTCATGTAGGGACTCTTGCCAGCTTCTCCAGACAGACCGTGCTGTTGTCTGTGTGGTAAACTTAAAACTCTCCTTTGAATATGAAAATAGGAGATGCAAAGATGCCAGAGCTGGTAAGTTATTATCATATTCAACAGCAGGCCTCAGGCAGGCTGTTAAATAGAAACGTAACAAGACAAAATATACTGATAAAAAGATACTGAGCAGAAGAAGAAAATTTGTTTTTTTGTGGTTAAATTTTGTGTTAACAATTAGGAAACATGAGTAATCCTGCAGTTTTCAGTCACTTCTCGGGTTTTCTCTCCAGGAAACAGGGTTAAGTAGCGACTGTCCCAGCAGCACTTGCAGCTGTTATTCCACAAAGTAAAGTATATGTTTAAGTTCAGCACCTTCCGTATCATGTGTCATAACCTTAGGGTCTGAAGGGGTTAACATGTTTCCTCCTCAGAACGAGGACGCGTCTCTAATCCTGGATCAAGCTCTGCTCCAGCCTGAGGCGAAGCTCCTCATCCATATTTTAACTCCTCAGGTCGTAAAAGATGTTCAGAAAACAGGATGAAGTGTCAGATAAATGAGCGCACATAAAGATATCAGTCAGGAGACTTTAGCAGAGTTTCACGTTCAAGTCACATGGTTATAAAATAAATCTAACAGAGTTTATTTAGGTTTGGTTTCCATGGTGGAAATTAATGTGTAATTATTTGATTCTCTGAATGCTGTGACTCTCTGAAACAGTGAACAGTAACATGAAAATTAACTCTTCAAAGACCGTCATGTCTTAAATCACTGAAATAATGAGTGACCTCCTGTATGTGAAGTTTCTCATTGTTTTCTGTTGCTGGATGCAGATCACATGCTCCGTCAGGTTTGTAATGAACTCAGACCTCACCTTCAACTCCTTTTTGTCCACATATTTGCCTTAATCCTCTTGTAATCGCACCACTTCACTTCGCTGATGCATAGATTTGATGTGACGTGGTCTTAATGCTGAGGTATAGGATGAATGAGGCCTGGTTTGTGTGATGTTGTGCGTGCATGTGAACAGATGCAGTCGTGGGTGTGTTGTGTACGGTCCCAGCCTGTCCTCGGCTGATCTTTTACAGCATTACAGATCATTATGTTCAGCCCTGGAGGTACTTCATCTGAATTAGAGCTCTGAACACTGAGCGTACAGTCTGTACCGCTCCACATTCACTCCAGAAGCAGGACTGTCGTGAGCACACAATGTCAGAGCAGTTATTATGCACAATTATTAGACATAATTGAGGACCCTGAAGTGAGTCTTCATCTCAGAACAGAGTCTTGATTCAAGCAGCTCTGCAGTGTATCATCAGATATACTAAACCACAACAGTATGCTACAAAATACACACTTACTGTTAAAAAAAACAAAACACCATTATAGCAACATAACATGACTGCTGATTTCATAGCTTTGTGACACATTTTACTTTCCTCATTGTGTAAAGAAGATGACAGGCCAGGCTCCTGCTCAGAGACTGAAAGGTTAGAAGAAGGTATGAGACAACATGAAACCGTAGTTTGCAAATTAAACAGCTGTGGTTCAGTGTTGCAGAGGCGGAGCCAGTCGTCTCTCAGCAGGTTTGAGGTTTGATCCCTTATGTTCCAAGGAAACCAGATTGCTACTTTTGGCGTCGCCAGCACTGTATGAGTGGGATTAGTAAATCCCAAAGGTTTTCTAGTATCACATAGTCTGCTGTCAGTGTTTAAATGTGTGTGCATGGAAAATTGGGACAAGTTGAGTATAAGTGCTCTGAACGGTCTAGAGTAGTGGCTGATCTCCTTTTTATTGTGTGTGTGTGTGTGTGTGTGTGTGTGTGTGTGTGTGTGTGTGTGTGTGTGTGTGTGTGTGTGTGTGTGTGTGTGTGTGTGTGTGTGTGTGTTAATGAGCATTTAAATCCATCTAGTAGAGTTCATTTCAGTGAGCACAGTTTGACGTGTTGTCCAAGTGGTAACTCTTCACCATGAGAAAGGAAGCCAAAGTACCAAAACCTGCAGTTCACTGAGTGTCCACTTGGAGCTTGTGCCAGAAGTACCAGAAACCAAGATTTAATAAATAAATAAAGACATAAATTCTTTTTTTTTTAAAAAAAAAAAAAAAAAAAAAAAAAAAAAAGCCTGGTACAAAATAATGACTTAAGCAAAAATACCTCATCTCTCAAACATCGTACCCTGTATGAGCGCGACTTTTCCCATCACTCAAATTTCAGGGTCATTACGCTGCCTGGGTGGTCCTGTAACACTTGACAGGAGGGATGTGAAATCCCTTTCTAAATCAGAAACGGTCTACAATTACATATTTTTACAAGCTTTCTTTATGCCTTTGTTGAGAGAGGACAGCGGACAGTGGATTGAGCAGGGAGTGACTCGTGTGATCAACTCTGGGCTGCCCCCTCAAGAGCTTGTCCAACAGTGCACAACCTAGACCACTGGGCTGCACCAGTGCCCCATAAAACTGCATATTTCATTTATTGTGGTAAAATCAAAACAAAAATTGGGGTGAAAGTTTTATGTTTTGCCATGCAAACATAAAACTGTTTGATGTGTTTCCAACATTTCTTTTATGAAGACCCCCCAGGTGACTAAACCAGGATACCGATGGTATGAGTGGCAGCAGGTTTATTTAGGAAGCAATATGTGCACATAATCCTCTAAATTTGTACCAGTCATCCAAAATTAGTATCTTAGGCATGTTTTTGTTTGTTTTTTGTCGGTTTGGGGTTTTGCTGGTTTGTGTTTTCACACAGCAGGGGGTTGCCGGTCTCTAGCTCCACTGCTGTCAGGGTTATGGGCTATAACGTTTGGGAACTCCTGGTTTAAAGGTTGTATAGGTTACGAGTTTTGTATGAGGCACAACTGACGTGACTGACATGGGGGTCCACTGGAGCTGTCAAAGCTTGCCTCAACTCTTCACACTACCTTGACCAAAGTTAGGTTGAATTCATCATTTCCAATATGGCTTGCGCCGATAATAGGGTCCAAAACTCAACTTCAGAAACAGATGGATGATGTCACAGAGACTATGTGTGTGTTTTATACAGGTTAAGGTTTTGTCTTACCTGTGGGTATTCTTTATGGCATAACCACCACTGGTTAACTTTACATTATCCCTCACACTTATTAAGATTCAGATGATGGTTGAGACTTTCTCTCCTTAAAGCTCATCTAGAGAGTATTTGGCTGATATGAAAAAGACTCAAAGTAACAGTGACGTTTGTGACCTGAACATAAAGGAAATCAGATCTTCAGTGACAAGAACTTGTGTTTCTGCGTAGCAAATGTTTCTCGGTTTTTTAACACAATTAGGGAGCCAGTGTCAGAGTAAGCTGAAGCAATATGGACTCTAGCTTCTCAGTAAGAGATTCATTGAACCACCAGGGGACAAAAAAGTGACATTTTAGGTTAGAAACAGTACCTGGACATGAACAAGACTGCTAACCACTTTTCTCTAATTGAGGTCCTCAAAGGGGCTTGAAATACTGACAGGTAACTTCTGATATAGTCTTTCATAAATCTGTAGATGAAATAATCACGTTTTGAGTTTTTCACATTTGACTGTAAAATCTGACCGTTCAAACTCTTCTTATCATCCCTCTTTATTCCCCTCTGGCAGCTCGGCACAGCACAGTCAGTGTTGGTGTATCTGGGCTCTGTCAGAGAGAAGAGCACATGGACTCAGAAGATAAATGACTTTTCAAAGCTAATGATTGCATTCCTTTCTGCAAAGGTAAGTCAGCGCCCTCGGCTAGATAATATGGCTTCACTTCACTCCAATTATTTTCCACCAGCAGAACATCAAACTGATCAACAGCAGTTTGGACAGACAC
Source organism: Labroides dimidiatus (assembly GCA_030710495.1). Taxonomy (NCBI): domain Eukaryota; kingdom Metazoa; phylum Chordata; class Actinopteri; order Labriformes; family Labridae; genus Labroides; species Labroides dimidiatus. The sequence goes on from CM061146.1 coordinate 26,176,321, forward strand.
CAGCCTCTGACGGGGGGGGGCAAGCTGAGTGATGGAACTAATCATGTTAAAAAAAATACAAAGATAAATGTTTGTTTGGAGATCACAGGTAAGATAACTCGAGGGTTATTCATCTACGATTAAAAACGGGAGGGAAAAGCAGATGCCGAACACACACACACACACACGTGTACATATATACTGATTAGCAAAACAAAAGAAATGCTAATTTATCGCTGACGTTTATTTACATCTATAAATTCAGCACAAGCAGCAGAATTCTTCCTGTTTTTGCTGTAACTAAATTTTTCTACACTTGATCAGTTTGGAGGAATGTTGGTCGGGTGTCGCTAACTTTAATCCAACTCCTCTCTTCAGGACCAGAGTCACCTTTTTATCTTTTCTGTACATCTTTTTTCCTGCTCTTGATAAGAGTTGAACAGCCATGTAGCATTCAGCTCCTCTTCTGTAGATCAATATATAAAATGTGACCTGGTGTTTAGGTGAAAAATCAAAATGTGGAATTTAAGCACCATCTGAATATATGTTGACATTTATAAGACCAAAAATACAGGATCACGTTTTTTCATGTGTTTTACAAAACGTTAAAAAAAGCATCTTTATAAAGATCAGTGTTGTTATTTGCATTTGTAAAATATGCATGTAAATTCTGACACATTTGAGATGTAGAGTCGTATTTGGTGACATAGTGGAAAAGGGACCTGGTTCTTGGACAGTTCTCATTTTAAACTTAGTATATACAACAAGGACTTTATCTTGGTTTGTTGGTGCAAATAGTAAAAAAAAAAAGAAAAAGTGTTTGCATGCAGAGGTGGAAAATAAAATATATACACTAAGAAAATATGAGATGAAAATATGTTCAGAATAAGTGTTTGTTTAAGTTAAAGTTTTGCATCATTGTGAAATAAGCAGTTGTTTATAATGTACTTGGCACTGTCAGTAAACCAACTTTGGACCAGCACTAGAACCAGCCCTGGGCTGGCATCAGGGCCATTTGTCTTGAAAAGGGATGTTTAACAACCAGGACCTGTATGCATGTACACCCATTAGAAAATTAAAACAAACTGTTTTTACTGATGTTTTTTTTTTTTTTTTTTTTTTGAATGGATTAGTGGTATGCATGAGCCAGGTTAACGCCCCAACAGACCATAATGCTAACAGCAGGATTACCACACTTCAGTTAGGCTGTTTTAAAGATGGAGGACATTGTGCCCATACACCCATACACACAAAGCACACCAACATGTATGTTGTTGCCTTTTACATCAATGATGTTGAAGTACTGTCTGCACTTCCATCCTGAAAACGCCAGTTTTGAACTCAACAGACCGCAGACCCACCACTAGTTCTCTCGTTTGACTGTTTGCGATGTTGAGGTTTGTAACAACAACAGCCTCCTACCTGAGCTCTTGCACTGATTTGCTTTTGAATAAATTGTACTCTACCTTTAGCCAATCATCATTACATATGTGTCTGTCACCCCTCCCCCATTTACCAAAGAAGAACAATCAGGACAAAAAAGACAAAACAACACTTTATATTTGCAGCTCTTGTCCTGTGTCCGAGCCAGGTTGGATAACAGCTGTTTGATATAAGTGAATTATAATACACCACATTTCACTGTCGGTAAAGATAACCTTTGAAAAAGTATTTATTTGGTTACCCTTGACTAAAGAACAAAAAAGCCATAAAAATGCTGTTATTTTAAAATCCTAAATCCCAGCACAATTGAAAACAGTTTGCCACTGGCCCATGGTATACTGAGACATTTTTCCCAATTAGTAGGACTTCAAGTTATTTTTGGCATATTATAAACTGCTAGTATTAAAAGGCGGTTTTGAAAACAGCCTGTGTCTACCACAGCGTCCTTCTTGCATCATGTGTTGGCTTGTGAGATCTGTCTGCTATCTGAGAACTTCCTGCTTTGAGCGTTGTGTAAAAAAGCAGCTGGGGCTGGTCGTCCTGGATTTTGCAGAAATTTTCCGGGTGTGTAAAAAGTGTTGCAACATTTAAAAGTAGATTGTAACTCACACTTGCATACAGATATCTGTTTAAAAACACAAAAATGATGGAAAACAACAGCTAATGTGTTACAGGGAGGTCCAGACAAATCAGTGTTTTAGTTTGTCCTGATCGAAAAGAGAACAAGCCCTGATTGAGCTTTTTCTATGCTGTGTATGAAAGCAGTATCAATATGAGGTCTGTTGAAGGGGGAGTCTGGCACAAGTTTTGTTTGCGGTCAAGGTCACAAAAAGTCCCGTCGGAAGTCTCCTCCATGTCCGACTCGACAGGTCCAAGTGCTTATTTTGCTTGATTGTGATGTGAGATGATTTTGCCCCGCGGTGGAATGTGATCGGGAAAGTGAGAGGCTTAAAAACTGCCCATCAGCGGCCGTGACCCCACACGGCCCCGGCTAACAACCAGAGCTGCCTGGGATGCTCGGGGCGAGTAACATAAGACAAATTCTGCGAGACACTCTTGCAACCCTGGTGTGGCACGCAGTCTTCTCGTCTCACTGAAATACCTTCAAAGCCTTCATAGATATGCCAGCTCAGATACCAGCTTCTTTTCACAGGTCATGCAACCTCCAGTCACCATTTTCATTTCTCTGGCATGTGTGTTGCTTGTTTGTTTGGTAAACATGTTACACCTGTCAGAGGAATGCTGGTTGCTAACGGGCCAAGTCCAACAGCATTTATTTTATTCTGCGGACGCTTTCCCCTTCTTCTCGCCTCTCTCCTTTTTCCATCTGTTGCCCTCGCAGCCGTGAATACAGTAAGTGTGAAGCAGTGAATGTGTGAGGAACAGTGTGCGTGTGTGTGGATGTGTTAGCATGCACACACACAGGCTACTGAGTTGTTGTCTGGATTGCTGTCTTGTAATAGAGATAGAGACACTGTTTTTATTTATCCCTCCCCCAGCTGTCACTGTTGTGTCTGCAGTGAGTTTGCTGAACTCTGGGCGATGGGACACTTGGAGAACTGTCAAATCCACTAACCTTCCCAACTATGCAGAATGTTAGAGCTCAGATCACACCCCAGATTCTTGGTTTGGAAACAAAGGGGACATTTAGAAAATGTGCAACCTTTATTTGACTCCTCTATGTTTATAACCTCATGTACAGAGAACAAAAATCAAAAACAAATGTGATAATTACATATGTTTGTGTTTGTTCTAAGACACTGTGGTGGGGTTGAAAATGGTATCACTCTTACACTGATGTGGCTTCATAACTGAGAGAATAAAAATAAATTATCAGCCACAAGATAAGTTATGTTTTCACACCTAAGTTTGGTACCAGAGGTCAGGTTGTGGCAAAAGCTGAGTCAATATTCATCCTTCACCCTGAAGTGTCTGTTTAGAGCTCTGCTGGTAGAGTTTGACACTGAGAAGTAGGTTGAAGTCAGCAGGAAGGATTTTTGGGCTTTAGTTACTTTCTTTTGACTTAATGTTTTGTCTTCATGGCTGATTCTGGCACAAGATTTGTTAAAAGATTTTCCACCAAAGTTTTGTTTTAGACAGAGAAACTGTCTGTGAACAGGATTTAATGTTTACGCCAGCGAATGCTGTGAATGTTTGAGGACTAAAGAGTCAAACTGTGTATATTTGACAAGAAATTCTTTAAGGACCCGAGCACACGAATCAGTGTTGCCATAAAAAGTCTTTATTTCTGTGAAAGTACAAACAGAAATCACAGATAACTCTGGCAAAAGGTAACAAAACAAAATCTCAGCATCTTTGGAAAAAACTCAAAAAGCAGGAAATGACATAAAAAGTCTCAGTTAACCTGGCTGGAAAATTGGCTTAAAGAGGCTGTGAGGAATATCGATTGGTTTTTTTTGTTTTTTTTTCCAAGATAAAGACTCCACTTCCCATGAGCACTTGCTCCCTATTGTCGTGAGGAAATGACTCTTATCAAGGCATCTGTTTGTTTTGAAAAATGAAAGGAGATCAGATCTTTTATTGACTCTTTTTTTCTTTGTTCAAAACTTTGGTTGTGTTACACCATATGTAATGATTTTTGTAAGAAGACTTTTTTTGAGGAAAATTTTTAAAATTCAAATTTCAGCATTTTTCATGGGTCAACAATACACTGGGGGCAAATTTACTACCCTTTGAGGGTACCAGAGGACAAAAATGTCCTCATCTAAAAACTGCTATAAAAAAAATAACAAATTAATATTGTTTCTACTTTTTTTCTAAGATCTCTCAATCAACTTCTGACCCAATCAAATACACCAAATTTTTCATTATTTATTATTTTAACCCTTTAGATGCTTATATGATTACATGATGTCACAGATTTATTTTGAAAAAAAAAACCCCACATAAAATGAGTTATTTTACATAAAATAAATGTTGGAGGGCTGGGGATTTTTTCTAGAGATCAGGCCCAAATATACATAAGATAAGTAATAAAATTGATTTTAATGCATTGTTTTATTTTATTTTTTTTTTTTGTTTGTTTTTTTTTTTGCAGTGACAGATTCTTTGTTTATTACTCTTGTGGGTATTAGAGGGCAAAAATGCCCTCTATCAATAAACTGCTCTAAAAACATAACAATATTAATTTTTTTCTACTTTTTTTGCTCAAATCTTTTAATCAGTTTCAGAACTAATAAAAACTGCCAAATATTTAATTATTTTTTTGTAATTTAAACCCTTTAAATGCCAAGCAGATCACATGGTGTCAGGTTATTGGAGGAAAATAGACTTCCATTATGACCACAATTTTTATTCACAATGTTACTACACAATATAATAATGCATTGTCAGATTTCAGGGTTTCATTTTGAAGAAAAATTGTTATATTTGTCATTTTTACTGTTTACCATGAGATGAGACAATTTCCCAATTGAATTTTTACTTCTTCTTTGAGGTTTTGCATTTAATGGGCCTTCAGGAACATGCTCTCTGTGATGTTACCCATCATTTCATAACTTTAATCTAGACGTGTGTCCTCTAATGTGTGTGTTTTTTTAAACTCTGGATGTTCATGAAGCAGTTTCACATCATGATAAATTTGTCATTTAAAGACGTCAGCTGTGAGAGTTGTTGAGTTTCTGCAGAGGCTTTAGCTTCATACAAGGAGCCAAGGAGTCCAAATATAGTTCAGTGAGACGTTACTAGATACACTTTGGTTTTGTTTGTGCTCTTGACAGAAAATGTAAATGTTCACATAATTTAGAACAAAATTAATTTTCAGTTTGGTTAAGCAACTTCAGTGAATTGAATCAATTTTTGCTTTAATTTAATAGTGATGGCAGAAAAAAAGTCAAGAGGCCACTGTTTGAGCAAGGGAACAAATTAGCATGTGTCCAAACATCTTAAAGACAACCAGACTGACTCTGGCGTTCATATTCAACAGAGATGCTTGTAGACATTTTGCTAAGATACAAATAATGTTGTGTAATGTGATATTATTGGGCCTTAAAGCTGCTGCAGGGACAAATGTGAGGGCTCATTTGCAAATTGCTTGTGTTAGGCCCTTTGGGATGGTGGTGAGATTAAGATGGCTGGTGTTAACAATTCATTTTTTAAAAGGGTTCTCACAGCAGCTACTTATCTCAATCAACATCTAAAGCCCTGACGAGCAAAGTGTCGGTTTATGTTACTGTTTAAAGGACTTATTAACGTACATGTTTAGCTGCTAGAAAGCAGGTTTATTACTCGTCTTTTCATGATCTGTCCATGACTTAAATAAACCACACCAGGGATTAACCAGCACCGGTTTGATTAGAAAGAATGAGTGTGTGCTTCCAGTCTGTACATACTGCTTGTGTAACTGAGAATCACCATACTGGCATGTATTCAACATCAGACAGATCCCTCTCTGCCTTACTGATAGTGGTCGCGCTAGCTGCCATATTTCACATGTCAGACAGTAAATGAGAGTGAATCTGTGTCTTCATGTCACTCATCCAGCTCCTTGCTTTCGGATGCTGCCATCAGACGCTGGGCAGACGGTCAGCGGCGAGGGGACTAAGCACTGATGACAAGCTGCTGGAAAGGCTGCAGCCGAGGAGAAGTGGAGTCTGCACACAAACACACACACACACACACTGATACCACATCCATACTGACATCCTTATACACATACACACCATAGCTGTCTGCAATCTGATGCTCCTCGTGATATTTTATTGCTACAAGTAAAACATCTGATTGACGTATGTCTAAATTATGATTTAAAACGAGCAGACCATAACTTAAACACACTATGAATTCCTCTTACTGAGGTTTAGTGATAAACATTTAACGTCCTTGTCAATGTTTGTTTTCTGGCTCCCTCAGCAGATGCTTGTTTGTAAGGCTCTTTGACGAGTATACGTTTAGCGTTAATTGCAGAGACACCTTTGGCTGGAATCATTAGGGATTTTTGTTTTATTTATTTATTTATTTATTTATTTTAAAGGCCACCATCAAAAAAAGCACCATCACTCATGGTCAAAAAGACTTCAGTCTTTCCAAGGCGTGCATCTTTTGAGCAAATGAACGGAGAGCAGATCTTCTTTTTAACACTACTTTTCTTTGTTCAAGAAAACTTTTCATGTATTTATTCGTACTTAAGTGGTGCTACTGTTTGAAAAATGACAACAATCAAACTTCATAAACTTAGTTTTTAGAGTAATTTCGTGAGCAGAGTATCTGTTTAGTGTCACTCACAGCCTGGTGCTCTGAGACGTGTCTGTAACGTGTAGCGTTAGTGAATCCTGGTTATGTTCTACTAGAGCTCATCTACCAACTCCAACCTCACCAAACAGAGCAAGAAAACACAGATCAACCCAGTTGGTCACATGAGGTGTCAATCAAAAGGGGGAGAGCCTGTACTACAATGTTGACACACAGACGTCTATGAAACAGTGCTAAAAGAAATCAGTCCATCTAGTATTTATGTTGTACATTTAGTCTGTATTTTTAATTTATTTAAACAAGAGCTGAAAGTTAAAAGCACACACTCCAAATACAAACCTCCCACAGTTTAAATCACACAACACGAGATCGGCTTTAGATTTAGATTTTGTATAAGATTTGCATTTTGTATTCTATAGTTTTGTTGATATTTTCTCCAGAGCATTTTGTTTGGTTCGAGAAACTAACTGTAACTAAAGATCTGAATAATCTGTGCTTTTTTGAGTGCTGCTTAATAACTCAACTCAACATTATTTGATCAGGAAATTCTCCACACATAGTTCCAGTAAATTTGCACCACAGCTGTTGTAACTTCAACCTGCGAAAATAAAAAGTTGTGCTTCAAATCGTGACCCAGACGTATTTAAAGTATGTGAGCTAAATAAAGCCCCACTTTGACCTTTTACAGTAGCAAAGTAGCTCTCACATGTTGACGTATTATGAGATTATTGTCATAAACATTTGATTTGAAAAAAAGAAAAGAGGTCACCATTTTTGCACAGATATTTTCACTGCTGACTCTTTAAATGAATATTTTTTGATGCCTGAAAACAGAGTTTTTACAGCATGTTTCTGCAGCTTTTATTGATGTATTTTGAAAGCTTGTTCAGTTTATGAAACGGTCTTGTTCTGTCAGTCTATAAAATAAAAACCTCAAGTCTCAAACTCAACAAATCAATCCAAACAACAGTCTGCTGCTGTGAAAACATACCACACAAGAGCCATATGTCAGGATAGTGTTATTATCCTCTAAGAATGTTAATCACACCGGTCTGAGCGGTGGCCATTTCTGCCTCAAGGGCCTGTTTCCTCAGCAAGTGGAGCAGTTTATGAGTGAGGTTAAGATGTCACCGTGAGCTCTGGTTAAAGACTCCTCCAACCGTCCCCCAGCCTGACCTCCGGCACTGCAGGGAGGAATGTGAGGGCTTGACGCTAAGTGAGCGCCCCTGCTCTCCGTTCCCTCTGACCCCCTCCGCCCAGCGCTGTGGCCCCCCGGGGCTTCTTGTGTCAGCCACTGTGTCCCCAGCAACCTCGCCACAGTTTGAAAATATGTCCTTGATATGGCTGGCATGTCGTACGCACATGTCCCAGTGGCAAGAGATAAATTTGAGAGCAAGGAGATGTCAGGCTGGCGACAGCTGTGGGCTACGGTTTCACCAGATGTCCGCGGTTGCTAGCCTTCGGTAGACGTGAGCTGGCCACCCCCTGGACGTACTTCACATGCACAGTAAATATTTTCTCAACACGGAGCTCGTACAAGGCGCAAACCAGAATTCGTTTGTCACGGCTCGTATGGCCAAGGACTTCAGGGGCCTGATTTATAAGATCAGGAGGCACGCACCGATGAGACGCATCCTGGGATTTACTTAAAGAGAAGCACAGCTGGAGCCATGACAGACAGTGACGGAGAAATGAGAGTACATCTACGTGCTCTGACTGCTCATTGGTTGATCCAGAAATATGTTCTTCTTACTATAAGCTTTATATAACACATGGATGTAGCCACCATATCACCCATCAGTTGCAGGAGCGCCATGTTGAAGCCTCGAGTTTAGCATTTTAGCAGCTAGCTAAACCTTCAGGAAAGCAAAGAAAAGTTGTGGAGCTTTCCAGATGTTATGCCTGCAAATTCTATCAGAGCAGCTTATAGATTTTCTAATTTTTACCAATATAAATATATTTTTATGGGATAAATAATGCAGAGAAAATGTAGAAATGATGTCACATTTTATACATGAACTCCGTAAAAAAAAACAGAGACATCACCTACTGGTTTCCTCAAAGGGCTTCGAAGCCCAAAGATGTTTGTCAGAGATGTCTGTCTCAACTTCACTATGAGTCAGTCTAAAAACAGGTGAAGAGATGGAGTCAAAGCAGGTGAGTATCTGTCAGGCACACAGCTGAAATGCCCCCTTTCTGTCAGTCCTGCACCTGTATTATGCAAGTTTATGTAAAACTTAAGGTGCAACATTCGGTTTAGAAAACTGAAGCCAGTGCTGAAGTGTTAAAAGTTGCTGTTCATCAAGAATCTGCTAGATGTTAGCTGCAGAAAGACTAGAAGTCACACCAAGCCAAAAAAGGACTGTTATAGCATCAAAACACATATTTTCAGCCTAGTTCAAAAAACAGCTTGGGTCTGAAAAGCTAATTTCGCTATTGGTCAGCGGTTTGTTGGATATTAGGATTACCAGTTTGTCCAATCAGAGGCTCAGCTCAGCTCACGTGAATGACGGGCGCCCTATAGCTGTTAGAAAGGAAGCTCAAAGCAAGGGTCATGTCCAAGATGGCCCTGTCCAATGATTGGATTAATTTTAGTGCATCAGGAACAGACGGGTGGACGGTCGCAGAGACTACGTCCATATTTTATACAGTCTATGGTAAAACTCTTTCTACCATCCCATGTGCACAAATAAAGGAATAAACTACGTACATTTTTTGTACCTGGCTATGAACTTCTTTTTTTCTGTATGGTTAGACGTTTGGTCTCTTTGTTTTTTGCACCAGGCCAAAAGTGGACACTGTTGTTGTTCAACTGCAGTTTTCTGCTTTCTGCATTGGCTTTGATTTTCAACACTAGAGGATCCTGGCTGGTATGGACCCCTTTATAACCTACATCATCATAAAGATGCTCACAATCAGTAGCAGCTAAAGCAGCACTTAGCTCCATTCATCCAGATTACTTATTGTTCTTTAAACATTAAATCAAAATGAAGCTTAAAATTCTCTGGTTGTTCTGTAACCAGTTGTCAGAAACAATATAATACTGTGGAGTCAACTTCTATCAACCTCTATCGAGTTATGACTGGATTACCACCATTACAGAGCCACCAGTGTTTTGGAGAATAAAGTGACTGTGCTAACTGGAGACCTTCAGCTGAATGTGTCAGTAAATGTGGGCTGACAGTCACCAGTTTACAGGGTCACACTTTACTCTGAAACCCCAGCGATGTCGCAGCTGTTTTAGTGGATGTGTTTCTGTATCTGTCTGTAAATAAGTGGTACTAACAGCCAAAACTGTGAAATCAGTTTATCTTAGTGTATTTATTGAAAAAGTTGGTTTTAGACTGAGGTGTGACCAAATACAACACTTAGTACTCTATATGAACACAAAAAATAAGTATTGTATTGTATCAGTCTGTTCTATTTAGCAGTCCTAAAATACAAAATCATTATTATTCTGATAGATTTGGTGCAGTTTTCTGTCTGGATGTAGTTTTCTGGCTCCTTTGCTATGACCCAGGACTCAGACTCAGTTCTCTGTGAGCTGTAAATGTCCACTAATAATGCTGTCATAAACATCAGGTGTGTTTAAACCCCTCTCTGGTGTAAACGCTTGATTTCTCCACTAAAACATCCATCCACTGAATATTTGTCCACTTGCTGATGTCTTCCATTCACTCAATGATTTCTCACGAACCTGTGAGTCATTTACCATCTGTTAACATAATGTTATTAAAGTAAATATTGCCCTTTTTAATGTCTAACCTCATTGCATGGCTTGATAAACCATTGTACTCCGCTTTACTTCTGTGTCCAAAATGCGTGTGCAGCTGTAACTGTTGCAAACAGTAAAGGGCTTTTTACAACTGCTGTTCTCCTCCGACCACTAGAGTTGCTCTCTGCTGGCAGTTTTAAAGAATTTAGGTTTAAATAAATTTGCATATACTTGGCTTTCCATACCTCGAGGCAATGTCATCCTCTTAAACACAGCTTAAGGTTTGCTCTAAAAGAGGCTGCTGCAGTAAAAGCAGATATTTTTCTGTCTTAGTTTTGGAACCAGCTGGTGTCACTGTGATGCCTTCCTGCAGGTCAGACAGCGCTGACGGGTCTGAAGTCTGTGTGAGGACCGTTTACATTCCAGCAGCGATGCCATGAGACACAAGGTGCCACCAACATGGCTGTGGCATTTCCTGCTGTGTTACAGCGCACACAGCTCTGACTCGGGCTCAGAGCGCAGATTGGTCACAGGTGCTAACTGGTCATTTCACTGTGATTTGAACTGAGCCTGAAGAGACTTCAGTTACATTTCTTTGCTTCCTGGCATTGCTGAAATCCATTCAACCCTTTTAGAAATTGTTTTGATAAGTGGGATAGTGTTGTTTTGAAAGGCCTCGCATGGTGAAAGATAAGCCTCTTTTCTTTGTGCCATGACTCTCAGTGACTAATACTGACAGAAGCAGAAGAGGTGCGATGACGCCTCCTTGGGTGCATGTGAGTGTGCGTGTGAGCGAGTGTGTGTGTCTGTGTGCGTGTGTGTGGCATTCAACAGCAATGCCTTCTCAGAATCACCTTACAGTAAATTTGGTGCTTGAACTATTTGTCCGAGCTCACCCTGCAGTTGATCTCTTTCCCATCCTGCGCCTCAGTGCAGACCACCTGAGGGTGTGTGAGCAGCTTGCTGGTATGTGTGTACTGTATGTGTGTGTGTGTGTGTGTTGCAACCTCCCTCTTGGCTCTGCTGGGATAGGGTGGGGCTGAAAAGGAGCAATTTCACGTCTGTAGATTTCATGGAAAAGCTGACTGATGATATATTCATCACATTTTCCACTCTTCTGTGTGTTTCCCCAAACAAAACTCATGGAATAATTAATGCTTCATGTTCAACAATACATGTCATGCTTCACTTACTGAACAAACACACATTTAAACTCCCTGTCATTTGGATGTCTTTGCTGTAGAAGTGAGAGTTCAGTCGTTTGTCATCAGGTGGGATTTTTTTCAGTTATGTGGAGAGCGGCATTGCTCTGAGATCCTTCAGGATCATGGCTCATCCAAGTATCAGCATCTGTCAGGATTACACATTTTGCAAATGGTCTGTGTGACTTGTGTAGAAGTAAAGCGCTGCACTGTAGGAGCAAAGTGAGGAGAGTGAAGGAGCTGATTTGGATCCTTGGGGCCCCTGAGGCTCAACAAACCTGTCCTGCAACCTTCCCGGCCCGCCTGCTTTAGCCTTAAGAACAGATTTGTTTTTCAGCCCTGTTATTTTCCTGCTTGGTTAATACCAACTCCTTGTATTACAAAGCAAAAACAAACACAAAATGAAACAACAGAACATGTCATACAGGTACAGTAACGTCTTTCTGCTCTCTGTTAATCTGATAAGATTTTATATATTTTTTTTTATGCTTTTCCTGACTGTGATTTAGTATCAGATCACATGTGAGATACAGATTTTCCCAGGAATTTCAGGAGTGACTTGGCTCTCTCTAACCCGCAGGTTCACCTTTAGTTTTTCCCAAACGAGAGCACAAAGTTTTACCTAAAGAATTGTTTTTCTCATCATCTTTCTAATTTTTTTTTTGCAGATCCCATCTATAAATCAGTCTGCCAGGTCTTTTTGGAACCAGTAAAGATCACACACTCTTGACTGAAGTGTATCAAAAGAAAGAAAGAAAGAAAGAAAGAAAGAAAGAAAGAAAGAAAGAAAGAAAGAAAGAAAGAAAGAAAGAAAGAAAAAGAAAGAAAAGTGCCATTAAAAAAAGTTCATGTTAATTTAATTTGTGAAATTTTAGTAATGCTGTCACTCCCATGTTCTGTATGGTTTATCTTCCTGCACAAAGAAGTAGTCTAACAAAGATTATCACCATCATTATCTTCTCAACTACATAATAAAGAGCAAATAAATCAAAACATCTGGGTTCCTGTTGCACAATGGAACTGAAATATGATTAAGGGGAGCTTATTACACCACTGCTCAAAAAAATAACGTATGGTCTTGTTTACCCAGAGTTTCATCAGAGCATTAACAGTTCTGTTTTCACCACTGAAGATCACATGTTGAAATTTGTGATCAAAAAAGCTTTTTTACTTAGTACTTTACTTAATAGTAAAAGTGAATGAGATAATGGTACATATCACAGAGAAAATCAAATTAAAGAGCTTGTGAGGACTTAAAAAGTGATCTTGAAATGGTCTCACTTTTATATATATTTTCCTGTTAATAATCTATGATTTAAAATGAACTATTCAACTCCAAAATTGTGTTTTTCTCTGCTGAAATGGAAGCCGAACTGTCAAGAAGAAAAAGGACGTCAGAGCAGAAGAAAGATAAACAGGAGAGAGTGATAGAGCACGGGCTAAAATACGGGTTAAACTGTTAATGATAATGTTCATTCCATCCCACATGCAGCAGTTATTCTGCAGTGATCTGAACAAACTTGAGAGTCTGTCAATAAAATGAAGAGTGAAGTTACGTTTGCTCTGCTTGGTGAGGTTGGAGTTGGTAGATGAGCTCTGGTAGGAGATAAACAGGATTCTCCATCGTTTAAGACATGTCTTAGAGCAAGAGTCACATCCTCACAACATTGGATGCTAGTGCTCATGGGAAACAGAGTCTTTATCCCGGAAAACACTACCCTATCCAGATAATCCTTACAGCCACTTTAAATAAAATGAAAAACTTTGCACAGAATAGTATTTTGTTACAGTTAGTGAATGTTAAAATGGGCTAAACGGTATACCAACTTGAGAAAGTTGGAAAAATCTCAGGGCAAGTGTTAGAAACTAAGAAGTGCATTAGTATAACATCAGTACCTTGGTGAGTGTAAACAAATATTATCAATGATTAGTCTTAGTGGGATTAAAACAGCATGCTGAGAAAATATCTTAGTTCAAGAGAGCATTAATATCTATGGTTTGTAGTTGGGCCTTTGAGCTGAAGGGGTTAATGTTTGAACTGTGTCAGTGTTGATCCAGGTGGCACACAGACCAGTTGCCAAGTGACTCACACTCCAGTTTAGCTGTGTGACGTGAAGGCAAAGCGAGGCTGAAGCTGGCACCAACGCTTATTAACTTAACAGATGCAGATTGACAGAGTTATCATATTTGACCCTTAACGCAGGCTTAACATGAAATGTTCCAGATCCAGAGTTAAAAAAAAAAAACAAAGACGAGGACAGAAGTTCAGAAATACAAAATGGAGCAGGAATTTTTTTCAGAGTCAGGATTAAGTATAATGGGATCTTCAGGTCAAAATCATCTTGAAAAAATTTTGGAAAACAATCCTGATAAAATCCAGATCCTGATCCTGCCATAAAAACATCCTGACATGTTTCCCTCATATCGCCCCCTAATGGAGAACATTTTCCTTGGTCAGAAGCAGAGTTTGCTGATGTTTATGCAGCAGGTAACACTGCAGAAAACTGACCACTGAGCATCTGGTATCAAGAGACACCTGAGGGACAGGTGAGCTTTGATTACATCAGTCTGTGATGATGGAACAAGGAGGTTTGACTACACTTGACTGATTTCTACAGAAATAAACAGTTCACTGAAAAAAACAAAAAAACAAACACCAACTGCCTGTATCCACTTAAGTCAGCTTGTCATTTCAGCGTGGATCATTGTTTCCCTTCTCTCAGCTTCAACTATTTCATCATAGTCAGGTTTAGTTCCTCAGAAATCAGTGTCTCATCACATCCTGGATTCACCAACAGTTCCAGAGTCAAAACTGCACTGAGGTATTTTCTGCTCTCAGCCTCACTAACCCTGTGAGTAGATGAAGATGTCTTACTGTCACAGTTCAGATCGAGACATAGTTACCTAAAGTCTGATAAATTCTGTCTCTGTTGCCACGTTTCAAATGATCTGTAAGGTCTAAGAAGAAGCCTGGCCTATCCTAACAGGGCTGATGAGAGTGGATCATCTAGTTTGGATGTCTTGGTACAGTGGTGGAGGATACAGCCTCTGGTCGAGCTGTCGTCGTCAGGAAGTTGAATTCTTCACAGAAGAACATAAGAGACACAGGGAGATTTATGGTGTTTAACACAATTCTCAATCTTTGCCCGAGGTCAACACAAATCAGATGAAAATTTGCCTCCAGCCTCTTCTGACACATTTGCTTTCAGAGGTTTGTCCCTGCAAAAACAGACAAAGAAAGGAAATGAGATCAGTTCTCCTAACTCTGCATCTGTCTCCTGAAACACCACATCACCTGCTGCTGCTGCGAAAGCCTCCTGCAGCTGCTGCCTTGATGTGGCAGCAGATAGAGACATCATGCATTGCTTAAGTAAGAGTAAAACGAGAAGAGGGGAACTGGCCTACATGGGAGGCTGTGTGTTTGTCAGCCACCATCGTCGCAAACAGATGCACAATCACACATCGTTAACACAGATTGACGAGTGACGTTATCCGGTTGGATCCTGGTCTACCTGACACTGCAAACATTCCCCCTCCTGCTCTGCTGGATCAACTTTCCTATGTGGTCATTGCAATGTAAATTCTTTAAGCCTTTAAATTAGAGAAACGGATAACACCTCAACTGACGTCACCTCCTCTACGTTAAAATAGGCCAGTGAGAAAGATCAACAAGGTGACAGAAACAGGATTAAATGTTGAGGGTCATTTATGTCACTGACTGCAGGAGTGAAAACATCAGAAATAAAAAGTTAATAACCTGTACAAAAAACATTAAAGTGGAAAATATTAAACAACAAATATCTGAAGTGCAAAATAGATCATTTGTATTTCATACTAAGTTTAGTTACACATCCAGGTCCACATTCAATTATTTCATTACAAGGAGATGGGATTGGAGTTATGTAATTTGAGTTTCTTTTTCTGATGTCTGTAATAAGAAAAGTTTAATTAAAAGTTAGTTGTTCAACTTTTCTGAGATCAGAGATGAAATCAACAACTGAGAACGAATTTCACAGTGAAACCAGCGCTTATAAAAACCATCTCTGTGTTACTTAAAGGGACTTTCTAAATGATCTTGAAAAAGTCTCACTTATGCCTAAATCTTATCCACAGTTTAAACTGAGATTATCAGCACCAATATAGATTATTTCCAAATGCTATTTGTTAGCATCCCGTATGGGTCAGGCAGGCCCGGATTGATTATGGCATGTAGAAGTCTCCATGACAACATTATGCCGGCTGATGAAGTTTAGCAGTCAGAAGAGAGATCTGTGTTTTTCTCTGCTGAAAATGATTTCTGTGATTAATTTAGTAGTGATGGTGGAGACTGGAACTGAACTGAGGAACAGAAAAAGGACAGCAGAGAAGAAGAAAGCTAAATGAGAGAGTGACAGATCACAGGCTAAAGGCTAAAACACAAGCTAAAGGCTAAAACACGGGCTAAACTGTTTGTGATAATGTTCATTCCAACCCACATGCAGCAGTTATTCTGCAGTGATCTGATCAAACTTGAGAGTCTGTCAATAAAATGAAGAGTGAGGTTACGTTACCTCTGATTGGTAGATGAGCAGGACATAACGAGGATTCACTAAATTCGCTACACGTTAGCCTGTGGATACGTCTCTAAAATAAGCACTAAAATAGCTGGCTACTAAACTACAGTACAAACTGTTGTCACATGTCAAACAGCAGTGCTGTGTAACCATTGATAAATACCTTACCCCATCGCGTTGTATCCAGTAAAAAGTTGTCTTGAACAAAGAAAAGTAGTGTTAAAAGAAGATTATGTGTGTGCATGATTCCAGTCAAAAGGTGTCGCTGCAATCCACTTCAAACAGTTGGATAAACTTTTGTTCAATGTTTTTTTTTTTTTACTCTTTCATTCATTTAACATTTATCAAAAAAGATGTTTTGAATGCAATTTCTCTAAAAAAAAAAAAAGAAGACAAGAGAAAAATAAATGTGAAAAAAACAAACATTCTAACAAATAAAAAATTCTTATCTAATATATGCAGTGCTTAAAAAAAGGATTAGACCACCTGTTGTAAAAATGAGAAAACTATCCAGCATCATGAAGTGCACTGTGTATAATTGGATTTTGACTTTTCAATATTATTTCATGTAGAATATATTTTTTTAATGATTTCTGAAATTAGTAATTTCTGATAAAAGCTATCAAAGAACTAAAATAGACATCTATTCCGTAAAATCTCACAAAAAGTTTACACAAAGAAATGATTCTGTTTCTGAATTTAAGACAAAATGCAAGTTTAAAAAAAAAAAAAAAACTCATCCTGCTGAGCAAAATTCCTCCGAACATACACCCAGCACAGCCACAAATCACAAACAACATGATGTATCAGGATGGTAAATTATATACATACACTCAAAAAAAGAAAAGAAACACTGACTTAAATTAAATTTATTATGCCAACTGGTTCCATGTAAATTTATTAGGTTAATTGAAAACAATAATTTTAGGGTCAACTAAGTTCAACTTGAAATTATTACTTTTTTTATTTTAGTGTAGAAAACACGAGTACATACAGTCAGCAGAACCTCATCTTTCCTTTCAACTATCCTTTCTTAGTCTGGTGTATTCCAAAATACATTTTGTATTCTTGATCTCTGTATGTCTTTGTAACAATTTGTATTTTCTGAATTGTCTGCATTTTGAACACCAAACCTAAAAGCAAATTTTCTTTAACAAAAAAGGCCCAGAGTCAGTTTAACATTGTTGATCTTATGGCTTTGAATCATGACCCATCAAAATGAATTACGAGGTTTATGGTTACTGTTTCTGTCTTCTGTCTTTGATGTTTTTCTGTTTTAAATATTCTTTATTAATGTGTTTTTATGCTTCTTTCATGATGTTTTAATACCTTTTGTGGCGTACTTGTTGCTGAAATGTGCTTTAAACGGCCTCCTTTCCTCTCTCAACGGTTAAAAGTTGACTAGTTGGAACCAAGTTGTAATCTCTTTTTGAAAAACAACAATAAATATCTACAATTTTTATGGTGGGTGGGCTACATATTAAATATCAAAAGGGCCTGCCGCACTCCCCCTCTAGGCTGAAAACAGCAAACCTTGTGAAATCAGGGTCACTGTTTGATGTGGTGGTAATTCTTTTTTTTTAAATGTGACTCATGAAAGGAATTAACAGGGAAATCTGCTCCAATAAAAGAAAACCATTCTCCTGCTGTTGAGGCAGCTCCATGAGCTCTTTCATGGATCACGGCTAATGTGAAGGCAAGATTATTCTCCAGAATTAAAAAAAAGAAATAGAAATAAACTGTCCCAGTTTTGGGGTATTTGGGGATTTTTTTTGTTCTGGCTTCATGACTCAGAGTATGTCAGACATGTAATTGTTAGACGGCTTTGGTATGTTACAGATGAACTATATCCATCTACCCATCAGGGACTCTGAGAAATGCCTCTGAAATATCCACTTTCATTCAAGCATCCCAGAACATCGACAGGGCGTTTTATTTTTAAAACGTATCCAGTGACAAAGGACACTTCAACCCCTCACTTAGATTACATGTGGACGAGTGTAAGCTCATGGATGGGGGGGTAATGTGTCTGTGAGCCGCCCTCAGGCATCATTATGTCCTATGCATACATGCTTTTTAATGGGTTGAGGGGCAGACCAATCACACTTGTCAACCTGTTGCCTGGATACCTCTGGTGTGGCTGCTAAACACCGGTCCACAACTTTTACATCATGGACTATATTTCTGAAAGTTAGAATATGAAAGATTGTATTACCTTACAGAAGTGCTGAAGCAGGTCCCGGGAACACCTGCTCTTTCAGTGTAAATATCATCACCCCTGCTCCTGAGCTCTGACAATTTCCTCGCCTAATGCCTGCCCCCAACTGAGAGGATGATCACCAACTAATCCAAATAAATCGTTTGCCCAGAAACTTCTGATCATATTCACACAGTGTATATTTTCCTCCCACCACTGGGTATTACACATCATTACCAATAAACAGCTTCCACATTCACGAGCATCTGAAAACACATCAAAAACCTGGAAAGCTGTTTGGGTTTTCTTTTCATTAGCTGCTGATACACATCCTATGTTAGCATAAACCACCTACCCGATCATGGGACAGCAAAGTAATGCTTCACACTTCTGTAAGCCAAAGTGGTTGTTTGCTAACATTAATGATGGTGTAATGGTGTAATTCAACAACTTAGCAGTAATATTAGCTACTCAGTGGCTGAATGCTAACACTGCCATTTGAACGTCTAAGTGTTATAAGATAGGAAAGGCTAAAAATAATGAGCACAGGGTAATGTAAGCTAAAGTGTTGAATGTTCATTTGGATTGTGGGGATGTTCCAAGAGAGGAAAGGTTAAAAAAAACTAGCCTTTCTAGTTAAGTTATATGCCCCTCCTATTGTGTTTATTAACATTTAAATGATAGAGCTACTTCCTACCTAATGTGACCATAAGCGTAATCCATAGTGATTCAGATGGGAGACATTGTTTGTACCAGACGGTAAACATGTTTATTTCGGCTGTGAAAAAATCTGCTTTTTTTTTTTTTTGGCCTGGTGTGTTTGTGACTTTAGGTACCCCCAGAGCCAGCCTCAAGGGGACACTCAACGAACAGCAGACTTTAGCACTTCCACATTGTCTCATATTTTTAGACCGAAGGTTGCCACTTGGACACAACAGGCTATCCACTGAAAAAAAAATTATAATCTTATCTTGATTTATCGAACCACTTCATGGCTTTCTTTTCTTTTGTTTTTGTCTGTCCTATTATAGCCCATGTTGGCCCTGCACTATAGTAGATGACAATGTTGTGAGTACTACATACTTTTGAACCAATTTGTCCATTTTGCTTTGTAATACTACACCAAAACATTTGTAGACAGTGTAGTCTGTCTGAGAGCCAGTGCTTCCAATATTTCCTTTTTTTTTTTTTTTTTTTGCCGTAATTTTCACCCGTCTGTTTCTGAAACAGAGTTTTGTAACAGATCATTGGTGGAAGCCACACTAACCAGCACAAGGCATCCACCTGTCAGTCAGCTGAGCTGTGCCTCTGATCGGGTACCCTTGTGATTTTCTTAACTGCTGAGTGAGAAAAAGATTCAACCCCCCCATACCGTGTGCCATTAGTGAAATAAGCTTTTCAGACTGCAGTCATTTTTTTAACCAGGCTGTAAATATGTTCACTTTGCTGTGAAAATAGTCTTTTTTTGGCTTGGTGTGTATGTGCCCGCCTCTGGACACAGTCACTGAGATAACTGTCCGTGTTGTTTTGATGCATAGTAAATTTTAGGAGGTGGTGCACATCTGGCTACCTGCGTAGGCTTCTGCATTGGTAAAGGGCTATGTAGACCTACGACGTAGGCTATGGCATCAATCAACACAGAAGTATACACTTGCCTTGAAGCACTTAACTTTTCAGTGAATGTTATCAGTAAGCTAGGTTTTACAACTTTATAACTTGATTAGAGGTAGCAGTATTGTTGTTAGCTATGTTGTGAGGACTTCCATAGTAGCTAAAATAAAGGTTTGCTAAGTTTTCCAATTTTATTATCAAATACTATACCGCAAACAAAATATTTAGCCAGCATTCAGCCACAACTTATCTATTTCGTCAGCATTTTGGCCTCTCTCCATTAGCTTGACAGAGTTAAACACTAGAAATGGATGATATATGTATAAGAACATAATAGCAGTGCATTTTTAACACTATAGAGGAGAGTCCCCTATTATCTCTTGTACTAATGGATACTCAATCTAATGATCTAGTGGTGAAGATCAAGCAGTTATTTCAGTTTATATAAGTCACTTGGTTGATTGGACTTAAGGCATTATTTATGTAATTAGGCTGTGTGACAATAAGCTGCCGTTCCACTTCATCTCTCCAATGGGAATTTAAATTACACTGTGCGAGGTTAACACCACGCCATGAGTGATGTTGACTGACATCAAAAGACAGCAAAGACAGGTTTAGTGTTGGATTACCGTGATTGATGGTTCGTGGTTCACCGGTTGTCTGCCTCTCAGATCTGGGACTGGTTGGTGGGAAGCTTTGATTGTGTTTACTAAAAGTGCTCCGCTCCTGTCAGTGATGGGATTTCTGTGCCCTTGGGAAGAAAAACAAAGTGATTCCAGTAGTACCCGTTTGAAGCGAAGCAGTTTTTAATCCATAGTTTCATGCTCTGTTTAGCTGTCTATCCCTCATGGCCTGTCGGTTTGCCAAGTCGATGTGCTGTACACAAAAGTCTGTTTGAGGAAATACTGTTTTATAATCTTTTTCTCTAATAGCAGCACTCCCCTTAATACCACCTTCAAAAAGTCTTTCTACACAGACCATAACATATACCATGGTCCATATTACAGAGTAATGCTTCCACTTTAGGGAATGAAACATACTCATTATCAAATTTAGATTCCAGAGCTTAAACTACTTTGACGTAAATAAGGTTCTTTAAGGTTATCTGAGTAATCAACCGACTGGAATTCAACTCGTAACTTCTTTAATACTTTATTGTTGTGTTATTTTTAAGGACTATGTAAGGACTTAAAAGCTTTACTTGTTACTGGTGATGTGCCAAGGTTTTGAAGAGAATGCTCCATTCCATACCTTGAATCAAACAAAAAATTTATTCCATGTCGGGCAGATCACTCAAGGACTTGCTTCAGGGGCCGTGTAATCTAACTGCTGCATACCAGGGCCCTGATAGATATAAATCTTGACTATTAGACCAAGTAATAAAATATATTGGAAGCTTAAAGTACAGGGTGTTCATAAAGTCTCTACAATCTAAAAAAAAAAAATCACAAAAGCAAATGAACAGAAAAACATGAGGTGTAGATACTGATATTTGTTTTTGTTTTGTTTTTAACAAATTTATTACACCTCTATATGGGCACCATTTTCACTGTAGCATTACCTCATCGGTTAACCTTTACTTTAGATCAGTGACGTCCTGCATCTTTGATCAATACACAATATCTTTAACATAACCCTGTAGTTTCCCTGAGTCTGTGTGTCTGATTTCATTTCAATAAACCATGACACACATTGTGCCTTTTCTTGAGGAGTAGCCATTTTTAGGAGTCCATTTTACTGAACCTCTTTTATCAACAGGATGCCTGAAATACACAAATACCATGTGATTAAAAACTTTGATAATACTGAGTACTTGAAACAAATTTGTTTAAGATAGCTCACCAATTGCCTTTGTAATATATTTTTTAAAGTGTTTAAATGGGCTTTATGGACACCCTGTATAATCATGTAAGTGCACCACACATTTATACAAAGGTCATGCATTTGCCTACAACAGTCTGTTTTCATCAGGGTGGGAAAAATATTTCAGAAGCTCTTTGAACTGCCTAGACAAGTAACAGTTCAATTTCGCTACTTTACATTCTTTCTTTCTTTCTTGACTTTAATCTCAGATTTCTGACTTTAATTTTGGAATTCTGACCTTCTTCTCTGAATTCTGTCTTTAATCTTAGAATTCTGACTTTTTTCCCCTCAGAATTCTGACTTCAATCTCAAAATAATAATAATAATAATAATAATAATAATAATAATAATAATAATAATAATAATAATAAAATTATTAGACATTTTTTATTAATTAATTATTATTTTTATTATTTTCTTTCAGTGGCCCTAATCCTCTTCTTTAAAAGTGGGACAATAAAGCAAATGTTAAAAATCAAACACTTTCATTACTTAAAGTCTATCAAGGCCCCGGACACCCAAATTGGGTTCTCTGAGAAAATGAATGTCTCCACACAACTGGCACGACTCATAAATGAGACAACTTCTGGAAGTGCAACATTTGTTTGCTGGCAAACTTTTTTGTTTTCTGCCGTAATTTTAATGTGTTTGTTGGTTCCCCACCTTCAACTTACCATAAAACAGAGACACTGCTGATGCATTGTGACAATTACCTTTGAGTGATTTATATGATATGTTTTCATTTTCAACTGCATTGTTTCTCACCACTCCTCCCATTGCAGATTAGCGCTCATAAATGACCACACATGGGTGTGATTAAAAAAAAAAAGTGGTTCCCACTGAAGCTCGTTCAACAGGAGTATTATACAATTTTGGCTCGCTGCCTTTATGTTGCTTAAGGCAACACTGATTTTCTCAAGGTGACAACAACCTAATATCAGGTGTAAAAGTCACTGTGACAAAAGACAAACAGAGTTGAATCACACCGTGGGAAAGCATCAATAATTGTCTGGGAGTCTGGATATTACAGGGAATTATGAATAAGTGAACAGGTTCTACTGGTCACATGTGACAGCTAAGGTTGGTGCTTTATTTTTACCGCCTTTATGAAAGGTTGGGACTGGTTGTATGACATGGAAAATATCCTGTGCTCCAGGAACTAAATTTTATCCTTAAGTTTGTGAGAGGTTTTCAATAATCTAATTGTTTGGATTCATCGTGTAAATTCTTGCAGTTGAAGTTCACCTGTTAGTTAAAATATACTTTTCCTATAGGGATGTAACAAACAATGTCAAGTTGCTGGGCAGTTTAGTGCATAGGCTGTAAATTATCACCTCTCAGACACTGCACCGGACACTGGTAGTTTTGACTCATCTGGATTTCCCCTGCATTAGTCACCAACTGGAATATACACACAGACGCACACAAGTATGCCCACATAACCCCCTCACTGTGTGAGAGTGATTGGCTACAGTGTGGTGTGTGTGACTGACACTGATAAAACATCTCTTCATGGAGCTACAAACGCGGAAGCTACTTCGTCAGCTGCTCCAACAACTGCTCTCAGGCATCCCGTATGTAAACTCTTGACATTAATAAGGCTGTGTGAATGGGGCCGCATGATGCCGCCAGGATCAGGACAATGAACACACCAAAATGAACTAAGGAGGTATCGGGCTGTACATCATTCAGGCTGGTTGCTATCCTCGGTTTTGACTGCAGATACAATTGCAGATTTAAGCTAGCTTAGCACTCTCAAATCGGAGCCTTGCGAGGATAATAACCATATTAGACATAGGCACACTCTTACTGATGACAGTGCCAGAGATGTCACTGACGTAGCTGTCAACTCATAAACACACACATACATGTCAAATGAAGTAATAGGGTTTGGTGACTGGTTCCCAACGCCTGTGCCTTAGTGTAATTAATGATGTAAGGGTCTCAGATAGCATCGTAAATATCAGATTTAATGACATCTTGAGGTCACTTTGTCCTTGTTATGTTGAGAGGTAGACTACAGTGTGTATGAAAAGATTTAATGGTGGGAAATTGCTGCATTAATTTGATAACCATCCTGAACTTTTATAAGTCAGTTACTGTGTTGGACCTCTGTTTCAACAGGGATTTTATTAAAGAGAGAGCTAATTAACACTAACTAATGTGACCACTGGGAGTATTTGGTTGGACGGTCTTTCAATTATGGTGTGGTGCTATTTCTTGAGATTCAGTTCTCAGCAAAATAATGTTCTTTATGTTTTAACATCATTTGGATTTCATATTCATTTAATATCCACAAATATCTACTTTGAGGTCAGAAAATATGATTCAAGATCACAGGTAGAAAGTGTATGCATCAGGTTACAATTAATTTCTACATCATTTATTTTCACAAACTCAATATTTACTAGTTTTCACATGTTTGTCCCTCTGTTATACCAATTAGTGCAACCTGTCAGGATGTGCTATTCAGCCGGGTATTTGTATATTTGTATAGTGATACAGATACACTGCTTACAATTGATGATTAAAAAGCCTTTTAGAACATAATTACAAGTGCTTGTTCACAAGTTAGTCAGATAATCTCTTATAATTTTTACCTGAAAATTTTCAGAAAATTAGCGTTGTCACGCTAGTTAGCATGTAGTCACTTACATTAATGGCTTTAGCCCTGTGCCTAGATATATTCATCCATTCATCTTCTATACTGCTTATCCTATTCAGGGTGGTGGGTGGCTGGAGCCTATCCCAGCTGTTTTAGGGTGAGAGGCGGGGTACATCCTGGACTGGTCACCAGTCAATCGCAGGGCTGACACACAGAGACAGACAACCTTTCATACTCACACTCACACCTACGGGTGTTTAGAATCACCAATTAACCTGATGAGCATGTTTTTGGACTGTGGCAGGAAGCAAGCCTGATAGTGATGGTCAACATATTAAAAATGTTGACTCAACCAAATATTTAGTCGCTGAAGGATAAAGCAGGGTTTAGGTGAGCCTTTAGCATCCTGGCTAACAGCTATCAGCCCACATGTCATAAGAGTGCACAATGTCCAAAATTGTGTCCAATTATGCTAAACTTGTGCCTTAATTTCTTGCCAATGACTGAGTTTGACTGTAAAAATTGGTTAATATTGGTGTTTGTGTGATCTTCTGGGTATTTTGAGCCAGCCTCAAGTGACCATTTGGGGAACTGCAGGTTCTGTACTTGTAGGTTTCTTTTAAGAAACATCTAAAGACTCAACTGTTCAGGGAACTCTTGGGCACTTAATCTGACTGTTCTCCTCTTGGTCCATGCCCCAGCTCTTATTAAATATTAAACACTGAATATTGAATGTTGTCAAATGTTGAACGACATTGTTGTCATTAGCTGTGGCTATATTATTTTACATGGAATACAAAAAGACATTTCTTCTTGCATGAGATGGCAGCACCCAGTCTAATCTTTTGATGGAAAAATCAGGAGTTTTTATATTTTTGCTGTTGCCACGTGTACAAAAGTAGAATTTTCTGACTAAACTGTTTGTGTTTATTTTAAGGTTTGACATGCAAGTCACAGTGAAGGTGCAGAAAAATGTAAAAATTGGGAATGATCATTATAGCTATTGGTTTTTAAGCGATCAGAATCAAGTTTGGCACACAGGTTGGTAATGAATCAAAATAACATGTCTCTGATAGGCTAGTTTTCTTAGTCAGTTTTTTTTCTCAACCAGTAAAAAACTCAAAGTAACTCAAACAATAAAAAATAAAAAGTGTTTTTTTTTTTATATCATCCAAAAAGTCTAATGAGTAAAAGGCAGGGTTTGTAGTCACAAGAAACTAGCATGAATTTGAATGTAGCATCTCCCCAGGACTCCGTTTAGCCCCCATCCTCCCTTATACTCGGAGCTCCTCCAAAACGACACCCCATGCACGGGCGTCACTGATTCATGATCACATGATCGTAAGTGACTCAAAACCACAGACTCAAACCGGTCCTCAGCACATCGTATTTGTTTGCTCTACATTACCGGTAACCCGGTTATTGGTAGTTTTTCTGCCATTCTCCAGCATACTTGGATCCCTCTTGGTTATACACATTGAATCAGGGCTAGTCCATGCTGGCAAAATGTACACGCAGGAGGCTGGCTTAACAGCAGGATGGGATTTGATTGGTTTAACCAGTTGGATGCCAAACGCTAGGATCGGCTGGTGTTTCCCTAGGTTCAATTCTGCTGTAGACAGATGATATTTTTATTGATTGCCATCAGGACATAAAGATCATTTTAACCAGTATAACAAGAAGTGTATCTAAATCTGATTACCAACACTACCTTTAGATGAAACTCGATTTTAAACCCAAAGCTGGCGTCTTTTCAGCCTAATTATAATTAGTCAATAATGCCAAAAAGATACAGGTGGCCTTGTTTAAAACAGTGAGGCATATGTGAATAAATATGGATTAACACAACAGTCATGGATTACCTGGCACTTGCAATTGGGAAAATCAGTTAATTCCATATTAAACAACTATAATACATACATTTCTAAAAATTTGTATGCCTAGATCAAGTAAATGTGTGTGTTTGATAATGTAAAAAATCTTGTTTGAGGTATTTGAACTTGGAAGGAGTTTATGTCCACACTAACAGCTGTGTAGCTCCAGTGTCACGTCACCCTGCTGGCCCAAAGTGAGCTTGTCTGCTGTATCAGTGCGCACTCTCTCATAGGTGCAACCGCAGGCAGTCAGCGTGGAGAGAGAGGCTGCACGTCTTTATTAAAAGTACAAGAGAGCAGCTTAGAGGTTTGTGTTCCCTGGATACACCATATCTATTTATTATCATTCCCCCTGCTGTGACCTCTCTTTTTATTTTAGCCTGCTGAATCATCCTCAGTTCATCTCAGAAAACCACACAAGACCTATAGGTTTACAGTCTCATAGTACTTGGATGAGAGGAAGAGTTGGATATTAAATTGGAAGTATGCGCTAAGATGTTAGCACGATATGTGTGCGTGCTGATATGAGAGTTTATGTGAGCTACTGTAAAGGGTTATTTTCTGTCTTTATGTCTCTCTTACAGGCTTAAAGAGGATATAAGTAAGTTATTATCACCCATTACCCGACAATGACATCTTACTTGACCTATGAGATGTTTTTTTCACTCCTTTTACATTTAACATCTGGAGGATTTTTGTCATTTCAGTCACCAAATCTTTTGCTGAATCGGCATTGTTTCAGTCATCCCTGGCATTCAAAGTGTATTTCTGGCAACATTAAGCATGCTTAAAGCCTCGTAAGCCTTGATTGAGAGGCATGATGCAACAGATGTGCCTTCAACCAGCAAACCCACTGGGGAATCTGGGGGGAAATATCAGAAGTGGCCAGAGACGGTTTAGCTTCTCGAGTGGCCAGCTAGCTGTGTTTGTTGTGTGGGCGAGATGGGAGGTGCAGGGTCAAATGTAGTTGTATGACATCTATATCCTAGCAACTGAGAGTGAGTGATATCCTGTACAACTGTAGCTGGGGATTGGTCAGCCAGCAGGCTCAAGCCCCGCCTGTTTGTAGGCTAGCCTCAGAAAAAATATCTAAATTCAAAACATCTCTCAAACTTTCTCCACTCTGCACTGTACCCTCAGGCACTTTAATCCAGGCTGTTGTTTATATTTTATATTTAGAATTATTTTTTCATTTTTGTCATTTCTTCTCATGAGCTGTTGTTGATACATGTGTCTTTATGACCAGCTGATAAACCTGAAGATTTCGGCACAGTGAAGTTTGGCATGACAACATGAATTCACCTTACACAGCCGTGCAGTACTATCCAGAGTTTGCTTTTCATCGGTAAGTACATACATCAAGTAGAAACTGAGGATTAACTGAAAATGCTTCCTTAATATCTTTGTGTGTCTGAGGCCAAGAGATTTCATGTTTATTTAAGAAGACCCTGAATCTTGAGGCTGAGTACATGGCTTGATAGTGACATTGCATAGGTTTAACATGTGCCACTGTATCACAGATGTATCCAGCCAATTGTGATTAAGTTCTTTACACAGCATACTGAGAACGATGAACTTACTAACCGCTCTGGGAATCTCCCTACTCTCTGTTTGACCTGGACCCAGACTGAGAGTGTCTGGAGGTCCAAAGTGACCTGAGAACAGTTGTGTCTGCCTGGATCCTCAGCTGCTACTCTGTACGCATGTATTTATAAGTGTTGCTTACTTATGGCAACAATGCATGTGTAAAAGGCCATCAGGGTTGAAGTGGTGGATGGATTACGTGACATCGTAATTGCTTGGTTTTCTTCTTCTGAGTCTTATAATGCCGAGGACTTTTGGCCTTTTGGTTAGAGATGTATGAATTTCAAAAGATGTTGTGCAAAGCTTTAACCCAAAACACAAAATTTATAGCAGCTTCAAAAGTATTTCATTCAGTTGCAGAAAAACTTTGTTTTGGGCCTTCTTTACTTCTGTCAGCAGCATGATAATAACATCATATCAGACTGTTATGTTGCTTCTTTGGTATCTAAAACCAGTTAGTTCAACTCACAGTAATAAGGTTTAATCCATAACAAAGTAATACACAAAATAACATAAATTAATGCAGACTTGAGGGATTGAATCAGGAAAATAATAAATGCAACACAAAAACTGCTATCTATCTATCTATCTATCTATCTATCTATCTATCTATCTATCTATCTATCTATCTATCTATCTATCTATCTATCTATCTATCTATCTATCTATCTATCTATCTAAATGAAATTCAAATTCAAATTCAAATTCAACATAAGCTTTATTGGCATTATTATTAACTGTTCAACTGTCAGCTGAATACATGATAACTTGTCACGGTGAGACAGGCTTCAATTGAAGATGATTAATAAGATGTTACTGATTAAAAAAAACTATATCCATGTAAAATATAGATCATTGTTTATTCATTTATTTATTTATTTATTTATTTATTTATTTATTTGTTTGTTATTTGTTATTTTATACGTTTTTTGATTGGTTTTATTATCATGATAGTTGCTGTTTTTTAATTGTTGTTGTTCTTATTACTATTGATTTTAATAAAAAAAAAAAAAACAAAGATAACTGTATATGTGTAGAGTGTAGATATTTTTTATCATTGTGATTGTACATTGGCTTTGGCATTTTTTTTGTTAAAAAAAAAAACTTCATGCCAACCAAGCCTATTTATCTATCTATTTGGTTCTAGTTGGTTATTATAACTCTACAAGCACATCATCATCTGAAATTCTTTAGAAGAGAAGCACCCTTTTGAAAAAGTCAAACTAATGATAAAATATAATGATAATGTTGGCAAATGATATTGTAAGGCAAAAGTTACTTATGTATGACACAAAATAAAATAAAATAAAATGTTGATTTAAGATAGAATATATACAAACATGGTACAGTGAAAGAGTCAGTGTGTATTAGATTAAGGGTAATTTGCCCTCGGGTTTAGTTTTTCAGTTCTTACCAATTTAATAGTCTGATGCCTTGATGGAAAAAGCTGTTCCTTTGTGTACTGTTAGGGGTTTTGTCTGGCTTATTACAAGAATATGTTTATTAATATGAATGTACTTTATCTGTGTACAAACCAATCAGCTTAAGTTAAAGGTTATAAACTAACAAACAGTTATTACATTTATTTGTTTGGTGCCAACTCATCCCACAGAAAAGTTTTAAATTAACACAGAAAGTTAAGCTCTATAGAACAGGACTATCTGCTGTATCATTACTGCAGGTCTGTTTTAATCAGAGGACAAATTAATTAAGGCATACCAGTTTAGTTTTGTGAATAAAATTAATTACACTAAATGATCTTGAAAATCTTTTTTGTTGTTGTTGTTTGGAATCTAGTTGTGGTTCAACACAAAAAAATTCTTGTTCCTTTTCTCTTGTATTTGTAAAGTGTGCAAAGCAATTATTTATGATGGTGTCTTTGGCATTAAATGCCACAGAGATTTTAGAATAATTAACATGCATCCAGTTCATCACTTTAATCAAATGACAAAATAAAAGAATCCTGCTTTGCTTCTACACTGGCGTGAGTGGTTGTAATTTATATGATGATTCCAAGAAACACCAGCCACAAGTGATACTTTAGTCTTTTTTTTTTTTTTTTTTTGGGCAAGAACACATATGCTTGCACAGTTTTTCTTTGGTGTTGCATTTTGTTTTTTAAAAAGTTTTAAACAGTATAAATGTGTCTTTATGGTCCATTAATTCTCCTCCTCTGTGCCTTACTTTGCATTCCTAACCTCTGAGGAATTTGTGCCTTTTCATTTTGCCCCTGAGGATTTGACTTCAGACTGTTTCACTTCTATAAAAGTAAAGGGGATAAGAGGGGGGACAAACTTCTGGGCTTTCTATTGTTTTGCAGTCATGTCCCTCTTCCAGCCGGGCTGACAGATGAGGAGGGGGAGAAGGTCTTGGACCTTTGAACAGGTGATTAATAAGGACACAGGAGAAGGGCCCTGATCGGCTGGGCTGTTTGTTTTGATTGCATTTTCATCGGTCGGTGTGCCCAACCTGCCAAGAGACAATAGCCATCCCTGTTTAGTACTGACCTTTGCCCCAGTCTCGTCTGGAGGCGCTGCTCCATCTTTAAGTGGATGCTGAACAGCCTTTGCCTAAGGCCAACTGAAAAAACTCTGAGTAACCAGACACCAGATAGCAGACAAACAACAACCAGAACAGGGATAAAACCATCTATCTTTGCAGCTTTCCGAAAATATAAAACAGTTAAATGTTGTAAAAAGCTTTACAAACTTATATTAATGGTATCCATGTGGAGTTTAAGAGCTATTTTTTTTTTTTATAAACGCTGTTTCTCTTTATTCATGGTTTCTATTTCGCCATTGAAGGGATCTCATCAGGTCTCAGCAACAGAAGGGATCTATATTTTAATGAAATGTACATGTAGTTTAGAGTAGAAAGTGTTTCTCGTTTAACAGACCTTCGTCTTAGTTTAATATAAATTTTAAACGCAAATATTACAAGAAAGCAACCATAAAACCTATTTACTACTGCTGTAAATGCACATGTTTTTAGTAAAAGCTGAGGACATTAGTTGCTGCAGAATGATTTAATGCCACTTTATTGATGCAGCCTGCCAGATGGCAGTACAAGCAGAACCTGATGCACCACTTTGTGATTATAGGCTGTTCTGTAATTCCAATGGTCATTAAACAATGCCCTAAAAAGCTTAGAAGTCTTTATTAAACTTGAGTAGGTGACCGTTAAACAAGCCAAACAGCCTCATTAAAGGGAAAGTAAAGCCAAAACCAAGTTAAGTATAATGAGGCCAGCAGACAGATCACACCCAAACCCTTCATCTTTGCACTAATTAATACACTTAACACAAAGTTGTTGCACCTGCTTGGGTCTTTCACAAATAATAAAGTCGTTTTTGAATTAATGTGCTTCGTATTACTGTTTCTATTATGAATTTAACTCTTAAAACATAAAGCAGCGAGGAAACCTTTTCTACATGCATTTTACTCCTATTACCTTTTTAATATTTAAGAATGGAGTGAACTTTTTAATATAAATCAAACATTTCTGTTTCAGCGTATCTAAAAAAAAAAAAAAAAAAAAAAAAAAAAAAAAAAAAGATTAATCATGATTTCAGCCGTGTTTTTTCGTTTTAATGGACAAAAAAAATGCATTTGTTTGTTTGATTTAATAATGCAATGTTTTCATCGAAGGGTTAAAAATACAACCGTCATCTTCATCCGAGCTGTGTTCCCGCGAGACTTTGGTTGCCATTCATTATAAAGTCTCTAAAGCGGAAATGGATAGATTAAGCGTTTCCTAATCAAGGTAATAAAATTAATGCTAGTCTTTTTGACTTGTGTGCTCTAACAGTTGCAGCAAGCCAAGTGGGGAAGATGCGATGTCAAGTGCAAAGTTATCATAAATATTATCTAACTCGCCCAATAAGTCCAGCCATATAATGACCGTTGGTTTTCCGTTATATTCAGCCGATGTTGAGCTAATTTTCGTCATGTAGGCTAACATAAACAGAAGCTGGTGTAACTGAAGATTGTCCTCTAAACAGGTACTGGAAGCTTTGACAGACGAATACATGTTTCAAATTGGGTAACAGTTATGTTTCTTTTTCATAATAAATTAAGCTGAATTTGTGAAATGTGAATTTGAATTTAACGCTAGCTTGTGCGTTTCCGACAGTAGCTGTACTAGCTTAGCTTTAAATTTAGTCCTAGTATTTTAGTCCCTAGTATTTTACATTTATATACTAAAAATGCCTTTGTCAGATTTTTTTTTTTTTCTCCCGCCGATTTGTGAGTTTTCAGTGTGCTATGCCTGGCAAAATGTCATTTTAAACAATTTTTGAGACGATTATTTGGCCAGCCTAAATAACATGATGCACAGGATGTTAAAATTATAATATGCTCATTAATAATAAGCGCTAAAGCCAGCTCACCTGAACTGCACAAAGCTGTTTATATTCTTACTTTTATAATCTTAAGCCCTCCTCTTATGTAATTTTACAGAAAACACGTTGTGCTTTTAGTGTAATTAGTGGGTTAAAATATGTAATAGGCTATCTCGTGGTTTTTAAGAAATGTTAATGGCATGCAGGTCTAAGACCAATCTCTTTTGCACGGAAAAAGTAGACAAAATGTTATTTTCTTCAATAATATAGCCTGATTTCAGTTTTTAGCAAGTCAAACTGAAGTTTAATTAAGGTCTGTTAGTCTTAGTAGTCCTATATCATTACTCTTCTTAAGCAGTCAAAGCCTTTAGATTGTGCTGTTAATGATAAAATATATAAATTATCTGTAAACCTTATCTGCTTCTTATGGATTTAAGGTTTTGCAAACTCAGTAAATCTTTCTGTCAACTCTTCACTCCCTCTTCTCTCCCTCCTGTGGAAGTTAATTTTTTTTTTTTTTTTTTTTTTTTTTTTTTTTGTGGTTCATTAGATATGCTTGTGTTTGTTAGTCTGGTATTAATATCATTCATCACACAGTGCTGGGGAATTCCGAAACCTAAAATAGTGCCAGCTTCAGATTATACCCCCGTCTCCACCACCTTCCCCCCAAGTCTGTCCAGCTGTACACATACCAAAAGTTGCAGCAGTGCTATCATATAGTCTGTGGGGGGAATTCCGCCTGTCTCAGACTCCTGCGTGCGCCACTTCAGCAGGAACAATGGAAGACTGAGCTGTGAAGCAGGTGTAATGTTTCAGGAGAGCAGGTCAAAGTGCCTCTGTCTGAAAGGTGCATAATCACCATTATGTGTAGTACAAATATTCAGTATTATGCAGGCTGACTTCTTCACAATGGAAGTGCCCTTCATGAATGGCTGCCAGCAGGACTCCTCCTTCTCCTCCTCCTCTTTCTTTCCTCTGCTGGCTGGGTGGCCAAATCTCTGCCCTGCAAAAAACATCAATGTTGAATGTTTGCCGTCACTGCAGTGGTCAAAACTGCTGCTCATTTAAATATCTGTTCTTTCTTAAAAACAAAAATAAATGAGTGATTTACATTTGAAATTGAAGTTTTAAATTGAGGATGGTTGTTAATGATTGTGTTTCCCTGCAGACTCAGGGACCCTTCATCACGTCTGTCCTGGAGAGAGAGCTCATTCCTCACAGCTATGTCACAGAGTCAGTCATCACAGACATCTGACCTCTTCAGCCAGGATGCATTTAACCAGCTGTTTGATATGCTGGACCAGTAAGTAAATACTAAAAGTAAATAGTTTGGTCTGAAAAGAAACCAACAAGAAAACTAAAAGCAAACCCGAATGACTGTTTGTTTGTTTTTTTTTGTTTTTTTTTTAATTTGACTGATATTGTGTGTTTCAGGTCGGCCATTCATTCAGTCCAGCCCATTGAGCTCAACTTCACAGAGAGTCCAACTGATGGGTCTGCAGGGAACACCATCCAGATCAGTATGGACTGCATAACCATGCATGAGCCCGATGAGTTACTTTCTGTGAGTATGTAGGAAAAACACAACATTTAGGTCAGATATTAGACAAATAATGTTTATCCCTCATTCTATAAACCTGTCTCAGGTCAGCATTTATTACAAAGTGTAACAAGTAAACATTAATGTTTTCATAAAAACCACATTTTTTCATTGTAAAATGGGTGGATCAGAGTTTGATTACTTTTCTCTACCCAGTGATATCGGGTAAGACATGGTTGTATGAAACATGGATTTAGTTTTTCATGCATAGTAAAATTGAGAGATATTTGTTTTGATCAGTGGATGAGAAAATGCAAACTTGGTGTTGCAAAGCCATGCACACTGCTCAGATTTCCCCGAAATGTATTAATTTAGAAAAAAATGGAAATGGATTGATTGCCGAGCACTTCGCCTGCAAAGTACACAAAGTGCTTTCCATTAATGGTATAAAAGAAAAAAACAGTCACATATACACAAAAACAGCAAAATACAGTCAGTTTCTGAAAAGAAACCTTGATACTGATCTTTTGAAAAAAGATCTTCAGACTTCTTGTATGTCCTGTAAATCAGATGGTTGTTAAACAGGATAGTTCTCAGACTAATGGTCAGCTCTGTGTAAGATCTGAATTAAAACTAGATAATATAAATAATGTTTTTATAAGTCGAGGCAAGCCAATTTTATTTGTATAGCACATTTCATACACAGAGTCAGGATAAAAAAAATGCAAAACAGCTGAAAATGAATCATAGAAAGATAAAAGGATGAAAAATATGAATAGAGGGAAAATAGTGGAAAAAAAATATTTATGTTTATGTGTTATTATGCTTGGTTGTATTTTCTTATGCTTTCTTAATAGAATGCCACACAACCATCATATGCAGCTGTTGTGATAGAGGACCTGTTTGTTTTGTGGAGGCGGGGGGCTCACCTTTTTTACCTGTGACAAATTTGCACCCCTGCATTCAATCAAATACTGATGCAAAGATTTTTTAAAACCAACATCAAAAACAAAAATGTTAAAAGAGGCTTAAAACTGTGAAAAAGTTTCTGAGTATTTAATATTACAGGAAAACAAGTACATCTGGCATGCAACTAATAACTTATTCCCCAAACGAGTTTGTTCATTGTTTTATTTTTAATTTGGTTAATGTTAATAAAAGGACCATGACACTCAACGTAGATGCTTCCTTTGTGCATTGTGCCGAAGGAGATATTTCAGGAGACGTTCAGTCTGCTTAATATTTCTGGCTCATCGGAGTGACTCACACATCATTTAACTGTTTAAGACGAGTTTCACTCTGAGTTGATGGAACTCCAGGCTGTAAAGTCCACAGGTTTTATAACACAGAGCGTACTTTCAATTCTCTTGTTAACAATGGAATTTCCCTGGAACTGTTAAATGAGAAAATGTTTTGCAGAGCAGATCAACAGGCTGTGAATGAGGCTGGGTTATCTGTTTTAATTCCAAGATGTTGTCTGTAAGGTGATGATATTATCTCATTCAGCCTGAGTTGTGCTTGACCTGGGTGGCCTCTGGAGAGACAAGAAGCTCTCAGAGTCTGTTTATGGTAGAATGTGGATTCAGACGGCCGCATGCCAGATAATGTCATTTAATACACATTTGATTTTTCTGTCTCTCTGTGAGTAAAATCATTCAGCACATAATCCAACAGTGTGATCTTGCTCCTTTTGATAATTTACAGGAGAAAACAGAAGTAGAGTAATGTAAACCACTGGAAAAACTTTTTGGCAACAGTTGTGCATAAATCAGCACACCGTGTCAACTCCTTTCAGTTTGACCTGCAGTGAGGGACATCTGTAGCTCTGCCAACCCTGCTGCTGAGGGATGGTGTGCACGCTCCCCTCCCTGTGCAGGAATGCTGTTGTCCAGCCAGAGTGGAAAAAATAGCAAATAAAAATTGTGTTCAAGGAGCTGAGTAATGTTAGCCTGCGTATCCCCCAAGGGGGCCTGCGCTCTCTTGAACTGGTGATTAATGGTCCCACCCCCACCACCACCCACTTTCCTCTGCACCAAAGAGGGGCGTGGTGCGCTGAGTGGCACGCCAGCGACTCAGGAAGCATCAGTGTGGGGCTTAGACTTTACTGCAGTGGCAGCTCGCCAATCACCAAGCCCTGATCGTTATTACCAAGTCAAGTGTCTGTTGGGATGAAAAGAGATGGTGGGCAAACCAACCCCCCATCTCCACCCATGTGGAGGTGTGCCTCTTCATGAGTCATTAGAATGCAGCTCAGTGTTTGGTGCCCTGGGGGACTTATTTGTATTGTGTTGGGTTTATGTTTAATCTGAAATTCCTTTTTCTTGCTGGATTTTTTTTTCTGTAGCTGCAGGGCAACAATTTAACACAGCACCTGCCTCTCTTGCAGAGGTCCCAGCTCTCATCTATCAGTACGTGTCTCTTCTATTTGAAGGTGGGGGTGGCACAGGGGAGGAGGAGGAGAGGAGCAAGCAAAGGGTAGAATAACATGGAGGAATGCAGCTGAAATAGTGGCAGAAGTAACGCTATATCCTACCCCAAACAGCTGATTTTACACCCAGATAAAGCTCTGATCAGCTGTGTGTGGAGGATGCGGTGTAGAGCAGAGGGACACAGGTTGTTTCAGGCACAGGAAAGAGTTGAAATAACTTTACAGCAGAGAGTAACTCAATCAACACACAGCTTCCCTTAGATCTGATTACATGCTTGTGTTTGGATTTTTTTTTTTCCACTGCAGCTCGTGTGTCTCATGTGATGGTTGTCTGTTTTATGATCAAGCACCTGATCAGTTTTTCTTCTTACTCTGCAGCCCGAAAGAATTTGACTGAATTTGCCAACTTTGCTTGCGTTGTCATTTGATTTTGTTTACTCTTGTGTGTTTTCAAATGAACATTACTCTTTGCGTCCGTCTTCAGTGAGAACAGCATGTTGACAATTTGTTGGGCTCACACTACACCAGTTTTGCTTTTTGTTTTTAAGTTGAGTAACAAGAACCACAACTTCAATCTCATCTTACCTGACTTTCTGTTTAAAGACTTGTACTGTTTTTAATTTGAAGTAGGCAACCGTATTAAGCTCTTTTTATGTGTTCATGCTCCACCAGTTTGCCTCCAGCATGTTGGGAAGTGTTTTTAAAGGTGTAGCGCTGAGGAACGAGCTCTTGCTACGGTCCGCTTCAATGACTGTTGAGTTTGTGAGTCAGTGTGAGACCTTGTCTGACTGTAGATGTGGGGCTGCTGCAGCAGGAGCCCCTATCACCTTATCTCTTGTATTTTTCTTACATCCTTCTTACAGCTCAGACAGGCTCAGCTGTACTTTCATACAGAAGTTTTGTATCCCGCCAGGTTCCACTGAAAACCTTGTAGGTCACACACTTTGAGAGGGAGTGTGTGAATAAATCTCCCAGTAGTAATCCCATAATGTCTTTTGATAACATCAGTTATCCACATTGATTTCTTCCAAATACCAGATTTTAATTCAGTGCTTTTTAACATGCTAGAGAGTTCAGCTACGCTAATGGGAAGTGAGTTGGAAAGGAACACTCTGAAGGTCTTGCTCAGGTTTTCATAAAGGCAGTTTTTGGGTAAATGGATACTGAGGATGTCATTTGGGAAAAAGTAAGATGTGCAACATCAGTTTATGAGAGAAAAAAAAAGGAAGGAGGAAGGAGGAAATAAAATTTCAACTACCTAAATGAAAAGAAAAAAGCTTTAGTTAGATTACTAATTTACCAGGGATGAGAGAGGCCTTGGGATTACATTGAGAACTAGATGTGGCACTGAACCCCCCCCCCCCCAAAAAAAAATGTTGTTTTTTTATGAATATAATGGGACAACAGCACAGAGGATTTTAAATTAATGGTTGTGTGACTGACAACCAAGCACACATGTAGAGAAACTGCATGTGAAACAGAATTAAAGTGATTATAAACTGTTTAAACAAACCTGTGAAGATTCGAGTTCTACGGTCTGTTCTACCAAATGCCACTAAATACTGCAGACTAATCCTTTATCATTTTAAATGAGATTGTTAAGTTAACTAAAAGATTAGGAAAACATACACAGATTGAGTTGGAACAGTTTACAAAGTAACATATAAAATCAAAATACAGATTTAAAACAGTCATCAAGTTGTCTCTTGAACTATGAGTTGTTGTCTGCACGCGGATCTGCAGATGCCATGCCTTTGTTTCATGTTAGTAATCTTAAAATAAGTGTTTGGACTTAATTTAAACATTAATCTAATTAATTAAAGGTTCTGCAATTAATTAATCGCAATTATTGGCATATCAATATTTGACACTAGAAGCAACATTTTTCAGTTCAAATAGGTTTTGGTCTATTACTGAATCAATGAACAGACATAGCCGTAAATTTAAACAACAAAATCCTGTTTATTTTAAATTAATTTACTTTTGTTGTAAAGTGCAAATTCAGACCAGCTCTGCCGTCTGTGCTGGCCGCTGCTGTATACATGTAGAGCCTTAAGGTGATATTGGGCTCACAGCTATGTTTGGTAAGTCAGGAAAACATGCACATCCATTGTTTTCTTGAGTGTAAAAATAAACTGTGATAAAAGGCTTTTTTTAATTAAATATTTTTTTTCTATAATTAGTTAATTAATTGTAATTTCAGTCCCAGCCCTTTTAAAATAATATCGTGGAGCTAATTCCTGCCCTCACGTCAGCAGCAACGTTTGTAAAGCATAAATAAAAAATAAAAGGATTGAAATAAAGATGAGCTGCCTTAACTAAAGTTTTGACCAAGTTTTTATGTTTTTTTTTTTTATATATTATTACAAAGGTTTTCTGTGGGTATTGTTTGAACCGACAGTGAGTTCACTATTAAAAAGGAGGAAAAAGACTACAATATGTTCACATTTAAGAACCCTCAATAAAAAAAGGAAAGAAAACCACCTGAACAAATTGATTGAATTTTAAAATAGTCTGTGATTAATTTGAGAGTTGACACTAACTGATTTAACTATCAGTCATTTCAGCTCTTAAACACCTCATTGTTTTTAAATTGAAGATAAGATAGTCTTGTCAAATTGTCCAGTAGGTAAATTGGTTTTACCAAAAGCAGCTTATTTTCTTTACAGAGGAGCATTTTAGGATTTGTGGACTTTGGTTTATTGTTGTGGTTTTAACTATTGCCACCCAGGTGATGCTCTCTCTGTTTCCATTGGCTGCCCGCGTCTGTCAGTGTGGACGGGAGCTTTTACTGTTTTCAGGGCAGGTGCCTGTGCCCTCTGAGCTACTGCAGCCTGACACCTGATACTAAACTAATCTAGCTGACTTAAGAAACAGGCCCTTTAAAGGGAAAAACTTTAGCAAAGCTTCTTTTGTCTGAGCCCCTGGATCTGCAGATCTTTAGCTGCTGCCTGCTCTGACTCTCTAAAGTTTCTCTCTGCTGTTGGATCTGAGGTGATGAAGTTAACAGAGATAAGACCGTGCTCTGTGGGGTTAGGATGGACGGAGAAAGTCTTACTCCTACTTCTTGAACTTTTTTTAGCATCTTTAAGAAAATGGTTTCGTGTCACGTTTGGGCCTTGTTGATGTTATTTTGGTACGGTTGTGTTTAGGTCAGATGAGACAAAATCTTGTATTTTTTAAAGGGTTTCAGAAATTTGCTGATTAACAGGAGCAATGCAGTTTATTGCAGCCTGATTGTCAGATGCACTTAGTTGATGTTTGGTCAAACTCTGTCTGGTTCTGCAGGATTACAGCCATCACTCTATATTTTACCACAGCCTCACCCTAACACTGAGTGCTCTAACTTCTTTTCAGATGCCAATGTTGTTTTTGCATAATTAGAAGTTTGTTTAGCTGAACTAATTATCACACTCAGAGGGTTTGGCCAGGTCTTTGCTGACGCCTCCGTCCCTTGGGAGGCAATTGAATCAGGGTTCTTTAAAGTGTTGATTTGCCTTTGTGACAGGCTGACCTGTGGGCTTGTGGCCCCGGGGCCTGAACAGGGTGTGTCTGCTGATTGGAGACACTGACTTGAGGTCATAGTTTAAGTTTTCAGACAGCTTTCAGATGATTCTGACCACAGGGCAGGAGTTTGAGGCCTCTGGCTCTGGAGTTGATGAGTGAATTGCAGCCCTTTGACATGCTCATGTTTACATCTGCACTATAACTAAAGTTTTACATTTCTGATACACTTTCACTTCTAAATGTTGAAGGTTCAAAACCTGCAAAGGCTCTGACTAGTCTGCCAACATTTTATGTTCCTAAGGAGTGGATACTGGTACCCTGAAGGAGGGCTGAACAAAATAAATGTTGTATAACTAGGAGAAATATAAATATAAATGTAAGAGTGAAAAACCCTGTTCTTTATTTTTCAGTGTAGGTATCATCTGAAAGAACTAACTGCTGCACAAACATAAAGTACATCTCTGATATTAGCATATATCACAGCTAAATTTGTTATGCTGTTATGGTTTATATATGAACACATTACCTGTCTTTACAAATTGACAGATGAAAATCAGGGATGGGCAGTTCAGGCAAAAATTCTATTTGATAGTCACTGCCTGGAGAGGGTGGACTATTCTCTGATTTATCAAATAGCCCCCCCCCACATCCCCACAGAAAAATTAAATCCATGGAATATATATATATATATATATTTTTTATTTATTTATTTATTTTTTCTTCTTCTTTTTTTGTGGGAGTTTCTCCCAGAACTCTTTGGCTGCAGAGGTTTTTCTCCACTTCTGGATCTTGCACTCATTACGTTTAGATGCACACAGCGGTCCAACTGAAGTGCTGTTAACACGAGAACGGCATTAGGATGAAACGCAAAGGTACTGTTGCTGTGGAAACAGCAAGTTTTTCAGTGGAAACGCCGATGAAAACTCTGCTTTGTACATTACATTACGCTTTCGTTGTGGGAACCTTTAATTGCCATGTGCGAACAAGACAGCATTTTCGAGTGAAACGCTGTGAAAGGTTATCGTAGAAACGGGACCTAAGGTCATAGCTCGATCGTAAAGTCCCAATGGGGTGGGGGGGTCTACTCTTGTCTGTGTATACATGCAGAAAAGAGAATCGGACTTCTTGCTGAGAACATCTCACTCCGCTTCGATAGGTGGCACCGTGTCCTTTTTTGATGTAGTAAACTGCGTGTGTATCAAACTCAATGCAGCTGTAGCTCTTCATGTTTTTATTTATGTATGTGCCATGGTGTGTGTTTGTAGGGTTGGAGCCATAGACTGTACCTGCTGAATCAAACCACAATCCAATAGCAGTCAAGTTCTCTAGGTGTGTCAGTTGAGCTAAGCTTTGTCCATATTTTATCTGGCTAAGCTGTTCACATGCAATAGTCTGATCTCACGATAGCTAAGCTCATAGTCTGATTTCTGAAGCTGCATGTAAAAGTACCAAATGCTGCATGTGTTTTAGCAGCAGCTGGTACTGATGCTTTCTCAAGTTTTTTAGCTAACATTAAGCTGGTTTGGACATCTATTTCTTATCAATGGCAAAAAGAAAACAGCTTTCAAAAGCCCCACAAACACCATCTGGCAGCTGTTAAAACTAAGGGCTGGTAAAAAATAACTTGGAATAATACATTTTTTTAAGTTGAGATAAAAATCTCACAAACGATTTGATTATTTATCATTAAAAAATTATTTGAATATTCTTAAACTATGACTCATCTTTCATGAAAATAAACAATAAGCAGATATGAAATAAAAGAGAGATTTGGAGTGAGCATATAACCTGAAGAAGGAGGCTGACAGAAGCAGAAATCACAGCCTCAGAAGTGATACATCTTATTGTTTATCCCCCCCCCCCACACACACACACACACACACAATCACCCCACAGTCTGACCGGTTGTTAATGAAGTATTTCCTCTGAGACATTCACATGTCCTAAAGTGGCCACGTTTGTCAGTTGATACATAAAGCTATGGAACAGAAATACTAAATTTGAGAGGAGAGTCCTTCTTGAGCTGTCACCTTCTAATGGAGCCGGTCAGCTAATGTTAGCACAATTAACAGCATCTGAGCCACAATGCATGTTTCTACAACAGATCTACATCAGATATCTCTGATAGATACAAGCCATCTACAGGAGTCACATTGTTGTTCTGGGTGGGCTCTGCAGAGGGGAGTGATTCTTATGCTAACTACAGACTGTAGGATTACCCCTCAACTCCAGACACCACTTCTCACTCTGAGTCTCTTCGGCCTTTCTTGTGTAGTTTCTCCGCATTTATTTAGTGACGTTTCTCATCGTCCTTTACTCTTCTTCTTGGGATGCATTAAGGTTTTTTAAATGCTTAATTTGAAATCTTATCCCCTTCAGATTTGGGCTTGGGAGGTATTGTTTGATAAAAGTTGTACTTTTTTTTTTTTTCCAGGATTTATATTCTTGTTTTGTCAGGGAAAGTTGAAAAACGAACACACGTGATTTAAGCATCTCTCATGTTTTTGAGCTTGATGTGTTGCACCGCTAACAACACAAAATAGTAATTCTGGACTTAACTCATACCTCCAAGGATTCCTGCAGAGCTTCAAAGGCAGAGCAGGGAGAGGTAACTTCTTCTGGAGATGGGTGTGGACTCAGGATTGGGACAGGTAGCTTAGTCCCCTCCCCTCTCTTCCCGGTATATATGACATCCCATAGATTCCTATAGAAGCTTCTTGTTGTCCACTTTGTGTCTGTCGTCCACATCACTCCTTCTGAGTGCGAAAAAGAGATTTGTGGAACCCTGGAGCCAGTGGAGCAAACAGCAGCAGCTCTGCTCAATCTCAGCGCCAACATGTTGTACCTGGAGACGGGGTCCACCACATCTTACAGCGAGGTAAGACAAACGGAGGAAAATGGTAATGAGGCCTCAACCATCAGGCCCATTGGTCCCGCCAAATCTCCGGAGATCTATAGGAACTTAAAAATATCAGAGATGTGTTAAAGGCCTTTAGTTCTTGGACTCTAACTACATGAAAGGGTACCGAAAGGGTTCCAAAGTCTTAAAAATGTGAATTTTTGCTTCAAAAGCGAAACACAATCAACTTATGTGAAGTAAAATAAATTAAACTTTGTCTGTTTCAATCAAGAAACTTTTAATTTTTTGGTAAGAAGCGATGTGAAGATGGATTTGCATTTGTCAGTGTGTGTGTATGTGTGTGTTTGCGTGCACACCTGTGTGTGTAGCAGTCCTGAAAGCAAGGGAATGTAAACACCTGGAGAATCTCTTCAGATTGCTGTCTGCTGGGCTTGTAAAATGGCTGCTTTCTGCTTTGGTTTGAAGATTTTCAGATTTGATTTGAAGTTTGACTCTGATTGTTGCTGAAGGCTGCTTTAGCCTCAGAGAGTCCTGCTCATACAGGGTTTCATGGGTTTTATTTTGCCGTGGACCATTTTCTCTTCTTTTACAAGAGAGGACATAAAAAGAAAAGAAGAAAAAGAAGAAAATGTATTTAATTATCACCATCAGGTGCTGAATTATTAGAAAATATTCTTATTTGTGGTCCATCTGTTGGAAGTTTCTGAGAAGGATGCTCATTTGAACAGGAGTTGTCGTCTCTCTTTTCAAGACTTGCATTCAATTTTGTTTATTTTCCTT
Source organism: Labroides dimidiatus (assembly GCA_030710495.1). Lineage (NCBI taxonomy): Eukaryota > Metazoa > Chordata > Actinopteri > Labriformes > Labridae > Labroides > Labroides dimidiatus. The sequence continues at coordinate 26,219,612 of CM061146.1, forward strand.
CAAAGACAAGACGAAACCGTCTTTAAGAAGCTCACATTGACTTCAGAAGTTTAAAATGGAAGATTCAGAGCTTTCTGTTTCCATTTTTCACGATGAAAATGCAAGCAGCGTGATTAATGGAGCTGTGTTTGCAGAGACTGACGAACTTGATAAACTTCTAAAAGATGCTTTTAAAGGGAATTTAAGGTAAAGACTATAATAGCATAACATCTAAGGGTACGTTTTAGGCTACATGGAATTAGTGTTTATGCTTTTTATTCTTGAAGTTTGACTCTAAAAAATAGTGCACTGGTGGGCACCACAGCGTTTGACTGAAGAGCTTTTAGTTTAACAGGTCTCACTCGTCTTTCTTCCGTAAATGTGGTCAGTGTGGATCATTTGCTTTAGTTTAGTGATGCTCTCCATAACATGAGCCTGTTTTTGTTGTCTGATGATTTAGTGAACTATTCAGCTGTTTGATTTGTGTTTTCAGTCTGAATCCTTCATTCAGACTTAAAGCCAAGCGAGTGAGCGGTGATAGATTCTCAGATTGCAGGTTGCAGATAGCAGGTGTGTCAGGTCACTGTCTTTTAAGTTGTCGAGCAGGGGGTCTTTAAGTGGTGTCCAGCTCTATCCCTCCCGCGTGTAAGGTATCAGGTTCCCCCGTGTCCCCCCCAGTCTCCAGGGAGCCGCTGCTGCCATTAGAATGTGGCTTCTGCAGCGGCTGTTTAGTCCGGGATCGTAATTGCTTTAATGGTGTGTTGATGTAGATACAATCACCTGCTCTGCCCACCCCAGCAGGTATAAGGTGTAGATAGACCCCCACCCAGCCCCACCTCAACCCCCCTCAGACCCTCTTGAGCCTTTAATGCCTCCCTCCCCTGTGGTCACTCATCACAGTCCCCAAAATGCTTTTATATCCCGGCCCAGGGTACACAGAGCAGGTCACCAGAGAGCCTGGAATGGGAGCTATTCCCCCCTCGGGCTGGGTCTGCTCTGGTTCCTGTCATCTAGTGGTCAACACACTCTGGTTTTATCACACTTTGTGACCACCTCACAACACCAGCAGCAGCAGCAGCAGCAGCGAGTTATGCAGTTTGTGCTGACATTTGAAAAGGAAAAGAGGCTGATTCCTAACAGAGAGGAAGTCACAATTAAAATGACCAATGTTCAGTTTCTTGACAATTAAAAAAAAAAAAACACTTGAGTAACTTAAGTAACAAAATGAATGCTTTTACCAGTGCAATGTGCACAACAAAAAAGTAGGAACAAGAAATCAGTTTTAACACTTTATGATGTGTGTTTCTGGTGTTGATGCAGCAAATCTGCAGAAATCACATTCTTTGGTACCTTTAAGGTGACGCCTGAATAAGGAAGTAGTAATGTTTGGGTTTTTTATGAGTTTGCTTAGAACCTATTAAAAGTACACCAGACAAGCTGAGCTCCACAAGATTTTGATATGCAGTCAATGATAATTTTTTAATCCTACAAATAAGACCTGATAGTTCCAGTGAATTTGTTTTCCCACCGGCCTCATGAGCACAAGTAGATTTCAAAGTTCAAACATGTCATGTCAAATGCCACGCTGTTGGCATCTGCCATAACTTTTAAATCAGCGCTGCCTTATGCATTCAAACTATCTCTGATACGTGATCCAGAGGCCATCACTCTTAACGTCAACGGTCTTCTTTTCCTGCTGGCCAGAAGTGCTTACCCCAGCATTTATGTCAGACAAAGAAAAGGGCTCGAAGGCCTTAAACAGACGGTGAAACCTTTCCAAAACTTTATTAAAGGCTGTTGAGGATGTCAAGGCTGCTGATTTACTGTGTTCCTGCTTAGCAGCCTGACATCCCAAAGGCCTAAACACAGCCTTGGTTATAAACAGGAGGAATTTTTAAGAGCAGCTAAAGCGGTTATTAAATGGTCGCTGTATTATAGTGGAATAAGATCTGATGAAAGGAAATGAGGAGAAGGGCCTTAAACTCCCTCACACAAGGCTGACGTACGACTTCCAGGCAATTTAACATTAAAACATGATGAGTTTAGGTCACACTATCTGGGCCTCACTATCTGCCTTTATCCTTGATTCATTAGAGCAGGAGAAGCATTATCCAGGACCCTGTATTTAATCCAAAGTACTCCATGTCTTTAAGTCCCTGCTTTTATCTGTTCTTGGTCTCTGGCCAGCATTCAACTTTTCTTCAGAACCAAGATTTAACTTTGATAATTAGTGCCTGTCACATCCACCTTTACAGCCGTCACAGCGCCACAGGAAGGCTGTGTCATCCCCGAACGGCTCAACGTCCCAGTGACACTGCAGCCAATTACGAAACGGTGCGAGAATATCGGTATGATATCATGACGGTGATTCCTCAGTTACCAGGAAACTCTGACTAAACAGCAAAATGTGTCAGCCGGTTTGTTACTGTGCAAATCTGTACCGTCTGATTCATCTGGGTTTAATGACGCTTCTTTAAAAAAATCTGCCAAACTACTCCAACATATAAATCTAAAGCAAGTCACACTTTATTGCCACGAGGGACAGCTCAGATATTTGCTCTGTGAATGTATAAAGACTTAAATTAATTTAATAATTTATTTATTACATATCTACTCCATTAAATATCTGTTTTGATGCTAACATTTGCCTAACATTTTTATTTATACCTAGATTTATCTATTGATGTCCATTATTAGTGATAACTGTCAAACTAGATCATTAATCGGGTTATTTGGGGTCCAGTTTTTATCAGGACATCCAATAAAACTCACAGGCAGAACCTCATACTAATACAGGATAACTTTGGTGAACATAAAAGTCAGGTATCAGAAGCAGAAGCCTCCTATTGGATCATGTTTGCAGGAAGTGGCCTCAGCCTATTGAGTTTAAACCCTTTAACAAACTGTGTAATTAGCCCTTTGTGAGGAGTGTATGTTTGGGAAAGCCTCACTCTGCTGAAGGCTGGAGGGTCCCCACCGAAGAGCAGTTTTTCCCCCTTCATAGAGTGTGTGTGTGTGTGTGTGTGTGTGTGTGTGTGTGTGTGTGTGTAGGTGTAGGTGTGTGTTCCATTCACCAAGCACTTGTCTCCTAACACCTGCATGGCCAGCAGTATTGTCCTCCAGACGAGCTCTTAGAAGCTCTGCTGTTATTGTTTCTGTGGGGGTTAAGCATCAGCCGTGCGCTGCACACACACACACTGACCCTCATCCAAACGCTGAGCTACCCTGTGGCCCTGTTTCACAAGTATGCCGAGGTTGACTCAGATGACCTTTTTCAGGTGTGTCTGGTCTGTCTGATTCTGTGTGTGTGTGTGTGTGTGTGTGTGTAATAAAGCAGCAAAGTTGCTCCACACGTCTCTACCTTTGCGCACAGGTTCATGTTGTATGTCTGTGTTTGGTCGGTCATCTGGCTCGCTGCTAACACCTGGCAGCACAGCCGGTGTGAGCTGGACAGCTGTGGTCAGCCGTGCTTGGAATAAACAAGAGGCCCTGGAGAGATTAATGACTGTCTAAAGAGCGAGAGCCGTGGCACCTCGTCCAGGAATGTGCCATTTATAAATGGAAAGGAATGGGATTAATGAGGAGCAGAGCCAGCAGGAAGGGGCTGGCTGCGACCCAGGTGTATTCTCCATCTTGTTTAAAGAGGAATGGATACCATAATTCCTTCTCTCCTGTTCAAACAGCAGGGGCTCTGCACTTCAGACAGAAAGTTAGATTTGTTACAGAATGACTGAATATTTTAAAGAACTTTGAATTTATACTTTCTACCATATTGACTCTTTTGAATCCAGGGATTTCAGCCGTGTTGATCTATAGGTTCAGGAAGGAGCCAGACTATAAACATCACATGGTTCCTGTTACTCTATCAAACTTCTTTTTATTGGGAAACAAGAGCTCTTCTTCCTGTAGCACACTTTCTTCGAGTGTTTTCAACCTGTAGTCATCACGTGTCTTGTGATTAGTTTTGTGTTATTGTCATTTTGTTTTTGAACCAAAAACTTTCAACATCAGATTATTTAAACATGATGATGGTCATTCAAGCTATGTGCTACTTCACCATCTGTGTCTTTTGTTGTTACAACTTCAAATTCTTCCTCTTGTGACATCTGACGACATTTCCGTGTTTCTACCCCTCTCCTCCCTCCCTTATCTCCCTCTCCAGTCACAGTATACAAACCTGGGGCTCCTGAACAGCATGGATCAGAACATCCAGAACAGCGGCTCAACCTCCACCAGTCCCTACAACAACGACCACGCACAGAACAACGTGACAGCCCCCTCACCCTACGCCCAGCCCAGCTCCACCTTTGATGCCCTCTCTCCTTCGCCGGCCATCCCATCCAATACAGATTACGCCGGGCCCCACACCTTCGACGTGTCCTTTCAGCAGTCAAGCACAGCCAAGTCTGCAACCTGGACGGTAAGAAGTTTCTCTATTCAAACAGTTGGCACAGTCTGTTAAAAAAAACTCTTTACTTTGAAAAAAAGAATACGAAGAAGAATTGCAAAATGACAAAAATTCAGAGACAAGATCATTTTATATTTGTTGATTATTGCACCCTGTAAAAGAGTATTAATTACAACAAGAGTTTTTCTAAAATGTGTCCTGAAACTCACTGATGAGCAGACAGTCACACTCCTGTTGGACAGTTTCAGTTTGAAGCAGCAGTTTTTTTGTTTTTTGTGGAGGAACAGCGACATGTGTCGTCTTCTGCTGTTGTCTGTGCCTCTGTGTTTTCTTCACTCTGAGACTTTAACGTTTCATATCTGATGATAAAAAAACAAATCATTCTTGGGCATACATCATTTTTCTCAATTTCTCTCCTAATGCATTCGCTGCCATCTCAACAGGTCACCATATGAATTAGTGATTTTGTCAGTCAGCGTAAAGGTTAAGAAGAAACTTCTGCCATGAACTCCTTATCTGACAATCTGTGCTGCAGGCAGATTTTAGTGCACTTTATTTGAAAGCCCTGCGTTGCTCAACTACATCTGGCAAGGAGGAATGTCACTTGAGATGTATAGCTTGGAATCATGACTTTACCCCGGGCGCTTTGTGTTAAGACATTACTTGATGAAAGAAGTGAAGCTGAAGAGAATGAGCTCACTACGCTCACTGTCACCAGGAGAGAGATTCACTCAAACTGCATTTTTCATGTCTTTCAAACACATTCCTCATTAAAAACTCATTTATGTTCCTTATAAACCTTCACTCAGCTCCCAGTGACGTGTTAGTCATGTTCAGACTCCAGCTGACTCACAACTTTGCCAAAGTTCAGCAGCACTTCGTTGATGACAGAGGTAAACAGCTTTAACAGTTGGTCCAGGTGTGGTGATGGCCTTAGCGGCTCGCTGTGACCATGTGACGCTCCGTAAAGCTACACAACCAGCTCCTCCTGCTCTGTCATTACACATGACAGGGCTGAGGGACAGCTGTTGCATCAGAGCCCCACCTGCCCTCTTGTTTATGTGTCTGATCTGCGCTGCTATGCTCTGAGACTCAAACCACAAACCACACAAGTTCTGTGAATGAATGCACCCTAGCGGACATCGCAGGTGACAGACCTGTCCCCTCTCTCTGACAGTTTCGTCATCAGACGTCACACATTTATACTGAACGACATTCAGGAGGATCCATAACTTTGAATAAACCTGTCGGAGTAGAGCGGTTTGTTTCTTCAAACAACGATGCAGACCTTTGTTTAAAGAGCACTTTGCAAAAATATTGTTACAATGAACTTACAAAGATGGAGCAGTGAAGGGACAAAAACAATTTTTAAAGAAACTAAATTTGATTCAGTTGATATTTAGATGCAGATTAATTCACGGAGCATTCATTGAAAAATGTTTGATAAAAATTGATTTTCCTCATAGGTGTAATAGACCCACAATCTAAAATAGTATTACAAAAAAAGTTTATTTTTCTGGCAAGGAATTAGTTTTAAAAAGATTTACTGTAAGAGTGAAATTGTTCAGAAACAGTCCTCACAACTCGTTCCAGTAAAATGTGTCCAATTCGACGGTTGTGAAACCTGCCCAGCCTAATGCGGCGACTTTAACGCTTCGTGCTTTCGTAGTAAACAGGCTGAACTCAGGGAGTGCTGGGCCATTTCTCACCTCGCTCCTTGGCCACGTCGACTGTGGGACTGTGACATTTACCCAATTCCCACAGTGCCTCAGTCATCCCTCTCATTTTCACAGTCCCAAAAAACAAAAGTGTTTGTCGTCTGTGCAACCGTGAGCAGGTTAAGAGTGTGGTTGGGTGAGAGGCACGCCCCGTTAGGACACATCCCCATCACAGACACACATGTAGCGCAACAGTCTGTGTGTCCCACAGTCATAACACATGACGCAAGACTGGTTTGATAGGTCTGACTTAAGGTTGAAAAGCAGTAGATGGCTACCTATTATCTCTCCCCGACGCCTGCACTTTGTATTTACCAATTCAAGTCATAATTACCTTAAAAATAAACAGACAGGAAGCAGTTGTGCTGCGCAAGTTTGCTTTAACCAGCTGTTTCAGCAGCTACCAAGAAATAAGACAAACAGGGAGCAGAAATTACTTCATACTGTAAAAATTTAAAATAAAAAAAAATACTTTTAAGAAGGAAGAAAAAAAATGTTGAAAAAAGTCATAGTAAGGTTAGGTAAATTTGTTGGATAAAAGACACTTCAGTGGTAAGTTTTAACTCTCCTGTTTACACCAACCCTTTGAAATTAAACAAAAGTAAAATGACCTGAAATATGTCGTCTACTAGTTTGGTTTGATTTCTGTAAGTTTCTATCTTTGGTAAAAATGATGAACTCTGCCCAAAGTATTTTGAACTAGTCGCAGCATTTGGGAGAGAGAGAGAGCAGCTTTTGTACCACAATACACAGAAACATAACTCTTGACAGCAACACTAACAGTCCAATGAGGCTTTGCTCTGGTATATCGGTCCATGTCCAAGTGAACTGCTCACTACTTGGTTGCTACAATCCGTGAATGTAAATACTAAAATTCATCAAGAAAAAAATATGACTGAAATAAATGAAAAAGTTTAAATGTGAGACGAAAATTCAGACTTTTCAGAAGAAAATGTTTGTGATTTAGAAACTTCATGTTTCAGTGGTTGGAAAGTTTTCCACATGAGACGAATCACGTTATCTCTGCGAGAAAATGTTCTTATTTAATATTTATAAGGAGTAGAAATGTGAGATGTTTGCGCTCGTTTGTAACAGTCTGGCATCGCTGAGCTTTGTTTTGTTGTCCTGCTGATCTTCAGCCATGTCTCACAGAGTAAGAGCGAGGGGGTCATTCTCTGCTGTGATTATAGTTTTTTGTTCCCATCACTGAGGAGGCTCCCTCACCTGAGCTCAGGAGATCTTTCCTAAAGCTCCCATAATCTCATCCCAATAGCTCGGCTGCCGGACTGACGGACGGATGGCAGCGAGCCACTGAAGATGTCACCGAGGCAGCTTTGCTCTGTGCATAGATCTGTTAATGCCCCCCCCTTTTTGAAGGCCTGTGGGATCTTCCACGGGACTTAGTGGACTGTGTACTGTGCTTTTTGATGACTGTTCTTATGGAGACACACCTAATCCCTAACCCACACCTTAACCTCTTCCTGTCTAGGATGACTGTGACACACACACACACGTACACACACACTCAAACATCATTTCCCAGAACAGCTCCCACACAGTTTCCTTGTTGGCACTCCTGCAGTCTCCATGGTGTTCCCCCTCCTAAGAACAAAAACACTCAGCGGGTCAAACTAATACACATGTTGGTGATGTTTCATCTTCTTTGCTTTGCTAAATTAATGGAGTGTCGCAAACGAGGCAGCCATTGTTGGCAACTGATGCAACTATTGTGAGGCTGAAGATTGGTTGTGTTTGCTGTGTGTATTAGCTGCCATCAGGTGAAGCAGTCAAAAGGAGAGGAATGTCACGGTGTGGGCTATCAGTGGGACGCTATAGAGCGAGGGGGGATTACAGTAATGGATTGAGGGCCTGTAGATAATACTTGTGTAAATACTGTGTGCCTCTTTCCTGAACCCTGTGCTCCTGGAGAGGGTTCTGTCTTTTGGAGAGAGTTAAGCTTGATGGTTGCATCTCACATTGCGCCGGAGGAGGAGGAGGAGGAGGAGGAGGAGAGCCCTCCTGAATGCTCAAAGAGAAGAGTGTTCTAGCGAAAGGCTGCAAGACGCAGCTTGTCCCTGGAACATCTGCGGGCCCGTCCCACGCCTCACGAGATGGGGCCGAGACTTGTTTGTGTCAAGAAGCTTGTCACAACTCGCCCATCACAGAGAGACAAGCCCTGAGAGCTACAGATGGGAAAAGGTAGAGGGGATTTTTAAAAAAAAGGAAAAAAAAAAAAAAGCCAAGAGTTGAAAAGGTTTTTTTTTATGATATGGGCTATGGGATTTCTCCGTAATCAGCGTGGAAAAGCCCAATCTCTTACAGTTTTTATTACAAGATCACAATTTCTTCTTTAATCAAACAATGCCGTTAAGAGCCCTGCAGCAAGAATTTACCTCAACAGAAACAGGAGATGTGCTGCAGTCAAATAAAAACAAAAAGAAAGACATTAGTCTGTCATCAGGTGAAAATAAGTTTTTCTTGGATCAGAACTTACCAGATCCTGAAGGAGTTGGTTGGAAGCTCTTAACACAGAAAAACACTGTTGTGCGATGACTGAACTTTGGATTAACTCAAATGTTTTTGCAGCTCGGTCAGACAGGGGTTTATGAAATTTCTTGATGGGGAAAAGAAGTTTATAGTTATTTTTGAGCCTCTTTAACTTTAGTTTCTTTTCGGCTTAAGTTACAGCAATTTAAACCTTTCTTTCTGTGCTAGCTCTGTTTGGTATTCCTCAGAGAACAGTAAGGGGTACTCCCAAGTTTTTAGTTCAACATTTTTCTTTTCTCAATGTCACAAGTTTGTTTTCTGAGTAAATTAGACTTTTCCACTTTTCCCCAGTTTTCAGTGGTCAGAAAGAGTTGACAGACAGCATTTTTTAAAAAGAGGAACGTTACAGAAACAGATTGAAAACCTCTGCTGAAAACTAAAGTTCAAATGTCTTACCCAAAGAGTGACAGATATTTGGGTCTTTCAACACTGGCTACATAAACATGAGACCGTATGACAGGGTACAGGTTTGCTTTGGGACAGGTGTCATCACTCAGGTTTGATGTTGAAGTCAGTGGCCAAAAAACTGGAAACATAATGTTGTTGTTTTTTTTAATCCAGAGAAGGTACTCTAAAACTTTACATTTCCTTTAAAGAAGCAGGTGTTTCACTTCATCCTGGAGGAAGAAAAAGGAAAAAAAAAGCTCCTTTGCGTTATTCTTGAATTAAACAGGTCTGGGAGAAGCTCTAGGCATGACATGACATGTCAGGTATGAAGAAGACAAGACCAGAGGCGCCAAACAGTGCTTGTTTAAGGCCCGATGTTTGTCAGGACTTGACTTCTGCATGCGCCCGCAGCGCCTGTCAGGGAGAAAAGAACGCTACAGCTACGGGCCTGCCTCAACCTGCGCTACACGGGAAGTGAATGTGTGTGTATGTGTGTGTTTGTGTGTGTTCATGGTGCATGTGTTAGAAAGTAATTGCACACATGCAGTTCTGTGAACAAATTGTATATCGCATGCAGTGGGATCATTATAAGGACATATTTCCATTGTTACAGCGTTTACGAGCTGCAGGCAGCTCAGTGTGTCTTCACTCACACCCAAATGTAGACAGCTTCATCAGGTCAGCCATTATTCTCCAGGTGAGAGCAGAGATGTCAAAAGTTTCCTGCAAACTTTTTTTCTTCCTTTCAAATGATCATGATTAAGCAGCCGTGTATTGAGCCCTGTGTGTTCCTTGGCTGTGACCAATGAAAGGCTCATAATTACATGTTAACACCTGAGCACCGCACCCTGTGTGAGCCACTGAATCCCATCACTCAACCGGCCGTCCTCCACCCTGAGCGCTGTTAGCTTTAGCTCTCAGCAGTCAGCAGCAGCAGCCTCCGCTCTCACTGCTGAGCAAACACGGCTCCAGAAGCGCATAGTTGTGTGCACAAAGTTAGTAGCTGGAGGGCTGGGAGGGCTCCCTGGTGTTTGTGTGGAAAGTTGAGATCGTGGATATGATCTAAACAAACTTTGGTTTTCTGTCTTAAACATCTCTGATTAGATCTAACTGCTCTGATATTTTGCCTTCAGCTACACCAAGCGGCAGCCTGTAATTATTCAAAACACTACGTACTGACCCTTTACCTCGCTCATTGCTCTTTCTCTGTGCCTCTCAATCTTTTACTCTATCTTGCTGCTTTGCTCTTTTACCTCCGTCCTGACTTCTGTGCTTGACTTCTCCACCTCATTTAGCTGACTGACGGAGGCGTACAGGGAGTATCAGGTTAGAGCGAGGGGACAACCATTCATCTTTTTTCTTTTCTGCTCTGATCTGAGGGAAGAATCTGTTCAGCTGCGTTCACATAGTTGCGCTCTCCAGTCATGTTAACTAGATGTATTTATGCACTTGACACTTTGTTTTATTTTTATAACCTCCCTGCCTGCTTTAACATTTAATACTCTCATAACTCCAGCGGTGAACAGAAGCAGCGCCGTGTGTCGGTTCATCGTGTGCGTGTACAATTTATAATGAGGTCACCTGAGGAAAAGAGCTGGAGTTTGATTATTATTTAAGTTCCTTTTTTTTTTTACGGGATTTCTGTGTGAGATACATGGAGTGGTGTGTGAGGGAGATTAAAAGAAGGAGGTGAGGACGTGAAGGTGTGTTCTGGGTTCGTCCTGATGAAAGGAAAGGTTGTGCCTGAGGAGCAGGGTAGAAAATGCCAAAGCTTGTGTAATATTTAAAGTAAGCACAGACGGGCATCAGAGATGAGCACCCTCTCTCTCTCTCGCTCTCTCTTTTTTTTTTTTAAGCGTGTTTAATAGAAGTGGAATTTTTGTCTTGCATTGTTCTCAACAGAGCCTGGAGCAGATTTTCACAATGTTCACTTTTCTTCACTCAGAAGTGAACCTGACAGGAAAATGTTCCCCTCCTGCCTCCACCCAGCGCCTGTGCACAGAGAGGGATTTAAGGCTGTGCTTACACAGCAGTGATTTGAATGATTTGTTTGCACAGTTGGGTTATGCCTATTAGTAACAATTCAGTCTTTCTTAATGCTCGCTGCTTATCAATTCTTCCAGTGCCAGGGATCAACGTACATCCATTATTCATGACTGCTGCCTTTACGCTTGAATGTGTGCCAGCTTGTGAGAGCAACCATCACATTTTGGCGCCGGATCCTGTATACCTGCCGTGATTACGCCTTCATTTCTGCTCTCTGAACTCAGGCAGAGCCATTTTCATTTCAAATCTGCACTCAGCCTTGTGTAGGCTTAGCTTGGCAGCTTTTCCTCAGAAGCTGTGCCTGATGAGTGGCCATCAGATGCTGCAGCAGAACACCCCTCCCTTGAAGATGAAAGCCAGGCCCACTTTAATTGCTGCTAGAGGGGTCCATTTTATGGTGCTCCTCGGAAGTCCCAGAGGCTCTCCAAGACATCTTTGAGGTTTCCCAATACACACATGCAGCACCAACACTTGTGTGTGTGTGTGTTTATTTAAGTAGGTCATAATCACAGTGTGTGTGTAGCCTCTTTTTGCCTGAGGAGGGACCAGAAGTGCACCGTTCAGGCAACAGGTGTTGCACATTTTGATCAGTGCGTCTCAGATTTACCCCAACGAGTTTTTAAAGCCTTAAAACAAAAGCTTGATTTTAATCCGTGTGTGTTTTTTTTCTTCCAGTACTCCACAGACCTGAAGAAGTTGTACTGTCAGATTGCAAAGACATGTCCCATCCAGATCAAAGTCCTGACCACCCCTCCTCAAGGTGCCGTCATACGAGCCATGCCGGTGTATAAAAAGGCCGAACACGTGACCGAGGTGGTGAAACGCTGCCCAAACCACGAGCTCAGCCGCGAGTTCAATGACGGTTAGCTCCTTATCCTTTCATGTCTCTGATGTTTCTGTCGCCGTTGTTTCCTGGTGGGTTTGTATTAACAAGATTCTTGCTGCTTCCAGGTCAGATCGCCCCCCCAAGCCACCTGATCCGTGTGGAGGGGAACAACCACGCCCAGTATGTGGAGGACACTATCACTGGAAGACAGAGCGTACTAGTTCCCTACGAACCTCCGCAGGTGAGCCGTCTGTCATCGCAGAGCGAGGTCGGCTGAATGCTCCGTCAGCTACACCTCAGCACCTCCAGGCCACATCGAGCAGTGACAGACAGACAGAGAGCTCCGTCTTTCATGTTCAGCCACTTAGTTTCAGCCTGGTTGATGTACTGTAATTCAGCTTTATAGGATATTTGTAAAATATTAAATATTTGAAGCTGAAACTGAAGGTGTAAAAAAAGAAGAAGTGATTCTGTGTTTACACTGAGGTAGATTTTAAGGTGAGAGGTGAGCACGGTGTTATTTCTTCCCATCTGTAAGAATTTATTCAGATCTCACAGCCTCCACTATGAGAGATCATAGTTTTATTTTCACACTCTCATCTTCATAGAAATGCTCCAAAAAGACTTATTATTCACCAAATGTATCCGCCTCAGTTGGAACCTCTTGAATGAGCTGTAAAGTGACTTCATTCAGCGATCGGTTACTTTTCAATACAACTCTCCATGTTCATGTTTTTTATTTGTCGCTCACCGCCCGCGTGTTTTTTCTCCCTCAGGTTGGGACAGAATTCACCACAATCTTGTACAACTTCATGTGCAACTCAAGCTGTGTCGGCGGGATGAACAGACGCCCCATCCTCATCATCGTCACTCTGGAAACCAGAGAGTAAGAGACAAGACGCACCATCTTCCTCTTCCTCACTAACTCCCCGTCTGTGGATTCTTCCTCACCAACCCTTTCTCTCTCCTCCTCAGCGGTCAGGTACTAGGCCGCCGCTGCTTCGAGGCCAGGATCTGCGCCTGCCCGGGCCGAGACAGGAAGGCGGATGAGGACAGCATCCGCAAACAGCACGTAACGGACGCCACAAAGAGCAGTGAGGGTACGAAGCGCCGTAAGTAGGGCAGGGGCTGGTGATGGGCTGAAGAGCTTTTGGTTTTAGCTGACACGCTGACAGTGTGGAGGACCCGGAACCTCCACACTCACTAACACCTCAGACTCGGTGTGTGTGCAACCAAACTATCCACTACCTTCCTACTTTTTGCTTTTGTGCCTCCTGCTCTGTCTTTAGCCAACTCTTTAGAAAAAAAAAAAGAAAAACATGCTCAGTCTTTTTCTTTCTCCTTCCAGCCTTCCGCCAGGTCTCCCACGGGATTCAGATGTCAGCCATCAAGAAGAGAAGATCTACAGATGAGGAGGTTTTTTGTTTGCCTGTAAGTGTTGCAGAAATATTTGATTTTAAGGCCCCGTTGAGTGGAGAACAGTAGTTTGTACACACTGAGTCACAGCACATTTGAGTATCTGAGCTACTCACCGACCGCTCGTCTTTCTTTCTTTCCCTTCTTACAGATTAAAGGCCGTGAAATTTATGAGATTTTGGTAAAAATCAAAGAGTCTCTGGAGCTCATGCAGTTCCTGCCACAGCACACTATAGAGACATACAGGCAGCAGCAGCAGAATCTCCTCCAGAAACAGTGAGTACACGTTAACATGCTCTAACTGCTGTTTGCTCTCAGACAGATCATGTCAGGGTCACGCTCAGATCAGCCTCCATCGTGCTCAGTCATCTTCTTGATGAGTTGTATTGAATGGACTGCAGTGATTTCACTCCACATGACTGACTTCTCACTGCGCTGATAAAAGCTTTGCATGAGATTTCAAGCTTCTACTTTTTCGCAGCCGTCGAAGCATCGCAGCCTTCAAGTAAGCGTTGATCATAATTGCCCTAAAATGGCTCTTGTTTAGTTTTCCCAGCAGCCTTTGCTCAGTGTTGGTAAATCAGAGGGTGAGCCTTGCATCAAGCAGAGCTGTTTCTCTCCCCCCTCTCTCTCTCTCTTCTCATGGGATACGAGCCAGACCCGATGAATCGTGACAAATGTACCTGGCTACGCTTTGTTAACGAGAAGCTTCCAAAAGATTGGTGGGAACGCCTTTGGGTGCTTTGCCAGCGGTTTGCACAACAGCAGCACCCAACAAAATGTGTGCCTCAGCCTCATCTATTTATCTCCAGCATAATTAAAAGTGTCTCAGACGCACATGTTCACACACTGGTTTCCTCGCTCACGCCCATTTCACTATAAGCTATGGAAAAGAGGAGAGGGTGTAAATGATAGTTTGACAGCTGGGTGATGATAATTACTGCTTACGTTATGGTTTCACATTAAGAGACTGGCAGACAGCCGCACAGTGAGATAATGCTGCTTTCGCTGCTTTTTGCTGTAGTCCTGTTCTGTTCTGGAGACATGAAGCCGTCGGGCTGAAGAAATAACATCCAAAAGCAATAAATTTAAAATCAGAGTCTTTTCAGTGGACGGACACACAAACAAAATTAAGATGCAGCAAATGTTGTTGGTGAAGATTTTGTAATTTACATCCATGAATTCTGAGTATTTGAAGGAAATCTTAATGGCTGTGTGTGAAGTTCATAAAGTTAAAGCAAAGCCTGCGTTCCCTCTGACGACCAGCAGGGGGCAGCTTCACAGGTTGCAAAACTAAAATCTGCCTGTATGTAAGGAAACTCAGAGGTGATCGTACCTCTGACTGGATTTCATACAAAGGGGTCCAGGTTCACAGTCTCTAGTCTGAAGACTTCTTCAGTGCAGCATCTTAAATCATTGTCTCATTTTGAGTCTCTTAAATGCAAACAGATGAAGTTGTGTCTATCAGTGATGAGATGTCTCTCCCACGTCCTGCAGCTTCCTTCCCCTCTTTTATTATTTCTGTTTTTTCTGCATGTTTTCTGTCATTTTAAAAATCTCTGTATCCTCTCGTCTGTCATTAACGTCTCTCTCTCTCTGTGTTTGGATTAAAAGTTTCTGTTCATAGAACATGTCTCAGACTTTCTTTCCTCTTCTGTAAATGTGAAATAAAAACATTAGTAAACTCTCCAGTTCTGATCCGTGTTCCTAGAGTGCCACCTTCTGGGTAAAGACAGTACTGCAGATGTCGTGTCCTCACTGTTGTATTATTGAACTCTTCTGAATCTCTGGGCCTCCTCGGGGTCTCTCCTCTCTCCTCCTTCAGCGAGCCCTTATCTCTGCTCTCTCTTCTCTCTGGTTCCTCCCTCACAGTCTGATAAAAACTCGCCTGGGTAGCCAGATCATGGAACCTGCAGGAGAGCAAAGGCGGCGCTGCAGCTCCTCCTGAATCTCTGCCCCACATTCCTCCTCCTCCTCCTCCTCCTCTTCCTCCTCCTGAGCTACATGGACCTCCTCTCTGTCTCCTTTTACACACTTTGAGTTTTCTGATCTCCTCATCTTCTGCCTTTCTTGGTATTCAGGGGACTTGACACTGAAACGTTCTCTCTGTGATGGACTGTCACTCATGCAGGCTGTAGCCCTGCATGCTGGATGAACATCCTTTTTTTTTTTTTTTTACGGTTATTTTACCGACTCTACTTTCAGGACTGATTTGCATGCATCATTTCTGATCTCTCTGACATCACGCAGGGTTGCCTCACTGTTATATTTTACTGTCTGTGTTTGTGAGACTGTTAAACGTCCCGTTCAGCCTTTTCTGACGGCTGAACTGAGACAGGAACCAAGCCTGAATGAAGACTGACGAAGCTCATGACAGTCAACGTGTTTAAAGAGCTGGACTCATTAAATCTATATTCTAAGATGTTTCATTGGATAAAGAGAGACTTTATTACTATAGTGAGATTTTTTTGTTTCTTGTTTTTTTCTCTGCTAATGCTGGTCATGTTTTGTAAAGTCACTGCGGGACAGTTTGTTTGAAACAGCAGATGTGAACTCTGATTGTTCAGAGCCGATCTGTTTGAAACAGATTATTTTGTTATTTCTGTGGCTTCTGCTCTCTCGTCTGTCATAATTAAATAAAATGGGTTTGTCTTTGCTTGAACACTCTCCTCTTATATTAACCGCTCTGCCATCTGAGTTAATACACGTTTGAAACAGTGAAGTAGTTGATCAATCTAAATCTCTGAGGGTAATGATCTGGTTGGAATGACATGGATCAGTTTGTTTTCTACATCACTTCTAAATCAAATGTTTCATCATTAAACATCATCAGACGCTCGAGTGCTGTTTTCAGAAAGTTTCTACAGAAAGTGCTGAGAGTAAACTTTGAACTGTGGATTTGGAGTGTCATCACTTCGTTTATCCAGCAGAGGGCGCTCTGACTCAGCAGCTCACTGCGTCACATAAGGCAGAGCTTCACAGAGGTCTGCGCTACAACGGGTTGACCATAAATAATTTCAGATGTCCTGAATCAGTTTTCAAAAGGTGTTTTCTGACCATCCATCCAGAAGTCATATTGACACAAAAAATTGCAAAAGAACCCCTGCAAAATACACAAAAAAGGTTGTTATATTTGTGAGAATCGCTTTTTACATATAGAAGAAGACGTGTGTTGATCATCTCTCTTTAAAGGTTTTCTTCATTTGATTTTCTGTCTAATTTGACAGAGGAATAGAACCAAGTTAAAATGATAATAATAATTTATGACTGTTCTTTAAAATATGACTTAATTTTCATAAATTTATGACCTTTTCCTCATAAATTTATAACTTCATTCCTGTAAATTTGACTTTTCTCACATAAATTTATGACTATTTTTGTAAATCTACAAATTAATTCTTGTAAATTTATGATTATTTCTCCAGTAGTGTTATTACTTTATTCTTGTAAATATGTTACTTTAATATCATAATTTGACTCAATTCTCATGACTTTACTATTTTTTTCAACATGGCCCTAATCCTCTGCTGTAGTCTAACAAAGTTTGCTTATTTAAAAATACGTTTATGGTACATCAGCTCATGCCCACCCTGTAATATCCCACCTGGTACGTGTGTGGTTGTCGTGTTAATATAAGTAGGAAACTGTGAAGATTAAATTTTCTGAGTAATGTTTTGAGCTGTTATCTTTATTTCTGTATAATTTATTGTTGTCTGTATTAAAAGTAATCCCCACTCGGTGTTTGTGTCATCAAACCTCCTGACCGTCTCCTCCTCTCCCCCTCACCAGGACATCGATGCCGTCTCAGCCCTCCTACGGCTCCAGCTCCCCGACTCACGGAAAAGTCAACAAGCTGCCCTCCGTCAGCCAGCTCATGAACCCCCAGCAGAGAAACACACTCACCCCGTCCAGCATGTCTGGAGGCCTGACTGACAGTAAGTGTGTCTCTTTGTCCTCCTTCCTGTCTAACTCAGACTGTCCCCCCCCTCCTCCTCACCTGGTCCTCCTGTCCCTCCTGGGCTGATGGTAGACTCAGAGGTAGCATGTCCAGGCAGGCAGGAGGGGACCTGAACACCTCTCAGCCCCCCTGACAGAAAGCTTCCTCCTCAGAAAGAATGTGATCCCTGTGAGACTGTCCTGCAGGACCTGTTGTGATGCATCATGTGTCATGTTGAGAGTAACCTCTGCATGCCCCCCTCCCTCCCTTCCTCCCTCCCTCTCATGTACTTCAGCTGATGCTACGTAATCTTTAAATCTCAGTAGGAGAAGGCTCACAGCAGCTGCTTTTGTCTCTGCAGTGACTCCTATGATGGGCACTCACATCCCCATGAACGCTGACATGAGTTCACTGAGCCCCACACACGCACTGCAGCAACAGCTCCCCCTGGTGCCTTCCTCCCACTGTACCCCCCCTCCTCCATACCCCATGGACAGCAGCATCTCCAGGTACCTCACCAATCCACAGTGGGACACATCTACAGCTTGCTTCTCCCACTGTAATTACTCACTCACAAATCCAGAAATGCAGAGTAAAACTGATGACTGACATTGAATGAAGTGCAATGACTGAAAAATGAAAACAAATGCAGGGAAGATGAAAAATAACGCAAGAGTACTTAGTTTACTGTGTAGGATGAGCTATTAAAAAACATGATTTACACATTCAGAGAATCAAATCAGTAAAGATCAAAGAGGTACCGCTTTGTCCACAGGGGGCGCCAAAATGAAGGCAAACAGAGTTCCACACTGGAGCTTTAAGAGGCAGACACTTTAATCAGTAAATCAATGATGGAGTGTCTTAAGCCTGAGTTCTGCCTCAGTTTAATAAAAGTCTTTGAGAAAATGATCAGTAATGATTGTATTTATTATTATTTACTACCTCTGGAAATGTTTACCTCTTACTGCCCTAGTTTCAATCTCATGTTTCTTTAATTTTACAGCATTTTGTTTGTCAGGCCCTAAATCAGCAGCTGGAGCCCCGATAGATAAATCTGTTTCTGTAACACCTTTTATTTTAACTTTTCCATCCATAAAGTAGAAGAAAAATAGCAGATAAAACCCTGCAGGCCCTGAGCTAAAGTTAAAGTGATATATTGTCATCATGTCATCGTGTCAGCGTGTTTCCGTCAGTCTGACCCTCTCCTCTGCTCTCTCACAGCTTCCTTATTCGGCTGGGCTGCGCAGGCTGCTTGGACTACTTCACAGCACAGGGCCTAACCAACATCTACCAGATTGAGAACTATAACATGGAGGTGAGCCCTTGCCTATCCAACACCAGTCATATGATGGGTTAGAGAGAAGAGTGGCTCCCCCTGCGAATACTAATGCTCCCCCCCTGTGTAATGACCATTAGGACCTGTCCAGGCTGAAGATCCCTGCAGAGTTCCAGCATATCATCTGGAAGGGCATCATGGAGCACCGACAGGCCATGGATTTTTCCCCTCCCCCTCATATAGTGCGCACCACCAGCGGGGCCTCCACCGTCAGCATGGGCGCCTCCGAGGCTCGAGGCGAGCGCGTTATTGACGCCGTACGCTTCACCCTGCGTCAGACCATCTCCTTCCCTCCGCGCGACGAGTGGTCTGACTTCTCCTTCGACCTGGATTCTCGTCGCAACAAACAGCAGCGCATCAAGGAGGAGGGGGAGTGAAAACCGGCCTTCTTTCCTCGTGTTCTCGTTCCAAATTTCACGCCTACTGTACGAACATTTCATTTGAAAAAAAAAAACAAAAAAAAAACTTGGTATTATTACAAATACTGCTGAGAACAAAACGCATTTTTACATAGAAGTGCACTTATTCTCATTTGTTGTGGTTCAAAGGTGCATTTTATTATGTTCGATTTCTTGAGAGCACTTAAGAAATGTTGACGGTTTCAGTTTTTGACTTTTTAAGTGTTCATGCTTCATTCCTGCTGTAAAGCATGACTGGAAACAAACCTTTCATTACAGGGCTTATTAGGGCTTTTATTTGTGCTACAAACTGTATTTTTGATCATGTGACAGACTTCTGAGTTTCACCTCTCTGGCTGTTCAGGTTAGTCGAGTACACTGGTTCTCACTGAGGCAGAGGTCAGCGTTGATTGTAAACATTTCAAACATTTCCTGTCAGAAGTATTAAGTCAAGTGATGGGCAAATTGTTTTTTTTTTTTTTATGTCATTTCTATTTTTTTTTTGCTTTTTTAATGTCTTTGTGAGACCAACACTTCAGCCCTTTGTGTCAGGTTTGAAGTACGCGTGTCAAAGTGACAGACGGTCGTTTCATTGATGTAGCCACATATAGGCCTAATGCTCTTGACCCAGTGTTTGACAGTAAATATATGACTGATGTCCTTTTTTGTTTGTGGTTGTTTTCAGAGGTTTCTCTGCAGCAGATGTCTTGTTCAAGTATTTTTTGTATCCTTATCTGTGCTGGTAGAGGTTTATTTCATGTGATGACTGGCCAAAACTTATGATTTATTGTATATAAATTTGTATAGTTCTTTTATTTTAAAGTCTCCCTTCAGAAAGTGCCTGAATTTCATCCTGGAACAAAACAAACTGATGTGAATATTGTTCGGTAGCATATATCGGTGAGAAAAATGTTTGTGTTTATTAAAAGGAGAGCTTACAGTGTGTGCATGTGTGTGAGTGTGTGTGCTTACACTGCACCGTGTTGTTTCACGTAGCCAGCATTATTAGGAAGCAGAGATGCTCTGCATTTTCATATTTTTGTACAATGTGTTGTAAATATGTTCCAATATATCAAGGCTATTTTGATATAAATTCAAAATAAATATTATTACTTGCTTTACTGCTTGTTAATCCTCCTTTGTGTCTGATTACTTTAAAGCGTGACTCCACAGAAAGTTTCATAAACACAACACTCTGATTATTTTTACAATTCCAATGAAGTTTGGACATTGTGTAAAATGTAAATAACAGAATACAATCATTTGTGAATCCTGTTTAACCTGTAACAGAGACAAGATATTTATGGTTCAAACTGATCAACTTTTACAAATATTCCCTCATTTTGAATTTGATGGCTGCAACATGTTCCTAAAAATCTGGGACAGGCTCATGTTTCCACTGTGTTCCATCACCTTTCCTTTTAATAACACTCAATAAGTGTTTGTGAACTGAGGACACTAATTGTTGAAGCTTTGGAGGTGGAATTCTTTACCATTCTTGATTGATGAACAACTTCAGCTGATCAACAGTCCGGGGTCTCTGTTGTTGTATTTTGTGCTTCATAATGCTCCATACATTTTCAATGGGAGACAGGTTTGGACTGCAGACAGGCCAGTCTAGTACCTGCACTCTTTTACTATGAAGCCACGCTGTTGTAACACGTGCAGAATGTGTCTTGTCATTGTCTTGCTGAAATAAGCAGGGACGTCCCTGAAAAAGACGTGGCTTGGATGGCAGCATATGTTGCTCCAAAACCTGTACGTACCTTTCAGCATTAATGGAGCCTTCTCATCCTATAAGAAGTCAACTGATTGAAGTAACAATTTGAGCTCATAATTTAAAATAGTTTAGGTTTAGTTCTTCGTGTGTATTTGAGTGCAAAAGAAAGATCCCAACAGGATTTGTTTTAATTTGCATGTCCATGAAGCCACCACCAGAGGGAGTTGTTAGCGCAGAGTCATGGACCAAACAGGGATGAGAAATCTTTTCCTTTCCACCTTTTCCTGACTGCTTCATATCTTTTTTTTTAAGTAACCTTTAAAAAAATAGTTTCAACCAGTGGAACAATGTTCCACTGACTAAATTCCTACTATGTTCTATTGATGTCAATGAAATTCATCATTTTCTAAATTGTTTGAACATTTACATTTTCTGTTACATGTCCAAACTTAACCAAAGTATCTCTGGTAAGTTCTCAATAAAGAATATTTGGACAGTACAGAGTCCGCTTGTATAAAGCTAAAGCTCTGCACATTCTGCAGAAACTCAACAGCACTTACAGTTCACGTGTCAAATGAAATGAAATGATGCACTCATGGAGAAGAAAAAAAATAAATAAATAAAAATAAATAAATAAAAAAAAAAACTTGGTGCGATAAAATAGTTCTGAATCCAGGAATTTTTTTAAAGACATTTTGGGCTCAAAATAATGTTTTTACGCAAAGATAGTATTGAAAACATCTTGAAAAACAATTCTGATAAAAAATACTTTCTCCACATCGCCCCCTAATGGAGAACATTTTCCTTCAGAAGCAGAGTTTGCTGATGTTTACGCAGCACGTAACACCGCTGACACGAAAGTCGACCCTGATCGTTGGCCGAGATTATCTTCTAGTGTGAGCGGGTGACAGATCGATCTTAAGCCCCACAACTGACTCACTGATCTGAGCCCATCAGTTTTCAAACGTGTTTTACATTTATGTAAAATGATGGTTACGCCACTCATTTATACTTGAGGATGACAACAGCCAATCAGAGAGAGAGCCATCTAGAGGGACCGGAAGTGATCGGAATTTATCAGAGATTAAATGTTGTATGAAATGTTGGAAGAATCGAGTGATTTCAGAGACAACCCGCATCTCCTGAAGCACTTTTTTATTCAGATGAGTTAAGTCTTTAATGTTGTCACTAGATGGCGCCCTTGCTCAATGTATTTTGAAGTTCTGGAAAAGTTGCTACGTCATCGCGCTGTGTGTGCGCCCTGTTGTATTTTGGTAATGAGGAGCAGAGCAGGCAGACACGATACCTGCAGTTACGTTTCATTTCAAAGTTTTAATGTCTACAGCCAGCAGAACTGCATTAGTGTCCATTTTTTGCGGGTTTTTTTTTTTTTTTTACATTCGCTTCCTTATGAGATGACGTAGATCACGTGGTGTGTCGCTTCCTCTTAGTCCGGTAATCTTGATGAAATCCTGTAGCGTGTGCTATTTTTTTTTATTTTTTTATTTTTTACAAACTATGGTGATGTTCATTATTTTAAAATCTTGTAGTGTGTTCGTGTTTAAGATTTGAGCGAAGATTCTCTTTATGTGTGTGATACAACCTGATTTCAGAATCTTTTGAGATTTTTAAAATCCTGGAGTGCGCGTCAGGCTTTCATGACCTATTTTTACAGGGATCACTAAAAGAAGTATTCAACAAGTAGAGCATTCATATGTTACTTTCAGTAACATTAGGAAGAGTTGCTGGGCCTTTGTCATTTTCACTAAAATCAAATGTGGCTCTCTTTGAAAAGGGTTTGGATACCCCTGGTCTGCAGCTTCTTCCTGTATCAAATCTGAACTGTTTTTATTGTCTGAGTGAGCTCTCTGACATTTAGGGGGGCTTGTGTGTGGGAAAGAATTGAACCCTAACATGAGAGAAAGTTTGGAGAGCCTCCATACATCCAAATGTTTCACCATTTCTTGCATTTAAAATTGATCAGTTTTGTTTGTTTCTGCCGAGAAACTATAAAATCTTTGGAAGAACTTAATAAGTGGAAGAAGTGACTCGAGCGGAGTGTCTTCATGTCTACTTTTATTTCAGTTGATGGTATTGTTTATCTATTTACACAGAACATAGAAAGAAGACTGCGTGCACACGCCATCCAGACTCCACTTACATTATTTACATCCTCAGAAAAATAATCCTTTGTACACTCTGTCGGTCCACACACACACACACACACACACACACACACACACACACACACACACACCGTCTGTACACACACACTGTTTCTCACTGTGCTCAGTCTGTGTGTGAAGATTACTCCACTTCCGCCACATGAGCCACCTCCACCTCCATGGTCTGGATCACCTCAGGGGCCTCTTCCAGTTTGGCTCCTGTGAGCGCCTGCTGAGCCAGGACGTAGTTCACCACCTGCATGATGCCCTGATCGGACAGCGTCGCCACTGCGCCTTCACCCATCGCCTCCACCACAGGCTGCACCGCCTCCACAGCTTCAACCGTCTCCTCTGTGATCAGCACCGTCTCGATCTCCTCTGGGGATGTTTCCTGGGCTGGACGGAGCTCTGGGGGCAGCTCGGACGCCAGAATGCTGACGGCGTGCTCCACCTGCGTGCCCTGGTTGTGGAACTGCAGCGTGTCCTTCTCCAGCATGATCTTCCCTGGCAGGTTGTCTCCATGGTATTTGGCCATGTGTTTCCGGAGGGTGCGCGCGTCGATGTGGGCTTCCTGACACATGGGGCACACGTATGGTCGCTCACCTGTGTGTGTGCGGACATGACGTTTGAGGGAGCGGGCGTCGGCCCAGGCAACGCCGCAGGTCAGACACTCAAAAGGTTTCACTCCTGGAAAAAAGAGGAAACAAGAAGATGAGCTTTCAGAAACTCAAGAGCTACTGCTGAAGACTGTTGTTGACATGACTTAAGTTTGAACCCTTTAAAAGTGGACAGAGCCTCCAGGTCTGAAACCTGATGCAAATCCTGAAGTGGTTCAAACTTCAGATTTTTGTAAAGACCAGCAGAGAGCAGCACCTCTTGTTTAAAGAAGACTAACAACAGCAAAGTTAATGAAGAAAAAACAATCTGCAGCCTGGTTTGAGGTACTAGAATTTTGAACTTTGATACAAGACTAACAAAAGTTAAATAAAGATGAGTTTGAACTCATCTGGAAAAAAATCTCTCTGAGGCCCCTCTCACAACTAAATCCTGGTTCAATGTCTGCTCCGACTAGACCTGCTTCCTGGTGTACACCTCCTCACGCCTGGTCCTACTTTTGTGTTCAATCCACACCACAGCTACACAGCAGCGGCTGACATCATCATGCTTCAGCGTGTTCGTGTTGTTCTGCAATACTCTGCCCAAATGCTCATCAGCGGTGTGTTTTCATTTCAGTGCTGCTGCGGTCTTTGCTTATTAATGCACAGGAAACACGAGTGTCTGAGAGTTTTGTGTAGAAATCAAAGCTTGATGCATTGATTATACTGCAAAAGTTGCAAAGACAAGGCACCAATATAGCCTAACTGTTCAGGTTGCTTGCCCACATGAGACCCTTGAGCGGAGGATGATGCACTCAGTCACCATAATTTCCATGTGCAAACAAACAGATTTTAGCGGGACCAGAAACTGGTGATGGGACCAGCACAGAAATCACACTATTATACACAATATTGCAGAGCGTGGTGCTCCTGTTGGCATACACCACAATATGGTACAGCATAGAGTCGATGCAGACGTATGAAAAAAGAAAAGCACAAATTGCTGGTCCCAACAACATGAGTGGACAGGATTAATGTAACGCCAGCCTGCAGTGTCAAGTAACTGATGCTGCAGCAACATGAAAACAAATAAAATAGATTAAAAAAGCAAGCAAAAGGGAAGAAAAACTCCTGTAAATAAAAATAAGTTTTTTTCAGCCAGAAGTCAGGCTTAGATCAGATTTACATGTCATAAACTAGAGTGGTGGCCCTCATTTCCTTGCAGCAAATGCTGAATGTTGAAATGCTAAGCCCTAACCCGAACCACACTAGTCCTATTTATAATCCAAGAACCTCTGATGACATCATCAGCTGAGTGGTTTCCATGGTGAAGTTATTTCCCATTCGTTTCAATGGGCCAAAAAAATTGGAAAATGCTGAATATCTAAAAAAATTCAAGGGTTAAAACTTTAAATCACACACACACACACACACACACACACACACACACACACACACACACACATCTCCTGAACATGCTGAACATTTTAAAATTTGAAAGGTGAAAATTTGTTGATGAAGTAGCGAGGCAGGAATCGTACAGAAAGAGTAAGTGAATTAATAATAAAAATAATAATAATAACAACATTAATAATAATAACATTAATAATAATAATAATTATAATAATAATAAAGTCAAAATTCTATGTTAAAATGCTGTGCTCAGCATTTTAACATGATTAGCTTCTAATAGCATCACTGTTTTAATCTGATCTGATCTGCTTTAAAACTCCCAGGTCATTTTTTTTCGGTCAGGTAAGACGGGTTTGACTTGGTCCTGACTGGCTTCATTAAAATAAGACAAAAAAAACCAAAATGCCAAACTTGAGGCAGCAGAGTAAAGGAACTGAACCTGTCTACATCCACACCCTCTATGCAGTCTCACCTTGGTGGTTGTTGACGTGGCGTCTGTACTCTCTGAGGTGAGTGAACTTCCTGCCGCACTGCTCGCACTCTCTCTCCAGGTTCTGCTTCATTCGGCCTTTCTTCCCGTGCGTGGCTTTCTTCACGTGTCTCCTGAACAGAGCTTTCTCAAAGAACTCTTTCCCACAGATGTTACACCTGAGGACACACAGGAAACAACACATGGTGACTGTTTCTGTATCATCAAACGCTCTCAGAGATGATGACATGCTGCATTAATAACTAAGGGGAGACTCACTTAAAGGGTTCAGCCACACTGTGGGACTTGACGTGGGAGTACCAGTCCTTCTTCCAGCTGTAGCACTTCCCACACACCTGACACTGGAACGGCTTCAGCCCCATGTGTTTGTTCATGTGCTGCTGCAGGTCTTTGGATTCAAAGAACCTTTTATCACAGCTGCAGGAGACACAAAGTAAAGACATTTTAATGCTCTGACGTCCAGAGCGTGAAGAATCAGTGAAGAGAGGTGAGCGGGGACTCACTGAGCGCAGGCGAACGGACGGACTTCAGGTCTGGGAAGGTGCTTCTTCAGGTGTTTGCTGAGGGCTGAGGCTCGATGGAAGGTTGTTCCACACGTGTTGCAGAGATACTTTGATTCACCTGGTGAAGAGTTTCAGAAGAAGAAAAAGGGGGGGGGATAGAAACAAATGATGTTTTTTTTCCAGTTATTCTAGCTTTCAGTGTTAAAACTGCCTGCTGACCAGACATCAAATACAAGCAATTGTTTTTTCCATCGTCTGCACTGACCGGTGTGGACGCTGGTGTGCTCCTCCATGCTCCGCTTACTGACGAACGACTTCTTGCAGAACTGACACTGGAACTGTTTGGTGACGTCGTGCAGCGCCCGGTGCATCTTCAGGCTGTGTTTGTGAGCGAACGTCTTCCCGCAGACCTTACAGGAGTGAGGCCGCACTCCTGTGTGGTTCAACATGTGGATCCTCAGAGAGTACAGCTTCGGTAACGTCTTCCCGCAGATGTCGCACACAAACTCTCGCTTGGTGTGAGAAGGTAAAGACTTGTCGTCCAGATCGCCGTCCTCCTTCCCCCCTGAGCTCTGCTCCACAGCGGGTTTGATGGCAGCTGATCGCTGGCTGCTCTGCTGCTTGTGTCGGGCCAGGTGAGCGCGGAGGGAGGCGGCGTACTGGAACTCTTTACTGCACAGCTACAGGGACGCAAAAACACCTCCGTCAAATCATTCAGAACGTTAACAGAGAACAGAGACGCGTCATGCTGCCATCATACTCACAGTGCACTTGTATCCTCGGGACTTTTCGTGTTTCAGCGAGTGCATGATGAGGGAGTAGCGTCTTGGGAAGCACAGGCCACACTCGGGGCAGGTGTGTTCTCCATCTGTGCTCTCCTCTGGAGCTTTGTCCTCCTTCCCTTCAGTCTGTGTCTCTTCCGCCTTCGTCGCCTCGACTGTGCTGAGCTCAGTCGTCTCCAAACTCTCTGCAGCTTCAGGCTCTGGATGTGCTGCTGCCTCGGACACAGACTGTTCTTCACTTTGTGTCTCTACTCGCTGCTTTGGTGGTCTTCCCCTTTTTCCTGTCCTGACAGGAACCTAAAAATGCGATCAGACTCATTAAAACATTTAACACTTTATCTTCGTAAAAAGAAATGAAACTCTGCCTCCTTTATTTGACATCGTTTGGGTCCAATCTAAGGATGCAACAATTATAGATTCTGATGTACAATTATTGTCTGAGCAACAATCATAGCTTCATTCATTCATTTCACAACACTACAAATGAGCAAATGTCCCCCAGGGTTCTGTTTTGGGCCCTGTTCTGTTTGCTTTGTATTTGCTGCCTCTGAGTCATATTATCAGCAAATTCAGAGGTGTCTGGTATCATTGTTACGCTGATGATATCCAGCTGTATGTGTCATTCAGGCCTGATGACACTGACAAACTCATTGTTTTGCTCAATTGTTTGACAGCCATTAATGACTGGATGGTTCACAACTTCCTGCAGCTTCCCTCCATCTTCTTCAGTTAGTCCAAAAAATGCTGCCTCAAGGACACTGACCAAATCCAGACGGACAACTCACATCACGCCGTTTTCCTGTTCCCTGCACTGGCTTCCAGTCAAGTTTAGGTTTCATTGTAAGGTTCTTGTTTTTGTGTACAGTGCTCTGCATGGGCAGACTTGTGATTACATCACCGACCTGCTCCACCTCACCTCACCAGTAGGCCACTTAGGTCTTCTGACCAGGGTTTGCTGGTTGTTCCCAGAGCCAGCCTGAGGACTAAAGGTGATCGCACCTTTGAAGTGGCTCCAAAAAGCTTGAAAAGCTCCTAAAGACTCATTTTATAAACAGGCCTTTGACTCTCCTCTCATTGACAGATATTTTAACTATGCTATTGTTTTGTTTCTTTTACTTTTGCTGTTCCATTCTATGGTTTTATGCTTTATGATGTCATTTTTATATCTGTCCTGTGAAGCGCCTTGTTGCTCTGTTAAATGGAAGGTGTTTTACTAAATAAAACTTACTTACTTAAAATCAAATACACATTTTTGTTTTGTTTGAAGTTTTATACATTTATTTGGCGCTTTATTATGGACACTGAAAGTTTGTCAAGTTTTAGTAAAAATAATAGAAAACACATCTCTAATGACTGGAAAGAAGTTAATTAGATCCCATGGTGTAGTGCTGGAAGACTACAAGCTCCTGATGTTATTTTAGTGTTTTACACCTGGTATATATTAACCCACAATGCCTTGAGTTTACTCAACAGACAGGAAGAAGCAACCTGTAACTTTAGTCTTCCATAGGTAAAAATGCAGCTTTGCTGCTGTTTGTTTACATTAAACCGACAGTTTAACTCTCACTGCTTCACCACTGATTCAACTCTACCAACTCAATGTTTCATTAAATAACTTGCCACCAACGTAATTTAACCCAGTTATTATGCTACCTTTACTTTGGTTTGTAAAGCTGGGCATTGATTCCACAAACGCTGCGTCAAATTGGATGTGTTTGACCACTTAGCCACAACTCATGAAGACGGCTGATCGGGCGTCTTGAATGACACCCTGGTTATTCTTGGTGTATCCATAATGCTCCCACACCGTCAACTTCAGCCTTCTCCCTTCAGAAAACAAGCCAAAAGTCACTCATAATAAGCAGACTTGGCAACGCTGGCAGCAGCTGGGGAGAGACGGCAGCGGAGCGGTCTGCAGTAGTGCCTCTCATCCATTATGCTCGCGACGTGCAGAGGGACAGACAGACACGGAACGTTTGCTGAAGCAATCAATAACGACATGATCTCACGCTGATCACTGACAAAGTAACAGTATGCTAATGTATTAGAATGATGTGATTATATGTTTATTTTTACAGCCGTAATTTCAACCAGCATGAGCGGGCAGCCAGCTGGCCTGGGGGCTTTCAGTTGCACATCCAGAGTCAGCGTTCCAGTTACAGTGTGGAGCCCTGCTCCATGCCTCTTGATGCGCACTTTAAGCAGGTGCAGCGCTGCTCTAACTCTGTTTTCCTTCTGTGCAGGTTGTGCTAAAAATAATGTGCCAACATAATGTCTGTTTTTTTGCAAGTGAGAACAGAAACTGTCGGTGCAGCAGAGCCTTTAGGATTAAATAACCATGACTTTTTCAATCACATTTAAATGTAAAATTGGTGAACTGCTGCTTCTCTAGTCCAATCTGATGACGGATGCTCAAAGTTTTGGGACAGTTTCAGAGGATTTCTCAGGTTAAGAAACATTTGTTTTGTTCTGTGAATGTCTCCACGTACCTTCGGTGTGGGAGTGTGTACGGGCGTCGCTCCTTTCTTCTCCTCCCTCTCCTCCTCCAGCCCCATGTGTAAGCGTGCATACCCGCCCTCAGCCATGGAGCGCTGCCTGAGCTGTCTTCTCTTTGGTTCATCTGGCATCATGTCCATATTGTCTCCGTGGCCTTCATCAGCAGAGGGATCCTCCTCCGCGAGAGGAACAAACTCCTCCAGCTCCACCTCCACCTCCTTCTTCACTTTGGCTGGTCGTCCTCTTTTACGTTTCGGGGGAACAGGTGCGGCTTCTACTTTCTCCAGCGACGGCGTCACTGCTTCAGACAGCTGTTTGACGGCCTCTGAGGTGGTCACGCTGTCTTGAACTACATTTATAGCTTCAGGTTCTGTTTCTTGGAGCTGCGGCTGCTCCATGGCGAGGCAGGCTGACACCACAGCCAGAGATTCGCTGGCTCCAGCTTGCCCGCTGTGGGTGACCACGGTCATGGTCTCGCCCTCTGCTCCCTCTCCTCTGCAGGAGATGAGAGTGACGCTTTCTTCTGGCTCGGCTGCACTGCTGTGAGTGATCAGAGTGACCGTTTCACTTTGTCCCGCCTCAACATGCTGCACTGAGCCTCCATCTACAGCTTCAGTCACTACCGCAATCGGCTGCTGGATGAAAGCCTCCTCAGGGGCTGCAACAAACGCGTAAGGCTCCCCCGTGACGTCCACACCGGCCTGTGTGACCACGGCCTGGCCGTCGCTCTGTATGGTGAGGGTGTAGGCACCAGGATCGTCCTTAGAGCCTTCCTGAGGAGCCTGCTGGCTGGACACTACGGTGTGCACGTCTCCTTTCTGATACACCGTCAGCTTCTGAGCCTCCACCTGCTTATGGACGGACTCACAGATCTGCAGCACCTCCGTCATGAGTAGATGCCGCGCCAAGTTCGCAATTTCTGCCATTATGCAGAAATTAAAGGTGAGCATGGACGTGTACGCAAAGTCCAGCAGAGGGAGGAAGCTGACTTTGGTGAAACCTGAAGAAGAGGAGGAAAGGGGAGGAAGGTTAAAACTGAGAGACTGAGCCAGATCGTCCCAACAGAAAAGGAGTTCAGAGTCTCACCTGAGAGGTCGACCACGGCTTCATGCGTGGAGACGGCGCCTTTCTCAAAGAAGAGCTCGTTGAAGTACTCGCTGCACGCTGCCAGCACAGATTTGTGGGCTCGGTACTCCTCTCCTTCGATCAGCAGAGTGATGTCACAGAACTGGTTATTGAGACGCTGCTGGTTCAGTTTGTCCAGCATGGTCTGGCTGTGTTTGGGCAGGAACTGGTTCACCTCACCTTTACTGTCCACCTGCAGGGAGGGAAACAGGAAGACGTGGTTAAAGAAATGTTGCAGCACTTTCACATCTGGACTCCATTTTTATACTTTCTGGGTTGAAAAACTAAATAATCTGATTGTTCCTTCAGTCATCGACAGAATACTGAGATGTTGCATTAAGGCTAAAATACACCAGCTTCGTCTCTGGTCTGGCTCCGCTCTGCTTCAAGTCAATGTGTCAACTCACACTGCGTCCCTGCTCCGGCAGGTCGCAGCAGATACGCAACAATCCTTTTTTTCTGATGTTGGAGCCTTGACGCATCAATTCACCATAGAGCAAATCGAGTATGACAGGAAGTCGTTCACAGAAACTACCCAAAAACAGCCAGCGACTTTCAAAATAAAACAACCCAGATGGTATTTAGCTTGACTACAACAACAAACGTACATAATGAGAGCAGCCGGGCCAGGAGTCGACAGGTTTTAAGGTTTTCCGCTGCTTGTCCCATTCGTTTTAGAATTCATTTTAAAATTTAATGGGTTTTTTTCTATCTTTAAATGGATCAGCACCTTGGTAACATCTCTGACCTTTTAAATGTCGACTCTCTCTCACAGTCCTTGAGGTCTGCTGATCACCTTCACCTCATCGTCCCAAAAAACCTGATTAAAAATCCGAGGTGATCGAGCTTTCTGTGGTGGCTCCCAAGTTCTGGAACCAGCTGCCACTCAAAATAAAAACCTCCCTCACCCTACGAACTTTTAAATTGGGTCTTAAAAACTCATTTTTATTCTTTGGCTTTTAATTCAGAATGAGCGTTGTGTGATCTCTGTCCTTTAATGTCTTTTATGGTCCTAATCTCTGTTTTTACGGCTCTTACTTGTTTTTATTTCATTTTAATTGTTTTATTGATGTTTCTTTGGTTTTATCGAGCAGCATTTTGGTAATTTGATTTTTTTTTTAAATGTTCTATAAAAACTAAGTAGATTGGATTTACAGCCCAACACGAACAGGGAGAAGCTCATCAATGGAAGGAAGTGCAGGAACTCCTCGGTCTTGCGACCCCAGCTGTCTGGAGGTCCTGCTACTTGCTGGACTGAACACACACAGTCAACACGCAACAGAGCAGAGCAGGACTGCAGGCGCATCTGGTGTATTTGGGCCGTTACGTTTAACTCTGGGAGGTTAATGTAGCTGACAGTGATAGTGTTGTGTGTTTACAGCCCACTCATTAAAGTGCTTATTCTTTGTCTCCTTCCTTTTCTTTTCACCACTGACCAGCTCAGATTAGTGTCTCATTGTCTGATTTGACGCCAACTGACGAACAGCAGCTGAAACCTTGCAGGACACAGAAGATGCTGGACTGCTGCCTCGTCACTCAGTCTGTCTGGTTTTGTGTGTTTATATGAAAGTCATAGGGCTGTGTCATCTGACAGTGCACCATTGTATCGACTCACAAACAAAGGCTCACTGATTATACAGTAACAGCTGTTAACAGGTACAGTTACCACAGACAGAAGCTGTTTTTGACTGTTGCTGACCATGTTCATCCCTTTATGACCACAGTGTACCATCTTCTGATGGAGACTTCCAGCAGGATAACGCTCCATGTCATAAAGCTGGAATCATCTCAGACTGGTTTCTTGATCATGATAATGAGTTCACTGTAATCAAATGGCCTCCACAGTCACCAGATCTCAATCCAATAGAGCACCTTTGGGATGTGGTGGAACGGGAGATTCGCATCATGGATGTGCAGCCGACAAATCTGCAGCAGCCGTGTGATGCTGAACATCTCACATGCAGGGTAGCAGGCCGCACTGTAAAAAGACCCCTCACACACTCTTTTCATAAAGTTTGAGTGGCTTCTAAAGCTGTTCAGAACATCAATAATGCACTCCTCACTGACCCTTTACCCACGACTGAATGCCATTTGCACCTGTTATGTACCTACCTCTATCTGCATTTACTCATCCTTAATGCACTCTACCGCATGCTACTTTGCTCCCATCATGCTGATCTCCAACACTCACAGAAAACACCAGTTGCTAAAATATTAAAAAAATTTCTGTCTTTATTTACATGGATTAAGTATTTTAGTGTTTTAAACAGTCGCCTAAATCTAAGGTGTTTCCAGCACTGTGCTGAATCTATGACACCAAGAATTAAGTTACTGCTCTGAAGGCAAAAAGCAGTCCATCCCATCACAGCTAAAACTAAGAGTTTACACAGCAAACAACAGACCAAAACATGAAAACACAAACAAATTATCTGAACAATATAAGAACCCAACAGAAGAAAAGGCCTCAAACATCAAGACAGGAGGAACTGAAAGCCTGCGTTCAGACACAGTGGGAGTAAAAAGGCCTTGATTCTGGGGATCAGCCCATGTTTCTAACCCTCCCTGCTTTCTCCATACGAGTCCTCTGTCAGCAAACCAAGTTCTCCAACACGGCACAAATCTGACTGACCATCTGACTGATCAGGAGCAGCTGATCAGGCTTTCTCCTGCACCACAAACGACACAAGACCCAGCTTTAAAATCAGTCACACAACCCAAAATCTTAGAATCCGCTCCAAATCACACATTAAGGCAGGACAAACATCACACCATAACACAAACAGGCTGATGATCAATGCAACAGACCAGCAACCCCTGAGTTTGTGGAGGGTTACTCATTTTCAGCTGAGCCTGGTTGTTTTAAAAACCAGCACTGTTACATGTAAATGAAAAACGTTACTCCTGTGTGGTTCCGTCGTTCTTTTAAATTTCTAACAGCAGCCTGAGTCTGTGTTACTTTCAGTGGAGGTGATGTGAGGCATGGCTTCTGTTTGTCTTTGGTCTGTTTAACAGGCTCAGGCTCTCTACTCGAGTAATTCCAAACCTTGTTGCACCTTTAAGTTATTTTGTTTGGTATAAAAACACAAACATCACATCCTTGTGATTCAAGAGACTGGAACAAATAAATCAGAGAAACATACAAACACCAGCTCGTGCTTGGACGATTTAGCCGACTTGGATCTCAGCTGACCAGATGAGTCAGTGAAGAACAATCCCTCCTCTCCCTCTTCCTCCTCCTCATCTTCTTCTTCCTCATCGTTCATGTTTGCTTTACGTCTCCCCGATCGGGAGAACAGGCGAGCTCCTGAACTGTCATCGAGTCCTCGTCTGATCTGACAGTGAGAGCACTCCCGGATGTGGTCTTTCACGTTCTTCAAGATGCCTGAGGGTGTTAAAAACAAGGATCCATCACTCACAGGGACAACACTGTGCTAAGCTAGCTTTCATTTCACTGTCAGTATATCAACCCTGAAGCACATGGCTCCTGCTCTTTAAGTGATATACCAGATATCAAATATATATTACAGGAATGCAAGAAAACAATGGCACAGCATCAAAATATGCTGATAAATGCTTTAAAAATCTTAAATGGAAATTAAACTTATATTTTGCTGCTACGGCTGATAAAATGATGCGGTCACAGTGCTTTAGCTGTTGGTTTTTCAAGTTCTAAGTATTTCATCCCTGTAATAAATGTGGTAATGTGCTTCATTTTTGATTTGAAAGACACAAAATAGTCAAACATCAAACTCAGGTCATTGAAAAAGAAACACAATTTTAGGCTACATTAAGGCAAAGAAACAATTCCAAAAGTGTGCTGTTGTATTATTAAACTTAAATTGTGTCAGATGTTAAATGTTTTTAAACGTATTCTACATTTTGTCTTTTTTCGTATTGCTGTCAGCTGTCCAACTACAGAGCAGTACCTAGATCTGACCACTAGATGGAGACAGACAGTGGTTCTGTACCGCGATGGCGGGTGGCGTATTCATGTCACTTAGTCTTTCTATTTACACCGGCTGATTTTGATTACATAACGCAGATGGTGTCAACACATCTACACATTAACACATTTGTTACCGTACCTCTCCACCAGTACTTCTGAGAGATGGCGTCCCAGGTGATCTGCTGGTTCAGGTGCTCGCCTTCTTCGGTAATGTGCATCGCGCTGATAAGTTCCTTCCTCCGGCCGTCCTGCAGCACCACCTCCAGCTCCGTGAAATCATCCTGGCCTTTCAGTCGACGCTGGTAAAACAAAGTGCCGTTTCTAACAACATAGCAGGTAGCAGCTTTACGTATTTTCCTCTTGGTGTTACTGGGAGTCTCCGGCGCATACGGCTCTCGTTCGTTTGTCAGATACCGTATAATGGCCAAGTAGCTTTCTTCACACGACATGTCTCAGCTGAACCGCGTTTTCCAGCTGGTTTAAGGGTTATTCTCGAAGAGGAGGGCCCTCTTCGACCTTTAATGTCCTGATTAAAATTTTAAGTAGCGATCTGTTTGTAGTTAATATAAAATTAGTTAGCTAGAATAACATTTTAAATTGTTTTTGAAGGTGGAACTGCCGTTCGTTACCGTTAGGGTAGACTTGCCCGAACAGACAAAATGGCTGCTACACAACCGGAACTTGCGTCAGCAATGGCGGAAGTAGGTCGTGAACTTCAAATACCACAAGATGGCGCCGTCTTCAAACTTTAACGGCTGTTTTCCATCAAACCCAGCAGTCACATGTCAACAAAATACTGTTTTCTTCTTGATGTGTGCTCCATCTATACATTTTATAATCTCGTGATTTGAGCTTTGCTTTTATAATTGATTTCCCATTACCTGACCTTTTTTTTTCCTTTTTATGAACTCCGCCAGTTAGTGATGGCCAAAGGAAGCGCCACAATGCCCTGGATTTTTCCATCAAGTGATTGAAAAAACAAGGTTAAATACCCTAAATGAAACAGGTGTTGATATGCACTTCACTAAACTCTTGTGTGATTTCGTGACTCAAGCACCAGCACCATTAAGACCCATCACTATCTTCAGTCAGTGTAATAGTAACAGTGATTCCTCAGGGTCACTTTTTTCACAGTCTACAAACTTATGATGCCAAACATCAAAGAAGTGAATACCAAAAAACATTTGACACACATTTATTGAAAGTTACTTAAGAAAAAAGACCATACAGACTCGTGCTGAATCCATCATTCATAAAATGCTGATGATGTTTCATATAAGACCATACTCCAAAAAAAAAAAAAAAAAAAAAAAAAAAAAAGGTTTGCAGGTGTTGTCCTTTAAGGGTACTTTTTCGGCAGTACTGTGTTTTATGCAAGCAGCAACCTCCTATTTGAGGCTCCCCAAGTACCAGAAACCACATACACACCAAGCCAAAAGAGACATATTTTACAGCAGAAATAAACATGTTTACAACTTGGTGCAAAACAATGACTTCAGTCTGAAAAGCAAATTCCTCCGACCACACACACTGTATGTGGTCGGGGGGCGGGAGGTATTTTTTTCTAATGTGGCAGTTTAGAAGATTAAGATCACAAGTTTACCCTCCAGCTCTGATTGACTATGACAAACTGAGCTGGCAGCTTTATGCCTTTTGTCTTTTATACAAGGAAAAATAAAGTTCCTAACTTAAGATGTCAGTATTCAGTAGATACATGCAATGAACAGAAATAGATTGGGGATTGCTGTACCTAAATGGTAACAATGAAGGCAGCATCTACATTGTTCAAGCACTCGTCATCTCAATCTTTAAAGCATCAGTTCACAACAAATGTTGCCATAAGATTCTCTAAAAACACAACAGGTCAAGACCATACTGTTTTATTTAAAACTAAGACCCAACATCAAGACAGGACAAGGTCTAATCCCATCTTTGAGGCAAAACTGGATCTAATCCCATCTCAAGCTACCACACGTAGGGAATTTTGCAGTATTTAGCAAGTTGCAGCAGCAAGGACAAAACTCCTTTAACAGACATCTGCTGTGACCGCCATGGGGTTGGGGGCGGGATGAAAGGAGATGCAGAAAGAGAGATGGACAGAGCCAAGTGACTGTAACATGAAAACAGTACCCAAAATAAAGGAGGAAGTATGTGTACTAAATGGCAAGATGTTCAAATGTACAATTATACAATGCTGAATAAAAAATGATCCACAACTTACATTGGACAATTTGTAGAAACACACCTCTCTACACAAGGTTTAAACAAAAATATTCAAAGTGGCTGTAAGCCACGACAGAGGAAAATAGTGAGAGAAAACTTTGAGACTGAGGCAGCAAAGTTTTATGGCCCTGTGTTTTATTTCTGACCCCCTCAGCTCTCAATCCACCCCCTGGATCAATCCTCGGATCCTTTACTCAGAATCTCCTCTTCATTGTCCAAATTCAAATCCAAGGATGAGCAAACTCTTTCCAATATCGCCCCCAGCTGTGGAATGTTTCACTACTCTCTGCCGGGATTTCCCCTTTGCTTTTGTAAAATACAGTTTTGGTCAGAAGTTTACATACACTTGTAAAGAACATAATGTCATGGCTCTCCTGAGTTTCCAGTTATTTCTACAACTCCTGATTTTTCTCTGATAGAGTGATTAGAGCAGATACTTCTTTGTCACAAACACATTCATGAAGTTTGGTTCTTTTATGACTTTATTATGGGTTAACAGGAAAAGTGACCAACTATAATGGGTCAAAAATATACATACAGCAACATGAATTAGCAATTTTGGGGACTTAGAAAGTTGTTTCAATGAAATGAGCTTCATAGCATGACCTCTTAACTTCTTGTGAGTGATTATGACAGACTACTGCTGGTGACTTCTCTATCAGAGAAAATGTTTTCAGTTTCAAAATGAGCCTTATCAAATGAAGTTTGCTTTGGCTTATGGCCTTAACGGTGTATACTTTTTTCAAGCGCTCAGACTTCTGAGAAAAGTGAGACAATGTTTAAATTTAATCCCAAACTGAAAACACTTTTTGTGATATAATCTGAAAGTAGAGTAAATTAAACCGCCCACACAGTCCTTAAAAAGATACACAACTCAATAGGCCTGCAGCCTGTGTTATAGGTCACATGGACCTTCATGCTTTTAATGATATAACATCAGCTTCAATGTTTGACACTGAAGAGATTAGGTCCTTGTTTTACATCAGCAGCTTGACTTGAGTGTCGATATCTGTGTTTACTGTACACAACACGTGTCACATAAGCTTTTGTCATGGCACAAGTGTCACTTATCACCTTTTGTCTTCAGATAAAAACATTCCTACAGCACAGCTTGGTGAGATAGGAGAGTGGTTGTCAAAAACATTCACACACAGAGTCTAACACAAAGGTTATGATTCCAAATTCATGCCAAAAGGGAACTTTTCTACAGTGAAAAACAAAATGTTAGAAAGCGCAGACATATAGGGAGTGATACTTGAGCAGGCGCAGAGATTTTCCCCGAGTAAGGCCCTGAAAACAACCATCATCAAGACAATTTATTTAATGGACATCTTAGATAGGTTTTTGTTTATTTACATTTCAAACAGAGCTTTATGGCTCAAAATTGATTCTGTTTAAAACCTTCCTGTTGGTTGCACCTTTGATCCTGACAATTATATCGGAAATGAGTATGAATCATCCGCTCTCCTTCCATCATCGGTCATACACAGATGTGACAGGCACAGAGAGGAACAAACAGCACATTCCCGTCTCTGGCCACTCAAACTAACTGGCCACTGGGTGGAGCTGCAACTCTCGCAACTCTTTATGTGAAACATAATAATGCTACTCTGTGTTTTTTCTGAATTACTCTGACCCTGGGGGGAGGGGGCAACACATCATTTGTTGCTCATCCATGTGTCACATACTGAAGCTGACATCAAACAGTGGTCAGAAACGTGTGTTAACACTGCTCGCCTGCATGCACAGGCACACTGACCGCAGAGAGCGAGAGAGTGAGAGAGCGAGAGCTAGATTTTCCCTGACTCTGTCTTTGTCTTTTTGGTCCAAACTAATCTTTATAAACATCTTGCTTGTTGCTACAGAGTTCCAATTTTTCACTTTCAGTTGCACGACGAGTCTATTGATTGCACGTATGGGGAGAGAGGAACGGAACAAATTTTGAACTATTACACATCTGCTCTTTGTCATCCCTGCCTTGTTTGACTTTTCATACAGAGCTCATTTTAATCTGTTTGGTTCCCCCTGCTACGAGGCCGGGATTTAATATGTTTATTCTCAGTTGCGGTTGGCAGGAGCATCAACACGTGCCGTGCACTGTTTTATGAACGCTGGGAAAGACTTTATTTGCAGTTTGTTAGTGTGTTTCTGTGTCACAGGACTGTTCTTTGCTCCATTTAGCTGTCAGCTGAGGTACTAAAGAGATCCCTTAACTCAATTCTATTAAAAGATATCTTTATTTTTATATTTTCTTTTCCAACAAAGCAGCCTCTGTTGTTTCTACTCTGCACATTTTGTCACATTTCCCCAAAGCTAAGTATCCACCAGTTAGTCATTCCCTCCTTCTACATGAGCTGTTTGGTTTAATGCGATCTTTCTGGTGCAAAGAAAAAGCATCGTGACTGAAAACAAAGATTTTTTTTTCTTTTTGTTGGCCTTTGTTTTAAGGGGTTCTTAAAAAAGACACTCAGAGTTAAAATGTGCTTTTATGAATAAAAGCTTTCTGGTGTGTTGCTGAGAGTAGAAAAAAATCAAGGTCATCAGAGTCCAGCTCCAGTAAAATGCAGAAACATCAGAGGAATAATGAAACATTTTCAGAAATACTCATCCCTCCTCGCTGATTTTAAAAGAAAGCTGCTCTGTCTTGTCAAGAAATATGAAGTTAAAATGATAAGACTGTTTTAGAAAAATGGCTGACATGCAGCTTCCAGTAAACTGAGGTAAAACATTGGATTCTCCTCCTCCTGGGGGGATCAAATCAAAACCAAATAAAAGTTGAAGACATTTTTCTCAAACATGGTTTCTGTTGTCGAGGTTAGTTGTTTTCTAAGTGGTCTGTGCTGAAGTGAGCACTTTTTCTAAAGATGAGTCATAATGAAGTTATTTGATGCTGAATGTGGTGTCATGACTGAGACCTCTGCGGGACATCCTGCAGTGCTTCATAGAGGAGGGCCAATAAAAGGACCTGTAGCTGAAACACTAACCGTCTAAGATTGTATAATTAATGGACGTAGTCTCCGCGACGTCACCCATCTGTTCCTGAAACGGACTCTTGAAGCCAAACGGCCGGCGCGGCCATATTGGAAATGAGGCGTGCTGTGAGTCTCCACAGTAACAACCATAGGATGCTCCACAGTCACATGATCTGAGCTGTGCCTCTGATTGGACGAACTGGCGAGCTTAATATTATGGAAACTGCCGAATTAGAAAAAAAAATTCACCCCCCGTACAGTGCGTGCCGTTAGTGAAACTAGCGATTCAGACAGGAGACATTCTTTGTACCATGCTGTAAATAGGCTTATTTTGGCCGTGAAAACGGCTTTTTTTGGCCTGGTGTGTTTGTGACTTCCGGTACTTCCGGAGCTAGCCTCAAGCGGACACTCGAGGAACAGCAGACTTTAGCACTTCTGCATTGCCTCATATTGTCAGACTGGAGGTTGCCGCTTGGTTGATCCTTGGGGGTGGGGGAACCTTATTTTATTATTTTTGTTTGTAAAGCACTTTGTGTTACCATTCTGGGTATGAAAAGTACTCTATAAATAAAGTTTGATTGATTGAACAGCAACATCTTTGCCACATTGGGTGATCGTGCTCATGGGAAATGCAGTTTTCATCCTGAAAATCAGATTTCATCCATACCGGTCACCAAACTCAACATCAAAACTCCCTCACACTGCCTTTAATAAAAGCTGTGTCTCAATCATATGAACTTTCCTCCGGTCTCTACGTGCAATTTGACTGTTGGAATTAGGGTCTAAATTTAGTTCTGGGATAGGAAATTTATCCCTTGTGGAAAGAACTTTTTTGGATGTCCAGGACCTTTGGGAGGTGAGAACTGCAACCTGAACATTACTGATTGGTGGAGCACCCACAGTGTTTTTATTTCCCCCTCCCTCTGTCCACAATAAGATGACCCCCAGTTGGGCTGACTTGGTTGAATAACTCCCAAACAATGGTCTTCTTTGAGCCTGATAGTGTGACTGTGTCTCTGTCAGCTCCTGGTGTTACAGTTTAAAGAGTGACCCTGTAAACTGGAAACCTTCAGCTGAATGTGTCAGTGGATATTCTGTTTACAACAGCTGGGAATGCATCCTGGATTAGTTTTATATTTGTATTTAAGAATCGTGACATCCACATCAGATAAGTATTTAATGATAATCTAAAGATTTGTGAGAAGGATGCATCTAGCTCAAAGTCATCAACCAACCGTCTCGTTTTTAAGTAGAAACACTGGTTGATCTCTGCTGTCTTCACGCGTTAGTCAGAAGAGCGGTCCAGTGTTTGGATGTTCAGTACTGTTTTGGGTTTTTTAAAATGGCTTCAACCGGCACCACTAGAGCCTGTCTCCTTTTAAGTGTCAATGAATTTGAATGAATGTGCAGTGAAATAAAGCACGATCCAAACCAGCACAGGCTGAATCTACTCAATGCTAACAGGCTAATTATGGTCCTACAAGTAAAGCAGGCTGCTTGTCTCCTTCTATAGTGTTGTTTATGCTGAATTGCCTTTGTTGTTGTCTTACTTACCTCTACAGGTCTGACGGTGTGTTACAAAAACCTGTATCCTTTTTCTCCATATGTCTTTGTCCTGGTTTGTATAATCTTCTGGTCCCATAGCTGAAATGTCAACAAAAATGGGCCACAGGAACATTTCTCTCTGACAAGTTGGTATGTTAGGCTAAGCTTGCCTCACTGTTGTTGCAGATTTAGCATTTGAATTGGACACCTTTGGGAATGAAGAGATGACATTTGCTTCATAATTTATCAAACTAATCCTGTAAATATGGCTGACAGCTGTGTCTGCAAAAGGAAACCCATACATTTTGATGGGTGTTTACTGTGATTCAGTGCTCTGTGTCTGCCCACTTGGCATATCAGATCAGAGCTCATGACTCTATCACACGTCTTTACTTTTATGACGTTACCTCTAACAGTGTCTGGGGAACCTTTTTCCAGAATTAGTTCTCTTTGTATGCAGCTCACACGTTAAATCCCATTCTCCTGTCTTGTTTTAATCTTGTTCCTGCTGTTTGTATCTGTGCAGTTTGTGTTGCACTATCTTCCTGAGGTTTTCTGACAGGCGTCTGCAGCGATACGACTGGAATTAGCTTTCAGTTTTGTCTGAGAGAGCTCCTCTATGACAAGATTGATGTTCCTTTTCATTTAATCAAGTTTGATTTACCCATCTTGCTGCATTTGTATTCATTGCGGCCACACAGCCTTTGTATACTTTTATGGGCTGCCATTTCTCTAAATGCATTATCCACTTTTGTGCACACTGATCGGTGTCTGCATCCTTTTTTTTGTTGTTGTTGAATGACGGAGAGGATATTATCCCAGATTATAAAGGTCACAATGCTGTATACCTCTGTTTTCCATGCCGGCATAAAGAGCTGCAGGTTTTTAGCATCAGTCAAACGACCACAGGCTCTGTCGTACTTTCATTAGAGCTAGTGCAACGTGTCAGACATCCGTCATAAATACTTCCCCTCTCATGATGCTGTGACGTAGGCCCCACAAGCCAGTTGTCACTACTGTCCTCAGTCTCTAACCTTGAAATGAGTCCAAGTAGACATGGCCTGCAGCGCTGAGCAGAGAAATGGAACTGATCAGCGCCCCTATTACCCGCATGGTTGCTCATTTGGCGTTTGGTCGTATATTTGCAGTTGAATCGTTTCAGCTCTTTTTTGAAGCAGGCCAGTGTTTCCTGTATTCTTTAAATCTGTA
The DNA here is from genome assembly GCA_030710495.1 of Labroides dimidiatus. Taxonomy (NCBI): domain Eukaryota; kingdom Metazoa; phylum Chordata; class Actinopteri; order Labriformes; family Labridae; genus Labroides; species Labroides dimidiatus. The sequence goes on from CM061146.1 coordinate 26,261,795, forward strand.
AAGAATAGAAACAGTTATTTTCTGTTTGTGATAAAGTGAGAGTTTCACCTCAGTTATCTCAAAATCAATGCCTATTTCAGTAAAAAAAAAAAAAAAAAAAAAAAAAAACCCTCTCTCTTACAATTTAGATTCCATTAATGAGAATTTAAAGCCACAGCATTGATTTTTTTTTTTTTACCTGTAATGAACCAACTTAGTTTTAAACTGATGCAACAATGAACAAATAAGACCAACAGCACAGAGTCTGGCTTTTTATGACATTTCTCTCAATTCCTGTGGCAAGATGAGATTCTCTGCATCAACGAATGGGTGGAGTTGTAGTGCACAGCTCCTGTTTAAGAGACCTGAGGAAGCAAACATGCTCAGACTGTTAAGAAACAAGGAAAAATACTTCTGTCTTTAATTAGGATTTAGAAAATTGTTGTTTGCTCTTTTTTTTTACACAGGCATGTTCGAGCTTTGCCGTTTCATGTCATGAAGCTCGATCTGATCTGCTAAATGTTGCAGTGTTACTCAGGATCACTTGAGCCAGAATGACCGCTCCATGGGGAAAAATATGACTTATCTGAAATGCATTCAGTTACAAACTGAGTTTACAAAGTTTGCTTGTCGTCACATTTCAGACAATAGCTCTATATAAATAAAAACATTACCTTGTCGCTTTGCATCATGGGAAATGCCAAAGAAAAGTAGTGTTAAAAAGAAGATCTGCTCTCCATTCATCTACTTCAAAACAAACGCACACCTTGGTAAGAATCACCTCCTTGTGACAGTGGGTGCTAGTGCTCATGGGAAACAGAGTCTTTATCCCTAAAAAACACTACAGATTCAGGCCAAAGATATCACGACAATCAGCAGCAAATGGAAAGTCCTCCCAGCACCTTTAATAAACAATATATGACCACGGATCTTTTTTTCAAATAGCTGGGAGCAAAAAAATAAGAGAGAGGATATATTTTATTAAATTAAACGTCCCTAAAGATGCTGTAACATGGATAATGAAAAAAAAAATCAGCATAAGAAGCAGTTGTTACCAAAGGGAAATTTTATGTTTCACAAATCTAAATAAGACAAATATGTAAGCAAGACAAGTATTCATTTTGGTATTATGTTTGCATTGAGCTCCCCTGCCTGTGGTCTACCATATGAAACAGAAAACAAACTAGTCAACAAAATTTAAAAGTTCTCAAACTCTTTGTAAAGTTACAGTGTTTTCAGAAAGTGAGGTTATAAAATCGAGCAGGTGAAAGCTTTGAAGGGTTCCAAGTATCGATTCTCTCCCGACTACCTGCAGATTCACCACAAATAATGAATCCCCCAAAAAGCACCTATGGTACATTTTTCAACATCTCTTTTTTTTTTATCTCTGCAGAAAACAAATCAAAGAAATTTTTTTTCAATCTTATTTTTCGAAATGTTCCAATCATGAGATTCCAAAGGTCTGTTGTAAAGTCACAATTTATCTGTTTTGGTGGCAAATCATGACACAAAACTGTGAGGCTGCAGGAGAAAGATACTCAAAAGGACAGAAGAAAAAACAAATTGATAAGAAGAGACTTTACAGAACATGGTTGAGTAATATTTTGTCCAGTATCTTAAAAAACACCCCTCTAAGACATTGTGTGTGTGTGTGTGTGTGTGTGTGTGTGTGTGTGTGTGTGTGTGTGTGTGTGTGTGTGTGTGTGTGTGTGTGTGTTGTGTATTACAGAGTTGGAGGGAAAGGCCGTTGTGTGTCTGTCGTCCACATTAGATTTGTAATCTTGGTCTTAGAGGTCTTGATTTGTAATCAATTATCTGTAATGTTCCACTAAAGGCTCTGAACCAGAGCTGTAAAGCAGCCAGAGAAGATCTGGTGCCTGACCCAGACTTCTGCGAGAGATAAAGGTGTCTGACTCTGAGGACAAACACAGCTGGAGGAGAGAGCCAGTGGAGACAGCCTTATCTCTCACTGTCCTGCTCTCTTTGTGTCCAAGGCCAGACATGGTAAGAGAAAGCGTTTTGTGGCTCTTCTGCAGCTGGAGTACTTTTCCATTACACACACTGCCTGAGGAGAGTCTCTGTGCCAGCTGGAGACAGGCAGGGAACATGTGGGTGCACCTGTAGATGAAGGTTTCCACTGCTTTAGCCACAAACACAGTCAGAGAAACTCCCAGCAGCTTTAGAAAACAGTTTGAGCTTGATTTTAGGGTTATTTTCCAACATGGGGTCCAGTACCAGTCAGCAGACTTTGTCTGACACGTAGGGGCTAAACAGGGGGATGATGGTGATGTAAGAGCTCTCATTCACAGCTCTGCTTAGGTCACCACTTTTCCTTATCCTTCAGTTCTTTGTTTAACAGACAGAGAGTGACCCACATTTACAGGTATTTAGAAAAAACTACTTTAAATACAGTCAGCAAGCTTGTTCCTCCAAACCTGATTTCCTGTTTGGATGCTGTGAGGGGAAAACAAATTATTAAGATTGAAAAGAGGTTAAAAAAAAAAAAATAGCTGCCAGTTAAGCCAAAATACTTGAAATTAGAGTAGAAATTAAGAGAGAAAAATATGAAAATAAAGTTCATAGTATATGTTTAGAATTAAAATAGTAACATAAAAACGGCACATTTCAAAGGCCACAAACTCATTAGTCAAATCAGCTGTGATAGATTTACATGCACTTTTAAAGACAGTGAATGTTCCAATTGAAACCTTTGAAAGACTTAAATAGACTGGATAAAACGGGAAACCCAAAGCACGGGCTGTTTGAAATATAAACAATGACTGTTTCTCTATTCAAAGTTCACAAGTTTGAATTTGCATTCTCTGGAAGTTCAGACTTGGCAAGTTTGTTCCAAAATTCAGAATTCAGAGGTACGGGATTCCACAGAATGATCCTACTACTATTGGAACAGCAGCAGACTTGCTAGCGTACCCTTCTACACGTCACATCCGGTGGCATTGCCGGTGGCATTGCCGGCAGTTTGTTGGCATATAATTTTCAATCACTGGGTTTTTTTCCCAGCGTTTCTGGGCTTCAAACAAAATTCTGTCACAAATAAGTATTTTATTCATGTTTTTACACAGCAGCAACAGTTACTTAGAGTTGTCACAAACTGTGCAAATTGCATTGTGGGATTGTAACTGTGAAAAGTCTGCTTAAGTTACGTCTGGCAGCAGACTTGGTAAAAAGGGCCCGGTGAGTCCACAGCTTGGTACTTTAACCAAACCTGTTTTGATGCCGACTATGAATTGGAACAGAACTTTGACTTTGATTGATGACGGATCACAAGTACGTAAGTTCAGAAGTATGCTGAAGTATGACTATAGTCTCAGTGTTGTCACCCACTGGTTTCTTAAGAGGCATTAGGAGCCAGAAAAGGTGGTGAGCCCTATGTTGCAAATGTTAACCAAAATCAACTTTCTGTCCATCGAAAACATTTCAGTCCTGTCTGCCAGTTCAGATCAATCATGCAAAACTCTTGAGTATCTAGAGACTCAATCAACTTTTTTGGGGGGTGGGTTTAATTTGTTATAAAATAAGTATTTTAATATGGGCTCTGATGGGGTTTCCTTCACTTTGGGAGACAGCCTCAAGTGGACAGTCAAAGAATTGCAGTTTTGTTTTGTTTTGTTTTACGTCTTCGACACAAACATTTTTTTCAGCACTGAAGAGTGTTGCTTAATGGCACTGTAAGGACTATCTGTAATTGTTAGTGAAAGACTCTGTTTCCCATGAGCACCATGAAGTAACTGAACAGAGAGGAGATCTTCTTTTTAGCCCTACTTTTCTTTGTTCAAGAACTTGAACTTCAAAAAACTTTTCTGAGGATAAAAAGCACAGAGGCGATGTATTTATTAAAAGTTACGTAGAGCTATTGTTTGAAATGTGACAACAAACAAACTTCGTAAACTTAGTTTGTAGCATATTGTAGTTTTCCAGACTATTCTCCTGCTCTTCTGTCCTTTTCCTTTTTGACAGTCGAGCTCCAGTGTCTGCCATTACTACAAAAAAAAGGACAGCTATTGCCTTTCTCTGCTAAACTTGGTCGGCCAGCATTGTAACATCGGAGGGACATATGGTCTATGTGCTGTTAATGGGTTAATGTTCAACATGGCAACAGGTACTGAGAAATATCATTTAGAAATAATTGATTTTGACATAGATAATCTCATTTTAAATTGTGGATTATGAACAGGAAAATAAACAAGTGGGACTATTTGAATGCTACTTAGACCTCACATGGCCTTTAAGCTAAATCCACACTGCTAGCTTGTTAGCTTTAGCTTCTTGAAGATGATGCTCAAGGCAGAGGGCAGACAGGTAGGCAGGTAAGACAGTCAAACATTCCATTGATTAAAAGATCTAATATATTCATAGCGGGCCTCTGACTGACACATTTATGTGATTCTTGATCCCAGTGTTTGGTTCACTTACTGATTTTTAAGAAGCTAATAAAAGTTTCCATAACATAAGCAAACTGTCTGTACCATATTAGCATAAATGATGATGCTAACATCTTTTAGCATTATTTTAAGGTGTTATCAACTCAAGTTATTTAACCTTTTGTGCTCGGGTCCTTTAAACTTCATGACCCCCATCACAGCACACTGTGTGAACTGAAGCCAATTCTGATCCAGATTTAGGCCGCATGACTGACTTTGAAGGTGCCTGATTTTCTGCTCCTCTGTGTGTTGTTTGTTCTGCATTGAACCCCGATGTTCACGAGAGTCGATCATGGCCTGATCAGCTGCAGCCGACAGGATGAACTTTAGGTCTGTTTGAAAGCACGACTATAAGTTCGTCACCAAATTCAGGGCACTGAGTTTTTTTTTTCTCCGATTCTGCCTGAAAAAAACTCTGACAGAAGAATCAAATACACACCAATCGAACTTAAAATTATTATCACTTTTGGGATCAGTTCATTCAACAGCTCTATCACATGTGCGATTTTTACGAAGCAGTGCAACATGTATATAATTTCAGGTGCCAGATTTGTCTACATTTACATGTCATGACCCTCTGATCTCTGTTCTGTACCCTGTGATATAATGTCTATACCCTGAGAAGCCACAGGAGTGAACCTTAACTCTGACTCACTGTTGGTCCCCACTCAACAAAGACACGTGCTTGATGGTGTGAGAAGAGCCTGTTTACTCGAACACAATATTGTTTGATCCCTGTTCTTCTCTCTGCCCGGGCCTCTTGCCAGAGGTGGGATTAACACACTGACAAGCCTCAGTACATCTTTTACTCTCACAGCCTTGACCTTTCACCTGCAGGGACATCCAATAGAGTCACAGCAAAAAAGCCTGGTGCCTTTTAAAAACACAACACTGTGCTCTCTGTGGCACGTTTGGTGGCGTCATCTCTCAGCCTTCCAGGAAATGCAGCCACAAGCTAATCACAGCTAATGAGAGGCACAAAACCGACTGGAAATAGTGTGGTGTAAGATTTCCCGCTAAGAGCCTGAATGGCTGGAAACATTCAGTGCCGGCCTACTCGTCATGGATCCATTCAACTCTCTCCATCACAGGCCATAAAACATTTAATTTATTCTACCAAGGCTTCACCAGAGAAGAAACACGGAGCAATAAAGATGCTTTTGTCTGAAGGTGTAAGGCAAGCAGAGAAAGTGAGAAAACCAAAGGAAAGGCTGGGAACCAGTAGGTCACTGGGCTCGCCTTACACCTTCTCATTCCCACAATGCTCTGGCCTCCCGCCAAAACTACATCCCAAACTATTTTTTTGCTCCACAGACCCAGAGGGGAAAAAGTGAGCGAGTAAGCTGTTGTTCTTGACTTTAAATCTCAACCAGATTCTAATATCTGACACCATCATGAGCTCGAACACGAGTCGACTGTGTAAACACCAGAGCAGAGCTCCCTACAGAGTCCTCGATGCAAAGAATCTCTCCCCAGAGGCAGCGACTGGGAGCTGTAAAATCTGAGCTCCTTTCACACATGAACCTCTGACAAAGTCTGGACAATTTCAGGACATCCAGTTCCCGAGGAGAGAGATGGCAGAAGTGTCCAGGGTTTAAAAAAAAAAGATGGCAGCAAATGTGCAAAAACTGCAGTTCCTCAGGTGTCCACTTGAATCTGGCTCAAAAAAACAAAGAAACTCCATCAGGCCCGCATTATAACTAAGCAGCAACCTCCAGACGTATAAAAATGAGGACAATGTGAAAATGCTAAAAACTGCAAGTCCTTTAGTGTCCACTTGATGGTGGAAGTACAAACCAAACACACAATCATTTCAACATGTCCGTCTTTAGAGCAAAAAATAAGCATGTTCACAGCCTGATACAAAGAAAGAGTCCTGAATAGCTTTTTTCTGTATCGGCACAAACTGGAGAGAACTTTTTTAAACTTCAGTGGAAGAGACAGCTGACTTCACTGACAGGCAGCAACACTGTTCTGTCAGCACAGAGCTGGTCTATCCAAACGCTCTTTAAAGAGGGCCACATTTGATTTAGTGAAAATGACTAGCTGTGAAAGTAACATGTGAACGCTCTATTTGTTCGCTATTTTTTCAGTGTTTTCTGCAAAAATGAGTCTCTAAGTGTGGTCAAACCTCCTTGTTCCATCATTACTGACAGATGAAACCAAAGCTCACCTGTCCGTCAATCGTCCCTTGATACCAGATGATCAGTGGTCAGTTTTCTGCAGTGTTACGTGCTGCGTAAACATCAGCAAACTCTGCTTCTGACCAAGGAAAATGTTCTCCACTAGGGGGAAAATATGTCAGGATGTTTTTATGGCAGGATCAGGAGCCGGATTTTATCAGGACTGTTTTTCAGGACTGTTTTAGCCTTAACACAACATTTTTAGCCTCAAATATGTCTGATTCTGCATTCTGAACTATTTTTGTGATCCAGTTTTTGTCTTTTCTGCAACACTCTATAACTTTAATCACATCTTGTGTCCTCTGTGTTTTGTTTTTGAGCTCTCACGTTTTCCCATCATGATAAATGCATTCATTAAAGACATCAGCTGTAAGAGTTGTTGAGTTTCTGCAGAGTTTACAGAGCTTTAGCTTCTTACAAACTGCCTATGCAGAGTCCAGATGTAGTTTGGTGAGATGTTACTGGATATACTTTAGCTTTGTTTGCATATTTGATAGAAAATGTAAATTTTAACATAATTTAGAACAAGATTCACTTCTGTACCATGATTAATTCATTGTGAGATAAAAGCTGGTTGCTGTATGAAACTGGACCCCAGGCCTGGCTTTGGACATGCCAGGCATTGAAGCTAAAGGCCTGTTTCAACTCAAAGTCGCTGCTGCTTGTTAGATCGGCCAAAGTTAGGTTGAGTTCAACATTTCCAATATGGCAACCATGTTTGATTAGGCCTAAAAACTTCAGAAATAGATTGGTGATGTCATGGACATGATGTTCATTTGTTACGCTGTCCTTGATTAACAAACATTTTACAACAGGACTGATTGAGAGATGAAGTCAAGTGAGCAATTTTTATGTCTGATCTGCAAACTGGGGGTCTGCCTTCTCTCCCCTTGAAGGGGCTCCACCTTAATAACAACCACTCACAACACAGTATCATTCCTATTACATGGCTGCTTGCTCAAGAAATCAGAACTGAATGAGGAAAATTGATTGGGCAGGATTTTATTAATTTAAATTTGATTTTGCATTAAAAATAATAGCTTACACTTATGCATACTATGGTCGCAGTAGAGACGTGAGTGCATGTGGTTAAAACTGCTTGTTTACTTGGCCAAACCTGATTTTACATCTGGTTTTCAATTATCCAGAGCACAGGAGTCCAGACTGTGTTTGGCTTCTCCAGAGAGAGATTTCTCTAGACTGCAGTAAATAATAGACTCTTTTATTAAGGTTCCTGGAACATGTTGTTCATCTACAGTCCCAATCTCTCCAACTACAGATACTGGCAAGCAGGTGAGAATGACACATTAATCACAGACCTCCTCTTTGGTGGAGTAATCAGCGTGTGTCAATTCCTAGTTCATCAGCTGGAGAGGCTTTTCTGAGTTATTTATTGAGCAGGATGAGAACTGATCGTCTGAGACTCTTCTGTCAAACACACTCATGAGATCATGTCCTTGTTTCTGACTGAAAAGGACTTCATTTCAGAGAGTGAAAACAGCAGAGGGACACATCCCACATTATTAACCTGCGCCTTGCCCAACAAGCCACAGGTTGCAGCACGTTTCTCTTTGTGTGTTTTTGTATTTATTGACCTCAACCTGCAGGATAACCACATACAGAATGTACCAGTACATGCTAGCACATGTGAGCTACGTCAAACCTAGGACGGCTCTCTGACTCTGATGCAGTGACATTTGAAAAGAAATCCCACGATGCTGGCCATCCTTAAGGTGTGCTCTGTGTGACTGACTCACTCACTCAGTCAAACAGGGAACACGATTTAACCCCCATATGGATTAAAGTGTTTCCAAGCAAGAAGACATTTGAATGATTCTGTGGTGTAAAAAACCCTTTTAACACAAAGGTTTAGAGTGAAGGACAAACTTTAATTCAACAAAAAACAAGACTGTTTAAAAAAGGTAAATCAAGGTGAACTTTTGCTTGCAGACTGAATAAAACATTGACGTAGCCTCAGCTAACTAAATCTTACTTTAAATTTAACAAACTACAGACAAAGAGATGAAGCTGAGATGAGCCTTTAGCATTTGTGCTAACCGTGACAGTGTGCCAGCAGTTTATAGTCTGGAATTTGCAGCTGGGTAAGAGTTCACCTTAAAGTAGCAAATAAAGAGTAGAGTAGAGTACAACTTTATTTTCCCCGAAGGCCCTTTCACTTTGCAGACAGTAGTCCACACAACACAAAAACAACACCACACACAACACCGCACAAGATCCACGCATTGTCCACACAAAGATCACAGTGGTTACAGATTATTCGAGAAACCAACAGCTGATGGAATAAAAATCTAAATCTGTTTCAGTGTTGTTTTTGTCAACGATGACAAAATTATTTCTTTGACGCCCCTTCATTGACGGTGACAAGCTAAACATGGCTCTTAGATGACTAAAGCATGACGAGAAATTTGTCAGTTGTTGTTGACAAGACTTGATGAAAATGTTAGTGTGGTCTGTCAAATGTTCAAAGTGCAGGACATTTCTGCCTACTGTGAGTGTAATCCATTTCACACAGACATGCATTGACGTCACCTACGTCACCAAAAACAACACTGATCTGTTTGTGCTTCACCTTTTGAAAAACTGAAACTCCTCATGTAAAGGATTCTGGGGGTCCATAATTATACGGCCTTTGCCTTTGAAGATGTGCTGAAGGTCATTTAGAGTGGCTCCAGTGATCTTACAGCACTGCCTGGTGATTTTCACAAACTTTGTCTTGCTTTTAAGACTGAGGCTGCCAAACCAGCAGATCATTGGAAAGGTAAGAATAGACTCAATAAAAGAATGAATCTATTTCATTAAAGTAAGATCCACATTAAAACTTCTCAACTTTCTTAAAACAAACAACCACTGGTTCACCTTTGACATCAGTATTCACATCAAAATTATGCCTTACATCAAGCACAGTTCCAAGATATTCATATTGCTGCGCTGCTGCCACAGGCTCATCCTTAATCATACATGGGGCTGGAGCAGAAGAAGAAGTAGAAGGGAGGGGCCTACTCCTCTGCAAAACAACATTTCCCTCATCTTGGCAACGTTAATTTGAAGGTAGGATAGGTCACACCAGTGGACAGTCATCAAGAATTGGACCATGATCTTGTTTGCCATGTGAACTCTAAAAAAGAAATCTGTCCTCTTGGAGACAAAAAATTAATGAGCAATCAAAATGCACTGTTGCTTAATTTAATCAACTCATTATCCACCAAAGACTGACTAATCCTGTTAACACCAGAAGCATACGGTGGCTAATGTTAGCCCAAAGCAAGGTCGGCCCCAAGCTTTTATCTTACAATGTATTAATTGTGTCCCTGAAATGAATCATGTGCTTAATTATGTGAACATTTACACTTTCTGTCAGGTCACAAACCAAACCAAAGTACACCTAGTAACGTCTCACTAAACTACATTTTGACTGTGCATCGGCTAAAGCTTTGTAAATTCTGCAGAAACTCAACAACTCTTACAGCTAACGTATTGAAATGAATGCATTTGGAGTTTAAGATTTTAGTCATCCATGCAAATGTTATCAGATTTTACACAGAACTGCGTAAACTGGAGGATCTGCCATCCTAACTCTGATAATCATCAGCGTTGAATTGGGTCTAAGTTAACACCATAGTCTTGCTTGCTGGTTTAACTAAGGTAAGAGTGGTCCTGAAGAAGTCCAGTCATGAGGCTGATTGATTAATTTATGTTTGTCTGCAAGATGAAAAAATAAAGGTGAGGCTGGTGATTGAGAAAACACCAAACACACCTATATAAGTCGACTGAAATAACAGAGTTTCACATTCTCCATTGTTTATCTACATGATGAATTCAAAGCATCTCTGATCGTGCTTTCCAAGAAAAGAGGTACACTTCTACAGTACAAACTCAGCTGAGGGTCTTCCCCACTCTGAACCTCTTGTTGTCTGACATGAAACGAGGCAGCTGGTTTTGTCCTCAAGTGAGAGCGCTGAGAGCGGGCAGAGGCTCCCTAACATAAACAAGCTCTCTGTGTAGCCGCGGGGTGGGTCAGGGTCACACTGTGTGAAGCTGCTCACTCAAACCCTCAACTAACATCTTTCACTGGCTCAGAGCAGAGATTTTTCTTTGAATAAAATCACATATCGGTGAAAAATGAGATAAAAAAAAAAAGGTCAGAGAAACTTCCTGATTTGATGCCTCTGAGAGAGTAACAGTGAGCTTAATCCATTTTGCTTTATTTCATTGCCAACTAACTGTTAAGACAGTAGAATATGATGTGTTTGGATGAAATACAATTTGCACCCAGAGTATTATAAGTTGCCTGTTTGTTTGGATTTCTTTATTTTGTTGACTGGCTGTCAACAGCCTCACTCTAGAGTTAATATTTTCAATCCCAACAGCACATAATGTGGGTGAAGGCAATCTAAGATTAATAAATATTTATCCTTTACTACTGAATGAAGAAATGTGATTGGATCTGAGAAAAAAAAACGAATCAATGGGTAAATTCAGCCAAAGTTATGAAGTCCATCTTGCTTCTTTGTGCCAATTTACATCGTGATCCGTCATGATGTTGATGTGATGATCTGTTGATTCTATATTCAGATGAGAATGTGGCACCAGAGAGCAGCTGGTGCCACATTTCTCAGCTGAGGAAGAAAAAATCTACATAGCAAGTCTTTTTACTTGCACTTGAGCTAGCTAAACATTTGATTGTACAGTTTATTGTTCATGGTATGAAGATTTCTTTACTTGTTTGATTAAAATCTCTGCGAGAGTGTAAAATGTGGAAAAAATAGATACTAGCTTCATTTATCTCAGCCCGTTCTGAGCACACAACAAAGGTTTTGACGCTAATTGCCAACAGAAATGATGTAAGACAAGAGCTAACAAGCTAACTATGGTGGAGCATGAAGACTCTACGTGGCATTCATTCATTCATTCATTCATTCATTCATTTATATTTTTATTGCCATTTTGATGTGTTTAACTTGTTTTTAATTTCTAAACTTTAACTGTTTAGACATATTTATTGCTTTGGGTGTGTGTAAGTCTGTACTCCAAAGTCTTTTTATATGTTTTGCATTTATGTTATTTTATTTTTAAATTACATAATTTTTCTTCAATCAATCACTGTAAAGAACTTTGAACTGCGCATGATTTGAATGAAAGGTGCAACACCAATAAAAACTGATTGATTGATTGATTGATTGATTGATTGATTGATTGATTGATTGATTGATTGATTGATTGATCGATTGATTGATTGAACTTACTGCACTCCATGTAGGATTCAGTGCCCAGGTTGTGTTACAGAAACTTTTCCTTTTACTTGTTAAAGTATAATAACACTGCAGCACCCAGTTAACACCATGAAGATATCTTGACTCCAGAATATAATTTGAGAGAGGGAATAATCCTTTAGGATCTTTGTATATAAATAAAGCATAGTGACATTATTCTGATGAGCACAAATCAAACTGATGCAAACTTCATTAGTTTTGCATTTAAAGGTTCGTAACCAAAGGTGAAGCTCTTGATTTACCATTTGATCTACCTTACCACCCCCCCACCCCCCACCCCCTCAGTCACAAGCTTTGTTTACCGACTGTCAAAATGACAGATGACACAAACAGCTGAATGGGGTTTCCTCCGAAGGGTGGCTGGTCTCAGCCAAAGACACCAGGTCTTCAACATCCGGAGGAGGTCCAGTGTAGAGTTATTGCTCCCTCACTTTAAAAGGATCCAGTTAAAGTGGTTGGATTGCACTGGGATGTCCTCTGGTTGCCTCCCCTCAGAAGTTTCCTGGGAGGCTTCCACTGCAAGGTGACCCACGGGTGGACCCAGAGGTCAACAGATGAGTTATATATAACCCAAGAGTGCTGGGAATGCTCTGGAATCCCAGAGGACAAGCTGGAGAATGTGGTTGGGGAGAGGAAAGAGTGAGGTCAACTTGTTTAGCCTGCTCCAATGTGACCTAACCACAGAAAAACACAGGAGATGGCTAAATGTGGATGTGGAGGGATGAAGGGAGGGATGGATGATTGGATAGATAGATGGAAAGCATGATGGATGAATGGATGTTTGGATCAAAAAATGTAAAGCTGCATGGGTTGATGGATGGATGGATGGATGGATGGATGGATGGATGGATGGATGGATGGATGGATGGATGATTCATTGATTGGCTGACTATCTGATTGACAAACAGGTGGGTGGTTTGATTGATTGATTGATTGATGGATGGATGGATGGATGGATGGATGGATGGATGGATGATAGATAGATAGATAGATAGATAGATAGATAGATAGATAGATAGATAGATAGATAGATAGATAGATAGATAGATAGATAGATAGATAGATAGATAGATAGACTTGTTGTCTACAGGCTAATTGACTGATTTAATAGTTGTCTTTCTTGTCTTTCTCTCTGTGCTGCTTCTCCTTCTTCTCTTACACCTCAGTGAACTCTACGTTTACATTTTTGTGAAGAAGACCTGTGGTAGAAGTTGCTCAAGAATGGAGAGGAAAGTTAGTTTGATGAGATTAGTGATGACAACACAACATGCGGTTGCGTCCTCCTCATGATGTCAGTCAGTTTGGGTTTTGGGGGAGTTTTCTCACCAATTTGTTTCAAGGTCTGTACTGTTAAAATCTAATGGATTACTCATGCTATCTCTACAATTTCCTAAAAAAAATCTACAATATGACACAACAAGATGAACTCTGACATTTTTGATGTTTACAGCAACTTCTTGTTTTCTTCTGGGTTAAAAGTTCAGTGTGTGTTTCTCTGGGTCAGTATGTTGAAATCTAATCACTCACTAATGCTAACTCCTCCAGGACCGCACCCTGCAGACAGGACAGTTTTCAGTGTGGTCTGATGACAGCTTAGCCTTCTTCTTTCTCTACCTTCAGTTTTACTGTAACTCAGCTCAGTATTTAATTTACCAAAGGTTTTTTGCATGATAGCAGATGACATCTGATATGGCAAGCTGATAGTTGTCTCTTTGTAAGCCCTGGTTAAACAGGGGCAATAACTCAGACCTCTCCTTCTTGAGCTCATTCTTTGCTCTGAGCAGAGAAAAGATGTGGGTTTGGCTGTGAGAACAAATATAGCACGTTCAGTTTGATTCAGAGGTGACTAATGCTTGGTTATAGATGAATTATGGAGTGAGTTTAAAGTGTTTTGTAATACATGTACTTTTTATCTCACACTTACATTAGATGATCTTCAATCTCTTGGGACACCCACGATGGGAAAATTCAAAGCTGAAGCCCTGGTAAATTTCAGATGGGGTGGTGAGAAGCACTTTAAACCGAAATGGAGCGACACCTGTAAACTTCTTCAAGCAGCGAATCCAGCTGCACTGATTTCACAGTGATGTGTACTGTTTTCGTCATCACCTGTTGGTGCTCTGTTTAAGCCGCAAGATTCCTGGTCTCTGCTTTCTGCTCTGCCATGTCTACCACTGTGTTATTCTTTAAGTCTCAGCTCCACGATCCAAGCATCTGACCCAAGAGGTCAGTCACAAAATCCTGCTGCTGAAATAAAAATTGAGATTTCCAGTCATATATTTCTGACTGTTTAATGAAAAGACTTTTGTTTGTTTCTGAAATACTTGCATGGACAGCATCAACAAAGAGAACACATATCCTTTGTGTTTCTCTCACTGCTGCTGCTTCAGATTTCAAACTAAGAACTTGATGCTCCTAAAAGAAATATCAGCTGATTTGAAGCCAGACACTGCCTGGGGTCTTGATATTTTAACACAAGGTTGAAATGGTTTCTGTTATAAAGATAAATCTCCTACAGTATTTTTTGGCTGTTATGTAAGAGGGTAAAAATCTCTGGCCACCTCACTCTGTCAGGGCGCCAACTCAGGGCACAGAGCCAAAACCTGGCAGGGTCAACCAAAGGTAAACCAGGCTCAGCATGGGAGCTTTGTGTCACTGAACCACTTCATGAATGTACGCTCGCATGTATTTGAGCAGACAGATTAAATACACATTATAAAACTTTTCTGTTAGGTTGAGTCAAATTTTTAATTTTTCAAGTTTATTCAGCTTTTATTTTATATTTTTCTTGTCTTACATTCATTGGTTGCGTCTCCTGCAGTCTCCTCTCTCTTCTGCAGCACCGGAAGTAGTTTCTGAGTCACCATGCTGAATGAAATCTCAAAGCATTAATTGTGCTCGGAGGTGAGAGGAGCTTGATTGGAGGAGTGATGAGCAAGGACACATGAGAGCAGGCTTTGCAGAAGTCTTTTCATGGACAGACACGCCCCCATATGGAAACTCACTCACTGATTGGACGCTACAGCTGCTCAGACTTCTCTGAAACTCCATCAGTGGAGTTGGATGAGAGCGAAAAGACAGAGTTGAAAAAAGTCACTGAGGATAATCCTGAAACAGGTCATAAAGCTGGGGTTAAAAAGAGTGTTTGATGTGAGTTTAAAGCACAAAATACTGAAAACAGCCGTCATAAAATCAATATAACAGAGGATCACTGCAGAGTTTATAAAACTGTTCAGGTCAAATTCATCATCTAACAAAATAATTCATACAGTTCAACAGCATGGATAGAAAATAAATATTCATGATCAGTTATTTCTCTCTGTCATTTGCTTGTTGAGTCTTTAATTCTTTATGAAGAGAATTTAAGTCTGGGAGAAAACTCTCTTACATGTTTCATTCACGAGCATGAGGTTTGTAAAGAGAAACACGATCTCTATTTTCCCTTAGATCTAATTAATAACTAATATCCAGTCTTCCTGAGACATCATAACTAGGTTATATTAATAGGTTTTATGATTCATGATCACTTACGCACTAGAGAAATGCTAAATAATTCATAAACAATCTAATAATGAAGCAGTTTACCTGTAAAGTGATCTGCGTGCTTCTAAACCGGACACAGAATAAACAGAGTGCAGCTGTTTCTCAATTCAAAGTTCATAAAGTTGACTTGCTTTCTCTGGAAGTTCAGACTTGGCAAGTTTGTGCCAGAGTTCAGACTTCAGAAGTATGGGAGTCTGCAGAACGATCCTACTACTTTTTGAACAGCAGCAGACTTTGCTAGCATCCCCTTCTACGAACCTTGCATTGCCGGCAGTTTGTTGACGTATAATTTTACCCGACTTATCCAACGTTTCTGGGTTTCAACAAAATTATGTCACAACTATCTTACTCATATTTTTACATGGCAGCAACAGTTACGTACAGTTGTGCGTCTTCTCTCCTTCAGTTTTTGAGTTCCCCGCTGGACGGTGCAAATTGCATTGTGGGATTGTAACTGTGTCAAGTCTGCTCAAGTTACATCCAGCAGCAGACTTGGTAAAAGGGGCGGGGCAAGTCCACATCGACTTACACCGTACTTGTTCTGACACAGATTTTGAATTGGAAAAGAACTTTGGCTTTGACTGATGACGTATCACAAGGCCATAAATCCAGAAGTATTCTGAAGTACGCATACTGAGAAACAGCCTGAAAGTGTTTGTTAAACAGTTTAAACACAGAAAAGCACTGCTACTACTTATATACACAAACAGCTGTTTGTAGAGCTGACTGACAGATGATCCAGCAGTGATCGGCTGACACCGTTGTCACTAAAAGACGTTGCTTTATGTGATGCTCAAGAGGAAAGGACATCTCATTTCTCTGAAACAAATCTCCTGCAGATGTCAGGTTTTATTTGTCTGTTTTAAATCCTCCAGGATCTGACATTATGTTTTGCAGCCTGAAGAGTTTGTTTTGATTCGATGAGCAAACATTAAGGGCTTCTAAAAAGGCTGACAGATAACATGCATCACATGCATTCAACACAAAACAGAAGCAGGTTTTCCTCTAAAGTTAAATCCCTCCTTTCTATGAGGTTTTGTTGTCATAAATGTATACTTAGCTCTTGATTATAAGGTGGCTACCTTCAGATCCAGAAGTGATTGCAGAGGTGAGATTTAATGCTTTTTGGCCTCTGGCCGTTTAACTCCTAATTACAGCTGGTGTGAAGACTGTTTTGAAAGGATTGTGTTTCATCCGGCTGTAATGAAACCTGTTGGTGGGAGGAGAAGATAAAGCAGGTTTTATTTATCCCGCTGTCTTTTCCAGCTCAGAGTGGAGGCCCTCCACAGGGACAGCAGACCTCTGAGGCTGTGAGCCCCCACAGGCGTGTGGCTCGCCATCATGCTTTGGTTAGGGGACAGCTGTGTCGCGCCGCGCTGCTTGGCCCTGTGCCCCAAAGCAGCAGCTGCCATAAACAAACAGTGCTGAAAGCTACTGGCCCAGTCCCCAGCTCTATTCAACATGGCCGACCTTTGCCCAGCTTGGTCCATTAAGTTGGAATAGATTTTAACAACACTTGGGAGAGTTGATCTGTAGAAGCAGTGTGGTTTGACCCGTCCAAAACGAGGGGAATCACAAAGAACTAGGATGAAGTGGCTGCCAATTTCTTTTCACTTCTTTGGGCTGTTACTGGTTGCTTTAAATTCCAGTTTTATTTATATTAGGGTAGATATAAAACACATTTGGTTCTTCCAAAGATCACAGGAACTCTTGAGGTGGCAAAGTTGGAGCACAAGCTGTACAAGACAAAAGATGTGTCTGTTTTCAGAAAGTTTCAGACGTATTACCCCAGGGAATGGGGGGCTCTGTTTTATCAAAGAATTAAATGTGTTAATCTGAGGGTGAGTTATGATTTTATTCAAAGCACCTTTAGGATCAGTCTACTGTATAAGCTAACATGTACAGATTAGAAAAACCTGCTCATGTGAAATGTAACTGTTCTAGTAACTGTGATCAACACTTTTTGGGTACATGAATACAAACTCTTAAGAGCTAGTTTGGCTCTGTGAAAAACAACAACAACAACAAAAAAGAAAACATATTTTAAGATGGGCAGCGTGTTAGCTATCCAAAAAATGAAGCCAAAAAAGCTTTTCATTCCTCCCATTGAAAGGAAACAGTGTGGATTATACAGCCCACAAGAGGATTACACCTGACATTCACAAAGAAATGCCAAATATGACTTTAAAATAGTCTATGTTGAAAAGTACAGATGTTGAACAGTGGATGTTGTTGTTTCTTTTCTTCGAGGTGGTACCTGCAGTGGCCCCCTTGTGACAAGGTAAGGGTGTGATCACACTGGCCATCAAAACCATGCCATACTCAAGCATATTTGCCCCCAAGCAGGGTCGTTTACCTGCTGGCCAGTACGGCCTGTGGTCACACCACTCCAATATGAACCAGACTTTAGCCAGCCTACATCACCATGAAGCATCTGTTTACAATAAGCACTGTCTCATCAGAATGTAACTATTAATTTAGTGACTTTTTGGCTTATGTTAAGCTGTTTTGGTCTGACAAAGCCCTCTAACACCCCCTTTATTGCTTAAAATGATTGTTGAGAGGAGTGGTCACAGCGATCATGTCTATGTACTCTTGTATGAAGTGTATCACACTAAAGCACCCCTCTCTAAAGCATGCCAAAGCACCGTATACTTGAGGTCACACTGGCTAAACAGCCTGGACTTAAGGGTTGAAGTGTGCTTGAGCATGGAACAGTTGGCCAGTGTAACCATGCCCTAAGATGCTCAGTACCCCTCAGGTAACTTGAGTTTGAGACTCCTGGTCTAAAGGGAGTTCTAAAAAGGTGAAGAGAGTCTCCATATTTTTTACAAACGCCCCAATGTTCCTCAAACATGTCATCAGCTTTACCTCTGTCCATTGTTATATTCTTCCTTTTGCAGTCAATGTTTTGTATTTCCTTCAGACTACAGCATCCACAAAAACACCCCATCCTACAAGAAACTTTTTGGGGGTCAGGTAGAGTACCGCTTTTTTATCTTGTAGAAGTAGAAGCCACAAACTGTAGTAAAAGCTAGGTGACATAACCTGAAAACCTTTTTATTTTGCTCTTGCTGCTTATTCTTTGTTCCCTCCAGCAGGCGGCAACAAGCAAGAAGAGTCACTACCACCCCTTTCTGTGGACAAATTAATCACAGTGTCACAATATGCTCATTTTCAGTACAATATCAACTTAACACTTTCTTTTAAAGATCTTTATCAGCAATACTGACTATTGGAAATGGCCCATATAAGACTATTTTTTCTTATTATTTCTATCTCTCTCTGGTCTTGGTAGTTCTATTTTTTAAAGATAAACTTCTTTAAATTGTAACTTTAGCACTTTTTGCCGTTTTTCTACTTCTTTTCTGTTGCAATCCTGGTTACATTTTCATGCAGCTTGGGATTTAGGGTTATAGTTTTTTCTTATATGTTCACTGACAAGAATAAAAGACAACGGATGAGGTGTTGAAAGTTTAATCCCTGATGTCAGATCCTTCCCGCAGCATGTTTTGGCAATAATAAGCTTCATTGAGTTTAACTTCAGCCAACTTAATCTCAAAGGAGCGGCTGATATTGTCACGGCAGAGTTCATCCTCTGTGTGGGTTTGGAGGGATTATACACTCACTAAAGATAACTGTTACCATTTACAATGAGAGTTTTAGATACTTTATATTTGCAAAATGTTCAAATCAAAGTTTAATCATCATGTTATCATTTGTGTTGTTTTTTCCACATGCAAAACAGATTATTATTGTTATTAACACGTTAAATGAAAGGCACAAAACCTTTAAATCAATAATCTCACAGAAGTCAAAAAAGGAGGAGGATTTTAATCCCGGATTTTCATTACATGTGTTCCAGTACATTGAATTAATACCTGAATGAAGCCCTTTCATAAAGCAGGGCTGTTAAATCAGATGAAAGCAGGTGCAGCTTCATTTGTTTCATGCAGAGCTCACGTTGTCTGTGATTCTTAAAGAGCTTCTCATCATTTCCAACAAATAACACAATTGCTCCAAGTGTTGCCTCCAAGACAATATCCCCATCAGTCACACCTCACAACACTGAATGCTTTTATGGCTGTGAAAATGGTGAAACCATTCTGCACAGCCAGCTCCCTCACGTGACTCCGAATGAAAGACACTGGAGCAGAGCCTGACGCAGTCTTTTCCACCAGCATGAACACAGCATCAAAAAAGTTGTTTTGGAAAGATACTTTCACATGCTGCCAAAAGACTTCCAGTTTTTCCCGCAACTAATTGAAAAACACTTTAGCCGTCCAATACGTCTGGTGGAGTCCAGAGTCCCAGCAGAGCCTCTGTGTTCATGTTTGTTCTAACACTTTTGTTCATATGAGCAGTTCTTTTCCATGATAGACTGAACAACTTTGACATCTGTTGATTTGTTATGTACATGAATAATAATAGAGATTAATTTTAGCAATATATGATGTCAGTTTCTGTTTACATGTAAGAGCAGATACATTTTTAATGTCTCAAAGTGTTTATGGATTAAAAAAAAAGCTGCTTACTATCTATAAATTCTCAAAATCACAGTCAAAGTCTGTCCATCTGCACAGGATGTACTTCCACTGCCGATCCCTGAAACACAAGAAAAGACAGAATCCTGTCAGTTCAACAATCATAAATTACAAATATTTAATGTTTTCCAGCAATAAATTCTGCTCCCATAGGCCGAACCGAGGAGAAATGTTCTTCCAACTGAGCCCAAAGAGAATCTAAAGTATTTCTGGATGACTCAGGATCCAAACTGATGCTTCATGGGATAAAAAAAGTCATAAAGACAGAAAGAAAACAGATGTTGGTAAACCTCAGCACTCCACTGAAGGTAGTCTGGGCACCCCGGACGAAGTATCCATAACTAGGAACCACCATCTCTGCCTCCTCTCTGTGGTACTCAGGGATGTCGTTGGTCTTCCTGTAAAAAGCATCAAAAACATGAAGACTATGATAGTTTGATAAAGCATTTGGCAGATAACTATTTGTGATAATGTCCGGGAAATTAATCTTTTTAGAAAAGCTTTGCTGCCATTGACAAGATGATTAGATGATGAGCTTGGGTGCGTACAGCTAGCCTGGCTCTGTTAAGAGGTGACAAAATCTGCCTATCAACACCTGTAAGGCATATTAACTGAGTTATTAAACATATATATTTAAAAATATAAAAAATGGAGGTGGGTGGTGTCTGGCATTTCTGCTACACAAGTTTTATTTGTTAAACCTACACAAAAGTATCATTTGACATTTGGCCTCCCTGGAAAACAAACCTCTGCTCTTTAGCTTTCAAATTTTAAAGAAGACATTTATTCTGTAATTATTAAAAAATTCCAGACACTGGTTATGTAAGCAGAGCTTCTTTTGGCAAAGTACTGCTTATATTTTGTATAAATATATGCTTTAGCTAACCAGCCCGGAATCACAACTGCATGTGCCTGAGTTCCTCTTTCAGAGGTGAGATCTCAGGATGTTCCGAATCCAATGATTATTTTGTAGTTTTGATTGAAAATTCAGTTCTGCCTCTGAAGTTTAAAAAACACTCAATAAATGTAATCAAATTAAGGACAGGTGATCTTAAACAGTAAGAAAGTGTCATATTGGTTTGCTTAGTTGGCCAAGGTTAGCTTAGTTGGCTAAGGTTAGCAAAGCTAGCAACCCCAGCCTTCAGTCTTCCTTGCTGGTTCATTCAGGAAGTTATAAAACAATTTAACCAGAACAGTCTACATATGACATCATCTCCACTTTTCAATCTTCATTTTTTAGATCAAAACACTGACAAACAGCACCACGCAACAAGATGATGTCTGCTGTGTCAGTTGTGAGGTGTTATGGCGTTCTAATAGCAGCCATTAACCAGAGCTACAACTCCAGTGAGTGTATGGGGCTGACTTGACCCATGACCACCATTCAAGATCTTTAGCCATAGAAATATGAATAATTAGTTAACTGAATTGTAATTTTAGCACTGACCAGTGAGGGGGACAACATGAAATCAAAACAAACACATCCTTTTGTTCAGGTGTTTTTCAAATAATTTCAGACCAAAGATAACTCCCCCCCCCCCCCCCCCCCAAAAAAAAAAAATAAAAAAAAAAAAACACAAAAAAACATCATGGACCACCAAGCTAAAGAGCCCTGGAACAACAGCCCAGATAACCAAATAACATAATAGAAACTGGCATCATATTTGTACACGCTACTAGCACTGGCACTAACATTAGCTTCTATAGTGCCCACAGTGCTCACTGTGCACCTGCACCTTCTCCTGGCCAGTGTTGGAGGTTTTCTCTTCCTCATTTGATTTTCTTTTTACTGTCCCTGTCTTAATCCACCAATACATGATGATTTTGCCTGTTGGCTTGCTTATAGAGTGATTTTAGCTTGACTGTTTTCTATGGAGGGGAATTCAAAGAAACTTTAGTGAGTCCTGGCGAACTTGTTTTTTTTTTTTTTTTTTTTTTTAATGTTCTATAGAAAACAAAGTTTATTCACTATCATGGCGGACCACTAGTGGTCACTGTTTTGTTCAAACCAGAACTGCACTGAGCATGTTTAACCTCTTTTGGTCAATAAAAACTACATAACCCATGCTCTATACCATTAACTATCATGTCAGAGGGTTTTACTTCTTGAGAGTTAATTTGAAAAAAAAAAAAGAAAAATCTTTATTATTTCAAAATTATTGTTTGTCATCTCCTTCTGCTGCTAGCCATTATGCTAGGCTAACTGTACAATCTGCCAGCTTCAGCATCATATTTAACATAAGACAGTGGTTATCTTTTTACTCTCATCAAGAGCTGTAGTAAGTAATTTCCCTCTAAAGTGAATCTATTCCCTAAACATATCGACAGTTTGAGGGCTCGTACATGCAGGAGTAGGGACAGCGTCGTTTGTAGTAGCAGCAGTAGAATTGCCATTCTCGGTCCAGAACGGATTCAAAGTACTTGCTCTGCACACCTGCCACCAGCCCGTTTCGAGTGCATGTTGAAGTCCTGCAAAGAAACACAACAGCCATTCAGTTATAAATATATATAAATAGATTATAAATGTAAACTTTTCTTTAATATCTGAAAATCCAATCTATACTGCGCCTGTACTTTCAAGTCATTCTGTGCTTCAAAACATGAAGTTGAAGTTCCTTAGGAGGTTTTTCTCTTAAACACCTTTGAGACCAGGAAAAATGCATTTTTATTGTTTGTGCAAATACTGGTTTGTTGACAGTGCAGCTTGTTTATGGCCCTCAGACTTCACTGTCGCCACAACAGATCCCTGAATACGAGGTCCAAGCAGCAGGAGCTGCACAGTGTAGACGCTTGTCATGGCAACACGGACCAAGCCGTCAGCCATTTAGCCAATGGGGGTGGTTTCCCTGCAGGGTAATGTCCTCAGCAGTGTAATTCAAACAGGCAGCTATGTAAAGAGGCAGGCGTGGCAGTGATAGAGAGCCCATAGTGTTTGTCTTTCAGCAGGGTTCATCTGAGCTCAACACCAAATCTATCTGAAGAGCTCAGACCTCTGTAACCTGGAAAAAGTAATCTCAATCAGATTCACTGAGTCAGATAGCTGTTCGGTTTCAGCTGCTGTTTGCACAAATGTCTGGCTATGGCTGTCCTTCGTAAGAGAGGATAATGCCAGCATTTAATCAGATCCAACTTTCCATGTTGACTGTGAGCTGAAAATGTTTACATGACACCCACACAAAAGCAAAAGACCTGACTGCACAAAATGTTGCAGAATGGAAAAATACTCAGGGACAGTAACTTTATCCTGTGATAGATCAAACATGACCTGCTGAATTCATGGATATCATTGCAGAGCTTTCTTTTAATACTCAGGTTTTAAGATACATGACCCAAAAGCTGAGGAAACTGTCTCTAAAGGGCTGTTGACTCTGGTTGTTGGATGAATCTTGTCAAATTTCTTTGGAGCTTGTCATGCTCCAAAGAACTGGCAGCTCAAGTGGATGGCTGTTCTGCAGTGAGTGGGTGATTCATGCAGGACCAGGGGAACCTGGCTTATTCCCTATGAAAGGGGAAAACCATCAAAACAAAATTCATTTTTTCAAGGACAGAAAAAAAAAAGATTCATATGCAGAAAAAATCTGTTTTCATTATGTTGTAGCGCAGAGGAGGAAAGCATGCTATGAGGACAGGATCATAGCTGCGAACACTCACACACTGGCCGTGAGACACATGCATTTCATTGGCATCACACACACTCTCACGCCACACCCCTGATTTCTCACGCTGAAGTGAGCGTCTGATATCATCCTGTTCAGTTATGGCTAGAATGACAAACGCCACCAGTGATCGATTAGTTAAGCCTTCAAAGCTCATCCCAGAGTTAAATAGAAAGCTGAGTGCTATGTTTATAACACGGTTATGGCCAACAGCAACCGCTATGGAGGGTTTCAGCACAGAACATGAAGTTATAAAGCACAGAAAAGATGGTAAACTTATGGTGTAGACAGAGGATAAGCTGATCATGCTAATCTTGTTAGCGTGTTCACATGAGGTATCCTGCACTAGTTTGTGAGGTGTATTTAAATCTTTCTGGTCTCTCACTATTTTTTCAATGCATGACAATACTCTAGCTTTTAAATTTTCTTAACCTAAAAGGTTATGTTATATGTTAGCTACCTGCTAGCTTGTTGTTTTAGCTAGCTTGGTTCAGTTAGCTATGCCGGAGAAGACACGTGGTTTGAAAAACTATCTAAAGAAGAGTCAGCTTGACTCAAACTGTTTGCATTCAGTGAGTGAATTAAAACCTCAGAACATTTGTTTTGTTGTGGTGTTATTTGTGAATGCTATCAGGAAGCAGTAACTGTCTTTTGCTAACTGTGTTAACATAAATCACAGTGCCCATCACTGTTGTAACATGTAACTTGTGCTGTGAGAGTGAATCTAAAAGGCATCAAGTACTACCAGAGGCTGACGCTGTACCTTCTCAGTCTGGACACAGCATTGAAAATTGTCAATTAAGTTTGGGGTCAGAGAATACAACACGAACAATAAATAGAAATTACTATTATCATTTTATTTTGTCTTGTCGACAATATCTGAAAAAAGAAGCTTCATGAAAGTACATTTGTGGTAGAGGTGTGGTTTTGCATTACATTAGATTGCTCAGGTGGTCCTAATAATGTTGATAATTGGTAAATTTCACTTGTTCACATCATGCAGTGTGTCTCTATGATATTTTTAGATGCTGTCTATCATTTTGCCCAAGTACAATCAGGAAATACATCCTAAAGTTAAAGACATTTGCCCAACTAAGTTGAGGACAGCTGATCAGGCAGCGATCAGCCCTCGTGTCTCCCTGCATATTCATTCATTCATCTTCTACCGCTTTTTCTGTTCAGGGTGGCTGGAGCCTATCCCAGCTGTCTTAGGGCGAGAGGTGGGGTCCACCCTGGACTGGTTGCCAGTCCATTGCAGGGCTGACACACATAGAGGCAGAAACCCTTTCACACACACTCACACCTACGGGCAATTTGGAATCATCAATTGACCTGATGAGCACCGGGAGAGAACTGACACACGGGGAGAACATGCAAACTCCATCTCTGAACTGAATCTCAATGTGCAGAGCGCAAGAGCATGACCAGAGACATCTTCTGGGTGCATCTTTGTCAAGGCTCCAAAAGCATTTAGAGGTTTTCCATCGGTGTGTAAGTCACACACCCAGTAACAACACAGTGGTTTTGTTCATACAACAGTTCAGACTCAGGCCTTGTATGGGCCTTTGTTGTCTGCTAATAGTGACATTTAACAGCCTGTATTGATGCTCAAAATTAATCTTTGATCTATTCCTCCTGTTGTTTGGAATAATAAGCTTTAAATAGGACGAAGATATGCTAACTATGTGGCTCTCACATGTGTAATAGATGTCCTCCTCAATGCTAATCAGTGCCTGGATGCACAAAATTAACTACCCAGGTGTTTGCAGCTGCTGCACTGAGAGACATAGAGGCTGCAGAAACCTACAGAACATGGTTTACTGCAGTGTTCAGTGAACACGTGTAATCTGACTCAGACGTTCCTCACTGATTGATTTACTCATCACATTTCATGGCATTTCTGAGTTATACAGTCATAAAGCGTTCTGCATTATTTATTCACCTAATCCCTGTGAGCTGAGGCAGGCTGAATAATGATCTTTGCAGTAAAATTGTTAGCAGGAGGAAAACACACAGTTCATCAGAGTGTGTGCCTTTGCATCCCCGTGCAAGAAAACATCAGGAAAACAGGTGAATTTTAACAAGTTTGACTCCAAAAATAGAAGAGATTCAATCCTGTCTTGTTCCAGAGACTCAAAGTTACTGATTTTACCTTAAACCCTGAATACCCTGTGTGTGTCTCTCAGATTGTCTCAGCTCAGAACTGTAAAACTCAGAGAACACATGAGGCCATCAGGTAAATAAGGACCCACCACTCCAACCCGGCTCGGTTGATGTCATCCCACCAGCAGTCACTCGGCTCCCCCAGTCCCTCAGGTGTGGGCTGGCACTCAAACGTCCACAGGCGGTCCATGCCATCTGCCTCGCTGTAGTAGCTCCTGGCAGCCACAAGGACCTCTCCGTGGGGACACTGGAAGTTGAAGCTCTGCCGGTATCCGTTGACCCAGCCCATGTCGTGGTGGTCATGAGACTGAGCTCCTGCCACAGCCAGCAGAGACGCCAACAGCACCAAAGCAGGACTCATGTTGGAGAGATCAGTCCGTCTGCAGTGTTTCCTCACAGCTGCCTCGATTTAAACTCCTCTAAGCCTATTGTTGTCCAGATGTTTTGTATCCAGGAGTGATGTGTAATTTGGTGCTTATGGGACAGCTCCAAATGTAGACCTCAGTTGACAGTTTTTAAGGTGGACTCAGAGACAGAGAATTGACAGAGTTTTACCAGATATATTGGGTCACCTTAAAAGACAGCTCTTTCAAATTATATGCAATTCAGAAATTTATGGCTCTTTATTTGACTCTGGGGAATGTGTTCACGTGTTAACCATTCAGTTTCCCCGGCTGTAAACTTTGCAGTGTGAAAATCTTTTGGTATTCAGGGCTGTAACACAGTTTATTGTATCATAAAGCGAGAGTGCAATGTTATCTGGAGCCTTACAACAAATTTCACCAGACACAAAAAGAGAAATTCCAGACAGTTTTATGACATTATTTGAAATCTTGAATGATTTGCCAAATTCAGTTCTTGTGCTTATGTTAAGCAAGGAACTTATGTTTCAAACTGTTATTATGTGGAACAGAAATATGAACCCAAACTAATAATGTTTTCTCACGTAAAATCTAAAAAATAGATTTAAAACAAATGTGAATCAGCTGTGGTCTAGTTTATAAAGGCATTTATAAAAGTTCACTCAGAAAATTGGCTCATGTAAATTTTTATGCTGATGATACTCCTCTTTTTCAAGAATTCACGCTTAAGGAACAAAGAACGTAGATTTTTTTTTCATTGTTTAGCTCACCTGGTAGAGCAGGTGTGCAGAGGTACATGTGCAGAAGCTACAGCGCTTGCTGCACTGGTAATAAGATCAATTCTCAGTTCAAATAACTTGTGGCATGTAATTGTCAAGAATCTCTCTAAACATCTTTAAAGCTGTTAGATCAAATAAAAGATCATAACTGAAATTTAAATGTGCACTTATTATTTACTCTAAGTGTTGTATTTGGTCATAACCTTGGCTATGAAACAACTTTTTTTATTAATCATAAAGTAAAAACTGGATATTAGAATACTGACAGTTAATGTTACTTATTTGTGGTCAAACCTGGTTAACTGAGGTTGGATATAGAAAACACATTTGATAAATCACATGTAATAAATCCAAGCGGCAACCTCCAGTCTGAAAATATGAGACAATGCAGAAGTGCTAAAGTCTGCTGTTCCTCGAGTGTCCGCTTGAGGCTGGCTCCGGAAGTACCAGAAGTCACAAACACACCAAGCCAAAAAAAAGCTGTTTTCACAGCCAAACGGCAGTTTCCACAATATTAAGCTCGCCAGTTCGTCCAATCAGAGGCACAGCTCAGATCACGTGACTGTGGAGCGTCCTATGGTTGTTACTGTGGAGACTCACAGCACGCCTCATTTCCAATATGGCCACGCCGGCCGTTTGGCTTCAAAAGTCCGTTTCAGGAACAGACGGGTGACGTCGTGGGGACTACGTCCATTAATCATACAGTCTATGAATAAATCACAGCCACAGACGACACTGGTGTTTCAGTGTAAAGTGTGACCCTGTTAACTGACAATCAGTATGTTTACATGCACACAGTGGTCCGACTCATACTGAGGCCCTGAGAGCTCACAACTTAAGAGAACACATGCAAAAAGACAAAACACAAACAAATTAAGAAAACATCTTCATCAATTTGACAACACATGCAGCATTTAGAAAACACACTGCAAAGACCACAACACAACACATTAGAAATACACGCTTTGTCGTTGACACAGATTTTCAGTCACAGCCTTATTCAGGTTCTCTTTTTTTTTTTTTGTTGTTTTTTTTTGTTTTGTCTTCTCATGGTGTCCTCAGGGGATCATTGAGCTCATAACGACTTACATTGAGAGAACACAGACTGAACACAAACAGAGTGACATCATTCATTGTGAAGCCTGAAGACTGGGTGTCACCATATTGAAAGTGCTGCCCTCAGCTGATGGCTGATAGCTTACTAACTTAAGTTGTAACTGTGTCTGACGTCGCCTGATGCATTTCTGTCCGCTCTCGACAGACCATCAAACTGTTTTAGGGATAAAATGTCAAAGCCATGATCTGAATGTTATATATCAAACTTGTCAGAGCCTGTCCTCTCTCATCCTCAGGACTGTCAATACATTATCCATCCATACACCAAGATAACTGAACAAAAGGGTCAGATGTCGGCCTGCTTTGCGTCTACCTCAAGCAGCTAAGTGCCATGCGAACATGATCCATACATTCTGCAGAAACCTCACAAATGGAAGAGTTCTGAAACTCTGATGCATTTTCTTCTCTGCATCACAAGATTACAGAGCCATTAAATTTCCCACAGCCTCTCCTGTTCCTGTGAAACCATGATCTTCACAAAAATCTTTGGTACACAGATTAGTCCGTGTTCATGGATGAGTTCATATTATTTATGGGGTGAGGTGTGGTGTGTTTGAGTAGTTTGTGGAAGTGTGGTTTGTGGGGTGATGTTTGCATATTTATGTTCTTATGAAAGACTGAGAGGATGTTGGAGGGGTTCAGTGGAGAACAATAATGAGATTTACAGTCCTCATTTGTTCATTAGTGTGTCCCACAGAGACGCACAGCATCTCAATTAGCTGTGATAACCACATGTCCATTTCAGCTTTCTGAGAAAAGCAACATTGCTAATGGTAATAATGATCTTCTGATACAGACTGGGGGTTTTGTAATGTTGGATATCTTGCAGATACAGTTTCTAATTCAAATGCTGTACATGCCTCCTGTCATAAAGCATGCGGGGTTGGGCCCCATTGGGCTTCTTTCTCCATGTGCTAATGACCAATGCCAAACCAGAAACACTGATTTCGTAATAAATGTCAAATTTCAAGTCAAAAATTTATTTATGAATTCTTAAACCAAGATCAGTTTGCCTCAGAAATATGTGAAGAGGTGACTGGCAACCAGTCCAGGGTGTACCCCGCCTCTCGCCCTAAGACAGCTGGGATAGGCTCCAGACACCCACGACCCTGAGCAGGATAAGCGGTATAGAAGATGAATGAATGAATGAATGTGTGAAGAGGGCTCTGCAATTTTCGTTATACATTAATGTGAATTGTGATTCCAATGCAAATTTTTCAAGGTGGTCAGTTTGACATTTCTCTGGGGAGTCTATTAATTCTCTTATGAACAAAACTTAAAACTGTAGAGTTATGGGATCATCAGACACTTCAGAAAAGCAGAGCTGGAAGTTACTGATTACATTTACTCAAGTTACTATAGTTGAGTAGCTTTCTGGGTAGTTTTTAAAACCAGTACTTTTACTTGTACTTCAGTATTGCTTTTTGGAAACAATACTTCACTACATTACACATTACATCAAAACCAGAAAGGATCCAAGCTGTCCATCCAGTGTGCCTGCAGCTGATTGGCTGACATCTCTAGTCCAGGGCTCAGGTGAACTAATGTGAAGGAGGAGAAGAACACACACTGCTCATGTTGAAATCATAACAAATATTTCCACAGGTTGGTCCTTCAGGACAATAACTGTTCAGATTTGATGAAGGTGACGCCTCTTTCCAACCACAGTCAGCTCAAACGTGAGCCTAATCCGTCCTGCAATCCAGACACTTCATATTGAACTCTCTGAACTCAAAGCAGGCTGTGACTTAATGTAGGGAGCGTCTACAAAGTGCAAAATAAAAACAAAGAGGAAACTTAAAAATCCAGGAACTTCAACCTTATTATGTGTAGTTATCACATTAATGCTCTCATGGGTCAGTCATAAACTCTTGGCAGGAAGATGTTTTCTGACATTATTTGGAGCTCATATCTTACCAACATCTTTTCAACCCTCTCACTTCACACCCAATGATTTAAAAAGAACCACTCAGCACTTTAAAGAGGTTATAAAGAAAGAACTTTTTTATTTTACTTAAGTAGATTTGCAGCCTGCTGCTTGAATAAAATTTCATCACAGTAACTGTACTTGGGTTTAAGTAGATTATTTTAGTACCCCCCCCCCCTGCTAATAAAAAGTGTCCGACACATTTTGAAAAACTTTCCTGCGATTATTGAAAAGGTTTCTGTGACAACCATTATTTTTAAAAGAGGTCTTGAAAAAGTTTCTCATAAATTTCAGAAAAAGTTTCTTGAAGACCTCAGAAATATCTTAACAGGATTTTTTGAAACTTCTCAAGCATCTCGCAAAAGTTTCTGAAAATCTGGGAGCAGCTTTGGCCTTGTGATTGACTTGTGTGCTCTGTGTACCACGGCTATAGTGCTTGAAGCAATCATGCAGAAGAGACCAGCAAATTGGAATCAAACCCCATCTGTCATTCCACGCTCTCACCCAGTTTACTGCTCTTTCCACGGTCTTATCTCTGAATAAAGAAGAAATAAACAAGAAAAAAATCTCAGGTCAACCTCAAACATTATTCTGCATTTCTTCCAAGGACTCATTTGCTTCTTTGTCTGAAATCTCTCCAGTCTCTCAATCATGTCTTCCTCTCACCCAATGAAATGATTTATTTTAAAAGTTTTAGTGAACACCTTCACAGTTTTTCACGTGAGATTAATAAAAACTTATCTTTATAGTATTCAGCTAAAAGCAATGATTAAAAAAAAAAGTTTTGTGGCTGGAGAGAAACCTTATTGGAGACCTTTTGTTGGCTTTGATAAGTAAGGACAGAACTCAGTCTGATGGTTGTTTTCCTGAGAGTGTGATCCCGTGTGAAAGATCAGCCTCAAAGCTTCTAAAAATAAATAACAGACAACGATGAGGAGCAGTGAGCGAGTTTCTACAGGAGGAGTTCCACAAGAGTCAAAATGGAGCAGAAGTGGAGGGTATTTATAGACCCTATTGTCTATTTTAAAATCTCTATTTAGAGCAGAGCTGTTGGCTCTCAGGGCCTCAATGCAGAAGAATGCAGGGCCTCATTCACAACCCTTCAATCGACTGTGACACAGAGACAGATATCACACAGAGAGACACCGCTGACTGGAGGACTTCACCCATAATGTCTCTGTAGAGAAAAAAACAAAGCTGTGAGCCTTTACATCACTAACTATGAGAAGCTGCAGGTTTTCATTAAATATTTGAATGATTAATCACACGAACAGAAAAAAAACAAGTGACGTTCCATGAAAGCAGACTTTAGTGTCTTTAAATGCACCCTGATGAGATGAATGAGTGTCTGAAAGTGACACAGGAACAACATCTTTGGGTCAGATGTGCACAAATGAATACCAGTCTCCTCTTAGGTAAATATTTGTGAGCGTCAGAGCACATCTGCTGTTCATTGAATCAAATACCAGCTTTCACAAAGGCCTGCCTCAAGGCAATGCTCACAGGACAGCACAAGATCCTGCCACTCATGAGACTTTAGGTTGTTTTTTTTTTTCTTTTTTATAGACATGAATTCCTGAAGACATTTTCAGGAGCTCTGCTCAGAGTTTCTTCTTCACAGATGTCATACAATTTCAAGTGTTGTGTAATGTTTACCACATGATGATGAGAAAAAAGGACTTGCCATGTCATTGCTATGCGCAAACATCTCTGCTGATCTTTTTCTTTAAAGCAGGGGTGTGATAAATAAATAATTCTCAAACTGGTGTTTCAGAAAACCCTTATTTCAGCCTCCAGCTAACACTTTGTCTTAGCTGCTGTCTCTTTAAGGCTCCCTGCTCCACAAATCCCCTTCTCTCTGATTGGCCAGCTCTCTGGAGACCTGCGGGAGGCAGAGCTATGGGCAGACCTTGATGTTTGAGGCCCACTCTTCCTAGTTAGGAGACCCTTATGTGATGACCTCATCATTTCAGCAAGTCCCATGAGGATCTCATGGAGGGCTTGTGAAAATCTCGTGCTATTTTTAGAGACAAATGTTTTGAGTATTTTACTGACAGATTCATGAATTTCTACAACATATGAAGCTGTAGAGGTTTTAAAATCTGCATCTTTAGTCTGAACATCCAGCATTGATCCTTTATATCCATGTTTGAAAATTTTGAAAGCAGAATACCACCACTTTAAAATCCTGTCCTGACTTCTTGCAGAAATTTCACTAAGAAGCAGGTGGAAAAAAAATTCTGAATAAACTTGGAGTGAAAATTTTTGCTGTCGGCCTTTGAATATTTATTTATTTATTTATTTATTTATTTATTTATGATTACAGTGTCTGTCCATGCAGCTGATTACATTCTATAAATGATGCAACTGACCCAGTCCAGTACACATCTGTGTAAAATTCTTGATTCTGATTGGTGCAATGAGTTCAGTTTCAGTCTGTATAACAAGGGAAATAAAAAAAGTGATTTAAAAAAATGCTGGTGCTGAGCAGGGCAGCTATAGCTGTGCTGTCTTGCAGCACATCTGTCAGCGTGCTTCTGTTATTGTTCCAGACTCTTGCGCAAATTTGTATCGTCTCTGAATCTGCAGACTCCTTCTCCTGATTGTTTGGGCGGTTTCAGTGAAGAGATATACAAATATATTCATAATGGCTGTGAAAATAACAGCTCAGTGTATTTAGATTTTACACAGCAAGAATACACAGCTCTCTGAGACAGTCTTCAGATTCTCAACCGGTGCATTTAAGTGTGAAATTAAAATAAGGAGGCATTAGCAGATAATAAGTAGATACTCTCCCTTTCAGAAATGTTTCTACAAAGTCGACATGTTGAGACTCTCTCAGGAGGAGCAGAACAACCGGTGGGATTAGTTTTGTATTTCTTTCCTTTTTTTTTTTTTTTTTTTTTTTTTGGATAAGCTCAGTGTACCAAGTGTGAACACAATGTTCAGCCAAATAAAAGAAACAACGCCGTACACAAAAAACCTTCCAATTATCCCAGACTCTTTTTCTCACTTACACTTGTTCTTCTTCAAGTGTGGAGTTTCTCTCACCAATTACTGCCTCATACAGGTCTATTTTTTATTGGATCAAATATGTAACTGTAACAAGTATGGATGAAGAGAGTTAGAAAAGAAAAGAAAAAAAAAAAATCACACATTTCCTGTTTAAATCAGGTCATAAACACCTAACAGACAGACTCAGCCTGCACTTTAATATGTGAGATATGGAGGTGAAGCTGCTGGAGTCCTGTTTTGGTTAAAGCGGTGATTCCCAGAGCGGGGTGCTCGCAACCCCAGAGGAACGCAAAGTGATGCAGGGAGTATGTAAAAAATAAAAATAAAACAAAAACATGAAGTTGGGTTAAAAATTCAGGCATCTCTTTGAGGTATTTCCAGGAGTTTTGTGGACGTCTGGATAAGGTTAATATGAGATAACGGTACATACAGTATATACCCTGTTACACGTGTTTGATGCTGCTGCTGTATGATGGAATTGAATTATGGAACGGTGCTCTGTCAAGGTAAAAGGACAGCCTGTGTTCGTCTCTGTGTCCTTCAGTCTGCTGTCACACCGTACTGTGTGCCTCCTCCTGCTTCATCCTTCTGCCTGAGACATAGAAATAAATCTTTGTGCGCCACCTTGAAGGATGACTCAGATCCTAAAACCCATCTTGAGGTGAGAGGAAGCTGCTAAAGGAGGTATGAGGGTGCACAGGTGTGCTTAACACAGGAAGAAGCTATAACAAAAACAAGGAGCGGATGATGCAGCTGTGCCACAATATAAGATTCAGATCTGTTTCAGATTATAAAGAGATGTGTAATTTATTGAGAGCATGTTGCCTTCACTTTGCTTTTCCGGTCTACCCAACGTATGTAGACTTTCAGCCCCTCCTTCACAGAGTCATGTTTCTGCTCTACCTCAACCAAACCTGAAACCATACCAATATCAGATCAGAAACTGCTTTTATTTTTAGTACAGACTTTTGTACAATATGATACTATACAATACGTTAAGCGACCATATCATCTATGCTAAAGTGTGATAAAATGAAAAAACACGATACATTTAATTTTCCCCTTGAGAAAAATGTACACACTAAAAAAAAACTAATGGTCCAACTTTGTTTCATCTGCTAACACACCGGTAGTTCAAGTTTTTTCAAAGAACTGTTTTATGTTGGACGAACACAATTGGTTTATATCACATGTGCTTAGTCATTTGGTTCATTTCAAATCATTACCTTGTGCAAATATAGCTCATAATTTAAACAAGCTAACCTCAAAATTTCCATGCTTTACAGTTAAATATTCACTGTAAACAAAATTTTTAAAAAACAGCTCCTTTATATTTTAAGAAAATGGTTTCAGCTTAGTAATTTTGTCTGTGGGGATATTCAGCCAGTGCATGCCGTGGGGCACAGACAGCTCATCCGTGCCATGTGGAGCATAGAAAGTCTGTGCCCCCCATGCAACAGCTCAATGTACAGCAGGGCTTGTATCTACTCCATTCCCTCCATCACATTATAAACTACTCTGCTCAAAATATTTTTTGAAATGTAAAGGAGCAGTTTTTTGAGTTTGGTTACAAAGAAAATTTAATTGAAATGTGCAGAACTTTTTGGTTTGGCTTGTCTAAATTCTGAGTTGTATTTTTACAAGGTGATGATCAGAAACGAATCAAATTACTGAGCACATGTGACTTGAACCAATCATGTTAGTCCAACATAAAACAGTTATTTGAAAAAAAAAAAAATAGACTTTTGTGCTAACAAATGAAACTTTTTTTAAGTTGGACAAACTGCTTGTTTGTTTTTATTTTTTTTGTTTTGTTTTTGTTTTTTGTTTTCAATGTGTGAACGAAGGTCAACACACAGTTCAAACAGAAACTTAGCTGATTCACTTTCAACTACATCAAAATATTACATCAAAGGTAGCAACGCAGAATTTCAAATTGATATGATACAGAAAAACACATTGGAACTGTTATTAGAATTCTGAACATCAGATGATCAGATAACCCTGCATCTGACATTAGGAGACTTAATGAAGGACAAATTCTTACACATCAGTGAGCCAAAACACCTTTTTATGTACTTTCTGAAATAACTTTTTCATAACACATGTTGTACATATATTCAACAACTTTTGTAGTGACTCTAGATTGCAATTTTTTATGATATAGTTTTTTTTTTTTAATGTTTTTTCTATCTCCAACTACCACAGGTCTACCGTAGTGAAGCACCATATTTGGTTCATCCTTAAGTTTTCCAAACTTGATCAACCAGGACATCTTTGGCCCTAATCATGGTTGGATGGGGGGACATGTGACCCCTAAAAACACTAAAATCTGTGGTATGCAAGGTTACGCAACTGCTCCTGCAAGGACGTCAAAGGTCCCTCAGCATGTCCCATTTTCCTATAAGACCTTTGCTGTTTAATAGTGCTTCACTGATGAAATTAAGGGGCCAGCTAAAAGGCCACCATAATAACATCTACAAAACAAATCACTTTGCTTCAGGCTCTAACCTCATTAGAACAATGCTTGGTGGTTACTCAGAGGATGTGTCTGAGGCGGGCAGGCAGAGATAAGCCCCAGTGACAGCGGTGATAATGGGAGAGTGGGAAGGATTGCCCAGAAACTAATCATGTCCCAAGTATTCCAGGAGCATGATGCCCTCTTCTCATTTATTTGACTGTATTGATGACACAGCTCCTCTCTCAGGCTTCAAGGTTATCGAGGAGATGTTATGCAAGGCTTGAAATGTTGAACTAGAAAAGAGTGAGGTGCATGTTTATGTTTCTGTTATTAAAGCTGCAGATTTCTGTGTTTCATATTTCCACACTCACAAATTGACTGAATATATCAGCTCTGCATGAAAAAATACAGAGCAGGTCAATAATTTCTGTCTCGTCTGGCAGATCCTGGAAGGCCAAGAACTAGCTCATTTTGATTGGTCTAACACCGCCGCACTGATCCAAGTATTCATAATTAAACTCATTCTCCAGTTTGAATTCCCCTCACACTTTTCTGCAGCACTGACCAATGATGGTTAAATGTCCTTGGACATGTTTGTGGAAGCCAATACTGACTGATATCCAGCAGGGACACACGCTGCAAGTAGATACCAATCCAAGAAATAAAAAGGTGTTTTTGCTTTTCATCAAGCCCTTTAGGTATTTTTATTTTTTTTACTGTCTGAAATTTTCAGTAACCATCAGGTACAACATGTACTACCTTAAAGGGATTCATCATTCTTTTGAATTTGTTAATACGTGTGGTTGCCAGCAAACAAGGCTAACAAACCTCCATTTAAAGGCAGTGTTGGTAATCAGATTAAGATAGACTTCTTGTTATTCTAGTTAAAATGATCTTTATGTCGGGATGTCAATCAATGCATGATGTGTTCTTAAAATAAAGTGAAAAATATCTGCTGTCTACAGCAGGAGTAAACCTGGGAAAACACCAACCAATCCTAGCGTTCAGCAGCCAATTTGTTAAACCAATCAAATCCCATCCTGCTGCTCTGGCCGCCTCTTGCGTGTACATTTCACTGGCATGCACTCACCCTGATTCAATGTGCATAACCAAGAGGGATCCAAGTACCCTGGAGAATGGCAGAAAAACTACCTATACCCTGATTACTGGTAACGTGGTGCAAAACACAAACAATGTAGTGAGGACCAGTTTGAGTCTGAGGTTTTGAATCAGTCACGATCATATGATGGCAAATCAGTGGCGCTTGTGGGTTTCTGTTTTTGAAAGTGCTGTGTCATTATATATATATATATATATATATATATATATATATATATATATATATATATATATATATATATATATATATATATATATAGGGTCTGTGCTATAGATTTTTGTGGTACGGCTTTGTATAGCCAACGATTTCATAATTATAATAAACATTTGAAGTTGTGAACTTAAGATGTTGTGAATATTGTGTGAGAGGGGCAAATCTAGGCTCACAAATCTAGGCTCACATCGAGCAGCCAAAAGTCACAGCATGAAGTAGACGTGTGACTTCAGCACGAACTAAATGAGCTGTTTCTGCTGTGTGAGTGTTGAGAAAGCATCAGCTGTTGTCTGATAATCACACATCTTCTTGGTGAATTCAGAGGACACTGACTGATTCCACTTCTATGCTCACTGTGGTCCAAAAGGGGCTTGTTCACTGAGATAAGTGATTACTAATAAGGCTGTGTTAAGTATTCTGTTTCCTGTTTTGTACAATTAACTGCTGTCTCTGATTGAAGGGGATTTTTCTACAAACAGGCCAGGCGTATGTAATCGAATCTGCAGCAGAGAGGAGAGTGATCATGAATCACAGAGTGGAGGGGAAAATATGCTAAGTGACACTGAATCTGCTAATGCTGTATTGTTTTTCAGACCCTGATGTGATTCAAATGACTGTGAAAGGAATTAGACCACAGAGGCTTTTTCACTAATCGCTTTATTAATTCTCCTCCTCAGGCTCAGCTCCACTTCTTTCTTGCAAATCCAAACTCTGTGACGGTAGCTTCAAAGGTGAACCATATCCAAGGTTGGATTTAATGCATGCAAACATGTATTCACCAATTAGACATCTTATCAGCTCTGGCATGACCAGAGCAGCTCATTAAAACTAGCTTAGCATGTTTTTTTTTTTTTCACCAGTAGAAAGTGAGTCTCATTGCTCCAGCTGAGTTTTAACCTGTATGGCCTGTAACCTGTGAAAATTCCTGCTTATTCTGGTTCAATTACAAGCTCTTTTCCTGTTCCAAAATGACACACCCACACAATCATTTCTCCACTGTGTGCAGAACTGGGTCAGTGAAAACAGATAAACACTGAGTTTTGGAGCTGCACGTTAACACAGATACAGCACGAGCACCACTGAGAGGGATTTTTCTTTTCTGCCTCACGATGTGTGCACTCTAAAACTATGAAGTGTTCATAAAAAAGTAATGCTTTCACATCATTTGGATCAACAGTGCTCCATGGCTGTATTTTGGTTGAGGGGGGAAAGAATTGGATACAACATAAAGATCAACAGAAAAAAAAAAATCATCTGTCAGAGCTAGTATGAACTTCTTAAAACTCTGGTTTTGTTTTGTATGTTTTTTTTTACCTGACACACTATTGAGACTCCCATGTTGTCATATATTTGCATCTTTTAAAGTAAAAAATATTGTAAAGGCCTGGTCTCAGTGTTGATGGCAGAGGACTGAATTTAAAGAAAATGAGAAGCTTCTGAAGATTTGTTGGATGAAAACAGACTTTGAGTCAGTCCCAAATGATGTAAAAGACAGCTGTTAGAACACATATATTGTTTATTGTTTTGAATTTTCCTGTCATATAGCATAAATGGTGCAGAAGACAGCAGAGCTGACTTTGAAGTCGCATCTTAGCCCATGAATTCTGAATCATATCAAGCTAACAACCGGTGTAAATACAGTTTTGCGTATTAAATTGTTAAACTTTTATCAGGCAAAGAACTGTATTTGAAAACTTCAGCACAGACTTCAAAAAGGTAAATCTAAAAAAATGTTTCAAAAGAAATAAAGTCCTGTCATGTCCTCAAATAACACTCCAGGGTTGAAATTTTGATTTTAAAGTATTTCAGTGAATATCCTACAAAGGGCTACTGAGGAATTTTACTTTAAAGTCAGGCCATTAGCATTAGCGCACCAATCTGAATGTGATCAACTTCCAGAACTAATGTTTTGTGCATATAATTGCGTTCTTTTCTTTCTTTTTGGCACACTGTGGTTAGGCCTGTTTTAACGCTGACATCATGTAAAATAAGGATACACTACACTTCTGAAAAAAAGCTCACATTCAGCTCAGCTGATGAGTCAGAAGTAATGTGCATTTTGTTCCAAACAGACCGAAAATAAAACTGAAGTACTTTGAGTTTGAGTGACTACCTCTGGGATGACTATACAGGTGCAGCTGATCAGTTATGTCAGTGAGCAACTGCATCACAAAAGCTGACAGAGCGCTATTTTTAAATATGCCAATGACTACAGACCTGTGGATGAAACTGAACTCTAGAAGTTAACTACAGCGCTTGCTCAGTAAGAGGAAATGAACAGCAGGTCAATCAGCATTGTGGAGGACTTGGGTCTAAGAGGTCCTCAGGTTGGCCTGGTTTTAGTCCACACTGGTGCAGCAGTGCAGCATTTATTTCAGGAATAAAGTCAAGATCACAAAGAGCATTTCATTACACTCATTTAATTCACAAATCAAAAAATATGGAGTTAAAAACTGTTTTTAAATTAAAAAAAATAATGGAAGGCAATGATGGGAAAAAAATGTGATTTTAAAAAATGTTTTTTTTTTCAGAACCTTTCCTGAGGTTATGAAATTAATAATGGATGGCTACGTTTCACCAGTTTGATGAAAACAGCCTGAAGAATTTAGCCCTGCCTGCCTCTGGTGTTCATGTTAAGCAAAGCTAGGCTAACATCCTAATGTCTCTAGACAAGCATCAAGAGTAAAAAAACATATTCATAAACTGAAACATTACGTCGTTCCAAACTCCTGAACACCAGTTTGGTATAACAGAATAACTGAAATCTGACAACTTTATTCATCCTGACTGAAAATGCTAAATTTGATTCAGTCTATTGAAAAAAAAAGCATCAATAAATAATCTGACTCCAATTACTTTGATAAACATGGCCCAAAATACGATGGAGGTGGATTGTATTAATTTCAGTATTCCTGTGAATACAGACACTGAATCAGAGTTTATATTTCTAGAGGATGGATGAACTCTTGCTGTGGTTACTCTGTGGAAAATAATGTGACGTGCAGTTTATTGATTATACCATCTAAGTCAGACAACTACTCCCCCATTTACACCGCAGGGCACGCTCTCTAGCTGCACGCACCACACCAAATATGGCTTACTTCCTGCTGAGCTTCATCCCTCTGTAATTGAATGTTTGAAAGTCTCTATTTAAAATGCACTGAGCCCTCACCCCTAAACAAACAAACAAAAGTATTTTTGCACCGTCTGTTTTCTTTGTAGCAGACACATTTTTGCACTGAATGTAAAAAGCAGGGTGAAGCCTGATTCTGATGAGGATGATGATGATGCCGATAATGATGATGATGAGGTTTCTCTGTGCCTCAAGGTTAATGTCTCATGATCTGCCGGTCAGTGTTGCAGCAGATATTTGAATGTCTTTTTTTTTTTTTTTTTAAGGTCCTATCAAATCTGGCAAAATTCTGCATGCACCTGAAAATGCTCAGCTCTGATCAGTTCTTGGATATTGTTTAAACTAACAGTGTCTTGTTGATAATCCTGTGCACAGTGTGATGGCGTGGTAGGGCCTGCTTATTCACCTGTGACACAGCTCAAAGGGGAGGACTGCCTGCTGACAGAGGGCTGATAAACACATGCAAAGGTCAAACCCTCCGGCCTCTGAGGTCCCATGTGGTGTACAGGGAGTTAAAAAAGAAAGGGATGTGGAGAAGCCTCTTGGAAAAATCCTTAACAAAAAAAGAGAAACTCTCATTAAGTTTTCCAGGCAAAACCAAAAGCATGAGGTGTGTCAGGGCTGGAAACAAAGAGATGCTTGTTTGTGAATACAGAACAGGAAAGTGGTAGAGTCAACGTCGGTCAGTGAGTACTAAATTAGTTTTCTTCCATGTTGGACGAACTCACTGGAAAGTGTTTTTCAAACTGTCACATCATTAGCATTTTCTTTATTCTGAGGTTTTAATACTTTTATGGTTTATTCAGTGTGCGGTGTTTGAAAGGTCTTTTGTTATTCTAAGTGCGAGAGTAGTTTCAGTCAAGGCCAACATTTTCAGACTTTTCGATGACTGCTGAACATGAATACGGCTCTGAACAGAAAGCTATTAGTTTCTGTTGGGTTTCTCTCAGAGAGCGGACATGTGTTGAATAGCATGTCTCAAATTTTCTGATATTTCTTTCTCGGAAATTAAAGCTCAGTCAAAAAAACTGTCTCTTTCGCACACCTACGCTCCAGGCAGCTTATGTTCAATCTTTCTCCTTTCTTTAAAGTAGATTGAAAAGCTCAAAAAAAAAGAAAGAAAGAAAGAAAGAAAAACAGAGCACATTCATCTGCTTGTTTAAATTCCTGTCCTTGGTTAGAGTTCAGTGATGAAGATGCTTGTTTATTTTTATTTTTAACAAAATATATAATTTTCTATGTTAGCTATGCCGCCACCTCCTAAAATCTATTGGCAAACTAATAGTTATCTGTCCAATCAGAGGCAAAGTGCAGCTCAAATTACATTTTAAAGATGTGCAACAAAAGTCTGCCAGTCATTTTTCTTGAAGTTTCAGCAGAGAACCATTTTTTGTAGCCTCTTTAGATACGTCTGTTTTAAGTCCTAAAATGAAGCTTAAAAGAAGAGTCACATATCGCCAATCTGTCACTGATTAATTATGAATTCAGTTTGCAAACATAATTATTACTACTGTATGGGGCAAGGAAAGTACTTGCATTTATTTTACACTTTTCAGCAGCAAAGCAATTCAAAGTGCCTCACACATGAGGCATGATTGACCAAATTAAAAATCCTGAACTGAATCAAGCTTTGTTCAAGTTTGCATGAGGTGAAGAGGCGGGCCTTTAGCCTCTTTGCAGACACGTACAGGGTGACCACCTGTCAGTCAACTCAGGCACGGCCTTATATGTGCAAAACTAGTAAGTTTAATAACTTTGATAGTGATGATTTTTTTTTTTTTTTTAAATTCACACCCTTGCAACATGTGCTGATAGAGAAATTAACAATTCAGACCCAAACCATTTTTTAACCACGCTGTAAACATGTTTATTTGTGCTGTAAGAATCATTGTATACCGGTACAAGGTTGCAGAGGGGATTTAACATTCAGCAAGGGTTACAGAGTGCATTTTTTTACTGTAATAACATTTTTAAATATGGAAAAATGTACAAAATTACATCTGTATATACATTATTTAATATATACACTTTATATTAATATTGAATCATATTTATTTGCACAAAGGAAGCTCATTAGCACTATATTATTAACTAATGGTGACAGGGTAGGGCTT
This sequence comes from Labroides dimidiatus, assembly GCA_030710495.1. Taxonomy (NCBI): domain Eukaryota; kingdom Metazoa; phylum Chordata; class Actinopteri; order Labriformes; family Labridae; genus Labroides; species Labroides dimidiatus. Next base: position 26,303,836 of record CM061146.1, read on the forward strand.
AAGTTTTAGTTTCTGCCCACTCCTTTTCGAATATGTCTGTTTGCTATTTTAATTTTGTTTGGTTTTGTTCACACATCATAATATATGTTTGTTTGTTTTTGATCAATCAATCAATCTTTTTTGGCTTGGTTTTCTGGTCTCTCTGCCTCCAGCCTCGAGCAGAACCTAAAAAAACTGCAGTTTTCAGCACATCCACATACGAAACATTACTCACATCTGGAGTTTTTGTTAAAAAAAAAATCATGACAAACAAAGAGCAGAAATAAAACATCTAAAGGGAGACATTTATAAGTCAAGTATCAGAAAGTTTAACTAACAGAGCACAAACAGGGGGTAAAAATATAGTATGAAGGTTTAAAATACTCATGAATATTAACAGAAATGTGTTAATATATTGTTAGAGTATGGTCTAATGATTGGCACTGTGGAGACAGCGACAGATTGACCGTGAAACTCAAAATAAGTCAGGCTTGTGTAGGAGATGGAGTCTATTTTTGGTGGCCTACCAGAGTAAAAAGGCTCAACTACGTTCCTGAGTGAAGACCTCCATGGTGTTAAGCAATGTGCAGTTTCTCTGCAGCTGTGTAGCTTTTTCTACACTCTGTTTTTTCATCCTGCTAGCTATCTGTACGGTTGTTGAGCTCAGCTAACTCTTCCTTTGGTCACTTGTTTTTTTAAATCTCTAAAGGAGGAATATTTACTCAATTGTACACCACCATTTTCTTGAAAGGCATGATTATGACCTGATGGGGAGGAAATTACACTGTTGGCCTGGTCTGTTTGGTTGTGCAGGCAGCATGCTGTGCACTACAAAGTGGAACCTTGCTTCTTCACATATCATCTTCTACCATCTAATTTAAGCAGTGTGACTCAATTGAACACCTCTCTCTATATTTTATACTGGTTTATTTGTTGCACCTGTGAACAGGATGCAGCCCACTTTTTAGATGACAGAAAATGTGTGTCGACTGCATATTAAAGACCAAATTTTATGGTGAGTTTTTGAATGACTTACTAAAGGGCCACTCTAACAGGGAGGCGAACAGCCTGAAAACAAGAGTTTTAATAAACCTAAAGTTTGGGGAGTTTGTTCCTGTTAAATGGAGCTTAAAATCTAAACACTGCTTCTTGAGTAAAGGTGATGAGTTGATACAGAAAGTTCATGTGGAATGAAAATATATTCTCTAAAATCTGAGTAGAATTTATGTTAGTATTAGTGCAGGCTCATTAAACCATGCTTACTAAGTTGGCATTCATAGTGAAAAACCTGCCTCTGCTTTACAGACCATTCTGGCCTCTTTTAGCTTGGGGTTTTGGTCTTCTAGAGCAGTGACCCTACATTTTTTGGTTCACACTTCCACATGTTATGTCTTTCACATTTTTAGCAAGAAGATGGCCTCACCCAGTGTTGCCTGTCCACCATCATAGAGTCCTTTACTAACATCACCTGCTCTGCTGGAAGTGTGCACAGGCAAATGTTTACCCACAAACTGGTCATATTACGTTTATGAGGTGAAATATGTTGGGGGTGTATTTTTAAATAGAAACAACTCAAACAAAAAAAATCCTTGTTGCAGCGATCATTGATGACGACAGTTTTACAGGCTCACAGCGTACGCCTCTTTATCTTAACTGTTTGATGGAAAGTGCTCATAAAGCACAGTCCCAGCTGTCTCTGCTCAGTCTTTCTCTGGTCTCTAAGTGTTGAAAACATGATGAATATCATCTTACAGTTTGACCCACTTGTTATGTTCGTTCTTCAGGTACAGCAATAATGTTCACAGGTCAGTTTGACCCAGTGCATGTTTACTTAACCAAAAGATTCAAAAATAAAAAAAGATCCATAAAATCATTACTTATGTTTAACTTCCAGCTTCCCCGGCTAACTATTCTATCAATATTTAGTGCAGTGGTGTTCCTTACCTTTCATGGGTAATAGTTCATTTAGGATAATTCACTCATTTTTCCTACAGAAAATACATGTTCAAACTTATTTTAATGTTTCACCACTTTACTACATTTGAAGGACCAACATATATCACACAATTGTTTTCATATAACCAAACTGACCCGAACAGTATCTTTGTGATATAAACATGCAGGGGGTGGTTACAAATATGTGAGATGAAAAATTTTCATTTTAGATGTTGATTTCACTAAATAAGGCAAGCAGAAAAAGTTTCATACTGAAAAAAACTATATTTTTCCTGGATCCTAAAACTTTAAGATGGGTCAGTTTGACCTGTAACAACAGGAGGGTTAAGTCAGTGACATTCAAAGAAGAGAAACATTGTCAACAACCAGTAGATGAAGACTCCAATCCTGCATAAACACATTTGATGCTGCCACTGTGTCCTAACTGATCTTAACCCCTCAGACAGACTCTGCCTCACATTTAATAATCCTATTAAAAGAGAGAAGATTTGAGTTAGTGAACCAGCTTCAGCGTAAAGTGAGGGAGAAGGAAATTATTATGCTACCTCTAAATGCTAACCGAGCAAACCTTACAGCCTAAATCACTGCAAATAATGTCACTTTTTGTAAATCATGACCCAACAGGACACCTAGTGTTTCCAAAAGAGTGTCACTAGATGTCAAAGAGTGTCTGACCCATACTAAAGGGTCTATTTTTGTCTCCACGTTATGGGTGGTATTATGGAAATGGAAAGTGGGGGCATTAAATTGCAGCCTTTGTGAAAAGTAATTTTCCCTTCCCCATCAGCATCTCTGGGATTTTCTTCACAATATGGGCAGAAATGACCCCATCATGCTGATGACAGACCAGGGACTATTTCCATATATTTACCTTTTTTACAGCTACACACATCCTGCAAACTGGAAGTGAGGCGTTGACGTTTGAGGGAAATGTAGCCTACTGATGTGACAGTTTTTTACTGATGAAACAGTTGAAGCAACTCCTGAAAAAAACAAAGCCCTTTCTCTGCATTTCTTCCTTATCTGGCTGAAGGAGATTGTTTTGCGCTGAGGTGTTTTGCTCAGCTTTGGTATGTGTCCACTGTGCTGTCAAAGAGCCAGTCCAGGAGGCCATCCTCCCCCTGGCCCACGTGCATAGACACACTATTGTTGATGAGCTCAAGTCCAGTTCACTGACCACATTCCAGGTTCAGTCCACAACCTGTCTCAGAATGCTGCACCTCCTGGTAATCTTGGCAAACTCTTGATCTATGCAAACAGTAGACAGCTATGTTGTCACTGCAGAATCAATGCTCCTGCAAAGGAGTGTATTACGTTGTTTACCTAAAACGTTCAGACCAGCACATAGCACTGGCTGTGGCACTCAGAAACGACCTGAATACTGATAACTCAGATGAAAGAAACAAGTTTGCTGTTTTCCATTTGGAGATGCACCCCATTAAAGAATAAAAGAGGAATTTAGACCAGAGGCTTTTTGTGTCATTAAAGAAAATCTGGCTTGAATCCTGTTTTTCTGAGCCTCGGTTCCATAAGTTTCACTAAAATGTCTGCCTTTTGTTACTAAGCCATGACAGTAATTTGAAGGCAATGTTTTTGCCTCATCATGCATTAGTGCTCACAGTGACAGCTGGTACTTTTATATACTTGAGATAACAGAGACTTGCTGTTTCTTCAGCAGTATGCATAAATATAAAACACTTCTTATGGACTCAAGGACTTGCAAGCATTTATTACATTTATGTTCCACAGATAAACACTGTGCAAAATGTAGTCCATTTTATTCTGAAAAAACTATGTATGTTATTAACATTATGCCATTCATTAGTAAAAACTGATCAGGTTTGATAAATTTCTTATTTCCTTTTATAACTTTTGAGTTCTAAACTTTAAAATGAATGCTGCAGAAGGCTGATTAGCACTTACAAAGCCTGTGACTAGCTGATATTGTTACAGATTAATGATTTCAGCATAGCAGCATATATTGTTTGCCTGCAAAACACTTGAAGCAAGTTTCCAGAACCACTTCTGACTCATGACTTTTCTTTGAGAATAGAAAAATGGAAATTAGTGTCACACACTTCAGTTTCATCCAAAGTGAGAATATCAATCTTATGCAAGGTGAAAGGTTCATCAATAAACACCAGCTGCTGTGGTAAGTACCTCATCTGTGTGCAACGATGGAGTCATCCTCAGTCTTCTCAGTACTCAGTGTCATCATTTCGTGACTCATGACCAAGTGACACTGAGCCAGAATCCCACACTGCACTTAAACCAGTGTCTTTTGCAGCAGAATATGTACCATTTATTACAGCAAATGTATTACAGCAAATGAAACTTCAGCTTACTGTGTCATTTAAAACAAATACAAATATGAGGAATGATCCAAAAGGCCTACATTGTCAAAGTGAGGTTGGCTGCCTCTCCAGCTTGTCTTGAAATAAAACTTGAATTTCATCCAGTTACCAATAAGCAAAATGTAAAGGACAATAGAAGTTTATTTAAGTGCTGTCTCTGAAAAGACAAATATTAAATCATTTTCAAGAGGTGGGCAACCAGATCTGAAACCAAGTGAAAACATCTCTGCAAAAGCTAGCATAAACATTGGATGTCTTTGCTAGTTTTCTAGCCCATGAATCTTCTCCCGTTTGTTTGTTTTTTTGTTTGAATTAATTCCCATTTCCATTTCATTTATTTGATAGATATTCAAATAATTTAAACTTTTCTGACACAATTTTACTTTTTTTTATCAACATTTAGCCTGTGTTTGAAATGCTAAAGTGCTAGGACCGTCTTTGGAGCCTAGCAGAAAAAGAAGGCTAACTGGAAAAGGTTAAACCCCTCAAAAATAAAAAAAATGAAAAAAAAAATTGCCATTGTATATTTATTGAATTTCCCATATGAAGGTCAAATGCAACATAGATAACACAGCTACAAACAGACAAAACTAACCGGACAGGTTAAAGAAAATGAGTATTGTTAAACGAAGATTCATTCATTTTTTTTATGTATTACCTTATTTAAAGGGCACTAGATCAGAGACAATACTAAAGCTATGCATGGACTCAGGGATCCACCAACAAAAAGTTGGAGGATGGTCACTTTAGAAAGATTTAAATGCCTTGCCAGACAGGTTGAGAAGACTCTGGGACTCACTTGCGGTTTTGTCGGAGTAACTTCCCCTGATCACAATGTTAATGGCTCACAAAAGAGACGAAGAAAAGGAAATGGTTCAATAATTTTACCCGTGATCTCTGAGAATACTTGAAAAATAGCTGACGAATATGATTTTAGGCTTGAAGATGACCAGAACGTGTAGTTAAGACTGGCAGGGCCCTGCTTACATTTGTCACATGTTGTTCCTGGTATCAGGAAAAAAATTCTGGAAAGTTTGACCTTTGACATATGAAGGCAGGTACAATCTTAAACTGCATGAGGCCATACCTCACGCAGATAGATGTTGAGTGAATGCTTCTATGTCCATTGATCAGCAGAGATATTGGTTTCCATGTCACGCTCCCAGTTCTCCGTAATAACTGAAAGAGATGGCATGTCCGAATCAAAAATAAAAGTATGATGCTTAGATATATTTTTACTGACTCTTGGTTTGGTTTGAAGCATTAAATCAAGAGCAGTTCTGGTGGCAGGAATGGAAATTGACTTAACTGACTTAAGATAAAGTTTCTTGCTCGTACATGCCCAAAGTAATGTAAACACCGCAAAAGTTTGATATCCAGTGTAGTAGAGTAAAAAAAAATAGTTTATTTAACCTTTTAAGTTAGCAAGTATAGGCAACTGGTAAGTATCTGTGTTCAGTACTGAGTTGTAGCTACGCTGTGAGCACAGGTAATGAAGCTTCTCGTGGTCTGAAGCACAACCCCAATTCCAGTGAAGTTTGGACATTGTGTGAAATGTATATTAAAACAAAATACAATCCTGGTTGTTTTTGTTTGTTTTTTTGTTTAGAAATATTAACTCATTTTGATTTTGATGTCTGCAACACGTTCCTAAAAAGCTGGGACAGGGTCATGTTTCCCACTGTGTTCCATCACCTTTCCTTTTAACAACACTCAATAAGTGTTTGTGAACTGAGGACACTAATTGTTGAAGCTTTGGAGGTGGAATTCTTTACCATTCTTGATTGACGAACATCTTCAGTTGATCAACAGTCCGGGGTCTGCGTTGTCGTATTTTGTGCTTTAAAATGTGTCATACGAAACAGGTCTGGACTGCAAGCAGGCCAGTCTAGTAGCTGCACTCTTTTACTACAAAACCACGCTGTTGTAAACGTGCAGAATGTGTCTTGGCGTTGTCTTGTTGAAATAAGCAGGGACGTCCTTGAAAAAAACGTGGCTTGGATGGCAGCATATGTTGCTCCAAAACCTGTATGTACCTTTCAGCATTAATGGAGCCTTCACAGATGGTCAAGTTAGCCATGCCATGGGCACTAACACACCCCCATACCATCACAGATGCTGGCTTTGAGACTTGACCTGAGAACAATCCAGATTGTCCTTTTCCTCTTTGGCCTGGAGGACACCACGTCCATGATTTACAAAAACAATTTGAAATGTGGACTCGTCAGACCACAGCACACTTTTCCACTTTGCATCAGTCCATCTCAGATGAGCTCGGGTCCAGAGAAGCCGGCGGTGTTTCTGGGTGTTGTTGATATATGTCTTTGTCTTTGCATGGTAGAGTTTGAACTTGCACTTGTAGATGTAGTGATGAACTGTGTCAACTGACAATGGTTTTCTGAAGTGTTCCTGAACCCACATGGTAATATCCTTTACACAATGATGTTGGTTTTTAATGCAGTGCTGCCTGAGGGGTCAAAGGTCACAGACATTCAGTGTTGGTTTTCAGCCTTGCTGCTTACGTGCAGAGATTTCTCCAGATTCTCTGAATCTTTTGATGATATTATGGACTGTAGATGATGAAATCCATCAATTAGTTACATTTGTACATTGAGAAACATTGTTCTTAAACTGTTGGATGCAGTTGTTCACAAAGTGGTAACCTTTGCCCCATCCTTGCTTGTGAACGACAGGGGATGCTCCTTTCATACTCAGTCATGACACTCACCTGTTTCCGATGAACCTGTTCACCTGTGGAATGTTCCAAACAGGTGTTTTTTGAGCATTTTTCAACTTTCCCAGTCTTTTGTTGCCCCTGTCCCTGCTTTTTGGAATGTGTTGCAGGCATCAAATTCAAAATGAGTGAATACTTGCAAAACAAATAAATAATAAAGTTCATCAATTTGAACAATAAATACCTTGTCTTTGTAGTGTATTCAGTTTGAATATAGGTTAAACAGGATTTCCAAATCATTGCATTCTGTCTTTATTTACATTTCACACAACGTCCCAACTTCTACCTTTTTATTACACACTTTATTACACTAACACTTTATTACTTTAATATCCACCATTGAGGGAAATTCTTTAAACTGAGGCTAGATGTGTCTTTTTTATGTCAGGAAGTTATAACTTATGAAACATTTAAGTTTGATGTCGACATTTCAGAGTAGGGATGTAGAGGACAGCCGTTGCCATGGCACCAAAGTCGTATAAAACGTAAAAAGCAACTGTTGAATGTTCCCTGTTGATCTCTTCCTCTATGTATGGATGCATGTCACTAGCCTGTTAGCCTGTAGCCCCCCTTCGTTTTCCTCTTACGCAAAACGCAGCGGATGGTTGTGATTTGTTAGCCGGAGCCCTCCCTCTTCGGGGGGTAACTTATGACGGGAGTTAGCGGGCGGAGCCGGTTTCCCTGAGAGATAAATTGTGTGTGGTACAATTGGTGGAGTCGGGTACGAAACTGTCCTTTCGCTTTTCCTGTGAGGGACAGTTAACAGCTAAAGCTTCACCGATACAAAACTGTTAAAATCAGTAAATCGAAAAAAGGGGGATTTATCCGGGAGTTAATATGTCTGGAAATAAAGACAGTGACGGCGGATGGAGGACATTTCTTTGGAATTCAGAGAAGAAGGAGTTTCTAGGGCGAACAGGCGGCAGTTGGTGTAAGTACTTAAATCTTACAATGTGCTCTTTTCCCTTCATTTGACTGAACTAACACGGTGGCTCCTGTTGAAACGCGACGGTACAACGTTAATTAATCTGATTAAAGTGATCACTTTAAGCTGAAAAGGAGGAAACAGTCTCTGTGGAGATTTTTCTCCTTTTTTTCTTTCTCATTTCCTGACTGTACGTTACTAACAGCACCTGTTAGAGCTCAGTGTGCTGCGTCGTGACTTCGTTTTTTCAATGGAGGCTGAGTGTAACGTTAGAAGTTGGTCTTTTAATCAGAATTAACTCGTTTATTTTAAAGGACATCGGCTTATTTCCTAGAGATAGACTCATTGACATGCTACAGGTCGAATGTAGTTCCAAAAATACTTATTATACATTTATAAAAATCAATTAACTTGCACTACAACGATTTTTCCACCCTTGTACATTTACCGCGACCGTTAACTCTCATCCTCGATGTTCAAATCCACCTATTAGCCCACGGTTAATACAAAGAACTAGGAAATGATTATTCAAGGCGTAGCCCATATTGAGCCACTCATTAATAAACGTCCTTTATGAAAAGGTCACCCTGAAGGACAGTGTGTGGTGGGCCAGGACTTTCCACTCACAACAAATATCCAAAGGATGATTTCTAACCACATTTTTTTTTTCCTGGAATCAAGCTTTGTAGAAAAACAAGAGGACATTTTATTCCTCTCACTAATTACCTGAATGGCTAATCCCAGACTCATGTGAACATGGTGGAGTCTAGGAGGGTACCCAGGGGAGGCATGGCCCCGCTTGAAATCTGTTAGTGTTGTAATGTGGAAATCAACCTATATGAACTGTCTTGCAACAGGCTGCTTTTAGATTTATCTTCGTTTTTTAAATGTAGCATATTTAACAGTAGTATGTTGTGACAGTTTAACCCCAGTTTTTACATAGATACAAATGAAGATATTTAATTCTGTAACACTTAATGAATGATTAATTCATTTTTTTTTTTCAAGTATCTGCTGTCATTTTAAAAAAAATCAAAATGAGTCAATCGCACATAAAAGCTGAAAAGGCATGTCTCACCTCATCAGTTGTACGTTTTGGCAGAATTTTAATTCAAGCTGATACGAGTAATGGACTTTTAAAGCTATTTTCTGTTGATAATAATACATTTTTCTGATAATATTCTGCATTCTACTTAATGTGAGTGTACTTGGCTCATAGGACACATCAGAAGAAGTGGAAAGGAATCAGTCCATCAGAAGTTGCTTGCAAAATCCCAGACACTTGCATAAATAGCGTACATTTATTAGTACAGTTTCAAAATGTTAAATACATGTACCCTTCTTGGGGGAAAAAGTGATTTTAGACTCCTTAGAGTCAAGATGATGACACCATATAAATTTAAGCACATTGATGATGCTTTAGTGTTATAATGTAAACTAGAAGTGATTAGACGAGACATAACTAGTCAAAACAGGATATATATTTGTTTATGTGTTCACACTAACCCCTTTATGGGTTGGGCCCCCTTGTACAAAAAGTCTGGACACATCCCTGCTCATGAATGAGTTCAGACCTGGTTCTGCACTGCAAACCTAAGATTAATGGGTCTAATCGTTTCACCTCTGTTTCCAATACCTTAAGACGGGGACTGTTCCCTTAATACGGTCTTCAGTGCATGTTTGATTTGATTGGATAACAGGACTCAATATTACTGGACCCTTTAAACTCTGAAAACCCTTTCTCAAATGGGAAATGTCATGTTTTTCTCCTCCTGTGTCCAGCCAGCAGACACAACATGGTGCTGAGAGCACATCACGACTCACATGTCTCGTGGGCCGCCTCTCTCTCTCTTTCTCTCTCTCTCTTTCCAGTTTTTTTTTTTTTCTATTTTCCACTGAAAGAAAGGAGACATTGGTCGGTTTTCCGGTGCCAGATTAAAGTGCTCATTCCTGAAAAGATTAGCGAAAGCTCAAATGGGCTATTAATTCAGAGAAAGGCTAATTACCTGACTGAAAATCCCAGTAATGTCTCTTTTACAGCTAGTTTCATGTAGCAACAGCATTTTACCCTCCTCATTTCAGTGTATTTTTACAAACAGCATGTTTTAAAGGATTAGATATGGTCAGGATTGTAGTTACACTGTTTCAAGCCTCTCTTACATGCTTCCTGTGTCTCTCCGTCGTGAAGCAGAGTGATGTCGCACTAACTAAAAGAGAGCAACAGGTAGGCTGTCGGAGGAACCTTCCCTCCCTCGCTACGCGCCACATAACACACCACATAGCATTCATTTATAAAAACAGGGCGGCGTTTGAGCTGAACCTACTGCTCTCGATTTCTAAATGAGACACAGGAAACGTGGAGTTTCAGCTTCAGTGTGTGTCTGCGTTTGAAGCTTGAGCTGCAGAGCTGGTAAAAAGCGCGAACGAAAGCCTCAATACAAATGTCAGAAAGTGGAGAGACATCAGTGAGGTGTGAATGTGTGACGGCCCCTCACAACATGCTGCAGCAGTCTGGTGGGGGAGGTGCTCCCTCTCTCTCTCATTCTCTCTCACTCTCTCTCCATTCAAACTCTGCCTAACACCAGCAGCAGGCCGGTCTCTGGGCTATTTACATTTCTGGGCAACAGTTGTCAGGATCTGGCATTTCTCTGGCCACAGAAGCCGGGCTGAGTATTTACATCAGTCTCGTGCACTCAGAGACATTAATGTCCTCTCTACTCTATAAACTGGTTGTAATTATCCATGTATTTAGAGTTTTTGAGCTGCCCTCTCAGGCTCTGCTGGGCCTTTTAGCAGCTAAGAAATGTTAACACTTGACTGAAAATTCACACATCCACAAAAGGCCAACAAAGGCTAACAATGCCAAGCTTTAAGAAAGACTTACATCCATGAGAAAAAGCCTGCATTCTTCCTTCTTGCAAATCTTGGTTAGATCATCATTATTTTATAGTAAGTAATAATCTAAAGGAAATCACAGCTGGGTTGTAATCTGAGCTCCAGTGTCCGGCTTCAGTCCCTCAACAGGTGCATCCCTCAGATGTGACATCTCTGCAGAGTTGCTCATTAGAGAGCAGCTTGCCTGGTAACACGTCTGTTTGCAGCTTGTTGGGGGATCAGATTACACATCATTCCAAATGTTTCTGTCGTGTTTGTGACTTTTAATTCAGAAAAAATACCTTCAGGCGCCCATGCTTGTGCTCACACTCTGAGACTGCTTCTTCATGCCTCACATGTAGACATCAGCCTCTAAATTTAACATAAAGGATGTTTGCGCTCTCTACTGTGAGATCTTAAACTCTGCTCTGTGTTCAACACGCAGAAAAACTCAGTATCAGAGTTACACAGAGAACAGGGATGGGCTGGCTGAATCTCATGCAGACTGCTCTCTCTATAGTCTGTTGCAGGAGATAAGGCAGTGGGATTGAACCTGTTAGTAACTCGCCTGACTGGTTTCGCCGCGGCTGTTTTGGACATGTAACTGGCAGCTTGGAGACATTTTGGGAAGGTGCCACAGCAACAGCAAACACACGAAGAGTTCGTGCTCTAGAGATGATAATAAGCTGGCTGTGGGTTGGTTTTCAGGAACCAGGAAATCAGATGCAGTGTGATGCAAGAAGATGGCTTCTGCTGTTTGCCAGAGAGAGAGAGAAAAAAAGACAGATCGTCACGAGACACATACACACACATGCACACACACAAAGAAGAAATATGAAAGGATTTGTATCCTTGGAAAGGCTGCTTTAGTTTCTTTTTCTTTGAAGTTAAGACTTTAAAAGAAAAAAGAAGCAGACTCTGGAGCTCTTTTCATCAATTTATAAATGTTTGAATCATAAATATTTTAAGAAGGGCTGTAACAAATGATTCATTTCATGATCTGTTGATCTATCGATTATTCTCTTGATTAATGGAGTAGTTGTTTGGTCCATAAAATGCCAGAAAATGGTGAAAAAGTCAATGTTTCTCAGAGTCCAGGATGACATCATCAGATGTCTTTTTTTTTATCCATAAACCAAAAATATTCAGAGCCAGAAGCCAGAAAAATACACATTTATGAAGCTGAAATCAGAGAATTTAGACATCCTTAAATAATTACTTGAACTGATTAATCAATTATCAAAATGGTTGACAGTTAATTTAGCAATCCATTAATAATTGATTATTCGATTCATTGTTGCAGCTCTGATTTGAAGTTCCTATTGAGATGCTTTAGATGCTTTATGCTTTCCTTTTGGGGGAAACAAATGTCTCAATCACCTCTTAATGATTTCAAAGTTGTAGTTTACATACTCTAATGCATAGTGAGATAAAATCAGGAAATTTCAGTTCTGGTTTATCTCTTTCTGGCTTTACTTACCTGAAGGGAGGAAAAACAAGTCATGCAAATCTGCAGTTTCTGCCCACGTGTGCGTGAATAAAAGCAGAGAGGGGCAGAGAGGGGCAGAGTGAAACCACGCTGGGCTGAAGGGGGGACAGAGAGATTTCATGAAGAACTTGTTGGAGGTGACCACTCAGCGGGGGAAGGGTCTGGGCTGACAGGAACCACCAGTGACTCACGCTGCTGATCTGTAACCGCCGCCCCCCCTCCTGCTGTTGCATAATTGGAGTAAATTTCAAATTAGGTGGGAAAAAAAGAATCTCATGATTGTACAAAATGGCTCCGATGATGAGAACACAAAAGGGTCACAGTGTGGAAGCAGATCTTTGAATGTGGTTCAGAAATGATTTCTGCTCCCGGTGTTTTTCCATCCAAATGTTACTGAATTCAGTCGGAGTGGAAACAATCGTGAGACGTTACTAACTTTTTAAAGTCTTTATTTATACATTACTTCCTGAATGAAACCTGCTTTTGTTGTAAGTTTGAGCGAACGTGTGAAACCTTCAGAGAGCACATTTAAAGTGATACAAAGCTGCTGCATTTAAGAAGCTAACCCTAAAACTACTTCACACTTTTCTTCATAAACGACTCAAACTGTTAACAATCAATCCGGTTGTTGATTGAATATTTAATCACCCTAAATGTGCCCTCTCTCTCTCTCTCTCTCTCTCTCTCTTTCTCCCTTTAGTTAAAATCCTCTTGTTCTACGTGATATTCTACGGGTGCTTGGCTGGGATTTTCGTCGGGACCATTCAGGCTCTGCTGCTCACATTGAGCAACTACAAGCCCACCTATCAGGACAGAGTCGCCCCTCCAGGTAAATGAAGCCGTCTCTCTCTTCTTTATTCTGTTTTTTTTTTTTTTTTTTTTTTTTTTTCCACTGGAGGAAATTCACCTTTCATGACGTGCAGTGTTGGTTGTGTGTGTCTGCTGCCCGTGTATTTGAACTGACTGTTGGGGTGTGTCTCTGAGCTGCCTCTCTATCAAAAGTCTTTCTGACCTTAGATAGGTTCAGCCATTTTGTCCTTCACTCCTCTGAGCCAGTCAATGTTTCCACCCTCAGGCTTCACGGGGACTGTTGTAGTAGCTTTTACACTGAGCTCCAAACATGCTGTGTGGATGTGTCACAGCTGACATGTTTACATACACAGGAGCATATGAATGTTTGTCTCAGCTCAGAGGCCTTTAAGCTCGTTCCAGTGGGGGAAAAACTCTAATCTATAATCTGGTGAAAACATCAAACAGTGCCACAGTCATACTGCCAGTGTTGTGAAATTTCCTGCAACGCTGCGAGACCGCGGCCTAACCTCGTCTTGTTGTGCCAGTACTTGTTTGCACAGCACATGCTCTCCAGCCTTGGCTGTATTTTTAGCAGCTATTGTAAACGACATGTACGGGGGTTACATTTAGCCGCCTGTTTTTCTGTCAGTCAGACGTCCACGACCGTACAATCAAAGAGCGAGCCAGGCAAGAGGAAGAAGTGTGCAGCGCTTTGAACTGAAGTGAGTTTCCAGTAGTGGTGAGATAAAGGAAGCAGGGAGTAGTTACATGTTTTTTTTTCTCTGAGCTGGAGCCCGCCTCTCACTCTGGGGCTAAAAGTTTCCATTGTGAGAGAGACACACGTGAGAGTGCATGGGTGGGGGCAGGGGATTGGTTAACTTTCACAAGCCACCACTGAAATTCAAATGACTGCATGCTACTTCTCTGTCCCTGCAACACAAATACCTCGAGTGTTGCTCATAAGCACAGCCAGGATTAAACAGATTCAGCTGTGGGGCCGAGAAAAGGTTCATAAAATGTCATGTTTCCTTTTCGCTCCTCTTACCCATCTCACTCTCTTCACGCCACGCCTCACTCAGGCCCTCTGCACAACGTCTGTGGAAAATTACAGCTATAAAGAGCTGACAGAGACCATCAGAGGAAATCCCCAGGACCCTACATTGTGTGTTGCCCTCAGATAATAGAACAGAGAACTGATCACATGATGTTCAGAGCTGCTTCAGTCAGACTTTCCTCTTCACAACCACAGAGCTGATTTATATTTCTCCTCCAGTGGTTGCTGCACTGAAAGCCTGAGTTTGAATCAGTGTTTCCCTAACCACACGCTTTGTTTCACGTTTTCCAGGTCTATCACACACCCCTCGCTCAGAGAAATCTGAAATAAGCTTCTCTAAGTCTGATAAGGAGACCTATTCCAAGTACGTCAAAAGCATGAATGACTTCCTGGAGCCGTATAAAGATGAAAGTCAGATGGATCAAGCAAAGTTTGAAAACTGTGGAGGCAAGTATAAGTTCTGTCCCACTTCCTGGATGATCCCTGATTGTAGGAATCATTGAAAAATTAAACTTACATCCCAAAATAGCTGACTCTCTCTGAATTTATAATTATCTTAAGGCGTAATGAGTCCATTTTGTACCGTTTGCAGACTTTCCCCAGACATACAAGGACCGTGGACCTCTGGAAAGTGAACAAGGACAGAGGAAAGCGTGCCGTTTCAGCCGCTCTCTGCTCGGCAGCTGCTCAGGGGAATCTGACAGTACGTACGGCTTCAAAGACGGGAAGCCTTGCATCATCGTCAAGCTCAACAGGATCGTCAACTACAGACCAAAGGTAGGTTTATTGCACATTTATGACATTACAGCTTGTTGCTGTAGTGCTCACACTGATAAAGGCACACTTATCAAACTCTTAAATGTAGTTATAGACCTGTCAAGCTCACAGCTTTGAGACAAAACAGAGGACATTAACGAAGAGCGAATGCCAACAAGCATGAAGAATTCAGCGTATATCTGGTCACATTGTAGACTGATGGTGATCTCATGTTACTCACTGAAACAATCAATCAATCAGTCGGGATCATCCATCAGCAACGATCCTTCCGTTTGATTTATTGGGTTATAACAACAGAGATACCGCCTCATAAAAACGAGCGGTACGAAAACAACGCGGACAACTTAAACCAGCCTCATCAGCGGCAAGAAACCAGGCTCTCTGTGAAAAGTAAAAAACTTAAAAATCATAAGATCTGCTATAAATCAGTGGAGGGAAAAGTTTTTGCAAACTGTCAGCAGAAATTCAACAAGAGAGCTTCTACCAATAAAAGATTTGCTGCTTGTTTCATCAAACTATACAAAGTCTCTGCATTTATTAATATTGGCGAGAAGGAATTCAACTTTTTAAGTCACTATTGGCTCCAGAAAACAACCACAGAGGATTTTTTGAATTGTAACATAAATAAATCGATAGATGACGTGATAATGAAAAGGTCGATAACAGCAGGTTTGATAAAACTCAAAGGCAGCACAGTGAGCGGACAAAGTCTCTGCTGTCTGCATCTCATCTCAGCGGCGGTTTGTCAGTCTGTAGGGACTCGACCGAAGGGTCACCAGTTCAAGTCCCTGTATGGACAAAAGTATGGAGAGCTGGGACTACTTCCTGCAGAGGTGCCAGTTTATTTACAAGTCCCTCCAGCAAGGCATCAAACTCCAACTGCTTCAGGCGCTCGTTCGTGTGACGCCCCCTCACTCTGACATCTCTTCATCAGAGCATGTTCTTAGGGTGTGTGTGTGTGTGTGTGTGTGTTTTTCTGGCCTCTGTTCAAAAACAAAGTGGATAAAATTGATTTTCCCTTCAGGGATTAAGAAAGCCTGTTATCTCTGCTGTAGGCTAGAAACTCACAGCTACGTTAGCCGCTAGTAGCATAAAACCTTCTGCAGGAAGTGTTGAACAGTTTGTGGTCATTAAGACATCAGATGAGGAGTTAAAGGAACCTGCAGATTGCTCTGAAATCATCATCAGTCAGGCTAAATACAAGATTCTGATTGGCTGCAGGAGATTCAGTAACATTGACACTAAACACTAAAGTGTCCCAATAAACTAGTTAATCACGCTTTCTTTCTTTTTTTTTTTTTACTCGACTCACACACTAAACTGTATACTGGAGGCTATGCTGTTTCACTGAGTGAATATTCTGCCTCACAAGGGCAATGAAACAACAGGGATGAAGCCAAGAAGATTCATGAGCAAACATTCTGTTGGAATGAGGGAGTTAGAAATTCAACTTCAGAGATTGACAACTCTAAACCAGCTCTGGCTTCATGAGGACACCAACACCAAAACAGAGACACTTAAATTCACCATAGAGTGACTTATGTCCCAAATTGTGGCTGGATTGTTCAGACAGCTGGTTCTTATCCTCTCTCCGTCTATTTCCAGGCCCCCTCCAGCAATCAGACGATCCCAGATGCTCTGCAGGGAAAGCTTCAGCCCAATCTGATCCCCATCCACTGCAAAAACAAGGTTAGTGTTCATTTTCTGTTTCATGACACCATCACACCCTCTGATTTTGTTCCTGAGGTATAACGCTGGATGAATGTTGGATTTTAATCTGATTCTGCTCTGTTTTGGGGTTTTTTTTGCAGAGAGATGAGGATGCAGACAGGATCGGTGAGATCAATTACTTCGGCATGAGCGGAGGCTTCCCTCTCCAGTACTACCCGTACTACGGCAAGCTGCTCCAGCCTCAGTACCTGCAGCCTCTGGTCGCCATCCAGTTCGTCAACCTCACCTTGGACGAGGAGATCCGCATCGAGTGCAAAGCTTACGGAGCAAACATCCAGTACAGCGAGAAAGACCGCTACCAGGGACGCTTTGACGTTAAGTTCACCATCAAATCGTGACCTCAGCCGTGACGCGCACTACTCTTCATTTTGACACAAATCAAATGTAGAGAGAAATAAAAGAGTTCAGATAAACACCACTAGTCTTTGAACATTCATAATATACAGGACCTACACTTAATCTGTGTGCTTTACACTAGCTTTTTCTGTGTGTTTGTCAAGGGTTAGAATGTAAAATACAAGAGTAGCAATAGCAAATATTTATTCTACTGTACATGAAAATATTCCTTGAGCCATGGGATGTGTTCATCTATTACTGTAAACTGCAATTCCACTACTGACGTGTAGCGAGCTGTGTTTCTGTCCCCAAAATACTTCATCCTAATGTGGTCTCTATATATTTTTGAAGTGTCCAGTGCTGTAGTCGAGTCCTGTTGTAACCTCTCCTGTCTTATGTCAGCTTTAGTGGTCCAAGGTGTGTGTGCGCGTGTGTGTGCGTGTGTCTGTGTGCAGGTGTGTTACTCTATGTGAGAGCCTGGAGTGTGTGTTAATGTGCTACGACTAACTGAAATACTAGCATGGTACTCTGAACCTTTAAGGCCCATGTTTGAGTAAATGACTGCGCTCCATGGAATCTTTCTTTTCTTCTTCCGTGTGTTTCTTTCTTCAAGCCGTGGAAGGATTCGTCCGTTCACCTTTTCTTTGTTGCTCACCCTAGCTGTAGGATTTGGTTTTAATGATGTTTTCTGTTTGATACATCTGTTCATTCTTAACTCGTAGTGTAGAGCTTTGTGGGTCCAGCCTAGAGGACAGTCACCTCCATGGAAACAGTGGCAACTCAGTGCTTTGAAATCTGTTTGTGCTGGAGACATCACACGACGTGATGCTACTTACTATTGAATGTTTTAGCCATTTTCATGGTGGAAGAATTTTATATTTATGCAGTTGTACATTTTTTTTTCAAAGTTTAATGTAATGAATCCAATACCAAAGTCGCTGGTCTAAAAGAGTTAGAGAATATCAGAAGCAATGCAGTATCCCGTGTAATAAGATGTTTAGTTGGTGTGAAAAAATACTTAATTCAATGTTAAAGATCAAAACACTTGTCAGGAGTCTGCTCTTGTCACTTTAGTTAATCTGCATAAGGCTGAAACAATAAACAGAAACATGAGACAACTGTGAAGTCTTTGTGTGTGCAGCAACATCTTTCATTCACCCGTCCAGAATCTTGAAGAAATACTGCACCTGTTGAGGAGAAATGGGTTTGATTCAGATCAAAGTGTCTGACAGTCCTCTCTGATTTCAGAATAATGGCTTTGTTTTAGTTCACAGTGTAAATTCTCTCAGCACAAGCCCTTTATTAGCCCCTGTGTCCCAGTCTTGGGAAAATGGCAGCTCAGTCAGTCACAGGCTAATGTTTAACAAGGAGCCATTTGTCCAGCCAACAGATCAGGAGTTTTCCTGAACAATGACGCTCGATGGGTCAGACCCACTCCCTGGGAAACAATGGTTTTGTTTCAAATTCCTCTGCCCTTCTTGTTCTCCTGAAAACCCAGTGTGAGCTAAGGTTTGCCTCGGCCCACAGAGCGCGGTCATGAGACTCGACTAAAGCCTCGGCTTCACAGAGTCGGGGGTTTTTTGTTCTTGGCTGAGTGGAAGGTGGTTATTTATGCAGAGAGAGGAGTACAATGAGGAAACCTATGTAGGATCAGAGGAGTCACACAGATGAATTACTGTGGGTGTGTTTGACCAACATGGAGGGAACAGTGTGTGAGTGACATGCAGCACCCACCTCCAGAACACCGTCTTCGGGGAGGTCTGTACAGTGGACCGCGTTCTTCACTTTATCTTTGCCGAAAAGAGCTCGCAGTGTGTCTGGACGGAGGTGCCGGGCGATCTCCTGTTGATTAAAAAAACATCTCAACATCAAAAAGTCTCTGCCTAATTCTGAGCGCTGTGAGAAACTGAACATCCTGTTCTGTTGAGTGTCACTGAGGCAAAGTGATTACACAGCACGAGACCATGTGACTGTGGAAGGGAAGTGACTGACACTCTGCAACTTTACTGAGTCACCGAGTGCTGCTGGGAGACTTCAATATGTCTTCATATTTAAATTCCAGTCTAAGAAACGTAAACAGTGAAATAAGCTCTTGTTTTAAGACAAGCAACAGGTTCTTACACTTTAACATTTACAAATCAACTTTAAGTTTAGCTCTAAAATTAAAGATAGGATTTTTAAAGCTCCTGTCAGCAGTTTTCAACATGTTATGAAAACAGACCAAAGTTGTTTCTGTTGCCTCTTTCTTTTAACCTTCAAAGGGAAACAAGACTGTCAGCAACAACAGTCAAACTTTTGATGTAATCATGTAAAATCCAGAAACTCACAAAAGACTGTTTCCCATGAGCGCCGCCATAAAGAAGTGACACTTGCATTTGTTTTGAAGCAATGAATGGAGAGAGGATCCTCTTTTCTACACTACTTTTCTTTTTTCAAGACAGCTTTCTCAGGATGCAAAGCAATGAGGTAATGTATTTATTTGTAGTTACGTAGAGCTATTGTTTGAAACATGTCAACAATCAAACTCTGTAAACTCAGTTTGTAGTGGAGTTTCGTGTCCAGAAAATGAGCAGACTGTTTAGTGTTAGGCCCCGTTTATGCAACAACAGTTTAAGGAAGAAATACAAAGGTACTGTTGTGTTTCAAATGTTTTAGCCCACCTCAAACGGAAACCTTTAAAAACAGCCTCCAGAGTACAATATTTCTGAAAGCCACAGCCATCGTTGCCGTATAAACAGCAAGCTGGAGTTTTAAGAGGAAATGATGACACTATGCTTGCTTTGCGCATATAGACCCCTTGTGAGTCGACGTCATTTTAAAGATACGTACGCATTTTGGCAACAAGAAGCAGTGTTTTGCTCAATTCATTGAGACACGTTATTGTTCTTTAAACATTAAATTCAGTCTGTTAGCAGCATAAAAAATAGTTATTTACCATCCGTCAAATTGGTGGTATTTAGGTAAAAAGGGAAAAAAAGTGTTTTTTGATAGTTAACATCCTCACTTCGCTTGACTAGCCATTGTACTCCTCAGCACTTCCATTGCCGAAATCCATGGGCAGCCGTAACCGTTTACAAACAGGAAAGGGGTCTTTTATTGTGGTCATTTTTACCTGCCATGCATGGACCAGACAACAACAACAGCTCAGTGGCGGACTACTGTGTTGTGTTTGTGCTGCTGGATCTGCTGACTGCCTTTCAACTAATATGCCTCTGTTGCACCACTTCTGCACTCAGTGGAGATGCTTTCTATACCAAAAGGCTCAACAGTTATATCGCCAACTACAGGCCTGGCATACACACTACAGTGATTTCAGTCCCTCAGCGTTTCCGTGTGAATGTAGAATTTTTTTCCACTGCATTTTTTTGTGTTTTGGAGTGAAACATTATGTAAACAGGGCCTTACTCACAGCCCAGTGCTCTGAGTCGTGTCCATAATGTGTAATATTAGCGAATCCTTACATCCTGCTCATCTACCAATCAGAGCTAACGTAACCTCACTCTTCATTTTACTGACAGACTCAAGTTTGATCAGATCACTGCAGAATAACTGCTGCATGTGGGTTGGAATGAACATTATCACAAACAGTTCAGTCTGTGCTCTATCACTCTACTGTTTAGCTTCATCTGCTCTGACGTCCTTTTTCTTTTAGACAGTCCAGCTCCAGTGTCCAACATTATGACAAAATAAATCCAAGAAATATTTTTTCAGCAGACAGAAACACAGATCTTGCTTCTCACTGCTCAACTTTGCTGGACGGCTAGTGTGGTGTCGTCATGGGGACTTTCAGCCTACGTGCTGTAAATGGATTTGTCAGGCGTCCATGGATACCAAATAGCATTTAGAAATAAGCATTTTAAATTGTGGATAATGAACATGCAAAAATATAAATGTGAGGCTATTTCAAGATCACATATAAATTCCTCACAGTGCCTTCAATTAATGCTGTGCATTCAAAGTGTTCAGATCCACTTAAAATAAATAGAGAAATAAACTTAAGTTAGGTGTTGAGATGAACTCTAAAGTCTGGCAAATATTACAAAATGACTTTACTATTTTATCTTTACATGCTGCAGTTAATGATGAATATTCATATATGAATGATAAGTCTTGTGAAATTTCTGCCTCATGTTTCCTCAGCCCTACTCAACAACAAATGACTCAAACTTCTCCTTTCATGGCTTTTTTTCCGGATTTTTTTTTTTTTAACATCAGAGTCTCTCTCTCTCTCTTTTGTTTTTTGTTTTTTTCACTCATCAGACACTCCCAAGGTCGCCACCGGGCTTCCTTGCCCTTTGGTTCCTGAAGGTAATGTAAGCCTCCCACAGGGTGACCATCAGGGGAGGGGCAAAGTGAAATTACCTCATGGAGATGACTTTTACTCTGCAGCAGTGTAAACACGTGTAGAATCTGAGATTTCTTTGATATTGAGGCAGAAATACAGTTTGATTTCTAAATGTTTTTATTTAATTTGATCCTAATCTTATCACTGAATCTAAAACTGACAGCTTCTCATGATGAAAGAATCAACAACAACAGGGTTCAGTCAGATTTTCAGAACACCTCCTCGAGTTTGTTTAGTCTGACATTTTCTGTTTGGCAGCAGGAAAACATTTCCTATAACAACTTCTTTCTCCTCCGCTGGTTTATGAGAGCGAAACACAAAAGACAGGAACATGTTTTCAAGGCCATCAACCAACCAAACCTTCTCCAACAGACTCATTGTCTTTAAGACAAAAACAGCGTGGAAACAAGTCTCCTGCTTCAAATGACCGTACGACACAATGTGCCGTTTGTACAGACAGAAAAACATTTGCTGAGAGTTTGAAGGATGGTGGAAACGTTAGATCACTCAGAGGAAACTTTAAGACACGTTTTCCTTTTGAATCTTTTCCAAAAGTGCAGCTTTGAGAGTTTAAATAGTTACTTCAGTTCAGGAAAGACAAATATCCTGATGTGTTCATGTGTTCTGAACATTAAATGAACATTTGTACCAAATATTATTATAAGCCTTAATTTAAATTATGAGTTTTGAATCCCCAAAATATCATCTTCAAAATAATATTCCTATAATAACTTTGATTAAAATGCTTTCTTTCTGACTGTCTCATCTTCATTCTTAACTGGTGCAATTCCGACTTAAGTAACTCTCTCACTCACGTGCATCATTATTAGCCTGAGAGGCTGATAAAAACAAAGGATCTTAATTTGATGTTGATATTGATAGTAAATGGCAGCATTTTTCTCACCGAGCGATCACCCACAGGCCAAAAATATTTACTACTTTGCTTCTGATGTTGTAACCAAGCCAATTATCGTGTATCATGACACACTTTTAATTTCTTTCTTTAAAAAGAGTTAAAAACCTGTTGAAACCAAAAAAGTAAGGCAAGAGACATAAAAAAAATAAATGCATAAAATTAAAATGTAAAGTAAAACCTTTTAAAACTGGGGAAATTCTAATAAAACAAAACAAATAATAGAAATTAAGAAAGAGGTGTTTTTTTGACCAACAAAGGCAGTTTTTGGGGATAAAAACAGAAAACAGCATAAAATGCTGTGAGAGCTTTTTAAATGCTTTTTGGTTCGTTACTGAAGATAAAAGATGAAACTGACTACTTTTCTGAGGCAGCTAAGACACCAAGAGACGATGTGTTGCCTTATGTCAAGAAGTCTCTTCAAAAAACTAAACACTTTCCAAATTTGCTGTGAGTTATGTTAGCTCCATTGTTTGGTGTAGATGCCTTTTTTGAGACAGTAAATTGATAAAGAGTGGATCTGCATGATGGGATGTGTGAGCATTGTTGGTTCCACAAGTGAAAAGGATGAGTTTTGGAGACCTTCAGAGCAGATTTCTTTCTCACACATCGTGTAACGTGCTGGTTTGACTGAAAAGATTTCTCTCATCAGTGAAGGGGAGCGACCAGAGGCTCAGTGAAATGGTCGTGGACGTTGGATCTGTGCAAGCACAAACAGACGCTAATGTACTCTTCTCATAACTACAGGGTCTCTGTGGGTTTCAACAAGTCAAATTTAAGACTTTTTAAAGACCGTCATGAATACAATTTGAGACCCATTTCACATCCATACTGGCAAAAAAGTACAGAAGACATGAAGAAAAAGCAGCACAGAGTTACTTTCAAAGTATTCATACAGTGTATCACAAAAGTGAGTACACCCCTCACATATCTGCAGTTATTTAAGTATATCTTTTCATGGGACAACACTAACAAAATGACACTTTGACACAATGAAAAGTAGTCTGTGTGCAGCTTAAATAACTGTATTTATTTTCCCCTCAAAATAACTCAAAATATAGCCATTAATAGCTAAACCCAGATACTTAAATATCTGCAGAAATGTGAGGGGTGTACTCACTTTTGTGATACACTGTATTTATTCACAGCTCCACTGCAGCCACAGACTGTGGGCTGTAACACACCACAGCACGCGCAGTTTTGTAATTACATTATGGCGACTTCAGAAATAAAAACATTTAAAAGCTGGACTGAAGTTGATGAATTTGTTTTAAATAAAGTTAAAATTAATACATTTTTTAAATATTTCAAAATTGTATTAATGACATTTGATGAGTTTTTAAAAGAATTTTAGACATTTTAAGGCCTTAATTTCAAATTGGATTTTAAATTGGATTTTATATAATTTAAGATTTTTGAAGACCCCCGGGTACCCTGAACTATAAACGCTATCTCTACTGAGCTCGACTACTGTATTTAAGGCCTTGTTTACACAACGTTTTACTCTAAAACGCAAAAAAAAATTTACATGGAAACACTGAGGGACTGAAAATGCTGTAGTATCTATGCCAGGCCTGTAGTTGGTGATATAACTGTAGAATCTTTTGGTAGCCCAAAGATGAAGTAGAGGTGAGCTGATCATCTGGCATATATACTGAATGTGTCTTATCTGAGTGCAGAAGTGGAGCAACAGATGCACATTTTGTTGAAAGGCAGTCAGCAGATTCAGCAGCACAAACACAACACAGTAAGTCCACTACTGAACCATTGCTGTTGTGATTCACGCGTTCATGGCAGTTAAAAGTGGAAGCAGTGGTAGTGAGAATACAATGATCCATAATATAAAATAAAAAGGTGCAAATATAGCTTTTACTGCTTTTTTAAGTTATTTGATATCATATCTGTGTTTGTAACATGGGCCTCCTGAACCCAAAATAAATCCCACAACAGTTTTTTTTTTAATTTTTCACCTCAGAATTCTCTCCAAAGTTTGAGCTTCATCTGCATCAAAATGGGAATGTGAAAGCATGAACACCATACTCAAGCCTCCGTCCAAGCTGTTAAATGTCACGGCGAATGATGAGTCAGAGACTGGTCCTGGTTTACATGAGAATTTTTTTCTTATTTATTTAAATGAATTCAGAGTTTTGAAACGTGTTTTCTGTCTCATACTGCAATAACAATGACACTGTGGCTCCTGATGTTTCTGTGTCAGCCTCAGACGATATCTGAGTACTGTTTCCAGAGAACTTTGGAGGCCACTAAAGATTCATTATTTCTGATGGTGGTTTAAACTGTTTGGCCCTCAGAGGTCAAACTGTTTGGCTAACCAGATGTGCAGTCAAAGATCTTATCTCTGAACTCCTGTGCAGCTCTAATGAACGGAAAAACAGTGCAGCTAGTTTAAAGTGTTTTCATCTGGATAATTGGTATAACTGTAAATACAGACTGATCACATCAGTCAGAAAAAAGAAAAGAGAAGAGGACAAGAACGAACAACTAGAGGACTGTGAAAATGGCCACTCAGTCATGACATAATCTTGTTCAGTATGAGGTCTAATGATCGGGAGCTAATTTCAGCAGCAGGTATAAAATGGCCGACAGCAGGCAGCAGCCTGTTGTTTGTGTCTCATGCTTTGTGAGACTGAGGCCAAAGATGGCAGAGAGGAAATCAGAGGAGGATAAAAGAATTCTTTGCGCTCTGTAAGTGCATTAGTTACCCATGAGTGACCTGCTGTCAGAGCTGAATTTGATTTTAATGAGGCCTACAGTGTGCTGCGCTCATTTTTCCTGTAATGAGAGTTTGGATTCTGTGGACGGTAGAGGCCGGGGCACAGTGACCTGCTGGTAACATGACCGTCCAGAAAACAAACAGCCTCACGTCTGGTCCTTCATGCATCGCTGACCATCCAAATCCACCCAGCTGAAGAAAGTGGATCAGACTACGGTGGAGATTTGATTATTTTCTCTAATTTTAAAGGAGCACCTTCACCTTCTCTCTCTCTTCAACACTAAACATATTACACACTGTGTTAGAGGGAGCTAAACATGCTCTGAATATCATGCTGTACACACACATTACACACTCAGGAAAATAAAAACTGACGGTGCTTTTTAAAGTGGAAAACTGTTTGGTGAAAAAAACAAACAAATATCCCTCCACGTACGACAGGGGATTAGGGCCATGTTTAATAAATAAATAAATAAATAAATTTATAAGAATAAAGTCATAGATTTACGAGAATAATCTCCTAAGTTTAGGAGAATAAACCTGTTATTTTAGTCTATAGCTTGGATAAGTTACACTTAAAGGCAGGGTTGGTAGTCATGGAAAACTAGCATGAATTTGAATGTAGCATCTCCTCACCCCCCCCCCCACCCCCCCACCCCCCCCTCCAGAACTACACCCCTGCTCACATGCACGAGTGCTGCTGATTCCCAAACATATGATGGTGACTGATGCAAAACCACAGACTCAAACTGGTCCTCAGCACATCGTTTTTGTTTGCACTATGTTACCAGTTATCAGGGTTTAGGTAGTTTTTCTGCCATTCTCCAGCGTACTTGGATCCCTCTTGGTTATGCACATTGAATCAGGGCTAGTGCACGCCAGCGAAATGTACGGGCAGGAACAGCAGGACGGGATTTGATTGGTTTAACAAATTGGATGCCAATCGCTAGAATTGGTTTGTGTTTTCCCAAGTTTACTCCTGCTGTAGACAGTGGATATTTTTTCACTCTATTTCAAGAACACATCATGCATTGATTGCTGCTGGGACATAAAGATCATTTTAACTAGAATAACAAAAAGTGTATTGAAATCTGATTACCAACACTACCTTTAAGTTAGTTATACTTTAGTTTAGGTTTAACTTGGCCCTAATCCTCAGTCGGAGTGTGGTAGCCTACTGTGCTACGCGTTTCAGCTTTCTTTGTCAGAAAGCTCCAGGTTCTTTCACAAACTATTGGATCAATCCTAATAATGAATCAATCCTGGTTCCTCTTAATGTCAGACAGAAGCAAACAAGACCACAAGAAGCAAGGTTAACAATTTCTTTGAGTAATTCTTCACTCCTGAAGCTGCTGAGGGGTGTCACACTGAAAAATCCTTTGTTTTAAACATCAAAGATGTGCAATGTGCAACTCATCGAGGAAGCAGAGTTAGAACTATTTTACCAAAAGTTTTAAACTTAGCACAAAAAGTAAGGAAATTTGTGTTTGCTAGATACTTTCTTTGTTTGCTGAAACAGCTTGTTCTGCCTTTGACTGGATGATGAAGTCTGGATTGAAATGATTCAATGGAAACAGCAGAATCAGCTGTTTGGCATTGGTAGAGGAGATTTGGCAAATTTTTCATGGGTGAAACCCACATACTCAGCTCTGCTGCTCATTGATACGAATCAGTGATACCTTTCACAGCACACTTAAAGACTTTTTTTTCATGCCAAAGATTCATCAAAAGCTGCATGTAAAACAGAAATGGGGGATTCGTTATCAGAAAAAAACCCCAACTTGTATAAGTATAGGCTGAGATGAGCAAAAAACACTTTATCCACAGGGGGCGCCGAAACCACAATTCAAAACAACTATGCAGCAATGAATGAGATTCAATACTTTGGTAATATGTAACTTCTGAGCATAATTATTTATTAAAGTCAGAGGTGTTGCCTTAAAAACATCCAAAATAATAAAATAAAAAACAACATGCAAGCAAGAGGCTTACTTTGCATTAATGCCCTGAAGAGCCAAGTTATGGATTACACACGTCCCACACCAAGACCTGGACCACCAGCCCTGTACTTTTGTTACAAGACTTCAGCAGTTATTTTCTAAACCAAGGTTCAAAGTTCCTGTTTATCTGTCAACAACTCAGGGCTATATGAGGAAATCTGAGCTCAAGTCTCTTAATTCTACACAAGAATCAACAGTTAGTAAAAGTATTCCCTTTATACCTCTTTTATTGTTTTATTGCTGCCTTTTCTATAACTACCACTACTGTGTGTGACACATGGCCTTTCATCATCATGACAATAAAGATAACAAGTTAAGATCCAAAGGGACCTTTGCCAGCCGCTGACTCACAGGTATGAAGAATGTAAATAACAGTTTCCACATCAGGAAAAATAAAACAATAGTTTTTGAACTCTGGTCACAGGTCGATGAGAATGATTTCATTTCCTTTATTGGAAACTTTTTCATCCGATTTGCTGAACAGAAAACTTCAGTAGCACTCCAACATGTGTTCTTCCACATTTCTCCCTTCAGACGTGTCTTTTGATGGTACCACAGTGAGCTAAATTTAGCTTTATAGCCACCTGGGACAGCTGATATCTTTCTTGACAAAGGCATTACACAGACGGGTCAGGAATCAATAAGAGGAGCGTATTTTTAACCCACATCATGCACGGAGAGTGCCTTAGCCTCATGTAACACGATGCTCAGGCCTTTTTGATCTTCTCCTCCACTCATATTCTATTTTAAGACAAAGTGAGGCTACACAGCATGTTGTGACCGCCACACACTGCTGATGTGTAGCAGGAGGGAGGGCGACGGTGATTTATTGGGCTGCTGATTTAAAGGGGAAGTGTTTACACGGGCTACGAGGAGCCAAAGCGTTACAATTTCAAACCTGTGTCGAGCATTGTTGAAATGGGCTTTGAAATCCACACATCAAACTGAAGAGATGACGATTTTCTATCCAACCCCAAAACTTTTCAGAGAACAAATAGCAACAAGTTGATAACGCCTGTGAAATTCTCCTGCTTCCCTGAAATCCCCACTCTGGGAATTTTCTGCCCTGAATGTGAGACTGTGCAGTTCAACATTTTGATGGCCGTTTCCTGAATACTTCTGTACTTCAACCTTAATCCCAAAGAAGACATTAATAGACACTGATAGAAAGAAAGACGTGTATTCATGTGTGAATGTGCCCAAACATACTGTAACTTTTTTACCCAGCTGGTTTGTGTTCAGGACAGGCAGGACGCTTGTAAATAGACAAGAGGCCTTGAGACTAATCCCTGGCTAACCACAAAAGAACAGTGACGCTGATTTCACTGTAAACATGTCCACAAAAAGATGCTTGAAAAAAATCATCTCAGCATTTCCCAAAAGTCTTCATGAAGACATGGTATTTAGAAAGGGTTACTCAGAATATCCAACTAAAATATGCTGATCACATGCTGCTCTCAGTGACACAATCCTAAAGCTTTTTACAGGCACTTCACGTCAACCTGGAACGACAGTCGGAACTTCCCCGGGAATGAGGGACTTTTTGGGGAACCATTTGCTTTTTGACTGCAGGATCCAGGGTCTAAATTTAGTTATATATAGTCAAAACGGAAGCTCAGAAGAGATAGAACCTTTTCTGCTGCCGCACTGAAATTGTGCAACAATCTTTTCCCCATATGACAAGCCTCGTCACTGTCCGTTTTTTAAAACTTGTCTTAAAATCCAGTTTTATTCCTTGGCTTTTAATCCTGCTTGAGACTCTGGTCCCGTTTTAGTGTTTTATGGGTTGTTTTAAGTTATTGTTTAATTGTTTTATGCCTTTGTGTTTTTTTGTTTCTGTGCACAGCACTTTGTTTCAACTGTGGTTGTTTTTAAAGTTCTCTAAAAATTAAGTTAAGCTGAGTATTTAATAGATCTACCTCTTAAACAGCACTTCTTCTGGGGTTGTACTTTGGAAACCAGGAGCTTTGGGAGGCGGGGCCTGCAAGTTGAACTTTTCTGGCTGGTGGAACACCCACAGTGTTTTTATTCCCCCTCTCTCCGTCCACAATAAGATGACACCAAGCTGTGTCTAACTTGGTTTGACAACTCTCAAATAACGGTCATCTTTAAGTCTGATAGTGTGAATGTGCCGCAAGTTTTTAATCTATCCCTGCTGTCTGCTTTCGACAGCAGAGCTCATATTGTGTTTTGCCAGTCGGCAGGTAAAGAATGAGCCACTCCATCCAAACAGCCACGGCTTATAAATCCAAATCTGTAAGCCCAGAAGGACTGAACAATCTGATTATGGGGGTATGTTGTGGAGACATACTTTTTTATATCCACTCTTGCGCCTGCTGCTTTCAGAGGACTGTTTAGCTTAACACAGCTGAGACAAGGGGCAGGGGACGTCAACAAGAGGATTGAAGCAAAAGAAGTCAGAAGTCAGAAGAAGAGAAAAGAAGAAGGTCTCTTTCCCAAATCCGTTACTTTTAAAACAAAACAAATAAGATAATGCTTCAGTTACTTTTTGATAAAAAAAAGTAAAAAATAAGCATCTAAGTACTAATTTTCAGTGAGTTTCTCAGTGCCTTAACAACATACAGTACATCCGGCTCATGAGGAACAAACAAAACGATGAAAACATCAACTTGTGAATATGGTTGCTAACATGATAAAAGGAAAAAAAAGGTATCTTTACTTTAAAGTCCATGTAAAGCAAAATCTTCCATTTCATAGCCATTCAATAGGTCAAAAATGTATTACCTTAAAACATGTCAAAGCCATTCAACCATTAAGGATTTAATTGTGGAGCTTGGCTTCAAAACCGTTTTCAAATTTCTGTGTTCAAAATTTAATGGGCATGTTATGTCACAGAGCCATCATTAGCATAACCCCGCCCATGTTGCTAAATGTGATAAATAAATGATCGCTCTGATTGAGGAACGAGGCTGAGCTCTATCAGTGTCTGACTCAGAGTCAGTTTCCGGCTCTGATGGCTCAAACAGGTCGGGCTGGATCCATCCATTCATGCTACTAGAGCTAGCTTCCATTGTTACTGTAGTAAAGTCCTTGTACAGTACACAGAGGCGGCTCACCTTCCACATGTGGGCGCGGCTCCAGCACCTCTAACTGACACGCCCCCAGCAGAGAGAAGAGCTTACTGTAACATGATTTTATAACCTAATTTTACATACTTGGCAATTTTTTTAATCTTTCAAATTTGGCTCAGTGGTCAAAGACACATGTTTCTGTGGTTTGACAAACTCAGAACACAATATTTATTGCTGCCTTACGTGGACTTTAAAGAATTAACTGGGGAAGCTGTCAGTGCATAGAAGGTAATGAAAAAGCCTTACGCTTTAGTATTATTGTTGGCACTACTGTAAGGAAGTCATCCATTTATTAGCTTTTAAAACTTAATGATCAGTTTTTGCTCTTGAATTCTCTGCCCTGAAACCTAGAAAACTTCCTGAGTGTCTCCTGACATGCTAGTTTGTCTTATCTTAATTACACAGCTAGCATAACAGAATGTAAAGCCATGCAGCTTTAAATGAGAACAATAATGCTGTTTGAAGAAAAACAGGGTTTACAGAGGAGCAGGGTTTTAAATGGCACCGGTTTGGCTTAGTGGCTAAAGAACATACCCTGTGTACAGAAGCCATAGCTGCAGCATTCTCTGGTTTCTTTCTATGTTTCATTTGCAGCCAGCGTTACTCACTGCAGCTCGTTCATGCTCTCTGTAACTGCGCAGCTATCTGTGAAATGTCCTCTGCATAAAGGCTTCAAAATAGAACTATAATTTAATTACAATAAGATCATAAAACACTCTGTGAGAGCACAGAGAGTACAAAGACTGTGGGTGGTCAGGACCGGCCGCTGTGTGTGTCCACTCTGATATCAGGACATGTCACGAGACAGAGCTCAATCTCATGGCTGAGAGAGCGAGAGAGAGACAGAGACAGAGAGAGAGATGTGGCAGCTGAGGGTGCAGGGTGTGAATGCATGGGGATGCTTTGTGGACAGAAATACAACGCCTAGTTAAAGGAGTCCAAAGTGTCTAATATGATTAAGAGAGTTTGAAGTCACTTAATCCAGCTGTAGTCATGTGTTTACACACACAGACCTGTGTTGTTTATGGATTAGTCTGCAGTCAGCTGGAATGAATCAATCGCCTCTTCACGTCACAAATAACTGGCCTTTAACTATTAATAGACACTCTGAACTCTTCATACAGTCTGACCTCGCTGTGTCCACTCTGACCTCCTGATAGTGACGTCTGGAATGTCTTAACACTGTACATCTGACAACAAAATGTGCTGTACTCTGATAGCCAGCAGAACAATGTTACACTATCACACGCACACACACTTTCTGTGAACCTATCAACAACTTTCTGACACCTGACACACAGACTTATCTAACATTTCATTCTTTGATGTTTTGCCACAGCTGTGAATTCTTATTGATCTCAAGAATCAAATGACTGCACCGTGCGGAGGGGTGGGGTGGTGCTGTTGATACTCAGACAGCCCTGAGGTGAGTCTGAGGTCAGGGGAGAGATGAAACTGTTTGACCCCCTGTTCAGTCAGTGAAGCCTGAAGCCATCGAAGAGGTCACAGAGACTGACAGACAAAAAAGCTAATGACAGAAGATCAGCAGCTGGGGGAAACATCCAGCAGCTAATGTGTTTAATGAAGCACAAATGTCAGAAAATCTGGACATTTTGAAAAGGGAAAGTAAATCTATTGATAAATATTTTGAGAATAGATCAATTATTATTTTTGGATGAGAATGGATCAGTAGTTTCAAGAACCCCAAGAAACATAAATCAATGGAGAGTTTTTGTCCCTGTTTGAATTTTTGAATTTATTCCATTTCAAATATATGGTTGTACTGTCAGTATCAGTCAGAAGTAAGAGAAAAAAAATCCTGTTTTTTTTAACCCTACTTTCAAGAGAAGTTTACCCATGATGCAAAGTAACAAGGTACTGTATTTTTTTATAGTTAAGTAGTGGGACTGTTTGAGAGGTGACATCAATCAAACTTTGTAAACTCAGTTTGTAGTGTACACTCAAAAAATGAAACACTGACTTAGATTAAATTTATCATGTCTACTGGTTCCATGTAAATGTGTTAGGCTAGTTGAAAGCAATAATTTCAAGTATATTTTAGTTGACCCTGAAATTGTTTTCAACTAACCTAACACATTTACATGGAACCATTTGACATGATAAATTTAATTAAAGTCAATGTTCCTTTTTTGAGTGTAGTTTAGTGTCTAGAAGGTGAGCAGACCATCTGTTTAGTGTTCCTCACAGCCCGGTGGTCTGAGACATGTCTAACGTGTAACGTTAGTGAATCCTGGTTCTGTCCTACCAGAGCTCATCTACCAACTCCAACCTCACCAAGCAGAGCTAAAATAACCTCACTCTTCATTTTATTGACAGACTCTCAAGTTTGATCAGATCACTGCAGAATAACTGCTGCATGTGGGTTGAAATGAACATTATCACAAACAGCTTAACCTGTGTTATAGCCTTTAGCTCGTGCTCTATCACTCTCCTGTTTAGCTTTCTTCTGCTCTGATGTCGTTTTTCTTTTAGACAGTTCATCTCCAGCGTCCGACATTACTACAAAATAAATGCAAAAAATAAAATTGTGCACATTTCTTCCCTCTGATACCTCTGCAATGATATACACTTCAGAGGCCTCTCCTGCTATTGCCATCTATGAATCTGTGTTTCTCTATTTTTTTATATTTGTTTGTAAAATGTAAAGAAGCACCGCACTAAATCCCTTAATACCAATCAGCTCAGCTTAAATAAATAAATAAAAGGAGAAAACAACTATCGATAGATTAACAAAAATGTTTATATATGCTCCATTTATCTTAATACCCAAAAAAAACTAATAGAAGAAGTGAATCATATATAAATACATGTATAAATTACCTTAATGGCATCTGTAACAGGCTTAAATAACTCCATAGCTTTTTTGTTTGGGTTTTTTGTTGTTGTTTTGTCTTTTTTATTTTTTGGTCTCTAGCCAGTCTCCTTCATGTATATTCAATATGTGTACTATTGTAGGAAAAAAATCAGAGGATGAAAGTTGTCTTTTTCACTTTTTATCTTCTCCTTTTTTCTTAAAAAAAATCATATTCATGATTTGCTCCCACATACAGCAGCCAGATCTATTAAAAAATAAAATTATACAGAACATACACCAGTAATGCCTCATTTTTGCCATTTGGTATGACACTAAATTCTGCTGTAGGTTACAGCCCGAGATAAGTGATGGATGCAGTGACTCAGTAGTCCTTGTGCTGTGTTTGCAGTCTGTGTCTTTGCATGTAAAGAGGCTCCAACATTGATTTCATTAAAAAGAATCAATAACATGTAGTTTATTAGAGGAGATCAGGTCATAAACAGCACTCAGGGTCTTTTCTGTAATTTATCTGAAAGTGCAATAAATCAAAGTGGAGGCTGATCTTGAGAGGAGAAATAATAAAATGACAAAGGGAGGTTGGTGAGGCTTAATTATTTTGGCGTCACTGAGCAGTTGTGGTGTGTCATGTGACCTGGAAATCATTAGCCAATTAACTAAACCCTTATCCTGCTCGGTGGTTGCTAAGTCGGTGACAGAATGCATTACAAAAATAGGCAGAGTTACAGAAAAATAAGCAAAACAGAAACTGCTGAAGTGTATTGCTTCTTGTCTGAATCATGAACAATAGCTGAACCAGTGTCTTTGTGCAGTCCTGTAGTCCCTCATTTTTATGGTAAGCAAACAATGATTAGATTTCACATCACGCTCCAGCTAAGCCCTGCAGCACTGGTTCCACAGCACCCATGTCTCTCACTAACACATGAACACACACACACACACCGAACACAGGTTTATTTCATGGGTTTACTCTTATCTAATCACATAAGCCACAAACTCTTTACAGTGTAGACTACCACACGGCTAAAACAACATTGTCTAGCCCATCCTGAGTTCATGTCACCTGACATATGATTGTTTTTAAACAACAGGTGTGAGTTTTACTTTTTAAGTGAGTAGAACCAATCGTAGCTTGAGGTCAATTCATTTTTCAAATATGTGTGTTTTCATTCCCCTGGCTTAAAGCTGCCAAGTTTAAGAACTTCTCACTCAGCAGATGGATCCCAGACTTATTTCACATCATAAAGACTCAACTCTGGAGGTTTATGTAGGTAGCAAACAAGACAGAGAGGGGGCTGCTCAACCTGCTGCACTGGCTCTACATTCACACAAAGCTCTAAACATGCTGCTGCCTCTGTGGGCCAAACAGCCCAGAGAACTCCAGGACAGAAATCTCTTTAATTCAGGAACACTTTATTTGTTTGATAGTGTTTACCTCAATCAGAGTTTAAATACCGTTTCTAATGATGTTCTCCTCCTGCCGTATTTTTATTTTGTGACTCATGTCTTGAATGTGTAATTTGGGTTACGTGCATCAAAAGTCATCTGTGGGTGGGACTGGTCTGTGTGTCTCTGTATGCTGGTTGTTGTTCAGTTTTTTGTTTATGTTTTGGAGGCAGCTCAATGTATGAGGCACACAAGTCAAAACAATCTTACATCATACCTCATCGTATTTTTACCATATCATATTGAATGACCATATCTTATATCATATCGTGTTGTATTGCACTGTAACGTACTGTATTATAATGGAATGTACTGAACCGTATCATATCGCATTGTATCATGTCATACCGTACCATACCGTACCATACCGTACCATACCGTACCATACCGTACCATACCGTACCATTCTGTATCGTATTAATGTATTTAATCAATTTAACTGTATTGTTTACTGTATTGGTTCCTTATTTTAATGTATCATACCATACCGTATCACAACATATCGTTTCATATCGTAACACATCATGCCTTACTTTATCATATTGTACTATAACTGATCATATTTTTGTTTGATTTGTTAATCTTTTTATATACTCCTATCATATTTTTAACACTTCAGATGTGTTTTTCTCTGTTTGTTATATCTAACCACAGTAATATTCTTGCATTAGATGTGATTTATCACTTGTTTTTGGATCCCTGTCAGCCACCAGCAAGGAAGCATCGACTCTTCCAGCGTTCCTGAGTTGTTTATGTTGCCCCTTAATAACTTAAAAGTTATCATGAACAGGACCTCTAATTCTAACCTCCTTAAAAAGAGGAGTTACTGTTGAGCTGATTTTTCTGACTGCTCAAGTTTCAGCCATCTCTATGAAAGAAATAATCATTTTGTGTAACTGGAGATAATTTTTCAGTGCAAAGTATTGCAAAGTAATTTTAAGCAGGGAAACAATGGATGGATAATCATTTGCAGGCTGATTTTGTATCACATTAGTCAAGTTTTTTTTTTCTTTGGCAGGATTTGGTTGCTCAATATTTTGTGACAATAAATGAACAAAATATCTTATATCCTGTGACTCACCGGATCTGCAGGCCCACAGAACTCCCTGAATGTCTTTGGTGTGTCAGTGCCATGAATCTCCAGAACCATACAGGGTCCAGAACACAGCTCAGTCACCATGTTCTACAGGAAGAAGTAAACTGATCATAGTAATATGCAACAACTCATCTCCTAACATTTGGTTATCAACATAATCTGTGAGATTCTGACACTTTTCTAGATCTTCATAAAAGATAACTCAGTGTTTGTGTTTGTATTTTTAACCTTTAAAGTAGCAGCTTACAGAGCATAGATGCAGGTGTTTGCTATGATGGCAAAACAGTGTAGTGTTTATACTCACAGGGTACTCTGTGACAACACCTTTGTAAACTTCGAAGAACTCTTCTGCATTAGCCCGATCGACGTTGAACTGTGAAAAGGATATTTTAATCATGAAAGCACAGTACCATAAAAGGCGATGATGGAATATGATGGGACATTTATCATATTTGCATTAAAATACAGAAAGACTTTAAAAAATGGAAAATATAACTGAACAAAGTGCATGAAGAGCTCACATGCACATACTCTCTAAATGAACACCACTCAGCGTGTGGTTTCACTGATAAATCCTTATTGATTGATTTTGCCCCACTACCCAGAATCCACATCTCATGGGGCAAAACAAATGGATAGTAAGAGGTCACTGTCTGTGGCTGTGGCGCTGCTATATGAGGTCAGATTGGATTAGAGCAAGTCGATAAAGTGCACATATTGGCGACACAAGTAAAGATAAACAGTACATGGTTACATGAGCACACTGATACCATTAAATGAAGGATAGTATAGAGTATGATGTCATTTATTTAAGCTTTTCTATGTGCAGAGAAAAAAAACTTTAAAATGTTACCATCTGAAGGGCTGAGATTTCAAATCCAGCTGCCGATATGGAGTTCAGGATCTTCCCAGTCAGACCTGTGAACATAACAGAGTCGTTTATATCTGTCAGACATTTTGAGCTAAGAAAGCAGATTGATCTTTAAAATGGCAGGTATGTCATTTTGGAGAAACAGTACTGATTTTAAAGTAGGGTAATCCAGGTTTATCTAGCCAATAAAATTGTTCCCTGACCCAGAAAAACTTTTTAATCTCTTTCTGTAACAGCTGATGATGCAGAGATATAAATCTGTGTGTTTGTCTATTGTCACAGAGTACCTGATGCATTAAGAGGAGTGACAACCGTCACAGTGAACTACATCCTGAAACATTCACTGAAGTTTTACTCTGAATGGAGTTATAATCCACCAAATTAAAATCAAGATGTGTTGAGTAAGACCTAAAATTAGAGTCTGAGACTTTTGGCTCTGCAGAAAAACGTTTACTAAAGTAACAAACTACAGTAACTGCTTCACTGGTTAGTCGTAGTGAACATTGGAGTCTCCCCCTGCTGGACGTCACAGATTTTAATGTCAGGTGTTTCATTTTTAAAAAAAGAAGTAATTTCTTCTTCTCTCGATATAAAATGTTAACAAATTTTTGGGGCGCACTACCATGTGCTCAGCTTTGACTATCAAAGTAAAACTTCCTGGCTGTGTTAAATGCTCTTGGTTGATTGATTGTGACCAAAATCCCATAACAACAGGGATTCATCTTCAGACGCAATAACCTTGTCAGGGAAAACCTGATCACACACACACAGAGCTCATATCAAATAACTCCATAGAACGGAAGACTAACACATCCCCTTTCTGCCTGTTGACACTGTGGTAAAAACAATAAACTAATAGTATTTTTTATAGTGCACTTTTCATTTGAAAAAATTCAAAGTGCTAAATGTTCATATCCGTCTAAGGCTGGTTTTGAGAGCGAGAAAATAATGACAATTAGTGGGCACAGACATGAGAGCAGCATGAGGAGCTGATGATTCGTCAGATAACGTATCAGTTCCAACACTTTTCAGCTAGTGATCCCCAAAGTAACGAAGCTAGAAACTGGTGACCCCCTGCCATGGAAATACACAAACAGGCTAATCCAGTAACAGACAAAAAAAACAACAGAATATGCTATTATTAGATATTTAATTTAATTTATCTGATCAGTAGGAAACTGGACTACCTATGAGCACAAAAGTTAATCTGCTGCCACTGATACCATTACCCTGGCTTTGTGACATCGGGGGGTTTTGTTTAAAAAAAAAAAACAAAAACAAAAAAAACAAAACATGGAAAACAAAAATGTTTCTGTTTGTATGGTTTTATAAAAACTGAACCTCTATTTTTGTGTAATTTTTTACAATAATGAATTATATTTTATTTTATTTATCTAACCTTTATTTAGCCAGGAATGTCCCACTGAGATTAAAAACCTCTTTTTCAAGAGAGTCCTGGCCAATGTAAATAATTTTTGATTCAAGAAGGCAGTTCTTGACCTTCAGTGTTTTGCATACGTATGAGATGGAGCAGGATCAAGACACAAAGCCCCACTCCAACAACTTGCTTAATATGTGACAACCTCTTTACTCCTTAATTAACAGTTTAATGAGTTTTATAAGAAATATATAACAACATGTCAGGACAGATATATGTTGAACCCAGTGTACAAGTGGTCAGCAGTACACAGCACTGTAATTTTATCAATCTAATATATCTGTCAAACTGTAGCTTTAGGTGTTTTAATAAACTCTCTATTGTGGTTTTAATAAGATAATTTAGTTAGCAGGGGTCACATGATCAAATTAACGTTGTCTTATTGATATGAAATCACTTGTGTTATTATTATTGTCTGTGCTCTTCATCATAAATGCTATCATGTTACAATAACCTCAGATTGTAGCGTCTCCCAGGACAAATGAACACAGAGATTGTCTTACAAGTGTCCTGTCTATGAGAGGAGAGGAGGAGACATTATTTTGGTCCACACAATCAACACTTCTGAGAGGGAGATACGGAGCTGCGCCTCCTGTCACTGGGGCCACACATTACTGTGGAAATGGTAGAGCCACAGTGACGAAGGTGCACAGTGACAGTGAAGGTCAGACCGCTGCAGACACACGTAATTGAAAGAGGGCGCCAGTCTCTTAATCTCACCCTGCCATCCTGATAAAAAAGTAGCCCGTTGTGTACTCGCCAGGCGGGATACTCCTGCTTCACATTCCCCCTTTATTTGAAACGCTGCTGTGGGAAATGGTGTGCTTCACTTCACACTTGGTGCTGCAGCATGTGATGATGATTTTGTCTCTCACTCGTGTTCACCATCAGTCTCAGATTGGTTGAATGTGCATTAGATGAGTAACCACCTCCTGAGTCCTCTGTGACCTCCCCAGGCAGCCGTCTGCCTCGGATAGGTGCGCACTCAACACTGCTCCCAAAACCAGCTGGTGCTGTTGCTAGGTGATCCTATTCTGGGTGCCTGGCAACAGAAGCTTCTCTATTCCAGTCATGTCTGAGCACAATT
The DNA here is from genome assembly GCA_030710495.1 of Labroides dimidiatus. NCBI lineage: Eukaryota > Metazoa > Chordata > Actinopteri > Labriformes > Labridae > Labroides > Labroides dimidiatus. The sequence continues at coordinate 26,342,689 of CM061146.1, forward strand.
TCAGTCACAACGTCCTTCGTCATGTCTGCGATTGGCTGTGAGCTGAACACGTAGCTGCAGCGCAATCTGGCATCATACATGATCCTCGGTGGAATCATAGCCAGCAGAGGACTGACTGATGTTTCCAGTTCAGAATCAAACCCCTCAAACGTCTATTTATAGCTCAGACTGAAGGTTTCCCCTCACGTCTGGAGGAAAATATTCTGTTTTCACATTAAAACGGTGACAGAGCTGAATTTAAAGCAGCCTGTGACCCTCAACCTCTGCAGATTCACACCCTCATAGTCAGGCAGAAAACTGAAAACATAAAAACAGACTTGCAGCTGCATGCCTTAAAGCAAGACGCAAAAAACTCCTGAAACCTGTGATCGACTGTTCACAGTGTGGGTGTTGAAGACATAAAACACACCGCTGCTTTATCTCCCTAACTTTACTCAAAGTCAGCTTTGGTAAGGCTCTTAACTCTTTACAGCATTAATATCTGAAGTCAGACTAAAGTCGTTTGGGAATTAATGAAGTTATTATTCAGTTACACCGTAGACCATACGGCTGTATTTGACCAAGACTCTCTGATAGTTCAAGTAATGTTACACAGAGTTAGACATTATACAATGCTGGGGGGAGGCCATGGCCTTTGTTTCTATCATTTGTTATTGCCACCCACTGGACAGGCAGTGTAGTGCGTAATTTTGTTGCTACAGCATACGTCATTGGCCTGATTTGAAAAACCTTCCGGGTCTTCCTCTCAAGGTGGAAACACAGACAACAATAGGAAACAGGAAACAGTTCCTGGAAGAGTAGTTCTAGGAACTGAATCTTTCAGGTCTTCTTCAGGTCAAAAAGCCCTTTTAGTGTAACTGAGTGTAACTCCAGTCTAAATTTTTGCTTGTGTTGTACATCGCTTTGGACAGAAGCATCTGCTAAATAAAATTGTACAATTGTACAACCCCAATTCCAATTAAGTTGAGACTGTGTTTAAAATATAAATAAAAACAGAATGCAATTATTTAAAGATTCTGTTTGACCTATTATTCAACTGAATACACAACATAGATAGAATATTTATTATTCAAATTGAACAACTTTATGGTTTGTTTTGGCTGGGACACGGTCAACAAAAGACTGGGAAAGTTAAGTAATGCTCAAAAACACCTGTTTGGAACATTCTACAAGTGAACGGGTTCATTGGAAACAGGTGAGTGTCATGATTGGGTATAAAAGGGGCATCCCTGAAAGGCTCAGTCATTCACAAGCAAGGATGGGGCAAGGTTCATCACTTTGTAAACAACTGTGTGAGCAAATAGTCCAACAGTTTAAGAGCAATGCTTCTCAACTTATAATTGCAAAGAGTTTATGGATTTCATCATCTACAGTCCATAATATCATCAAAAGATTCAGAGAATCTGGAGAAATGTGCTGAAATCTTGGAAGAAAAGACTTTGGTAAAACTTGAAATACATTTACAGATCTGTCCTTCCCCAGTCAAGATCTCATCAGCGGAACACTTCACCAAAAGTAATGTCTCTTTCCAGCCAAAGTGAGGTAAGTTGCCAACAACAACCAGTATGAGACATCCTGAAGCTGAATAATTTCAACAATACACAGTCGGCCCTGACTCAAGTGCAGAGGAAACATCTACAAAGTGCAATACCAAAAAAACAGACATAGTTAAAATATTTGATAACTTCACCCTGGATTGCTTTTGTTTCTTCAAAATCAAGTCACACATTTACCTGTTTATCAAACTTAAACAACTAGCTTACAGAAATATCCATCTATCACCTTTACTGCTTTGTCCCAGCTGTCTTTGGTTGCAAGACAGGAAACATCCTGAACAGGTTGTCAGCCTATCAGGTTCAACTCGTCGAGACAGACAACCATTCACTCACACACTTACAAGCAATTAAGAGCAACCAATCAATCTAGTTAGCATGTTTTTGGACTGTGGGTGGAAGTCGGAGTACTTGGACAAAAAGATACACAATTATTACGGATAAGTGCGATTGTATGTTTTTTTAAAGAAATAAATAATTTCAACTGTTTTCTTAGCCACTTGTTGTAATGTTATAAAACCACCTGACAGTGGTTCCAGGGTATCTGAAAGCTGTTTTCTTTTTTCCAGAGACGTTGAATAGTTAGCAGTGACTCTTAAGAAGTATTTTTGCTTGAAATGCCCATTCCTAATAACTATAAGGCTGCATGTTACTTTTGTGACGCGATAATTATTAAACTAAAGGAAATTTGTCTTAGCACCTAGCATTAAGGCATAAGCAAAACCTGCCATCACCTGCATGCGATCTGAGCAAAATAAAAATCAAAAAAGTATGATTAATATTAAAACTGTTCCACCTTGAATTAAATTGGTCCCAGTCCCTGTTAAATCAATAATAATGAGATAATTATTATAATGACTAAACGGTCCTAATGACTCAACCTCAATCTTGGAACAGATAATATCTTTATAAGTAAGTTAAGCTTGCTGTTTTAACATTATCACATTTGATTTTTCTCCATGAATTGTTTCTTTTGACTGGATCTCGTTGATTTTTATTGTCTTCTCTTGTTTTGTTTAGCACTTTGTGCAACAGCTTTGCACGAAAGGTGCACTGTGAATAACCTGTTCATTTGCATCTTTCAGGAAAATGTAGTTCAATTTGTGCACATAAAGCATAAACAATAAACAGTGCAGTTTGAGCAAAGGATGCAACTGCTCATCAGAAATGGGTGCAACGTTTCTGAATCTATACAGTATCATGAATCATAATGCAGCAAAACTAAGTAAACTGATATTTCTTTCACCTCTGAAAAGCACTGCCTGGTTAATCTGATAAATGTTGCATGTAAATGCATATAAAGCTTTCAGAGTGGAGTGAGTGCAGAAAGATCTGTGGGCTGACTTTGTCCGGTCACGAAAACTCAGATATGACTTTCAGTGGAAATGTTACAATATTTATTTTACCTTGATAGTTAAATAAAAATAAACATAACAGAAACAAGCAGAAAGTTACAGCCCTTTGTTGAAAAGACAAATAGAAACTTACTGAGTCAAAAGTCAAAAAGACACAAAGATCCTAAACTTTACGCTCACCTACTGCATGCTGTCAAAAATGAATGAAAATCCTAACTGGCAGAAAACAACATTCATAAAATTGCCCAGATGTTTTGGAGGACTTTATTCTGCACCTGTCTGAGTCCAAAAGTTGCACAAGTTGCCCTGCAGCGAATCAAAACATGCCCAAACCACCACAGGTTTAATGGGTCTTCTCTCATGGAGCATTCTCACGGCAGAAACTCAACCTGTTGCAGCAGGAAAGCACGTGTAGCTCCTGTAACAACATTAATGGTGGCTTCATTTCATACAGGTGTGGTTGAAAGTTATAGAGGGAAGCAGCGTGCACAAAGCCAGTTTCCTGACACACCTTCCTTTCATAGAGGCTTTATGGATGTTATTCTAACAGGTCAAAATGTCCTGATGATAAAGGTAGGGGCAATCATTTATTAAGAATAATAATGGACTTATTTAAGCTGGGCTTCTTTATTTATGACATTCCCTTTAAAAAATGGCAGCAAGAATTACTCAGTCAAATATGATCTCAGCCCACAATGTTTATTCAGCTTGTTTGGTTTGTTGAAATATGAGAGGAGGCCTTGAGGTTATGTAAGAATTGGATTTTAAATAAGGCTGAGCTACAGCAGTGGAAGCAGCAGAGTGAAGCTCTCTCTGAACCACACAGAGACATACAGGAGCCCCCTGCTTCATGTCAGGGTCTTTAGACTCTATTCTGCATATGTACATCATTCCTTCCTCCACAACAACTTTGCTTCATCACACTGCAACTAAATGAACACCAAAAAGATTCATTCATGTTTTCATGCAACATACTGCGCTGAGGAATCAATTTTGAATGCAGTACACAAAACAAAAGTATGAAAACAAAGTTTTACAAAACTACGAGTAACAGAAAGAAATGTTGGAGCAACAGAGAAAAACACTGTTAGCTGGGTTTGAGGTGTCAACGCTTTGAATGATTTAAGACACAAAAGCATCCCACAGAGGTCTAATAAGACTGCAGCCGTCCATCACTATGTTTAACTTGATTTATCACTTCTGTGGAAATATTCCTCATGGGTTTATGGTCTCAGTGGTGATTTTTTGGTATAAGTTTTCAGAATAAAATTTCAGACCTGTCAAGAAAATAACAATCAATAAAGCTTCAGCCTTTTCCATCAGGGCCCCTCGATTCTGGAATGACCCGCCCGAGGAGATTAAGAGAGATCTTAAATTCTTAAAACGTCGCATTTATAGATTTGCTTTCATGTGATTTCTTGTCAGCTTTTATTCTCTTATTTTCACAATCACATTTTTTATAAAAAGTGTGTTGTATATTTAATTGACCATTCTGAGCTCTCTGTTTATGCTGTTTTATTGTATTTCTATCTTATTTATTTATACTCTATTTACTCTATTTTAATGCTTTAATCTATTGACTGATCTCATTTTTATGTTACTGATTTCACTTTTAGCTCATCTTATTTTTTATCTTTCTATCCTCCTAAGATTTTGTGATGTTCTTGGTCCTCCTGGTCTCAGTTCATGTTGTGTTGGGTTTTGCATGGATTTTAATTATCAGGGTTTTTGAGATTTTGACGTTGGGTTCTGTTTACACTTCTGTCTTAAATGGGTTCTTGTCTCAGGTATATATGTTGTTTTTATGGATTTTTTCTTGTTGTCAAAGCACTTTGTAAACCCATGTTTTTAGAGGTGTCCTCAGACAAAATACCAAACTTAAGGCTTTAATGAAAAACTTCAAAGTGCATCTGAGGCTGGAGGGACCGGCCTTCAGTTTGCAGGTGTTTTGTCTCAAACCAAAGAATAAACACTTAAAATGTTCAGCAGAGGAAAGTCAGGAAGTCAGGGGGTGAACACTTTACGACTTGCTGCATTTGAAGAAATGAAGAAGAAACACAGCGCAGGCACGCCCAGGGAAATCAAACACAGACCTGGTCTGAATCAGATACAAAAAAAAATGTAATAAATAAAATCAGCTATAAGGAGTGATTATAGGGGACCATGCTGTTCTTGTTTATCCCAGTGAGCAGCATTTGGACTTATCTGTCCAGAACAACTAGTGCAGGTCTCTCCTCGGCTAACAACAGCCTCTGCGCCTCCAGCTCTGTCCAGAGAATTTCACATTTCACAGGTCAGAGCTCTGGAGGCATGCTCCACGAAGAGGGATCAGAGCGGGGATTTGGAAAAACCCAAAGCCACATTTGGTGACCATGTTGTGCCTCCATGTGACACAAACACATTCACAGACGAGAGTGAGGAAACAATTAAACAGATCTGTGTGACTGCATCATTTATGACTGAATCAACAGATATTAAAAGACAAAGATACTGGAAATCACAACAAATATGGTGTTTTTGAGACATGCAAAGATAACGTAAAGATAACATTCACAAATCACTGCGTGGCTTCCTTCTGAAACAATTTAAAGAGTTCTTTTTTTCACTTGACATCATCACTGAATTTTAAAGTTTGCTGAGGTGAAAAATTTCAAGATGTGGAGAGGAAAGTACTTAAAGTGTGGTTAACTTGGAAGTATGTAATCACTCTGCTGTACAAACTGATGATACTAATTCAAGTCTAAATGGATGTTTTCTGCGTTTTACGTTCTTTAGAAAGACATCCTGGACAATCTCATGTCTGTCCAATAGTACGGTGGCCCTGAGAGCTCACAGCACTGCAACTCAATAAAGCACATGCAAGAAGACAAAACACAATTAACACAATTAAGAAAACAGTGTCATCAATTTGACAACCCCTGTGTAACATTTAGAAAAACGTGCTGCAAAGACCACAACACAACGGCAGTGTTTCCAGAAGACACTAAAAAGTGATGCACACGTCCCGACATGTTTGTTGTTGAAGCAGATTTTAAGTCACAGTCCCATTAAGGTTCTCTTTCCGATAGTGGTCTTGGAAAATGTGATAGTAAAGTAAGAGCTTTTGATTTATTTTAACATTGTGATTGCATGATTCACTTTAGCCTATTGGCTAATGCTGGATGTGTGCCTCGCTTTTAAGTGTCCTCTTGTGTCTATTTGCAGTGCGTTTTTCTAATGTGTTGTGTTGTGGCATTTTCTAAAAGCTGCACATGTTGTCAAATTGATGAAGGTGTTTTCTTAAGTTGCTTGTGTTTTGTCTTTTTGCATGTGTGTTCTTAAGCTGCAGTGCTGTGAGCTCTCAGGGCCACCGTACAATAAGCACATAAAGGGCAGCTAAAACTCGAGTCATCTCAGGTGAATTGATGGTATTGATATTGATGGTATATATGTCTGTAACGGGCAGGTTTCTGTACCTACCCTCTGATACAGCGTGAGGCTTTATGATGCAGCATGTGCAGTCAGTGTAGATGGCTGTATTTGATGGACCGTGTCCAATCGTGGATGGGAAAAAGAATTCCAGCTCCTGAAACAAACAGAGAATCGTTTTATTACTGAGGATCCCCTCATGAATGAAGAGTACAGAGTGCTGAGCAACATGAATCAGCTTCCAGACAAGCTTCATATTCTTACTCGAGCTGCTGCAGCAACAGAGTCTGAGCCGTGTCCAACATTCTTGATGCCATCTGTTCCAAACTGGGCACGGACACTCAGCGGTGCCTCCTTCCGTGCCACAGCGGAGTCTGCAGGTCCCAGGAGCCTTCTCCAGATAGACCTGGCCTCATCACCCACCAGCTCCATGGCAACCACGGGGCCCGAGGACACAAACTGCAGCAGGTTGCTGCAAAATGGAGCAAAGGCGGAGTCACTCACCCATATAGAGAGGAGATCCTACCAGCAGTAGGCCAGCTGTGTTACATATCATCAAATGTCACCACAATGTCATTATGCACAGGGTTCTGTTAATGAGAGCGGCTGGGTACCAGAAATGTGCTTTACTGTCTCACACCTGGTAAATCATTGACACACACTCACTTAAAGATCGGCTTTGACTGATGTTCTGCATAAAAGTCTGCCGCTTGGCTCCTGTAAGAAAACCACAGAGCATGAAGTTAATGAGTGGCCACATTATCTCAGGTATGACACGAGAACACCGTGTACTAAACTACTTAGAGCAAGATTTACAGACAGCACTCTGCTGATCAGCTCCTGAGACACATCACTGAATATGAACTGAATGAATGATACTGAATATCAACACTTTACAACTACTTTGGAAAAAAAACATTCTGAGGTTTGAGTTCAGAAATAAACTGCGTGCTAAAAATATCAATAAGGATTTCTGTTTCCTCACTGGTGTGTGGGAAATCCTTAGAAGTAATTTTTCCAGATTCTTTTCACAGTTTCTATATTATCACTACACAACTCCATAATTATTTTAAAACCAGACACAAATTTGTATGTCGGCAAATATGCAAAATCACATTTGGACATAACTGGTTCACAGTCCAAATAAAAAGATCTGGTAAAGTCATCACATAGTATCAGTCAGGCTCCATAGCGTTTTAAAGCTCCTATGAAGAACTTCGGGCTTACTTTGATTTTGGCGCCCCCTGTGGAAAAATTTGTAACTCTATGTTTTGGCCGATTTGCATGAGTAAGTCATGTTTTCTGATGATGAATCCTGCTATTTTTAACAGTCAAATTAACAATTCATAATGAATTCTTATAAATGAAAGTGTAAACAGCGGCTGTTTGGTATTGTGCTGTCCATCTCTTTGTCTGACACCCACCCTGAGGCAGTGGCTACAAGCATTAAAAATCAATATATGGAAAAAAGTTATCTTGTTGGTGATGGTTTTGTTTACTTTTGTGGGTCAAAGAGGCGTCAGCAGGAGTTTTAAAATCTGTGTAAAGCAGTAATAAATCTGTGTGATAAGTTTGTCATACCACAGAAACGTGTCATTGACCACTGAGCCAAATTTGAAGATAATAAAAATGCTAATTATAAAAAATAAGGTCTCAAAATCATGGAAAAATAAGCTCTTCTCTCTGCAGTGGAACGCTGGGGGCGTGTCAGTTAGAGGCGCTGGAGCCACGCCCACACACAGGAGAGGAGCCGCCTCTGTATACCGTACAAGGACGTACCTACAGTAACAATGGAAGCTAGAGCTAGCGGCCTCATGGGACGGAGCCAGCCCTACCTGTTTGAGCCATCAGAGCCAGAAACTGACTCTGAGTCAGACACTGATAGAGCTCAGCCTCGTTCCTCACTTCATTGCTTCAGCAGCAGGGGGCGGGGTTATGCTACTGATGGCTCTGTGATGTGACGTGGCTACGATTTCTGACCCGCCCATTAAAACCTGAACACAGAAATTTGAAACAGGTTTTGAAACCGAGCTCCACAATTAAATCCTAAATGGTTGAACGGCTTTGATGTGTTTTAATGAAATACATTTGTGACCAATTTAATGTGTTTAGAAGAAAATGGCTGATTTTGCTTTAATCTTTTGCCTGCAAATATTTCCCCGAAGAAGTATTAAGTGACAGAACTTTTCCTCAAAATGTTTAATCCATGAGCAGGACTTATTATACGCTTAAAACTTACTTTTTTCAGGTCAGCTTGATAATGAAAAAGCCTTCTATATACCTCCCTTACAAAAGTGTAAAAAAAAGAATAAGAAAAATTGTCATTGAAGGGAAGGAGAGGTGTATTTATGAAGCACATTTCAGTGGCAGTGAAGGACAGAAAAAAACAAAAACAAGAAAACCTTGAAAACAATACACCGGCCTCTAAATGCAGTTAAGAGAAAGACAGTAAAAGAAATCCTTCATTACTTGGCATGTTTTTGAGGTGGAAGAACCTTTATCGCATTTCTGTCTTAATGTGGCTGTTTAGGTCATAACGACACAAAGATTTCCGGACTTATAAGTCAAATTCTGTCAAGTCAAACTATCAGTAATGTACTAATATCGATTCTCAAAGGGAAAAAAAAATGTGTTTCTTCTCTGCGCTGTATCTGCGACTGAGACAGGCATGATAATAAAACTGCAGGATGAATGAGCACCTGATAAACCCGTTAATTAAATGCCAAGTCTGTCTGCCACTTTGCTGCTCAGTATGCCATATGTCCTCAATGTGTGTGAGAGAAAACAGAGTCATCCATCTGTTATTGTGAGGAAAACTGGCACCAAACTGCTTGTGTCTCTTCCTCTGACAAGAATTCATCTGATATAACAGCACAGAACGACTCGCAGCATGATCGGGAGGCTTTGACCTTACCACGTGAGCTGTGTCATTTTGGCTTTGGTCACAATCAGGTTGGAGGAGTAGATTGATTCGATGATGTCTCCAATCTTGGTCACGACACCTGGCTTTATTAAGGCGAGGGTTCTGTAGACATGGAGGGAGAGATAAATTTAGAAACTGATCGAGTCTGACACGTTGGGTTGTCAGAGGCAACTTGCCAAGATCAGAGAGTATTACAGAGACACTTAAAGTAATGAACACCTCAGATCCTGAGGGGTCGGCTATATTTCCAAAGCAAATTTAAAACAACATGAGCTGTCCAAGAAGCTTTACAGAGGGAGAAAACTAAGCTTTCACACAACAATTAAGATGTCTTTACCCAGACAGGGATAAAGAAGAACCACCTTTCAAAAAGTTGAACTCATGTTTCATCTCCTGGAAACAGTTAGAGGCTGTAAAGACTGAGGGCTGAGGGTTTTTAATGTCTGTATGTAATGAACAGAAAGCTGTTTGTCTCTACCCCACAGAGTAAATCAAAGGCATGCCTGCTTTGTGAAAACACAGTAAATATTCTGAAAATATGACCTCATTAAGATCTTTGTTTTCTCGGTAGTAATGCAATATATTTGAGAATGTATTACAATTTGAACTGCGGCATTTCTTATTCATCATAATTGTTCAATTAAATGAGTCATTAAAGCAGATTCATCTTTCAGCTCACACACTCTTGAAACAGTACCTCTCTTTTTTGCTGCCCAGTTTGTTTGCCGTGTACTGATCTCCATAGTCGATGAGATTCAGCTGTCGTGAGAGCACGTTCACCCGATTCCCAACAAACAGGTCCTCTGGGTTGAGGTGGTCGTATTTGGTCCTTCTTAAGAATATTCGCTGGTTTTTCACATCAAACTGCAAACAAGAAAATCAGGCATTACTGGAAGAGAAGCTGAAATCTGCTAATTTTAAAAACATGGCTTGACACAAAAATAGAAAAAAAAACAACATCACAAACATGGTTCCCCAGATGTCTCTGAAAATGTTCAGCATTTAAGATTATTGAGTTTTTAAAGTCTGAACAGAAGCAGCTCAGTCTCCTAAAGTGGACTAATAATTAAAAGCGTAAATTGTTAAAAAAAATTTAAAACCTCTACGACAGGAAGTGAACGCCCACCATTTCCACTGAGCCATCTTTGGGGTAGTAGAACAGTTGGTAGCGCCGCAGGAGAGCAGCAGTGGGGTCGTACCACTCAGTAAGAAAGGCAAAGCGATCCTCCTGATAAGAGAAACAGATCAATCAGGCTGATACAGGAAGCAGAAAACGAACCTGGACACTACTATACAGGATAAAAAAAATATCCCACTTAAAACTATAAAGCTAGAAATGGACACACAGCTTCCCTCTTTAAAGTTTGCCTGTCAGCGTCTGAGTGTATACTTTAGTGCAGGACTCCAATATGTGCTACATTTATCACTGAGAATACACAAGAATCACACTAAAAGCCAAACAATTGCACTACAAGTGGTTAAAATACATGAGTAAAAATACAAATCAATCTCATATCCATCCTTTTCTGCATAAACTAGTTATTGACAGATATTTTTAATTACTGTTTCATAATATGTATGAAGACAAGCAGATAAAAAACATTAAATTGGTACAAGAATGACTCTAATATTGTGCAATGATGCTTAAAAATGACTGGAGAGTTATGAATCATGGGGAAAAAAAATCATATAGAAAACAACATGTGGTTTATGACAGTATTAAACAAAGTTAATGTCATTTAGTAAAGGCAACAAGTCCCCAAAAAACATCTCTCAGCAGGTGTGAAAGCTGGACCCAGTAACAGTGCTTATGCCGACAGCCTCCATGCATGAGTTTTCACAGACAAAGCCAAAAACAGACTCAATTATCTCACTGAAACGCTACATTAATTCTGATCAACATCATTACGCCTGCAGTATTGTACGTGGGGAGGCCCCTTTTAGAGACACGTTATTGGTGGATGATACAGTTGCTTCTCAGAATGACAAATAACAGATTACTTAATGACAAAGAAGTGGCTTTTCTTGACAATCTATTTACTGCAATAGAAAACAAAGAAGTTATCCCAGTAATAAAAAAACGATTTGTGATCTGGAATCAACTCATGAGATCTGACTGTATTCATTTTTCAAACAAAAAGGATTAGCAGTTTAAAAAAAAAAAAAAAAAACAATGAATGGAAACAAATTCAGGTGATTTCCTCTTTTCCGGCTCTGAATCACCAGGGTTGTTTTGCTGGTTTTGTGACCATTTATATGTCTCCAGGGCTTAAATTTCATACAGGCCACTTCAGGTTTCTACCCCTAATCTACTTTTTGATTGATTTTTATTCATAGTGTAATAATTAAATGAATGAATATATATAATTGTTTGCACAAAGTAGGACCAGGGAACCTCTGGTCTGAACTTGGTGTGCAGAAGATTCTCTTTAAAAAACAAAAATGTCCAGCACCTCCCTCCTCTCCTGCCCATTGTTACTCTGAAAAACACTGCAGCCCATGTAAGCCTGACTTACAAAAATTATTAACTACCTCTTTATCCTGCTCTCCAAACATACAAGGCACACTCTAATATCATGTAGATATTTGTAAATAAACACCCAATAGGTCATTATACCAGCACACATATTCAAACGTAGTGAGGACTATTTTAATTATTGATCTTTTCTAAGTTCATTTATAGTGATTAGGATCTCTTGCCTGGGGCACTAAAACAGAAGAGGTGCTGCTCACTGTTGCTTCTTTCTCTAAAGAAACCTGTTGTGTTATCTCTAAACAGCTGGGGATGACTGTTTTTAAATTACAGGCAATGCTGCAACATGCATGCACATGCAACTCTCTTTACATACAGGTTTGATTTGTGTTTAAATTTAGTCTCAGTCTGAAGCCAGGACAGACTCAGGTTCAATTTTTTTAAACCTTTACCGTTTGTGAAAATGCAGGAAAACGGTGGTATAACATCTTCTATCCCCTCTTGACCCCATTAGACCAGATCCTAATCCAGATTTTTGAGATCTAGACTAAATTGTCCAAGATAGGCTAAGAATTTTAATAACACAGTTAAAGTAATGTGGATCTGGATCAAGACCTGGTCTGGTGTGGGGGAAAAGGCCTAATAAAGTTGCAGTAGTGGTGGGAGGAAAAAATGAAATCACCCTTTTCACAAATAATTGAAGGTTCTGCAACTGAGTCTGTATGCTTCTGGGATGATATAAACCACATGTGACAAATCCAAGTATTGTGGATCTGGATTAAGACCTGGTCTAATGTGGTCTCAAAACAGAAAAACAGTTGCATCACCCTTTTCTGTGTTTTCACAAACAAGTGAAGTTTTCAGATAGCTGTAACTGTGCTTTTATACACCTCTAGAATAATATGATCCAGATGTGACAAATCAAAGTATTGTAGGTCTGGATCAAAGTGTGATCTCTAGACAGAAAAAAACACTGCAGTCATTCATTTTTCTAAATTTTCAATAACAGACGAGAGGCTTCGCAAATCTTGGTGTGTTTTAAAGATTGTGTAGCATTTGGGAAAATTTGGTCAAGCTCCGAAAAGTCTTAGCATAATGGTTTTGGATTAGGACCTTGTTACCACAAACCGCCTTCATGACAGATGCTAACTTCAGGGTCGCCTCAGCTCACCAGTTCATGATTATTACTAAGCTGTTGGTGGATAGTAGTTCTAAAGCACCTCTTTAATTGTCCAGCACTTTATTTTTATATTCCAAAATGCCTAAACTTAGGTAACTTAACTCAATCAAACTCAGTGACCAGTTTGCTACGCGCTAACATGTGTTAGCTATGCAACCGTTAGCAAACAGTCAGTTGCTGGTCGCTTTCAAGTGTTTTACATTAACGGTGCTGAGTTATTTGGAAACGAAATGTGCTTTCAAATCGTTTTTAAAGATCAGAGATATTCTGACTTACCATTTTAGACATATTCTAAACGTTTACATGTCCGTGATACTGTTTTTAGCTAGTGAGCTTTAGCTGTCCCGGGCTGTATTAAGTTGCTATAGTAACTGTACTGACAGGCTAAGATGCGTTCAGGGAGCGTTCACCAAACAACCGACAGTGTTAGGGCAGTTTATCACTTTAAAAAAGACTTAAAATGTATATAATATAAATTATTTATACGAATTACAGGCGTAATGTGTAGTGTAATAATGTATGTGTTCACAAGTTTATATTTATAGATGTATCGTAAAAATGGTATCTATCGTTGGCTTTGTTGGGGTACCCAATTTTATATTACAGGAAAGAAAATCTCAAGACCTTAATTTACCCCTATATGATTGATGTAATTCGCTGAAGTAATTAGATGACACCTTTTAATGTCTGTAGCTCTTCTTCATCGTTCTTTGAATGTTTGTGTCAACCAGCTGCACTCTTACATTGGGCGCTACCACTATGCCATCTATTGGTGGTGAAGTCGTATCGTGACTGCCGATGATCACGAATTCGAGGGACATTAAATGCAACATTTGAACTTTTTCTATCACCCGGAAAAACAAGTCTGAGGCGAGCAGCGCTGCTGTGTTTAATGCTGCAGGCGTTTGATGTCTGGAACTCTTTGAACGACGTGAAGAGTTTCACCTCTTTGTTTATTTTTATGTAAAAACGATATTGAATAATAATTTAGTGTCATTTAAGTACAACGTTCTTCCATGTCTTCCACTCGTCTAAAGAAGTACATGCATGATGATGGACCTTTAATCCTGGATGGGGGACTTGCAACTGAACTAGAAGCGCAGGGAATACAGTTACAGGTAAATCATTAAAATTCATGTTGTAAAAATAAAGACGATGCATAAACCAATGTCTGAATGCCATTTAAAACACATTTTTCTCTTTTAATCATTATTTTAAAAGTTGGATATAACTTATAATTTCATCTTGTATCAGTATTGTGCTCTTATTTAAACATCTTATCTGCAAGTTATGTCTTTATGTGCATATTAATATGCATACAAATCAAACTGAATACATCTCATGTAACGGAATTTTACATGTGATAAGCTTCATACAGTTTTTTTTTATTCAAGCTGTGTTTTAGAAATACAACTTAATGAACTATTCAATGTGCGAAATTAACCTTGTCTTTTTTGACATTTAGGTCTTTGTGCAGTAATTTAAGGCTCTGAAACTGCCTTTGAAGACATTGTACATGAATATTTTCATGCAATTGTGCACAAGAAAAGCTGAGTCATTTTCACCCTGTAATGTACGTCAGTACCCCATAGGCCCAATGTGTGGGGGGGGGTCCTTTGCTGTAAATACATTATTGTGTTCAGCAGCCCGTTAAAGAAAAGACAGTAATAATGGTTGGAGATGAACTTAAAGAAAGGCAGTGTAAGAAGAGGATTTGGATCAACTTGAAATTAGGATATCACTATTTTCAGATAACCTACATCAGCTAGTAAAATACCTGCAATTAAAAGGTAATTAGCAGTTTATAGGTACTGCTTCAAAAATGACGTATCCTAAAAGTCAAAGTACAAACTATGTGGTTAACATGGCCTGATCATTATCATCTTTTATGTGATTTTAGATATACTGTTAGGGGGTTGACTGATATTGGTTTTTCCAGAGCTGACTAACATTGGAATTGAGATGCATTTAGAGTCAGAGAAAGTTGTTGGGGTTTTTTTGTTTTTGTTTTTTATTGTTTTGTTTTGTTTTGTTTTCTTTTTTTTTTTTTTTTTTTTTTGGGGGGGGGGGCGGGGGGGGGGGATTTAATATTTGTAATATTACAATTCCAACACAAAACTTTGTTTAATTTTTTTTACAGATGCTTTGACTGAAATTTACAGATGTTTAACAGCTAACCAGTTAAACTTAAAGTTTAGTGTACATCACACGGTCTTTACAATTCAAGCTAATCACTAATCTGATAGTGTTGCAGGTGAGACTTTAGGCAAAAGACACAACAGCAACCGAGCAACATTATTGTACATTTTGATAACTTAGAACGTTCCCCCTAAAAGAACCCGTGGTTTGTGGTCAGGGCGTTGCTGTGTGGGAAACTGAGTTAGATTGATGTGTTTTCTGTCCTTGATGACGGGATCAGTTGGTGTCTGTGGGGAATCTGCCTTCCTAGATTATCACAGATGCTCCTGATATCTGCTGATTGGTGAGCCAGTTTGACCAGATTTGGATCTATTTCCAACCAAAAACACTTTAATTTAATCTTAACACTTTAAATCTGTAACACTTTCTTATCCATACAGATAGTTGACCTATTGCTGAATATTGGGCCCCATTGATCAGCCAAGGCTGATAATCAATTGACCTCTAATATGAGTTAATAACAGCAAATACAGCTACCAAATGAACAGAGTTGAATACATTACCAAAAAATTCAACAAGCTGGTGCAAAAACTCACCGACCCTTTCTCACTCTGGTGCACCTCATGAATCACTATAATCAGTAGTTTGTGATCCAATCAAGTATTCTTCTACACCATAATACTTACTGCACTTCAGGGATAGACAATGTTATTAGTGTTAGTCCTGTATCAGCCGTTATGTATTAAAACGTTGCAGATATGTAAGATAAATAAGTGACAGATAAATTTTGTAGACGTGACGACCGCTTCAACACGCAGGGAAGTATTTTGAAGTGTTAGCAACAGAAAGTGTGCATCATTGCTGCAAATGAAATCTGATATTTTTTAATATTTTTAATTAATGTTGTCCTGAGTTGAACATATGTGTTCGTCTGCTTATTTTCCATGTTCCCAAATGCACATTAGGGATGTACTGATCTGACCCTGGTATTGGGCATCAACTGTGTGGAGCCCCTCAAAGCTGGATCGGGTATAAGAAAGGGCTGATCCATGGTGCTGATCTAGGCAACCAGCTCTACACCTTTTTTATTTTTTATCAGTGCTCTCATTTTTTGTACTAGAATTTTTGTTGTCAGTTAAAGAACTTAACACTAAGGTTACATCATGATTAAATCAAACAAGTTTTTTCACACTATTTTCTCACAAAACTGTCACTTTGTTTACAGTTTGTGGTAACAAACACGTGTGACAAAGTTTTATACTGGAATGTTTCCTCTGATGCACTTTCTTTGTTTTTTTGCTGCGTTTGCAGTCCACAGGGTATAAAAGTTCACAATTGAATGTTTTTGCCCTTAATCCAATACAGTACCAGTCTTATCCCACAGTAGGGCATGCAGGTTATTATTTTAACACTGGTATCAGATCTGTATCAGCATCGGTCAATACCCCAAAGCCCAGGTATCGTATCAGGACCAGAAAAGTTTGATCAGTGCATCCTTAATGGAAATCCACCTCAAGAAACTAAAACCTGAGAATAAAAAAAATACCATTATATACCAGGTAAAATCTGTTAACAGGTTTATAAATAAACAGATTTTATAAATAAGGACTGAAATGTCTGTTTTTTGTTTACATGTGTAGGGAGATCCTTTGTGGAGTGCGAGGCTCCTGCATACTAATCCCCAGGCCATTAGAGATGCTCATTACAGGTAAGTTCATGCAAATCCACAGAGCTGCAAAGATAAGTTGATTATCTGATTGAAAGAGAAAATCGATCTGCAGCAAATACTAAAATTTGATGAATCAACAGCATAATAAGTAAGAATTTTGAGTATTAAGGTTATTGATCAGGCATAAAGACGATATGTAGCATCTTGAGCATTTTTATAATTTACTCTATTAGTTTATCTATTTGGCCAGACCTCTCGTAGTATCTGTTGAATATTCAGAAAGAAGAGTAGAAATAATTTTGAAATTTCATATCAGGTTTCTCCTCAGCGGTGCTGATGTCATCACAACAGCCACGTATCAGGCGAGTATCAGAGGATTCATCGATCACCTGAATCTGACGTCTGAACGCGCCAGAGAGCTGCTGATGTCTGGAGTTCAACTCGCCAAAGAAACCACAGAGAAGTTTATCTCTGAAAGTCGTTCTGCAGGTACAAAATGAGGCAGAATTTGATATTCCCTAAGAAATTAAATGTTTAAGCTGTTAAAACTTTTAAACTATGATTTGGTTTCTTTAAATCATCTCTGAAGGGCAGAGACGTCCGCTGGTGGCCGGCTCTGTTGGACCGTACGGAGCCTTTCTGCACGATGGGTCAGAGTACACGGGGGCTTATGCAGAGGAGATGAGTATTGAGGTAAGCAGCCTCCTCCTGCTCACACTGGGTGCATGATCATGCATGCCATCTAAAAAAAGGAGAAGTGTGAAGCACAGATGGCCTAGTAGTCTAGGTTGTGCTCCATGTGGCAAAAAGCCCTTGAGCGGGCATCCCAGGTTCAAGTCTGGCTTGTGGCGACTTTCCTGCATGGTAGATGAAGTACCCCCAGCATTAAGTGACAGTGGTGGTGATTTAATGTCCATAAGTTTTTTTTATCCTCTCTCTATTCTTCAAGGATCTGAAAGTTTGGCATCGGTCCCAGGTCGAATGTTTAACAGCAGCAGGAGCTGATTTTGTCGCCTTCGAGACAATCCCTAGTATCAAAGAGGCGGAGGCCGTGGTGGAGCTGCTCAGAGAGTTTCCAAACTGCAACGCCTGGCTCGCCTTCTCTTGTAAGGTAAACATCACTGACGTGCAGCCTCAGCAGATTAATTTGAACCTTGTTGAGTAAATATTTCTTTCTGTCTGTTTAAAATTCTGTCAGGACGGGAAGTGCATTTCTGATGGCAGCCTGTTCACTGATGTGGTGCAGATTGCTAACAGATCCTCCCAGCTGGTGGCTGTAGGAGTTAACTGCTGCTCTCCAGAGCTGGTGGAGCCGATATTGGACTCCGCTGGGTCTCTGCTGAGCCCGGACCTGAGCTGGGTGGTTTATCCTAACAGTGGAGAATTGTGGAACACACAGCAGGGGTGAGTCTGATGTGAAGACAAGTTTAAGTCCTCCCTAAGCATCTTTTGTTGGACACTTTTAAAGCCTTTTAAGGCTGTTCATAGTTCACTTTTAGTCAACATAAAATGGACGAAACAAAATAGTCTCACTTTAGTCTCACTCTCACCACGTCTGTGGTGAGGTCGAACACAAATTCATTTACAGCACTTAGATGGAAAGTCCCTTTGACAACACTGATCAAACTTGAGAGTCTGTCAATAAAATGAAGAGTGAGGTTACGTTAGCTCTGATTGGTGAGGTTGGAGTTGGTAGATGAGCTCTGGTAGGACACAACCAGGATTCACTAATATTACACGTTACGGACACGTCTCAGAGCACCAGGCTGTGAGGAACACTGAACAGGTAGTCTGCTCACCTTCTGGACACTAAACTACAAACTGAGTTCAAAAAGTTTGATCATTATGTTTCAAACAGTAGTGCTACTAAATAAAACTAATAAATACATATAAATACATTCCCTTGTTGCTTTGCATCCTGGGAAAAAAAAATCTTGAACAAAGAAAAGTAGTGTTGAAAAGAAGATCTGCTCTCCAAAACAAACATGCCTTGTCAAGAGTCGTGTCTTTACAACAGTGGGTCATGGTGCTCATAAGAAACCGAGTCTGTAAAACATTACAAACCCAGATGGTTCTCACAGCGCCTTTAAAGAGAAAGAAACAGAGGCAGGAAGACATCAGAAGCAGATACCACTGACAGGTCAAGGTTTATTTGAATCTGGTTGAGGTGTATGAGAAGTGTTGAGATCTCTCAGACTTTGTTTTTGTTGTTTGGAGGATTAAAAACTGGCCTGGTAGTTACAGTCTTTGACTCCAAAGCCTTGACACTTTCCTGCAAATCTTCCCTCGCTCTGAACTCCCCTCCAAAACTGGTCTTTCTAATAAAGCAAAATTGCCCGGAAATCATCTTAACTCTGAAAGGTTCCTTGCTGCATGAAAACTTTTTAGAGACACTTCCATACTCTAGTTCAACTACTACTATCACTTCTGGGAGCTTTTAAATCAGTACTCTCTAGTTTTAATTTGTAAACAGATTTCAAAACAAGCAAATTCTGTTTTCTTTTCCCATGAAAAGGTGGCTCACATCAGAGAAAGGGTCAGCATCAATACCTACACTGAGTCACATGTGGAGGAAGCAAGGTGCAGCTTTGATAGGTGAGGAGAACTGTTTCTTTTTACCCTTTTCTCTGTCGTCTACACGCTGTAATGATCTTTTCTTCGTCCTGTAGGTGGCTGCTGTCGTATCGGTCCCACTCACATCGCAAAGTTAAGACAGGAGCTGACTGGAAGCTACACGTCTGCAAAGCTGCAGAGCTGAGAATGTAACTGTGATTGATGTAAAGAAAGATGTTTGTCCCAAGGGTTTGTAAAAAAATCCAATTTATTGTAAAATTAAATAAATAAATAGAACTACATCAGATCACAGAAATGAAGAGTGTGTTGGGTCAAGGACAAATGGCACCGTGAAGGTGTGGGAACAAAGTGTGTTTGAATATAAACATGAAAATAAACCATGCAGGCTTCAACTCTCTCAGGTTTCACATTTGATTGATTTCCAGGGATTGAATTCACATTTCCTCACACTCAGTGAGATTGACTGTTTCCCCCATCACCTCTGTACAGCTCAGGATCATCATCTATGTAACGGTCTCACGGGAGGTTTCACAAAGCACAACAGAACGTCGACGAGCTGCTGTCACGACACTAAAACAGAGTTTCCACTGAACTGAACTGAACGAGCCACTGGACGTCGGCAGCAACGACTCACCTGTACAAGGTAACATGGAGGTGTGACAACATGTTTGAACAGAAAAATACAGCACGTGTGTTTCTTAAACAGCACTAAGTGAATAAATGTGCACTCTAACAGGATCACTGCAGTGAGTTTGTGATAAAAACATGAAATGTGATGAGAAGAAGAAGAATGAGACTGAAATAATCCTGTAGTCTTTAAAACATCTAACCTCATTTTGTTATTAAACAGAGGGGTGGACATCATAACAGAAACAACCTACAACACAGCTGCCACGAGGGCAAAAACTCCCTCACTTTGTGGTACATTGACCCAAAAAAACAACTGTAAAAACATAAAGATTATTTTATTTGGCCTTAGTCTGATGATATTCTGTTTTTTCGTCAACAAATCCCATCAAACACCATAAAAATGATCCTTTAAATCAGCATATTTGTGTATAAGACTATAAGTCCCAGTCTCCTGCAGCCCTTGATTTAGGCCTCGTCTGTTTTCAGGAGATAATGGTGAACTATTTGACTGTTTTGATCATCCTCTCTACTGAAAGCATAAAACCCATTCTGCTTCAAAACCGTAAACTTTGTCGGCAGCTACCTCCAGCTGTGAGAAATTAGGTTGATGTGTAACTGCTAAAGACTGTAGTTCCTTAGGTGTCCACTTGAGGCAGGCTGCAGAAGTACTAGAAACCACAAAGACTATATTGCCGAAAGCATCAGGACATGTTCCTTTCAGACACATGAACTTGAATGACATCCCATTCTTAATGCGTAGGGTTTAATCTGGAGGTTGGCCCACCTTTCCACAAGGTTTACGAGTGTGTTTAATTTTTGACCATTCTCACAGCAGCACATTTGTGAGGTTGGGCACTGACGTAGGATGAGAGGGCCCGACTCGCGGTCTCATTCCAAAGATGTTCTGTCAGACTGAGGTCAGGACAGGACAGTGAAGTTCCTCCACACCAAACTGACTCATCCATGTCTCAATGGACCTTTCTTTGTGCACTGGTGTGCAGTCATGTTGGAACAGGAAGGGGCCATCACCTAACTGTTCCCACAAAGCTGGGAGCATCAAATAGTCCAAAATGTCTTGGTATGCTAAAGCACTGAGAGTTCCTTTCATTGGAACTCTAAGGGGCCAAATCCAACTCCTGAAAACAACCCCACACCATAATCCTCCATCCACCAACCTCTACACTTGGCACAAATGAAGTCAAGTAAGTACTGTTGTCCTGGCAACTGCCAAACCCAGACTCATCAATCGGATTGTCGGACAGAGAAGTGTGATTCATCACTCCAGAGTCTAGTAGTGGCATGCTTTAGTTTGGTTTGACCACTAATTTCTCTATCAGTACACGATGTACAGGGGCTGACTTTTTATGACTCATTAGTTTAGAAGATATTAAGATCACAGGTTTTGCATGATTACAAGCACAGACAGTTGCTCTGAGGAGAAACAAACTGCCAGCTACCATGCTGAAGCACAAAATCTGAATTTCAAATTTCATTTGTTAAAAATGCTCAGAGCAGATAGAAGAAGACTGAATGCACGCTGTCTAGCAGGAGGATGTGTTTGATTACCTGTGGAATCCGAAATACATACATTTCTGTCTGTAGGTAACTTCATGGTTATAGTCACCAACAATAATCGACAGTTAAAAAAGAGGAAACATATTACGTGTTTTGAAGCTGCTGTGTGTAAATCCTGTTGTGACAAAGCTGTTGATAGATCTAATCGTTAGGTGCATGGAATCCATTAAAACATGTTTGTCCTTTTAGTGTTTATGACATTATGTTCAGTGTAATTTGTTACATCTAGAGAAAATGTGATGAAAATGTTTTTATAAGGTGATTTAACCAAGAAGTAAATGTTATCTGATGGTTCTGTAACTTACAGACAATAACCTGATCCTCTTCTGTTTAGTTTTGTAATGTCTTGTTCTTTTTTTAATTGTCCGTATTGACTTAGTTTTAGATAGGACAGCTTGTTAGCATTAGCATCAGTTTAAAATCTATATTAGCATTACTGTAGACTGGAGAACAGGATTTTTTTTCCCCCCAAATGAAGACAACAACTTCATCAAATGACTATGATACACTTGGCAAAGAGACTAAAAGCCAGACTAAACTCCAACTCTTTTCCTCTTGCTTTGTTGACCAAAGTTAGGATGAGTCAGCAAAACTCTGCTTCAGAAACAGACTTCAGAGACTCCATCCATGTTTTGTACAGTCTTTGGTTTTCACATCTTCCATCTTCTATATTGCTTATCCTGTTCAGAGTTGCAGGTGGCTGGAGCCTATTCCAGCTGTCTCAGGGCTCTTTGGTTTTCACAAAACACCAAAATATCTGAAAAAGCTGGAGTATGCACACCAGGCCAGTAGATGGCAGTACAGTTTTGTAATGAAACATCTGGACCACAAACACAGCTCTGTGGTCCACCATTGTTGTTATTACTCCCCTACTCCTACATGACCACTGACAATTGGCCATGGTCATGTCAATCAAGCAACCAGTCTGAAAATTTCAGGCAATGGGGAGTCCTAAAATCTGCAGTTCATAGTGGGTGTCTGGGGGGTTTCTCTTACCTCAGCCGGGGAAGATATTCAGAATATGAGTTGTCCAATCAGAGGCACAGCTCAGCTGATTGACAGGTAGACACCCTATAGCTGTCAGTGGAGGCTCGAAGCCCGCCCAATTTCCAATATGGCCCCCAGCCAATGATTTGCTTCAAAATTCAGTTTCAGAAGCAGATGGGTGACGTCACAGAGACTACATCCATTCATTATACAGTCTATGCTGGGAACACGAGGCAAACAGAGCTTTGACGTCCCCGTTTTCAGAGGATCATTGATTCGCACATTTACTGAGTGATGGGAATGGTCTGCATTTTCAGAAGTTTTTCAGTCACTTAAAACCCTGTTTGTTTGCGTGTGAATAAACAAAAACAGAATATTAGTTTACCATTTTCTACAGCAATTTCTGTGAAAAAAAGTCCCCAAGATTTCACCCAAATGACACCCTGTTAATTTTAATAGTCTCCAGTAAGATAATGAATATCAATCCTAACCTAAAAACAGTCTCATGAGAGGAGCAACTTACAGTGGCCTGAGTAACATTGTCTATAAACTACACAGTGCAAGGTTTGGGGAAATGACCTATCTATCTATAGAGGCATAAATGGGATTTAGAAAAAAAGAACTGATGCTCTGACACACTGTTGGGTTTTTTTTCTGCATGGGATTTGTTGGCAGTGAAATTTAGAATAAAACCAGACTTCTCCTCTGAAAACGTATCTTTGTGCATCTGTATTGTTCTGTTGTGTCTGTTATTTAACCCCTCACATTATATCCCTCTGTACACCTCTCTGTACACCCCGTTAAACCTGTTCAGTCCATGTTGTCCTCCTCCAGGTCGCTGTCCGGCGAGCTCCTCTGTCTGTGCTCTGCCGTGTTGGACTGACGTTTCCAGCTGCTATCTTTCTGACTCCCCATACTGTGCGAGCGTCCCAGGTTGGCCAGACGCTTTGATGAAATCCTGTCGTCTGATTCGTCTGAGGCGTGGGCTCGCTCTGCGCCCGAGTGGTGGAAGTCGTGCCGCAGATTCTCCAGATTCAGAGCCCAGGGGCCAAGCTTTTGCCAGTTCACCCTCTGGAAGGCCATGATGCAGTGCAGGTTACCTCCCACCTGTGAGCCCACCAAACATCAACATTAGTCAAAGTTTGACTCAGAAACATGAATTTATTTTGCTAATTTGAAAAAACAGGTGAGAGAGGGGAAACCTTTTTGGTTTTGCGGCGCTGAATGCCCCTCTCTGTGTGACGGATGTCCAGGTAGTCTGGATTCTGTGTGTTCAGATCTGTCACAATGTCCATCCACCTAAAAACGGAAGCTTCATGTAAAAGGGCTGAGCTGGAACATGTGATCACATCTTAGACGGACAGAACAGACCCAGATCTTACTTTTTACAGTGGATAGCAGGATGTTTCCTGCTGGGTTCACCAATCATGATCCAATACTCCATTTCATTTGTGGGTAAGGCGCCCCTTCAGGAACACAAAGAACGAGAAACTTTTCAGAAATTAAATCATGAAATAATCACAGACAGATTTCTTCAAATCAAATCCATCAAACTCTAACTCTGTTACTCTGGGGCTTCTCAGGATGGCTCAGCAGGCTCGTATCACCATTTAATAAAAAACAACACAACCCTGGACTCACTGGTAAATAACTCGAGAGTTAAAGCTTTGAGAAAATTTTAGATCGCCCTCTGCTGGATTAAAAACACTTTATTTAACCTCATCATAAGGGACAGATCGAGTAAACAAAAACAGACATCTAAAGCAAGTATCAAAGTGTTTGTAACTGATGCTTATTTGCTCCAGCCGTCCTTAGAGGAGCTTTTGAGAAAGTAAAGTCTAAAACAGAGTTAAAGGAAAAAGAAATGTCCTGTTAGGTACAACAAGATACAGAAAAACACATTAACCACAAGGCATGGAGGAAACTAAGGATAAAAAATAAATGGGTGAGTTATACTTAACAAGTCTTGGAGAAGATGAGGACAATTTTAAAACTTCAGCTGTCTGTATCCAGGGCAACAAAATCGTCTTACATCTGTGATTTTTCTTGTGTTTTTCCAAGTTTGTATCAATCCAGAAGATTTCAAGGTTAGATGGTAAGGCTCTGATTTTTCCTATTCCTTATGTGTCATCAAATGGTTCCTAATTTGAAAGAGCTACGTCTCTGTCAGGATAAGTTTGTGCAACAAAGTGATCTGTTTCATGATATCATTCCAGAAAAATTCAGCTTTAACACTAAGCAACGTTGCCTCCTAACTGTGGATACTACACATTGAATTTAAATTTGAACCTACAAGTCGTCCAAAATGCTGCTGACAAAATTCCTGACAAAGGTCTCATGTTACACCAATCCTCATTTCTTTGCACTGGCTTTTGATCAGCTTTAGAATCCAGCTCAAACTCGTGTCATTGTGTACAGAGCACTGAAAGGTCAGGCACCAGTTTATACCAGAGCTTGAGGCTGAATTAAATCCTCTGATCAGGGTTTTCAGGCTCAAGTTACAGGAGACTGTGGATTTCCCTGTGGAGTTTCCCATTCAAATTAAAAAGTGTGGACTCTGTGGACATTTTTAAAGAGCAGTTGAAGATTTTGGACTTTCTTAAATCAGTCTGTCTGTTTTCTGTGATCTATTTGTTTTTATTATCCATTAAAAAAACAATGACCAAGTAAATCCTGAAAAATACACCATCAGCTGAGTGATAATAATGTGACCCACCTGTACGCCTTTGCTGCTTTGAGCGGTGTAGCCTCAAAGCCCACTGGGCAGAAGTAGTGGTTCTGGCAGTGGTAAATGTAGGCCATGGACTCATCCTTCAGCCCCTGAGTCAGTTTCATCAGCGCTCCTTCAGCTGAGGAGATTTGACAGGTTATCACATCTCTTTGAAAGCAGACAGTAAGACACACTGCATACCTCTGCCTGTGTGTGACGGCTAACTAACTGTGAATCATCGTCAAACATCATGAACATCATTTCTGCTGCGCTCCTTTTAGATTTGTCTTAAAGAGTTTTTAGATTGATTATAAGTTTCGTTATATGCAGGAAGAATTGTGTTGATGCATTTCCGTCCTGTCTGTGTTGTACTGCAGTGATGGCAGACACTGTGCAGACATCCTTTCACAGCCTATTTTTCAGAGACCTGCAGGTGTTCATCTGAAATACAGGACAGCTGCTTTGCCTGCTCATACTTTATAGCTTCTCTGAACCGTTAAAATGGGCTCTGGTATCAGAGCAGACGGAGTATCGGAGCGCCTTGAGGGGCTCACCTGTCTCTCCTGCTGTCTTGTGTTTTCCGTGTGGTTTGTACAGGATGTAGGAGCAGCCTCGCACTCTGAAGTTGTCATTGATTTGTCTGAACCACCTGGAAGAGAAAGTGTGCTCTAATTACCAAACTGTGCGCAATTTACAGAGATGACAGTAATTCAAAGGTAGATTTGTTCACCGCATCAGCGTTGCGTTGCCGGTGAAAGGACCAAACTTGATTTCTTCAAACGGTGGCTGAAAGCCCAGAATGTGCAGAGCCTCCTCCTGAGAGATGGGTGGAAGGCTAACGACAGAAACATGAACCCACTTAGTTTAATGTCTCAGTCTGTGTGTGTGTGTGTGTGTGTTTACATGCAGTGACACTGTGTGAGGCTCACCTCCCTGCACCCAGAGTGCTGTAGAGGAAATTCCAGCACGACACCAAAGATGAGATTCCACACGAGGTCTTGTACTGTGGCCGACTGATGCAGTACCTGAGGGTGTATGAACACAAGTTAAAAACAGAGCTGCTCTCTGTCAGCTTTATTCCAGTCTGTGTTTGTCTTTTCACTCAGTGGAGCGTTACCATCTCCTGAGGTCCAGCACTTTTCTCTGTTTGATCTCCTCCAGTGAGTCATGAGATGGGACGTCCTGCAGGTTTCGGCTGATCCTGTCTGAAGACTTCATCTTCTTGCTCATACTTTTCTTCACGTTGCCTGAATACAACATCAGTAAAGCAGGATCAGAACCTTTCACTGTGTTTCAGGATAAATCCTTTTTTCTTTTTTGAGTTTTTTGGAGATTTCTCGTTCGGTTTTCACAAAGAGCACAAAAGGTGAAATGCAGCATTTTCAGTCCCCCAGTGTTTCCGTGCAAACACTAATTTTTTTTCCCTGATTTTTTTTTGTTTTTGAGTGAAACACTGTGTAAACGGGGCCTTAATGAACAGTACATGTGCATATATCAGCTGGATCAGTTTTCTGAAGCAGACATCAAACAGGTGTCTGAAATGTTTCTCTTACTTGTTCTTGACTTTCTTGTGAGCACAGCATTGAAGTCTGTGGTATCGATCTCCCAGGCTAAAATCGGTTTAGTGTTTCCAGACGACACCTCCATCAGGTCACAGTCCCCGTCTGACCCCACATGGGCCCCCCCAGGCTGGCCGATGCTGAAGTCTACCGAAGGTTTGGTCTTCAGCAGAGCTGGGCTGTCTCCCTGCTTGTTAGAAAGCAGGTCCCTGGATGTGTTTGGAGGCCGGTACACGGAAGCAGCCTGGTTGAGAAGAGCATAATCAGAGCAGACTGTGTAGAACTTCTCACGGGAGTGTGTGACCGGGCAGGTCCACGGCAGGTGGAGTTCAGCACTGGAAGCCCTCCTGACTCTGACAGCATCTCGGGCAAGGGCGTTCATCAGACCGTGTTCCTCCTCTGCATCGGCAGGTCTCTGCAGCCCTGACGGCTCTGCTGGCCCAGGGAGGTTTACTCCTTGACCCTCTGATGTATTAGGCATTGAATGGCCACTTAGTGTGACGGATGACTGAAGTGGCTCAGGGTAAAGTGACTGGTGCTCTTTCTGTGGAACAAAGGTGATTTTTAAGAAACTATAAATAGATGTGAAAGGAGGACTGAAGTTCAGTAGCTTTTGTCGGGTCAAAGCATGAACTGTGTTAAAAATCAACAATTTTGACCAGGTTGAAACCAGACACAACCTTCAGTGTTGAAACATGTTGAAACTTTTGCAGAAGTGCTAAGAGTTGCAGTTTGTCAAGTCCACTTGAGGCTGGCTAAGAAAGCTAAGGTATAAACCCCTTTACTGTTTACTGTACTGTGGAGTACAATGGTTTGTCAAGTGAGGGGTTAAACCACCAAATAACCCAATTTTTACCTAAATAAAATCACTTTGACAGAGGATAAAGGAATCCTAGCTTCATGAGAAATCAGTGAGTGAATGAAAGACCTCAGCAAGTGGACAGGTATTCAGCTGACGGGTCTTTATAGTGGAGAAATCCAGCATATACATCAGAGAGTGGTTTAAACACACAAGTCACTTGATGCTTATAACCAAATTATCTTTGTGTTACGTGTCGATAAACCAGGAACACTCCAAAGTCAAAGGAGAGCATGAGACTTGACACAAGATAAACGAGCCAGAAAACTAGGTCCAGACAGAGAACTGCACCAAACATATCAGAATAAGAATGATTTTATATTATAGGATTGATAATTATAATAGTTTGACAAAATTCAATAGTAAATAGATAATTAAACATTGGTTAAAAGTTATTGACTGTTAAAAAATGAAATTAACTAGTAATGTTTTCTAATGAATTGTAAAGCTGCAGTTGATGTTATGTTAAAAGTTTATTGATGCACATGTTACGTCATACACTTTATGAAGTGTTTGTTAATGATGACCAAATTATAAAACTCTGAGATGGTTCATAATAACAAATCATCAGCAAACATCAACTATAATTTCATTGTTTGTTAACAATAAATAACTTTTAATTAGCTATCTATTTATCCTTAATTGCCCTTTATAGATAATGGTTTTTTATAAAGTATTACCGAAATCTGTTTGTTATTCATTATTCATGAATTCACTTATTATTTAGTCTCCATATTGAGTCGAAAGTGTTGTATTTGGCCATAACCTCGGTTCCAGGCCAACTCTTTCATTAACTCCACAAAGTGAAAACTGTGTTCACATTTTAGCGGTTAATATTAATTATTTACAGTCAAACCTGGCTAACTTAGTGCATCAATGGAGACGGAAATCGCATTTAATAACTTGTAGCCACAGACATTGCTGGTGTTTCGGTGTAATGTCTGACCCTGATAAATGGTGACTGTCAGCGGTCAATTACTGACACGTTCTGCTGAAGGTCTCCAGTTAGCATGGTTACTTTTTAATCCAAAACACCAGTTGCTCTGTGACGGTTAGAACTCGACAGAAGCAGACTGCGGATCATTTCTGACAACCGGCCTCTGAACAACCAGTCATTGTTAAGGTGCTTGCAGTTTTAATTCAGAGTTTACAGAGCGCTTACTTGTCTGAGTGAATGAAATTAAATGCTGCTTCTGTTGTCAAAATGTACGCGCACCTTTGTAATGATGTAAAGAAGTCTATAACATCTGTGAATACAAATGTTTATGGCAGAAACTCGGGAGGATGACAAAATAAACATTGAACCAGACAGACAGTAAAGTCAACCCTGTACTAAGTCGGTGCCATCCTTATCAAAAAGATGTGGACACACCCCTGCCATGACTTCGACCCTACATTAAATATCCAGTCACATAAACTATATTTCTCTGATTTTTGAGTCTTAACCATGAAGGACGTTGTTCTGTCTAACATCAACAACAGAGAGCATCATTATCTTTACCTCTGGCCAACAATAAATCACTTAATATACAAACAGAACACCGTGTGTAAGTTAGCTGTGAGCTAATTGAACATTAACTGACACTTCACCTGTGCAGCGCGTGCTGTCGAAATGAACCCACAGCTACATCCTTCGGTGTTATGTTGTAGTTAGCAAATGCAAACACGCCCAGCTGTCCCGTTATCGTTTGTAAACCATACCTTGTGCTGTATCTTGGAGCCAAAACGAGCTGGAAAAGCAGCAGACTAACCATTAATTATTGAAATAAGATGCATGTTGGTTTTGGAGAACATTAAATTAACAATTATTCAGACAGGACGTCGCTTTCTGCACTCTATTAGACTGCCTGTGCAGCTTCTCCGGGCTGTACCATTATAGGAAGAAACAGGGATGTTAAAAAATTATATACAGGATGAATGTAAATTTAAAACACATAAAAAAAAATCTGGGATCAGATGCAAACGGAGTTTTTTCCCTTCAACCTATTGACTTTTATTTAAAATTTATTATACATAATTTTAAATGATCGATACATGCCTTCTTCTTTGAGCCTAAAACCCGAACCGGACTGATCCACCATTCCTGACCAATCACAGGAGCAACGCCAGGAAGCGTATGAAGGGGTATGAAGTAGCGATGAGAATTTCAGTTCCTTTAAGAGAGTCAGTTCTTTTGGCTTGGCTCTTAAAAGGAGACAGCTCTTTCGGCTCCCAGGTGGCTCCTCAGAATTTGTATTGCTTAATTTAATTTATAACCAAAAGTAAT
This sequence comes from Labroides dimidiatus, assembly GCA_030710495.1. NCBI lineage: Eukaryota > Metazoa > Chordata > Actinopteri > Labriformes > Labridae > Labroides > Labroides dimidiatus. The sequence continues at coordinate 26,372,549 of CM061146.1, forward strand.
TTAAAATGGTGCATACAGTGAGTTACTAATATTTAAATAAACATTTTATCAAATGGTCATTATTGATATGATTGTATTAATGTCATTTATATACTCAGCATAGAGCATTGCTACCGAAAATAAATGATCTTATTCCATTCCACTTAGGCTGGAGCCTATCCCAGCTGTCTTAGGGTGAGAGGTGGGGCACACCCTGGACTAGCCGCCAATCAATTGCAGGGCTTGAAAAAAATTACTAAGTACATAAATAAAGAAAACACAATATTACAAGGACAAGCCTAATAAAATGTGTACAAAAAAAAAAAAAACCCAGCATCCATTTAGTGAGTCTTAAGGCAAGATTTGCAATGCCTCAGTTTTGAGTGTTTTGTTCCTGTTTATTCTCTAGTATCTGTTCTGTTTTGGAATAGACCCTCACTGATGGGATTGGTGTTGCTACAACACACAGTCTGTGCCATCACGTGGGTAAGACCTGCTGTCACTGGTTTTCTCACTTTTCTTGTGAGTTGTCTGTGTGTGTAGCAAAAGTTCTCTCTGTATCTTATGTCTACTCCTGTTTGTTTTCTCACTGTGTTGTGTGTAGTGTAGCCCCAACCCTATCCATTCTGCTTGGTGTGGACACGGATGACACTACACATCTTGACCAATCATCTGTGGCTTGAACAGAAAAAAAAAGGAGGAAAGAAACAAATCCCAGTCAGGGGGCTGGATCCCGTCTGTCACTTCAGAGAGTCGGCTCTAAGAAACGGAACGTTCGCGACTGACGCACCACAAGTTTAAAGTGTACTTTGCAGACACGGGGTAAGTGTTTTCACTACAGCGTACTTCAGTCACAACGTACTAAAAATGGGTTCACTTTTCTATATGAGTCAGCCGAATAAACAGCATTGTTTTCTAACTAAACCAGTATAAATTACTTTTGTGTCAGAGTGTATGACAAGCTAAAAAACAAATGTAATGGCAGCAAAAAATATGTCAAAGGTGTGTGAGTGTGTGTGTGTGTGTGTGTGTGTGTGTGTGTGTGTGTGTGTGTGTGTGTGTGTGTGTGTGTGTGTGTGTGTGTGAAAACCAGTCAGGGCCATGCGGGAACCTCCGGTCTGAAAATATGAGACAAAGCGGAAGTGCTTAAGTCTGCTGTTCCTAGAGTGTCCGCCTGAGGCTGGCTCTGGAAGTACTGGCAGTCACATATACACCAAGCCAAAAAAAAGCAGTTTTCACAGCCAAAATAATCATATTTACGGACTGTTACAAAGAATGTCCCTCATCTGAATTGCTAATTGCACTCATACATGCACTGTACTGGGCAGATTTTTTTTTAACTCTGCAATTTAGACAATATTAAGATCACCAGTTCGTCCAATCAGAGGCACAGCTCAGCTGCCAGGCGCCCCATTGCTGTTACTGTGGAGACTCAGCCTGCCTGATTTCCAATATGGTCGCACCGGCTGTTTTGCTTCAAAAATCTGTTTCAGAAACAGACGGGTAATGTCGGAGACTACGTCCATTAATCATACAGTCTATGGTCAGGGCCTGACCTTTACTGTGGGGAACCACACTGAGCAGGGTCATTCTACTACAAAAGGTTAAATTCTAGGATACTTCAGTGGACACAGCATGATGCTTTAGCTTGACTTAGCTTGACAATCATTTTAAATCACAGATATCAGTGAGAAAACTCACCCTGACCAGTGCCACTTATATCTAACTAAATGATGTCACTTCCTCTGAGATAAAGTCTTAAAGTTGAGTGCAGCATCTTTTTATTGACTGTTTTACGTACACAGGACAGGACTGACAGGAAACTTCCAGGCAGTTGTAAAGTACTTATTATTTCGAACTTATTATAACTTAAAGTTTAACTTAAAGTGATTTTTTTTTAAACCCAAAGCTGTAAATTGTGCTCCCAGCAAAAGCACAAGTTTTGCTGGGAACAGGCCCATTTTATGGATTTGTCTATTTAAATAATTAAACAAAAGGGGAAAAAAAACATCTGAGAATCTAGAAATTGATGGACTCTTTTAATGAACAAGTCATAAAAATCAGCCACCTAGTTAATTTAAGACATTTCAGAATCTTTAAAGTTTTTTCAAATGAAACTGCTCCAGGACAGATACTGTACGTGTCTGGTAGAATGTTCACTTGCCAAACTTAAGCACAGTAAACACTCAGGCAAAAAAACGTCCAAAACCAAGCTCATGAACTAGAAATCTTTTTTTTTTTTCAGAGCTTGATGAGATTTAATATCCCCAGGTTCAGAGAGTCTCCTTACATTTTACCTGAGTAACTACAGGTAGCTTTTACAGCACCTGGAAACATAACCCAAACATTAAGAACTCATATAGACTGTCAAAATTTAATCTTCTATTAAGCATTAAAAAATTCAAGTGAAAATAACATTGATACGTATTTTTTTTTTTATAAATTTACCTTTATTTAACCAGGTAAGTAACCCACTGAGCTCAGGATCTCTTTTAGAAGGGTGACCTGGCCAAGAGGGTTCTTGATTTCAAACCAGAAACATGGGCACTGTCCAACTGTCTGGTGTATTTTATCTCTTAAGATCAAACCAAAGGCTTAAAGTGAAACAAGATCTGCCATTTTTGAAAGTTTACAACAATACAAAATTAATTAATACACAAAGTTATCTTAAATTTAGTCCTAAACAATTTGTGACAGTTACAATGTTTTTTGAAAAATACACATGATGTACTTTGATTTTATAGTTTCACTGACTTTCTATCTGTTAACATGCCTGTACATAAGTGAAAGGGGGAAATTATGACCTGACCTTTTCTGAACATTTTTATCTGTGAGACATAGTGGTTTTTTACTACTTACTGAGATATTTTTAATGTTTCCTTTACAGTCAGCAATGGAAAAGAAGCAGGTGATCATTGACACAGACTGTGGAATTGATGATGCTCAGGCCATAATGATGGCTTTGGCAGCACCCAACATCCAGGTTGTGGGAATCACCTGCGTGTACGGGAATGCAGCGGTGGAAAACGTGTGTCAGAACGTTTTGCGGGTGCTCTCTGTCTGTGAGCATGAAGGGGTATGCTTTATGAAGCTTTATAAAAACTGTGTACACTCCTCTCCAAAAGTTTTGGAACAGTGAGGCCAATTCCTTTATTTTTACTGAAGAATAAAAAAATGGATTTGACAATAAAAAGTTATTCATTTTTAATGTCAAATCCAATTTTTTTCTCATATTTGAGACAAGAAATCAACAAGTTTGAAAACTGCGCCTTTTGCTTGCTCCATTTTTCATGTGAGCAAAAGTATTGGAACATGTGACCTGTTACACTGATTATTAAAACAACAAATAGTGCTGAATGTCTGTGCTCAGTTTCAGATTTGTGGACTGCATTTAAAGTTAGAGGTGTTGCCATCATGAAAACCAGAGAGCTGTCTTTGGGAGAAAAAAAAAAAGCAGTTAAAAGCTGAGAGAAGATGGAAAATGAATCAGAGCCATCACACAAACATTGTACAAACGAGTAGACAAAGTAAAACTGCAGTAGTTGACAACATAAAACGTTATGTGAGCTGTAAAAAAAGACTAAAACAACTGTTCGTGACATCTGCAACAAGCTTCAGAGAGCAGGAGAGAAGGTATCAAAATCTACTGTTCACAGACAGACCTTATGAATGAAAATACAGAAGCTACACTAGAAGATCCAAACTGCTTGTTATCAAGAGGAAAAACAAGGCTGGAATCTGTCAGAAAGTACAGAAACACACCTCAAAAAAAAAAAAAAAAAAAAAAAAAAAAAATCTAGTACAAAGTTTAATGGACTGATGAGACAAAGATGAACCTTTACCAAAGTGATGGAGAGGCTGAAGTTTAGAGAGAAATGATCTGCTCATGATCCCCAAAGTACAAACTCATCTGTAAAAACAACAGAGGTAATGTCAGAGCGACACATCATGGCAGCAGCAGAATGAACTCCATGGACTACAAACATTTACTCTGCCATTTTGAAGAAAAATGCAACCAAACTGATCAGGAGACCCTTCATCATGCAGCAAGATAATAACCCAGAACAGACTGCAGACAGGTGTATTTTTTAACCCTTTTAATAAAATCTCCCCCAAAATATTGCTGCATCATTTCGGTTTTTTTTTTTTTTTTTTGGTATCATATTTGACAGTGGGTGGTTTTGACAACTGTCACTACTTATTTTAAAAAAAATCATTCTTACCACCTCTTCTTGAAAATTAGCAATGAGTTTACAGGGAAAAAGTGTGTGGATGATTTCATGAGAGCAGCAATTTTAAAAAGGGCCAAAAAACAACTTACATTAAAATTTAAAATTTTAATTTTTTTATAATATAAAAGATGGAGGACTTCGATACATTCGGTATCAGAGTTTTTAAAAAATGGTCTGTTTAGCTCATTCTTTATCTGTACACGTCTACTTCTGAGATTAACAGTAAATAGTTGGAGCTTTTTGTATTTAAAGTAATGCATGTGTGCTGTGAATATTCTTACTGCTAATGCCTGTAGATACCCGTGTTTCGAGGTGCCAGCAGCCCTCTGGTTGGAGCTGGTAACTCACCCACTGACCACTTTGGCACTGATGGATTTGGAGACGTGATTAAAGACAAAGACCCACAGTGGGAGGAGAAAATCCAGAGAGAGCATGCAGTCAATGCAATGATCAGGCTGGTGACCGAGAACCAGAAGCAGGTGAGAATCCTCTCAGTGGTGTGTCTTTAACGTGAAGCCACTCTTTGCTCAAACATGCTCTCCTCAGGTCTCTTTGGTGGCCATCGGCCCGCTCACTAACCTGGCGCTGGCTGTTAGACTGGATCCAAGTTTTCCTCAAAAACTTAAAGATCTGTACATCATGGGAGGCAATAAGGAAGGTAAACGAATACACAAATATTTCAGTTTAGGAAACATAAAGTCTCTTATAACTGGACTTTGTTTCTGTAGGAATAGGAAACGTAACGTTGTGTGCTGAGTTCAACTTTTTCATGGATCCAGAGTCCGCCTATGTGGTTCTTGAAGAGTTTCTCTGCCCTACTTACATCGCATCGCTGGAATACAGCTGCAGAAACTCACTCACATGGGTAGGATTCAATTTTCCATATTATTCACACTGATGGATTTTTATATAACAAAGCTGTTGAACACTTAAATGAGGGCCTGTGTCCATCAGTTGCATTTTTGTACTGGTAGCACACAAGTCTTATCTCATTAAGCATTAATTGTTACTGGGTTGCATGGTGTGGTCATAAGGCCCTTCACAGCCCCCTGTTACTGACTCTTTAGTCTGTTTTAAATGGTCCTGGTATTAGCAGCGGTCAAAATGGGCACTTTACCTTCAAGAAACACAGATGTGTGTGTGTGCTACTAAGTAAGCAAGAAAAAATCTGGAGCAGGAATCGGTCTTGAGGTTCTGCTTTCCATCAGCAGTGAGTGCGAACAGCATGAATGACTGAACCGACCTCTCTGTCTCTGAATTCAAGCCTCATCACGTGTGAGTGCGTCTTCCACGGTTGGTTTGTTGGGCCCAGCCGGATGCTGTACTGTCCCAGTCGCCATCTGCAAAATATGGCATCCTAGCATCTCACAGCACAGACAGCAAACATCTTCTGTCTGCTTCTTAATTGACATAAGATAGCATCATTTCCGGGTGAAATAGGGACACAGAAAAAGAAAGGTGAAGCATAGATGGAGAGAGTAAGAAAGAGGAAGACCCTTGCTGCAAATTCAGAGAAATGCAACAAAATAAGTGACATGCTGGCCAGGAAGAGACTGGGTTGGTCCGTCTGTGGAGGATGTGATTCATTGTAATAGAGTCAAACAAAGCAATGAGATAGTATTGAAGGCAGCGTGTTTTAACTAGTCAAAAACAGTTGTTCAGTCATGTTTTTATCAGCTCAGAAATATAACTAAGGTCAAGTCCATCATGTCGCCACAAAATCTGGAAAAACTCATTCATGCCTTCATCTCCTCCTGTTTTGATTATTGTAATTCCCTTTATACATGTCTCAGCCAAAAATCAATCCACCAAACAGTTCAAAACGCAGCAGCTCATCTTTTAACTAAAACTAAGAAATGTGTTCACATCACCCCAATTTTAGCTGATCTACACTGGCTGCCTGTTGCTTTTAGGACTGATTTTAAGATTCTTTTAATATCATTTAAGGCCCAACGCGGACTTGGGCCCCACTATATCTCTGAGTTTTTAACCCCTTATGAACCTGCACGCAGTCTGAGATCCTCTGGTAGTTCTCTACTTGCTGTTCTAAGGTCTAGACTCAAGACCAAGGGTGATAGAGCTCTCTCAGAAAGAGCCCCTAGACGTTGCAACAGCCTGGCAGAAGAAATCAGACTTGCAAAATCAGTCCCCCGTTTTATCTCATTACTCAAGACTTATTTTTACAGAAAAGCTTTTATTTTGTGATTTTATTTATTTTATCTTGATTTACTTTGTATAGCTTTTATTGATCTATTTCTTCTTTTTCTTTTCTTTCTTGTCTGCTTTTTTTTTATCTTTTTTTTTCTTTTTTAATGTTTGCTGTTCTTTTTTTTTACTGTTTTTACTGCTTATTGTGAAGCACTTTATTTGGATTGAAAAGAGCTATACAAATAACGTATTATTATTATTATTATTATTATTATTATTATTATTATTATTATTATTATTATTATTATTATTATTAAAAGCTCATGAAGGGTAACACATACTGTGGGTCAGGGACACAGAAGCTGTTTTGGTTATATTTTTATAAGAACTGATGAATCTCTGAACAGTTTTTGATATCTACAGCTGATTTCATCGATGTCATTTGTTGTGCAGGAGTTCTTTCAAGAGTTAATGAACCAGGATGCACCTGCTGCAGCCTTTATGAAGACCATCACATCTCAGTGCTGGGCGTACTCCAGAGAGGCCATGGTGACAAAGAGAGACGTGTACTTTGGACCTGGCTTCGTCTGTTATGATGCATACGCCATGTCGGCATTTATTGACGGTGATGTGGTCACAGAAAGAATCGAGTGTCCAGTTCGTGTGGAGCTGCAGGGTTCAGTCAGTCGCGGTATGCTGGTACTGGATCGCACAAATCAACTGAAGAAAAAGCACAGTGTATTTATTTTCACTAAATGTGATGTTGCACGGTTTGGTGAGTTACTGAAGATGTCTCTGAGACAACCATGTAAGAAGTAATCAGTGAGACGCTACACATTAACTGAGATTAGTGCGTTTCATCATTGCTCACCTGTGCAACAGCAAATCTGTAAATTAAGAAATGCTGTTATACACAGACATCTGCTGCCTGTCAGGAGTGACCAGCACAGAGAGCACAGGGATGTGTTACTTTACTTTGTTACTTTATAAACCCTGAATAAGTGAAAATGAAAAAAGCTGTGATGTGCTTTGTGATAGTTAAAGCTGAATGATAACAGAGATAGATTAAAACTTTATCGACCTGTAATATATTGTATTCATTCTTTGATCAAAAAGATATTTATCTTCTTTTTGTCTTTTTTTTAGTTACTAATGTAGCATGAGGGTTCGATGTGTGGTACTTGGATCACTAGCTTAACAAGAATCAGTCAGATGGAGAAGGATAACTCTGAGAGCTTTCACTGAGTCTCATGCAAAAACAATAACAATCATCAATACTTCCTGGTTACTACAACACATGGTCCTGCACCAACCAATCAGAGGCAATGCTGATCAAACCTTATTAAAACCAGGCAAACTCAATGAAAATCACAATTTATATCACTGTTAAAGCTTACACTAATGATCTCTAACAGCACTGATCCATAAAAGCATAACAGTTCAACACATCGAACAGCAGTGTTGTTTACCTGAAGGAGGTCTTTTAGTGTTTTCGTTGGAATGGGGTGGGATATTTTACAGAAAATAACAAAGAAACAACGTTAAATCGGTCCACATTAATAACGCTACCGCGTCACTTCAGCTAAGCTAAGAACGAGTCATCAATAAGTAATACATAGGCAGCTCATAGGGGCTATATTGTGCGATAACATCCATTGTGTGGAGCACAAATTCGCTAAAACGTGCCTATTTAATTCATCTTAAAACGTGATTTTGCCTCTTACCGGGTGATTCTTAACAGAATCACAGAGAGACTTAACAGAGTCAGGGAGATGGAGACAGAGACAGTGATTATTTAATGAAATAATAATATTATTATCAGCACCAGAGTAGGTCATCAAATATGAATCTTCATTACATATAATCTCAGCATTTTCTTGTGTGATGGAAGAAGTTTTATTGATCTGAATAGATAATTCAGCAATAAAAAAGTTGATTTATTCAGAGATTTATTATCAGCAACAGAGTTTTGCCACAATCTGTGTCTGAGTCACGGGTCGCGGATCAACCTGTGAAGACATTTTTTAATATCACTGGTTTAAGTGATCAATCAAGATCAATGAAACAATGACAAAACACTTACTTCCTGTTTAAGAGGTGCATCTATTCAAAGTCTGTCTGCTTTTTCTCATCTTTTCATCTTCACACTTAAAAAAAATGCTCCTTTTTCTGTCATGTTCCCAATCCTTGGGTTTCACATCCTCTTCCTTCAGCACTGCACAACATGCGGCGCATTGCATTACAACATAAAGCATACAGGAGCCTGTCTTTAAGTTCTCCTGCAAACCAAACAGACAGAAAACACTGAGGAGGCTGAACCAACCATCAGAGAGCAGAGGGAAGGAGAGCTGTTGAGGTTTGTACATCCTTACTCGTAAGGTGAGACACGGAAGTATAAATCCTTGTCTCAGAGTAATGATCCTCTGTTCAGTCTCACTCACCATCATGGCTGCTCATCTCAGTGCTCTTCTCATCCTCTCTGGACTCTCAGGTCAGTTTGTCTCTTTTTTTTAAATTATTATTATTTCATCTCTTTGAATGTTAGCCATTGAACATTTCCCGGGGTTTTATTTGCAGGAATTCAGAGCTTAACTACAGTCAGTAGAGTCTCTGTGAGGGCGGGAGTCTCCATCTCTGTCCCATGCCTCTATGAGTCCAAGTACACAAACCGTGTGAAATACTTGTGTGAAGGATACTATTCGATTTCCTGCTCCTACGCAGATAACAGTAAAACAAAAAGCAGTTCAGCAGGAGTGTTTTCAATCTCTGATGACAAACAGGAAAGAGTCTTCACTGTGACGATCGCTGCCAAAACTATTGGAAATCATCATTACTGGTGTGCCGTGGAGATAAATGACAGGCCAGTTATCAGGACTTTATTTGAGCTGTCAGTTACCAAAGGTAAGAAACTTTAAAGGGAAATTGTTTGTTTCTTTATGAACCTGAGCCTTGTCTTTTTAAACATTTTGGGCTCTAAAAAATATTCCGAGGATTAAAGAGGGTTGCTTTTGCAGGAGTCTGGTGGCTAAGGTTTTTTTTTTCTTTTCTTTGGTAAACAGAACATGTAAAAATCCATACGTACACATATTTCTGTGAGATGTACTTCAATCACTTTATTTCGAGTGTGATTGTTGGAGTCATTTATCCACAAGATGTAACTGAACAAACAGATGGACTGATAGATGGCCTCAACATTAAAGTAAATTATCTGTTATCTCTTTAGATCAGGCCCCCGCTCTCTGTGTGACCATCCACTTCAGACACAGTGACAGTGGACTCATCCAGTGGTGCAGGCTGTTGTTAGTCGACTCCTCCTGTGTGGAGGAGTCGACTAACAAAGAGTGGGAAGGATTAAGAGTGACCGTTACTTCAATGTGGAAACCCAGAACTGTTTCAGTGACTCTGAATGGACTCAAGAGTCAGAGCAGCGGATGGTATTTCTTATCCAGAGGAGACCAGAAGTTGCCGGTGCACATCACTGTTAAAGAGAGACTGAGCACCAGTGAGTAACACACAGCCAAAAACAAGCAAGTGAAGAAAAGCACAATGTCATTAAAGGTTATTAAAGGTTCAGCTGTTCAGTTTTCAGCCATCACTGAAGGTTTTTTGATTGCTGTGTTTGTTCTTTAGACACACCTGAGGAGACAGTATGTTTGAACACCTCACCAAGCACTCTCCAACCTGTGAATCTCACCTGTGTCCCCACAGTGAACACCACAGGCCAAGCTGGATCACAAAGGTAAGACAAAGGTTCATTTGAGGAGAAGAAATGTTCAGGTTGACTCGTGTTTCTTTAATTTCTGGATGGATTAAGGAAGACTTTCTTTTTATCTTTAACCCCCTGAGTCTCATCCTCCCTGTGACCTTTGACATCTTGATGTTTGCTACATTCTTCTTGATTATTTGGATTAAAGACAGTAAGGACATGACAGACTTTCATCATTGCAACTTATAACAATCCATCGTATGACATTTTCGCTGTATCCTGCATCGAGAGTCAGTAACAGAAGTTTTTACTCTTTCAGAGCAAACAAAGACTCCATCACCAGCTGCAGCAGTGGTAAGAGGTCCTGATCTGACTATTCATGTTCTGATTGGTCAACAACAAGAACAACAACAGTATTTAATTTTGATTCCCTACAGAGACAGATTGAATGAGCTTTATGATATTATCAAACATGAAACATTTTCAGACAGACAGAAGAAACGGTCTCACTCTAATAGCCAGCAGTTTGAGTGTGATACATGTATTTTCACGCCACTGGTATTTCTTCTTCATCACAGGCTGATGAGGAGGTCACACACAGTGACGTTTTATACACGAAGCAAACCAGAGAAAAACCACATGAGCACGGTTTCATGAAGGTAAAGGAGGAGTCCTGTCTCTATCCCTCTGCAGAACATCACGCTGCTACAGAAAGATATGGAAAACTTTTATTGTCATGAATGAATAACCGCAACTAAAAAACTTTCCTGTTCTCCCTGTTTTTTCTTCTTCTCTGCTCTCCAGCCGGGTCCAGACCAGGATGAGGATGTGTTCACTGTGGCTGAACTGGATCTGATCAGACGTCTGTGAAAAACTGAACTGATTCATTGAACCTACGTGATGTGACTTTCTGCTTTTTCATCCACTTCTGCATTTATTTGGTTTTATTTAAAGACCAGTCACACATTGAGCTGTCTGCTTTTACTTTGAGGTTTCTACAGCTTCTTATCTAACCAAACTCTTCTTATTTATGCTTAAATTATTCTTCATCATTCACGTAACTCAGCTTCAGTTCCTAAATCCTGTTCTTATTTATTAAAGCTTCAGTTTATCTCATTTGTGAGGAGGTTCTGTTATGAATCAATGAAATTATTACAGATGGCTTTTTAGGACCAAAACCAGTAAATACGGTGGAACAAGATAAGGGACCATTCTTCTACAGTCATTTTTAAAATACTGTCCCTAAAGTTAGTGTCAGATTCCGCCATTGTGCAGCCAGAGTCTGCGCAGTATAATCTGAGTGGAAGCAGATGACAAAAGTAACTTATTTTTTTTCTGCCGACAGTCTAATCTCTACTGTACTCTCCTTCCTGATGTATTTTATTATTTCCGAAAAAACTACACAACAACAGCAGCTGTAAATCATCTTATAACGAGACGTAACACCCCGTTTTTGACCTCTAATAACTAATGAAAATGAAACATTTCAGAAAAAAAAAGAAGACTTAAACACAATGCAGCCTAAAAACATCTAAATATCACCACACCACTCGGATATGAGAAATATTTCTTAGATGTGTATTAATTTTTTTTAAAGTTCGACCACATCCCATCTGGAATCAATAGAGAGGCGGACCTATACAGCAGACAGCCACCAGGGGGAGCAGTTCTTGTGGTGACCTCAGTTTGAACCGAGTGAGATGACGTCCATTATTTTGATCTACGAACACCACTTGTGGCGGTCTGGTGACAAGAACCTGTTCATGTGTTCACAAACTCTAGATGTGCACGCTGTCATCTCAGAGCCTGAGCCAGTGACAACATGCTTCTCAAAGCTGACTTACCAAGACTGGGTTGAGTTCAGAAATACCTGGGGTTAAAGAAATGTAGGTTATATAGAGAGTGAACTGATACAGTAAGAGGAGTGGAGAGGTGGTGGAATGGGGAGAGAGGAGGGAGGGCACAGGGCAGGAGGTCTGCATGCTGCTCTCGAGGAAAAAGAGACAAGAACAAATTGACTCTGTAGTGTTGATTTCATCCATTCAACTGTGTCAGTGTTTATTATTTACTGACTCTAGAAATAGTTTTGATTTCAAACATATAACTCTGTTTACTTTTTGACTGAAATGTTTCACTACCAGGTCCAGAAAAGTGATGCTACTCAACCCTCCTTTATTTGTGAAATGTTTGTTCTTGAACAAGTTCCTGAATCATGAAATGTTTGTTGCACTGTAACTGTATAAATGTTTTTATCCCTGAATTAAAGTTGAATGTTTAAAATGTGGTTTGAATAAAAAGCATGTTTAGTTTTCTTTCCTCTGAACTGTACTACAGACTTTTACTACCTGTGGTTTTCTTATTATTTGGTGCGACCATCTGTGATGTGGAGTGACCAACAATTGGCAATAACTGCACTAAATTCAAAACAGAACATCCATCAGTTTTGGCTCAAATATTAATCAGTGGTATACTGTGGTTAAGTGGATACTATCTGTACACTTTTAGATCAGTTTTATGGGTTTTAGAGAGAGATACTGCTGTTATAAACTTATAAAATCATGGTTTACAAAAAATGAAGGTGCACAAGCCTGTCCTTCTTGACCTGTTAGTAATGTTCAATAAATATATTAATTTGGAGATAAATTACAGTTGCCTCAAATGACTTTTCTAAGGCTGGGTCCTATGAATTTCACTTCAAAAGCACAAAAATCTCTTAATTTGGATTTTTGCATAAATGCATGTTTACATTACATTTCAAATGTTCAAACAATGGCTTTATTTTTTGTGTTTTAAAACTGGCCAATTTAAAAGTCTTGTGTCAAAGACTGTTATAGTACTCAAAATCAATATTTTTGGAAAAAAATATTAGTGACTAAAGCCAAATATTTTTTGACAGAACAAAGACTTCAAATAATAACACTAAATGTTTAATAAAAGGCAGAGGTTGTAGACTGTTTTAAGGTAAAGACCATTATTTTCTTGAGTCAGTAAAGTAATTACGATATTCTTATCACAGGACAATCACTGCCAAAACACTTGAAGACTGGAACTCACCTGCGTCATCCCATGAGCACTCTCTCTCTCACTCTCTCTCTCTAGATTCCTTATTTTAAAAAAGCATGCTTTACACTGATCCTTCAAAAAGTCATTTTGGGTCCTGTAAGGGAGATGCGTTTTCTAATAAAATAAATGTCATACACTTTGATACTGCAATTATTTATGTATGTTGTTTATGACCTGATTCTTTTGCTAGTTGAATAAAAAGGTCAGTGTAATTTTAAAGAGTTACAAGATAACACAATCAACTGAAGTATTTTGTACATGCTCAAGAGAACTATGAAGAAAACATGATTTATCAGGATCTTGTACTCGCTTGAGGTCTTCCTCTCTGAGAACCTCTGCTCCTTCCTCTGTGGCTCGTCCCCAGTCTCTGCTGGCTGCAACATAAGAGCTCTAAAACTACAAACTACCGCAAAAACAGTTTGCACTACATTATAAGTCCAATACAAAAATCCCAACAGTCATCAATGGTGAATGATAATAAATATGTAGGCGCTGTAATCATTTAGTAGCTACATATTATGGGATGCAATGATTGATCAAAACAAACATTCCAGAGCCACAGATTCTCAGAGTCAGGAAGATGGAGACAGCTCTGGAGGAGGAGAAGAAGCTGATGAAGGAAGCTGAGGCTGCCCTGGTCAGAGAGAGGGAGGAAAACTCCAGACTTGTGTCTGCTCTGGTCCAGGCAAAGGAAGACCTGGGGAGGGAAAAAGAGCAGTGGCAGGAGGAAAAGGCTGGTTTGCTGCAGGTCATCAAAGATCAGCAGGAAGTCATGGAAAACCTGGACAAAACCGAAGAGGACATGAAGAGGAGAATGGAGCGCCTCACCGTGATCAGCACCGTCACCCTTACAGATAGAAGGTTTCTGGTTTGAACCTCTGTGTGGAGTTTGTGTGTTGTCCCCAAGTTAAGGTGGCTTTTCTCCCACACTCCAAAAACACATGTATTAAAATAAGAACAGAAAAAAAATAAACAGACCAAAACTTAAAACGTCAGAGTGTTATACATTTCTCAACAAAAAGTCAGTCGCTCTAAAAAAAAAAAAAAAAATAGTAAAATTGTATTTTAATATCCTAAATGTTGTGTTCACAGTTTTTGTTTCTGTTGCCATTAACTTATATCAAGTTAAAATTGCATTTATAGAAGGAACAGAAAAGACGAAACAGTGTTATGCTGATGTTCTTTATTTAAATTTGCTGACAAATGGAGGCGATGTACAATACAGACCTCAAACTTAACGGTTCTTTGATTACTGACCAATTCTTGCAGAAGGCTTTGTTTGGGCAGAGTTCAGTGAAAACAGAAAAATGAACATTCGATTTTTGGGGCTTTTTTTGGTTCTGAAGAAATTTAAAAGATCCCTGCTGCATCATAAAAACCTAGTGCAATAATTTAAAAGCAAATGTGTTTCAAACCAACTTTTACAACAAACCAACCAAACTGATTGTGATGACACGGGGCTGAAATTAAGATCCAACATTAATACTGAACTTAAGAGCCGCTGTGTATCAAAACTTTAAGAAGGAATGCAGCATTTCCAGCCTTCCTAACAGCTAAATGTCTGCACGGGCATTAGCATATCATGCTAATTCAGGGGGCGCCTGTCAAAACAAATGAAAGGTTTCTGCCCCCCATGAGCAAAAAGAAGAGAAGTGATTCTCCGGGTTGGTAACCTGCAGCACTGGCTTCTTCACACTTCAGGTAATGTTGCTTCTGTCGGGATTCGCTGGTCATTAAATAATTGATTTCGCGTACAGAATGGATCGCAGCAGACGTGCTTCTGTTAAGTGCCGTCTTGTGCTGATTTAATTGCCGTTGTCCGAGGAGCTGGGCCAAGGCTCCGAGCTGCGTCTGCTCAGCGTGGGGCGCCACATGCTCCACGGGTTGTAGGTTCGACTCATTTCAGCGGTGGCTGGTGGAGACGGAGCGGGACTGCTGACCAGGTCGGTCAGAGTGGTTGAGTTGGTCGTTGGAGGGAAGGGATGTAAGGCCGAATCTGCGCTCGTTGACCAAATGGAGCTGCCGAAGGGCGTGGTGGCAGACCAGGGGTTGCGGGCGTTTCCCAGGAGTGACTACGAGAAAAAAGAAAAACGAGGAGAGTTTAGAACCATGTGAAGAGCAGGAAGGACTTTGACTGACAGTGATGAGCCACAGGGTTCACCAACAACCTGAGAGAGAAGTTTGTTCAGTTCCTGAAGAAAGATCAGGATGCATTACTTTACTAGAAACTGTGACTCCCATGTCATCCTGATGACTCACACAAGTGGACATGAGTGTTGTGTAGAATTGCATGAAGCTCTGTTTCCACCAAGCAGTCTGGTATGGATTGGTACAGTTTGGTACAGTTTGGTACAGTTTGGTACAGGTCAGATCAGCTCATAGTCAGATTTCTGAGACTTCATGTGTCTCACACTGACACACTGACTGACAGGAAGTGGATGTTTGGTGTCTGCCACAATGAGCACCATGACAGTGGGGTCAACCCTGGAGTTAAAGGTGTTGCTGATGTTTTTAATTTTAATGTTCTAGTCTAATTTAAACCAGGTCATACAGATCTAAGTTTTCAGCATGGATGCTTATCACTCTTGCACAGGTGATTGATTATTTAAGACTAGAAAACCTTCCATGATTCTCTGGTTCACACTGATAAACCGTCACAATCACATGATGCAGTAAGAGTTTGGTATAGAACTTTTCAAACTTTCTTTGGGATTGTTGCCGGCAAAAAATGGCTGATTTTGCTGTAACTTTTCCAAAAAATTGCAATAAATGTTGGGATGTTATTTTAATAAATACACAATTCATCTGAAACCAAAAGCAACTTGATCCAGTTAGACTAAAACATTGAGTGTTCCAAGTTAACTGTCACTCAGTGACGTCTCTCTCTCTCTTCCTTTTCCTTTCACACACGCTCATCATCTCACATCACTACACATTCAAAAGTATATTTAGTGTCAAGCTTTAAAAAAAATATTAGGATTATGGGTTTGTCCAATTAGAGGCTGAGCCCAGCTCCCGTGACTGATGGGTGCTCTATAGCTGTTAGACAGGAAGCTCAAAGTCCGCATCAGATCCAAGATGGTCCTGTCCAATGACTGGCTTCATTTGACTGTGTCAGGAACACACAGGTGATGTCGCAGAGACTTTATACATTTGTTGGTAAATCAGAGGCATGTTTGTCAGATATTTCTGCAACTTCATAAATAAAGAAGTGAGTTTGACGGGGGACTGACTGCTATGACTGGAGAAACTTGAGGGGGCAGGTGAAACTATTAGGATTGTTTGGTTTTTTTTGTTGCGGTGGACAAAGCTACAAGGTTGCCCAGAATTCACAGGGATTGACTGAATTTGCGTTAATTGTTGCGATCCCAACGTCACAACTTCCTGGAAAGACTGAAATGAGGTTCTTACTGCAGTGGGTGCTGTGGGGGAGCTGGAGCTGCTGGGCCAGGAGTGCAGAGGGTCGCTGCTCGGTATGTCCCAGATGGACGAGGGCACAGTGGTGAACTCAGGCCAGCTCTGCTGCGGCTCCGGCGTCTTGGGGAGATTTATTCCACTGAAAACTAGAAACAGATCCCAGTATGAATGCAGCAGGTCAACCTTTGGCTGTAACACCATTTCATCTGCATTCTCCTGTTTTCTTTAACAATTTACCTCCAGTCAGGTTGAAGGGGTTGTTGGGTCCGAAAGCAGAAAACGAGTTGGCAGAGGGGAAATTTGGACTGCTGGCTGTGTCGATGGGACTCCATAATCCAGAGCTTTGAGAGAGAAAACAGGACATCCACAATTACATTAAAATGTGTTTACAATATTTTAAAACCTGGAGCCTTTATTGAACTTATTGTGGCTAAAAGGGACAGAGGTCTTCAAATCTTCAGTAGGCAACATAAACCTTTGTGAAAACACACCAAATCAAATGACTCCAGAAAGGATCCCAACAAGAAGAACCTTTATCTAAGGTAACTTTCTTACTTTCTTGTTAAACCCTCTCTCCCTTCAAAGCCACCTGTCTGCTAGTCAAGATTAAAGAAAATGATCCTTCTCTTTAACCAAAGTGTCTTTCTCTCAGGCCGCTTTAATTCAAAGGATGATCGTGGTATCTTAACCTGGGATTGTATCAGGTAATGTGTGGGATTAATTCTTACCTGTCAGAGCTGTCACTTTCCACCGATGTCATGTGAGCCAGACTCTTTCCTTGGGTGTCGGTTTTACCTGGACCAGATCCACCTGAAGCAGAAAACACTCCTGTAAACCAACCACCCTTGATGTGATGAAAGCTCTTTGATCAGGTGTTTGTTCTCTGCTGTACCTGGACTTTTATCATAACCAGCAGCTACTGCAGCAAATGTAGGGTTCCCATTCTTTCCTGGCAGAGGAGCGGCTGCAGACAGTTTATTTCCTGGGGCCTTTTTCTGGTTACCCTCGCTGCAGAAACGTCAGAAAGAAAGATTAGTTTGAAAACAATAAACAGCACCAAGGATTTCACTTTGTACAAGGAATACTTCACACTTTTTCAGTGTTTTTTTGTTCACGTGTCACCTGATGTCTGACAGACGGGAACATTAAATATGTTTACCAACAGAATGGATTTGTTTTTAAATGCAAATAAATCTCAATTTGACATCAGAGAGCCCCTTTCAGAGGTTGTTTTTCTGCTGAGTGAAGGTCAGTCTGCACCTGTGACAGAGTGTTTACCTGTTACTGTTGAGCACGCTGCTGTAGCTGCCTCTGAACAGCAGGCTGGGCGATGTGGGAGGAGGGGAGCACGGCCTGGCTGCGACGGATCTCTTCAGGAAAGGGTCTGCATTTATCGTCTGGAGGGAAATCTGCTGGAGACTGTCGGCTTCTGTGTGTGGAAATAACAGGAGAACACCAAAATCAGGGCGATCAATAACTGTTTTTCAATAAAAGTTTTTCTTTTATTCTTTTTTTGCACTCAGGTATATGATCCAATGATGATGTGCATTAGTTGCCAAAAACTGGGGTTTCTAATTAGTAACAGGTTAATCTAAAAACTGATGAAAACAAACAGAAAAAAGATGTGTATTTAAGCTGTCTGTCTCATGACATTAAGAAATGTTAAAAACAGATGCATGTTGCATTGTTTTAATCAGATTTAACTCCTATTTTTCTAATTATTTTCATAGTTATGGATGGAAAAAGTCTATTTTTTAATTTTTGGATGGCTTTTTGCAGCTCCCACTTTGGGAACCTTGTTGGAACCATCACATGGAACAGGACTGTGTTGTAGATTTTAATAGAGAAGTAAAATAGAAAGAAGAGGTGTCGGATTTTGACTTACGGACGCTGTTTTTGGAAAGCGGTACATCCCACTCTGGAGAAGCAAACTCCTTCTCCCCCTCCGAGCTGCTGCTGTGTCCGAGCTCCGGCACCGAGCCGCTGGTGAACAGTTTGGAGAAGAGAGAGGGGCGTGTGTCCTCCAGCTTCCCTTCTACTGTGGAGACAAACGCGTCACTAACACTGCTCTGGAGAGGCAGAGCGATAAGTTCAGAGTTAACGCAGAGAAACTCACGTCTTTGCTTCTGTACAGGTCTGTTCTTTGGGATGTTGGAGAGCGGGTAAAGAGCTTTGGATGTGAAACTCTTTCGCTGTTTGTTCTCGAGCGGTGTCACATATGGCAGCTCCAGAGAACTGAGAAAAAGAAGGTAAAAAAAAAAAATATATATATATATATATATATAAAATAACACAACCAGCCTTCAGTTTAACACCACACAGTACAAGGACACCATCACAAGTTCAGGAAAAGTGAACTGATATCTGGACAATATCTGAAAAACATGATCAGATCAAAACAAAACTTGAACAAATCTATAATTTATCAAACCAGGAGAAAACATTTTGGGATTTTAAAGAAATCTTTTTGTTTAGAAACATAAATCCATAAAAACAAAATAAGTCAAACATATGTCCTTATCTTCATTTAGAGGGCTTGTGAAATGATAATTGGTGTTTGAAAAAAACAAAAAAACATTTTAGATATTAAACCATTTTTTACAGTGTTGAAGTTTGCTTTAGTTAGGCAGACATCTATTTGATGATTTTGTTGTAAAGATCATTATAAAAAACAACTCATACACCACTCACAATAAGTTACGGATGTTGCGCGTCAGGACATCAAGCTGAGTTAATGTGGGAATGTTAAAGGTAAAATTTGGGGAAATGAAAGGAAAGCAGGATGATCTTCTCTGATTTATACACCTCACTGCTCGCCTCAGCTGTCTGTTCTGTTTTCTTTTTTGTCTCTGTGAAACATCCTTAAAGATGATGTCGTAGCACCACAGCGTTAGTCATGCAGCAGCTCATCCTGCATGCACTCACAGATTTACTCCCTCACTTAAACCAAACGGATAATTTGAAAATCTAAGTCTCTGTTTCACAGAAATAATCTCCAGATGTGAGGTGCATGTGTGAACGTGACTGTAAATAAATTATCTGGACAAAGTGAAGTTAATGTGTTAACAAAGCTTCTAAAAGTCTCTTTGTGCAGCTCAAAACCTCTTTTTTTAATCTCTTTACAAAGGAAAAGATGTGACCGTAATAACTGTTTTGATTTTGTGATAAACAGTAACAAACATAAAGACAGTCATCACCTGTGAATAAGTGAACCCACCTGGATTTCTCTGCTTGGTTTTCTTTCTTTGTGGTTCCTGGTTTCTTGGTTTTGGGTTTGAGTAGAAAATGTGAAGGTTCTTCTTTTGCTTTCACTGTCGTTAGTGTCCTTCCTTTCTTTTTTACTGGCTCCTGGAACAAAAGGAGAAGAAGACCATCTACATTAAGAGCACGCTCAGTGTTTCCTCATATCTGTTATATTCAATGATTTCAGTCTTAAGTCTAGAATAAGAGTGAATTCACACCAGCTCCTCAGGGTTTGTACACGAGTACAAAGCTCATTTTTCTGAAACTGAAGCTGAAAATGTCTTTTACTGTGAAGCAGGATGTAAAACAACACTGCATCCCCAGCATGAGCTGTTCAGTGTAGTTTTTTGTGGTGAGTCCTGTTTGATAGATGAGTGTGGGTCAGGGTTTAAGTCTTCAGCTTTAAGTATAGAGGATTGAGTGTCAGAGTCCAGCTCATGTCCCATCTGTCAGCTCTGTCCAGGGTTTCTTCGGGGCTCACCTCTTTCAGATTTGTCTCCACGTCTGGGTTGGAGGTCTCTGTGGTGGTGGAGGAGCTGTCGTCGTTGTCGGCCAGGTTATCTTTGAGCTCGTCTCCCTGAGTCTTGACTGATGACTTTTTCTCCTTCTCCTCCTTCTTCCTCTGGGCTTTTGTTTTGCCCCGCAGCTTCCCTTTGGATTCCAACCCTGCAGGCGACAAAATCTGAGACTCAAAGACCTGAAACTGATTATAAAACTGATTTTTTTCTTTCTGCTCTGTCTTGATAAAAATGTATTTACCTTTGTTTTGTATGGACTGAGCGCTCTGCTCCTGTAGATTCTCTGCGCTGATTGACTCTGGACGGTCGAGGTCGTTGTCCATGGCTCCGATGAGCTTGGCGTATTCTGCATCTTCAGGACTGAAGCCTCTGGGGCCTAAACTTTGGCTCTGGAGGTCCAGCTGTTTGCTGCTGCGAGCTTTGCGGTTGGTGAGCTGGCAGGCAGCAGCGGGGCCTTCCTGTCCTGAGGCTGTGCCTCCTTTGTTCAGCTGGGATGAGGAAGCTTGCATAGATGAGCGGCCAAAGCTGATCCTGGACCTCTTATCCTGGCTGTCTGAGTCGGAGTAGGTGCGATTGTTTCCCTGCCGGCCTCCACCTCGAGCTGCTCCGTTACTGGACGCGTAACCTCCTCTGGAGTTCTGGGCTGAGTCGCTGTAATCATTAAACCTAAAAGAGGAAAGAAAAATTAAAGGACACGGCCTGGGCTGCATCTGAAGGTTCATGTTCTGTCAGCGTGACTGAATATCTCTGAATCCCTTCACAGTTCTAAAGGGAAGCTCAGATTTCTGTTGAAGTCTTCTTGTGAATATAAAGAAGTGAAACTCTGGGAGGATTTTACTTTAATCTGATTCATTTATGACATCAGAAAAGTTCAATCTTTGTTCAAGCTGCAGAAAAATCCAGTCCTCTATGATTCCAACAAACCAGACGTCTCAGGTCTGCCAAGACAAAAATGACACAAACTTGGAGTCATTTCTGTCAACCTTTAAAACAAACTGAATACAAAATCAATTTTTCATTGATTCATGTTTCTCTTCTCACAAACAGTTTGTGTTTAACACGTGTCCACTTGGGGCAAAGAGAATAAATTACACTTTTTGAACTGGAGTTTAAGTTTTCATGTTTTAAACAATCAAACCCACTCGACAGTTTTTACCTGAAAGCTGGCAGAAAAATACAACAGCAGATGTTCCATGGGAGAGAAAAGATTTAAGATTTTGACCTAAGAATTTTATTCCCCATCCAAACACAATGAATAAATATGATGTGAGAAATCACACATACAATTTTTGCTTCTTAGAATAAAAATAAAAAGTCATGACTTGTTAATATAAATCTGCTGGTATAAAGAAAGGAAAGTTTCTCCACTGCAAGATTATAATTTATTAAATCGTACCGATCCACACAGATGATTCAATTCAACTCACTGGCTGCCAATGACGTCTATAGATGTCAGTTATGTATTTCAACAGCTAGGGGTGGTGTCTGGTGTCTGGTGGAGCTTGTCTATCAAGATCAGGCTTGTAAACTACTGTAGGTGGCAGCGGTGCTCCCTTTAGATGAGTTTAGCAGAGATAAGAGAAGAAGATGTGAGATGACTGAGACATGGCGGGGCGTTGCACGTCAGAAAAGTTCAGACAGCTCACACTCGAACAGAGAATGTGCTCCTTGGTTGTTATAAAAATGTCCACCTGAGTAAAAGATTTCACATTGTTCCTGATCTGCAGAGGACCTCTGACCTTTGGTCCTGATTTAGTGACATTTCTGATGCTCAAAACCTGACCACCAGGGGCAGTGTTCAGCATGACTCCACCATGGTGCATACAGCTGACTGACGGTGACAATGGCTGTTTTCCAAACCGCCGACTACATACTACATGTGAATTTAGTATGTAGTAGGCACTACTTTTGAATGTAGTCTGTAGTCTGACTGCTCTGTTGGGTCTGTTCTGTAGTTTGATACTCTGGTTTTCAGTTTTGGAAAATGGAACAACAGCTGATGGATTTTTTTTTTTATTTTTAACTTTATAATTAAATATAAATGTAAATAAATAGAACTGAGCAAGGGAAGAGAATAGTTATTATATTTTAGCGGAGAGTTATATTAAGTAATTGTATATTTATGTGTTCATATGTGTGTGTGTGTGTGTGTGTGTGTGTGTGTGTGTGTGTGTGTGTGTTTGGTCCTTTTATTATGGTTTAAGGCACATTTTAAATTGATGAAGAGAAGCAACAAATTCAGGGGGAAATTTCAGGGTCCTGATTTTTATGTATGAAAGTTTTGAAAAGGCATTAAAATTATATTACGGCAGAATCATCACACCAGATTTTTATTCTCACACCAAAAGATTTATCGTTTATTGAAAATAAATCTAGAATTGAATGACTTTTTATTTTAACAGCTCATAGAAAAATAACTTCCATATAATGATTAATGAATCTGTAGAAGTAAACACCTCTTTTAAGACTAGAAGTGACGTTTTAACAGCTTTTCTTTCTCACGGACTGTTTACCTGAAGTGTTGTATTGTAGTTGTTATTCAGACTCATTCCAGGAGGTGGCAGTAATCTACATAAACCTGAGTGCCAACCCCATTGAGAAACAGCCTTAGTGCTGTGAATTGTGGGAAACAGTATGCCAGGTAGACTGGCCCGATGCATCATGAGAAATTTTCCCAGATCAGTAGGACATCCGTGAATTTTTGGCGTACTGCAGATTTCACGAGTTTTGGCGTACTGCCTACTACATACTGAGTTTCTGCCAAATCAGTAGCACTGCCAGTGCAGTAGGCGGTTTGGAAAACTAACAACAACTTGTTAAAGAGCTTCAGGGGAAGCATTGGATGGTTTGAGCCTCATTTTCTTCCTTTCTGACATAAACTGATGATCACTGATTAGACCGTAGCACAGAACCGTTTCCCGACAGATCAGTGACTTCAGTGAATCCTGAAACCAAAAAAGTTTTAAGCTTTAGCCTAAAAAGGCCAAAAAGGTTCAAATCAATCCTAAAAATAGTTCTAAAATACTTTTTGTCTGTTGACAAACTGTTGAAAGTTCAGGATTAAAGAGGAAGATTGTTTTCACAGAACTTCAGATTGCAGTCATCATAATAAGACAGGATGAAAATGTCAGCTGGTCAGCCACAGATAGCTCACCACAGCTGACAGACGTTCATTGTCTTTTTGTTCAGTCTGAAAATACTTTTAGAGACACTCTAACAACAGCTAACAGACAAACTGCAGCTGTTACAGAGAGAGTGACATTATAAATTCATTATAATCAACATCATCTTTCCCTTCATTAAAATAACATTTTCTTTCCATGCCTAAATAATATCAAACAGGGGATCAAAGCTTAACTTGCAAAACGTTACAATACAACATGTCATGGTGAGAGGAGATGAAACAGGAAATGATATGATGAGATTTGACCTGATACTTGAAGAGGTGAAGCAGGGATGTCCTTTTTCAGCTCTACTATTCCCTGACTGTTTAAGGCTGTGTACCTGCAGACTGGTGTCATTTGGTCAGTTTATGTTGAAGAGGTAGCTCTTTAAAGTAAACAAGACAAGTGACTTTAACAAAATGGACAAAATCACTGAAAGAGCAGTGATTCAATATTTGCATAAGAAAGGTCTATCAGCTAAGGATATCCATACTGATATGGTATCAACACTAGGGAATGATGCCCCTTCATATGCTACAGTGAAAAGGTGGGTGGTGGAATTTAAGTGTGGCAGGCAGAGCCTTGGGAATGACACCCGTCCTGGAAGGCCTGTCAATGCTGCAACCCCAGAAATGGTCAATAAAGTCCATGATATTGTTCTGACTGAAGGGACAATCAATCAGTGTCTCATATTAAGCATCACTTCTGAGGCAGTTAAGGGAAAATATTAAACTCAAGTGCTGCTCAGTAAACTCAGTGAAGGTGTGTTGTTCCACCAGGACGATGCTCCTGTTCACAGGTCTGTCGTTGCCATGGCTGCCATTAATGATTGAGGCTTTGAATTGATTGATCATCCGCCTTATTCACCTGATCTCACTCCATCAGACTTTCATCTGTTTCCAACATTGGTACCCACTTTGGGTCAGATGATGACGTCATACATGTAGTGGAGGACTTTCTGAACAATCAAGAAAAGGACTTCTTTAAAAGTGGCATCGAGGCCCTTAAACATGGCTGGCAAAAGTGTAACAACACTGAAGGGATTATGTTGATAAATACTACAATATGTCCGCCAAAAGTCAAAGCCTGAAATATGAGGGAAACAACTCATCAATCAGGCCTAAAATTTGGCAATATGACCTTCACAATCTGATACTTGTATTGCAAGACTTAGGATGACAACGTATACTGTTTTGATATTTAATTCCAGCTCTGATATTATTATTTTTTACCTGAGCTAAGGCTCAGCCTTTTCCTGGTCACACTTACTTTGAATCACTGTGGATCTGAACGATTTCCCTGAGATTAAACGGTCTCCCGGTCTCTAAAGTGGAGTTGGATTCCACCGATACTCGTCTCTTGAAAGGCTCCCATATGCTCTGAGCCTCCAGGTAAGCTGAGGCGATCACCAACAGAAACATGGAGCTGAAGACAGAGAAACAAAACAAATGTAAGTTCATATTAGTTTTTCTTTACAAAACGTTGGGTCTTCATCTTTGAGCCTCTAAGAAGTGATAATCACCTCATAATGAGAGAGACGATGATGTAGAGCTCCAGCTCCCAGCTCGGTCTGGGCAGCGTCTCTGCACATGCAGCTAGCATGTGGTAGGGTAAGGATGCGTTCAGGACAAACACAAACTCAGAGCCTCCACATGTCACCAACTTCAGCTCCCGGATCACTCGAGACGAAGTGAAGTCGGGTGTAAACCTGGAAGAAAAGGAAACAAATGTCCAAAGTTAAACTGAGGCAGAAAAAACTTCTTCATTCTGCTCCTGAAACCAAGCTGTGGTTTGCTGATGAAGCTACAAAGACAGAATCACTGATTTGACGAAAAGGCTAAAGGATGTGTGTGGTCTCTTCACGGAATCATCTGTGGGACCAAGTTCAACTTGACCTTCGGGTCAAACTAACCTGTGACAAAGGAAGGGGGTTCATTTCAAAGCCAGCTGTCCAGACAAAAACAGAAAACTGAGCTGAGTGACAAACTCTGTGAAATGAAACATTCCTGAGGTGAGACATGCTCCAAGAATGTTCAAAACTGCTTCAACTTTTCCTCTTCTCCTCTCATTTCAAAAACACGCATGAGTCACAAATTGAAGCAAATAGAGAGAGAGAGGAGCGTGAACCTCGAGTCCTTAAACAAGATCAAGTTCAAATCACTGATGAACTTTAGTTATTGTGATGATTAAATCAGGTGTACTCTGGATTTTTACTCTCCTGGCAGTTGCAGAGTCTGGACTTCAGTTTCAGAAATCATCGTGCTGATAGTATTCAAGGAGCCAGTCAGAAAACTGGCGTGTTGCACGTGTTGATGATAAGACCTCCAAGGACAATAAGACGGCTGCTCAGGATGAAGTCGAGCTAATTCAAGCATTAATTCATTCTCAAATAGGTCCTGCTCTGGTGCATGATGATTCGTCAATACCAGGATACTTTTTGATAGCAGGCCTCTTATTAAATGTGTGACAGCATCACAAATAAGGACGACACGCCTCCTTCACATTGTGTAAAGATGAAGCCAAAATACCTGCCGTGATGGGCATTGAAAATGAGGCATACAAAGAGAAGATCTGGCTGGTGGAGTTTCTGAATTGACACCACACCCTTTCTGCTGACCTGAACACACACACAGCTGATCAGGTAAAAACAGCTGAAGGAGCTGCATTTTTTTAACTCAACACAGGTTATTCTCCCCCCCTTTCTTACCGATCTCCCCGTGTAAAATGCTTAATTCTGATTGGTCAGAACCACTCAACGTCATTTCAAATCAAACCACAGAAAAGAGTTCAGCACATTTAGCTTCTGCATGTTTCTACCACAGACTCTAAGGTGAGGTAACACCGTTAGCTTCTGTTAGCATGACACTGGCAAACAATGTTGCCAAAACATTAGCATATGTTAGCATGCTAATTCAGCAGGCTAAACAACATGGATATTTTCATGTTGTATCCTGTCCAGCAATACAAGCAACGGGGACAAAGACAATGAGATCAACTTTAAGCTCCCGGTCGCTACAAGAAAACATAAACCGTGAACAGCGGTGACAATAACAGCAGCGATAAAAGTTGTGACACTTGCTTCTTTAAATTTTAAAGGTACATCAACCTCAGAGCGTGGAATGCTAACTGCTGTGGGATTTGTTTATTAAGTCGTTAAAAACTGTATACGTGAATAATTTCGAATGAATAAAATAAACTTTTCATCAATGTTTTTGCCAAGATGTATCTATTTATAAGGGACTGAGGACTAGCCATTCGATATGGGTTGAAGTGACACCTTTTGGCTGGAACTGCACGCACACTGGTAATACAGCTGTAAGCCATTCCATGCAAACAAAGCCCTGCTGCGCTAGAGCATCTTTGATCATCAATACAAACACAAGGTGCTAATTCGATGTCACAGGACAGTACCCAGTGAGGGACCGTGGTTCAAGTGGACAGACTGGCCTGGGATGGTCAAACTCTCAACCAGTCCACCCCAGCTAACACTAACAATGTACATACAGGACACCATGGCTCTAATATGTTAATATATTTCCCCAGTGGTCATGTGATTTTTAGTAATTATTGTTTATAAAGTCTGTGTTGATTCGAGGAGCTTAAGTTGAACTTTAGGCGATGAGAAAATAAAACCTGAGGGGAGCAGGAGAGGCAGCGGAGAGACAGAGAGTCGATTCATCCTCTTACCAAAGGCTTACTCAGCCAGAGAGGCTGAAGAGTATTAATAGAGCTCATGGCTGATGGGAGAGAAAAAACACACACAAACACACACTCATACACACTCACACAGCCTTTTTCCTAATGCTGAGCCGAGGCCTTATTACAGAAACTGTAGAGTTTGCAGATTTGTTTTTTCTTCACTTTGTTACAAACAAAAATAAAACTTTGGGCCTGATTTGAAAAAACAAAATAAAAAAAGTCCCAGATAAAGAATTCTTAAGTGCGGGTATATCTCCAAATTCAGAATAAGAAAAGTGTATAACGCGAACATCCTGACTCCCTAAAATCGTTGATAAAACGTCCTTACTTTAGGTTAACTGCAGCTCAAAACTCATTGGCCAACGTGATCACCTTCATGTCCTACAGTCTCCAAAAACTGAGAGCCGTTTCTCTCTACATCACAGGTGACATTCAACCAAACAGCCCATTTGTGCTGAGATGAGAATCCTGAATTCGTGAGGGGTTGCTTTTCTGACACAAGACCGAAAACTGAATCACTTCCTGTCAGAAGACTAAAGTGAAGTCAGGAAGTGTCTGTGGTCTGCCGGTCCAAAAGAGACGCAGTAAAACACGAAAACAAGAGAGAAACAGCTAATTAATGCACTTACAGAATTATGAGGTCTTTTGAAGCGTTTGGCTTTAGTGCAAACTCTTGACAGTTGAGAACTTTAAATCCGTATCCTTCGCACGCCTGTCCGTTGATTTCTGCTGATTTGATGGTGATGGGGAGCAGGCCGGTGTTCTCCACTCTGAAGGTCCTTTTCAGGGTGAAGTTTGGCTCCTTGGTTTTGGTCTCTGAAACACACGAGGAGAAGGTTTAACACACACATTCATTATCAATAAACCTTTATGTGGGTTCTTATAACTTGGTGCAGGTCATATCAGAAATCATTGCAGACAGCTGCAGCCTCGTTACAAACACCTGTGCAGTGGTTTGTTTAGCACACCTAAAGAAGCAATGAGCCAATGCATCATTTTCTGCAGCCATTTATTTATCATTAAGGACGATCATTTCAAAGAGGCTGTGAGGACTGGCTGGAATCAAGCGCACATTGTCGTGATGACATGACTCTCAACAAGGCGTGTGTTTGTTTTGGAAACGAATGGAGATCAGATCGTCTTTTAAACACCACTTTTAGCTCCATTCACAGCCTGGTGAGCTGAGATGTGTCTGCAGGCTAACTTGTAACATTATGGAATCCTTGTTATGTCCTGCCAGTGCTCATCGACCAATCAGAGCTAACGTAACCTCACTCTTCATTTTGTTGACAGACTCAAGTTTGATCAGGTCACTGCAGAATAACTGCTGCATGTGGGTTGGAATCAACATTATCACAAACAGTTTAGCCCGTGTTTTAGCCTTTAGCTTGTGTTTTAGCCTTCAGTTCCATCACCCTCCTGTTTAGCTTTCTTCTGCTCTGACATCCTTTTTCTTAAAGCTAGTCCAGCTCCAGTGTCCAACATCAGTACCAAATTAATTTCAGAGATTGTTTTCAGCAGAGAAAAACACAGATCTCTCTTCTCACTATTTAACTTCATCAGCCAGTGTGGTGTTGTCATAGAGACTTCAACATGCTGTAAATCAATCCGGTCCAATCCATAACCTATATTGGTGCTGATTATCTCATTTTAAGTTGTGGATTACAATCAGGCAGATATCTGGAAGTCAGACTTTTTCAGACTTAGAAAGTCCTCACAGGAACAGGAAAAAATATTATCTGATTCCAATAGTTCTCCACTCCTCATGCAAACATAAGGAGATAAAGATCAAAAGTTGTTGTAAACTAGTTAGATAAATAGATATATAAGAACAGATATTATCATTATTTTCTAGTTTTACCTGTAAAGTTTGCACTTGACCTCATTTTGTTGTTTATTTTTTTTTGTAGAAGTTCCTCGTAGAACTATTTGGCGCTGCAGAAGTCTCTGAGCTTATCTCCAGTTCTGAATCTCAACTGTTTTACCAGCAACCGGCACGAAAGCGTTCTCATGTTATTTGAAAAGTTTTGATGCCGTTATGAAAATTGTGTCTTTTTATAGCAAAACTACCATCTGGTGGTTACATCACACTTGGAAAAACATTTTTAAGATGAGATAATAATCCCATGAACTATTTGAATTTTTATATCATCATGTAATGGTTATTCAAAAATCACAACTCATCCCTCGTAATCATTTCTCATCATGGGGTTAAGATTTCAATCTGTCCTTCAGTGTTTCCTCATTGTGAAATCATGACAGCGTTTCCTCAGTTCCTGTTTTATTGAGCCCTGCGTTTTTTGTCTTGAACCTTCCACGTTCCTTTGAGTTTTCTGTCTGTGTGAAGCTGTTGTGCTACATTCTGTTGTTTGAAAAGGGAGATACAAATAAAGTCTGACTGACTGATGAGTCACAGAGAGAATCTCAAAGCCTGTTATGATGGATGAAGATTAGATCCATGGTTTTATGGTTTTAAAATGAAACTTCAGGTGTTGGTACTGCTGTTATTCTCCCTAAAGATTGGGACAAGTGGAAGAGAAATGAGATAAAATGTACGAAGGTCATGTCTTAGTCGACCTCCAGAGAGGGGCTGACCTGCTTTGGATCCTAACAATCAAAAACTAGATAAACTAATTTGTGATCTGATGAAAAAGGCAAATTAAATTGTCAGGATTTCATCCAGCTGAGACACCATTGGTGGAAATGGTCACACTGGTTATAAGCACAGTGATGGAAACTCACTGTCTGTGCAGTCTTTCAGCAGGGCCTCGGTCATCTTGAACCTCAGCGAGCTGCCTTGTCCTGGTGGCTTCCCTGCAACTTTCAGACTCTCTGTGGTACCGCGGCCTTGAAGCAAGATCGTGTCGATCACGGTCAGATTATTCCTGAAAGGATTCACAGCAAAGGTCGCACAGTTAGCACGAAACATAAACACATATTGAAGTGAAGGAGCTGTGGAAGTTAAGAGGCTGACAGAACCTGACTATGAGGAGGGAGGTGACACTGTGGTTGCTGACGGGAGTGAACCTCACGTTGAACGTTTTGACCTCTCCGGGCAGCAGGAGGAGGTTGTACACAAAGGGTCGGGTTGATCCCTCTACGAAGCCCGCGCTGCTCTTCATTAAGGACGTCTGCCAAACAGACAGAGAGCTTGTTAGAGACAAACAGCTTCCACATGCTGCTGCAGCTTGCTCTGTGATTAGTGATGCAGTTATCTGTTGACGCACTGATTCTGTGGATTCCTGAATAACTCGGAGCACTCACTTGATTTCTGTGAACCTGAAACTCCAAGGTGTTTGTGTCGATGTTAATGTTGGACAGATTTCCCAAAGGAAACCTGGAAAACAGAATGAAATCCCCGCCTGAGTAAAACAAAGGGATAAAGAAGGAGAGTGTGCTGCAGGTGTGCAGGTTTCTCACCTGTCGGCTAACTTTCCAGTGAACACTGAGGGGTTGGGTAAAAGGGCCAGAGGGAGGACTTGGACATAGACGAGGACGTCTGCAGGATTCTGCAGAATCACCTCCTCTTCCTGCAGAGACACACAAAGATTTTCAAACATCTTTAAACATCCCTGCGTCTGCGTCTGTGTTTTTTCCCACATGCAAAAAAACAAGAGGTGGATTGTTTGTACTCACAGAGGAGCTGTTTGTGTTTGTCAGAGGGAACATAATGCGCTGTGAGGAGTTCACCAGCGAGGGCCAGGACAAGTGTGCTGTTATTTTAGCCTGAACGTTTTTCTGAAGATCTGTGTTGACTTCAAAAACAGCTTCAACCCTTTAAAACAGAAAACATCTTGTGATAGTCTGCAAATAGCTCATTGGTGTTGAATCTAATTTCACAGAGAAATTTGATAACCCAAAGCTGAAAGAACAGTGGATCCTAACTATGAACTACAGCTGCTTAAGAGTGAAGAGCTGAGAGTTGAGCTGGGCCTTCTCAGGAGGAGAAAGAAGGTTCAGAGGTGAAAAATACAGGAGGGTAAAAATAAAATTAAACATGAGTCTTTACATCAAATAGAAACAAGGTTGAAAAGTAGGAACATAGCTGTGTTTATGTCCCTGAAGTCTTTCCACTGTGAATGATGTGCCTGTGTGGTTGTTCTTGGAGAAAAAGCATGTGTTTAGCCTTTAGCTCATGTTTTAGCCTTTAGCCCGTGCTATCAAAGCTGTCTTCTGTCCTTTGTCCTAATGCTAGTCCAGCTCCAGCGTCCACCATCACAACTAAATTAATCACAGAAATAGTTTTCAGCAGAGAAAAACACAGATCTCTCTTCTCACTACGAAACTTTGTCAGCCGGTGTGGTGTTGTCATAAAGACTTCGGCGTGCTACAAATCAATCCAGTCCTGCCCAACTCGATCAGAAATGTACGCTGACATTTAAGAGTAAAGCCTGAATATAAGATCCCATTTCAAGTGTATTTTAATGAGAAGAAAAATCTTGATCTGGATCAATGCGTTGATTTATATTCATGCTTTCAGACATATGTAGTGACGCAGTGACATGGCTCATTTGTGGCTCCTCCCAGTTGAAAGCAAGCTGTTTCTCATGTTGTTGAATCAAGTTAAACCCACTTTGAACCAGCCGCAGCACCGGCCTGTGTAAATCATAAATTTACACTACAGATGTACATTTATGGTTTCAGTTTTATGGCTCATCTTGTCATTTGTTGTCATGACGGGGTTTACAAATATTCGTTTTATTCCATCCAGAGCCCTAAGTGACTCACAGACTCACTCACTGCAACCCTCACACGACCTAAGTTATTGAGGGCTCAGCACCGCGGCTTTAAGGAGTTTGAGACAGAGGAAGAGTAAGAAGACAAAAAAGAAAGACCCTAGAATGAGCAGAAAGTTCCAGAAACGTTTCATACTTGTGTCCTGATTGCTCCTTCAGCTCTCTCCATCGTCTGAGGAGTTTCTGGTGAAGATCCACGTCAGCGTCCCAGATATCTTCCTGTAACACCAGCCCGTGAGGCTTTGACTCAGCTGTAAAAAAAAAAAAAAATGATTGTGTTAAATTTCTGCCTCTATGTTGTGAGGTTTTGATAGTTACTTTTCAAAAAAAAAATAAATAACAACAAAAAAAAACCCTTACATTTGAGCACAAACGGCAGCCCCACATAACAGTGATCACCACACTGCAAGCCGGCGTCAAAATAAATATTTGCCACCTGAAAAAATGTAAAAATAAAGTGAGTTTGATTCTCACAGGAGCTGTGTAGTTTCACTGATTAGTGCACATTCAGGTGGATGAGGAGCTACCTTTGATTTACGTCTGGGCTCCAGCTCGTCTTTGTTGTTTCGGAGCCTTTTGTAATAAAAACGTAGATCTTCTGTGAGGGAGCGGATCTGCTGCAGCCTCACTTTCTGTGTGAAAGAGCTCTGTATGCTGAAGCTCTGATGAACTACTTTCCCCTACAGAAGAAAAAAACCACACACACAGAAAGATGTGTCAAGAGCAGTAACACCTTAAGCCATCAACAGGAAATTACACTCCTCTGCATACAACACTGTCTCCTCTTCAGCAGGTGTGAAACCTCTACATACGACACTCACTGGAAATGAAGGTGGCAGAACGATGTGTTTTGGAGAGCTGTTTAATGTGCCAACTGCGATGAGAGCTTTCACTGGGATGGTTAATATCTGAGGAGAAAGAAAAAGAACAAACTTAACTCGACTGAATCCTGATCAGGCTTATTTTAAACTGACAGATAACCTACCTCATAATCTGTGGTGATGTGTACGGCTCCATCATACGTGCCCTCCAACGCCTTCGCAACAAGCGTGACTCTGAATGCTGCGTAATAGCCAGATGCTAATATCACCTTTGAGGAGACAGAAACATAAATGTATAAATTTAAAGGCTTTAATTTTAAGGTCTTTGAGTATTTGAATCTAGTCTAATGACTCTGCTCTTAGAGATAAAAACCAGATTAGTCACATTTTCAGGTGCTGCAGAGACCATAATAGCCCAAGTTCTCTGCTGAACCTTTGTCTTTAAAGAGGGGTTTTTGTGCTGCTTTTCTGTAGTATCTTGACATGATTTACTACTAAATTGAAATTCACCTTTTTTTCCTCACACTGGTATTTCAGCCTCTGTCTAAAGAATCTTTATCTCAGCTGCTGTCTCTTTAAGGCTTCCCCTTTCCCTCTGATAGGCCAGCCTTATGGAGGCCTTTTTAGGGCAGAGCTCTGGGCGGCCCTTGGTGTTTGAGGCCCACCCCTCTAACTTGTGATGAACCAGTTAGAATGAAGTATGAAGTATGAGTATGAACATCCATCCTTCTAAAAAAGCTATGACTGCTGTTTGAACACCTTCCTATCAGTCAACATTGTTTACAAATTCATTCTATTTAATTTACCCTCCCTTCTCAGTTTTTCCTCTTTTTAAATGCATATAAAGGAATTTGTGGCCCTTTTCTTTTGCCTTTGATTTATGTATCAACTTTTTTCTGTATATTTTTTTAATGTTGTATATCATTCTTCAAACATTGCACTGGTGATATGTAGATAGTTTGTGTTTGAAGTGACATCATCTGCAGGAAAATTTAAAGAAAAAGTTGATGACACAAACACAAAAAAAGCCATCTCAAAACCCGCACTACATAACCAGTAATCAGGGTATAGGTATTATTTCTGCAATGCTCTAGCGTACTTGGATCCCTCTTGGTTATGCGCTTTGAATCAGGGCTAGTGCACGCCAGCGAAATGTACGCACAGGAGGCGGGCAGAACAGCAGGACGAGATTCGATTGGTTTAATAAATTAAATCCTAAACCCTAGGATTGGTTGTTTTTTTTCCCTTGTTTCCTCCTGCTGTAGACAGCAGATATTTTTCACTCTATTTTAAGAACACATCATGACATTGATTGACATCAGGACATAAAAATCAACTAAACTGAAATTAACTGGAATAACAAAAAGTGTATCTAAATCTGATTACCAACCCTGCCTTTAATCACCAGCTCTATGAAAATACAGGTTTGTTGATTTGATGTCAGGATTATATTTGATGACTATACATTTTTCCCAAATCATAGTTTTTCTTGAAATCATTGTGATCTGCTGACAGCACATTTGTTTACTTTGGGATTGATCATGTGACCCAAACTTTGTCTCATTCATAAATACAAGCTCACAGAAACTCTGGGTAAATTTATCAGGTTAAGAAACTGACTTCATGAAGCTGCTTATTGATGATCTCTTCTCTCAGGGTTGGTGAAGATGGATAACTCAAAGATACCTAAGATATGTCAAACTCACTTCCCAGTACAGGCCTCAGATTAACAATAAACATCGTGAAACAATATTTAAGTTATTTCTAATCATGGAACAGTGTTAATTCAGTGTCATGATTCTGAAAGACGCCGTGGAGGTCTCACTGTTTTGTGTTGTGAGGCTGAGGTGTTCTGCAGCTCTCTCATTCGGCTCAGAGCCACTGTTGTGTTTCCTCTCTCCGTCTTTAGCAGCTCCATGGACAGACTGTCTCCTGTGACCAGCCAGGACTTGATCTCCAGCTACAGAACACAGAGAGGTTCAGTAAGGACAGAGCTCACAAAGCATCAGAAAACCTATTTAAACTTCTGAAAGAAAAGTTGGACTACTCAAAACATACCACGTAAATAAAAAGACGTATCACATAAACAGAATAACATTCATGTAACAGGGAGTGCTTAGAAATACCCTCAAATATCACTTTGTGTGCAGTATTTGCGTGCAGCAGTGTACTGTGTGATCTCACCTCTATTGGGTTACTGTTAACCACCACAAATACGATGCTGCTGGTGTCTGTTGCGCTGCGAACACCAAAGTCTAGCAGGTTGTCCCTCAGACTGGGCGGCAGGACTAGTGGCTGTTTCAAAAAGAAGACGGAAAAATCCCACCACATTACACCTACTCAGTATAACCATGATATTTATACCAGTATTTCAAAACTCAGACCTATTGTTTTCATATTCTGTGGTCAGAAGGAAACAGAAAACAGAACGACTGTGATGCCTGCAACAGTAGTGAAAGTTTGTGTGTGAGTGAGTAAAACAGTTAATTTATGCAATATTACAACATAAAGCTTCTTCTGAGGTAATCTGTTAGCTAGTTACAGGACAATATGAGTCACCCAACCCTAAAACTCAATCAGGAATCTTAAAACAGGGGCAAATGTGAAATTAAAGGATGAAAGGCTTTCCTCTGAGTGTAAAAACTTTAAACTCTTTATTTCAGGAGTTGATTCTCTCTTTCTTTTGGAGCACAGTACCAAAACAAAACTGCAGACGGTGAAAGCATTGATTCATTTGCTCTAAGATGAACAGATGGCCTATAAATAAAGTGAAGTAAAGGTGCATTGATTCGTACCTCCAGGAAGCCTGTGTAGGCTCTGACTGGCAGGTGAAACTTTGATGCGTTTGTGATGAGCAGGATGTTGCTGTCTATGTGGATGGAGGGTCGAACTGGCCGGAAGAGGAGGGAGAAGATGTATTGTGACTCATGCGGGGGGATGATGATGGGTGCGCTGAAGTTCTGCCCCTGAAACAGAAACCATGAAATCACAATGAGGAACATTTCACGATCATTATGACCCGTGCTCTTGAATCGCTCCGCTGACACTCACACTGAACATGGTTTTGGCCTCTTCTGGCAGCGACACATTGTGTATGCAGATGGCAAAGCTGAAGGCGTTTGTGAGGAAGATGGGTCTGTCCACGGGGTCGACTGGGCTGTCCCTGATGTGGAACAAGGTCGCTGTGTGGTCAAAGCCCAGGTAGCTGCAACACAACAGGACAAACACTTATAGCACCACCCTCCTCTTTTAGAAAACACAACCCCACCTGTCTCCATGTGTACCCACAGAGTCACTCACCCTTCTAAAACCTCTGCCTGGTATGGGATTTCAAGCTTGGAGTAAGTCTTTTCTTTCGCTTTGACTGTTATTTTTCCAGAGAACTGATACGGTCTTCTTGCTTTAGAGGCTGTAATAAAAAAAAAACAGATTGAAATACCAGATAAGTGCCCTGAAAAAGCGTACAGGGCCCCACAGCAGGAAGTTGTGCAACACTTTACTATAAAGGGTGAGAAACCACCAGAGCACAGACATGGTGAAACCTCTTAAAGCCATCATCGATAACAAAAGAACATCAACGTTTATCACATGAAAAGGACAAAATGTTGACTTCTGATTTCTGATTTCTAACTTTCATCAAAACATGTTCATAAAGTCAGAATAAAGTGAATTCTTAAAGGAAGCTGATGCCCAAAACACTGTTTAGTGTTGGTGAAGTCTGAGCAGGAAGCTGACATTGTGCAGGCGTTGCAGCTCAAATCTTCTGTTTCCCTGTTTGGAGGCTCGTCTCAGTGAACACAGTGTCTCTAAATGCTCCGTCTAAAACTGTTTGACGAAGCAGGAATCAGTTTCTACTTCTTAAGTCTACTTTTGCCAACAGTGTCTGCATTACACAGTGAATCCATTGCAGTCATTGCCGTGTTCAAACCTGACAATGGACAGTTTTCTTTTCACTTCAAGTTTTCTTCCAAAAGAAGAAGAATATTGCTACTTAAAGCTCCTGTCAGACACGTCTTGTTTGTGTTGATGAGTTTTAAATCTCTTCACTTTGCTGATCTCGTCCTGTGCGTGTCGAGGTAGATTCTTTAGACAAAGATTGTCATCCCTTAAGGTCGTTTTGTCGCTCACTGTGGATATTTGTTGTTCAATAAAGACATGCCGTTCTTCAACCTTGCTGTCAATCATAGGGTCTGACATCTACCCCCCCCCCACTGCAGAGGTTTTAGATTTAAAAGTTACAGTATGAAAACTGTAGATCTTATTGCTGATGGTCTTGTTAAACTATGGGGGGGCATAAAGAGACATCAGTATAAATTTTTATCAGATACACAACCAGTTAAAATCTCCTCACAGGAGCTTTAAGATAAAAGGATGTGTTTATGGATTATACAATACATATAGTAAAAGGTTTAATTACAAAAATAACGTAAAAAATAAATAGAAAATAAAAATATGATGGATGATAGAAGAAATGTTTCCGAAGACAGAAAAACAATTCACTGAAGCTAAAATATGAATGAATGAAGTGAATGTTTTTGTGGTCCTGAAAGATTTGTGCAGTTTTAACTTCAGGGTGTGTTTTTATTTCCTGCATGGCTGCTGCAACACATTATCTTTTTAACTTCAACAGGATGCAAAAAGATTTAAGGGTTGATTAAAATGCAATTACTGGTTGAATCACTTTGAGAGATCCATGTTTGCAGATTTTTACAGAATTATTATAAAACAAAGAAACAAACTAAAATGAAAACCTGTGTTAGGGTCTCAATGTTTAACTAAGTGCAACCCAAGCAAGCCTCATGCAGACTTTCTGATTGTCCTGTTATCTTAAAGCAGGTCCTGTCTGGTCACAATCATTTTTTTTAAACCATTTTCCTCTGGCTGACTCGTAAGAGCTGACTTGAGGGTCTACTTAAACATAATCCTGCTCAATGTGATAAATTCAGTAAATAAATTCAGCATACGATAATTAGTAGACGTGGGACAAAAGCTTAAGTGTGTATTCCAGTTTGAATATCAAATCTTGTTCTTCAGTTCCAACTCAATACCATGTTTCTTTAATCCAGAATGAATTAAATTTTAATTTGCAGCGTTTAATCTGAGGGTAGCAGACAGTTGGTTTGAGCTTCAGCATCATGATGGAGTGAAAGCATCACAACACTTTGCTTCTGTATAAAGTTCACCTCAGACTTTGGCAGTGTGTTTATCACAAATGCTAAAAGTGCAGCAGTAATAAAAATAATGTTTTTTTTAAGAGTGTTTTCCATCAGAGAGATTAACATCCTACTTCTCAGTGACGACAGTTGAAGTAATTTCCAGCAAAGAACAGGACTTAAGCATTAGGTGTGAAACATTTCCACAAACTCACCATCAAAGCTAATACTTGCGACTTTGGTATATCTGCTCTCTCCCGCTTTCAGCGTGACAGCTTTGAAATCTATTGTGACGGCTTCATTTGATGGCGTCGTGCGCACACTCTGTGGAGCACAGACATATGTTGACGTCACATTAAAGGTTGACTCAGCTGTTTAAGGTTTTCAACAAACTGTGAGGGACTCTTACTGTTATTGGAACATCTTTTGTTCCTGAGTTTAAAAGGTGTAGGTTCAGGAGTTTTGGACGATCTGGAACACAAAGAGAACAAAGAGAGGGTGAGCAAAGATGCTTAGAAGTAGAACACAAACCGCACGATGTCTCTGCTTTTATAGGACAGGATACCTTGTGACCGCAGTGTACCAAAGTCAAGCATCTCTGTGGAGGAGTAAATACCAGGAGCTGCAGAGGAAAGAGTGAAATGTTTAACAGACACAAAAAAAGAAAGTAAAAAAACTGATCAGATGAGTGTGACAGGTCCGGTAGCACACCTGATGTGACCTCCACCTCCACAGGCAGGATGATGAACTGGTCCTCGTTGGGAGCGTTGGTTTTAATTCTGATGAAAGCCGTGTGGTTGTCGACATCTCTGGAGGAGAAGCTGGCTCTCATCACCCCTTTCGTCTCGAATGGAGGAATCTCCTGCAGGGAGGAGGTAAGGATGAGTGAAAGGGACACCACTCTGACTGCCTACATTTCATTTAACTTCAAACAAAAGCTGGAGTCACTTTCAAATGGGCAACATACTCCAGTGTGATCTGCACACATGAATGCATGCTGATGCTATCTATTTCAGGGCTGACACACACAGGCTGAATAAAAACATCTGAGGTTGTAGAAGGAGGATTGTTTATAAGACAGCAGCAGGGAACATGTCTGCACACTGGAGACTTAAATAGATTTAGGATGTTCATGCTGCAAGGCCAGACACCTAATTTGTTCTCCAGTTGCAGGAAGAGCAAGGGGCTGACTCGCCTCTGACCAAATCACAGTTCAATAAAAACGTTGTTCTGTAACTGCCACAGCTTTTAATGTCGTGTTCTGCCCTTCTTGTATTGATCTCCTGATGCTCTTCAGAGAAGATCGCCTGCTGCGAGCGTCATCTGGGATTTTGGACAGTCCTGATTATTTCTGGGAAGAATCAGGAGTGCATGTGAGAAAGGAGCTTCTGTGTGATGAAGCTTACCCATAATTTCCCAGTGCCTCCTTGTTGACCTGTGGGAAGCTCTAGATGTAGATCCCCACCGCTGGAGTACATCTCCACAACCTGAAAGAGGACGGAGTGAGAAAATAAGACGAGGAAAAGTAACATCGCTGGTACTTCTTCTTTCTCTTGCTTTTATTTTTTTTATACGTTGTCTTGAGGGCTGCACGGTGGTGCAGATGTTAGCACCTCACAGTGAGAAGGTCGCCAGTTTGAATCCCAGTTTGGGCACGGTGTGCCTTTCTGGTGGAGTTTGCATGTTCTCCCCATGCATGTGTGGGTTCTCTGCAGGTACTCCAGCTTCCCCCCACAGTCCAAAAACATGCTCGTTTTAGGCTGATTTTAAGTTGCCAATAAGTGGAGCTCAGATGCCCTGGTGGTTAAGGTTGCACTCTGCCCTTGAGTGGGCAGCCTGGGTTCAAATCTGACCTGTGGTGACTTTCCCACACGTCACTCCCCATTCTCTCACCCTGTTTCCTCCTCTATCCACTGTCCTGTCCTCTCACAATAAAGGCATACCCCCCCCCCCAAAAAAAAAACAAAACCATAAATTGCCGGTGGATGAGAATGAGAAAGGTTGTCCTTCTCTATGTGTCAGCCCTGTGATTGGCTGGTGATCAGTCTAGTGTGTACCCCACCTCTCGCCCTAAGACAGCTGGGATAGGCTCCAGACACCTGCAACCCTGAACAGGATAAGCAGTATTGAAGATTGATGAACGTTGTCTTGTTGTCATTTTGTAACAAATGTAGAATAACCCGGTCGACGAGAGACAGACAGGCTCATCATGAGCGTCATGAAATTCCTGAGACATGATTCACTGCGAACTCTCCTACTGCCTCGCCAAGGTACTGGGAAAAGTATCAGATAACAGGGACTCTCCAACTTTAATCAACAGACAAATTTAAAAAAATACCACAGTCCCATGAAGGTCGAGAGGAACTATGCAGTAAAAACCAAGGATGGGCAATGATTTTCAAATATTTGAATAGTCATTACACTTACACTTGAAAAAATTGAATAGTTCATGCAACGATGGAAGCAGGTAGCAATTGCACATGGAAACCACCTAAAACACCCACTGGCTTTCAAAATAAAACAAACTGTATCAAAACCAGATCATATTCAACTCAACTACAACAACAAACACATAATGAGCAGAGCCGGAACAGAGGAGTCAAACGATGGAGGTTCTACAGCTTAAACAAGAATAAAGACAGGCTCGTTAATGGATGGGGAAGTGCAGGAGCTCCTTCGAGAAAATAAATGAAAATGAGGTGCAGTGTAAACTCTGCAAGGTTAGGCTAGCCTATCACCAATCAACAGCTATGTACACAGCCTGTGAGAGCGAGGCATGCAGTCAATAGCAAGCTTCGTCACCTGAAGAAGAAATTTGATACTCAGCGTGCAGAGCAAGCGACGGCCCTCTCTCTCTTTGTCAAAGTCTAATGCTGGCAGGTATGTTT
Organism: Labroides dimidiatus; assembly: GCA_030710495.1. Classification (NCBI taxonomy): domain Eukaryota; kingdom Metazoa; phylum Chordata; class Actinopteri; order Labriformes; family Labridae; genus Labroides; species Labroides dimidiatus. The sequence continues at coordinate 26,413,316 of CM061146.1, forward strand.
ATGTGGGCAAGGGGGCGAGCTTCAAATAATTTTCAAACAGTTACCAGTAAATATCGAATAGTACTTTTGCTTGAAATGCCCATCCTTAGTAAAAAACTAAATTATACATACATTTAAAAATCAGTCATGATTTGGCTGGTCCTGTGCACTAAAACAAAAATAAAATGACACATGAAAATGAAAACATCAGATTAGAATAGCAGCTGAAGTTACCTGCAGCGGTTCACTGTATGGGTTGTGGATGTGTATTAGAGGTGAGAAGCTGCTGTTTACTGGCACTCGAGCCCCGATGAAGGGCCGCAGTCTGTAGGGGTTTGGGATACCAACCCCAAAAACCTGCAAAGAAATGCAAAGGCAATATAACTCTCCTTGAATTAATCACTAAATGGAACATGGCACAAAAATGAAGAAAATTTGTGTTTGGCAGGTTATTTCTTCATAGTAACAATACTTCTTGTCAATAAATCTTATATTTAGTAAAGCTTGTTTATTTTCATTTTAAATGAAGTAACAAACATGCATTTGTGGCATGAGCAGCAGAGCTGATTTGTGGGTTGCACCCATGAAAAATTTGCCAAATCTTCTCTGTCAATGCCAAACAGCCTAAAAGAGGCTTATTACCAAGAAGTACTGTTACGACCACGAAACAATCTACCAAACTCACAATTTCTTTTACTTGTTCTACTCAGTTTACGGAATGTTTATGTGTTACCTGGTATGTAAACACTCCATGATGTGATGTGTTAATAAATAAAGTGTTTTCTACATTCCCGACGACTCGGGCGAGAAACACCACGTCAAACGATGTGTTCCCTCCCGGTGGAATTATCTGTTCAGAGAAGATGGGAGGGAAAAAAAGCACAACAAACATTATTTTTAGTGCAGAAACACACTTTGTTTCCATGTGAGCATAACTTTGAAGAAGCTGTGACAAAGACAGCTGAGCTAATAAACCTTGAAGACCCCAACGCTCACATCTACAACAAGTGACCTCAAAGGTTCACCGCTATGAAAACATTACAGCTACACGCTAGCTTTAGCATTTTGGTGGTGACGATTTTTGACCCACAATGGTCAGACTTTTTCTGTTTGGAGCGACATGAAGTGTACAAAACTAAAATTATTCCCTGATACCATTAAAACTGATCCCAAATACAATTTTCTCCTCTGCTTACAGAAAACTCTAAATTTCCTTCAAGTTTTTCCTCATGACTCAACAGTTTTTCATTGTGTGAACTCTTCTCAATGAGGCTGAAAAGCTTTGCTAAGTATTCTTGACTTTACCAGCATTTAGTCCTAAATTTGGAGGGGAAATCTGAAGAAAACATCATGACTCTTGTGTCTCGTCATAATGTACGTTTTATGTAACTGTAACAGGACAGAACAGATCGTTTTGTGTCACTGTCTCTGCTGCTGAACATTCAGAGCGTCCAAACATGGAGATAAAGAGAGGAGCAAAAGAAAACATGAGTGCAACATCCACACGACTGTGAGAAATTCACCGCTCACCAGAAAAAAACAAGAAAATATAAAGGGGGGGGTGCACTCTAATCCGTGCATGAATTATTCAATGGGGCAGTTTTCTTTTTAATTAAAAAACATCTTCAAACAGGAAATGATAAACAAGCTGTGGCTTTTTCATGCTCCATTAGGTCTCAGCAGTGTATATATGTATACATATCCTGCTCCACTCAGAGACACTCCACTTCCTCTTTCTTCAAATCTCTTAAGATTTGTAGAAAATTGTTGCAAAAACAGAAAAAAAAGTTATTACAACAAAAATTAAAGCTCAGTTAGCCTCTTCTGTGTTTATTTTATAATCTCACTAAAACTCTCCTGAGTAAAACATTTACATCTATTTTAAAGAGAGCTCTGTGCTCTACTCTGACTGATGCAACATCAAGCTTCTTCTTTTTTTCAGGGGATTTTTCAGGTCAACAACTTTCTCCTAGAAGCCCGACAGCAAAGTTCCCTCAGCAAACATTTATATAACCTTTTAATCATTGTTCTGAAGCTACAATACAGAGTACTCAGTGTTCAAGAACATCAGCGTTCTGCATGTAATATAGTTTAGATAGTTAATGTCTCAGGGCGATACATTTTCCAAAATGACACGCTGTTCTCTCCTCGTTTGGAGCGTTTATGTTCAAGTGTGCAGTAATGTGCCCACGGCGATAAAACAGGTCTTTCCTGAAGTGATCGTCTCTTCACCCAGTCAAGAGAAAATGATTTATTTGAGGAGTTGTCAACGTGACAAACAGAGAAGTTTCACATTACGATCCGAACAAATCTGTAAAACACACAAGCTGAACGACAGAAACAAAGAGTCGACTTTCACTCGTTTCTCACTCAAGATGAAATTAGAGAATTTGGACTTATCTTTCTTAAATAATTACTTAAACCGATTAATCAATTATCAAAATGGTTGACGATTAATTTAGCAATCGATTAATAATTGATTATTTGATTCATTGTTGCAGCTCTATTACAAACAGACATGACTCTGTAGTGGAAGTCGCTGCATGGGCTTGAAATCACTTCCAAAGCACATAGGACGTAAATGCAGGATAAAAATGTTCCAGAGAAAAAATATGATGCAGAAACACAAAGGACTTCTCTAGACTGAGGTTATTACAGTTGACGAAAACTAAGGAAAATGAGAGGTGAAAAAAAACCCACTTTTGTTAACTGAAATAAAAATATAAAAACTATAAAAATTAAACCTAAGAATGTAAAAAAAAATAAACCAAACTAAACCTGCTTTTAAAAATAATCAAAACTAAAATAAAATTGAAAACAAAAAGTCAAAACAAAATAAAAATAAAAACTAAGGAAAAAATGTGAAACTATGAGAACATTGCTCTACACCATTTCAGATGCACCGAGGCAACGAGAGCTCAACTGTCCAGTTTCAAATCAAGATTTGACTTTTATTTTTTAATTGTAGATAAAGGGTCCTCAGCCCTCAAGCCGAGAGGGACCATCCAGCACACAGCTTAAAGCATTGTGATAGTTCGGGGATGCTTACTGAACGCGCCCACAGCCGAAGCAGCTTAAGAATCTAAGAAGGAATCATTAATGCTGGAAAATAAAATTTAAACAAGGACTTCAAATATTTCAGCAAAAACAAGGTCAAACCACATCCTGCATGAGTTCAGCTGCTAAACCTGCCTGTCTGCAGTCCTGACTTGACAGCCATTGAAAGCAAAACAGACTCTGAACTGTTGAGCAGCTGAAATCCTCTATCTGACCAGAATGACACAACATGTCACTTTCCAAACACTAGAAACCGGTCTCTGTGGTTCCCAAACATTTACAGTGTGGTTTAAAAAAAGGAGGTGATGTAACATGATAGTAAACATGCCACTGTCCCAACTTTTTTCAAGCACGTTGGTGGTATCAAGTTAAGCAAATACCTCAATTAAATAATGACACTTTTCAGTTTTAACATTAGAAATTTTGTCTTTGTACCGTTTTCTGTTGGGATATGAATGATTTGCAAACCATTCAAAGTAGCTTCTATCCACATCCACTTGGTTCTGATTGATACCATCAATGAAAGCCAATCACAGGTAAGCTCAGTTGGACTTCAGCTGACTTTAGAGAACAGTTGGGAACTCAAATATTTGCAAGACGTCATTATTAAAGCACAACGTCTCAGTCATGAGCGACTAGATGCTGAAAAGGAAGCAAACACAGCCGAGAAGAGAGAGTGAAGATCAACAGCATTTCTTTTATTCAGTGATTAATCATGCTGTTAAACTGTCACTCTGATTTATTATGGTTTGCTTCATGAGGCATGGTTCTTAAATGTCTAGCAGCATCTCAGATAACCAGATCATCTGCATTCTTGATGTTCTGTCAAACAACGTTTGGATTTACAACCTCAATTTTAATGAAGTAGGGACATTGGTTAAACAGGATTTGAAATCATTGTATTCTGTTTTTATTCATGTTTTACACAAACTCAATTGAATACACAACAAAGACAAGATTTTTTCAAACTGATAAACTTTGTTGTGTTTTTTGCAAATATTCACTCATTTTGAATTTGATGCCTGCAGCACGTTCCAAAAAAGTTGTGACGGGCAACAAAAGACTGGGAAAATTGAGGTAAGTGTCAGGAGAGGAGAGTAACTGCAGCCTGCAGGAACAGGTTCTCTTTCTAACTAAAAAAAAAAAAAAATCTCAGGGATCTCCCTGTTTCAGGAGGATGGTTAGAAATGTTCTGTTTGATCCGAAGAGCTTTAAGGAGAATGCTTTAGTGTGTAGAAAAATGATTTTAGAGTAATGAGTACTTACCCTATTCTGGAAAAAGGAGGCGTGAAAATGTGCTGTTGTTGCTGATATTGATATCAAACTAATTTCTTCTGAGCTAGGATTGTGTAAATAAACTTTCTCCATTTTTGGCATCCCAACGGGCCTGTGAAGGAGAAAAAGACGCTGTGAGAGCGAGTAAACATCAGACAAGATAAAAAGTGACAAAGTGACGACAAGTTTGAGAAGTATTTTCCTGTAAAAACAGACAAAATTACATCACCGAGTTTTGAAGACAAGAAGACAGACAAGGAACCTGAAAATGGGTCAACAGGTTTGAAGTCAAACAACTTCCTTCACAGGGAAAAATGTCTGACATAACCCGTCTGTCAACACTCAGAAAGGTGCTCAACTGGGCTCTCTAGTCTGGGTCACCATCACCGTTCACCATAAAAAGACAATGAGTGTTTGTTTTTGTTTTGTTTTTATAACCAATTAATGATTCATACAGTGCTTTATATTACTGGCAGTCAACACTCACAGTGTGCCTTACACTGCTCTGATTTTCTCCCTTCAGGTCGCCTGTGGGTTCGGTTATTGTGATAATGTATGAAAGTAGGCTCGCACAGACTTGACAGTCAAAGAAATTTTATTATAACAATGTGAAATTATGCAGCAACAGAGCAGCTTTGTCTGAAGAGAAAACGCTGCTATGTGGATTTAATGTGTATGAGTCATCTGAATAACTTTACAGCCATTGGTCCACATTTTTTTTAATAGTGAGGCTCAATGGAAATTTGTCAAGCACAGTAGCACCTGACCACTGAAAAATTATGTGAGTATAGTTAAGATAAATATATATTTAGTAGTATGAGTGGGAAGTCGTTGTCCTGGTTGTAACAAATACTCACATTTTACTCCTCAAAAAGCAGATGCATGCTGCTTTTAAACACGTAAAACACTCTGTGCTACGTTTTAAATGCACGAAAAGTGCTTTATAAATATAGTCTGATTTGATTTGATTTGAAGAGGGAAGCGTGGGAACTCCTCAGTCTGTGACTCCAGCTGTCTGTCATTAACTGCGTTTTCATTACACTTATTTGCAAAATAAAAGCCATATTTGTGAGGTTTGTATCTGTGATGCCACGGCTCTTTATGCTGCATTTCTGCATAAAAAGATGGTTTCTACAGACATAAAGCAGTGATTGAGAGGTGGATTAATTCAAACGGAGCACTACTGAAGGCCAAGGTGTGAACTGCCACAGGTTTACAGGGCACATGCTTTAACTGTCAGTGGTTCCCCTGCTCCAAATCCAGATATCTAAACTAAAACTCATTCTAGGGCTGCTAAATATAAAGTTAATTAAACTAAACTTTAATTTACTTCTGAAAGGTTAATTAGATTGAAAGTTTTGCACAAGCAGTATTTTTTTAAATCAGCATCTGAAGTCCTTTTCCTGAAGCGCTTCAAAGTTTCCCTGTGAGTACAATCAACAGTGTTCAGGGTAAAGCTGTCGGCGGGTCATGCATGTCTCTTTAAACACATGTGAGCTAAATGCAAACATGCCCTTCATCTCTCACACAGTGCTCCTTTAGAGCTGCTCCTCTGTTAATGTTGATTTATTGAGACCTCTAATCCAATCCTGCCTTTGTTTCCACTCTATTAGAGACACGGTGAGAACTTCTCAAGGTCTCATTTTCACACCCTCTGAGCTTTCACAGCTGATTAGTGGATTGTTTATTGAGGAAGCGGGACGGGGTGAGGACGGGCTGAGACAGCTGCATCTCTGGCTGTGAGCTGGTGCAGACGGGGAGCTCCTGAATCACTCTGCACCCTGGTGAGGTGTGTTCTGCTTGAAGCTGGGTCATGCAACATGGGTGTGCACTCGCTGGCGGGGAGGAATGTGGTCTATTTAGTCCGGCCTGGGTGAAGCTGGGCGCTGGCACAGGCCATGTAGAATGGGGTTTTGTTAAGAGCACTGAATGCTTCCTCAGCAGTTCAGTCATTGTTGACAGGCCGGGCTGTGACTCAGAAGTTTGACTTCACGTATTTTAGAGATCTCTGGGACACGTGAACAGACACTGAACCATTTGGATAACCACAGGACCAGAGAAGTGGAGGAGTTCCCACAGTGTAATGATAAAAATGGATTAGCCTGGAGGTTCTTGGAATTCGTCCATATTTGGGTTCATGGAGTTCTAAGCTTTCCCAAAACATTTTCAACTTCTAGGAATTAAACAAACAAAGCTATGAACGGTTTGTTTCATGAATACTGAAGCATTTACATCAGAGGGGAAAGTAAAACACCGTTGTCTTTATCTAATTCATTGCTTTGTATTAGATCTTGATTACACTCTGTGCTTTAGGGCCTGTGTCCACTGAATGCATTTTTTGTGCTGAAGCAGTGCTTTGTTTTTTCCCTCTGTTGGAAACAGTTCAACTTTTGTGGAAACGCTGCACGTGTCAATGCCACGTCTTCATCTCTGAACAATCACAATTAAAAATGGGCGGGACAGAGCAGAAGCTAACCACCGCCATGTTTTTGAGGGTATAATTAACTGTTTTAGAGAAGATGCTAATGCTACAACACGTTTTTTGTTTTGTTTTGTTTTTTTTTTTAGTCTCAGTATGTTTTGTTTGTGAACTTAACTTGAATAAAAGCAAAGATGAAACAGAAAAACAGGAATTTAAAGCAGGCTAACAGAAGCAGAAGTGCTGAGGTTTTTGTGCCATGGGTCAAAACAACCAGCAGTGACAAGCGCTTTGAAATTGAGATTGTGGGCCCTGCCAGCTCACAAAACACCATAAATGGACATGGGCCCTGATGAGAACACACAGAACATAAAATAAGAACAGAATTAGCAATCAAAACGTCATCATGAAAGACTTAAATGAGGTTGTGATATATATTTATTTCATCACTCTGTGAACATTTTTAACAGTTTAAATGTAAATGTGTGTGACTGGATAAGACTGTGTTGTTTTCTTTTTTTTTTTTTTTTGTACACTGAAACATTAGATTACATCTACATTCAGCTATTTGACCCGTTCACTCTGAGGTAACAATGTGACCTGCTACACAGGGCGTTAGCGTATGATGGAGCAACCCGTGACACCACAGTTAATCAAAGTTAATCAAAACCTCTTCATACGATAACAACACCAGTTTGACTCAAAGTTGCTCGTTTAATAATCAAACATCCTAATCCAGAGTTCATTCTTGGTTTGTTAGTAGAAATAAAAACCCAGTTAGGCTCCTTGGTCTTAAGGCTACAGTCCGCTGACACACTTTTTTCTTTTTGATACAAAGGAACTCACAACCACACTATTGTCCGCACCGTGACAAATCTCAAGGCATTGTCTTTGTAATTGTCTCCTAAGTGTTCAGTTTGTTGTTCATTTTCTTTGTTTTTCACTCAAAAGAACAAAAAGTGGGATCCAAGTGGAGCAAAACAACAGATAACACACTGAGCAATACAGAAAACGAGTGTAAGAATGCATCAAACACTCACTGTTCGTGAAAGTCCAACATTGGAGGTTCGAATCGTATAGGTCGGCAGTTCCCACGGTGCGGGGACGTGCTGTGAGAGACAGGAAAACATGACAGCAGCAGAAACAGCACGACAGGAACGATTGTGTCCATGTTTGTGTGCGTTTTAAACAAATTAGAGGCTAAACACACAAACACAGACACCACAGTCTGTGTCAAGGAAGTCCATTAAGAAGGGCACAGGACCTCCTCCATCTGCAGTGCTGTACATAATAACTCCAGGAACATCCATAGACTGAACAGACGAGATAAAAAAAGAAGATGGTTCTCTTATTGTCACACTCAGAGTGAGGTGTTCTCTCTCTCTCTCTCTCTCTCACACACACATGAGGACAACACCTTCACTCCTCTGCTGTGAGTACACAGGTGTAACTCACCAAACCTGTTGAGCAACAGGTGGATCTTAACAATAGATGAGCCAGTCCCTAAAAGAGAAGCTGCCCTTTTTTTTGCTGGGGCTGATTTGCAGCAGACCTCTGTAATGAGAGCCTTTATGTAAATCACCTGGAGAGAGATGTTCATCATTTACACAGGTGTGCAGGTGATGTGTGCGACGAAGCTTTAACACCTATATGTGCAGAATCTCACTCGAGTCAGTGTTATTCTCCTGGAAAAGAAAACGCACACACATTTTAATCACTCTAATGTCACCCCAGAGTCAGACAATTTACCAGAGATCAATTTCACCTATTTACTACCAGGCCTACACATACAGGAGCAGACAATAGCTGCAGCAGTGTGCTCCACTAGCAGAGCTGCTACAGCCGGATGGATTTCCATCCCCTGAGGCTGGCAGTAATCCACACACACAGCCCCGACCAGGCAGTGTGTTCCTCCTGTCCTGGATAATCTCTCATCTGCAGCCTGTGGACACTTCTCTCATTAATATAACAACTACTGACAAAATTCTTGTGGGATTAAGGATTCAAATGGATCCTGGCTGTGAATTCTGTGTGGTGCTTTCACTCAGAGCTAATGTGTTGAATGTCAGTGGTGTAATTGGAGTAGCTGCAGAGATCATACGGAGGGCTGCTGCCTCCAGGCCCACAGATCTGCATGAGTCCACTGCCACACTGTGCTCCAGACAAATTCATTCAAACAGAGAACATGTCAAAGGCTTCTGCTTCCTCTTGAAGGGACTGGCAACACTGAAGAAAAAACCCTTTAGTTGAACATTGTTTCCTCTTCTTTTACTCAAACACCTCACACAGACTCAGAGAGAAAAGAGGAAGTTCAACTTTACAAAAAAAAAAAAAAAAAATGAATCAACACATTGAACAGCAGATCTCCCCTCCCCCAGCATAAAGGGAGTGGTCTTGCTATGCCTGTGCAAGATAACCCTTTTATGGAGGAGAACACGCAGTACAAACCTTGAGGGCTCGCTACATGAAGCAGCCAGACAAAACACACACACACATGTGTGTGTGAAGTAAGAAAAGGAGAGAGCTGATGTTGTGTGGTCACGACACAAGAACTGAGTGACCCTGGTCACAGAAACCACCCTGTACTTTAATGTTTGGACACGTTGGACACACAGCCGTTTATAGCACCAAGCCTTATCTTTACAGATTTTGGGGTCTTAGTGACAGAATGGAGACAGTTTGAAGCTGAGTGTAAATAAATCAAGTCGGAAACAAAAAAAAAATGACTGAAGGAAGAAAAACAACATTATTTGTTTATTTCTTTTTAGCTGGCAGGATGATGTTATTTAGTGGGGTGTCTGACACTTTTACATACACAGACATCTACAAAAAAGCAATCTGACTATTTATAGACACTGGCATTAGTTTTGATGATGTGCTATTCACTTTCTGAATGCAGCATTAAACCACATCCATGATTCAACACGATTTGTAGGATTCAGTTTTTCTGTTTTGCTATAACTAACTTCCATGTGTCATAAATCTCTCTGAATCTGCTGTTCTGCATGCCGGTGAGTCATGACTAAACTCCTTCCTACGTGTAAATCTCCAATCCACACATGTTCAGTACATGTGACATCATGGCAGGCGGGATCACTGCACAAACCTCTGAAAGCACTACACCGTTAGCGCTTAGCCTGAATACAGGAAACGTACAGAAACAAAATGTCTACATAAAGGTTGAGATTTTTACAATGAAGTGAGATCAGAGGAAAAATCTGTAGCCATATAATCTGTTGATTTTAAAGTTTTAAAGTGTCGCAATTCTGGCTGGCTACATCATCATGCTAACTTGATTAGCGAAGCTAACCTAGAGGGTTGGATCCAGGTCATGATTCAGCTTTTTACAGGCTGAAAAATGCCATCCTTCCAGGACTGATTACCTGACTATGATCTCTGTTGAATGTTTTGATCCTCAGCAAACAAAAATTTATCTACAAAGAAAAATCTGAAACATCTGAAACAGGCTAACAAAGCTGCTCAGAAGTGGTGACGTCTACTGTATGCATCACTTCAAAGAGCCTCTGCATGCTGTTACTATAAGAATTAGTGATAGACCGATATGCTTTTTCCAGGGCCGATACCGATACCGATTATTAGACGTGAAGGAGGCCGATAACCGATATTTGCAGCCGATATTCATTTGCAGTAAAAGTGAATATATTGACATCAAAATTTTGAATAATACAAACTCTGATACTTAACTTTGTTTAAATGCCTTTCAGCACATGTTTCTTTAACATTTTCCAGGCTCAGCAGCATGTCTTCTAAAGGTCAATAAAAATTTAAACAAATAAATAGCTCCCTTAAGTTTTCTACAGTATATAAACTGTTTCAAAATTTCAATACAACTAAAATGTTTATCTCTTTTTTTTTTTAACTTCAAACAATAACAATATCATTTTCAAGAGCCAAGCAAGCTGTGAAAGTTATAATAAGTTCATAGACTGTGAGATAGTCACAATGCTAATTGCGTTAGCCGGTCAATGGGATTTTCCATTCATGTTAGCATTAAGCTAGCGGACTTTCGCTAACCGAAGCAAAGTAGTTAAGAATAGCTTTCCTTTGCCAAGTTTTGAAGTGACCTATTATCAGCCGTTATCGGCGCATATAGCCTAATTGTCATTTTGACCCATATCGGCATCGGCCTTTTTTTTAATATGACGGCCCGGCCGATTATCCCTAATAAGAATACATATTTTTACATTACTTCATTTATTTCACATCATATGAAACACAGAAGCAAACATTTCTGGCTTTAAAAGGAGAAGCTCTCACTGTTAAGTGTTGGGTCAGCCGCTGTGGAGCGCTAACTATCGAGTAACCAGACCAGGACTGTGATCAGCTTAGTGACACTGTTAGAGGAACGACTCTGCTGAACTGGAAACATAAAAACCCTCCAGTTCACCCAGCTTTAATGAATGATGTAATGAACAATTTGCTGTTAGAAAAAAAACAAAAATAGATATTTTACTTAATTTGGCAGCCATACAGAGACTAATATAAGATCAATCCCATGAAGAAGAAATGATACCAATTTAGTGAAATACAGAGCACCTGACATCCTTCGGGTTTTATCAGTATTTTAATATCTTATCTTTATTTTAATTTTCTTATCTTCATGTTTCATTTTTCCTTTCTATTTACTTTATTTACTCTCTTTTAGTTTGCTGTTATTTATTTGAGGTCTGCACAAACATGTCTCTGATTTTTTTCGTTTGCATTTTGAAAAAAGAAAATCACACTAAAAAGAAAGACCTTTTTTCTCTGCCTAACCCATCATGTAAAACTGACAAATACAAAAATAGATTACCAAAAATAAATAAATAAAAACTACACTGATGCAGGATTTCTATTTTTAACTCACAGGACTCACAGAGTTCTGTTGCGCTCACACAGCTGCTTTGGGTGGAGGACGAGCATAACTGTCTCACAGCAGCAGGTTTATAACCTGATGATCAAAGGTTGAACATTTTGGTGTCATGTAAGGTACGGCGCTGATGTACTCGGCTATGTTTCTTCTTGCATGAAATAATTTGAAGCAGAAATTGCTTTTTTACTTAGGTCAAACCTGAGACCTCTTTTCTAGCCGTCCTTGCAGCTAGCTGACCACTACAGTTGTTTCGTGTTGTTTAACACCTGTTGGCTGAGGATTCAATGCAGTTCACACACTTAATTTAACACGCCACTGACAGGGTGTGAGGACACACTACTGACTTGACTTGAATTACATTACTCTGACCTACAGGTCTCGTTAGAAGAATCAATGAACTCAAACATTTTTGATTTTCAGGTTTTGAATAATGTTGAATTTCTTCCTTTTAGAACCACTTTTTATTCCACATCCCAAAACAAACAGTCGGTGTCATTTCACAACAGCTCCTGGTAAAAGATTTCTTGCCTCCATTTGCCACAAAGACCCCAAACTAAGTACAAACACCACATCTCTGAGATATCAGAACATCTGTTCTGTATCTAGTGTCGTAGTGTACCCGTTTTACTGCTTTTGAACCATTAGCAAAGCTCTCACTGATATGAGAGTCTGACTGATACGAGAAAGCAGACTACAGCTTTTCTAAACCCCTCCTGCAGCAGCTTGAACCCTCAGTCCTGACTTGGAGGCGGTGTGGCTTGAACAGGAACACTTGTGTTGCCCTGCTGATTGAAGCAATCATAAAACACCACAACCATGTGCCTGCCTGCTTGTCTGTTTGTCTGTTTGTCTGCTGTCCTCCCAACCCCAGGCTACAAACTGTCAGAGTCACATTAGCTGCCTCTGAGCTCTGACTCTGCTAAACTCTCATGTTTAGAGAGAGGAGGAGGGGGGGGGGGGTCTGGTTGAGCACCAGGTGACACGAACACTCACTGAGGACTCATGTCACTAACAGCACATGTTTGAGAGCGCTGAGAGGGGTCAGGTGTGATCGCTAGACACAAAACAGGAAGCTGCTCTTTGCAGCTCTCTCTACAAATTATGTCACGCTATAAACCAGGCGTGTTGGTTCGATGCTGAATCGGTTGTTGTCTTGCCCTGTCAGCTCTGGCAGCTTGTGATCTTGATGCTCAAGCTTTTATTTGTGGTTGCTAACTGATACTTTGAAGCCGACCACACGCAGTAAAACTCAAGCCTGCTGGCCTCTCTGTGAAAAAGTCTGTGCTGCTTCATGTGACAGCAGCGCCTGATAATGCATTTGCCAATTTGTTAAAGTGCAACTGCAGCAGCATCTTTGTTGTTTTCCACTCTGTTAAAGTCAGAGGCACTACAAATAGTGCTGCTGTTGTTTCTCTCCGTCTCTCATGTTGAACAGCTCCTCAGGCTGTACCCACTCTTCCTCTTTGTGCAGCACTTCAAAGACGCCTCCCAAAATGAGAACACCCACTTTACAATGACAGCTTTTCACTACACAAACATGGCTGTTTGGAAAAGGGCAGTGCAGTGAAGAGTAATTATGAAGTTAACTTACCTTTGTTGATGATATAAACTAAAATCAATGTCAGACTCTGCCTGCAAAGAGAGCAGAAAAATGAGCAGATATTTTAATTTGACTTAAACAAGGATTACATGATCACTGGGGGAGGGAGCAGGTTATTTGCATATAAAGTTAATAGTTTTATTTCAACGCTCTGAGCTTGGCTCTTGTGTATTTGTCAGGGTTCCCACTCTTTCCCTGAAATTATTTTCCAGGACTTTTCTAGAACATTTTCAGCCACAACAAAGAGAAGTTATCAGGTCATACACTCCCAAACATTCCCCTGCCTCCCTCATTCTTTGGAAGTGGTCTTTTCAACAGTTATTTAATGTGCAGTCTATGGATATAATTTATTTATGAAATATAATTATGACAAATATATCATAGAATAACACAAACACACCCACACATTACAGCTTAGCACTTCATCGGCATGACAAACTGGAGTTATAAAGTTTAACTGGGCAACTCCCAACTCAACCTTATCTTCTCTCCTACTTTCTCTCCTGCACTTGTCTCTCTTTGCTGCACAGCCTCTGAACTGCATTGGATCTGTTTAAAACAAAACTGACTGATAGCTGTAATGCTAATTTAGCCATTCATTTATTTATGCAATACTTTAAGTTTTATCATTTCTCATACAGACGCCCCTCTTGGCATGTGGTCTCTGTGCACATCTAACTCCGTTGATGACTTCTTTCATTAGAAATGAATGAGGTTAAGTTGTTAATCTCTTTCATTTCTTTTCCCCATCGATCTGTACACAAAAACAGTATTTCAATACAACAGAATTCCTTAAGTTGTTTTCATTCACTTATTTTCTGTTTCTCCTGTCAGACAATGAAACGAGTGTGAAACACTGAGTGAAACGGGGTCCATTAAGTTACCTGTTGGCTGTATTTACCTTGAAGCTCCTGCTCTGCTGAAATCTCACTGCGCACAGCCAACTCAGTAAATGATGCGCCCACTATAACTAACCTCCTGACAGAGTTGGGCAGTAACACATTACTAGTAACACGTAACAGTAATAATATTACTTTTATTAGTAACGAGCAGTGTAACGAATTACTCTTGAAATTCCAGTCATTGTATCACAGTTACTCGCGCAAAAATAACTCGTTACTCCCCTACTGTTGTTGTTAACCCTCTAATGATTTAAAATACAACAATCCATACGTTAGTTTCATTGGGCATGTCAGCCGAGCAGCAAGGTAGCTCGTTTCATGGTTGCCAGGTGTGCGGTTTTCCTGTGGAATTGGGCTTCTTTTTAGGCACCGCCATGGGTAGTTTTTTTTTTTGCCCTATGAACTTGTTTTTTTTCAACTGTTGTCATACATACCTGGCAACCCTGGCTAGCTTGAAAGATGAAGCAGTACACGTTTATATTCAGCAGCTAGAAATATGCCCATCACTTTAGTTTTGTTGAGAGGAAAGATGACAGCAGCATCTTTGTCAGGTTTGATTTGTGTCCCTGTACTGCTCTCTTTTAACTTAGATCAACTTAGGCTGGATTTCAGAGAACTGGTTCTCATCCTCAGCTGAACCATATATTTGTTTCAGATAGTCTGTAACTTTGATGCGTTCACAGGCTGCAGAAAAAACGTACCTGCTGGTAATTAACATCTGACGTTGACACAGAAGCCATGTGTAAACTGTGGGAACCCTGATTGGTGTTAAAAGTTAAACAAAAAAAGAGGAAAAGAGGGGTAAAGCTCTCACACTCACCTGTAAAAGGCCTCCTTCACCAAAATGTAAAACTTCTAGAATTGTGTCTGACTGAATGAAAGCTGTAAGAGACAAACAAAAAAAGCGGAGTGTTAGTTTTTCACCTTCACCAATAAAAGACGACCAAAGTGTTTTTTAATTTCAGTACAGTCCTGAAAATTTTACAGCTTTGATTTATGGAGGAGGAAACTACAGCAGCTCTGAGTAGCTCTAAAAATAGGCTCCTCAAAGTAACTCCTCCCAATCCTCCAAAGCCAAAGTCATCCTCCAGCTTTACACACATCCTCATGAACCATATGAGTTTATTACCCCTACAGATAGAGATTGAAGTTCATTCATGGAGCTGTTACTATTAGAGAAGACACAGGGCAGATCAGGGCTGATTTCTGAGTTCATACTCTGCTCTGCTTGGTGTTCCAGTTTGGCTTCTTGTACAGAAGAAGTTAATTGCAAACATACTTGTAAAGAGCTAAACTTGTATTATCAGTCATATTGAATCTGTCAGTCCAATACAAAGCTTCTTTGTCAGTTGAGTGCCACACCAAGGTCCTTTATAAATCCATATGTGCCTCGTGTTTAACCTGTAGGACACACCCCGGCTCTGGCCTACTTTCCTTTCAAATTATGTCACTGTTTTGTTTCTTGATACATTATTTGACTGGAGGCCAGACAAACACAGGAGCTGAAGCACAAAAAGCTTCGTCCAAGGCAGATGGTCTTTTAGCTTTAATTAGTATTTCCACCAGTTTTAATTATCTGTTCATCTGGTCATTTTTTGAACAACAGTAGACAAGTACAGATAACTCAAGAACTCTTGACAGAGGAGCTGTGAGCTGTGAGGCAGCTCAGCTCACAGCCCCTTTCCACATCCTGTGTCATCTCTATTTACAGATTCTTGCATGTTAAGCATTCTCATTTTCTTTTGAAGTATATTTACAGACCGACTAATTGACCAATAATGCAAGAAACATGGAGAGCAAAAGCATGCGTAACTGTCAAAGTGACATCCCAGCTTCTGTCAGAGGTGGCTTAACGACAGTTTGTTCATCTCAAATAGATAACTGAGTGCAAAGTGCAGCTGACAAACCGTTTCCGACATTTTAACACCCGAAATCATCATGATGTTGTTACTTTGGGAAACTCATGACTTATTTTAAGGAAATTGGGAAAAAAAAATAAAAAAACTACACACACGATCTTTTTCAGGCTCATCCCACCCAGCCCCATTCTGAAGGATTTAACAGACTGACACAATCATAAGACAATGTTAGACAATGACTGTCGATTGGGTCCCGATGATGTATCCCACGCTGTGCTAATTTCATTGACAAAATTATGATGAATGTTTGTCAAAGATACAATTTTCAATAAAGAAGGTGGGGCAGTGTTCGGCTAAAATAATTCACTGATCAAAACTCAGATGAACGTACGTTTTAAAAGTTACCAAAACAATAACAAAAAGGTTAGTGTTTTGACAGTAGGGCATTACATTCCTGTAACAGGCGTTTGGCGATCTTTAAGACACATTTGGACTTATATTGGGTCCACAGCACTTTTATTTGAGGCTAGAGATTAAAAATAGAGCCCCAGTGTTCCTCACACAGTGTTTTCTTTGTACTTTACTTGGAATATGGATCATTCTTCCATATCACCACTTTTATCTGTGTGTGAAGACCTTTACTTTACAGATCAGCAGGGACAGCACAGCAGCTTTACACTGGGAGGAGAGTCCAGTTTAAAGTAGAACACTAAGAAGGGAGAGAAATGTTGCAGATTTAAACACCTTAATACCATTCTCTGAACTGCTACATGAATCAATGTTAAGAGAAAATGTTTTGACCAAAACGTATTTTGTCTAAAACTAGACAAAAATATTTTGGTGTTTCTCAACTAAAACTATGAAGGTCAAAAAAGACTCAAACTAAACTTGTCAAAAGACTACATATGAAAAAATAACACTGATCCTATAACTGTCTGTTGGATGAAACAGACTTTCAGAGTGAAATCTTTCTTAAGTGTTTTAGTTGTAAGGCCCAGATCTTTTTTTTGTTTGTCTGTTAGTGAAAACCTTAAAGCCTCAACTGTGTTGCTGTTGCCCCTGCACTGCTGTGTGTGGACAGACACGTCCACAGAACATATAGTTCATAGATATGACCAATAAAGATGCAAATCCATCCATCCATCCTTTTCAAATGATCATTCAAATTTTCAGCTTGGAACAAGCCCAGTTTGTGTGTTACGCAATGTTATAATAGTGGAAAATGACCGGACATTTCTTTGTATCAGGCTAAACAGTTTATCCTGTACCAAATATGACAAGCTCGTACGGATCGCCCCAAAATCAACAAGAACTTTCTCTTGGACTATGTGTTTTATGATCTTTTAAAATTATGAATCTACAAGCTAACTCCAATTCAATACTCAACATTTATTATGCTTTCATTACACAGAGAAGCTTCTCACCCGACACCTGTAAACTCCACCAGCGTGAGCCACGAGATCATGTTCACAGCACACTCGCAGCTTGGGACGCTAATATGTTTGACATGTACTGGACTCGTGCCATAAAGAGGAGGATTTAAATTAAATTTCAACAATCTTAATGTGTGCTCCTAACAAACTTTGTCTCAACAGTGGAGATAAACTCAGGGTGCTAACAGACTAACACATCCCCAGAGTAATCATCAAACCACATCTTCACACATTTACAGCCTCTCACTGTGCACGGTTACACGCTCCTGAAACCTTTAATGTCTCTGTAGTCTTAAGTTTTTTTTCACTACATCCCAAGTTTTGAGAGAAAACAGCTAAACTCGTGTTGACAGCAGCTCAGCTCGCAGCCCAAACAGTCACTCAGGATAGCTGCTTTTTGTCACATTTTGACAGTTTAAATACTGAGGATTGTTTTCTTTTGGAGAGGATCAGACCTCTGTGGATAATTTGTCAAAAAAAAAAATAATAATAATAATTACAAGCTCAGCAACACAATCAGCTGAGCTGATATATGCATCCACTCAGCTGGTTGCACTTTCTGACACCCTGTATGCCCAAAAGAGTCTGAGACAGACTAAAAACTGCATTATTTTGTGGGGTTCTTTTCTGTATGATGGAAACTTTAAGACGTATAAATGGACTGGATTCCAATTCAAAATTAACCTTCAGGTTTTTTGCACAACTCTCACACCTGGATGAAAAAAAAATAGTCATATCACACACAGATGATCTAATTGCCTGATAGTACAACTCATGGTTTCATTTCCCTTTAGATTTCACAAGCCTATCACAGTCAGCCAACACTTGTTGTTGTTGGTTTTTTTAAACACAGATAGGTATCTTTTTAGAGTAAAGTTCATGTCCTGTTTTTTCCTGAGTACACACGGAGCAAAATTCACTTTCCTTACTGTACACCAGTGAAACGAAAAATACTAAATAAAGCGAAGCCACGTGCAAGTTATACCGTACAGGAGCACTAAATGAAAGTTTACACAAAGTGAAACTTAACCGTCTCCAATGACTTCCACTGCCTCTCTTTGTTCAGCACAGGATTATTTGAGGGAAAAAAGCGATCCAAACACTAAGAACAGAAATACATGAGGCTTATTTGTAGCAGCAGCAGCAGCAGTTGCCAAACTCCAGAAAGAGGAAGTCGAATCATTTCTCTACACTAAATCTCACTTCTGCTGGCATCGACTTGAAAAATCTGTTGGTTCAACAGTAAAGTGCACAAACAGTAATGTTATTGAGTCTGATAAGCATGCAGCCGTGACTTCAGTTAGAGCATGACGAAGTGACTTCACAATACTGGCCAATAACCCATGCACTGTTCCTCTATCACACAAGAGCATTTTTTAAGATAAATGTCTGAAATTGTGGAACCAATGTCAACAGTTTATCAGCGCCAGACACGTTTCAAAGTTGGCACAGCTTATCTTAGACGTGGACTGCAGCTGTCCACTCAGGACTGGTAGACTTATCACTGTGACCTGAAACGAGCAGTGAGATTTGACAGCTGGACACTTTACTCAGGTGGATAAATAACATGCTGCTGTCATTTGACCCTGCCGCTGGAATTGACCCAGGGTCAAAATCAAAACCCTCGAACATGTTTACAAATAAAGCCACCTGATCGCTTGTTTCAACATTTTCTCTCCGGGTCTGAAAAGAGGAAGTAAAGTTAACCAACCTGCCAGAGATTGCAAAGGTTGATCCAGATTTCTTTTTATATATACATATATATACACATACATACATACATACATACATATATATATATATATATATATATATATATATATATATATATATATATATATATATATATATATATATATATATGTATATATATATATATATATATATATATATATCAGGGATGGCTGAACTTTGAGGTGGACTGATGCTGAAATACAGGCATTCAAAGGAACACATCGCTTCATTCTTAATGGACTCAAGTTGTCCAAAATATCAAATCAGAGCAGTTTTAAAAGCAAGCAAAGACTGTACACAATCAAACTGCCAGAAACACATTTACCAGCAACAGATTTGAGCCAAAGCATTGCTAAAAATATGTCAGTTTGACAGGCACATGGTCAGTGATTTGGGATAATACAAATTTTGTATGAGTTCTCTCCAATGTTCCCGTCACATGACATAAATATGAAAAAAATGTAATGCATTCTTGAGATGGATTTTTGTTGATATTTGTCTTTTTTTTTTTTTTTTACCTAATTTGAAGCTGACATCAAGAAGCACCTTTGGTTATCGGAAAGAACACCAACTCTCTTATGCACAAAAATTTCCCTGCTAGTCTATTTGTTTAGTAATGCAACTGAGGTATGGTAAACAAAGTTTCATCACACCACGAAAGACAAAATGTTTTGGTTTTCAAACATAGAATTTCAGTATTGTCTGCTGATTCTTACACTTCAAATACTTCCACACGTATGACTTACATACGATTGCTGTTGTTGCATATAAGCTGTCATTACGGTGGCCCTGAAAGCTCACAGCGCTGCAGCTTAAGGAAACACATGCAAAAAGACAAAACAGAAGCAAATTAAGAACACCTCTTTATCAATTTGACAACACGTGCACATTATTCAGAAAACTCACTGCAAAGGCACACAACACAACAAAAGTGTTTCCAGAGAAAGCATAAAAGTGATGCACACATACCAACATGCCTGTTGTTCATGTGGATTTACAGTCATCCTATAAAGGTTCTCTTTCCATCAGTGATGTTGGAAAATGGCATAAAAGTGCTTTTGATTTATTTTAACATTGTGATCACATGATTCAGATATTAGCATATTGGTTAATAACATGTGCATCACTTTTAAGTGTCTTCTTGAAACTCTTCCGTTATGTTGCGGTCTATTTGCAGTGTGTTTTTCTAATGTGTTGTGTTGTGGTCTTTACAGCGTGTTTTCTAAATGCTGCACAGGTGCTGTCAAATTGATGAAGGTGTTTTCTTAATTTGCTTGTGTTTTGTATTTTTGCATGTTCTTTCTCAAGCTACAGTGCTGTGAGCTCTGAGCTCTCAGGGCCACTGTATGTCATTCATTTTAAAGCAAACACCTCCTAAACCATTTATAAAACAAAAAAGCAACAATAGACTCCTTTCCTGTTTGTGAACGGTTACAGCTGTGCACGCATTTTGGCAACAAGTACTGCAGAGTACAATGGTTTTTAAACTGAGTGAGGGGTTTAACCACCAAAAAAACACAATTTTCATCTAGATAACATCACTTTGGCAGATGGTAACTGACTCTCAGCTTCATGAGGAAATCGGTGAATTGATGGAAGACATCAGCAAGTGGACAGATATTCAGTGGGCGGATGTTTTTAGTGGAGAAATCCAGCGTTTACACCAAAGAGGGGTTTAAACACACAGCTCACTCAATGCTTATGACCACGTTATCTGCAGACATTTACAGACTGTGAAATATTAAGACATGAACTTATGTCAATAAACCAGAAAACCTCCAAAGCCAAAGACAAGCAAACAGACTGCCGAGTATGAGACCTGGGTCATGATGAAGAAGCCTGAAAACTACCTCCAGACAGAGAACTGCACCAAATATATCAGAATGATAATGATTTTGTATCCAAGGACTGATAATTAGACTAGTTAATACAATACAAAAACACAAGTTGCTCTGTAAGGGTCATAATCTGGTCTGAACTTAACAGAAGTTGACTCTCCAGTATCATGTAGTATGGATGGAGGTAAATGCCACTTTTGTTGTCAACATGCATGTACATCTTTCTGATGATGTAGGTGTACAGGGAGTCTATGAAATGCCAAGAAACCATTTACATTTAACGTAAGTCCTGCCTCAACAGGGCAAAGTACCAACCAATGTTTAGGAATGTTTGTAAGCAGCCAAATTAGCCAATCAGGTTATAATGGGGGGATTAGGCACCTCTGGCCACCCCTTTAAACGACCCCTGACAGACAGTGACACCGGTCATATTGCCAATGTGTCATCTCTATGGTCAAATACATGACATCAGCTCATGAGAGCCAAAGCCAATTCTAGTAATGATGCTAACGGGTTTCTCTTTCTGTTTCCTCTTTGTATTGTTAAAATCTATGAGTAGGTTTGAGTGTTAGCTGGTTTTAGCCTTATATGGGAGGAATGACAACATGACAACATGCTACAAATGAAGCTAACGTTAAAGGTAATGTTACAGGCTACATGAAGCTAACTGCAGGTAGCTCTTCTATTCGTCAGTAATTTAAATGTCAGTTGGCTTTAAATTTAGTCATAATAATAATAATAATAATAATAATAAGTAGGAGAGGCGTTGGAAACCTAAATATTAGCGGGTTAGCTGTGTTTAAGTTGGCCCGCAGAGGTAACCTCAACCCCACACTTTGTAAAAATGTCCACGGAAGTTAGCGTTAGCTCGCCAGCTAAGTTACAAACCTTGTTTATTGGCCCGCGTCGTGTGAATAAAAGCAATAAATAAAATCCTCAACAAGCCGATACATGGTGTTCTGGATCCTGTGTGGGCTCTCTCTGGACTCGCCATGCTGCAGGTCTGTCTGTTACGATAACAACCGAACGACTGAGCGGACATGCCCGTGTAAACCTCTGCTGACTCTGTCAATCATAGCCGTGAGGAGAAAACTCCACAGAGCAGAGGATCAGATCAGCTAACTACTGAACAGGACGCTGGCCTCTCTTCTGCTTCTTCTTCTTCTTCTTCTTCTTCTTCTTCTTCTTCTTCTGCTGTGCTGCTGCTGCTGCTACTGCTGCTTCTTCTTCGCCTCTTCCTCTTCCTCTTCAGGCTGCCGCGTCACGAGCTTACATGTACAGCGGTGTGCTGCTGCCTGCTGCCACGGAGTGAACATACAGTCTTTGGGAGTGACAACGGACGAATCTTTAAATTGTTGAGATTTTATGGTGGTTTTTGTAATATAATGACTTTTAATGGCTAAGAATTAATTTGTAAGCTCTTTAACTTCCTCTATGACACCATGACACCCAGGTGTGCCCATTTGATACTGCATGTTACTATTTTGATTCTTATTAAGGTAAATCACAAGCTACAGTTTAAATTACTGAAGCTGGTTCCATCCTTCAACCGGAAACACTTCAGCGATAAACACACTGGTGCTTCAGTCAAATCAACTGTTCTAACACAAAAATCTAGATTCTGTGCTTAGTTATTCATAAAATTGTGAGCTGTTTTTTTACGCCATATTTTGGTGTTAAAACATTTATTCTGTAGTTCTTTTATTCAGTTAAATTTTGAGCACATGACTCCCTCATTCCTTTAAGCTTTTTTCTATATTAGTTGTGCTTTTTCTTTTTTAATGTAATTTATCAGGTGCCTTTTCCCTATTACTTAAATTTACCACAGCTAAAAATGATATTTCCTTATCTTTTCAGCAGGAGTGTGTCCAAGAGTAGCACGGGGCCCCTTGACATCTCAGGTGCCACCCAAATATCCTGAAATTACCCAACTTATTATATGAAGGATGATTAGATGCCTCCTCAAAAAAAGGAAATTCAAAATGACACTTTTTTTAAAAAAAACTTTCTAACTTTATTAAAGCTTTTAATTTTCTCTCTTTTTATTTAGAACCAAAAACCTCATTAACAACAGTGTTGAGCATATTTCTTTAATACTGGTGTCTTTTTTGACCCAAAACAAGACTTTATCAATAAATAAATAAATAAAAACATAATGGGTTAATGTCAGGCCACTTGGCTTAGAGCAGTACTTTAAATTTTCACATTTTCCAGGACTAAAATGATCAAAAAGTAAATACTTGACTGTTACAGGGCAGCGAGATGAGGATTTCATCAAGAACAGGCCTGGAAAGAATTTACCAACATCTCTTGTCTCTTTGTCCACAGGAAGCACCAAAATCAACACAGACCTCTATCGTTTTGCCAGTTCAAGGCAAATGTTTAACATCTGTGATGTTCTGGAAATGTCCTCAAAGAATATTCCTTCCATCATTGGGCCAGCAAAGGATGTTGTAACAGGAGCAACATCATCCTGAAACAGAGAAACCCTCTGGACCAAACAGCTCTGTGTGCATGTGTGTCCTAAATAATGCCTTTCATCTTGCAGCAACACCCTAACACTCTGTAAAGTCACAAACACAGTTTTTTAGTTTCATATAAATGTACTGAGAGAAAGTGCTGGAGTCTCAGAGTTTGTTGTGCCTCAAATGTAAGGTTGTGGTTCAATCCCAGTTCCCTTAATCTACATGTCAAAGTGTCTTTTGGTGAGACACCCTGAACTACTTCCAGTGTAGTGTGTTACTGCATGTGACTGATACTAATGGGCACTTAGTGTAGCAGCCTCTGCCATCAATGTGTGAATGTGATGGGAATGGGTGAATGAGACTTGTGGCGTAGAAGCACTTTGAGAGGTCAGAAAGCCCTGTATAAATGAAAGTCCTTAATTCACTGTAGCACCTTTTTGCCTTGTAAGAGGTCAATTAAAACCATTCCCTCTGTTTTAGTTTTATTAAACCTCCTGTAAGGAACTTTGGCTTCGCTTGAGGCATTTAAGGTTTTGTAATAATCAGGACTGAGAAGAAAAAAAATCCAAAGTTCACAGGGTTGCCTCAGAGGACAATCTACACTGAGAAACAAGGGAAATTTCAGTAAATAAAACAGATCAAGGGAATCAAATTAAAGCTTTGCCAAATAAAGCAACAGGTGGCAGGTACAGGAAAATGAAAGTAGGATAATGGTTAATTTTTGACATAGATATCTCCAGATAAATGCTGATAGCTGGAATGACAGGAGTGTCAAAGGTTCACTAATGCCTCCACACATTATCACCACATAACACTGCTCCTATGCTGGAGTGCAGATGGCCTAATGGTTAAGGTCACTCTCCAAATGAGCAAAACAGACCTTCAGCAGGCAGCCTGAGCGCTTGAGTCCAACCTGTGGCTACTTTCCCACGTGTCGCTCCCCACTCTCGCCCTTTTTCCTCCTCTGTCCACTATCCTGTCCTCTCATAATAAAGGCATAACCCCCCCCCCCCAGAAAAAAAAAAACTTAAAACAAACCAAAAAATACTGCTCATATGCTCCAGTTAAGAAAGTCCTGATTCAATTTTTCTGAACCCAAAAATGTCAAAATAGTACAAAACAGATAATGAAGACAAAGTTTTAGCTTGTAAAGCTAAGTTCTAAATCATGGGAACGGGGCACCATTAGCAGTTCCAACCCACACCCCGTAGAGGCTTTAGTTCTTGTTTGTCAGAAGTAAAGACAGGAAGAGTCTAACCACGCAGTGAGAGAATGAAGGTGTTTTTTGACTGCAGGAACCCACATAACTGGGGAGACCAGGGTCTAAATTTAATTCTGTAAATTACCCCTGAAAAGGCTCTGCCCAGGTGGTAGTACTTTCCAGAGGCCCAAGAACAATGGGGGGCAGGGCCTGCAAGCTGAACATTTCTAATTGGTTTGTCAATCACCATGTTTTTGATGGATCCACCATGTTTATAAGACTGCAAATGCATGTTGTAGTGTTTATTTCTTCACCGTGTGTTTCGACTAACTAACGAACAGAGGAGCACAAGAAGGAGGCATTAGACAGATGGACTGACAATGTTCAGACCCTGATCTCCATTTTCTCCAGGAACAGCATCCAGCAGGAGTAGGAGACGGCAGTCTGAAACCATAAAGCTGAGTAAGTAAACAATACAAGTTTCAGAAAAATATTATTCACCCTAAGACTGGAAAGAATTGGGAATTTCATCTTCTACGATATAAAATCACTAAAAGAGAAAAAGGGACGAGGCTGAAACCAGCACTAGAAGGCAGTAAACTCTGGGCCCTCAGTAGGCACCACATTATAAATAGACATGACTCTGTAGTGGAAATTACTGCATTGGCTCAAAATCATTCCTAAAATACTCTGTCTGTGGTACTGCTGGCCTGAGCATACACCTCACATATAGAGGCTTTAGTCCTCCTCCCTTTGCTGCATGCCTTCTCCTACTCTCTACTCTTCATTTTTCTCTGTCTCTCTTTAGCTGACCTATCCCATAAAGGCAAATATGCCCCAAAAAGATGTATGACCTCAAATACTGTACTATGAAAAGAGGAAACCACACTAAAACATGATGAGAGGCTGAAGTAGTGAGGCAGAGTTGTGGACTGGCCTATCTTCTGATGGAAAGTCTGACATTTTCTTTGGAAATCACAGAAGCTGCATCCCCTGCTTTCTAGTGGAGAGAGGCAACGCGGCCAGTTTTCAGCACAGTTAAATTTGTGTTGGTACAGTGATGTATATTAAGCACCCACGCATGGAAAGCTTTCACTTCTGGGAAGGCTCTGTTAATGATACAATAAAAAAAATATTTAGAGCAAGGGTGTCTAAACTTCTTTCAAAGATGGCCACATTTGATTCTGTGAAAATGACCAAGGGCTGGAAGGTCTTACTGGCATATGAAAGTAAAATATAAGTGCTTTGCTATTTCTTTCAGTGATGCCTGTAAAAAACAGTTACAAAGTGTGGTCAATCTTATTTGTTCCATCATCACAGACTGATGAACTCAAAGCTCACCTGTCTCTCAGGTGTCTCTTGATACCAGATGATCAGTGGTTAGTTTTCTGCAGTGTTACCTGCTGCGTAAACATCAGCAAACTCTGCTTCTGACAGAGGAAAATGTTCTCCATTAGGGGGCGATATGGAGAAAATATGTCAGCTTGTTTTTATGGCAGGATCAGGGCTGTGTCTCATATTGCATACTTCTGCACTTATGATTTACTATTTAGCGTGCATTAGTGCGTTCACTCTGACAGTATAGAAAAATGCAGTGCACTTTGATTTCTCAGCTGGTGCACTCAAAACAGTCAAAAAGTTGAGTGTG
The DNA here is from genome assembly GCA_030710495.1 of Labroides dimidiatus. Classification (NCBI taxonomy): domain Eukaryota; kingdom Metazoa; phylum Chordata; class Actinopteri; order Labriformes; family Labridae; genus Labroides; species Labroides dimidiatus. The sequence continues at coordinate 26,439,599 of CM061146.1, forward strand.
GAATGCTGGACACTTCCCACTCAATAGTTGCCATACTGGTAACATTAAGGAAGATGCAAGAACTAATTAAACAATGGCTGATGGTTGTTATCAATGAATAGCAGAAGATCACCTGTGAATGGTTGTGAAATGGGATTATAATTTCTGGTAAGTGTGAAAGCCACAGCTTTTGATTTGGGACAGCACTACGTCATGAAATATCGTTCACTGTTCTGGTAAGTGCAGAGTGTTTACACAGTGCACTTCATGTGAACTAACAGAAGTGTGCGATTTCAGACAGCAACAATTTCGATTTTATCGGGCCTGTTTTTCATGATTGTTTTGATACTATTTTGACCTGCAAACAACATTTTTAGCCCCAAGTTACTTTTTTCTGCATTCTGAACATTTTTTTCCGCTCCATTTCTTAACTTTAATCTAGTCTTGTGTCCTCTGGATGTTCATGATGCAAATTTTCACATCATGATAAATACACGTCAGCTGTAAGAGTTGTTGAGTTTCTGCAGAATGTACAGAGCTTTAGATTCAAAGAAGTAGACTATGCAGTCTAAATGTAATTTTTCTAAATGTTACTAGATACAATTACTAATTTCAATGCCATGATCAATAAACTGTAAGATGAAAGCTGGAAAATGAACCCCCGCCATGACTGGACATGCCTGATTTAGAGCAAAATATACTGCCATCAAGGATATCGATGAGGACTTTGTTAACAACAGAAAGACAATGACAAACCACAGTCTGAATTTGATGAAGAGCACAGGTGTTAAACTAGTCTGCCTACAATTCTGACTTATCATGAAAACATTCTGTGTATCATAAAACAAAATACCAGACAAAGAAGACCCTGAACTGCTGAGCAGCTGGAATCTTTTATCAGAAATGAGGCTACCAGTTTTCTTTCAAAACCCCAGAAATGGGTTTCTTTGGTTAATGGTCCCAAATTCTTAAAAGCTTTTTTTCAGGCTTCAAATTAGAAATGAGCATAGATTTTTACACTTTTTTTTATCTAACTGAAGGGTATACACGATTTTTAAACCACCAATTTCTTCTTTTATTGACATTTCACACAAACCACAGCTCTTCTGGAGTGAGTTCATGAATTTAAAACCTGTCATTGCTGACCTCCCTTTTTTAAGATGGGAGTCAAAGGTCAGAACAATAAGACAAAGCACAATGAGGACTAGTGCACAGCCTTCAAGCAATACCAAGGAGTAAACATTATTTTCATCAGTGTTTACTCAAAAAGTTTACAGGCTGAATTTTTTTGTTTGTTTGTTTTATTTTTATTTTTTTTCTAACTTCATTTATTTATTTTTTTAAGAAGTGTCTCAAAACCATCTGTTTCTGCCCACATGCTGGTTGAGTTTCTCCAGGAGTGATCATTTCCAGCTTCATTTCAACAAACATTCTTCCACCAAATAGTCAACACAAATAAATCAGATCTAAAATGCCCTCTATTACAGATATGAATGCAAACAATACAAAAGTTGCTGAAATGTGGTAAGTGATAACTTTTTGTGCAGACATCTTGACTCATACAACAGGTACGCCTCACCTGCTCACTGCCACACCTACAGTACACTGACCTATTGTCTATGGTATTAACTACTCTGGGGATTTTCCAGGCAATGACAGGGGGAAAAAAATTCTCACTGAGACAGTGAGATAACTTAGGATACTTAGAGTATCCTGAGTTATCTCAGGTAGACCAGGTAGCGCAGTTTCATGAGCTGCCTGCAGAGGGCAGAGCTGCAGCACACGTCATTGGAAATCAGTGGAGCAGGTGAGTTTTCTTGCTCTTTGTTTTTTGCTGTTATATTTATGCACTTACACAGATAAAAAAAAAAACTATAGGTATTTAGGTATCTGACACCTTCCTATGCAACCAGCATCAAGTTTTTCAGCAGTTTGACCTAACTAATAATAGCAAAAAATGTCCAAAATAGTAACATAATTATTGCAGGTACTATGTATATTTGTGAACTTGCTCATTAAAGACTGATTAGTCTTTCTTTGCTGCATTTTTAAGATGTGGTTTCTTGGGAGACGGCAATCCTTAATCACACACTGTAAACATGACGGTAAAATCAAGAAGGTACACAAATGGTTGTCCTGTTTATTGATTGCAGGAGGGAACAGGAACAAAGAGGCATAAGTGTGGTTAATGACAGTGCAATCAGTGAAGGCCTCAGACATGCAGTGACTGCAGAAAGAGAGTTTCTGATTTCTTTCATTTCTGGTATGTTTTGTAGGACACCTCTGCGCACAGAGTCGTCCTTGAGGTTGTTATGGCAGCTAAGCTGAGTATGAGTGTTTGGCAGAGGATAAATCATCCTCTCTGATTGTAATAAAACAATGAAGAGGAACAAGTAGCCATCCTCGGCGTCTGATGAGCAGTCCTACTCATCAGCACAAGAGGATTCACAGCGGGACCACAGCCACTTAAACAGAAGCTGGCTGCCAAGACACAGCTGATGGTCTGATTATCATGAAGCTGGGGTCTGATTTCACATCTCAGGCATGCACAGAACATTTTGTCCTTATTTTTATTAAAGTAAAGTCATATCTTTTATTTATTTTTTTATTCACACCCCTCAGGTTTTAACATTAGTTTTAGTGGAGCCAAAAACAACTTAACTCCTTCTTCCATTAGACAAACGTATTTTTAAATAGGTCAGTGCAAAGTGAAAACTAAAAGCCTAACAGGGGACAGGATATGGAAACCGGCAAAAGCTATCCTCTATTTATATGAGGCATCAGTTACCAAGATGTAGTGGGTAACAGTCAGAAGTTGTAAGTGCATTCTCCTTTTCACATAATCTTTTTAAACAGAGATCAATAAATTATGTATGTAGGTGCGGTAATAAAATACAATTAAATATGAATCAATATTTTGGATAATTAAAGCAGACTGGGGCAACACAGTGTTTCACATTACAGCTGATCCTCCCTTGTGAGGCTCCGCCCCCTCCCCGCCACCTGAAGGCATAAGGTTAAAAGAGAAATCCCTTGGCAATATACAGAGCTCCAGTGCTAATCCCAGCTTAGACCTGAGAACCTATTTCAGCCAGCTAATGCCCCCTCGGGGATGTGGTCACTTAGAGATGTATCACTTTTATGGCACGTTTCCTCCTGTTTGTGTCAATATTATGCTTTTATTCTTACATGGCTGAAATCCAGCTGATCCAAGCACACTACAGTGTTTATTTAGGCATGTCTGGTGCCTGTTCTCACACATACATACTCTTTTAACAATCATCCGTTGAAACTTTTGTCTTTGTGCAATGTTTTCAACAGAATCTTAAAACAGGTCTCTTTTGTGCACCTGTGGTGATCTGAAACTGCAGGGAATTAGCGCTGTAATAGTCTTTAAGATTGTCTTCACTGCGAGTGGGTTTAGGGCAATCCATTAATAGAAACGGTGTAATACTGGATACACAGAAAAGGTGCTTACATACGAAGAGTCTATGGACACTGAGGGACAGAAATAACTTGTCTCTAAGTTGCTTCTGACATAAATAAAATTCTAAACTTGCTTGAGGGCCAACATGTCAAAGCATTAGTAGGATCACAAATAATACACTAAGCAACTGGACTTTAAAAGCCATGAAGTCGTGGAAGGCCAAAAGCATATTCACTTGAATGCTGCTGAGGCAACAGACAAACAAAAAGTGGTAGAACAATCACTCTCACCTTCTCCAAACCTCATTAGGTTTAGGACTGCTTCCAGGTGCATAGAGCTCTATTGAAAGCCTCTTTACATCTCTGCCAGAAGGCAGAAGGTAATTACTGCATCCTAAACCCTTGCTTTCCAAGTGCACCATGACACAGTGCAATCATTGTCTCCTGTATGCTGGCTTTACTGTGCATCTCCAAGATAATCAGATAGTGCAACCCCCTCAGACATTAGATAATGAGCTGAAATAGATCTAATGGATCTTTGTTGATCAATTTTAGTCTCGCACTTGTCTCAATTGGCTTAATTTACAAGCTACAGTTACATTGATGCCTCACTGCTTGTATAGCATTTAGTTCAACAGCGCTGTTACGTGCTTACCCTAAAGTGATTGCAGTGAAATGTGGGAAAGAAATAAAGTACCTAAGTCCAGAAAACAGATATTAGAGGTTTTATATTAGGAAGCATGAATTGACTGGTGATCTATTTGTGTGATTAGATGCCTAATTTTAATACACCTTGAAATTAAGCCAGTTTAGTTCAGAAGTCCTAAACAGAACTATTACAATCTAAATCAATGCTAGCCATTCTTGCCATGCTAAGGCAATACAAAGGTAAAAGCTAACTGCTAACATAGTTTGTGCTCATTACATTTGCATGGTTACATTTTTTTTACTTCGGTGGGAGGCTAATGAGTGGTGAATTTCTTTCAGTCATGTTAGCGTCCTCGCTAAAGTGGACAAATGCTCAAGCTCACCTCCATAAATAATTAATCCGAGAAGTTATAGCCGTGCTATCATCCCAGAATTGAGTAGCGAAATTTCAAGATAATCTATAGCAGACTTTCAGTGATGTTTTATAGTTTCATGTATGTGTGATTATGATTGGCCAAGGTACTGAAGATGAAGATTTGCCTAAAGCTAACTCTGGCATGGGGCATCAAATGGGAACATTTATGTTTACATGGCTCCTTTACAAATGAAATTAAGTTGATTAGGCTTAATTTGATTATTTACATTGTGGCTCACCGACAATCCACATCTGGTTGTAGCTTTTAAATTCATCTTTTACTCGGAAACATCCATTACTAACATTACTTGATTCGGGAAGCCTACTGTTAACTCATCAACATCAAACTTCACACGCAAACATTGCTTTAAAACAGTCTTATGGTAGGACAAGTGGCAAAGGTACTCGTTCAGGGAGCACCTGAGTTTTGCTCACTAATGCCAATTTCTTTGCTAAATGGACTAACTGCTATGGCTAGCCTACAAAAACACAGTTAAAGATAAACAATTATGGGAAATGAGTTTGTATCCGGTTTTGCTAGCTTACTGTATCTTCTTTGCTAATGCAGACACATTTCAAGCTAGCTAGTGTAAAACAATGGGGATTATTAGTGCAGGCTAGCTAATAGAGTACTGGGAAGGCTAAAGCAGAAATCCTATTAGTTGGTTCTAGAAAATAATCGTGCTAATAGTAAAAAAAAAAAAAAAAAAAAAAAAAGCGAAGATTTATAATAAATATTTCTATTTTCTTGAGAACTTTAAGTGAATTTAGCCAGCTGACATGACTCAGCTGACTGCAGCTTTAGTACAGTGATGATATTGTAAAGAATGAAACACTCGGCATTTCAATTGTCATAAATGTTCATTCTGCAGAAGTATTTTTTGAACCAAATGTGGTGTGAAAATGTGTCAGTGTGGTCAGTCTGTCTGTGTGTAGAGCTGTGGACAGTGATGGCAGTTACAGGGATGAGCAGGTCCCCTCCTCCCCCCCTGGTCTGATCTGATCTGGGACCTGTCGGCTCTCCACACCGTCTTCATCCAGCAGAGCCGCAGCAGGGACTAATGAGCGATATTTTTGGCGACGCTTCGTTCGAACAAACGGAAACTGGAAATATTCATCTGGATAACTGTACAATATTTGTTTTTTGAAGATGGGATTACGCAAAAGCAATCACAGGAGAATCTATTTTTCGGTCGGATTACAAAAGTCAGTGTGAAGAGGCTTCAAACAGGTGAGTTATCAGCTAAATGCAGTTATCCACATCATTGAGACTGTTCCTGGCTTTTGATATGTTTGCTTGTTTCCACAGACTATGCTTAATTATTCTCCTGCATGTGTTTTCAATACTTTGTAAAAGTTATCTGCATTAGTTGTTTTATTCTGTCTAAACATTTGGACATTGACTTTTACTCTTATTCTGCAGCAGCAACGGTTTTATTGCCCAGACGCTCACCTAAGCCGTCGATTTCAGTACATTAGCATCCGTTTAAAACAATTTGTCACCGCTAGAAACATCGTTTTAACAATCTTTGCATGATACAGGAGGACACATATTCATATAACCTGCAGTAAATGAGCTAACAGTGTTTGTGTATTACCTTTCAATACGTTAATACAGCTTTAAAGGTCTGACAGGTGACTGACAAGGCAAAAGTCAAAATAAAAAGACCTTTAGATCCCATAGCAGATGACCTGCAATAAATCAAAACACTGCACAATAGCTTAAAAAATAAATAAATATCAATTTTATGTCTACACAATCTGCATAATGTGTAGTAGTGACGCAGTATGGGCCTACGAGTTTACTAAATGTGTTTTCATGTTGAGATTCTGATATAACAGTAAATTAAAGACCAACACGTGAATTTACAGCTATAACTTGGTTAACTTGGGCTTATGGCTTCTATGGGTAAAAAAATAATAATAAACAAATCAAACAGTGAAGGAGATGTACCTGCAGAGGTACACAACCCCCATTCAGCAGGTGAGTATTGACACCTGAGGAAAGGTGCAATGACACTGAAACAATAAATAGTCATTTTGACTTACAGGCATTTTTTTCCTTGCAAGTGTCATCATTACATGAAGATAGGGCTCTTTTAATTAAGAAATTCACTCTATATTGATAGCTGTTGGACAGGATCAAGGCCTTATGTTGCGTTTTTCTTGTCATTAAAACTTCCACTTTATTCGTTTAATTTAAGATGGCACTGATTTAATCTCCATGGAGCAGAAGATGGTGTGTATTTTGATATTATTCTTCCCAATTCCCTCAATATTCTCCTCTCTGTGGCTTGTGGTTGCCATGCCCAAGTATAAAAATCAATAAAATATTGAAAAACACAAGCTTAAGTCCCATTTAACTCATTTCAGCTTATTACAAATTTGCTGAGTGTCCACAAAGATGATTATGTAACCTATGTTTGCACGGACAAACTGTTGATTTCACGATTTGTCATCCTTGGAGTGCTCAGCCTCTTTGTGCTTGCCTGTGTGATTTAATTTAGTGGGGGTTGGGTAACTCCCTGGAATTAGCACTAATCTACATGCGTGCACGTGTTACAACCACTGATGTTTCCCAGAGATCAGTGAGTCAGTATTTACCATCAGCAGGGAACAATATATATATATATATATATATATATATATATATATATATATATATATATATATATATATATATATAAATATATATATATATATATATATACATACAGTGTATCACAAAAGTGAGTACACCCCTCACATTTCTGCAGTTATTTAAGTATATCTTTTCATGGGACAACACTAACAAAATGACACTTTGACACAATGAAAAGTAGTCTGTGTGCAGCTTAAATAACAGTGTAAATTTATTTTCCCCTCAAAATAACTCAAAATATAGCCATTAATAGCTAAACACAGATACTTAAATATCTGCAGAACTATATATATATATATATATATATATATATATATATATATATATATATATATATATATATATATATATATATATATATATATATATATGAGCTGTGTCTTAATAGAAATGTAAGATTGATTTTGGACACACTTCGTAGACACGCTACAGGACAATATGGCTGACTTGGCTGTTTCTCCAGACTTTGTCCGAAGCTAGAACGAGTCGTTGCCCTCAGTCTCATACAGTTTGGCTTGTGCTTTAAGTGACGCCCTAATAGAATTAACCTGCTGTACACACAACTGAACATAGCAACCACAGTCTACCTGTAAGCCATAGCTTAGTTATTTTAAAAACCAGCTGAGCGTTCACAGAGGGCACTGATCCTGTTTAGGGTTCAGGACGTAATGAGAGTGTATTTTTAGGTGCTACTCTCAGACAAACTGTGAAAAGTTGTGTTCACTGTGTTCACGTAAACAAAACAACATTTCTGACATGTAAATGGACAACAAACAGTTGATCACCAAGAAAGAGAATAAAAGACAGTAAATCCAATCTGCAAACTCATAATTCAATTTATATGTACAGGAGAAAATATAAACTTGTTTATTCCTACCCCTCCTCCTTGCTCAGTCTAACAGTGTTATTTATCTGCATCTGTGTGTTGCAGGCCAGCAGCGCCGAAAACAACAACATGGCAAATATCGGGAGTGAAAAATCCTTTCTTTCAAGACAGCGGTTGTCGAACAGGATGCCTGATGAGGAGCTTGCTGTCATTGAAAATGGGGACAGCAGGTCTGATGTCATAAGAATCTTTAGTCATTTTATACTTAAAAATATGCACAAGTGCCTTTTGCAACTGTTGTCTGATTGCATTCATTTCCTGTACAACTAACCCATACGGCTTAGCAATGACACTCAGATGTCACCTTGTACAAAGCTGTTGTCATGATCGTACGCATGTGACATCATATTTCCTCCATATTGTCTTCCAGGACTCACTCTCTTTGTGAAGAAAACACAGAGACTGCACTGTCCTCAGAATCCCACAGAGACTTATTTACAGGTGCAGGGGCCATGGCCAGGTAAACACTCATAGTGCTACTTTTTAAGCTCTTAGTTTATACGAGTAATGAACCCTGTGCATGTACTGAAGGGCTGCAATAAGGTGCAAATTTGAGGTAGTTTTACTTAAACTTTAATATTTCTAAATTTGTATGTGTTGCCTACTCTTCAGTCCCTCTGTGTAGTCTATTACAATAGCTGTATTCTCCTCTTCACTAAAATGTACTCAACATTTTTTTTTGCCATTTACACTTTGACATTAAATATTAGATGAACATAAAATAAAGCATAACGACAGAGTAAACCAGTGGTTTTTCTGAGGCCCTAAAAAGTTAAAAAAAAAAAAGTATATATAAATATATATGAAAGAAAATAATCCTAACTCAAAGAAGAGAAACTGATATACAACATTTTCACACCCACTTAATCAAACTTACTGCTAAGCATTAGCTTTATAAGCATAAAGTCTAGAGGTTTAGATTAAGGATTTACCAGCACTTGTATACTATACATTTCTCAGGACTCTGTTTGCTTAATTCACTGTTGGTATTCACAAGCTGTTTTAGATCAATGATTCCCAAACTGTTGTAGCTGTAGCATTTTAATGCATTACTTTCTAAAGCCCTCCAAGTTGCCCAAGTTCCTTACTTCAAACACAAAAACTGTCTTTAAGGAGACAGCTGTTAGACTCAAAGCTGTTAAAATACATTAGAAATAAATGCTTGTGCTAAGCCACAAAATATCCATGATATTATGATACATGCAAGGCAGCTCTTTAGTAACCACATTATTTGTGTCTGCATTAAGAGAAGGTACTTGGGGAAACTTGGTTTGCTTTATAGGAGTACATACACTGAATAGTTTTGTTCATCTGTTTTAGATTAGTTGACCAGTAGTCCTAGACGGGTGTCACTTTGTTCTGTTTTTTTCCTCCTGCTAACTCGACAGGCTGTCTTACGTCTTCTTTATGCTGCGAAACTGGGCGTCTCACAGAATAAACCCTGAAACAGAGAGGCATGACTCTTTCCTGGAGCGCTTCAGAGGCCCTGAGCTCAAAGACACGTCCAGTCGAGACAGCAATGCCCACTCTGTGGGCCACAACGACACAACCCGCAAGAGGAAGTAAGTACTGAAGCAGGAAGTCTTGGCTCTGGAGATAATCAGAATTTAACTTCAAGAAATCCCTATCACAGTGGTTTCTTTCTTGAAAACTTGAACAACTATACAAAACGAGAACAGCCTGCTCCTCAAAGCGTTGCAGAGTCAAACTGAGTAGAAATGAGACAGAAATTATACACAATGTGAAAAAATATGGCACAACTCTGGGGTTGTTACATGTCTCTGTGAATCAGAATCAATTAAGAGGATTCATAAAGCTGGAGTAAATGAACCTGGATGGAAATATTCTCCTTCCGTTATACTACTTTGTTCACAAACCACAAGCTAATGATTGGCTCATCACATCTACACATCATTTTATTCATCATTTTATTTCTTGAGAGTTCAATAAATGTTGGAGTAAATATTTATACCTAAAAGCAATATTGCTCACGAGTTAAACAAAATCATTTATATAACTGCTTCAGGGTTCAACAGTTATGTGCACAAAAGTGCACTGTAAAAATTTTCCCAGTTTAGTTATGGTACCTTACTAGTGGAACTGCAGCCTATTATTTTTTATAGCATTCTTACTGTAAGAAATAAATACATATTTTTAAAAGAAAAAATTGAAAAAAAGTTCACCATTAGTGTGGTGACATTTACAGTGTCGACTACTGTAGCCATACAGTAACTTATTGTTATTTAAATTTGCTGCAATGCTGATAGCAATTTACTTGTAGCATTTACACAAATAAACTACTGTACAATTTAGAGTAAGACTACTGTACCAAAAATAGTTGCTTAATGCAATCATTGGTGTTATAAAATGCAAAGACAGTAAGAGATTTCACAAGTAGCAGATTCACCTTTGCATTTAGTAACTCTTGATAAATTACACAATAAATCAAGTAAGTAAAAACTAAAAATAAACAGGACAAAATGAATAGCGAACATTAGTTTTGCTTATTACAATAACATGAGTTTGGCAGAAAGCAGAATTAATACAAATGAATTTAGATAATTGACCCCTTGCAAATAAAAGAATTTTGGTTTGTATATAAATTGGTGAGTAAAAAACAAGTTTTTGTGAAAGGAGCTGAAAACACTTGCAGTTCACAACAGTGTCAGAACTTAAACTTTTAGGAGGAAAAATCTTCTCCAGGTACAGTCAACAGAGGAAATAAGCGTGGTAGTTAAAATGAAGGTAATTTTAAGTTTTTCCCTGAGTCTACTGACTTTTATCCTAATTATAGCTTTCTTAAAAATAGCAGTATTGCTATCTAGGCTCAAGCTAGCAATCAGCTGTGGTTTTATGGACTGGATTAATATGTCATCTTAGATAAAGAAGTTTAATTGTACATGCCCAAACTACCTGATTACCACTAGCTAGCTAATGTGTTATTTTTAAACAATATAAATAATGTACATGTAAAAAATACTGAGTTTTATCTGGTAGATAACCACATACTAACAGAAACATGTTAAAGGAGTTTTAGCTTGTCACCCAAATATTATGTCTTTGTACAGAGTTATAAAGAAATTTAAGTATTTCTCCACAGATGTTTAAACGGAAAAGACATTTAGATACTAATAAGCTAAAGCCAAGTGTCAGGTTTGTTGCTGTTTGATAAGAAAAGTTTCAATAAAAGTTCACATGAACAACAAACTAAGAAGGGAGACAGTAACTGTGAGTTAACTATTAGATAAAGGTTGAGTATTACCAGGGTTAGCTTAAAGCTCTGCATCCAAAAGATTAGTATATATTTTGTTGTATTTATGTTTTAGCTAGCAAGATAGCCACTCATATTGAATCTCCTACTGTTGGATAAATTGAGCTAGAGTTCAGTAAATGTTTACAAAAACACTGTGACGGGCTGAGTATTGTTCCAAGGACATGGTCAGCTGGACGATCTACATTCAAGAGTTTAACATAGCAAAAAGCAAATATTTATCAGAAATAAGAGACTGTAGCTGATAGCCAACCACTTGCTAAAGGCTTAGTGTTTTTTTTGTTTCTTTTTTTGTTGTTGTTTTTTTTTTGTTTGGTGTGTGTGAGGACATTGCTTTGTAATACACCTGGAATGTTGTATAGATTTAACCTACTACTGTCTGGTATATAAAAACTAACAAGAATACTGTAGCAGAAATTAGATGAAACTAATTTTAGGTTTGTGGGCAAGTCATTCTACATTATATATTATCTGATACAGTTACATAACCACCACTAATGAATGCTAGCTAACTGTAACTCGGTAGATGGGGCAAGATTGGCGAAGCAAAATAGACGTCTGATATTACTTGTGTTTTAATGCATTTAAGTAACATCCTTACAGTTCTGAAAGTGTTTTCACCAGCAAAGACCGGACCATCTACAGGATTAATTAGATGATAAATTTACTATACTGACTTTAATAAACTTTGTTTCTGAAATTTCTTGACAATGTTTTCGGGAAGCTTTTTTGTGGGCCAGGGCTGTACATAAAAAAGGGGAGAAGAGAAACAAAGAGGAGAAGATGAGAATGGGAAAGATTATGAAAGTGAGAAAAGGGTTGGCAGCGTTGATGTCGTAAAAAGATCCAAGAAAAATCTTCTTTCTTTTTTCTTTTCATAGTCTTGCAAGTAAGTGGCCACTGGCCACATACAACATGAATAACTGCAACAACACAGACGAGTAAGTGTGTTCATAGCTGTGTGAGATAATAGAATAAAATAGGATTAGATAAATAGAAAAACTTGTTTACAGGTCTTAACATCTTGAGCACCTTGTGGTGTAGTTATTCTTTGGTAAATAGCATAGAAATCCTTAATATTTTTCAGCTCCTCTAATTCCTTGTTCGTCTTTGCGTTAGCTCCTGCATTAGTCAGGTAAAACCTCTGAGCCTGTGCTTGCTTGAAATATTGGTTTATAGCAAGTGGCTCTGTGGGTTTAGCTCAAGAGATCGAGTGGAGATTTGTCCATATGACGTTGCCATCTACTGGACAGATGCCCCACCTGCAATAGAAATCCCTCAGGCCATGAAACCTCTGCTAGACCCTTCATTTAGAGCAATAGCCCTCCGATAACCCCTCATAGACCACCTTGGCCCTTCACGCTACCTTCTTTTAAACTAAACTTGTGGTCCATAGCAAAAAGGACGAGATTAAAAAGGATGATAAAAAGGAGGAGGAGAAAAAAGACGAGAAGAAAGACGAAAAGAAAGACGAGGACAAGAAGGAAGAGGAGAAAAAAGATGAGAAGAAAGATGAGAAAAAGGATGAGAAGAAGGACGAGAAAAAAGATGATAAGAAGGATGATAAGAAAGATGACAAAAAGAAAGAGGAGCCACCGTAAGTATACCTGTAGATCCAGTGAGTCTGGAGAGAGACTGAGAACCGAGTTTAAACCTGTACATTAAAAATTAAGAAACAGTTGAAACTAATGTTGAGTTACTTTTAGGAAAGAAATTTGGATTATGGATCCAGCCACAGACCAGTACTACAGATGGCTGACCATCATCGCTGGCCCAGTATTTTACAACCTGATGATGATTGTGACTAGGTATCATCTTTTTAACCTGCTAGAAAAATTAATCATCATTCAGTGTTATGTTCTTCAACTTTAAAACATGCTCTCCTTCTTCCTCATTCCAGAGCCTGTTTTAATGAACTCCAGGACTCATACACAAAGTTCTGGCTAGTCCTAGACTACACCTCAGATGTGATCTACTACGGAGACACATTTGTCAGATCGAGAACAGGTCGGACAGTTTGTAAAATATCTGAAGGCAACAGTTACGCCCTCTCATTTGTGGTCATCAGAGTTTTGCATTTTCCTTATTTCTTTGTCTTCCCCTGTAGGTTACTTGGAACAAGGCCTTCTGGTGAAAGACAGCAAGAAGCTGAGAGACAAATACAAAACAACTTCTCAGTTTAAATACGACATGATCTCGATGATACCTACCGACCTGCTGTTTCTGAAATTTGGCTACAACAACCCAGAGTTCAGATTCAACCGTCTCTGCAAAATCTCCAGGCTTTTTGAGTTCTTTGAGCGGACTGAGACCAGAACAAGCTTCCCTAACATGTTTCGAATCAGTAACCTCGTACTTTACATTCTCATTATTATCCACTGGAATGCTTGCTTGTTCTTTGCCATTTCAAAAACCATTGGTTTTGGATCTGATACTTGGGTGTATCCTAACATCAGCCATCCGGAGCACGGCCGCCTGGCTAGAAAGTACATCTACTCCTTGTATTGGTCCACACTGACCCTCACCACCATTGGAGAGACCCCTCCACCCGTCAGGGATGTAGAGTACCTCTTTGTGATTTCTGATTTCCTCACTGGTGTGCTCATCTTTGCTAGTATTGTCGGTAACGTCGGTGCTATGATCTCCAACATGAACGCCTCTCGTGCTGAGTTCCAGGCTAAGATCGACTCCATCAAGCAGTACATGCAGTTTCGAAAGGTCACCAAAGACCTGGAGGCCAGAGTTATCAAGTGGTTCGACTACCTGTGGACGGAAAAAAAGACCTGCGATGAGAAGGAGGTTTTAAAGAACCTTCCAGACAAGCTCAGGGCAGAGATCGCCATCAATGTCCATCTGGATACTCTGAAAAAAGTGCGTATTTTCCAAGATTGCGAAGCAGGTCTTCTGATTGAGTTGGTGCTCAAGCTGCAGCCGCAGGTGTTCAGTCCTGGAGATTACATCTGTAAGAAGGGAGATATTGGCAGGGAGATGTACATCATCAAGGAGGGGAAGCTTGCTGTGGTGGCCGACGACGGCGTCACTCAGTTCGTAGTGCTCAGTGACGGCGCATACTTTGGGGAAATCAGTATTTTGGGTATCAAAGGCAGTAAAGCTGGCAACAGGCGAACAGCTAACATCAGAAGTGTTGGCTACTCAGATCTCTTTGCCCTCTCCAAAGATGACCTGATGGAAGCTCTCACTGAGTACCCAGAGGCCAAAAAAGCTCTGGAGGAGAAGGGAAAAGCCATCCTGATGAAAGACAACCTGATTGACGAAGCCGTTGCCAATGCCGGTGCTGATCCCAAAGACTTGGAGGAGAAGATTGTCAAACTGCAGAGCAACCTAGATGATCTGCAGACAAAGTTTGCCAAGCTGATGGCGGAGCTGACCTCCAGCCAGACGAGGATGAAGCAGAGAGTCACACAGATGGAGGCCAAAGTGAAATCCATACAACCCCAGGACCTTTCAGAAGTGGTGGCCGACAAAGACAAAAAAGTACAGTAAATAAGAGATACCTGAGGACTTTAAAGGGAATGAAGGAATTTTCATGTAGAATAGCACAGCAACACTTTTTAAAGGCCCATGTTTGTATTTATTTATACGTCTGTTCATATTATCATCATAATGTGTCAAAACATGTACAGCTAATGCAGCAATGCATACATTTGTGTGTATTCTTTACAGTATTGAAACATTTATGACGGCTTCACGTTGTCATGAACTTCTTATGTTCATCAGAAGCACTTGTGTATGCAAACATGGCTTTCCAGAGCCTTAGAATTAAGAGGAATGTTTTCTTTCCTGATAAGAATTGATGTCATTTTTTTTTTATTTCAAATGAAAATACAGCATCAAACCATCGTTTTGGTACTGTATGTGAATGTATGAAATACACTTTATTGCAGTTTGTTTATAAGTTATCAGCACGCTATGAGATGTAAATTATGAGGTTACATGTTAATAAATATTAAAACATTCTTATAACTTAAACCGTGTATGGATTTTCTCTGCCTCTTTTTCTATTTTTTAACAGCCTTTAACTACAAACTTGAAAATTAACTAAAACTGTCCAAAGAAAGCTGTGCATACATTAATAATTGTCTTGATGAGTCCATAGAATGTTTGTAAGATGTAGTCAGAGTGAAGTTATCTCTTATTTTACAAATTAATGTTTCAAAGTCACTTGTATCAGCTGAAAATGAGCCATCAGTGTGACTAGACTAGATATGAACGGGTGTTTACCAATCAAAGTTGCCTATGATAGCAATGTCTTTGTCCTTCTAAATGTATATATGCCCTATGAATGTTAAAAAAATGAAGATGGAGATCTTAACAGACTTGCTTTTATAAATTCTTTTATTGCAGAAAGTGTGTTCATCCAGTTTTGTGAGGAGAGTCAGTTGATCCTCTCTAGGAAGAGGGTTCAACTGCCAGTAAACATACATACTGTATATTAGTATGGCGTATGGCATATGACATTGTGAATGGACCACTGTGTAGATACTGCTGATGCCCATGACTGTGTAAAGAATGTTGAAACTTCATATGATCTGACTACAGATCACATCATAGACTGCACGAATCAAGAACACAATGATAATACTGGTATACGTAAAATGAACAATAATATTGTGGAATGTCTGAAAAACAGTAGTGAACCACATTGTAAGAGGAAGACTGAACTAAATGTTGTTCAGCCGAGATGGAATGAGTATGTCTCTGACCTCTATGCAGAATCTAGAGATGCTCATAGACTGGATTTTATCAGGAAGGGCTAGGCATGGTCCAGAGTTTGAACATAGGAAGCATGCCAGCCCTTGATTCAAATATGCTCTTAGATTTATTAAAACAAATGAAAAAGCTATGAGGGCTAACTCCATGGCCAGAAAGTTCCAACAAAATAATGTATCTGAGTTCTGGAAAGAAGTTAAGGTCATCAACAATAGCAAGACGCCCTTACCATCAAATACAGATGGAATCACCGGGTCTGATAATTTAGCTGAGCTGTGGAGAAAGCACTATGTGGACTTATTTAACTGTGTTAAAAGAAATACATGTAATGTCGATGTTCCATGTAATGATGGTGTGATGATCAGACCAGGTGAAGTTAGCCATGCTATTAGTAAACTGGCAGCAAGCAAAGCACGTGGCCTCGTACAAGTAACAGCAGAGCACCTGAAGTATGCCTGCCATAGAACTGCAGGGCTACTTGCCGTTTGTTTTTCTGGATTTTTAATGCATGGTGTTCTACCTGATTCTTTGTTATCTGTATTATTAGTGCCAGTAGTCAAAGATAAAACTGGTAAAATCTTTAGCATAGAGAACTACGGGCCTATTGCTCTAGTATATTGTCTATATGGCTTTAAAAGCACAGTATAGATATGTGTATATATGCCTTAAAAGAAGTTGTTATTGCATTCAGAAAAAAAACTAAACAATATTTTTGTGATTCCTGGATGCATCCAAAGCATTTGATGGAACCAATCATGGCAAATTGTTTCTGAAACTACAACACAGGGCGGTCCCTTTTCATTTGTTAAGAATACTAAATTTCTGGTACGTGCATCAAACCATGCAAGTTTGATGAGGCGGGAGTGTGTCAGCACCTCTGTTACTAACAGAGTCTGCCAAGGTTGTATACTTTCACCTCTCTGGTTTAATGTGTACATGAATGATCTTTCTGAACAAATGAGAGCTTGTAAGACTGGATGCATGATAGGTAATAGACGTGTTAACCATCTAATGCAGGGGTGGGCAATTGATTTTTATGAGGGGCCAAATGAGAAACCTAAATTCTAACAGAGGGCCGCATCAACAATATCATGAACTTAATCCTGCGCAATATTGACTTTTCCCATTGTAAAATACACTTACTTATATTTTGATTAGCTGCTATTAATAACCAGAAGAATAAAGATATTCTTTATATATGTGGAATTGTGGTGCAGGTCAAATAGGGAAATACTACAACAGAAGGAATTTAAAGTAAAAACAAAAACAATCATTGCATTAGTGTTTCCTTTTATGTTTAACTTGTAAGTCTCCAAAAATACTGAGAACCTTTATAACAACTTTATAAAAAAAAAGAAAAGAATGTTTTTCACCTCATTTTAACTCTTCAGTGAGGAAAAATCTAGTCTGCTTTGTGCTGGAACAAGTGCATTGAAATCTGACTGAATTTCTGAGATGGCCACGTAAAGGCTGGATGAGAGGTGATCATCAGTGATGGAGGAGCTGTATTTGGATATGTTGAACTTTATCACCGGACATCACACGTGAACATCGCTGCTCAAGTGCAGGACTCATGCTTGCAAGTGTGTCCGTACAGAAATGATGCAAACGTCATACTTTTTTTTTTTCATTTAAATTCTAATATATGATTAACCTTGCACGGGCCACACAGGGATGCCCAAAGGGCCGGATGTGGCCCGCGGGCCGTAATTTGCCCAGGTCTGATCTAATGTATGCTGATGACATGGTCAACCTGTCACCTTACTGTGCTGGCCTATACAGCAGCTTCTTAGAATCTGTTCTAGTTATGGTGTACAGTTTGACAGTGAATATAACAGGGAAAGAGTTTAATGATGATAGTAAGAGCAAAGGATGATCAGAAGCAGGAGTTTCCATCTTTCTTTTATCTCTGATCGAGTCCTCAGTGTGGTGGAAAAAGTCGGATGTCTGGGGCACATTATCAGAAGTGATTTGTGTGATGATGAGGATGTTCAGCGTCAGTGCTGTAAATTGTAGGCACAGGCTAATATGCTAGCACGCAAATTTCAGATTTATACAGACAACATTAAAATTGAGCTTTTTTGACTCTACTGTACTCCACTGTACACTGCTCATTTATGGAGCAACTACAGTAAAGCAAAAATGAAATAGTTGTAGATAGCCTTTAATGATGCATTTAGAATATTGCAGAGATGGACGAGTGCTAGTCTCATGTTTGCTTCCAATAATGTGTCCACATTTTGTGCTATACTTAGAAATTTGATGTACAAATTTATGGGTAGATTTAATGATTGAGAAAATGAAATAATGTCACTTACTCAGAAAACAAGATTCTCGTCTTGTTGCTCAAAACATTAGTACAAATGTCTCTTTGTGTTTTGATTATTGACAGTCAGTGTGAATTGTCATTTTATACTTGTTTGTTGTTTATTGTTGCTGATTATTTTATGTATATGGATATGAAGCTATGGGCCTGGAATAAAGTATAAAGTAAATATCATAAAATAGTTGTTAGTTAAATTGCCTCAGTTTTTTCTGCAGCAAAAGGAAAACCTCCATCCTGACCAACAGCACCATCGAGTGGACAGAAGAAGCTACTGATTTTAACTTTCCAGCAACACAAAGTTCATGTTTGCGTATCACCCTGCTTCTTTGGATGAATGTAATACTCATAAATTTGGATTTAGAAATACTTAACTTGTGATCACTTTAACCTGATCTGTTGGCAACATGGAATCAAAACATACAGCCACCATAAAAATATTAAATCGTAGTAAATCAAACAGGCAACTTTTTTTTCTTTGCAACCATGAGTCTCTTTCTTCTGGACACAGGAAGAGGCGCAACTAAAGTCAAAGTTTCATTCTGACAGCACATTTAAAACAGCTGCAGTTGGTGGACTAGCTGTACAAGCTTAAAACTAAATGTCATAAAATGTGACTGTTGATTCTGTTGATTAATTTCACTTATAAAATATGCTGTTATAACTTTTTTTTTGTTTTTTTGTTTTTTTTATTTGTGGTTTAATTTCATGCATGTTTGTGCAGTGTGGGAGAAACCGAAGCGAAAAAACCCACAATAGCACGGGGAAGACATATGAACTCCACACAGAGATGAAGTTCAAACAGGGAGTGGGATCATCGGGGCGTCAGAATCGGGGTGTTTTGGGGTGTGGGTGGAGGCCGTCTGTCTTTTGAAAAAGTTGAGAAATCTTCTCCACCGAGACAGTTTTTTGGGTTTCTGTCTGATTTCTTCAACCTGTTCTTGGAGGCGCTCCATTCTCCTCTTCGTGTCCTCTTCGGTTTTGTCCTGGTTTTCCATGACTTCCTGCTGATCTTTGATGACCTGCAGCAAACCAGCCTTTTCCTCCTGCCACTGCTCTTTTTCCCTCCTCGGGTCTTTCTTTGCCTGGACCAGAGCAGACACAAGTCTGGAGTTTTCCTCTCTCTCTCTGACCAGGGCAGCCTCAGCTTCCTTCACCAGCTTCTTCTCCTCCTCCAGAGCTGTCTCCATCTTCCTGACTCTGTTGAGTCCCTCCTCATGCTCCAGCTCCTCTTCATGTAACTCCTCATGGAGTCTGAAGGCTCTGGTATTGATAGCTATGCAAGCTTCAGAACCCTGGGCTTTAGCTATCTGGAGCTTATCCTGGTCACTCTGGATCACAGCTCTGAGAAGTGCCCCCTCGCTCTCTAGCAGGATGGTGAACTCGTCTTTCTCTTCAAGCACCTGGGGTGCTTGGATCATAGTCACTCCAGGCTGGAGGTAGAAAGCCTGTGCTGGAGTCTGGGGCGCGGTGTTGGGCTCCTGCTGTGCTGGTGTGACAGGCTCTCTTTGTGGCTGTTCTACTGCCACAGGTATCTGAGGTGTCTTAGGTGGAGAGACACGTGTGGGCTCCTCAGGTGAAGCAACCACCTCTTGTTGGGTGGACACAAAAACCTCCTGCTCTTCAGCTGCCAGCATCTCTGGTGTTTCTTCTGGCACTGTAGCAAGAGTTGGGGGTTTTTGTATCCTTTCAAACTGTTTTGTCATCTTCTTGTGAAGCTGAAGACTCACGAAGTGAGGGTGTCTTGGGTTTCACGGATGGCTCTGGCGTAGTTCGTGCGTATTCTCTCTTATCTTCCATTTTAAACTAAGTCTTTTTCTGTGGTCCCTCTGATAGTCTAATCTTTAGATCAAAGCCAGTGTGATGTCACGCGGCATCAAATAAATAAAAAAAAAGGAAATGTTTCAAACTGAAATGCAAACAAAGCTTCCAACAGCTTTTGTTGGCAAGCAACACCAGTAGAGTTTACCACAAGTCCCACGTCTAATAATTAATCATGAGTCATATGGGTTGCTGAATGGGAGACAGTCATTAGAAGCCAAAACAATAGCATATACGTATCACATTAAAAAAAAAAAAAAAAAAAAAAAAAAAAAAAAAAAAACAAGTTATTACACATCACACCTGTACCTTGGACCTAATAAATACACAACTTATCTCCGAACATGGACACGTGGCTCGTTGGTCTAGGGGTATGATTCTCGCTTCGGGTGCGAGAGGTCCCGGGTTCAAATCCCGGACGAGCCCTCCTTTTGCACCACATGTCGCTTTACAGGAGATTTAAGCCACCGATAAATCTATCGATGTATGCTTTCAGTATAAGATGACCGATTTTCGCGTATTTAGCTTCCCCGTCGCAGCAATTCAGCGACCACAACCATGTTTTCGGCCTTTAATTTAACGTTTTGCTTATCTTGTCAACCGCGCCCTCATGTGGTGGATTCTGGTAGAGTTTGAGTCACTGAAACAGAGTACGGTCTAAATGTGCTCCCTCAAAGTGTCGTGAATTGCTTCCGATAATGGACGCAACGAGTGATTAAATGCTATGGGTCCTATTGATATCACAGATTTAAGTACTTTTTCAGTCGTGTTGCGCTGCGAGGCTTGATAATATCCTGTTTATTATAGCGCTTACTTCCTTGTTCTGACCGATTACAGGATATAACGTGCAAGAAGCAAAAATCATGGAGAAACGTGATGTCACAAAGAGAAACTTTAAGAGCGTTCGGGTATTATTCTTAGAAGTGCGTACAAGTTAAAGGATTTCAGATCTGAAATAATTCTTTGAACATTTAGTGTTAAACAGATTGTTTTATAAAGCCAACTATTTCAGTGTTTAAGTGTGGCTCGTTGGTCTAGGGGTATGATTCTCGCTTTGGGTGCGAGAGGTCCCGGGTTCAAATCCCGGACGAGCCCAAATTTTTGTTCTTCTCCCAGAAATATTGGTCAGTGAAATAATCTTTAATGTTTATCAAACGACCTCGATTCATGTCATTTATATCCTCTCTGGATAGACATAAGTACTTTGCAAAGTCACCTCTGTTGGTCAATAACCCCCAACACATCCACCCCCACCCGTCTCTCCACCTGCCCTCACTCCCACACTGAACAAAGAGCGTCTCCAGCGCTCTGCTTCCCCAGCTGTTGCGTTATGAGAGTCTGGGCCATGAGAAGAGAGAGACACGCTTCTGTCCCGCCCCCACAAATACATCAGACACTCCGAACAGGCGGCAGACGAGCCCGCTCTTCCTCTCCATTCACTGCACATTGTCTTTGCTTAACTCTGCGGGAAGAAACTACTCCTGGAAACAGAAGAAGAACAGAGCTGTGGAGATAACTTTATCACCTGAACTTCTGTTAAACAGTGAGTAGACTTTCTCTTTCTTATTTTCAACTTTTTATTTGCTACAAAATTAAAATTGAATTGAATTGTTCAGATTCGGTTGTTTTTTCTGTTATTTTTAATCTGCAATTTTATATTAAACATTCCTGACCTTACTCAAATTTTCAGTTTATATTATTCAAACAGCAGTAAGGTACTTAAACCATTATGATGCCAGGCAGTACTGTATAATGAGAGCTTTGTAGGAGTTACTTGTTTAAATCAAACTATTGAGGCACATGATCAGACATGCATGGCTGAGAAAATCAGGATTGAAACAGATGACATTGGCTAAACAACAACAACAAAAACAAAAACAGTCAGTACTGAAATTAATTTTGATGGTGATATTTTGGCTTTAATTGATTTTTGCTGCTTGTATCATTTGGAATGATTTTGAGCTACACAAGCTACAAATCCAGGTTAATCTTTTAACCTTTTATTTTTTTATTGTTCATAAAATGTTGGGTATTTGTTTCATTGTCTTTGAGGGAGCAAAAAATATTAATGTACTTTTGATTTGATGTCATTTCACAGAAAAATGAAAGATTTTCTTCCTAAAAACATACTTTTCAGAGCCTCTTGAGCTGCTCAATAATTCAGTGCTTGCACAGACTGACCAAAACATTATTAAAGTTGTTAAATAAGCAAATCTAATGCATCTCTACCATTAATATAGTTTCCCTAAGACATTAATGCAGTGAATGTCTGAACAGTATGTTTCCAATTCACCAAACAGCTTTTCTTTTACTCAACAGAGAGAACCAAACTGAAACTTTGGGCCCACAACAGCAAATATTTTCCTGAACAAACACTGAAAAGCTTCCAGCCAGAGAAGCTCTTTTCCCTGGGACTAACAGGATCCAGACTTGGCTTAATTTCAGTGGACCAGCCTTCCAGCCTGAACATGGTTCTGTGTGAGGACGGTGACTGCAGCGTCTGCTTGTCTCCCTACTCCCGGTCAGACAGGATCCCCCGGGTTCTTCACTGCAGACACACTTTCTGCGAGCTGTGTCTGGAGACGATGTCGCGGTCCAGGAGCGGGATGCTGACCGTGCCCTGCCCTCTGTGTCGGCGGGTGTCCTGCATTCGAAACGGCCTCAGCCTTCAGGAGGCTCTGTGGGTCAACAGCCGGCTGTGGGATCAGATACCAGAGGAGGATGAGGACAGGGAGGAGGAGGAAGAAGATGGAGTGAAAGAAGAAGCTGTGGAGGAGAGGGCAGAGGCTAAAGAGCAGAACACATTACAGGCAGAATGGTGAGTTCAACAGAGTAAACAGACACACACAGACATTCACCTGAGGGCAAACTTGAACTAGTTTTGATCTTTGACCTTTAATTTCTTCTTCCAACAGTATCTGAAGCGAGTTTTTGATGCTGATTTTTCCCAAATTTAAAACCTGAACATGACCATTTTCTGAGAACTGAGTTCTTTTGTGATACCAGCTCAAAGAAACGCGAATCATCATTTTCTATCAGCTGAGTTCTTATGACCCTGTAAAGCTTTTTTATTTTGTAACTTTAGTGGTTCTGACTTTATTAAATATTAATAAAATTAAAAAGAAATTCTTCAAATAAGTGATATGAAAACCCTGATAACTGACTTTGAGCATTTTACTCACTACACCAGCTCATTAGTGTTTTTGTTGTTTCTATTGTTTACTTGTTATTGTATTTAGGACAGAAACAAGAAAAAACATCAAGATGACGTGTTGATGAATGTCTCTCTACATTAACTGTCTTTCTTAAGCCTTTCTATTCAGTGACGTTAGAAAAGGCTCTCAGAAAATTATTAAAGAATAAAGAGAAGGCAGTATATCAGTGTCCTGACTTGTGGGATATAGTTTTTGAATTTCTAGTGCAAAATGTTAACATTTCAATTTGACAATAATATAAAGCTTCAAAAAGATTTCCTTCAAATCTGACCCAGGGTGTCAGGAACTTGTGACTCCTGCTGGTGGCACTAACAACATCAACCCTGAAATCCAACTTTTGAGGCGTTACATCCTTCAGTTAATAAGTTATTGTGATACATTGTTATCCATATCATGGTATTATCATGATTCTTGGGCAGGAAATAGGTATTGTATCATATTGTACCACAGCACCTTAACTGCTTTGTTTTGTATCAAGGCATATTGTATCTCATCACATCACAGCGTATGTTATTGAATCATATCATATCTTACTCCATTCTTATGTTTGGTCTGCAATCATATCGTATCATGTCCGGCTGTACCATAAAACAACGTATCGTAACATCATGCATTGTAGCATAACAAATCGTAACATAACATATTGTAACATAACATATTGTAACATAACGTATCGTAACATAATGTATTGTAACATAACTTATCACAACATAACGTATCGTAACATAACATATCATAACACAACATATCTTAACTTATCGGAACATTACGTATTGTAACATTACGTATTGTAACATAACGTATCGTAACATAACGTATCTTAACTTATCGTAACATAACATATTGTAACATAACGTATCGTAACATAACATATCATAACACAACGTATCTTAACTTATCGTAACATAAGGTATTGTAACATAACGTATCTTAACTTATCGTAACGTAACATATTGTAACATAACGTATCGTAACATAACGTATCGTAACATAACGTATCGTAACATAACATATCATAACACAACGTATCTTAACTTATCGTAACATAAGGTATTGTAACATAACGTATCTTAACTTTTCGTAACATAACATATTGTAACATAACGTATCGTAACATAACGTATCGTAACATAACATATCATAACACAACGTATGCTAACGTAACGTATCTTTACATAATGTATGGTATAATATGGTCTGCAATCCTATTATTTCGAATTGGGTTGTATCCTAATACACATTGTAATGTAACGTATCGTAACTTATTGTAACTTATCATAACATATTGTAACATGAAATTTGTAACATAATGTAATGTAACATATTGTAATGTATAACAATATCATATAGCATCAGGTTATGTGATAAAGTATCGTATCTCAACGCATAGCACCATATTGTATCATATCCTATGGAATTGTATCGTTTCGTATCTCTTAGCCACGTAACAAGTAGAAAATTAACGGAAAGTATTGTAACATAGAGTACTGTAGTATCAGTTACCCTGCAATCCTCACCTCTATTATAGAATTTTTTTTTTCTTATCTGACACCAGTTTGTCTTTCCTGCTCAAACATTTTCTGCTGGTTGTCAGAATATCTGTAACTGCTGAAGAGTTTGTTTTGGAATTGGTATTTTTTTTTCCCCTGGTCTCATAAATTTCAGTGTCAGATCATTGCAATGACTGTCATACTCTCTGATGTCAGGTAACAGGCACTCAGCTTTATCTGAAGCTTTTCTGATACTGATGTTAGTTTCAGATCTATATGACCAAAATTGTTATAAATCAGACAGTGAGGAAGGCATCTCTTTCAGTCTAGTGTTGAATTTGAAGACCTTTATCCAAATGAATTCCAGCCATGCCTCCCCATTCACACTGAGATGTTAACTGGTGCGTCTGTCCACAAAGCCTCTCATTAGCACCTCAGCTCTGCGGTGCCTAATGTTGTTTTAGGAGTGAGCACCTTTCTGACCCAGGAACTTTTACTTTGCAGTGTTTCCTCCCAGCCTGCCAGAACGAAACTCATCAAACTGCCTGCGTTCTTCAAAAAATTCAGTCTGACAAAGCAGAACCAGGAGAGGATCGTTCCTGGCGGGAATGTGTGAGTGGTTTTTTTTGTTTGTTTTTTTGTGATAACTAAATGAGTATTACACTGTGAGGAGGAGAATTTAATAGAAGATATGGATGATAATTTCTTATTGTCTGTGTTTTTAGGGAGATGAAATCCTGGCGCAGGCTTCCCACTGATGAGAGAGTTTGAAAAAGCAGATAAAGGACAGAGTGAGAGCTCCACTCAGGATGTTACTTTGGATGTTAGACGCCACTAGAAGCTTCAGCGTTGTCATTTGAGGGAAAGTTGGGTCCATTAGCACCGAGAATCTATTTGTGTTCCTGCCAGGACATTGTTCTGTCCTCAGCCAAAGGTGCCCCGTCTCCCCCATTATTTATTCTGGGCTTAATTTTCCCAGCTGGTGCTCTGGGATTGTGTTCAGCTGCCCCAGTGGGACCCACACCCAAAGACCCCCCTCGCAACAGATGGTCTCCTGAGGACGTTCCCTTTTTTAGCCCCAGCTGAACGCTGATTATTTTTCTTTTTATTTAAAAAAAGCTAGTTAACAAAGTATTTAATAAAGTATTTTTGAAAAAAAAAAAAACCCAGCTCTCTTCATCTGTGTTTTGTTGAACTGACTCCTGCTGGTTTTTAGTGTATAACTGTGGGATATGGCTGTCGTTTTAAAGATTTAATAGCTCAAAGCAGAGACACACTCGTCTTTACTGTGTACATCATGTATCACACTTAAAGTAACTGACAATAAGAGGATTTCTGAATGTGAAAATTACTTTTGTGGACTGGATCCATAGGAAAAGCACACCACAAAAGACTCACTGAACCATGAAAGCGGATTATAAAAATCCTTTCAATGAGCATCTGGCAAGTTTTCCATGTTTGAAGATATTGGGAAAACTGCAGCTTTCCTTTTTATGTAAATGTGTGTACTCTTTGTGTCGCCGTATGTGCACAAATCAATTCAAGAATATCCAACTCTGAGAGAAAAAAAGAGGCTCCACATATGTGGGTTTAATCCCAGTGGAGGGTCAGTGAAAGGTATTATGATGTTTGGCGTCTCAGTCATATTAAGGTCAGTGTTGGAGAAGCAGGAGTGAGACATCCGTTAGTTGTTCTGCAGGTTTTGAAACCAGCTAGGTTAAACAGGCTGCTTCAACCGTCTGCAGAGGAAACAGTTAAATGAGTCGGTTTGTGTCTCAGTGTTGTTTCTGTTCCCACGCCTCACTCAGCACCATCACACACTGACATCATCTCCAGCGTGTTGCCAAACAAGGAGACACATCCAATTTGTGAATGAGCTGGCATTGTCAGAGCCGTCCGTATGTCACAGCCGCTGTCTGAACCACAGCAGGAAACAGAAACCCTGCAGAGAACAAACAAACACTAACTGGATTGTGAAAGTGGCGGAGCACCAGTTTCTGTTTCACAACCTGTTTACTGGCTCCCAGTGTGACCCTGGTGCTGCAGATCTCTGGCTGTAGGGTGGAACAAAAACAAGAGGGAGCTCCCAGTGCGGAATACAGTCAGGTCATACTTCACCAAACATGAACTCAGTCACAGAGTTCTCTAAATCCTTTACCTGCATGTCCTGACTTAGATTATTAAAATGTACAACAGGGTTTGTTGTATTAGACAAATCGACAAATAATGATGAGTGATTTATTTATTTTTATTTTTATCATTTTTCAAAGCTAAAGACATTTTTAGTGACTTAATTAATGGTGTCCACTTTTCTATATAAAAAAAAAAAACATTTGAATTTTTCAGTCAGCAGATATTTTCAGCCATTTTTTTTCAGCCAGATTCAGCCAGTGTTTCTTTCCTCCTTCATTTAAAGATGCATTTTTTTTTTATTGCTCTGAAACATAAGTAGTTATGATTCACTACATACTCCATCAAATCAAACTTTATTTATTCCCTGATGTGAGCTGGAGGGGAGGGCCGTGCTACACCACAGTGTGAAAGATGGAAAACTAGTGACACATAGGACGAGACAAGACAAACAGGTAAGAGGACAAACAGGTTTTGATGATTTAAGGATAAAGGATTTATAAGATAAAGAACAGAGTGATGAATTTGGATTTTACACACAGTGAATATTTAAGATTTTTTTTATGTAAATGATCAAATCCTGTGTTGGGAGTGGTAAGCCTTTGGTTAAAAAAAAAAAAAAAAAATTTCAAAAATTTCACTTCTCATTATGAGTTTTATTGCAGATAATCCATACACTGTTTAACATGCATGTCCACATTCAGGTCTATCTTCATACGGCCCCCAGCTTTCACTTTACAACGTATTAATTGTGGCACTGAAAAGAATCATGTTCTAAATTATGTAAACCTTTACATTTTCTGTCAAGGTCACAAACCAAACCCAAGTTTATCCAGTAACATCCGACTAAGCTACATTTGGACCTACATTTAGGCTGCTTGTATAAAGCTGAAGCTCTGTACATTCTGCAGGAACTCAACAACTCTGTGAAAATGTGAGAGTTCAAAAAACACATTAGAGGACACAAGACTAGATTCAAGTTTTGAAATGGTGCAGAAAAAAATTCAGAAATCAGGATAAGAAATATTATGGTCTAAAAATGTTGTTTTCAGGGTCAAAATAATCTATATATGAAAAACAATTTTGATCAACTCCAGATCCTGATCCTGCCATAAAAAACATCCTGACATTTTTCTCCACATCGCCCGCTAATGGAGAACATTTTCCTTGGTCAGAAGCAGAGTTGGTAATGGTCTGTGATGATGGCATAAGTCTGTTTGACCACACTTAGAGACTGATTTCTTTGGGGTTCATCCATATCATGTTACTTTCACAGGTAATATGTCAGTAAGAGCTTCTGGGCCTTGGTCATTTTCATAAAATCAAACGTTGCCCTCTTGAAACCTCTAGCTTACGAGATCTGTACTGAAAAAAAAGAATCTACCATGCTTTGTTCTTGTAAGTGTGGGTCTTCAGCCTCTCTGTAGACAGCTACAGAGTCTGTCAGTCAAGTCAACTATCCCCTTATATGGACAAAACCTGTAAACTGCCGCTTATGATAATCCAAATATAATTCTAGATTTATGAAATAACTCATACCTGTAATTCAGTGACTGAATTTTACTTGTAAGAATATAATCTTAGTGAAATTTGACCTCATAAAGATGAATACATGTAAGAAAACCAGTCAGAATTGCTGATATGAGAAAAGTTGTGGTAACTTTATGCTGAAAATGATAAGTTCAAGCTCAAAGGGCTTTCTTTCACCAAAAATACTACAGCTGTCAGATAAACTCGTAGGATCAAGAAGTGCATCAGTTGTCCGTCTGTGTAGTAAAGGTGGAGTAAAGCTGTAAAGTTGTAACCTGTTACAGTTGAGTTCATGCTGCAGGTCGTTCTGCTCACACCGACTGAGAGCAGGTGTAAATGTATTTCAACGGAGGGAATCTGCAGAGGAGTCTGTGCGATGGTGCAAGAAGACGGTTTCCATGGTGCAGCTCATTACACCGAGCAACATCCCATTCCTTTTTAACCACGTGTCATCAAGTGAGTGAGTTCAGAGGTCAGAATTAACCCAAATACCTGTGGTGTGGAAGTGTTTGTGTAAAACATGGAGTCGAACCCTGAGTGGGAGGAGGTGGACAGAACAGGACTGAACATGAACGCAGTGAAAAACAAAACAACGACAGAGTGTACGTGCGCGTAACCCTGAGAATAATAACGCCTCTCAAAGGCAGTTTGATGATTAAACCTGCAGCCCTCAAGTCATTCAGAACAATAACATTCAGGGCCGGTTTAGGAACGGTTTACTCTCTAATGCAGAATGGAAGTCAAAAGATATATGACTGATACCACAGAGCTAACATGCTGCTTTCATCTTTAACATGTTTTCTTTAACTATGAATGACATACAACATGTAACAAATCACAATAAACCCTGAAATTTTAAGTTTCTTTGGGACTTTATAGGCAGCTGCTTGTATTTTTTTTAAATTTCACTACAAAAATAAAATTAAAAAGAAAAAAGGAAATGTGACTTTAATTAAATTTATTATGTCACCCAGTTCCATATAGGCATATTAGGTTAGTTGAAAGCAACAAATCGAAGTTCAACTTAGTTTAACTTAAAATGATTGTTTTTAACTAACATAATACATTTACATGGAACCAGTTGACATTATAAATCTAATTAAAGGTTCATTTTTTTGAGTGTATCTTATTCAGGTTAATCCAGCTCTGACCAGTCAACTGACAGAAACAGTTTTTAACAGTCATCACAGACAGAAACTGGGAAGTTTTTGTTGTTGAGTCAAGCTAGAAACCCTGCGCGCCACAACATGCACCGGCTCATGTTTATGATGACACAAATCCTGCTCCATTATGGCATCTACACCGCTGTTTCTCAATCTCATTTCGTCTGATGTAGCTTTACATTCCTGTCAGGGTTCATGGTCCGTTTAAAGAGCCAGAAACCAGCAGGGCAGCCTTACTGATCGAGTCATGGGACTGAATTCACACTGTTCCTCTGACCAGAGCACACAGTAAATTTACACACTGAAACCCCCTCAGGTGAGTACAGTTCACAGCAGAACACACTCTTTGGCTGGTTTGAAGCAGAAACTCATAGTTATAGGAAGTTCAAACAATCTTGTGTAAATGTTTGTCACATTTTCTGTCACTGTTTTTTCCTCAGCTCTGTCACTGCAGTACAGAACACCGCACCAGTTAGCACTAAGACATAAACCAGCATGATGAGAACCAACAAAAACCATCTCTGAGAAACTTTCATTTAAGTTCTGTTTGAATTTTATAGTTAGCAGCTAGCACCTTTGAATCTGAGGCCTGCTGGAAAACAACTGATTGCTCTCTTTTGTCAGTTTTAGTCTCTCTTAGTGTAACAGGCCAAAATATACCCCCTCCAAACTATACCCGGGTATATTTTGGCCCAGGCCACTTTAAACTTCAGGGTATAAAACAGACTAGGTCAGACTACACTCCTCAAGGGGGGCAAGGGGTTAATCAAGTATTTGATTCAAGGAATAATAATTGCTGTGAATGCAAACAGAACATAAACATATGTTTGATTGTTCTATTTCATCACAAGACCAAAAAAAGTGTTCTATCTGTCCAGAATCTGAGTTAATTGAGTACATCTGACTCTCAATCAAATCTGAAAATAGTCAAACTTGTTGCACTAAACTACCAAAGAGTGAAAACTTTAACAGTGCATTGTAATCTGTTTAACATATTCTCTTTATGTTGAACCATGGAAGACCAACTGTAACACCAGCTTTTGATGTTCTGCTCTACCACAGATCAGGAGTTGAATTTTTTGATTTTCCAATTTTTATGTTTTATACACTCTATTAAATGAGTGGTACAGGCCAAAATATACACAGGAGTAGACTGGCTGAAGTCACTTTAACCCCAAGTATAGTCTGTGGGGGCATTTTTACTTGTTAGACCGGTCTGTCATGGTGAAGGAGTTAAGCTGGAGGGCAAAACTCTGTTTTTTTACCATTCAGTCTATGTTCTAACCCTCACCTGTGGTACCACACTCTGGGTTCTGACTGAAAGAGCGAGGTCAAGAATACAAAGTGACTGAAGTGAGTTTCCGCTTCAAGGTGAAGCCCTGAGCTCTGACATCAGGAGGAAGCTCAGAGGAAAGCTGCTGCTCCGTTCAGGTGGTTTGGGTATTTGATAAGTATGCCTCTTGGATGCCTCACTCTGAAGGTGTTTCAGACGCATCCAACTGGGAAAAGACCCCGGGGCAGACCCAGTGATAGTTGGAGGTAATTTATGTCCCATCCAGGCTGGGAATGCCTCATGAGGCTCCAGGACAGGCCTATCTGAGATGACTTGCTTTGACTGCTGCCCCACTGATCTGATCTTGGATAAGTGGGTGAAAATGGATTTAAGTTTGTAGTTCCACTCATGTTCTATCTGTCAACATTAATCAGGTTATAACCCATACTGCAGCCGGTCAGCAGGGGGAGCTCCAAATCTTTAGGCTGCACAGTCTGTGGACACTTATGGCGCCAATTTGAGGATGGGGTCCACAGCTCTTTCCAAATAATCCAGTGGAACGAGAAACATTTGATGAGTGCTTAAACGAAGAACTACATCACTGGGACTTTTCACTCTGCGTATCACTCCGCCTAAGCTGAGCTCTCTGGGTGCAACGTTACAGCTTAGAAAAACACAGGCCACTAAAGAAACTGGAGATCTTTTTCTGAAAGATATTATGATCATATCTTAATGATATTTTTTCAGTTTCACTTGTATGATTTAAAAACTAAAAAAAAAATTATAACAAAAAATGTTGCTAAACCCACTAACATTGCCTTATTTGCTTTTCAGGCTAACAGGAAGTATATTGATGAGTGTATGTCTTCTACAACAGGGGTTTCCAAACCTCCCCCTGCTGTGGGAATAAGAAAAAGGACAAAAATAAACAAAAATAAAGGCCTGAGATTCTTATCTGTTTGCATGGTTTTCTATAAAATTTAGGCCATATTTTTTTTTGAAACCCTAACCCTAACTCTAAATATTTTTTTGATTTTGGGAGGCAATTTGCACCCTCACTTTGGGGACCAAGGCTCTATGAAGTGTTTATTAGACAAACAGTAAAATAAAAGAGACAGATATAGTTTGAAAGAAACCATCAGGTGGACAGGCAGGTGTAGAGTTGAATGAAGACAGAATCCAGCGTGACTTTGGTAATAAGACATCTTTATTAATCATTTGGAGAGACATGCTAGATCTCTGTACAGTGTGAATGAAGAGCTCTGGACTGATCGGGTCTGCTGCACAGAGCTGTGACAGAACACACACCCCCTCCCTCCCTCCCTCCCATCCTCTAATGCAGACCCTCCACATGCAGACAGTTGTTGCATCACTTGGTCCATTTACAGGGAATGTTAAAATGAGTGACTCTAATTTAAAACATAAGGAGCACTGACAGAGAGGAACACCTTCAGTTACAGGTTAATCATTTCTCCTCACTATACGATTAAAACCCACTCATCAAATCTCTAAAATCTCTCCTCACATGGCTCAGTGGTCACACACTGAGTGGTACATTCCTGTTCTGTGAGAATAAATAAGCAGCAAACAAACATTTCTCTTTTTCTGATCATTTTGAAGGATAATAAATTGAAATACAACCCTGACTCTAACTTTCATCAGTCTCAAACCCAGCGCTCAGAGTGCTCATCTTATCTTCTCTTGTATTAATCCTGTTTCCTGTTTATTTGGTTCATTATGTGGGTTAAAAAGACACACTAGTCTCAACAAAAGTGCTCCCCTTTTTCGGGCACATGTGAACCAAAGACTGTTTAAAAAGAGGGATGATGTCACCATTTCTCAAAAGTGAAGCAAACACTTAGAGCTCCCCCTGCTGGCTGGCTGCAGTTTAGTTCATAAAGCCAGCCTCCTCCATGGTAACAGATGGGACATGGGTCAAACTTTCAGAGCATAAAAACACATCAGACAAGCTTTACTGCCTGCTGCAGGGAGGATGTTGGCGTCACTTTTGAACAAAGGAAATAGAGGAGATGTCATCCACCTTTATATGCAGTTAATGGCTTTAAAAATTCATAAACATTGGAGTCTACACTAAGACAACAGTAGTTCTTGTGTTCTGGGGATGAATTTTTCTATTTTTTTATTTTACCTTTTTTTTTAGATGTACATTTTTACTCTAACTCTAAAACACATCCTTAAAAAGTGCAGTAAGGTTTCACTCTGAAGACAAATCAAAGTAGTGTTATCTACTCGTCACCACCAAACGTTATGATACCTGGCTCTAAAGTTAATGATAAAAAAATTTAAATTAAAGAACATTGCATAACGCCAACGTCAGTAGTCAGTTCAAACACAAGCAGCAAATAAAAGCTCATTCAGTGGGGACACGTTACGTGACACGTTCTATGACAATCAAGTGACTGTACATTTGCAATGATGCGTTTCGTTACTTCGTATTCACCTGAAAGGTCTACATGTGCAAATTAGTCTTCTGTCTGATTGAAACAAAGCAATGGTTTACATCGTTAGAGGTCTGTCTGAGCACAGAACCTGCGTTAAAGTCTACAGATAACCACACAGAGAAGTTCCTCTGTGACAGCAAGGCAAGAGTTATGGTTCTCCACTGCTCACTTCATGTGCAGACTACCATGATCACAACTACAAGATATCACACAAGAAAACAGCAGATGTCATATTGTTGTGAGAGTGGAGTGTAAGGCTTTGTTCAGACTGCAGGTCAAACTCTTACATCAGGTCTTAAAGACACACTGAAGTCCACAATGTGAGCAGTTAGATCTGATGGTGCATCCATACCGCCATGTTGGTTCCTGGTTTCATAATCCTAACATTTCCCATGAGGATCATCTATTTACAAAAACTAAACCATACCATGCTGTGGTTTGACTGGTGATGATCTGTCTCTCATTACTGAGCTGCATGTGAGAATAAAACAGGGGAGTGATTTGTTTGGAGCCTGTACGCCAAAGACAAACACTGTTCAAAAAGCCTTTGCTGCCTGATTCAAGTTTAATGAAGCCATCTGCAAAATAAACATCACTTTTGGTGATGATTATCTGAGACCAGTGCTGGTTGGTTGCAAGTTGCCATTTTAAGGCAGTCTTGAAGTGGTCTCACTTTTGTACATTTGCCTGTTCATAATCCAGGATTTAAAGTGAGATTATCTGCACCAAAACTGGTCGGATTGGTTAAAAAAGTGAGAAATAAGATGTGTCCCTGTTATCTGCTGTGAAGGATTTCTTGGATTAATTTTGTAGGACATTTGTGATTGTGGACACTGGAGCCGGACTGTCAAAAAGAAAAAGTATGTCAAAGGAGAAAGCTAAACGGGAGAGTGATAGAGCACGAGCTAAAGGCTAAAACATGAGCTAAAGGCTAAAACATGAGCTTATCTGTTTGTGATAATGTTCATTCCAACCCACATACAGCAGTTACTCTGCAGTGATCTGATCAAACTTCAGAGTCTCTTTCAGCTACCCTTCCACAAACTGAAGTTTCTATCAGTCCAGCTTTGCAAG
Source organism: Labroides dimidiatus (assembly GCA_030710495.1). Taxonomy (NCBI): domain Eukaryota; kingdom Metazoa; phylum Chordata; class Actinopteri; order Labriformes; family Labridae; genus Labroides; species Labroides dimidiatus. The sequence goes on from CM061146.1 coordinate 26,474,077, forward strand.
CTCATGGACACAAACCACTCTGTTTGTAAAGTTACCAACACAGCTGTTAGATTTGATGTTTTGATATGAGTGATGCTGGATTTTCTTTCATAACATCCTCAAAGAAACTGTGCTGTGAATCTGTTCAGGAAATCAGCTGCTCTCCAAGGACAATGAATGAATGAATGGATGTATATTGTCCCACAGTTCAGTTTGCATGCACGGTTTTGCACGGTTTTGCACCTGTGTACCTCTGCATTTGATGTCTTTGTCGATATACTGAAAACATTTCCAGTTTGAGCATCCAGAGACCAAACTGAAGACATTTGACTAAAATATCTTTCAAAACCAAATGTTGACTGCAGAAATCATATATCATGCCCACTCTTTCTTTAACAGCATGAATTTTCCAGATTTGGCCCAGCAGTCTGAACAAAGCCTTCAACGTGCCGTGATTTGGCGATAATGACACGACTTGGCAGTGGCTCTCTATACAGCTGCATTCTAAGGTTGCCTATACAGAAAGCTCACATTTACACGCACGCACGACAAAAAGATATTCTGAAGTCAAGTATACAAATCCAGTTCAACAGCTTTCAGAAACAAAGAGACTTGGACTAGTCATTATCAGAGTGCATTAAGTCACTGGTGTAACGTTACCATTTACATATTTGTGTACATTGGTAGACAGTACCTATGCTGAAAAATCTAGGCATGCATTAGATGTTACTGTTCACTTTTTTCTGTAATCTCTCGAACGCAAAATTATGGATCCCACATTGACAGGAGGTCCTCCCCCACATGGAAAAGCTGGGTTCAACATAAATAATGATCAGCTGATGAGCCGTGACGTAGCTCAGTATGTGTATAAATTCATGACCGGCTAACAGGAAACAGTTTGGCAGTAATGTTGGGAGGGCCTCATTTTTGGGATCCATAAAGATGCACCTGGATCCACCTCAGGCTCTAAACACAGAGCTCAGTTTTCTGCATCTTTTAAAAAAACAACCTTTCCAGAGCGATTTCCCTGAATATACAAAAATATACAAAAAAGAAACTGGGGAAACTTCCTTTTCTACTTAAAAAATTGTATCCACATTCTCAACTTGGGAATCTTTTTTTGAACTTTCCTTTTTTTTTTTTTGCAAGTTGTCAGACTTTTTGGCAGTTTCATTAACAAAGTAGGCTACACTACTTTAGAAGCAAATTCACATATTGCTAGTTCCAACAGATGACCAGTAGTCAGTCAGGTGAGGAGGCCAGATTCTCAACGTGCAAAGTCAACTGCAGGTTAACCAATAGGAAGCAACATAACAAGCGGGTGGTGTAAATGATGGTTTCGCTCCAGGACAGTATTAACAGGAACAGCCGCCTTCAGTCGTCTGCGGCTCCTGTGGTTTGTCCAGCTTGATGTCGATCACTGGAGGACAGCGTTAAGGAACATTCAGGTATCGAGTGTATTCTGTGCAGCAGCCTTAAACCTGGTGTTGAACAAAGAAGCTAATGCGAAAGATCAAAAATCTGCTCTGTGCAAACCATGAATATAGTTTCCACAGCGTCACACATTGATTTCTCAAAGCAGAGTTTTGAAGCCTCAGTCCCCATGTTAAAAAAAAAAGACTCAACCAAACTTTTGGATGACCCAACAGGAGGCAAAGAGGTGAAGTTAGGGCGAGTTTTAGCCTCCCTGGTCAGAGACAGACACATCAGACCATTCAGGAGGATCATTCCTCCACTCTTTAATAACATACGGACAAGAATCTAAACCTACTTGAGTGATTTTTTTAAGTATCTATCCCTCTGAATTGGCTCCAATGAATCAATGTATGACATTTTAGCAATTAGCAGGAAAATCTGATTTTAAAATCAGCGTGTTTACAATGAAGTGGACGAGGGGGAAAGGATTGTTTTCCCCCTCAAAATTCCCCACCCCTGGCTATGATGCGACGCTGACTGTATCTATTGAGGCTCCCAAACAAATGCTCCATGTTTTATACAGTCTGTGTAATTTTTCAACACCAAAAAAAAACCAAACTATCTTGATAAAAACAAAAGACAGGAAGAGGTGATAGAGTGGATGTGATCATTTGTAAATCTTTATGAAACTTAGTTGGACTGTTCAGCAGCTGTCAATACATGTCTGTAGTTCCAATACACTACCACTAGATGGTGCCACTGAACCAAAATCTATTCATTCTCCATTAAAGAGATGGTGTAATCAATTTGAACAATATCAATTTGAAGTCAACCAAAGGCTCAACACTTAACTTTAACTAAGTTGAATAATTTGAAAAGAAATAATAGTTTATAAGCTTTGGGATGTGTTTAAGTTCTTTCTGAGAAAAAGTAAACTAAAGAAGACCTTCTCCGACATGTAACCCAGCTCCACAGGGACTCCACTCCATTGTTAGTGTGGTAATAAACTGAGAATAGATGCTGGCTGAAGCTGCTGGCTCTGCTGTGCCACAATTAAAACTGATGTACAATGGAGCGCTAATGAGCTGTGGCTGTTCGAGTGATTTTGCACAACCCAGATAAGGTGTTATACCAAGTCAGTCCTCCAGAGTGTGTCTCACACTCAGCAGAGCGCGCGCCAGAGAGAAAGAGAGAGAGAGCGAGAGAGCGAGAGAGAGAGAGAGAGAGAGAGAGAGAGAGAGAGAGAGGAGCAGAGAGTCTTTGTTTTAAGGACACATGAGGTGTATCATGACTTGAGTGACTGTGAATGTTTCCATACAGCCGCAGCAGCAGCAGCAGCAGCACTCTTTCTTCATATTAATATTTCAGGTGAGTGTTTTCATGTTTAATGAGCGGACACACAGACTCTGTGGCCTACATACTGTGGCTGTCCAGCAGCATTCAGTGTGTGTTTACATATTTTATGGCCGCCCATCTTCAGGTCCCGGTGACATTTAGAGGATGATCTTTAAATTCATACATTTACTTTGTGTTCTTATAAAGACCGGCTCATGTCAAGGATCTGAAGGCCTTATCTCAGCAGCCAGCATTTACAAACCAAATGAGCAGACAGTCCTGAATATAAAAGTCTTCTGATGCCTCTGCATGTGTGTGCGCACGTGTGTGTGTGTGTGGGAGAGAAGGTTCAGTCTATAGTATCTCTTAAGCAGAGAGTCATGAGACCTGTTACTGCACTCGATGTAGACATAAGGTCTGATAACAAGGAACAAAGCGGTTCATAGTGAGGGGCAGTGAGTTTTTATGCTAGTTGCCACCCAAAAAGTATCCAACTATCGCTGTTGTTTTAGGATAGTTTTCATCCCAGCTAACTTTTGAGATCTCGCTATATCAGACACGCCCAAAGTCAGGTCCAAGGTCCTTTTTTATGCAGCCCCCTGCCTTCACCCTAAACAATGTTTTTAAATGATTGTTTTTATCGCGATATGAAAATGCGCTTCATAAACATCCAGAGTTCAAAAAAACACAATAGAGGACACCAGATGAGATCAAAGTTATTAAATGGTGCAGAAAAAGAATAATTAGTGCATAAAATTGATCAGAATGCAGAATAACAAATATTAGAGCTAAAAATGTTGTTTAAGGTCAAAAAGTATAAATATGAAAATAAATCCAGATAAAATCCAGATTCTTATCATGACATAAAAAAACATCCTGGCATATTATCCTCATATCGCCCCCTAATGGAGAACATTTTCCTTGGTCAGCAGCAGAGTTTGCTGATGTTTACACAGCAGGTAACAGAAAACTGACCACTGATCATCTGGCATCAAGGGACACTTGAGGGACAGGTGAGCTTTGATTTCATCAGCCTGTACTGATGGTACAAAGATTTTTTAGCCACTCAATAATTTTTACAGAAACCACTAAAAGAAATATTTCATTCACATGTTACTTTAACTGTTAATGAATATGTCAGTAAGAGCAGCTGAGCCTTGGTCATTTTCACAAAATCAAATGTGATCATTTTTGCTCTATATTAAATAATGACTGACTCTGATTCTGCTGTTTGAAGCTCATTCATCCCTTAAAACAATTATAATAAGTATACTGTGTCTGAAATTAATAAGCTCCAAGAAGCTGAAATGATCTGCAGCGCTGACAGAAACTTCAGAGTCTGGAGAGAATTCTCTGTGGGTTCATGTTACTGGATGACCCCTCCTCATTAAACAAAGTCACTCGGCTCAGAGACCTTTAAATGACATCCTGAAAGAAATGCTCGGAATAAAAAGCCAAATTTGTCAGATTTTAGAGTGTAGCCTGTTCTGTGAGAAGTGTGCACAGAAAATAACAGGCAGCGCCTCCTGAGAGCAATATTTGACTCGTCACTTTCCTCTATTTAATGATCAATACCGATGAACAGAAAATGTATTCCTGATAAGTTCAACATTATCCACTTAACTGCAGCACAATGCAGCAACAATCACTACATCAATCTTTCTTTAAAGACCAACTTCATCGTCTAAAAACAAAATTCTGCATGCTGGTACTCCATTCTGGATCATAAAAGTCATTTATAATAAAATCAGGGAGTGAAAGCTTCCTCAGACCATCCTGTAGTGATTTATTTTACTTTCTCACTCTTGATCTGGGTCAAGCACTGTCGTCCTTTCTCTCCCTGCAGACCAGCAGAGGTGATAATAACCTGCGACTCTCTGAAAATGTTCTCGGAAACAGAGCAGGAGACGGTGCCCCATAGGCACCGACACCCACCATAAATCAGCGTGACACAGCTGCCCCCAATTTAAAACCGGCAATTAAAGGGAGCAGAGAGTAAACTGTGGACACTCTTTTAAAATATGAAGATCTAGGACTCGTTCTCTTGAAGAACAAGTGGAGCTGCTGTATTAAAACTTACATTTTACTTTGTGAAATTGTGTTTGTATATGGCTAAATAGTTAATTTTAACATGAAGGATGATGTAAACATTCAACGCAACTTGCTTTGGGTGAAACTGTCAGATCTTAATGTCACTGCCGAAGTCTCCCCTCAAAACATAAACTCACTGCAGAACTCTGATTCTTTCTTTTTATACACACCTGAGCAAAATTTGAGATCAGTTGAAAAATTGTGAGAATTTACATTTTGCACTGTTGGAACTTGAAAAAGTTCTTATTAGAGTTTCAAAATGCAAAAAGAAAAAATGGGAGTGAGACAAAAAAAGAGTAAGCCATTTATTGCAATCATCAGTGAAAGTGAAATAGTTTGGAGTGTTTCCAGGAGGCTCATGGGAGCATTGTTCCAAGTGGTGAAGATGGCTTCATGGAGGGCGTCCACTGTCTGGAACTGACGTCCATTTTTGTAACCTTACCTCGCCATCCATCCCCAAATGTTCTCAGTGTGATTTAGATCAGGGGAAGACGCAGGATGGTCCCAAAGAGTGAGCTTATTGCTCTGGAAGAAGTCCTTTGTCAGGCAGCCATTGTGAACTGCAGCATTGTCTTGTTGAAAAACCCAGTCATTAGCAGGGCCCTCAGTCATGAAGGACGCTCCCTGCATCATCTCCACATAGCCAGTCGCCGTTTGACGCCCCTGAACAACCTGAAGCTCCATTGTTCCATTGAAGGAAAAAGCAGCTCAGATCATGATGGCGCCCCCTCCACTGTGCCGCCTTGAAACCATCTCCAGTGGGATCTCCTCTTCATGTCAGGAACGTTGAAGCCATCAGGACGTCAAGGTGTCATTTTTTCTCCTAAGAGAATCAAACTTTCTTCCTCTTTTCAGTGTCCCATGTTTGCTGCTCTCTTCAAAGTCCAAACAGGTGATTTTGTGGCTTTGAAAGAGACGAGGCCTCTGAAGACGTTTGTTTTCTTTAAGCTCTTCTTTCTCAGACGCCGTCTGATGGTTATTAGTCTGCAGTCTGCACCAGTAACGGCCTTCATTCGGGTCGAAGATTGTCCTGTGTCTTGATGGAAAACCAATCAGATCCTCCAGCTCAGCGCTGGTGAAATTTTCTTGGGTCTACCACTTGACTTTTTTTGTTTCACAGCCCTCAAGATCTTTGAAAACATTCAAACTGACCGTCTGACTGCGTCCAACCTCAGCAGCGATGGCGTGTTGTGAGAGGCGTGGCTTATGTAACTCAACAATCCGACCACGTTAAAAGAGAGAAAGCTTTCAGCCTTTGCCATCAGGAGGTCATGACAGAGTGATTACCTGACAGAAAATCACATTCAATCCACATTTTTGTGCAGATTTTGTCTTTTTAAGGCTGTGGTCTTAAACTTTTGATCTGCTGATGAACAGAATATTTCACTTTATTGCAATAAATTGCTTACTCTTTTTTGTCTCACACCCATTTCTTCCTTTTTCATTTTGAAACATTTTTGAGATCTAACAATGCCAAACGTTAATTTGTGTAATTTCTCAACTGGTCTTAAAATTTTGATCAGGTTTGTATATTTAGGAGTCACATGATCCTCAATTTTGGGATCAGATTTCAAGAAACGTCTCTGCAGCATTTTATCCATTTATCAGTCGTCCTTGTCCTTCACAGTGAGCTGCTGTAACAGATAAACTCCCCTCAGTGGGAGATCATGTAAGTTTATCTCATGTTATCACTTACGTTGTCTCCCGGTGGTGGAAATTAAAGTGGAACTTGTTTTCTTCTAAAACTCTTTACGATGATGATTTTGAAGGATGCAACGTGTTTGTAAAATTTAACAACCGTTGCAGAAAAGGACAGGTGACAATAAAGTCACTCTCAGGCTCTACATTATGTATATCTGTATGCTGGACTCTTCTTATTTCTGCTCCTGCTCCCGGTTCAATCGATGATATTCACAAAGCAATAACAAGAGAGGAGCCGCTCAATTAAGTGACGTGTCAGCAGAGGCACAGAGCTGCTGACAAACTGTCACCACCTGCCATCCATCAGCACACCTCCACCTCACACAGCTCCCTCCTCATCCATTATCCTCATTAGGAGGGAAAATAAAGGAACGGGAAGAGAGATAAAGGTAATTGGCAAAATGTGAGTGATGTTTTATAGAAATGAAATACGGCCGGAATAAAAAGCCGAGGGGGGATTTGAACAGTTCAGGGGCCTGCTGGGTCGCTGAGTTTATTACAGAGGCTGAGCAGTTTGCAGACACTGGATGACTGGAGGTAAATGATGAATGTGTTATAATCACAGCGAGATTAATGTAAGTATTCCTTCGCTACACCAAGGTCAGCAGCTGAGTTATGTTTACGTTTGAGAAGATAAATGCTGCAGTGCTAATCTGTGAGACAGCCTCACACTGAAGGACTAACAGCAGAGCTATATGCACACAGCTAAGATCAAAAGCAATTTCATAACTCACTCACGGTTACCATAGTGATGGTGCACGGCTTTGTGTGCTGAGGAGGAAACGGAGGATGACTGCTGTCAGAGGAGGACTGGTGACAGTATTAAAATCTGCTGATTTGAAATCGGACGGACTTGTTTTTTAGAGAGTATCTTCAAAAACACAACGAGAAGTGAGCGGTTAGAGCCAAAATCCATCTGTGATCCCCTGAAACACTGAAAACCATCCAGACAGGTGACAGGTGGTCTGCTCTGCGTCTCCAGAGCCAGAACCAAACCCAGGAACAGCGTTCAGGTTTTATGCTCCATAAATTCACAAACTCCCTGAAAACTGGAGGTCCACTGAAACTCTGAGGCAGCTTGGGATAAAGGCTGATGAAACTCCTCTCTACAAGCTGCTTCAGATTACATTATTTTGATTTATGATTCACTAAACATTGAATTTATTACAATGCACAGTAAATTTTTACTAGTGTTTTAAGATGTCTTGTCATATTTTAGCTTTTGTATTGACTCATTTACCACATCTCGGCTTTTAACAGCTTATAATCATTTTAAGAGTTTCTTTCACTTTTTGTAATGATGCGTAAGATGATGTTTGAAGCACTCTGAAATGATTTTATGCTTTTCACAAAACGTAAAATAAAAATTTAAAAAACTCCTACTTCTTACAAATGTAGTGTGACTGATCTGCTTGATCTGTTTTGCGGCATGCTTCCCTGGTTTCCAGTTTTGTTTAGTGGAAGTAAGGCTGATGGACAAACTACTTCAGTGTAGTCCACGTATGGTTTGATGGAAGTTAAGAAGTGTTTTATATGAACTTTGATGAATGTTGAAGAAGTGAACAGTTATCTGTGAGAAGGGAAGCTCCCCATTTATGACAAGATTTATTGTTTCTTTGTTTTAAAGTTAGTTTTTTGGCCTTTTTCATGCCTTTAATCAGGGAGAGGATAGGACGGTGGATAGAGTTAAAAACAGAGTATGAGAGTAGACTGCTTGGCCATCTGCAGCGCTACTGTTGTTGGGTTTTTTTTCACATCACTTCACTGTTAATCAAACAGATCATTCATCTTCTATACCGCTTATCCTGTTCAGGGTCGCGGGTGGCTGGAGCCTTTCCCAGCTGTCTTAGGGCGAGAGGCGGGGTACACCCTGGACTGGTCTCCAGTCAATCACAGGGTTGACACACAGAGACAGACAACCTTTCACACACACACACTCACACCTACAGGCAATTTAGAATCACCAATTAACCTGATGAGCATGTTTTTTGGACTGTGGGAGGAAGCTGGAGTACCCAGAGAGAACATGAAAACTCCAAACAGAAAGACACACTTTGCTGGAACTGGGATTCGAACTAGCATCCTTCTTGCTGTGAGGCTGCAGTGCTAACAGCTACACCATCCATCAGACAAACCATTAAACATTAGTCTTGTAGTATTGTAAGTGTAATGCTAACTCATTAGCTCATTTGGGCTGATAGCTGGACAGGTATCAGAACAATTTCCTGAGCACTGGCGAGGTGCCCTTGTGCAAGGCACTTAACTCCCAACTGCTCAGGCGCACACAGTGCAGCTCCCCCCACAAGTGCTAAAATCACCAGTGGTGAGATATTTTCGCCCAATCAGAGGCACAGCTCAGCTGATTGACAGGTGGTCACCCTATAGCTGTTAGTGTGGAGGCTCAGAGCCCGCCTTTTTCCATTGTGGGCCCCTGTGGATGATTTGCTTCAAAACTCTGTGTCAGAAAGAGACGGGTGACATAACAGAGACTATCCCCATTTATTATACTATGGTGTGTATAAAGCATGAGTCAGAATGAAAAATTAAATAAGTGCTGGAATAGACCAGCGGTCTAAGTTGCGCACCCATGAGACAAACTCTCAAATCCAACCTGCCCCCAACCCCACATTCCCTTCCCACTTTCGCCCTGTTTCCTGCTCCATGCACTGTCCCGCCCTCTTCAGCTAAAAGCCAAAAAATTACATTAAAAAAAGGATATGCCATGTACCAGTAAAAGGTTTATTTTTTGAACACAATTTGAGATTAATATCGTTGCTGAATTTGGCTGTCTTGGTTGGTTGGCACTGGAGGGGGAAAAAAATGTGTTAAACGCTGAGAAATTTTAGAAAACCAAAGAGATTTCATCACCTTCTCGAGAAATGTTCCTGAGGAAGTTTTACAAGATCCGACCAACATTTCTCAGTCAGGTGGATTCCCTGTTAAGGTCACTGGTCGTGCAGGCAGTTTATTTCCCTGATTCAACCTCCTTGAGTCATCAGCAGAAAGTTGCTTTCACAAAAGTGTCTCTTTACACGCTTAATAAAGCAGACAGAAAGTTACAAGAGGAGTTTTATCTGTATGAGCTTTCCTTTAAGCTGCATCACTCATAGTGGCTGCTTACCAAAGACGGCCCTGACTCAAGTGTGTGGGAACCATCTACAAAATACTCCACGGATGATTGGTTTTGACTTTGCTATACTTGATGAAAGAGAAGCTACATAAATGGAAAGTTTCTCAGAATTCATCTAAAAAGACTATCCGCCATGTCCCTTCAGGGGCTCGATGCTGTGCTGATGGGTTTTCAGTGTTTGAGACGATGTTTTCATTCCAGTTTGTTTTTGAAGTTTCATTTTGTTCATTGTTTTATTTTGTTTTATTTGTTGTGATGATTTTTCTCTATAAACAATAAACCCTTCACTACAAGAAGAGAAGTTCATAGGAAGCTTCACAGAGGCAGGCTCTTGAACAATAGTCTCAGATAAACTCCTTTATTTGTTTTGATTTGAGTAAATTCAGAGCTGTAGGAGCCCAAATGAGAACGTAGTCGCAGTACCTGAACAGCTCTTTATAAGAACGAGACCAATCAAAGCTGAGTACTTCTATAAATCCGGCATTAAATGCCTCTTTAACTGAAGAATACAACAATCATCTAAAGGAGTGAGTGAAGTGGAGGCTGCAGGATTGTTTCCTGTGTCTGATGTACTGAAGAAATGTGAGAATTATTGCAGAGGCTGATGGGAGCAGAGACAGCCTGAGGGTTCTCTCAGATACTGATGAAAATTACAGCCTCGGTCTGTCTTGGCTGCTGAATCTACCTCTTCTGATATGAGATACAAACACTTCAGTGTCTGTAATTTGGTTTTATATCAGACTCACTGCAAATGTAGTCAAAACAAATAAATTATTGACTGTGTGTTTGTCTTTAAGTCATAAATGTGAATGTCTGTGTAAAAGATATAACTTCCTGAGGGATAAATGTTTGCTGCAGCTCCTGAACCATCTTCCACAGGTGTAGGTGTGACATCCTGGGTTGACAGCAGCAGATAGGAGCCCCATCCTGTGCTGCTGCAGCACACAGCCAGCTAACAGGCACCTCATGTCATTGTTTCAGTGAGCAAACCTGCACACCCACCACCGACAAAACTGCAGACGCCTACTGTCTGACCCTTCAGCTGGCCTTCCTGATTCATTAGACACCACGGCCGGAAACATTCAGCTGCTGCGTTGCGTTGAAAACACACCTAATTGGACAGGGAGCTGACACCTTATTAAACAGGTGTCAGTCTGCAGACATCACTTCTGCAGCTACTTTCATTTGGAAGCGAGCAACACCTCGACATTAACATGAGGAATTGTTACCTGTGAGCTCAGTCTGTTCAGGTGTTATTTTGAAACTGGGGTATGTTCATCTTTTCATGTAAATGGGTCAAAGGATACTCCCTTCTTTGCTTGTCTCTTGCATACTTTCCATTCCCGGAAGAGCCGCCGCCACACGCCGAAACAGCTGAAAGAAAGAAACCAGGACACAAATTAGGCACGTGTTCACGTTTTTACAGTCGGTCTTTTAAATTCACACCCATGATTGCAAATAAGGGGGAAAAACAGCAACAGTAACAGGTTAAATGCCAAGACAGTACTTGAGTTTAGTAAAACAATTTTACACTTCTGTAAACATTTCAAAGTTGCGACAGTTTTTTGCTGAATCACCGTCTTTTTTCGTTTCTGTTCTCTCACTTAAAGCTCCTGTGAGGAACTGCCAGTTTGAGACAAGCAGCAGCCTCTGATTTAAAAACATGAAGCCCATGCTGGAGAGCTGGAGAGCTGAAAAAACAATTCTTTGAGAATCGACTGGAGGCTGGCTGCAGAAACACAGCAAACCACATCTACACCAAGCCAAAAAAAGCTGATCTTTACAGCAAAAATAAACATGTTTACAGCCTGATTCAAAAACATTTAAAGTCTAAATACTGCACCCCTCTACTGGCACACACTGTACGAGGGTGAATATCTTAAAAACTTGTTATTTCTTTATAAGTTATTACGCTTATGAGCTTTGCCCATATATGGGCATGGCTGCATGACTGACAGGACAGCAACCTGTAGCTGTCTGCGAAGAGGCCAAAGGCTAAAGACCCACCAGTTGTTTCATTTAAACTTGAACAAAGCTTGTTTGAGTCAGCTTTATTGATACGGAATCTGCCGACACAAGGCTTCAAAACAACTGTATAAGAAACAAATGGGTGACATCACAGAGACTACATCCATATATTTTACAACCTGGGATTTGAGTTGAATGTGGCCTCCCCTTAAGAAAATGTACGACTTACTTGTTCCTGTACATGGAAGAGTAGTATTTTTCTAAAAAGATCTTTCATCCTGCTTTATCTCAACAAATCAAATCTAGAACTTGTTAGAAAACTCTTCCACAGAAACTATAAAAAATTCAGCAGCATGCAGAGACTCTATTTCTCTGACTGCTAGCCTGGTACCAGTTTAGACATAAAAAAAACTTTGTAAATATAATCTATCAAAATGCTGCTGGGTTTAATCTTTTTCTTTTTTTGCTATTGTAGATCATAAAAAGATCTGTGATCGTTTCAGAAGGTTTTCCCTTCAATATGATTCAGTGAAATGTGTAACATCAAGTAAGAAGAAAGAGAAACTGGAAATAAAAAGAAAATGTTCCGATTAAAATAACAATAAATTTGGAAAATGTGTTTGAATAAAAAGTGAACCAGCTTAAATTTGCTGACACAGCCTCGCAGCGATCAGTGCTGACAGCCGAACAGACTGAACACTGCAGCCTTTGCAGGCAGCACAGTGATCTTTACTTTTATGTGTCCTGGTGTTTTGCTGTAAATCAACAGTCCTGAAGTCCTAAAGTAAGGAAATAAAGGCCTCCTCTGTCCGGGGTTGCTGTGAACTGAGAGAGACGTCTGCCAGAAACACCATTCACTGACAATCACAATACAGCTTCCCTTCATCTCTCTGCTTATTAACTAAACAGACAGTCATTGTTTTCCTGAACAAACATCTGCTCACAGGCAAATCACTGTTGTTGGAGCGAGCAGTGCTTCTTTTTTTAGGATCTGCAAGCCACAAACTATTACTTCTTTAATGCTGCTGAACACAGTGGTAGTGAAAGCGCAGTGTGACACTGAGAAAATCCAATACTTCCCCCCTGTATTCACCTGTGTTAGCATGAGAGGCACGGTCAGGAACACCAAAGGCTTTAAAGGTTCCCTGTGGAGCTTATGGTCAATAGAAGTGATTTTAGAGCAATTTTCAGGTATGTTTTCCCTTTTCTTTGTACGAAACAATATGCATGCACAAAAGCAAGCAGACATTAATAACATGGTGTGGATCAATCCTAATCAAGGATCACTGACAGCAGAAATTAAAGTTTGTTCTCTAAAAATTAAATTTTTATCTTATAGGATGAGTAGCTTGTTCAGCCTGCAGCACCTTTTCTAACTCAACACATTCCTGCTGTTTAAAACAGCTCTCCATAGTTTGTGATGCAGGTGAATAACAGCACAAAGCAGATGGATAAAACAGGGGCGGATATAAGAAGAGGATCTAGGTGGGCATGCACTCCCACCCTGAAAAACGGCTTTTTACCTCATCAGTAGTAGGACTTAGGAATAATTTTAAATTAACTATTTGGACAACAAGCAGATTAATTGGTATTTAAAAAGAACATTTTTTTTCATCTTTTGCTTCAAATCTTTAGTTATCTCATTAAATATTCAAGATTTAAGAAGATGTTAATGTTGCCTCTTGAAACTAATTTTAATTTTTTATGCTTCAAATATCAGAATCAGGGATATGAATGCTGTTACAGTCACATGTTTCTTCCGTGTTTCCCCTCCTCTGTGCGCCTTATCCCTGCAGGTGATCTAAATGCACAACAAGGGTCACCTGGCTGTAGCATTTCAAAGCCCACTGCAGGCTGCAGTGGAGAGAGGCGTTGGATTTGGGGACTGCTGCTCTGCTGCTTCTCCTCGAGGGACTCTGGTGCATTTGTTAATTTAGCTTTGTGTTAAATTATTTAATTTAACTTGATTTGAGGTTGTAATAAATCCTTTTTTAATGGTTGATGGTGTTTTTCTGTATTTTATTTAGAGTATACATTTTGTAGAGTGTTGTTTGCACCATATAACAATGCTGAAATGCTACCTCAAGTGTTGGTCAAAGTTGACATGATTGGTCAAGATTTTAATTTTAATATACGCTATTCATTAACGTGTGTGTGTGTGTGTGTGTGTGTGTGTGTGTGTGTGTGTGTGTGTGTGTGTGCACGTGCTTCATGCCATAATTGAAAACATCAGAGCCATAGTTTGGCTATCCCAGACAAAATATCAAACAAAACTAGTCCGTACAACTTACCTGAGGCATATTTAAATAAATATCAACCATAAATATCAATGTTTAAGGAACAGTTTTTGACAATTTCTTCAGTTTTATGGGAAAATAAGAGCTCAACATTATCCAACAAGATCAAGATAAACACTTTTTTTTGCCAAAAAGCAGCGGCTTCAATCATAAGGAGGCAGAAATTTAAGTTGCATCTCATGCTGCTTTGTTAATACAAGCTCCTTAAGAGATCAGGTCATGCGACAAGACAATTTGTCAAAAACAACAATTTCAGAGTCTTGGGAGAAATTAAACAGTTCATTTATTTTGAAGGATACTTGAGTGAGTTTAGACTTGTACATAGGAATGTGCTTATCTTGCATCAGTTTCTACTTTGACTGAGAAGAGGCAAAAATATTCACATTGTAATATTTTTTCCCACATCCAGAGATTCAGATTTATTAGCTAAGGTCTCAAAGCAGCACTTCAGGACTTCACCGTCAGGCTGCTTTGTCATGCATTTTAATTTCATCAAGTGTTTAAGGAACAGCAGGATTTCACTCGAGCATAATTCTGTGAGAAACGGAGAGGTACGGAGTTTCTTGTTTGAATGAATGCTTCTTTGATCTCACCTGTTTGACGTTGTAACCTGTCTTGGCGCTGGTCTCAATGAACATGACGCTCAGCTCTTTGGCCCTCTGTTCACCCTCTTCAATTGTGATTTGCCTGCAGAGAGAAGAGAGTTCAGAGATAATGTTCTGTTTCTGCTACATTAAACAAAGTGTGGACAGAAAACAGAGTTTCTTGTCTTACATTAAACCTCAGCACAGACAAAGTTAATACCTGTTATTTGCAGCTCCTGTTATTCCAGGCTAGTGAGAATACAGCAGACTTAATTAGCTAATGACTGAGTGTGATTAATTACGTTGTCCAGCAGGAAATTAATAACGGCCCATTTGCAGTACAGTTAATGACTCTGTCAGTGATTGTGAGGTTCTGGCTGTGAAGCTGAGCGTGTGTCAGGTGTCTATTAACACAAACAGAGGGACTGGTGCAGTCAGGCTGAGTCCACAGCTCACTGCTTAAATTCTCTGACTCCACCTGCCGCTGGTCTGCAGGGAGAACCATGACGTAACCTGCCTGACTTCTTTGTTCCTCCCAGCACAAAGGGAAAAAAAACAGCTGTGGGTTAACTCCAAAATACCAATTCTTCTTTTTCTAACCACTAAGTGGTGAAACAACCTGTCTTAACTCTCACCTTACAAACTCATCCTGTTGTGCAAAGCACTAAATACAACATCTCATCCAGTCGATCCTCCTCACACCTCTTTCTATCACAGCACAGAAGAAAGAGAATCTCTGCCGTTCTGCAGTGAGAACAGAAAACACCACACAGAGACGTATTTACATAATAACACCACCTGACAAGAGTTGCACCAGAGCTGCTGTGGCTATTTCTGGATGCAGGCGTTCCAACCTAAACATAACCTCAGCTTGTTCATCATCCGACTGGCAGTTAGCACGAAAATTGCATAATGGATGTGCAATATGTGGCACCCATCAAACGGTCTTGCACGCTATCTGTTTTTTGGAGTTTCAAAGCAGATCTGTCCTGAAAAGTGACATCAGGTTTTGCTTTTAACACTTTTAATCTCAACGTTTGGCAGGAGAGGAACACAAATATCTATGGTCTATATAAGCTTGGCAAAAACAACGTAGCTATTTGGGCTTTGCTTCCTTAGATTATTTTTTTCTGTTGTAAATCAGGTCTTAAAGACGGGGAATGGTGCTTTTGAAACATGGATATACAGCAACACTGCTGGATGTTCATACTAAATGTGTGCAGATTTTCAAACCTCTACACATTTATATGTTAAAAAATACCTGAATCTGTCTGTAAACTGGTCAAAACGCTCCATTCTAAAAATATCTTCACAAGATCTTCACAAGACTTTCTGAAATGATGAGGTCATCACATAAGGACCCCTAACTAGTTGGCATTGGAGAAGCGGGCCTCAAACACCAAGGTCTGCCCATTGCTCTGCTCCTGACAGGCCTCCAGAGGGCTGGCCAATCAGAGGTAAGGGGATTTGTGGAGCAGGGACCCTTAAAGAGACAGCAGCTAAAATAAAGCGTTTCAGACTGAAATAAGGGTTTTCTAAAACAGTAGTGTGAGAAAAAGGGGGAACTTTTAGTAAAAAGCACAATAACCCCTCTTTAAAGAAATGGAATCATGCTCATTTTCTGGCTTCTCATCATCTCTCTGGTAACTTTGTGGTAGCTTTACATCATCTACAGCTCAAAACACTCTTTATTTAAAGTCAGACTTTGATAAGATGCATTGTAGCTTCAGTCTGACTTAATCAGATGTTCGCGCTCTAAAATTACAAATTTTAAAACCCCAAATCTGACCCAAAATGTTTGGAAATGTTTCTTTAAGGTAAATATTTTATTTGCTCTTTTCAGGAATTTTCAACAATTCCTGTTCCAATCCGGAAAGAAAGTGGACTGATCTGGAAACTGGACAAGAGCGAGGGAATGACATGCGGGAAGTGGGTCTAAAGCCAACCTGGGCCATCACTGTACAGATGCACAACTTTAACAAGCCCACAACCAATATCCAACTTTTTTTTTAATCTGTTTGTATTTCTTAGATATGAAATTGCCTTAGATACTGCTTACCTTTAAACTTGATGTCATTAAAAATCACCTTGATTAGTCGTACTAATAGTTAAGAGAAAGTTCCTGAAGTGTCATCTATGATGAAAATTTAGCCAATTCAAATTTTTGCCTCCTATTTTAACTGTATTTCCATCACATTGTGCTCACACACATGTACAGGCCTCCTTGTCACACCCAACATTCAACATCCCAATTAATATTAAATGACGTGATGAAAACACATTAAATCCCTGCTATGCTTTCATCTCACCCTCTCATTGAGATGTCAGATGATTTGCATCTCATTTTTTAAAGTTTGCCCCAGCACTGTCAGATCGGATCACGAGTCCTCCACCAGACACACATATGACACTCGTGCTACTCCTTCTGTTTTATTGAATGTATTTTTGTACGTCTCACACACAGAAATAAAAAAAACCCACCCACATCAGATGACTATGCCATTCAACAATATGCTGCAGCTATTTAAAGTCTCTCTGTTGTAGCATCACAGAACCAAAGTGACGGAAACATTCATCATCTCTTGGATGAATGAAACATTCTCTGGCGCGTGCAACTGCATTTGCATGAGGAGTGTCACACATGATTACCCTCAATTTCTCTCGCAATAAGTGAAAAAGAGGCCGAAAAGTGAAATCATTTCAGAGATTGGTACAGACAATGTGAGAAGCTGAAACACAGAAAAACTGTGGGGTATTATAGTTTAAAAAGAGAAGAAAAATGAGGGTAAAAGCTGTTGTTTTGGTGCATTGATAAAGGTAAAGTCCTGTCAGGTTTATAAAGAAAAGTGAGGAAGATTTATGTCCAGGAAGAGGCAAATTTGCAGAAGATAGTGAGGTGAGGTAAATGCAGTTAATAGCCTTGTTTCTTCACCACGGGACATTTACTTGAGGTTTAACTTCCAGACCCTATTAAGACCCAACTTAATAACACTTAAGATAAATTGCACATAAATTAAAGTGAAATGGTCCTGTGGCTTTTACTGAATTGTTTCTTTCTTAGTAGTTTCCCTCGGCCTGGAGGATCAGTGTGGACAACAACATGAGAGGGAAAGAGGATTTAAGGCTCCTTCCTAGCTTGCTGTTTGTTTGTGTGTATTAATTTGGTTTCATCTTTCTACTCTGTGGAAAACAACACCATTCTCTATAAATTTAACATCTCTAAAACCACAGCCTTTGTCCTGTTGTTGTTGTGGCTGATGTGAACATTTATTTTGACACATCTAAGGAGATACAATCTGGAAACTGCCATCATCAGCAGTTTTTCTGCTTCCCCTTCAGTCGGCCATAGATTGAGTTTAAGACGCCATTTTACAGATGGGACTTGCTTTCTGCATCTTGAAGCGTTTCCTCGATGCAGTCATGCTGTAAATTTTACTGCAGAGGCAAATAATGCTGAAAATACAGCATTGTGTGCACATTATAAGCATGGGTGATCTCGACATTATGCAAATTAACTTTTATGTTAACACTGAAAATGACGAACACTTGTGCAATTTTTTTCTTTCAGTATTGCCTTCATATGTTTCAGGTGAAAAAAACACATCAAGTAGTAGCCTCATTTTATGCAAAGGGCGTCCCAAATCCACAGAAAACACCACCATTGCCTTCTGTTCCAGCATGCATAGTTTTGAAATCACACAGAGATCAGCTGAAAGGTACCCAGAGGAACAGATGTTTCAGGGAAAGTGTTGACTTCTCCACAAAGAAACCATGGCAGCTGTCCAAACCATGGTAAAAGACGTCCCAGAGGACTGTCAGTACTCAAGAAGACAGCAAAACAGCTGAAGTACAAAAGAACCACAGATTAACAGATTAGCTTCTTTACTTCACTTTAGAAACTCTCTACAAATGAGTCCTCTTAATTTCAAGGCTCAAGGTCATCTTTATTTCAGTGTTTACATGAACATGAATACATGAATAACAGCAGGTAAGTAAAGTTATCTCTGTATAGCCATCACAATTAAAAGGGAATTGATCAGTATTTAATATAAAAACAGAACTTCAAATCTTATCTGAAGTTTAAAGCTATGATAGCAGCTCTCTGAGACTCAAGAACTGTGATGTTTTTAACTCAGTTCTAGTCTGAAGCTGCTAATAGGCTGATGTCATGTGACTCTTGCTAAGGAGTGCGTTTGTTTTGAAGCAAATGAATGGAGAGCAGATCTTCTTTTTAACACTACTTTTCTTTGTTTGAAACAACTTTTCCCAGGGTGCAAAGTGAAAAGGTAATTTATTAGTAGTTACATAGCGCTATTGTTTGAAAGGTGACAACAATCAACCTTTGTAAACTCAGTTTGTAGTTTAGTTTCCAGAAGGTGAGCAGACTTTATTGTTACTCACAGACCGGTGCTGAGACTTGTCTGTAATGTGTAACGTTAGAATCCTGAATCCTGGTTATGTCCTACTAGAGCTCATCTACCAACTCCAACCTCACCAATCAGAGCTAACGTAACCTCACTCTTCATATCATTGATAGACTCTCACTCTCCTGTTTATCTCTCTTCTGCTCTGATGTCCTTTTTCTTTTTGACGAATCAGCTCTGGTCTCCACCATCACTACAAAAGTAGTGAAAAGTAGTTTTCAGTAGTTTTCATATAGTTATATATCTTCACTTCTGTAGTCTACTGTTTGTATCAGACAGGCTTCTCTTGTAAAACATAAAATTCAAACCTTTCTTCAACCAGAACCCATCTCTCAGTCTTCCTCCTTAAAAAGGAGGAAGACTGAGAGATGGAGGTTTGCAATGACGTCATTGTTGTTTTATGTCTGCTTTGAATTTTACCAACATGTCCTTCAACCCTCATTTTATATTACTTTTTATTTCCTCTCAAACTATTCCTCTCTCATACCATTTTATTTTACTCTGTTCCTATAGCCATATCCTTTTCACATCAATTTCCCTTTCTTGTCAGCTCCATCAAATATTCTGTTATCCTGGCATCTTTATATATATATATATATATATATATATATATATATATATATATATATATATATATATATATATATATTTTTTTTTTTTTACATCTCTATACACACATATACACGTGTTTAAATGAAAAAGAATCCCCTTAGCACACCTTTCATGATTGCTCAAATGTCACCAGGAGCAATCACCGTGAATAATTTCCCTAAGCGGGCAATAATTTCCTCATTTCAAAGGTATAAAAGCAGCTGAGTTGGCAAACGTTTCACTATAATAGCTCTAACATCCCTAAACACAGCCGCCTTATACGTGTTGTATAGATATTGGAAACACTAATTTCCTTACCTGTCATATAAAACAGAAGTGGCATTAATAATGAATTCACGAGGGGAAGTATTAGGACTCATAATGAGCTCAAGATAATCAGTTCTGTCTCATTAATATACAGATTTATTCAGAAAGATGTTCTCACAGCTGATCAAATCATGGCTCTGCAGGGCAGCCTGATGCTTTCATTACCTTTTGTCTTCTCACAAGATGTTCCTGTTGGCTAAAGGACAGCTTGATCCTAGGTGTCAAAAAAAAAAAACATGACCTAAACTGAGGTACAGAGGCAAGCTGAGCGGCTACTACACACCTTTTGTCTGCCAGGTCTGTCTTATTGCCGACAAGCATAATGATGACATCACTTCCTCTCTCTGTTCTCACGTCCTCGATCCATTTCGACGTCTGCTGGAACGAGTTAACGTCTGTTGAGAAAGAGAGGGAACGGAGACTGTTAATGATACAGTTTGTACATTTACAGTGACACCTCTTCTGCATCTGCTGTATTAAAATGAGCTTCAACAGTTCAAGTGAATTTCATTACAGTGACGGACCTGCTGTCGCTCGAGCACGTGGCAGAATAAAGAGAAATGAATCCACTGTTGAGTTTAACAGACTCATCAAGGTCTGCACAGGTTCAAAATGACAGAAAATCTAAATGGCAGAAAATGCATTTAAAGACCTCATTGGACATGAAAATACAAAAGTTTTAATAATAGACAAAATATGTGATGGTCCTTTACTGCAAATCAACATGAACAGCACAACAGCTTCACAGAAAGTTAAATATGTTTGGATAGCTGTAGGGGTGTGACGTCAATCCCACGGCTTTCCCAGCAGCATCACTTCTGCCCATGATGTTATGTCAGTGCCTAGTGATGCAGTGTTTAGGCTTCCTTTATTGTTAAGATGAGAGGAGACGGAGGCTAGCATTAATATTAAAACACTCTCAGAGTGATGGAAAAGATGTTTATGTGCTTTCCCAGGTTCCCTAAACATAATATTGAATAATTCAGATGTATTTTCATTTTGTTTTAATCTTGTCTCATATTTTCCTTCAGTTCTGATGTGACGGTATCATTTTTTTAAGCCGTTAAATTTAAAAAAAAATATTCTTTGATAACTTTCCATCTTTCCTTTGTTTCTCCTACTTTAACTTCCAACGTAGAACTAATGGACTACAGGATACAGAAAAGATCCCTAAACAGTGAATACTGTAAAGCATGTGTTAAAACTTAAAATTTAAGTTGCATTTCCACTACACATAATACACAAATTACATACAAAGTCTATACAATACTGTACATCTCAGCTCTGCAGCACATTAAAGCTCCTGATAAATCCCTTCGACCTCACAATGTCCACAGCAACAGCTTTCAGACCGAGCAGCGTACTGTTTTCTAGGATTGGGGCTTTGGTCTGACAGTTTTCTTTTAAGATGATAAAATACTTTGAGGTGGTGTGAATCTTACCCTAAAATTCATCATAGATGTTACAGTTAGTGTCTCAGTCTTTTCAGGGACATAACAGAAACCTTAGAAGAATTAAAGGGTTTGGGTTAGGTGAGTATTATTTCTAAATAAAAAATGATAACTATTCCTGATGAGAAATACTTGGATATGCTTTGAATGCTTTTCAAACTCCTACAGTTTAGACCAAAACTAAAATTATGAGCCTTTATCTGAAAAATCCAATTGAAAATGAACTTGTTGAGTCTCTTCATATTTCTCCAAAATGCACACAGCTGTCTGAATTCTATCTCCTCCTCCAACAGGCTGTCTACATTAACTTTACTGCTGCTTCCTGCTTTATTTTGGTTCACCAGTGTTCAGTCTGATCACCTGTCAGCTTGATGCGTAGCAGGGTTTCTTGGATGGACACCAACTACTGGCACTCTTTTAGCTGCAGAGCACCTGTCTGCCTGTCTCTAGTGAGAACTTTCAGTGTTCAGTGAATTTTGCACAAATCAGATGAAATCTGGGTTACTACAGCAGAGCGAAACAAATAAACCAAGAAGACTGTAATAGATATATGTGCTGTAAATGGACTGAAAGTAGGCCAGAATTACTACATCACAGCAGCACATTGTTCAGAGTCTGAATACATGACACCAGCTGCTACACATCGTGGCCCGGGTAATCATTAAGAAAAGTCTATTTGAAAAGATTTATTTCATTCTAACAGCTTTCTCTTAGTTATGTAGGGTAAATAAAACAAATATATATATTATATAGTTTTCACACTGGTTTAAAGGATGCGATCCCAAAAATAGCAGCACTGGAGACTGGTAACAAAGAAATGTGGGAAACTGATCTTTAACCCTTATTCTGTTTAGACTTTTTACAATAATGCTTTTTCTAAACAGTTTTTGATTCTTGAAGGTTTTTTGCAAACCTCCATCAGTGTTTTCTGACTTTGGGCCTCTTAGGGGTGCTGGTTTAGCTTGGCTTATCACAGACTGAAATTCGAGGCAACATTGATGATTTTTAAAGTATCTGAGGCGTCCTTTTACATATGAAGTGATACTTAATGCCAAGTTCTTTTAAAGTGTTTAAAATATTTTACAATCATATGAAAGTGGTGAGTTATTTACTGTCCAATCTCTTTACATAAAGGCATAAAAGTCCAGAAATGAACTCACCAATTTTTTAAAAATTGTTAAACTTGATGGTATCTCTGTTAAAATTACAATCTCACCTCTCCACTGTAATAAAAGTATAAAGGTAGGAGGACATAATCAGTCCAGACAGAAACGGTAAATAAAGATTACGTAGGTGCAAGGCACCGTCTGTATTTGCAAGGAACCGTCTGTATTTGTTCCCAAAGGTTTCAGGGTTCACACCGTCTTCCTGCATAGACACTGTACACACAATGTGCACTTTCCGTGCAGCTCTGCTAGCGCCAGCTGTTTTCATCAACTGGTGCCTAGTGAGGCTAGCTCCAGCCTCCTTCACAGGTCACTTGTTATCTTAACTTCCAGAGTTTTTTTTCAATCAAACCATGATTATAACCCAGTGAGGGAGAAAAAAGCATGATTTGCACAGTGAAACTACCAGTTGCATCTGATTTGAAGGATAAAATGTTGTAGCACAATGAAAGGTCTTTCGAAATTTAAACTGATGTACAGAATACAGCCAAATTTCTAGATGACAAAAATGTTTTAAAAATGCATTTTATACAAAATTGTACTGTAATTCTTGCAGATTTGACGTATTAAGGTATACAATCAATACTGAGTGTATCTTAACTCATAGAATGAAGTATTTAGAGAGGGGTACTGACTTGTAATGTCATAGACCACCACAGCCACGGTCGAGTCGCGTATATAGCTGGGGATGAGGCTCCTGAAGCGCTCCTGTCCTGCTGTGTCCCAGAGCTGCAACCTCACCTGTGGTTCAGAGAGAGAAAGCTGAGGAGGCTGAGATTATTCAGATTATCAGAGAGCCTGGAAACAGTTGGCTCCCTACACACACACACACACAGTCATAAGTTTACATAACACACATTTAAATACATACAATAAGATATTAGACGAAGAGCACACAGTACATGTTCACACTGTGGCTCTGTTTAGATAAGTGGACTCCTCGTGAAGTGAAATTCAAGGTTAAGTTTTTTGTATGAATGATTCCTGGAGATAAACAGACATGCAGGCAGCTCTGACTGTCCTCATCTACATATCACAGGTAGAGAGATAAAGGGATGACATGCAGCATCGGTTACTGCTTTCTGTGCATGCATTACTGCAGTGATACACACTTCTACAGTCTGTGTGTGAAACAGGGAGTCTTTTCAGAGCAGACACATAACAGACATTCAACATCTCTGTCATGACTGTGCAGCAGTAACTGAAGGTTCTTACCGTTCGATCTTCCAGGTACATGGTTTTCGACAGGAAGTCAATTCCAATTGTGGCCTGGTTTGGGGAAAGAAGATAACATCAGATTAAGGTCACTTTAAAATACAAAAAACAGAGATCTGTGTGAGCTGTGAGGGAAAACTTTCATACAGAAGCTGTAAGTGGATGTGAATGTATCTATTTTATTCATTTCCTCTGATTTGCTGTGATTCCCAGTAATGGCTGCTTGTTCTCTGACAGTCAAATTTTTGGTTGTCTTGAAATAAATCCATTGTTTTCCCCTTGATCAGAAGTAATCTTAGTTGTTTTTATTTTGTTATCTTGTGATAACAACGCAGGTTTTCTCTTGAAAACAGGATACTGGTCATTTTCTGGTGGATTAACCGAGCTGGATTAG
Source organism: Labroides dimidiatus (assembly GCA_030710495.1). Classification (NCBI taxonomy): domain Eukaryota; kingdom Metazoa; phylum Chordata; class Actinopteri; order Labriformes; family Labridae; genus Labroides; species Labroides dimidiatus. The sequence goes on from CM061146.1 coordinate 26,498,146, forward strand.
TTATAATGTGGCCTTTTGAGGCAAACGCGTCCAGCTACAGAAAATCCTCTTCCAAAGTGCTTGTTATCAGCACTGGAACTCAAATTGTCAGAAAACATGTCTTAAAGCTGGGGTTCCCAAACTTTTCAGCCTGTCTTCTTGAAAAAAGTGGAGCCAGAGACCAGTGACCCCCTGTAATGGAAACACTCTACTAGGCCAATCCAAAAACGATGGAAAAGAAAATTGGAGGAACTCTGAGTCACATATTGATGTTTTTCCTTAATCAATCTGTTGCCACTAAAATCTTACAGCAAAGTGTTCTGACTTAAACTCTTTAAGGGTCTTGTGGCAACAAAGAAATGTGGAAACATCACTTGAAAATTTTTGCTTGCATGGTTTTGTATAAAATGAAATCCATGTTTTTGTTTATATTTTTACAAAATGGATGAAATATGCTACTCTAGGTTTTGATTCAGTTCTGAATCTCACTGTACTATATCTGTTTTACTGGCAATTGGTTGGCAAAGTTTTTTATACATTATGTTATTATGAACTTTTATTTGTAATATAATGGCAACAGCTTTCAGACACCCTAAAAACATCTTTTGGCAGGTTGGTTGACATTACAACTAGGGGCTGGTAGAAAAAATAAAAAAAATACATCTTTAAAATGAGATCAGAGTCTTAAAAACTAATTGATTTATCAGTAGTACACAATCATTTGTGTGAGCCACTTCTATTCTGCCCAAGTATGTGATACGTCAGCTGCTGACCTGCTGACTCTACCTGTTTAGTCTGCTGTTGTTGGACTTGTGATGCTTTGTTTTCTTCTACTGCAGAACATTTTTGGATGGACTGCAGTGTAACAAATACACATTGCCACCTTCTGTTTACCACCTTTTTTCTTTTGGATTATTTCATACATTGTGCCTGTTGAAGTTGATAATGAAAAGGTATTTCCTTTATTGCATTTTCATTTTCATATTTGCGTTTCATTTGAATTATGTCCAGTATTTAGCAGAACATTTGTTGAAAATTAAAATGCAAACACCCTTTTCATTTGAATTTGAGTTATGTCACATGATGTGCAGTCTTGAAGATGCAAATAAAAATGATAATTGAAAATTTGACATTTCATTTTAATTATGACTCAAATAATGTGCCTGTATTCACCATAAGAAAATGTATTTCCTTTATTGCATTTTCATTTGAATTATGTCTTAAATACGCTTCCGTAGATCAGTATGTTTAATCCTGTAATAAGGAAATGTGAGAGTAAAAAATGATGCACATTAAGAGAAAAATATGGATTTTATGATCATAAAGTTCAATATTATGATTGATTTTGATTAATATACAAATGATTAAGAGTGTACACCAGCCATATGTGAGGCTCTGAATGCTGTTGTGTGTCATTAGTTTACTTGCTTTTCACTTGTCCCTTTACAAAAGAACATCACACCCACAGACGTCATATAGCACACTCAAACCAGCCGTTTAAATCATGGCTCTCTCAATGATGAAATAGCTATCAATTTATAATAGCAATCTAATCTCTCCCTTGTTGTGTCAGGAGGCAGATGGCACTGTGTTCCCTCTTCAAGGCTTGTTTACTCACTGCAGCCAAGCCCATGGCTTTCTGCTCTGCTGCCTGTCGCCCTATCATCAGGTGTTCTGGATTATAAATCCATGTCCGACTGCAGATCTGGGTTTGTTTGCTCTGCTGATTTGTTTGACTTGTGAAGTTACTTTAAACGAGTGACAACAAACATTGAATCCTAGATTTCAGGCCTTTTTACAGCTTAAGGTGCTGAAACCAAAAAAATCAAATCTTTATCTGTGTAGAAATTGACACAAAGAAATTAGTCAGAAAGAAAAAAATCAAAAATCTATATCAATAAAAGAAACGTTGGTAACAAATTTCTTTGATATACCCAGAGATCGCTGTATTGTCTTTGGGTTTATTTATCCACTGGAGAACATGTGTTTTCTTTGATGCTAAAATCAGGGTATCAATTATTATACGACTACTGTTTTGTTGTAATGTACCATGCATTGTAAATAATCTGTCAGGCAGTCTGAAATTAGTGAGAGAAAAAGAGTTTTGCACGCAAGATTTTAACAGCAGTTAGTAGTATGTGATGTGTTGAGGGTCTCTTTCATGTTGTTTATCCAGATGTTTAGTGAGCGTATGCAAATTAGAGGGTGTGAGACACTCCCCAGGATAACACAGCCGTCTCCAGCTCTATGTAGAAAAGTCTGAGTGGCCGAAGCCTGAAAACTGCGGCAGTGAAAAGTTGCACTGACTCTGCATGACTGACCCATTTCCTCCCTGTGTTATTGACATATTTTTACCCAACTTTAATAAAGCAGGTGGGTGTATCAGTTGTGCTTTCTATTTAAAGCAGCCCAGCAGGGTGCCCATTGCCCACTTTCACAGGGGTGGGCATCAGCAGCTCGATCACGCACCCGTTTCCTTGGCAATGCCGGCTACCACAGTGGACTCACTCAGAGAGTCTGGCATGAGGACAGGATGTCATTTATACTCTTCTTTCACACTTTGGTCAGATCAGGATCTGTGAGGCTGAAAATAAACAGCCTTAAAGGACTTCACTTATGAAAGTACTTGATACAAGTTAAAAAAAAATGTTCTTTTTAACTACATCCGTCTCAGAAACAGGCAGATGGGTAACAGGAACTTCCACAATCCATTCCTTATTCTTGCAGACTGTAAGTATTAACCAACTCCCAATCTCTGTCCTTCCTGAGCTTAAAGGTCCACTCTCTCTAGAAAAAAAACCATCTTGTTAATTCTTTGAAGTTGTTCCAAATACTAAAAATATATTTTTTAAAATCCTACAAGACAATAAAGATGGAATTTCAAGTTACTTGTGAAAGTGAAAATGAGATGCTCATCACTTTATAGCCTCTTTACATGCAAACTACGTCACAAGTGATATTTACCAAATCTCAAACTTGAAGCTCCTATAGAGAGTCTTTTCCTGTGTATTTATTGTGAAATACATGTTACACTAATGTATAAGTGTTTTGTCTGAACTCACAGAGAAAACGTCTTACCGACTGTCTTCCTGCGTGGTGACACAGATGGTGTTCAGAAAACAATGTACAGTTTCTGTGAAGCTGTGTAGCTTCACCATTCTAGCTTCATCTGATTTGTGAAGTTGACAACCCTGCTTGCTGCTAGTACAGTACAGTACAGTACAGTACAGTACAGTATAATATAGTACAGTACAGCAGGACCAATATTTGTCAGGGTTGGGTCATGGTTAAAATACACCAGATGCAGCTCTGCTCCTGCTCCACTCTGTCACAGCATAGGATCTTGTTTTCAATTCAATAGGGGTGTCCTGATAAACCTTTTCACTTCCGATACGATATCGATCGTTGCAGCCTAGAGTATTGCCTGATATGGTTATAGATTCAATACGATGTCAGCACAAATGGTGTGACGATCAGCTTTATTTGTAGGTCTTCAAGGTTCGAATAAGCCTTGGGGGTTTAAATCCCTAGTTCTGTGCCACCACGGGAAACTTGTACATGACAAGTTTTGTACTCAGATGCAATGCCTTTTTCGGACTTAAGTGAAAAATACTGCCACACAGCCGACATCTCTCCTACTCCTTGCTGCTTTGTTGGCACTTTAGCACACGCTGTTGTTGTGATCATGTGAGCTCTGCATGCTGGATTCAGGTGCTTCTGGATGGAGGTGCTGGAGTGGAGTCTGAAATAGACTGCTTATATATGAGATTTTAGATGCAGGCTGATACAATCCAATAATCGTTTTTTTGCTGATATCGGACTGATGTTGGATATTAATATCGTATCTGGACACTCCTACAATTCAAGTCAATAACTCACACTGACTCACACTGGATCTGCTCTGGTGTGTTCTGGCTGTCTCAGATCTGGCAGGTTGGAGCCGTCCTGTTCAGATACGCAAGCCTTCTATTTTTTCCAGATGCTGGATCAACGATGCATCAATTTGCACAAGGCAGACCTAGCGAGGAAGTTGTGCGCCGAGGTTTTTCTGCTCTACATGTATGACGAGAGATTCATCATGTGTGTAAATAGTGCGAACCTAACATGCAGCCAGTGTGAGTTGATAGATGAGGGAGCACGCAGTCAACACGCAACGCTGGTGTATTCCTGATGTTACAAACCCTTTTGCTGTCCTCTGCTGGTCACTCACCACCTTGAATGTAGAAGTCTTTTTTTAGTCCAACCAGCAGTCAACAAGATTTATTTCTTCACCAGTGAACAACCATTTCTAAGAAAGCATGGATTTCACCTGATAAAGGAGGAAAAATATTAAAAAGTAGCACCACAATCTTGGTCCTTGGTGGTATGTATCCCAGAATGCTTTGCTGTGATGTGACCACTTGCAACACACAACAGCTGAGGCCAAATTTTTAATCACGTATGTCTAGGATGAAACTTTGATTACACCACAGTCCCACTGGACAGGACCACTGAAGAGAGATCGGAGAAGAGAGTCGGGGTGACATCAGCAAAGGGTTGAGGCTCAGAGTTGAACCCATGAAGAGGACCACATCCTCTTTATATGGGGCACTCACTTAACCGCTCAGTCAAACCCACACCCTGTCTCTCTATTTTTCACAAAAGTATATTGGCCACATCAGTTTATAGGATGCAGCCTACTTATTTGTGCGGTAACGTGCTGTGCTTGTAACCTCTGCCTCTGGGAAGGAGTCGGAGGAAATCATTCACAGCAGGCTGCAGGAACAGCCTTCCTTTAGGTTTCCCACAGCGAGGTGAGTCATGAGTTTGATTGTTTCAGTAAAGCAGGGAGATTCTGGAGTGAGAAAACAGTACTCACAAAAGTACAGAACCAGATGAGCAAAGATGTAGGAGGAACTTTGTCTACATGGGTGAGCTGAGATAGACCTGAAAGTTCCTCACAGGTGATTTCACATCATGGAAAAAGAAAGTGGATTAACAGCCTTTGCTTTCTTAAAAGGAACTTCAGAGGAAAACAAACCTTTTTACTCCCATTACAACTTCCATCATCCCTGTTATTACACAATTTATGATTACAAGAGACAAAAAGGTCTTAATATCAATAGAATACACATTCAGGTATAAAAGTTAAAGGGTCTTTCTTATTGATCCACAACAGTTACCTTTGTTACTTTAAGTCCCACAGAAACTCTAACATATCACAGAGATATAAGAGGAGTTTTTCTTGTGGGAAGACATAGGCGGTAAGCTTTTCAGGCCCCAGTTTTAAAAATAGAATCCCACACAGACAGATATACATGAAAATATTAGATCAGCAGAAATTATTAATATTCCTTCTGCATTTTTAATCAGTGCACAGTGTTGGAAGACAGAACTGTGAATCTCTCCGCTATCCCGGAGAGATGAAATGCTTTTAACAGACCGGAGGGATTTCACCCACATTATTTTTTGAAACATATTTGACTTCTTAACTAAATATAGCCTTCAGATATTTTTTCACGTCACATCATCTTAGATTGGATTGATTATAATAAGAAGTTTACTGATGTGTGAGTACATTTGGAGATTTTCCCATTCATTAATTTACTGCTGACCAACAGCTCATTACACTACAAAGGCTAAGAGAGCAAAACAATGAAAGGTTGCTAAATGGATAGCAACTGGCTCTAGGCTTGTCAACATTGTGAAAGACAAGAGTCAAAGGGATGTCCTAAGGTTAGCATACTGTGACCATTCATCTGTCTCATCATACCGTCTTGATGAACAATAATTTTATTAATAAAGGGTCTGTATGTAACAGAGGAAGCAATCAAACTAAAACCCCTCTAAAGTCTCCTGTTGACCTGAGGATCATTCGATGTCAGTGAAACATTATGATGATATACTGGTAAGAACTATTTCACACTGTAAATGCAGACTTGATATCTGCTTTTAGATGTACAAATAATGCAATTTGTGATGGCTGTAATTCTGAATTTATCTAAAGCTTCCAAATCTAAAGCTTTTTAGATTTGCCAAAGAACTTAACTGACTGCTTTTGATGCAAAGGAGCAGTTAAAGCAGTCAGTTGAGGTGGTTCGACCATTTGATAAGGATGCCTCCCTCTAGAGCTGTTTTGGGTGTATCCAACTGGGAGGGATCCCAGGGCAGGTCCAGAGCTAGGTGGAGGGATTATATATCACTTCTAGCCTGGGAACACCTTGGGATCCCCAAGGAGGAACTAGGAACTGTTGCAGGGTAGAGGGAGAGGGTGACTTGTTTTAACTGCCGCACCTGTGACCCAATATCTGATAAGCCGACAAAATTGGATGAATGGAATTTCCAAAGTAAACAGCCAAAGGGCGTCCGGCAGTAACGGAAGCTGAGCTGTGCCTCTGATTGGCCAAACTCGCGATCTTAATATTGTCTAAACTGTTGAGTTAGAAAAAACTTCACCCCCTGTACAGTGTGCTGTTAGCAAAATTAGCGATTCAGACAGGAGACATCTTTTGTGCCAGTCTGTAAATGTGCTTATTTGGCTGTGAAAACAGCATCTTTTGGCTTGGTGCGTTTGTGATCTCTGGTACTTCTGCAGCCAACCTCAAGCGAACACTAAAAAAACTGCAGATTTTAGCACTTCAACATTGTCTCATATTTTTAGACTGGAGGTTGCCACTTGCTGAGAATGTACAGTCAATCATCAAGCAGGAAGCCTTTAACAGAGTAGTTTCTAGTGCCCTACCGATTAATCGACCGATTACAGCATGTCCACCATTATCTAACATAACATGATTATACAGTTTTAAAGTCGTGTAAGTTGCATCTTTGTGAAACCAGTGGGTTTGCTGTCCTTATGTTGACAGTGTAACTAATTAAAGTCCCTTATTTTAATTTAGTAGTGTTCTGTTCCTTTATCATGAATCATATTTTGGAAATTATAAGAATATGCGTTCATGTATAGTTTATATCTTGTGTATATCAATGTTTTTATTTTATATATCGGCCGATACATCGGTTATTAGCCAATATATTGGATATCAGCTGATATCAGATATTGCTTTATTTAAGCCCCCAATATACATATTGGCATCGGCCCCAAAAATCCCATATCAGTTGGGCTCTAGCAGTTTTTAAAAATGTGGTTAATTTAATCCAAACAAATGGGAAGTCTTTAATTAACATAAATGGTTCTTACTCCAGTAATCATCTCTTTACACCCCCACAGTTAACTAAAACTCTGTGTTCCCTGAAGAGGAGGTCACCCAGTATGAGATCTGCAGCAAAGCTTAACTAAATCATATTTGAGCTGTTTACTGCAGCGAGCTAACAGAATTATGACTGAAAGTATCTCAGCTAATGAAGTCAGGGCTGCTATTATTCCTGCTTTGTGTGAATAGAGACTCTGAATACTTCTCTGTTGACTGCTGCTCTCATCAGGACTTTCAAGGTCCTCCATCTGGCAGAGCTGCTGGTTAACCAGCAGACCTTTAGTCACAGAGCGCACACTGGTATTTAGCTCACAGTGTCATATCTGACAGCAGCTTTTGATCTCTAAATATCTGATTAGTTTGAAGTTTTCTGCCTGCATAACAGGGTACAGATCACACAAGCCTGTCTTCTTTATCAGGCAGCAGGCTGTGGTTATGATATATGTTGAAGATAATAAGCATGTAACTTCTCAAGGTGAAATGCACCAATACAGACTTATAACTCAGTTTGCTTCTGTCAAATCATGTTAAAGGTGGACTAGCACCCCATTTTTCAAAACTAATGTAATCTTCCAACTCTGAGAGCAGCTTGTGTCACTTTGACTGAATATCAGTTGGACACATACAGAAGAAGGACCAGAGGCTGAGAGCTCCAACTTACAACTACTTTAATTTTGATTACAAAGATCATTGATTTAACTCAAATATTTCTCCTGAAAAGTCTGAAAAAAGTCTACAGTATCATCCTCAAACTCAAGATAATTCCCTTCAGACCTTTTTGTTTATTTCTGATAAACAACAGGTGAGGTTTTTGGTGTCTTTCTTGATGTTTGATTAAAATGATTAATTGCTTACCAAAATTGGTGCAGCTCTTCACTGAATTCTGTCTAGAAATTAGTTCCAATATAGAGAGAATATAAATATTGAGTGGTTGGGATTTATGGTCTCTATGAGTTGACAAGCTCTAAGCCCAGTACTAAAAATTCCAGTTCTCTGAGTTTCCCTGAGTTATTAAACTTACAGGTTTTGCCTGCATGGCTGACTTGACTGACAGGCGGGCTCCCTGTAGTTGTCTGCAAAGAGGCTAAAGTCCCTCCCCTTCCCTTGATTAAAACTTGAATGAAGCTAGGCTGAGTTCAGCATTTCCAATATGGCCCCCTTTGAAAAAACTGTATTAATAACAGATAGGTGATGTCACAGACACTACTTTCATAAATTATACAGTCAACTGAAAATATCCATTACAAGCTCCTACAGTTGACAAAGGTTAAGTCATCAAATGTGACATCTTGTGTTTGTCGGAAACTCAAAGATGTTCAATCAAAACACACAATACAAAAAGAATGTTTAGCAACTTTACCACAAAATAGTGTTAAAGACTATAAACATTTAAAGCGTTTTTTCAAGTTTTTTGTCCTCAACTTTTACTTGGTTTGGATAATGCATATCAGTCTTTACTGAATTTATTTTGGGGTGAGCAACATGCTTTGTGTTGGGAATAATCTGTAGTTACCTGGTGGTCAGGCATAGTTTTTCTTTTCATCTAACTTAAGTATCAAATTAACATTTGAGTGAACATTTTGTGTTTTTGTGTTTACCTGTTGGGTTTCATAAGAGTCACAGAAAAGAACAGCAGCAAGTGCATACGGCCATTTCCCCAGAAACTTTTTCAGATGACATTTCCTTCTCACTGAGCCAGTCCTGTGACTGTGCCAAAGACTGTTTTGTGTTTTGAGGCTGCTTTATGTCTGTTTTCTTTAGTTTAATCTGTGTCTCTTTTGCGTTTCATAACTCCTCACCTTTTCTCTTCTGGTGACTAGTATTGGGCTCTCAAAATAAATTGAGAGCAATTTCCTGTGTTGTCTTCAGTATCGAAAAGTAAGGTTTCAGTGAGGTTGTCAACTGGGAAAGGAGAAATCATAAACAGTACATTGGACGTGCTGTAATTTGTGTGTGATCAGGTGGTCCTTAACGTTGCCATTGCTATTCAGAGTCACTCTCCATTGTGAAGAGACACTGACCAATCAGAATCAGGTATTCAACACAGCCAGGTGATAAGTTAGAACTCAACTGGGTGATAACAGGAATTACAAATGTGCTCTTATATATATATAAGCATTGATATCTTTATTCTGGAGGAAAACAGATGTGCCCTCAATGCACCTAGGGGTAAAGGAGATGGCATCATGTGTTGTATTGGAATGATGTACTTATATTGTCAGGGGAAAAGTGGGAGATTTTCAAGAAATATGGTCACTTTTAATTGAGTTTCTCAGACGTTATGAAGCCAACTGACTTGGAAAACAGTGCTGAGTTGTTGTTGAGTTGTATGTTGTGTCTTTAAATATTTTATTACTAAACTCTTTATTTTATTCTATTTATTTATGTATAATTTTAATTTATTTTAGGATATTATGTTGTTGGTTTAATGCACATTTTATGTCAATTCTACCAGTTATTCATCTTGTGATATAAAAAAAATATTTTTTTAAAAACCTAAATCAGCATGATATTTGGGTGTCATATCCTATGGTACTAAAGATTACTCCTGAAGTTTTTGTTTTACTTTTTTTCACCTGCTTATGAACACAGTCCTGTCTACTCTTTCACAAAGAGGTACCTCTGACCCATTTGCCGAGCTTGTCTCATAAATTCTCAAGGATTTTGTTTTCTCTAATATTTCTGTATCAAAGAAAAATAAATAAATTCATGGGTCACATTGAGGGATGAGTGGGAATCTCAATCTGTTTCATAACCAGGTAAAAATTCCCAACAGGATCTTTAAGAGTCAGACTCCTTGTACGCCTCGTTAAATCTGATTCAAAAAGCGTAATTGATCTGTTTTAAAGATGTCTAATAAATCTCCAGCTGCTACACTAAAATGTTGAGTACGTGGTGCAGTCACAGCCTGGTGGCCAGGTCTGACTGACAGCTCCACCACAGCTGACAAAAGCATTCTTGCTCTGGAGGGCTGTGAGCCCTTTAGCATGTGCCGCCGGGCAGGGAGGATGTCTGCCTCTGTCTCTCTTGGCTGACTGCTTGCTTGATGGGAGTCTGCTGCTTTAGAGGCAGCAAATCTGGCCTTAGTCATCCTCCTGCTGACGAAAGCCACTACCACGCTCAGTTTCATCTCTCAGGTAGCCCCTAGTCTGTAAATATACTGCTGCTTTTATTTTCTTTTTCAAAAGGTTGGACAGGAGCTGCTTGAATCTGAAAGCTTGACCAACATGAAAACAACATGCAGTGATTCAGCTCGGAGACCTGAAACCTCCTGCAGGCTCACATTCAATGCATGCTTTCCATCCTCAGTGAGAAAATTTCAGCCTCCCCCTCTGAGCAGCAGCATAAACACTCATAGCTAGCTAATGCTTGCAGCATTTTTAATTAATACTTAAAGGTCTCAGGAGATGAACTAGACAAAAAAGAAAAAGAAGAAAAAAAAAAGAAAAATCATTTACAGCCGTTCCTGTCACTGAGCCAGGGAGGAAAAGAAGACTCAGAGAGAGAGAGAGAGAGAGAGAGAGGGGGCAGCATGCACACACACATAGAGGAGGAAAAAACATTTAGGAGAGACTGAGCTTGATCTATGGCTACAAAGTGGAGGTTATGGTACCCATAAAAAAATCATTAATCCACTAGCTGAAGGAAACAAGAAGGTGACTGTAAGGATGGAGCTCGGCTGTTTTATTTGATGACAGCCTGAGACGTTAATTTGCTTTACACACAAATATTTTCATACTCCTCCCTGGCTGCTGTTTTCATCTGGTGCACAGGCTGTACAGCAGTGTGCGGGCAGTGGCTGACATTAAACAGCATATGGAGATGTTATTAAATAAGCAGGTGCTATCTGGTCTGGATCTGCCTGCCCACTTACAACAAGAGGACAGGGCTGAAAACAGCCAGGGTGGAGAAAGCTCTCCGACCGGCCCGGTCTATATGTTTGCCATCTGTGAAGAAAACCACAATCCCCTCGTTGCTCCTCAGAATGACAGCACTTTGACGGCTGCTTGATTTCAAAGTCGTAATATATCCAGCTCCATTCAGGTGGGGAGTTACAGCAGTGGCCTTGGAGCGAGACAGACTGCAGGCAACAACAGACGCCCACATTCACTCCAGGTAATTGTACTTTAAGGAGAGCTGCTCTCTGAAAGCAATGTGGGAAATGACTGTCGCTTCTACTTTCTATCCATTATGGACCTTGTTTATAAATGTATAATCTCACCACAGGAACAACATTTTGTATAATGACAGAGGTGTTCTCAACTTAATTTAACCCACAAGACTTGATTTGCATGAACATTTCAGGGGGTATTTTGCCCAAGCTTGAGAGTGCAAATGAGGAGATATTTGGACAATGTAAAACAAAATGATATTAGAAGATCTCATAACAACACCATTTCTGAAAATATAACAAGAATGTACCCCTATGACTCTGTGAGAACTACTTCAACAGGTATCATTTCAATAGCAAACTGCAGCAATCGGGCACGGAGGGTTTTGACTCGAACACAAACCTCCTCTGCTGGAGAGTTAAGCCATCATGAAGTCTCAGAGTCCCTTCAAATGGTCACTGCAGGCTTGCCCAGACAGATTACATCCCTGTAGACCCCATGTTAAAACAAAAAGATGACAGAAGAAGGGAAAACAAAAAAAGAACTGTTGTCTTCATTGCTGATTTTTTCTTTCACTTTCACTATTGGGAGCAAAAGACTGAGGCACTCAAACGTTAGTTACATCTTGCATAAAACGTTTGAAAACAGATATCTTATGATTAGCTAGCACTTGTACATTGCAGTGTTTTTGATGTTGCTTATAACTAACTCCCATGCATTAGTTGTGTTTTTCTTGTAACACTGGGAGGAAAAAAAGCGGCTTGTTGCTGCAACCTTTTTAACCCATTTTAGACTATGGTGATCTTTTGTACATGCATGCCTCTGCACTGTGTTTCCATATGGGTGATACCGCCTACCATGCGTCCTTGAGGTTCATTACAGACTGTAAACCTCTGAGTCACCATTGTGAGTAGTAAGCTCGGGTTGGATGGCCCGCTTTGTCAACCTGAAGGCTCACACGTTGGTACAACAATGGGACTAACCTGAATTAAATAAAGGTTAAATAAACAAATAAATTAAAAAAAATGTATCTATATCTGTTTGTGATTTTTTTCAGTCCATCCATTTGGATGGGGAAACTCATCCCTGTAAGTAAACATCAAAGCCTAATCAGCTAAAACTGTTACAGCTGGTAACTCTAGTGGGTAGGGCTGGGTACTGAACTTTGGTTCTTTCATGGCACCAACCAAAATGCTTCAGTAGTACCGAGAATCAAATTATGCTTCGTCTTTCAGTGCCAAGTTTCGGTACACAAAGGGTTAATCACACGATCGAGATCTGATAATACCACCGGTGATTGGCTGTAACATTACACATGGTTGTGGTATGCAGGAAAGTGTTGCCAGCTTAGCAACTTTGTCACTATATCAAGCAACTTATTTCATTTAAGCGACTAGCAACAAATTTAGCAACTTTTCTGGAGGCTGGACTGAAGTGAAAACATGTATTGATCTCCAGCACCCTCTGCTTCTCACTGAGCAGCAAGTGCTGAGCCCCTCTATCCATAACACACACAGGCAGTCCCTTCAAGCTGCAGCCAAATCACTTGACTACATGCAAATGAATCGCACCATGTTTGTCTCTTTTGGGTTACGAGGGTTGATATTCTTGACATTTCTTTTTTTTAAAGTAGCAATTGACAGTACAAAGTTCAATTATAGTTATAAACACATTTACGGTGTACTCCGTTTATACTGACCTGTCACTTGTTTGCAATTGCTCTTTTGCACTGGAAATAATTTGCTGTTTATCTTCTTACATAAGAAAACTGCTCGCAGTAGAAAAATACTAATGGTGAAAAATAAAACTCAAGGTTTGTACCATAATGTGTGATGTAGTTTTCTCTTTGTTAGAATAAATAATATAAAATTGCTATCGAATGAAGTATCGTTCAGGTACAGGTATTGAAGAGAAGGTATTGGTATCGGTACAGTTATTAAATTTTTTTTGATTGATACCCAGCCCAACTAGTGGGAGATTTCACATGTTACTAGAACCTGGCAAGCTGTCAGGAGAAGCATCCACATTCACGTCTGTGGCGCGGTAAACAGTACACAAAATGACAGTCAGAAAACTTTGTTTTACATGCATTACCACTGCATATATGGAAGTCCTGAATATATGTATCCTAAATTTTCCTTCAGCGATTAAGCATTCTATTCTATTCTATTCTATTCTATTCTATTCCATTCCATTTTCTATTCTATTCTATTCTCTATTCTATTCAGTTTTATTGTACTCTGTTCTGTTCTATTCTATTCTATATTCTATTCTGTTCTATTCTATTTTCTATTCTATTCTGTTCTATTCTATTCTATATTCTATTTTCTATTCCATTTTCTATTCTATTCTGTTCTATTCTAGTCTATATTCTATTCTGTTTTCTATTCTATTCTGTTCTGTTCTATTCTATATTCTGTTCTGTTCTGGTGTATTCTATTCTATTCTTTCTGTTCTGTTCTATTCTTTTCTATGCTATTCTATTTTCTATTCTGTTCTGTTCTATTCTATTCTATATTCTGTTCTGTTCTGTTGTATTCTATATTCTATTCTATTTTCTATGCTGTTCAATTTTCTATTCCATTTTCTATTCTATTCTATATTCTATTTTATTTTCTATTCTATTCTGTTCTATTCTATATTCTGTTCTGTTCTATTCTATTCTATATTCTGTTCTATTCTATTCTATTTTCTATTCTACTCCGTTCTATTCTATTCTATATTCTGTTCTATTCTATATTCTATTCTATATTCTATTTTCAATTCTATTTTCTATTCTATTCTGTTCTATTCTATATTCTGTTCTGTTCTATTCTATATTCTATTCTATTTTATTCTATATTCTATTCTATTTTCTATTCTGTTCTATTTTCTATTTTATTCTGTTCTGTTCAATTCTATATTCTGTTCTGTTCTGTTCTATTCTATTCTATATTCTTTTCTATTTTCTATTCTATTTTCTATTCTGTTCTGTTCTATTCTATATTCTGTTCTGTTCTATTTTCTATTCTATTCAATTTTATTCTATTCTATATTCTATTTTCTATTCTGTTCTGTTCTATTCTATATTCTGTTCTGTTCTATTTTCTATTCTATTCAATTTTATTCTATTCTATATTCTATTTTCTATTCTGTTCTGTTCTATTCTATATTCTGTTCTGTTCTATTTTCTATTCTATTCAATTTTATTCTATTCTATATTCTATTTTCTATTCTATTCAGTTTTATTCTAGTCTATATTCTATTCCATATTCTGTTCTATTCTGTTCTGTTCTGTTCTAATCTTCCGTTGATATTGCTGTCAAAATAATTGACATTTTCGTTAAAAAGGTGTTTGTGTTAAAACAAACTCCTGGTGCACTCTTGTGGTGCATCATATCTACACAATATGTAAAACCAGCAGACGAAGAGCCCCGTACTCCAAACCCTGTCAGAAAGTCCTACAGGCGCTCATTTGGTCGAGGAATTAAAAAACACAGGGAGAAGCTGAACATGTCAGTCCCAGTAACTTAGAAAGTATTTCATATAATCATTCATTCATTCATTTATCTAATATCATCCCGTACATCAGGACTGTGTATAACTGATTTTTGCTTTTAAGAAACATTTTTAAAATTTAAAATAGAAGTTTTTTTTATGTTTCTTTTTAATGTCCTGTTGCTTCCCCTGTAAAATTTCCCCTCAGTCTCCTAAAAAGAGAAACCAAGAAAGACTCTGTTATCGGTGGGTAAACTGTACTGTTTCATTCCTGGTAATCATCTTCCCTGGCATGTTAGTTAGTTTTGTTTTTCTCATATTGATTGACTGTAGCAGCCAGGGCATGGGATCCAGAAAAATTGATTGCAGCCAGCCAACATCTGCTCTGCAGGCAAAAGCAGTCATGTTGAGACTTCTCAGTTACTTATATATTTGTTTGCTTTTGTCCACAAGCTCTCCGTGCTCTTAAAGTCTGATAAACAACCCAGATATTAAAACAGCGATTCACATCATTATTCTGTGGGGAATGTGGAAAATGGAACCCAAATACATGATGGCATCACCCTAAATCACAGTTCAAACTTGAAGATGTTCATCCACAATACAAAGACTGACACTATTGTTGGTTTATTTTCCCAATGTGTAGCAATGTGTGAAGTACACATCCAGCAAATACTACATTTGTGTGCTTTTTAGTAATGAATCTACCCTTTAAACAACCTCTCTGAACCAGCCTTTGACTCCAAAATGCTCACATGGGAAGGTTTTTGTATACAAATTGTGTTGATTACCAGACATCTTTCGCAATCCTTAAATGCATTATTGAACTGTACAAAAACATTCCCTTTTCTAACATCAGTCAGTGGTGAGGTAAGAAGTTGCTTTAAAAGCTTTTGACATAACTTCCACAGCCTCACAAATCTCAGTGATTCCTCAGCAATTTGTGTCAAAGAGATCTGTAAAATAATATTTATGCGTCATGGAGATTCTGCAGCTTAAAACATAAAGAAACAAGCGCTCACAGTCAGCGTTAGGCTCTGTAGTCCTTCATGATTCCAGTGTAGAAATATAAGAGGATACGACAGCACAGAGCTCACACAGACAACTTAATCCACACACAGTGAGCCATCCAAATCTCATTACAGCTCAGTGTTTGTGTAAAAACTGAAGAACAGAGATGAATTTCTTCTTCCTTTTTTGGGCAGGTTTATCAGGAAGCTGTGAGTCCAAAGAAGACGCTCTTCATAGAGACACTGATTATGATGTGAAACTGAAACTGATTACAGGCTGTCTAACCATGTTCATCGCTCAGTCTGTGCAGCAGAGGTTATTTTATTAATCCTTCAGGAGGTACGGTTATTTGCTCTCTGACAGAGTTAGACCAGAATCTTGATATCACTCCCTCATCTGTTAAAGGTGCAGTTTGTAGGTTTTGACCAATCAGAATCAAGTTTTTTAACAGGGCTCGAGACTGTGACCAAAATGGTCGCATATGTGACCTTTAATCAAGCGTGTGCGAGTCAGAATTTCATCTGAGTGCATTGTTTTAATGCTCCCTTTAACACACTCCTTACCCTGCATCTGCACTCTGTCCTGTTCTGAAGAGAGCGCCGTCATGTACACAGCAGTGCAAATGAAGCGGACTAACGCTGATTATTTAAAAAACAAAATGAGTAGAGAGAGGAGGGGGCTGGTGGTGAAGACAAGCCAGCAAAAGGTGACATATAGTCTATATTTTCACATATTGATAGACCACAATAAGAGTGTGGGGTTGTACTCATGAAATGTGACTCTGCTCTGCAAATAATGTAATTTAAAAAACAAACACTGGAGTCTCAACTTTTTTCCAGCTCTACTGCGGCTTGCTGAGAACGGCAGCTGACGTTTAACGTTAATGACGTAAAGTTTTGCTTTCACATGTTTTTCAGATGATGAAACAGTTATGATTCGAGAAAAAAAACAAAAAAAAACACTGTTAATCTGCCAGCCCTTATTGTAGGTGCCCAGCCTGACAGATAGATAAACAGTTCTTTGTAAAATGATTTAAATCGCAAGTATTCACCAGCTGCTTCTTGCTGCAAGGTGTTTGTCACTGTCTAACCTATGGAGGCCCTAAATGACCAAAACACTCAAACTCAAAAATCATGTGAGGACTAAAAGAAAAATCATGCAACCCCCCAACCCTTCAAAAAAAAAAAAAAAAGTGCAACCAAATCATGTGCTGGTGTGACCAACTGAGAAAGCTGGTCGCACCAGTGCTACCAGTGGAAAAGCTAGGTAAAAAGCAATAAAGCAAGTAATGAACTAAACCAAACTGATGGTGGCGCCTCTACTGACAAATATCAGAGTAGTAAGAGTAGTAGTTTTTACTCCTCTTCAAAACAATTCAGCATATTACACAGAAATAAAATCAACTCTTTTAATGCTCTGAGACAGTTTTAATTTGAGATACTGTTACTGAAGAGGACAGAGAGTCAAGTTAGCTGAGGCAGGCAATAAAAGAGAGGCAGGGTTTAGAACAAGAACTGAGAGGGATTTTTAGAGACTGCTGCGAATGATTTAGAGACGGAGGCAGATTAACACCTGAGCCTGTGGGACTGAAGTTTCAGAAGGACCAGGGGGCTACAGAACATTATTAACTCTGCTGGCCTGACGTTATGCCTGCTGGCAAACTTAATACCTGCAGGAAATGTCCGTCCCAACTCACAAATGTTTCAAAATGAAAAGAACATCTCCTCAAACTAAATCAACACTGTAAACTCAAACAGGGAGGTTCAATTTAATCAGAAAACACATCTTTCATGCCAAAAAAAGGTTTGGAGGCTTTTCTCAAACATTATTATTTCTAAATTACATGACTTATTCTCCCCTTTTATAGTGCATCTTACCAAAGCTTTAAATCAATATGTACAACTCTCATATTGAACTTTAATATCACACACTTATCAGTCTCCACAACTTACAGCAGTCAGATGGACACTAAAACATTTCCAGTTACATCACCGTTGTTTCCAAGTATTCACCCTCACATTATCACTCATTAGTCATCAGTTCAGAGCAGCACATTACACGCTGTAATGATGTCACCTAGTGTATGTGATTCATGTCTTTAAAGGTGCTGGTAGGTACCATCTGGAAAAGAGAAGGTTTTTCCAGGATAAAGACTCTGTTTCCCATGAGCACCATCACCCACTGTCCTAGGGCGTGGTCACACTGGCCAACACTTGTATCCAAGCATCCAGTTTGTTTGGCCCGAGTGAAAAAAATCTGCTTTAACAATGTGGGAATTCAGATAAAAATGTGACACCACAGCTTCATCAGAGAAGAGTTAGATATAAAGAAGTCTTCAGTTATGAAGCAGACTTCTTCTTAATTGGTAGAAATCTACCCTGACAGTTTAACTTCACACAGACAGAGACCTGTGTGGTCTACCAATGGTATTATTCACAATGATGAATAATATAGGTGACAAATAAGCCGTATTTCTTATTTGAAGTTTAGAAGAACAAAGGTTACCTCCACACTCTGTTTTTATAAAGTGATGCTATTTCAGTGGGTTTCTACCTAATCTGCTTATTATTTTCCACCCACAACAAAGACTTATAAAACTGTATGTTCCTTAAATAAAGAGGCTGAGTGAGCTGAAACACTAACACAATCACACACCTAAAATCTCACACTCTTTAAACTATATGACATAAGGGTGGAAAAGCTTTGTGAGATTTATTTTTAATTCCTTTTTTATTAGGCTGTAAGTAGATGCTTTCTTCTTAGCAAGCAATAATACTGCAGGTTTTATTTAAAGGCCCTTTGCGAGTCTGAAGATGTATGCACAGACCTGTATGAGAGAGTGGTAGCTGCATAAGCAATATTCAGTTTTCAGGAAGACAAGATTAGGCTGCTTTGGGAAAGAGAGGGGAAAAAATAGTGATTGCCTGAGGGCCAGCAGCACTCTTGATGTTGTTCTGTTCAAAGGTGTCTGTTCCAACATCAGCATTGGCTATAACTTCCTTGTTTGTACAAGGACAAACAGCTATTTCTGGTGAATGAACTCAAATCAAATTCTTTGATTAATGTCTGACACGGTACAGTCAGACGGAAAAACTGGGACAAAAGTTGATCCTGACAGACCAAGTATTCCCTCTCAGTGCCTGCTGTAAGTCTGCTGCAGCGCTTACCTGATATGTGTTGTCAAAGCTGTCATACATGAACCGTGTGATCAAAGAAGTCTTTCCAACTGCAAGAGAAGAGAAGAGAAAGACAGAAAGCATTAAACAAGAGACAAAGGCTTCCTACATTTAGGTACGGAAAAAACCTAACAGCATGACCGTTGGCTGTGGTTTCTCTGGCACTGCTGTCAATGCCGCCCAGGGAGCTCATTACTGTGTGTGGGGGTGACCAGGAGGTCAGCAGTGGCATCAGGTCCAGATGTAATTACAGTGCTGCTGCCTCTGCCGGCATCATGTTTCTTCCAACATGGAAATTTCTCATTTAGCACATTTTATGAAACACAGGCTGATGAGATACTGAGATACAAAGCAAAATAAAACTGAACAATAATGAGCCTTGGGTTGGCTGACATGTATAGTCGTACATCATCTGCATGGCATCGAAACAAAGTGCCAATCCAGCAGAGATTAATAAATCTTTACAAAATATGAGAGCTGATGCTTCTTTGGCTCACATATTCTTTGTAATCTTCTCATTGGGAGGGAAGATGGTGATAATCAAAAATGAACCACCCTACCAATAAACACCTACAGTATCTAATTTACTGTGTTCTCATCCTGTGTAATATACATTTCAACTTCAATGAATGCTTGAAATTACTGAAGTTATTGTGGATCTATCTCACTCTTAATGACTTTATGCATTATAAAATAATGCATGAAGTCTTTTAATAATGGTTCAAGGCTCAATTACAAAAACATTCCTACACCAAAGACAGTCAGTGGCTGCTGCATAACAACGGAGACAATGAGATAATCAGTCGTTAGTTTTGGAGCATTTTCAGCTTTTGATTCTTCAGGTCAGTGTTTGTTTTGGTCTATGTCAGGGGTCGGCAACTAGTGGCCTGTGGACCAAAATTGGCCCGCCTCCAAGAAAAACTGCCCCCCCCCCCCAGATAATGTTGATTAAAAAAAAAAAAAAGAGTAAATTAAAAAAGTTTAAAATATATTTATCACAAAAAAACACGTACAAAAAATAAATTTCTTCAAAAGTTCAAAAGTCATGAACTGATAAAAATCTAATAAAATGAAATAAAGCAGCATCTGTTTGACGCTGTCATGACGTGCACACTCTTACATATCCAGCCGTCAGTGCTCTAAGTTTCTATCTGTCTGGAGGGGATATGTTTCTTTGAAGTTGCTTCGTTTTGTGGTGCCTTTGGATGTTGTATTCTTTGCAAACTGCAACAACCTTGTTGGAGATGAGACTGACTGACTTGGCATTTATAAAATCAGGTACAATGACTATTCAACCGTTGCTTCCTTTTCATTGCTTTGGACAGGGACATTTTGTCTCGCTAGTTGCCGATCTCTCACACAGCGTTATCTGGACATAAAAACAATTAAAGCATCAGGATGTCATGTGATAATAGGCTGCGTAACTAACAGACAAATATTAAAGTAAATATCTTTAAAATGATTAATATGTTAGTTAGGCTCAGAAAAGTGTTGATTATTTAAAATGCTCATTTTTTAACCATGAAGACATAAAAAAAACAGTGTGTGTGTGTGTGTGAGTGTGTGTGTGTGAGTTTACAGACAGCAGCCTAATGGCTCAAATACACCAGATGCGATTCAACCGAACCTGCTCTGCTCCTTTGACTCCATTCTCAGCTCAACATGTCGGTGGGTTTTCTTTTTGAAATGCTAAATACGATCTGGTTTTAATACGGTTTGTTTTATTTTGAAAGTCACTGTGTGTTTTTAGGTAGTTTCCATGCAAAACTTCCTGTCCCGCTCAATCTGCATTACGGTAAATTGAATAGAAACCTGTCTGATCCGGCGCTAATGGAGCAGATTCAGATTTCAGCTGTCATCATCGCCGGGTTAATGTTTGTTTCACAACGCAGACACGATGTGAAGCCAAAGCAGTAGTCTTAAAAAATAAAATGAATTACTTTGTCAAATTGCTTTTTTTTACAAGATATAAAAGTTAGAGATGAGAAAAATATTTTTTTAAGTAGGACAGAGGTTTTATCTAATTAAATGTAATTTTGGCCCGCCACCGAGTTACGAAAAAAAAAAAAATTGGCCCATGGCCAAACTTAGTTGCAGACTCCTTGTCTATCATCTCAAATTTTACTGCACAGTAATGGAACTATAGGAGCTTCTGCTTTGCTTTTCTGCAGACTGATGCTTAACTGAACTGCCAGTTTTATTATGGAGGCGTGTTAAGGTTTGTGACTGATAAATAGCTATGGGTAAGCCAGCTTATTTCATAACAAATGCATAATGTATTCATCATTTTTTGGACCATACGGCCTGATATACCAGAATAAATCACTAAGTTCTGTCTCAGGGCTGGTGAGACAGGGTTGACTCACTGATAGATGAGTGCATGCTTTCCCTATTTTTTTATCCTTGGTGGTTTTACTAATGAGGGGGGTGGGAGCACAGCAAATGGAGAAGCAAGCAGAAATCAATCACATCCTCCTCTTATATCCATTTAACATCAGTGGGAACAGTTGGCAGGAAGCCGATATCTTATATCCCTGTAAGTGAAGTGGAACAGATCCAAAGTTATACAGTTAGGTCCAATCTGCCAGGAAACACAGACCAGACTGTGTATGGTCCTGACCAATTCAGTCTTCAACATGTCATGTAACTAAACCTTCACTGATCTAAACCTGATCATCTACATCTCTATTCAAACATCATGTAACAAATGTTTCTGCCCTGTTTTTAACGTTTTGACAAATTGCAGTTCATTGCAAAAGAACTGTATTGTACGTCTTCAATATTTGCATGGCCTGTCTCCGTCAGAAAGCATAATCTGTCACTAATTTAGACCCAAACAAATTGGCTCCAGTTGCAATACTTCACAGAAAGAGTTTTAATCAGGGAGACTAATTACATATGACTGTGCTCTCACTAGTATCCATATCTGTGAGCCAGATCTGATGCTTTACTACTGATTATGTTAATGACTTCATACTGATTTATCAATACATCATCTCGCTTATTTAGCTCCAGAGTTTGCCTCCTCCAGATAGCAGCTCTACTTACTCAGTCATGGTTTATTAAGACTTAAACCTCCTTCATAAGATATATAATGAAGTCATATTACGGGTGGATGAAGCTGTAAGAGCTGTAGAGTTTGAAGTGTGGTATATTTTTCATCTCTTTTCTAAAACCAGTTCAATAAAAGCTAAATGAAAGAAGCGCTTTAAGATTCTGCTCGAATGTCAGCTAATGCCACAATTGAGAGCATGACTACTTAGAGTCAGGATGGGGGAAAATAGACACAATTGTGGAAAAAAAAAGTGTGAGGGGGTTCTGAAAGTTACACCAAAGGGATAACCACTAAGATCACAAATGATCATAGGGGTGGTGGAAAAAAGAGAAACAATACTGTGCTGATATAAACAGGCTCCTTTAACAAAAATGAAGGTCAGAAACATAAAGAAAAAACACCACTGCAAAGCAGCTTTATAAAAATTAAACAGAAACCCTCTTGACAAAGAAACACTAAAGATAGCCAGGTACGCCTCACAGAAAGCACTGGGTTGGAAATAAGGCCCAGCAATTAGAAGCTGCTTGAAAAACTGGACACAGGGGAAGTGTAGGATAAAAACAGTACACCAAGGAACCCTAAACAACACCAAAAAGCGCAGGAGATCACCAGAAGCTGAAGAGCAACCTCTCACTGCCTCTGAAGATGAGACAATGAGTCAGTACCAGGAGCTGGAGCCAAGGCACCTATATAAGCTCCCCACAGCTGCTCCAAATCAGGAGCAATCAGGCACACACACACACACACACACACACACACACACACACACACACACACACACACACACACACACACACACACACACACACACACATCATCTTTAGCCTGCTTTGCGTTGGATTTTATGTCGATCAAAGATGATTTTAAAAAACTCATCAGCTATTTTCTATCGTTAATCTTATTCAGAATAAATAATATTATGGTTAATTAATCCTATAGAGCCCAACATAGTGACAACACTACGATTTGCATACTGAGTTCTGATATGCTATAGATTTAAAATCAGATAAAATGTGTCCATCTTTCTTTTTGCATATAAAATCTGGGAAGTCATGCTTTCAGATTACATTTTCAACATAACCCAGAGCTCCGTTTTCTTCCACTTGTGTGTTTGCAGAAATGCAGTATAAAGCATAAACAACAAAAACATTACCATCCAGACTGGGGTTATTCACATCACTCCCTAAGCTGAACATGTGTAATCACGTTTTTAAGCTCACATTTTTTTTAGAAAAATATGTGTAAAATTGTCTTTTTTGATGGTTTATTGCACTTTTTAACAATTTATTCAGTTAGTCTGGACATCGGTCTATACAATTTATCAAAGTTTGGGATATAAGGGTTGTACTGATGTATAACAAAAGTTTTATACAAAAAAATGACACTAGCATGTGAAAATGTAAAGATATGCTCTGGCAGACTTGGTATGGTAGGTCATAAAGGGTTAAGGTTGGGTGATAAAATCCTCTCTTTACATGTAAAGAAAAACTGTACCTGAAACAATGATAACCCTTGAATATTATGCTCTATATGTATACATTTGAGTGCCTCATACATACAGAAGATGGAAACAGTCAACAACGAGTCAGTCTACAGTTTTTACTGCCTTCTGTGTGTCTGGTTCCTACCACAGAGTATTGTTTATCTATCATTAGCAAACAGCTAAAATGGCACAAAACCCAAATATGGCAATAAAAAAATGGTAATGGAAACACTAAAATTTTGAAAAACCAGTAAAATTTTGATAAAATGTTTTTACGCTCTCACGAGGTGGTTTTTTCAGGAGTCTTGATATTGAAGTTTATCCCAAAAGTGCAATGGAAACACCTTTTTTGCAAAAACACGTCATCAGATGTAAATAATAGACACACCTCTTCAGCCCCGAGCTCCCAGAAGACCCCAGAACGTGTCCACTGCCTCACAGCTGTGCTATTAGTTATGTGTGCAGTGCAGATGTTTGTGTTTTTGACAGTCAGTGAAGGCTGTGAGCGGGTCAGAGTGCAGCAGGAGGGAGGGGCGAAGGTGTGTGTGTGCGAATAAGAGAGAAGGCGAGCTGGAGATTTTCATTCAATGTTTTGTATGTGCCTGTTTTGAGTTGGTGGGTTCACGGCCGACAGTGACCAGTGGAAAAAAAACACGTGTTCACGAATCAGCATCGTCATCATCGCAGTGTCTGGACCAGGGGTCTGCAAGCTGCGTCTCTGGAGCCTCGTGTGGCTCTTTGACTCCTTTGCAGAGGCTCCTGCAGCTTAAAAAAATTATAAATGAAATAATGAATTTTTATTTTTCTTACAGAAAATATTGATTTTAAACAACACTGACACTAAACAAAAAACATGATTTTACATTTTGTTGAAATAAATATGCATAACACCTTGCAATTAAGCCTTCCATCTCTCTATTTCACCTCCTGCAACATCAACAGCCCAACTGTCCTTGCACCTGTCGCTAACCTAAAGTTTTACACCCCTGGTAAGATAACTAAATCAACAAAAAGACAAACCTAGAAAAAAATAGAGATTTTAATTCTGTGTGGATGGATTCATTAAACTTTCAACATGCAGGCTTAATATACATGCTTGATATGTGGCAAGAAATTAGCAAACAACCAAAAATGATGAGCTCAGCAGCATTATCAATGTTATCAAATTCAGGTATTCTTTTTTGTAGTTCTACTATTTAACAAATTCAGAAAAAACAACTTTTTTAGATGATTATTCAACATATTTTAACTTTGTATAACATTTCATACACCATATTGTCTTTATTAAAAATGTAAAGTAGATCTTGTGGCTCCTGTATGACTTTGATCCAGGTGAGATGAAGCAAAATGGCTCCTTTGACAGTGAAGGTTGCAGACCCCTGATCTGGATGGACGTTACAATATTTTAACACCTTCTGCCTTTGTCAGTTGACAACATCAGCAACAACAGCACTGCCCATCAAAATAACAGCTCTGGCTCTTAAAATGTCTGGGATATCCATGGTTACCACCGGTTACAGTCCTCCTTGTAAATTGAATCTCGCGGGACGAGATTTTGCTCAATTTGTGTGCATTTCTAGTCGTAATGGAAACACCAGCAAGGAGCTATTGCACTTTGTTGAAACTTCAGGAATATCACTTTTATTTTGCAAAATAATGTACTGGAGACACAGCTACTGAGGAAAGTAAATGTCCTCTGGACAGGATGAAAATAATGAGTCGAAACAAAGCTGAGGAAACCACTGACCGAAATCTACACTGAACACGGAGGTAAACAGAAAACACACACATGGCAACAATGTGCAAAATACACAGCCACCATTCAAGACACTTATTACTGTTTAAGAGGCGAAGCATGAAGAGTGCCATGTATCATAAAACCCTCACAGGCAGGTGGAGTTATGTGGCCTTCTGCAACCTTAATAGAAATAAAAGGCGAACCTTATCAGATATTAAAGCCATAAAGCCAATCTCATTTTGAAAAACATGACAGACATTTGAGGATTTAAACTCTGATATAAAAATGTGTTACAGTTTTCTTAATTTGTTTTCAATGATCTAAATAATCTGTTATAAAATAGCTACAGATCAGAACAAAACACTAACCATAAATAGTATTATGTAGTTAAGTCTCTGTTATCTACTCTGCGTGCCTTTACATCAGCGGTTATAAAAGAGCAGAACGTTAGGATGTAGAGTCTGATCCAGTGTCCTCACTGCTGACTCATCCTCCTCGACTGCCGAGCATCATGAGACAGCACTCTTTGGGGCTCTCTGTCACTGCTGAAAGCCTCAGAACTCAGGGACAGACAGCTCGTCCTCTTTCCTTTGGTCTAACTCAAGTTTTTATCTGAGAGAGAGCAAAACGAACACAACCTGAAGAGACACCAACATTTCTCCCCCAGAGAGGAACGCCAGCACACCTTGATTTAGCTTGAATGTCTGTATAGAGCTACAAAACAATGCACATTGAATTACATAACTGAGATTTTTTTTTTTTTTTTTGAGCTTTAAAGAGAAACAAAAACATCCCACCTACGATATCTTTGAAGGCTGAGCTGGGTGTAATATTCAGCTTTAGTGAATATCATCAGCTATAACTCCAGGTCTGTTTGTGTGAATTTAATTACTGGGGTGGAAGCAGGAAGCTTAGTTACGCTCATGGCTGCAATAATTCAGTGAATTTTCTGTTAGGCTAAAAAGAAATGATTAAGAAGGCAGATTTTTGATTACATCTCAGAATTAGCTCTCCATTTTTTTAACATTTCCCCTCATAAGCTTTTCATCCTCTTTGCCTTCAATACTGAAGATTTTTGGAGATTATGAAGGGATTGAATGATGATTGCTTTAGTTAGACATAAAAGCAAAGGCAGAAATAATGTTGCTTCTATTCACTGAGGTTTTAATAGGAGTGAGTCTTCACAGGTCAACGAGTTAACAGAGAAAACTGAAGCTTGATGCGTTAAAAAGAAGAAGACAACACTAAACAAACAACATCAACTATAATCTAAAAGACTTTGATGTGAATCAGGAACAAATCTCAGCTTACAAAGTGAATACTTTTATCAAACTGTTTTCACACAAAGTTATTTCGTTAATGCTGCAAAACGAGTCAGGAAGTAAAAGTAAAGAATATGAAAGAGAAACAGAGGAGAGCACAGTGGTCTTATTTAACATGAAGGGGATTACAGTGAATTAAAAAAGTGCAACATTACACTGTATGTAGGAATGCAGGAAAATAAAGATATTTTGGGAAGAGGTTAAAAATGTTATTGAGAAAAATGATTTTCAAACAGATCGTACTAGACCCCATTTTTTTCCTGTTAGCATTGTATCCAGAAAAACATTGTTACACTAAAAATGAATTTAAATTTATTGACCGTAGTCTGTTGTCTGTAAAAAATCAGAACTGGAAAGACGTCAACAGACCAAGTATCGCCCATTGGGTAAATCAGATGAGGTCAACCTTTCCATTAGAAAAATTAAGATACATCCAGAAAGCCAGACAACATGTGTTTGAAAATATTTGCAAACCCTTCACTGATTATGTTAAAAACCAACCCAACACTGTGGGTCCAACACCCATGTAGAAATGTAGATCTTTTTCATTCTGTTTTGGTAAACGCCAACTGACTTTGATTGTAATTCATCTTTTTTTTTTTAATTGAACAGCCTTGTTTGATTTAGAGAAGCTCTGTTTGTTTCAATTATTTAATTTTTGTTAGTTATTTTTTTGACAATCTGTTGTTTAACCTTGAGCTACAGCCATGCAGCCACAAAAGTGGAATGTTATTTTTGAATAAAGCTGCATTTTTGTGGTTATAAAATTCAATAAAAAATATGGCAAAAAAGACACACTAACAGGTTACTTTCTGATCTTAAGTGAGTTGATCAGACTATTTTCATGGTTTTCTGAGGTTGTTTTAAGAATAAGTTTCAGTACACATAAACTTAGTCAGTGAGTACTTCTCAGAGCTTTGAAAACACTGGGTAGGAAAAGTTATCTGGCGAGGCATTCGACTACAACAGAGACTGGCTCTCTTTGAGTCAGAACTTTGATTAAAAGTTGATTCTGAAGGGAACAACTTGCACTTGTTTGTCGGATCTCTGTGCCTTATGTTTTCACAGAAAAATCGAGGAGCAGCAGCATGCAGAGCAGTAAATTGACAGCAACACAAAAAGAGTTCTCAGTGTTCATCAGTCACAAGGTTATTTCAACAGCTGAATAATACGCAGAGGTCTCCTCATCTTCAAAACAAACAAACCCTGTGATTAAAACCGGTAAAAACACTAGATTCATTAATTTTACTCTGAAAGCAAAGTGTCTCCAGTGCTCTTCATCACACAGCATCTCTGAGCTCTTTCATACAATACTTTAACTTTTTGTAGATCTAACTATAGCATAGTTTTAGCTTCCATTGCTCTAGAATAAAACATCGAGAAGAATTTTACCAAATTATCCCAATTATTTGTAAAGGTGACCCTTGTTACAAACGGATCCTCTTATTATAGTCTTTAAAAAATGAATTTTGTAGTTTTAGGTTTCCAAGATGTGTCCAAGTTCAGAGGCTGCATCCTTCTGAAGGTTCAATTCGAGACTGATTGCGTCACATCAAAGCATGGAAGGTTTTCCACTTTTGAAGGCTCCTTCAAATGCCGCAGACAAATTTGTTCTTTATTATTTCGCAGGCTGTAAAAGATGCATCAGGTGCATCCTTCACCGCCCAATATATCCTGAGACTCGGGTTTAATTTCATACTGCTCAGAGTAATGTGTTCCTGAATGTACAAAACTGGTTTCAACTCAGTCAAGTGGCAAATAAAACAAATTAAAAAGTGAGAGGGGCCTTAAAACTTCTGATCATCTTGAAAATATCAGGCCAAACTAAGTTTAAAGTTGGTGAGTTTTCAAGGTTTCCAGGCCACAAGAAGGGCACTTGTAATAAAAAGGTCAAATCCAGAACAGGCGATGAGGTATAACAGAAAACCCTCATGGACCAGACTCATTTCAGTTATGGCTGGAGTGTGGACAAATCTTTTGTAAGATGGGCCCATCCATGCTACCATTAACTGACTCTCTTTGTCCCCAAATTATGTTTGTTGGTAGTGTCCACATGAATATAACATGTTACCATCGTAAATAAGAAATTACTAAATCTCTGAAGTCCAACGGAAAGAACACATCAAATTTTAAAGACCCCAAATCAGCTGATAGTCTGGTCCAGACCTGACAGGTAAATCTGAAGTGACTATAGGGAAGAGTCGGTAATCAGATTTTGTCGATAACAGCTCATGCCTGGTTATCAAACCAATCATACATCCATTACAACATAACATACAGGATGCTACATGTTTATTTTTAGCTGCCAGTTTGTATTTCAGAAATTCTCCTACAGATTCCAGACCGTCTGTGCAAATGTGTCATCCTGACATTTCAGCTTTTAATGTAGCTTTTTCCTCCTGTGTCTGGCAGCTGTTGATTACCATCACAGTCTAATTGAAGTGCATGAAGTTTACAAGTCCCTCCAGTGCAAACGGCCACCTTACTAACAGGAGGAGGCTGTGGACTGTTCACAGCAGCAGCCTCTTTCACCCAAACAGCCTCCATGTGTCTGTAAATTAACACCCAGAGGGCTTGTTGTAAGGACGCTTCACTCAGGTCCTCATCTGTTACTAAGATGGGGAGGGGGCTAAAATTGAAAATGCTAATGTGTTTGACTTGTGCTACCTTGACTGGTCACTACATTAAGTCCTGGAGTCTGCATCATTATTTCTTTCAAACCATGGTTGGAAAAAAAACCTGTATTCATCATCATGGCCATGGTTGAATTTTCTTTTGCTTGAAAAACATTTTTTTGTATTTTTTTTTTATCAGCAGCATCATTGTGTTGGGGGGGGGGTTGTTTTTTGATTACAAGCACATTTGTAAAGCTTGACTCATTTAGCTGTGATTGTTATAGATGAGTTATCCTCTTCTGTTATGTAGCCATGGTTGGGGTTAGAGAGGGCGAATTCATGAGCTTACATAAGACATTTAAATCTTTAACAAGCAGTGCGGCATTGTATGTGGACTTGACGACTTCATCTTCCACTTAGACGTGAAGTTATATCACAGTCCATCTGCTGGAATGGGAACAGACAGCAGCGTGTGATGAAGCTGTAGAATTCATGAACAGATCTTTCAGAACGTGTATATATATATATATATATATTGTTTGTGTGATACCTTTCTGCAGATGCTTCAGAAACTTTGTAATGTTACCAGATGCTGCTTTGTTTCGTTGAGTTTCAGATTGAGTAACACCTCCAACATGTTTAAAGAGAAATATTAAAGTTACTAAGCTACACTGAGGCCAGTTTTAAAAGGAATGGAAATAAATCCAGCGGAGGCAGAAACATCCTGACCTTTCCTCCCAGGTAAGGTTCAAGCTACAAAACCCTGGATTTCACATATCCCAGAATAGTGCTTCAAGGCAACTTTTATTGGACCTTCAGCACCTGTTAAATGTCCTCATCCCTTAACTTCACGGCCCCTTAGATGACAGGCCTGTGTGCAAAAGCCTGGACTCAGCAGCTTTGATGTGGAAGCGCCAAGAGCCCAGGATCTGCACGAGGAGGCAAAAACTCAAATGTTCCTCGTGTAGCTGAAGTGATGTGCCAATTAGTGCTGATCAATGAAGAGCTGTTTGACAGTGCTGATGGGGGAGGAATGAAGGAGGACGTGATTCTTAGCTGTGAGCAACATTCACTTCCACTTCGTCCCCTGCCGTTGTATTTTTATGTTTATTACTGTACATTTTGAGGGTGAACCCCTGATAAAGTTTTATCATCTCACCGTTTGTTCGCTGTTTTTTTGTTTTGCTTTGTTTTTCTTTGTCTTTTACGGACTTCCACTGCAAGAGCATTTTGTAAACTAATGTTTTGTGTTGGTCTTTATAAATAAAAATATTATGACTTTTTGTTCTGCAGTACCTCCAGAAAAAAAGCAGAAAATATGAACAAATTTTCTTTGGTTTGATGCTGGTGAAAAAAAAACTGTTTAATAGTGGACAAAATGTAGGGAACCAACACAATGTGTGATGCAGTTGTGATGACTACAGTCAGCCTGAGCTGTTGGCTCAGCTGCTGGAACAGATCATTGGGGTTACTATGGGTATTTTTTCACCAAATGGTCCAGGAACTTTTATTTCCAGGTAAAACTAAAACTAAAAGGAACTAAAAAGTTTTTGTGGCTCATTGTTTGACTGTGTTTTTAACATGGGCCCAAGGACAGTGTAAAATGAATCAGGCCAGTGACGTATGAAGTAAAAGGATAAGGAATCTGCAAAACAACGCAAATCCATTGGGAGGCAATAACACAGTGATGAAGGCCATACAGCAAAATTGACACCATAAAAGAAGAAGACAAGCCAGCATCTTCAAGTGTAGTCCACCATCAGCCTCTTAGCATGGAGGATATTCAGCCTGTGCTTGCTTTGATGGTGCTTTCCTTGCACTGCAAGGAAAGCACCACTGATTTGCACAACTGATTTGTTGACACTTAAATGGAGACTAACACCAGTGGCAAAGCTGCTGCCAATCAAAGCCATTTCAAAACGCCTCGACATGATCAAACTAACCTGTGATTTGGCTTGAAAAACTAAACTGTTAATTGATGATTTTCAGCAGGATGCATCCTTCTCAAATGGTTTAAGATCCTCATTAAATACCTTGCCTGATGAGGAGATGAAACTAGGAAACATTCCCCAGGACTTTCTCTGTTTCAACAGCTTTTGTAAACTGGATCACTAACACGTCCAGCTGAAGGTCTCCAGTCCACAGAGTCACTATTTAAACTGTAAACAATTTTAATCATCTGGGTGGACCTAACTGATAACTTAATCAGTATTTTTGTTAAATGCACGGCGTAGAAACTGCATGAAACAGCCAATCTGGTATTGATGAAAAGTGACACTAATGAGTAAGTCATCACTTCCATGCTAAGCTTACAGACCACTTTCTACACTGTAACACAGAAAGGGGATTCCCACATGGTGTGTTTCCAATTATGTAGCCCTGGTTTTAATGAAGTCTCTACTTGGTGTGATGCTTCAAAGACTTTGTGGAGTGAGTTAGCAACACGAGGGCCAATTAACGGAGAGAAGTGAACACCTGCTGCTGCACAACCTGCACTTTCACCACCAGGACTCCACCGAGCACAGTCAGCAGACACCTCATCAAGGCATCTCTTAAGATCTTAAAATGTAATTTTATGGCACATTTAAAGCACAACACAGCCGGGCTCACATAAAGCTCTGCTTTCCCTTCTGTCACTTCTGAACAGAGCATCCTAGTGACTCAAGTGACTAAAGAGGGGTACACACATAACGACTGTCAGGCTGTTTTTGTCCTGATTTTCCTCCTTCCCAACCAAGGACAGACACCGCCCGATTATCTTAAATCTTATAAGATTATCCAATCAGCTTATCCTGTGGTCTGAGGTGTGTTAAGACTGAATTTATCTCAATGATTGGCTTCCAAACTGGTTAGGGTCTTTATGACCAAAAATCTTCACGTGTGGGGAAAGCTGACAACTCCCAATTGATGACTCCATGAGTTTTGACATAGAAAGAAATGTAGCTAATCAGGAGGCGAGCTGAATGTAAACAAATCAAGCATGGCTGACCTGACACAAAGTTTGTGAGGAAAGTCTGTGTTCCTACCGTCTCAAGGATTTTTTCCACTCTTTTCTTTTTTTGGTTCAAAACTGTTCAATGTTCAATTTTTTATCTTCATGTGTGGGGTTTCTAACGGATAAAAAAAATCTCTTCAGATTTAAGACTCTCTAATCTCTACATATAAAGAACTGTGACCTGGAATTCAAATGCTTTATAAATATGACCAGAAGTCAATAAAACCAAGCTGGAGATCAAAGATGTGACAGGATGAAGTGTACATTTCTGGAAAGATTCAGTTTTTCCTTTGATTTAAAAAGCCGTTATGGCCCATGATAAAATTAAATATTTATAAGCTTAACATGAACTTAATTTCTATTTATGGCTAAACTGGAGAAGGAGTAAAAATCCAAAGCAAATAACCTCCAACCAACATCTCTTTAAAACAGACTAAAACACTAAGTTGTACAGCCAGCCCTGAAGCTGTGAGCTAAGCAGTCAGGTAAATCCACTGCTGGTCACTTGGCGGCAAGCATGGTGGAATACCCTTGAGGACTTGGCAGCCAATCAGAGCTAGCGGTGCTTTCTACATGGGCCTGACTCCCACTCACAAGGAGTGGATAAAAATAAAACTGAGCTTGTCATGCCTTGCCTTTGCACGGCATCAGGGTGAGAGCCTGGAACGCTGGAAAGAGGAAGATATCTAATATTTAGAGATGAATGGAGGAGAATGAAGGAGAGCACACAGAGACCTGGAGAAGATACAGGACAGTGGGAGGGATATGGACTCCTGCATCTGTGTACTTGTTTATTCATAGTCACAGCAGCTGGCATAGAGAACCCGACAGGAGAAAGCCAAACAGCAGATGGCCTTCAAATGAATTTCCTTCAGTCTAAGTTAACAAATCACACATGCATTAACAAATCAGAAGCAACTGCCACCCTACAGCAGAGAAAAAACGTCACTGCAGTAAAACTTCTCAAAGTGCAGATAGTTTACTTCACTTAAAGCTTTAATAACAAAGTAAAAGATCCACAAAGAGGCTTCAAATGAGGGTGTCCCAGACTGTGCCTCCAATGAAAGGGAAAAATCAAGATCCTGCATTTTTCATATCAGCAAATCCCAAAACTGAGCCAACATGAGCTCCCTGGATTCAGCCATTAGATGTGAGGCTGCCTGAGGCGAACTGTGGGACCCTGCTGCATCATCAAATACGCACAATTATGTTCAAGTCTGCTGGAGCTCCATGTCAGGATTAAACAAGACAGGAACCACCTTCTCAACATGAAACTCCTCACTAACACTAATGTCAAAGCTGGCTACACACACACACACACACACACACACACACACACACACACACACACACACACACACACACACTAACAGAACAATATCTGAATACTGTGGCCTGAATACTAAAAGCAGCATCAAAATATATGGTTGTTCCATGGTCAGCTGTCAGAGATGGTACTTCACTGTTCCATTTCAATGATGGTCTGTATTTATCCATGTCGTCATAAACATTGAATAACTTGTGCTTGTAGCGCCCCCTCTGGTGTACAAGCTGGATTTATCCACCAAAAACATCTGTCCACTGAATATCGACCCTGATGGCTTCCATCTGCTTACTAATTCCCTCAAAGCCTCAAGCCATTTCACGACCCGTAGTCTTTTTATGGCATCACCAATGTCATCCAAGTGATCCAGGGATCGGTGCTACGGAAAGAGTGAAGCCCGCTGAGTCCATCCCGCACCTCGCAGTTAGTGGCGTTTTTAAGTTTGGAGAAGTTGGACCCTCGCAACGTTAACCTCTGCTCCACTTTCCCCTTCTGGACTTCTGGACGCTCTGTAGATTCATCAAATCTTCTTGGATTATCGGAAGAAAAAAAAAACAGGAGGAAGTTAACTGACTGACAGTCTGACTGACTAACAGCTGATGTTTTTTCCTTTTTTTTGAATTGTCAGATCAGCTCAGTGTATTTGAGTGTGAGTATGTTTTTTTTCGTTATTTTTTTCCCTCTTTCTCCTTTTTTTTCCATTTTTGAACTAAAAACTGAAGTTTAACTGAACATTGTAAGAGAACTGAACTGGTTTGGATTTAAAAAAAAAAACAGAGATCGAACCAAACTGTTGGGGGAAAAAAACTGAAAAAGGGATATTTGTTTTAGTTTTACTGTTTTTCTTTCTGGACAAAATTTTCCATTTGGTTGATTATCATGGTCAAACTATTGTAGGGTTAAAACTTGTAATTATTTTTATAATCCATTAATCTATCATTTATTCTTTTGATTAATTGAGTAGTTGTTTGGTCCATAAAATGGCAGAAAATGGTGAAAAATGTTGATGTTACTTGGAGTACAAGATAACATATTCAAATGTCTTGTTTGCAAACCAGAGATATTCAGGACTGTCATAGAGAAGCAAAGAAACCAGAAAATATTAATATTTATGAAATTAGAGAATTTGGACTTCTTTTTCTTAAATAATTACTTAAACTGATTAATACACTATCAAAATAGTTGACAATTAGTTTAGTAATCGATTAATAATCGATTATCCAATTAATTGTTGCAGCTCTAAACTATTGTTGGGTCTATATTGTGTGTGTGTGGGTTTATCAATTTAATACATTTTTCTCTTAAAACAAACCACAGTGTTTGTATGCAATGTTGGCTTTGAAAGGTTGTCAAGTTTAATATTCGTACAGCCAGTGTGTTGGTTCAGTTTAAAGTAGAAAAACAACAACAACAACTTACATCTGACTTATTGCTAAAATAAACCGGGGAATACGTAACCACAGCAAGAATTCCAGTAAAAACACTGTCACAAAATTCTTCAAAGTGATTTTTCAGGTAAAAACTGCTGTTTTTAGCTGTGAAACTCTTGCATAGCTTGACAAACTATTGTTGTTATTGATGTCATATCGATCACTTTTGTTTAACTGCAGACAACTGGTGAATGAAACGAAAGTGTTATGAGCAGTGAGAAAGAGTGAAATTTTGTGATGGTGAAGATCATTTTTGAGAAACTAGAACTCGTTCCAAGACTTTGTCTCTCTCTAAAGTTTAAATCTGTAGTCAAATAGCTGAGGAAATGTTGGCTGGATTGACACAAAGACAGAGCCTACATCAGTCTGTTTGTAATGACTCAAAAGACTCAGACTTTTCATATTTTCTCCAAGTCAAAACTTTATTCCTAAAATAAATTTGGTTTATGACCAAATACTTGCCAAAATAATGCTACAGTCATAAGCACAAGCTGTGCTTCTTTTTATGAGCGTGTGTGCTGCTGACGCAAGCATTTAGCTCAAAGCACTGCTGTGCCAAACTCAACCCTCACAGATCTGCTGTTATTACTGTAGACCTCCCCAATCCCTGACAAATAATGACTGGACTAAAGATCCAGTTATTCAATCCTAATCATTCTCTCTTGTCCTCTAATGTGACAGTAAACTCATCATGTTGACTGATTAGAGTCAGACATGAAATAAAAACATTAGATGAGCCTGGCAGAGAGTGATTGTGATGATTTTAAGAACCTGTGCAGCCATCTTTGTTTTAACATGTCTGTCATGGACTGCACCTGCAGGAAAACTACAAAATGAACTCTTCCCAGGACACGTCCATTTACCAATACCTCTGAATAATGGATGAACATGCTTTCAAAGTCGACAAAGGCTGAGTCTCCCGTGCGCACATAAAGCACTCAGGAAGCCATTTCCTCTCTTATGCAGACTAATGAGGCATTTGACGTTGCTAAAAGCAAAAGCAACACACAAACAAACACAGAGTAAGGTCACATATACACCCAGGTGTGATTCAAGCCCAGAAATAGGTCTGCATGAGTCTTGTGGTGTTTGTGATCGCCTGGGGAAAGGAGATAGAAGTCATACATCTTCAGTTAGAGGCCAGAGGGCCTGAGACACAACAACTCGACGTTTTAATGTTTAAATCAGATTTCATACTTTCAGGGCAGAGGGCAGCTGGGGGCTGGAGGAATGAAAACAGCATCCTTTAGAGAAAAGATTTTTCACTCCTCCAGACAGCCTTTTTTTTTTTTTTTTTACAATTTCAAAAGTTATCAGATAAATTCATTTTTCTCAGTGTGGAACACAGCAGATTAAATCATAATCCCATTTTATACTCAGCTCAAAATATTCTAAGTGTTTCTAACAGAGGAAACAAAAAAAACAGGATGAGTAAAACAAAACAGATTCCATTATGGAAATTGAGGAGCAGAGAGCAGAGTGAAGTTACTCTCTGCTCTAAGGCTATCAAACACTTAATCAAAGAGTTAAAGGGTAGACAAACACTTTCATGTTGAAATCAGCCTCATCGGTCTTTGATGCTCTCTGGCTGAATTTTGTAAGCCAAACATTATCTCAGCTTCTTTTTCTGTCCAAATTTACTGTCTAAAATTCTTCATCTGACAAGTACAAACTTAAAAACAGTGACAGTAGCAATATGCCAAATATGTCCAGGTATAACCATTTTAATATCCACTGTGCAAATTAAAACATGCTGTTGTTCCATTTATTTCTGTGGTGGAACCAGCTGTTAAATCTTTCCATAACTTGCTTATTGCTCACTAGGGCTGCCAAGATGAGTCGACTAGTCACGATGACGTCGACGATCAAATTCGTCGGCGACTTATTTAATAATCAACATCGTCGTTTTAATACGTTTTCAAACTTTATTTTTCCTTCAAAACTGTCGCTTCACTTTCATCTGTCTCGTCTGCCGTTCTGTTCTTGGCGATACGCGCAGAAGTGGTAACCGGGGTAACCCGTGATGTCACCGGAAAAGTTATGTTCAACAGTATCATGGCTAGCCGGTAACAGAGCTAGAAAGTTTGGAGGAGAAAAGTGTGCAATGCAAAATCTGCAAAGCAGAAATGTCCTTCCATGACAGCACGACGGCAATGCACGAGCATCTGAAAAGACAGCACGCCGTGGCTGATTTATTATCTGACGAAGAATGACGATCTCGGTAAGCTAATTGGCTTGTTGGCTGCTAACATTAACGTCAACAGGGAGCTACCGACTTAATAGCGATGTCATGTTTGAATAGAAAATTGGTACATTAAAAAAAAAGTCAGAAATGCTGCTACAAGCTGCAAAGTTCATTAAAAGCTGAATGAACTATGATATTAACTGTCTTCATTTTTAGTTAGTACATACCTTAAACACTTGAAGCTGGAAGCTAATGATGTTAGCTGTATGCTGGTGCAATAAGCTGCAATTTACGTATGATCCGAATAGTCGACTACTCGCAAAACATAATCAGTGACTAGTTGATTATCAAAATAATCGTATGTGGCAGCCCTATTGCTCACCCAGTCTTTTCAGACCTCGCTCTGACAAGTGTCTATAGACCTGATGGGCAGATTCTCAAGTTATTGGTGTCTGATCCCTTTTAGGGTCACATACTGTATGTGAGAAACTCTCCTTGAATTACAGATATTCCTGTGTTGTATTTTTTAGGTGGCAAACTCTGTAGTTAAATTAATTAAAACAACTGACAGTAATAATCTACAGCTCCCGTCTACTGTAAATCATCTGAAATCTAATTACCAAGGTGTCCTTGAGGGGCAATTTCCGTGTCTGTTTATGGATTAGTGAGGGGCAGGGCGTGAACAAGTTGAGCCAACATTGACTGAGCTGCAGCGCCGCTAACAATGCAGTAATTCAGTTTTTTAATCCGGTATAGTCATGGTAAAGTAATTACATGCCTTTGACCCTCTGAGCCTGTAATTTGTTTATCTCTAGAATACACTCTTTCTAATTGATTTGTAAATACAGCTTGTTTAGGCCTGTATGGATGGATCCAGTTCATGGTAAGGAGGAGTCGATGTGTTGCACAGTAAGTTAGTCGGTTAATCCTCCTGTAGGAGTTCTCAGCACTCTGCTGTCCTCATTCTGACATGGTGCCACAACTAAGACACTTCAATTACATGTTTGAGCAACATTCTGATTCACATAAATTAAAATGATTATCTTTCATTAATGATCTTTTAAGTTGATGTGAAAGCTTCAGAAATACAGCCCATTACACAACGTTTATGGCCTGTGAGTCTTAATGGCTTAAAGAAGCTTTGAAACATGTGTCCCAAAGGAGTCTAGATCTTGGAAACAAACCAAGACAGTACATATTTTTCCTCAGTGTGCTGAAAGTAGAAGGTCAGGATGACTTGGCCTCATCTTTTGCTCTAAACTCCAGAAGGAGTTGCAACCAAAACTCTTTTCAATCTTCATCTGCTGCATGCTGTCTTAAATAATTCAGTCTTTTACTTTTTTTGTGAAAAATTCAAACATCCTTAAATCCCACACAGCATTCAAAAAACTCATTTACAATAAATAAAAAAGAAAAGGGAAAAAAAGAAACATCAATTTTATAAATTAAAACAATGTAGCCCCCCCCCCCCCCCCCCCCCCGAAAAAAAAA
Organism: Labroides dimidiatus; assembly: GCA_030710495.1. Taxonomy (NCBI): domain Eukaryota; kingdom Metazoa; phylum Chordata; class Actinopteri; order Labriformes; family Labridae; genus Labroides; species Labroides dimidiatus. Next base: position 26,536,726 of record CM061146.1, read on the forward strand.
ATTGAATAAATAATCATGCAGAGTATTATTGGTTTGCCTGACTTTGAGAACTATCAGTCTACTGTTCAAGCTTTATCAGTCAAATGAAATCAAACCCAATACAGTATTTTTGACTGCATCAAAAGGTTAAATAAAAGAAAAAAATGACGTTGATTTCAGCTCATCCATATAAACCTGCATGATGTTTATGACACTTATCTCAAACAGGATCTGACTTTCTGAAAAGATGAGACCATGAGATTTATAATAGGGATGAGTCCTGATTTCCAAATACTTGAATATACATTCAATAATAAAACAAATCTAATAGTTCTATAATCTATCATGATCATCTTATCTTAAAAACTAACTTATCTGGGGGTTTTTTCTTTCATTTTCTTTTTTTGTAAGGCATCGGAAAGCTGCTTTCTTTTGCTGTTGGTGATCAAAAAACCTCCATAATGATGTAAAAAAAAATCCAAAGAACATGGGTCAGCGTAAGTGCCTGTTGCTGGTAAAGCAGATGAGGCGCTGTGAGATTCAGAACTGGAGAAAAAAAAAAACAGAAATTTATGCAGCAACAAAAAGTTCTGGGAGAATCTTTGACAGAAATATAAACAAAAAAATTGCTCTAGAAAACTCGGACAGACGTAGATCATCTCCATTCCTATATCATATCATATCTAATATCTAGTCAAGAAGTGTCCTTGAGCAAGACACTGAACCCCAAGTTGCTCCCACTGTTGTTCAGTGGTGTATGAATGTGGTGTGGGTGTTAGTCTTAACGGTGGTCTGATTAGCTTAAGTCGGCCATCTGTGTGAATGTGGTGTGATTGGGTGAATGAGGCTAGCAGTGTAAAGCGCTTTGAGTAGTCAGTAAGACTAGAAAAGCGCTATATAAGTACTGGTCCATTTACCATTTACCATTTAATGATCCTGCAACAACTTTCCCAGTCATAAATGGATCTATCTCCGTATGTCTGCAAAGGGGCAGAGAACTTTTCCAGTAATCAGTGAATAACTTGCAGTGACTATCAAACAGTATTTTTGCTTGAAATGCCCTTCCCTAATTTATCCTACAGAAGAGGCACAGTCTAGACTTAACAAGACGTTCCCTCCACTTCTACTCCTCACTAACCAACAAAAAGTTATTTCACCAGTTACATCTTGGAAAAGCTCTGTAAGATCTGAAATACAGAAATACAATTTTGTCAATTATAAGACAGACAGACAGAACTCTTATGTCATGATATAGACCTGACATGAACATAACGTACAGGCTGAACCTCAAAGAAAGACATGAACCATGACAGCTTTGCTGCAAACTGCAAACAATGGTACAATGGAGTAGAAACAGCAGATTGGAAGAAAATACAATTCTTCCATTTCTGCAGAACCGTCAGGACGGGCTCCTGCAGTTAAGAAAAGCTGACTCAAAACAGATCCTGTTTACCTTTAGATCTTTGTTCCACGGTAGAAACAAAACAAGCATTGTAGCCATTGTGTTTAGGGTCAAGGCTCGCCTTTGCTCCGGGACTGAACTCCCCCTCAGTATCAGGGGTGTGTGTGAGGGACAGATCCACACAGGCAACAATTTCTAAAGAATCATTCAGGGGAAAAAAGGAGACACAAAGATTAAAAAGAGCTTAAAGATGCCTTCCAGACCACTGAACAATGCTGACAGGATATGGACATAAACACAGAGCTTCTTATGCTTTTAAAAATAGACATCCATGAATGTATATCATGAGTGGTTGTAGACTGCGGCAGCACAACAGCATCTGTGCCACCTGTTTGTCTGCATGTCCTGTTGTAGTGATTAATTTCTCTCTCACAGAGTTAGATAAAACATCCCTACAATGTTTAACTGGAGTGATGAATGTTCGGCTCCCCTTCACTCCATAAATCTGCTCAGGACGTTCTGCATGCTGCTCACACCAGCATCCTTATGAGACGATATGTGTCCAGCAGTGCCAATTAAAAACATGATTTAAAATCATTTTTAAAAACAACAGAGGTGGTCGATAAATTGAAGCCCCTGAACGGTGCTCCATTAGGAGGCTGCACGCAGGCTCAAGCAGCCCCGTAATGAGGGCTGACGTGGGGGAGCTGTGGAAAGGGTAAACACTGACGGAGACCTGCTGAACTCAGTCAAGTGTCACATCCCACGCTGGGTAAATGACAGCTTCCCTCCACAGCAGGGACTTTATTCATGGAGCGGTTCTGTTTGAGCAACTGGGATTATGCTTAAACGGTATCCTCCGTCTCCCTCCTTCCAAAGATCTCACATTAAGCACAAGTTCGATCCATTTCTAAGACATGCAATTTGAAGAGAAAAGCCTACAAATAGTTGCTCCTGCTAAATGATGGGAGGCACTTTAAAAGTTCCTGAATCTGTTCCTGAAGTTTCTCCTCACATTTATTCAAAGCAAACACCCAGAACGACTCTTAGAGAAACTGTGGCATCAGATATTGTTTCCAGAATCTTTCCACTCGCACACAGACGGGTGGAAATGAATCAGACATTTTCTCGACTTTGCCTGCCTGAGCAGCAGACTGATTTGCAATCCTGTTTTATTCTGGTCAGAGTGTATAAGTGAGGCTGTGCTTTCCCATGGGCCTTTGGGCACACGCCCACTCAGCTGTGCAGCATATGTATGTATAGAGCTAACAGCGCACTGTTTGGTATTCCTGGGCTGCAGAAGAGTTCCTATGGGACCGAAATCTTCTTAATAAGTCAGAAAATGTTCCAGTTTTGTTAAAAATAAAACAAACAAACATGTCATTGGTATTATTTTTTGACCCCTTAAGCATTTTGAAGGTTATGCAGTAAACACACTATGAATGTATCACAGAAGAAACATACTGATGAATGCTCAGAGACCGTCTCCAGATATGTGCTGTAATAAGACAGGAGAGATCCTGTGCTGGAAGCAGAAAACAGCAATTACAGTCAACATCGAATTGACAAAGCTAATACTCTGATTAGATTTTTTTGTACGGTTCATAATAAAGTAAATAAAGAGTTAAAAACTATGTTCACTAGTACAGCTTGGATAAAAACCCAAACCAATGCTTCTTGAATGGCTAATAAAAAGATAAACAAACAAACAAACCAGATCAATGCTCTCAACTCTGTAGTACATGTCCTAAGTGTCAGACTAAGAAAAGAACACACATGCTCTGAGATGTGTTCTTGCTCTCAGAGCTATGGACTGAGGGTCTAGCCTGGTGTGTTATTGGGATTGGTGCCTTTGATCAATTACACCCATTAATGGGCAGCTGAGCCGATCGATAACAGATCAAAGCTGTCAGGGAGTTGTTTCCCCCAATCCATCAGAGAAGAAGAACGCTTGCCGGGAAGAAGCGATGGGATGCGAAATGAAAGAGACGACCGGTTATCTCAAGATACGCTCGATAACCGAATGATGCTGCTCAGGGAATGTAGGCTGAACTCCCAGGGATTTCAATCTTTGAGTAAGTATCGACGGCCCGTCTTCAAAAACTCATTCGAGGAAAATCCTACAATCTGAAGCTCTAGTTACTCTATTTACTTCACAGCATGCTCAATGTGCCACCCATCAGTGGGTTTCAGTGGGGTGTGAGAATGTGGTGACACAGAAGAGCAGCAAAGGTTTAATTAAGACCAACCCAGGAGGAAGCATGGACCCTCATTTAAGAAAAACAAAAACATTTGTACGATTTAAGAAGTCAGATACAAAAGCTAAGAGTCTAAAGATGAAGCCCTTGAGCAAATTATGCAAACCTAACTTGTCTTCAAGATCTCCCTAACATCAAGATGCTTGGCTCAGATGGGCATGGTAGTAATAGAGAAGCTGTTTTCCTGTCACTTCAGATACACCAGTGTCCCCTGTTAGACCAGTACAAACTGAAGTGTGATTGCATTTCTGTAAGACTTCAGTCTGGGGAAAAGAATAAACTGAATAATACATGGGAGGAGACGCAGCATCATCATTCATTGGTTTCTGGAGAGGGGCTTCAAAGCCAAATGACAACAGCACTGCATTGGAAATGTTCCCTGAAAGGCACTGTGGTGACTTTATAAGTGATGCCGAAGTAGACTCATTTTGTTGTACTTGCCTGTTCACAATCCATGATTTTAAAACAACATTATCAGCGTCTAAAACCTGTTATTTCTAAGACCCCGTTTACACAACAGCAGTTTTAGGATGAAATAAAAAGGTATTGTTGTGTTTCGGCCTCTCGTTTACATGGAAAAGTCAGTTTAGCCAACCTAAAATAAAAACTTTTCAAAACAGTCTCCAGAGTGGGATTTTTCTGAAATGCTGCAGCCACCGTTGCCTGGTAAACAGCAAGCCAGAATTTTCAGTGGAAGCGCTAACGTCACATTCATTCTGTCACAGAGACTATGTGTCCATATTTTACACAGTCTATGATCATAACCAGGATTCACTAACGTTACAAGTTACAGACACGTCACAGAGCACCGGGATGTAAGGAACACTAAACAGAGAGTCTGTTCATCTTCTGGACACTAAACTACAAATCGAGTTTACAAACTTTGATTGTTGTCACGTATTAAACAATAGCGCTATGTAAACAAATGCATTACCTCTTCACTTTGCGTCCTGGGAAAAGTTGCCTTAAACAAAGAAAAGTAGTGATAAAAAAAGATCTGCTCTCCATTCAAACATACACCTTGGAAAGAGTCATGCCTTTAGGACAGTGAGTGATGGTGCTCATCGGAAATGGTGTCTTTATCCCAGAAAAACACTGTTGATTCTGGATAGTCCTCACAGCACTTTTGACCTAACATCCAACCAGCAAAGAGCTGAGGATGAAGCAGCTTTAAGCCTCCTGGAAACCAGTTCAAGAACATCCACCAATCGGTCACAGTTCCCACACCCCTTACGGACATTTAAGCATGGAGCCTGACTTTAGTTTGACTTCATTTAGTGCATTATCTAAAATCCTTTTTTTAAAATCTATTTCTGCATTTGCTTCATTTTTTTAACACAAGTGGTCCCTCCCTTGGGAAGAGGTCATTATGACATCCTAACCATCTGAGTAGGTTTGTTGTAAGACATGACTGAAACTATGCTGTTTCACTTTATGTTAGCACAACTTAGTTGGACTTTCTTTCCGATTTAATAATACGACGATACGTTTGAGAAACTGTCAACGGTGGTTGCATGTAACTCCAGACTTAAGGCAACAACCTTTGTGCATACCCAAAATATAAAAGCTTTACACCAATCCAATCTCATTTAGAAATCTAAGCGCTCATCATACTTACATGGTTTGATGTTATCTAATGTTGGTTTGTCTCAAACTGTGTGAAAATCTTATGACCTTGTGTGAACCACAGACCAGGAAGTCTACGAACTGAACTAATTTCCTGCAGCATGCATATTTTTGTCACACTTTTTACTCAGTCACAGGTCCCAAAACAAATACAGCATCAACAGTACCCCAGAGTTCACATTAAAGCCCTTTGACCTGCACCAGACTGCAACTTTACCCATACAACTCTACATACAACAAGATTTCTCTTGGAATAATGGCAGGATGAAGCTGTCTGAGTATTCTCGATCATTTCAAATGAAATATGCTTTATTGTGGGTGTGGTGTCATATTGCTAAATTTCCCCACCTGCTAATAAAGCATTTCTGCTTCCGAGGTTGATTCTGATCAGAAAGGTCAATTCACCACAAAGAACCTCACTAAGCTCATGTGAGTTACAAAAGCTGATACAAAATGAATCTAACTTACATCATACTTTGTTCTACCTGATTAATGAAGATAACTAATCTGCCAGTTTCCTTTTGTCACTTTCTGTTAATGCTAGAACCAGTAAGACAGAGCAAAAACAGGAAAAAAAACAACCTACCTAGAGAATCACAGCATTGTTCTCAAAACATTAGTCCCTGAATTCCTCCAAATAACACCAGCAGGATTCCCTTAAAGTTGAAAAATTGTTGATGAGGAAATGCCTGCATAGATTCCAGATACTGGGCTCTGTAGGTTCTTTCTACAAGTCAGATTCAAATTAAACAAACCCAGTTTTACGGTATTCACTACAAAAAAGTCGCCCCCCACTGATCCCCCATTTATAATCTTCTCCCCAAGACTTCTTTTTAATGTATTTAAACATCCAAATTAATTCAGGGGTTTGAAACAGAAGCACACAGTCCAGTGTGTGGCACAGCAAGCAGCACAGAAGTCATTTCAGAGCTGCAGGTAACATTAGTGGAATAATTTTCTCATAGTGTCCAATATGAGAAGCAGGAACCCCCGAGACATTTAGACACAGTCGCAGCTGACATGACACGAGATTTAGTGCTGGTAAAAGGTGGTTTCACCACGATTACACGGAAACTACAAACAAGGGCTGCCTGCTAGCAGAATACCTCCACATGTAGTTTTCTGAGCATTTAGGTGAGAATGGGGTTAGTTGTCACACTTTTTACTCTTGTGTGAATTGTTCATCATCAAGAAATCTCTCACTTGTCGTTCCTACATTAAATTTAAGCTTAAAGTGCTGGCTGAAAATGTGTATCCCTCTCATTTTCCAACTCATTGTAACAAAGAGGTAATTAACCATCAAAGACACTCTGACACTTTGTGACAACCCACCCCATCACAGAATTGTTTATCACAATGTTAGTTTAATAGAAAAAATATTTTTTTAAAAAAGGCAAGAAGGCAGAACTAAATGTGGAAGTTTCATTTCACTGACAAGTTTACAAATATATTTAACGTGTCTAAACCATAGACTGTGTATAGAATGGACAGCTTGGCCCTGCCTTTTACCGTTGTACAGTCTTGAAGCCAAAAAAACCCTTGTCACGAGTGCTGCCATTGCTCATTCTTTCAAAAGTCTAATCTCTTCTAAAACTACACAAGAACGGCAGCTGTCAATCATTGTTGAACAAGACATAAAACCCTGGTTTTAACCTCTAATAACTAATGCAAAAGAAACTTTTCAGAAAAAAAAGAGGACTTAAACACGATGCAGTCTAATAATATCTTCATATCACCACAGCATGCACATGAGAGAAATATTTCTACGCAGTGTTTTAATTTTTTAAAGTCTGACCACCGTCCATCTAGAATGAGCAGGAGACAGAGTTTTTGACCTATACTACAGCCAGTCACCAGGGGGAGCAGTTTTTGTGACGACCTTAGTTTGAGCAGAGTGAGATGACTTCCAATTTTTGCATGAACATGGAACATGGAACAGGAACATGAATAGGAAACAAATCTTTAGACCAGCCTTCTGTATATAGCATGCACATATAGAGTATATGTGACAACCAACCCTGAAGAAAATGTGATGACCAACTCCAACTGGAATTTCTTGCTAACTTCAAGGCTAAAACCATGTAGCAATTAGTGAGCAAGCTGATAACAATGTAAACTATAGCTTTTCCTTCACACTTTTAAGGGTGTTTTGTTATAAATCAAATGTGCAAAAGCCTGGAAGAAAATTAACAAGGAATGAATATTTACAATTAGACATGAAGGACACAATCATAGCCTCTCAGCTCAAGTTCAGCTGTCTTACACCAGAGAAGACTATGTAGGTGAGCTTTAATCCCAATTTGGTAATCTTCCACAGTTTGAAAAACGGTGCCCTCTGATGGCGAGATATAATCAGTGTGACAACCAACTTGTGTGACAGCCAACCCCATTCTCCCCTACACATTTAACTCTGAGTAAACGAGTGAGTCGGAACAGAACATAAGTATTGATTAGCCTAACATATATTTTAAAAAGAGTGGGTTATTGGAAAACTGTTTTTGGATCAAACCCTCATTTATGTATTTGTATACAATGTTTATTTGTATTCCCATTGGATACTTTCTAAAAAAGAAGGTGAATTTTATGTCTGCATGTGCAGTATCTTTATCTTCATCTGTGGTTTCACAGCCTCAGTGAGGCTCCATCTGCTCCCTGCCCAGGCAGGCCAAAGCTCCGGGTTTCATTTGCTCAGAAAGCTGCTCCCTGTAGACACAAACAGTGATTGATGCATTAGGCAACCAACTAAACCCGACTTTGAGGCATACTGGTCGGGTGATTCAGCAGTATTTTGGAGCCAGCTCTACTTTGTGTGATGGTAATCTCGGTCATGCAGTGAAAGATAGAAGGTAGCATTTTGATTCAGCCAGTGAAATCTCATGGCAGCCATGCGGATGCGTCTACCAAATATATTTCCATCTGCTTGTCTGAGGTGAGCTGAAGCATGCGTCAGGGGATTACCTCCAAACAATTAGCTTTTACAAAGTACCATGCAGTGCTGCTCTTTTGAAATCAGCCCATGGCAAAAAGTCTATGACCCAATAAATGCACAGCAGTAATGAGGAGTGTTCAAACAATGACCTGGTTGATTGCTCCAAGGCAAGAACTTGCAAAATGCTGTTTCCACTTGAAGCGTGGGCACACTGACTTGGAAACAGCTGATTGGCCTCCTTTAAATCCTTTAGCTTTGTCAAAGCAGTCTTTAGCCAGCCTCCTTTGTACTGGCTGTGTAAAAAACACCCAAAGAAGTATGCAGGAGGACAGACTTCCTGACAGCTCATTTAGCATTCTGCCTGCTTCCACCCACTTAATCCAGAGCCCCCACCTCTCTGATGTTAGCTTATTCTTTTATGAAAAACAGAACAGCATGCCATCTTTCCCTTTATAGACACATTTTCAGACACTTCACACCACACCGGTATAATCAACGCAGAGAGAACAAACAGTCTTTTTCAACGCAGTGTTTTTTTTCTCATGGACCTCTTCTTGACACACTTGAGTCCGGTTGTGTTCTTTAATAAATGATGGTGGCAGAGCTGACGGGATTCACGCCCGCCTGGGCACCAGCTGCAATTATAGCCGACATGTCAGAGAGACACAGCTCCACCGCAGGAGACGACCCAATCAAACAAGAGGCTGGCTGGAGCGGCCTGACACTGTCTGGATGAGCACTGGATGACAAATAAAGTCTCCTTGGTCCCACTGGTATCAGGTTTAGACTCCAATGCTCCAGACTGGTTGGGACCCCCCAGTCAGGACCTGCAGGGTCTCTTAGAGTTCAAAGACTCACAGCATTTTATTTAGGATGAGACAGAATGACGTCTAAAGTAGTCTTGGGACTTTTCACTTGGAATTTTTATCAAAAAATCACCTCAGTTTATTGTTTAATCACTTCTCTAGAAATGTGTTTTTACTCATCATGAAGGGAACGATTTCTCAGGTATGTGTGCAGAATCTGGGCAAACACAACGCTCGAAGCAGTGTCTTCTGCTTTCAGTTCCACACCAGAATTGTTTTGCATCATCTTGTGATGACATTTTCTGAACATGGCCTCTGCTTTGTCTCTTGACCCATCATTTCTCTGAAATCTAAATATTACCCTGCTACTGGTTCATCCCTCAAAACTTGGATTAAACAGAGCTTGGCTGACATGTCAGTTGGCTGAATCTGAATCTGAATCTGAATCTCAAAGATGATGCTGTTGCTCAATATGTTTACACATTGATCATTTTGAACTGAGAATCATTTGGTGGACAAACGTAGATATTTTTACTGAGAAACCTTTTACAGCTTGTATGAGGCCAAGATTACCTAAAGACTTCTGGGAATTTGTTACAACAGCAAAGGTTGTCTGTGATCTTAATCTCTTGCAAAATCTTCCATGTCTCCAAACTAGAATAAAAAAATGTAGCACAAACAACACAGCATTAAAGTCACGTGAGAATTGGCATTACATCTTTCAGGGACGTGTTCAGTTTTTGAAAAGCTTTTTGTGCTCCTCTGCTTGCCTTTTTCCCAGCATCTCTTCAGGTTGAGAATTTTAGGACTGGTTGGCACTTGTGATTGAAAGCTTTGACAGCGTTTTGGGTGCAGAGTCAGGTGCTTCATCTCACTTGTGAGCATTGAGATGGAGTCTCAGAAAGAGCACACTCAAATCCATCAAAAGAGCAAAACTGCAAAAATGTTGAGATGAATAACTTGCAGTGAGGAATATATTTCGGTTTGTCATGAAATCTCTGAGGTTTCATTGAGTCAAAGGTTTTTCTCTTTTATAAAACCCCACAGCAGTTCCCATCATTAGCATGCAGGGGTGATGTCAGCAGTAATTATGGGACAAAAAATGCTGATTCTGGGATCTTGTGTTGCCAACTATTAGAGCTATACACCATTGCCATATGAAGTATCCCTGCAGACGGAGACACACACACACAGAAGCACATTACCACATCCTGAACAATGACCGATGAAGAAATTCTACGAGAGAATCTCTGAAGACAAAAACTGATGGGAGTAAAAAGTGCAAACTATTTCAAAGAAAGATGCTGCATCATCATGAGGTTTGATCAGTAATTCGCCCACAAGGCCAATGATGACACACGATTAGGAGTGTGAGTGTTTCGATGACAAAACAATTACATTTAATCCCCCTCACAGAATGATTAGTTTGTGAAAGTATGTGTTAATTTTTTTTAGTGTTGGCAGCCCAAAATACAGGTCATTAGCTTGGGCTGTAGCTCCAGTAAGTCGTGTGACTATTGATGTTATGCTATGATGCTCTACAACCCAGATGTAAACAAGCACAGACTGCAGATGGCATTTCATAGCCACTACTCATTGGTATGAGTAGGTTAAGAGTGAATTGATGATTATTGCCTGCAAAACGGGTCAGGGCCGACAATCAAAAATATTAAACTTGTTCAATATCAACGACTAAAAATCTTCATGTGTGTGGGGAAAGCCAAGGACTCCCAGATAATGATGTGATAATGTGAGTTGTTACGTGAAATGGAATGTAGCCAATCAGGAGGTGAGCTGACTGAGGAACAAGGAAGCAGGTGTTAACAAGAACAAGCATGGCTGACCTGACAGAAAGTCTGTGCTCCCGCTGTCTCCAGGATTTTTTCCACAGTCTTTTCTTTTTTTTGGTTCAGGAATTTTCCATTAAAATAGTCCTATTATCCCCTCTTCTTTGTCCTCTTCCATGTTGCGTTTGGTGTTAGCCAGTTGTTGCTATCTGTTGCTATGTTTCTTCTTCTACATTTTTGTAGATCACATTTGGCCACAATAGATTTCTGTCTTGGGGTCTAGATTCTAGATCGGTGGTGGGACAAAATCGTTATGTGTGTGGTGAGCTGTGTTGAGATTATCAGAGAACACCACACACAGTACGATCAAAACTGTTCAATGCCTGATTTGTATCTTTATGTGTGAGGTCTCTTACAGATAAAAAAAAATCTCTTTAGATTTAGAAAATCTTTGCATGTATACCCCACTTAATGTAGCCATGATCAGTAAAGCAATTTCACTTTGTTTACCCACAGTCTCTGCCATTCGTTTTCGGTCATCAACTCCGTTTGTTTCCTGAGTGTTTTCTTAACTTCAGACGTGACAGCTGGAATTCAAATTGCCAATAGATAAATAAGTTTGTTTTTTCAAAAGAATGGACTCTTGCCTATTTACTCTACTGTTGACTAGTTCAGAAATATTGAGTTTACAAAAGGACCATGTCTAAGAGAGAAAAGGGTTGAAGCAAAGCTGAAATGAACCAGGGCCCTCGTCTAAAGTATTGGCCTAACCTAACCCTACCCAAACCATGCTTCAACATCACTCGCAGCTGCTTGTTCAGGATCAAAATGCAACTTAAGTCAGATCAATCTTAATATTTGATGGATGAATCCATGAGACCTACAGGAGGCCTGAATAATGCTTTCCAGAGCATGCTTAAAAATAGTTCAGCAACTAAATGATGAATTATCCTCTGTTGGAGATGTCCTCAGTCTGAGATTTTTCATTCTAAATCCTATAAATATCTTTTTTCAATACACCGTCTTTCCCTGTACCGTATTATTAATAATGAAATCAAAACATTCATCTACCTCTGAGATTTACTGAACACAATGAACTCCCTGGTATTGGCTATGTGCAGCCAAATCTCCTTTGGCTTGTTGCTTAGCATTTAATATTACAAAATCACTTAAGAGCTAAGCCATCCAACAGGCCTCTGTTTGTGTAGAGTATATGACTTAATAATATTAGTTTATGTAAATTGAAAGCTCTGTTAAAATAAGGATGTGAATTTATTTTTAGATCTGAAACATGTGTATCATCTTCTACATTAACTAGCAAGCTGTTTGGTCAAAAGCATGTCAGAAAATGTTATTTAGTGTTGATGTCTTCAAGTGTCCAGTTTTGACAACTGCTAAAACATACTTTCTGCATCAGAAAGATGTGGGAAAAAAACCCCAAAATATTCACATCAAGTAAACTTAAGTGTATTTTTTTGTCATTAGATTATTCAAAATGATCAACAGATCATCAGATTAACATTCATAGTTGAGCTATGAATGCTTCTGAGTTTAAGCTTTTGTTTGGTTTGTGTCAGTTTTGGTGCCGCCTGTGAACAAAAAAGTACACCTTTTCATTTTGCTAATTTCCTCCTGTTTAACTCAAGGTGTTTTTTCTTTTAATTTTGAAAAAAAAAAAAAAAAAAACAGCCTCATCCCAAATAAAATGTGTCACTCATTGTAAATATTTGCTTTGAAAAGGCTGTTTCTTCAACACTGATGTTGTAGCTGTTACAAGTATTGAAAATTACAGTATAAAATTGTTTTTTTTTGGTGCTTCTTAGTGTCTTTTTTGCTTTCACTTGTCGTAGAGATACATCCTTTTTCATTTAAATCTGCTTCCAACCAGTCAACAATTCCTCACAGTAGCTTTAACATATATGGAAAAAAATGTCTACATTTGCTTAAATCTACCTTGAATTATGCTGTTGTTCATCACTATGAGAACCTTAGTATGAAAAATAATAATAAGATACTGTTTTGCCCCTCTGATAGTACAAAAGCCTTAAATATTTAATTTTACATGTAAGGAAAACATTAATATCAGCAAATTACTGATTTAAAGAGGCTAAAACCAGAAATCGGTCCCATCTTTTGCCTTAACGGTGATCAATACATGGCCACTGACTACCCTTTCATCTACTAATGAATGAATGTTTATTCCAGCATTAGTCCAAACCATGAGCACTGCAGGGAGGGAATCCTCTCTTGACAGCATTCTCAAGATTCCGTGGTTAAGTAAAGGCATCTCTGTGAGCTGAAAATCCACAGAGCCAATGTTGTTCTACAGGATTTATGTATATCATACTGCTGTGAACGGAACAACCTGCAATGAGATGCATGACCCCCACTACACTGGATGATCAATAGGACCCACTGAAGGGCTGAACCATTACTAATTGCGTTAATCTGGCTGCTCAAGACCTTTGAATTAGACCATAAACAGACCTGCCCTGTTCACAAGCCTCAAAAAACCCTACAGATCCGAATCATGTCTCAGCCAGCTCAGTGTAATATCATGGAAAACTGTTTCATTGCCTTATGTAAAGAAAGCTTTTGAATGTCTGAGGGAGTGTGGGTGAGCAGATCTTAGGATGAAGGAGGCTCAGAGAGAAACAGATTAATCCAAGACGAGTCTCAGTTCGGAATAATGATTAACAGGAACAATCATGCAAAAACACAAACTTTGGTAAGCCTCAGCATGCAAACTGGAAGAACTCCAGGGCAGGGACTGCAGCCACACAAGTTATCTCATCGCTACCGACAGCCTGGGTGTGTCTCAACACCGGAATATTTACCAACTTGTACCATTCACAGCATCAACCAGGAGGCTGCACACAGGCTCCGTACATACAGCACTGTCACAGCTTAAATCCTGAATATAAATGAATATAAGCATCATTAGAAGCTCTGTAATTATATTATTTAACTTGAGGACTGCAGGCTACAATTTCAACAGTGTGGTCCATTGTGTGAAGCTTCCTAGGCTGGTAATTTAATTAACACGATACCCTCAACTCCCTTAATCCACAAACACAAACTAAAGACACATTAAACCACTTCAGACCTTTTCTTCTTCTTCGGTTTAAACGCCTGCATTCAAACCTATGGTTCAAACTGATCGGTTAACCGCTGATGAAGTTGCTAGCAAGCGAGCAGGTGCAGCGGGTTCACTCGGCGCACGACCAGAAAATAACTTCTCGGAAGAATTAAAACAGAACTCACCACTTTGCTCCCCCAGAAATACGAGTTTGAATTTTCTTAAAGGGTTTCCAAAGTCACTGCCCACGGACATTTTGAGGAGGAGGAGGAAAAGGGGGAACTCTGGACTCCGGAGGACAGCCTAAGTGTACTTGTGTGTTCCCACTCGAGTTCGCTGCTGGTCGGTGGAGATGCTGGGTGGAAAGGAGGGGATGTTGCTCTCTCTCTCTCTCTCCCTCTCACTCACTCTCTCTCTCGCTCTCTCTCTCTTCGTGATGGAAACACGCCGCTGCTGCACCGCTCCGTGACGCTTCGGGTGTCTTTTTTTTTTCTCCTCCTCAGCCCGAGGCTTGTACGCATGCGCGGCCTCTCCTCGTTCTCCGGTGAACTGACAGCCCCGATATAAAATGACGTCATGTGAGCAGGGAGAGGCGGATATGATAAAGGTCCTGTTAGCTTTAAGTTCATCTGTAACTGAATCTCCTCTTCTGTTGGTTTAAAAAGCAACACGCAACACAGTCGATCACTTGAGTTTAACTGAACATCATGTAACATAAAAAGTAAAGTTTTATTTCTGAGTATATGTAGGACATAACTCTGCCAAGTCAATTTTCTCAGAAGGTGTTTTTGTGACTTGCATTGCCTTCAAAGAAAACTTGCAGACTAATAAGAAAGACAGTACTAGTCAACATCAGGTATACCAGGGGCGTCTCTCAAGGATGGTCATGGGTGACTCTTCCCCTTGAACTGGGGCTGAATCTCAAATATACTCCCTAAACGCTGAGCCCTTATGGACTGAACTTACATCACTTTGAAAATGGTTGGTTAAAGATTATATAACTAGGAAAGGGACAACACTTTGTCACTTCTGACATAACTTGCATGTCATCATGCAGCTCACCTGAGCTGTGTTAGGAATTATTATCTAACTATTTTTAGTTTGGAAATTATTTAATGTTTACTAATACACTCTTTTTAGTAAAAAACACAAAATTGAAAAAACAGTATTTCTTTGAAACACACAACATACAAAAAATTTAGGCATATTGAGGCTGTTTTATACAACCCCAATTTCAGTGAAGTTAGGCCGTTGTGTAATACGTAAATAAAAACAGAATACAATAATTTGAAAATCCTGTTTAACCTATATTCAGTTGAATACACCACAAAGACAAGATATATATTGTTTAAACTGATTAACTGTTTAAACTGTTTTTTTTGTTGTTGTTGTTCTTTTTTTTTCCAAATATTTACTCATTTTGAATTTGATGCCTGCAACATGTTCCTAAAAAGCTGTGTCAGGCTCATGTTTCCCACTTTGTTCCATCACCTTTCCCTTTAACAACACTCATTAAGTGTTTGTGAACTGAGGACACTAATTGTTGAAGCTTTGGAGGTGGAATTCTTTACCATTCTTGCTTGATGAACAACTTCAGTTGATCAACAGTCCGGGGTCTCTGGTGACGCATTTTGTGCTTCATAATGCTCCACACATTTTCAATGGGAGACAGGTCTGGACTGCAGGCAGGCCAGTCTAGTACCTGCACTCTTTTACTACAAAGACACACTGTTGTAACACGTGCAGAATGTGTCTTGTCATTGTCTTGCTGAAATAAGCAGGGACGTCCCTGAAAAAGACGTGGCTTGGATGGCAGCATATGTTGCTCCAAAACCTGTATGTACCTTCCAGAATTAATGGAGCCTTCACAGATGTTCAAGTTAGCCATGCCATGGGCACTAACACACCCCCATACCATCACAGATGCTGGCTTTGAGACTTTGACCTGAGAACAATCCAGATTGTCCTTTTCCTCTTTGGCCTGGAGGACACCACGTCCATGATTTCCAAAAACAATTTGAAATGTGGACTCGTCAGACCACAGCACACTTTTCCACTTTGCATCAGTCCATCTCAGATGAGCTCGGGTCCAGAGAAGCCGGCGGTGTTTCTGGGTGTTGTTGATCTATGTCTTTGTCTTTGCATGGTAGAGTTTGAACTTGCACTTGTAGATGTAGTGATGAACTGTGTTAACTGACAATGGTTTTCTGAAGTCTTCCTAAGCCCACGTGGTAATATCCTTTACACAAAGATGTAGGTTTTTAATGCAGTGCTGCCTGAGGGGTCAAAGGTCACAGACATTCAGTGTTGGTTTTCAGCCTTGCTGCTTACGTGCAGAGATTTCTCCAGATTCTCTGAATCTTTTGATGATATTATGGACTGTAGATGATGAAATCCATCAAATCCTGGCAATTGTATGTTGAGAAGCATGTAATGAGTCACTGATAATTTCTCCTCACACAGTTGTTCACAAATTGGTGACCCTCACCCCATCCTTGCTTGTCAATGGCTGAGCCTTTCAGGGATGCTCCTTTTATACCCAATCATGACACTCCACTGTTTCCCATTAACCTGTTCACCTGTGGAATGTTCCTATCAGGTGTTTTATGAGCATTCCTCAACTTTCTCAGTCTTTTGATGCCCTTTTCTTTGTAGTGTATTCAGTTGAATATAGGTGAAACAGGATTTGCAAATCATTGTTTTTTGTTTTTATTTAGATTTTTACACAACGTCCAAACTTCATTGGAATTGGGGTTGTTCATTTATCCTTACAGGCAGGCAGACTAATAATTTAGAAGTGTCAGCATTGATGGTGATTTTGTAATTCTTGTTTACCGTCTTTTTTTTAGTGTCTGTGTTTGAACATACCTTTAGGTTGCCATGCTTACGGGCTTCCAATGGGAATCCTGTTTTACATCACATTGCTATGAAATCTGTGTAATTCCCTCATGCAATAATAAATATTTCATTTTGTAAACACTCAAAATGTGAAAATCAGACTTTAATCATTGAAGGACAAAGAATATGCCATGTTCCAGCTATGAACACACTGAATTCCTACTTTCTTGCCATTCATGTTAATCATGTGTGACTTGTTGGTTAAGGCAGTTCAAGGTGAACTGGTTAGCACAAAATTTCAATAGCACCATCTGAAGCTGGCAAACATTTTAAAAAAAGCAACCAGTTTCCTTTGGTCCTCTATGGCTGAGACAGAATCATGAGTTGGTTTTTGAACAAACAACAAATCAGTTGGTGTCCAACGCTTAACTTTGACATCTTGACTCCGCAACATGAAACAAACCTCAAACACAGTGAAGGAAATTGAGGAGTGGTCTTGCATACCTGCCTTTGCAAATCACTCCTGTCATTACATCACCACAGGAGTAAATTCACATCACCTTGTAGAACATTCTTTTTTGTCTTGTATTTTGGTTAAAGAAACAAAGCAGAGGCTTATTCACTTCCATTTCTTCAGAGTTACTCAACTGAAAGAGAAGTGAAGGATATATGTAAGGGCAAGTAAAAACACACATTTTTATTTATTTATTTATATAGAACCTTAAAAACTGATTGGTTACAAAAAAGTTTAAGCATTACACGTGATCATACATAAAAAGACTATTACATTTATCAAAGATGTCTCTGTGTATGAGACAATAACCTATAAAAATAAACTTAAATATTAAGCTATACAGTTCATTAGTTACAGAATATGTTCCCATTGGAAATAGAAACCTGGTTAGATCCCTACCTTATAGGAAAAAGCTATACACAAAGATATCTGTTTGTTCATCCATTGGCCTCATATTGTCAAGTTAGACCACTGAACAGAGTTGTCCCAGCTGTCTTTTCTTGATAAGTGTATCATAGTATGAGAATAATTTTAATAATAGTCTTTAAATCATTAAAGCACATTTGAAAATTCTCCTTTTTCTAAATATACTTCTCAAATCCAAACAGTGAAGCACCAGGTAGGGAAGTTTGCCTTCCATTGGAGAGGCTGACATCAGACTTTCTATGCTCTGACTGTCCTCTAAACTGTCGAACACAGCTGCAAAGCTTTAAGAAAGTTGGATCCAGATAGACGTTCACAGGTCACAGCAGTCCCTCGGGCCTCTTCTCCAGACTGTACTCCTGAGTCCGCTGCACTTTCCAGCCAAGCATCATCAGCAGGATGATCCCCATGACCTTATAACCCACCTGTAGGCCCAGGTACCTGCAGGGGCCAGACACACACAAATAAGTGGACTGCGTGGGAGAGGGTGATGTGTTTATGGAGAGATACGATTTTCTGACCTGTTCCTCAAGATGTTGTTGTCAAAGTAACCACAGCTAAACTTCTTGCCGCACACATGCCTCCACCAAACACATGATGTATCGATGGCCATCCCGAAGAGAGCCGGGGCAGGAAGCCAGGCTGAGAGGGAGAAGAAGAGAGAAGGTTCAGGGTAACACAAAATTAATAAAAAAAAAAAAAATCTGCAGTAAAAATAGAAAGAATACTGATGAATGTCCGTTCAGTCCATGGACACTGAGGAAGTCAGCAAGACAATATTTAAGGTCAAAGTTGGTAATTGAATGAACATATCAGTTGACCAAATATTTCTTCATAGTTTAAGGAGCGGGTATTCTGCCTTCTCATATTTTAAACATGGATATAAAGAAACAATGATGGATGTTCAGACTAAACATGGTCAGATTTTCCACACATTCATATGTTGTAGAAATCCCTGAATCTGACCATAAACTACATTCTAAAAATAGCACAATGTAATGACGAGATCATCTCATAAGGATTTCTGAACTTGGTCATGACACTTTTGAGGAGAGGGCCTTAAACATCAAGGTCTGCCCATAACTCCACCCCCAACAGGCCTCCAGAGGGCTTTCCAATCAGAGGTAAGGGGGTTTAAGGAGTGCGGAAGCCTTTAAAGAGACAGTGGCTAAAAAAAAGTTTTTCATACAGAGGCTGGAAGAAGGTTTTCTAAAACAACAGTGTGAGAACTATCAGGATATTATGAGCTGTAAATCATGTAAAGATTCTACAGGGGTACCAGAGGGACAGTTCAAAGCCTAGAGAAAATCACAACAGCCTCTCTTTAAGGAAAATGTGACACATTCCTCTTTAATATGACTTTTTTTTATCATTAATTCACAGAGGTGGATAATGAACTCTTTTGTTGAGAAACCAGGCAGCAAACTAAAGCAGAAGCCTGGCCATGTGTTAGTGCTATTCAGTGTAAACACCAACATGTTACTGTTGACAAGTACCCAACAAGACCCCAGTTAAAACTAGACAAACTATCCCTTTAAAGCATGTGTTCCACTAACAGAGGCTGTGGTCCTCACAGTGGTTGATGGTTTAACTGTGTTACAACCTGCAGGCTTTCTTTTCACTCTCCAGTCTGATAAAGTAACAGTAAAAAAAGTCATACTGGTGACTTTAAGCACTTTTTTTTTGTGGATTTTGGGTCTTCAATGGTTGCTTTAACAAAAGAGTTGTACTATTTCATTAGCATAATAATTAGTTAATAGGAGTACATAACTGAAAAAAAAATAATAAAAATCATCTGTGTCCTGACTTACCCAATACTCTCATGAGAAGGAACTGAACTCCTATAGCAAACGACTTTTCTTCAGAGGAAACAGATCTGAAATGAAGAAAACACAAGAGAGGGTTAAAACCTGTTTAATGTTGGTGTATTGTGTTAACACATTAATCAACAGCCTGTGGTTAATCATTTTTGCTTTCTCTCATTTAAAAACCAGTCCTGTAAGAGAAGACCATGATTTAAAGGAGACTCCTAAATAAGTCAGTTTGAGCATCTTTATGAAACATAAAACAAATTGAACTCAAATGATCCCCCCCACACTGAGCGGTGTTTGCTTTCCATTCATTCTCCGTTGTCTAATAGTACATTAAGAGCCTGCTGCACTCATTTATTAACTGCTGTGTTTGATTTTTTTTCATGGAGCCCTGCAGAGATTGTTAAAAACAAGAGCAGCTCAGCGTTTGACTGCTGCAGTATCTGGGAGAGTAACGGCTATAAAAGACTGTGAGAGGAAGAATTACAGCCTGAACATGGCAGAGGTTCACACTGGATGAGAAAAACAGGAGAAAGATGTGTAGAGTTAACATGTGATTAAGCCTTGTGATCAGATTGGGCTATATTTAATAACATGTACGAAGTTCAGCATTTTTTTATGCAATACTGTTTTTTGGGGGTAAATCAGTGAAAATTTGAGGCTCAAGGAACAAAGGATCAACTCAATGAAGGAAACAGGGTTCTTTCATTTAAAACATTACTAAAAAGTTTTGAACCAATTTTAAAGAGATCACATAAATAAAAAGGGGTTGGTCATAATGTGTTGTTCTTCCTCACCTGAGCACCATCATGTACATTGGGTTGTGAGTGAGACAGGCGATCAGTGAAGCCAAAGAGATGACAAGAATGACGGGTAGAAGTAAGTGTGGACAGCTGTTTGGACAGGCAGCTGGGCGGGCGTAGCTCTGACTCCCAGATATACACCTGCAGTTGGTGTAGAGCTACAGAGAGAGAGAGAGAGAGAGAGAGAGAGTTAAACATACTGATGATATAAACAGTATGGAAACATTTTTACTTGTACATTTGTATTTCTTTTTAAATTCTACTTTGATCCACATTCTCGTTAAGGAGAGATAGAGGTCAAAGTTATAAAATGGTACAGAAGAGGAGAAAATTGATGCATAAAAAAAGCTCAGAATGCAGGATAAGAAATATTTGGGGTAAAAATGTTGTTTGCAGGTCAAAATAGTCTGAATATGAGAAACAATCCTGATAAAATCTTGCTCCTGATCCTGCCATAAATAAAATCCTGACATGTCTTCCCAATATCGCCCCCTAATGGAGAACATTTTCCTCTGTCAGAAGCAGAGTTTACTGATGTTTATGCAGCACGTAACACTGCAGAAAACTCACCACTGATCATCTGGTATCAAGAGACACCTGAGGGACAGGTGAGCTTTGATTTCATCAGTCTGTAATGATGGAACAAGTATGTTTGAGCCACTTACTGACTGATTTTTTACAGAAATCACTAAACGTAATTTGGACACCCCTACAGGAAGGGAAATATTAGAGAGTTCCAGTCAGAGGTGACTGGATACCGACATAAAAAAAAAAAAAAAAAAAAAAAAAAACAGAACTCTTAACTATTTGCTCTCATATTTCAGGTCAAAGGCAGAAGTCTCTCTCTGGCATGATTTTGGTCCGACCAATCACAACCTTTTCTTAAACTATTTGTATATTATTAAAACTAATTATTTAAACTAGTTGGGAGATGTTCCTCATGGGTTTTTCTTCTGTAGCATTATAAACTTTTTTTTCAGTGTTTTGTACTCCCTGTTGCAACTTTTTATAAATGTTTTGCTGGCATCAAATTTAAATCAGGCCTTCAGTAGCACTTTAAAGTTTATTTATTGTCTTCACACATTTTTGACTTAATATAGGCTTTGACTTAAACCATCTAAACTTTTGTTTATCAACATTATAAGCAGTGTTCCTACTCTCATGAATTGGATTTTAATTCGTTTAACTACCCTGGTACTGTTTAATCCAAACATTGGGCAAAAAATAGAGATAAAATAAAAATAAATAAATAAATAAAATCAGGTAGAAAACTATTATTTAGATCGTTTTTAGACATCTGATTTGACGAGTCCACAGTTCAGACTCTGATTTCACTGTATTAATCTACTAAGCTAGCTGTTTCTAGCAGTGTCTGTATTGAGCCTTAGTGATACACAGTGGGTTTAGAGCTGAGTCAAACTGACTAATACTCTATTAGCAGTAACACTATCCTCCCACTGGAAGATTATTCACCAGCTGTGACGTTTAGAAACTGAGGATTTGTGCCCCTTGAAACGCCTTCTATATGCCCAGTGAGTAATCTGCATCGATCAGACATCGATTGTGAGCTGTTGGTGTCCTGTTCGCAGTCTGAGCAGTCGCTCTGTTTGCTCCAGGTGGATGAGACATGTTTTGTACTGCAGATCTGCGACTTTATATCACTGCTGATATATAACATACAATCACTTTCTAAACCAGGAGGCTGATTCATGGGGCCGTCTGAGGACAGGGAGAGAAACAAGACGCTGTGATTTCTTTTCAAATCTGGAGGCATCTGAGGCAAAAAGTCACTTCTTGTTTCTCGTGTCAAATTGAACCTCAGAACAGAACACCGACCCCCTGGAGAGCAGCTTTAAAAACACTCTCAATGCATCCTAATTGCCTTTTACTCTCAGTATGTATCCCTGCAGCTCCCTGTCCTCGTGTACACACTGAAAGGTTAATTACGCCCTGACAGGCGAATTCACAGATCCTGTGCCAGAACAAGAACCACATACTTTTACATCACTCAGAAAATCCTGCTGTTTATAATAAACTATTATGATCATTATAATAACATATAATCGTAATTAATATTTCAAATGCTTTACCTAAAATAATCGTGGACATCCTTCTGTAAATTAATCTAAATTAAATTACCTTGAAGTCACACAATTTCACACAATCCTTCTGCATCAGATATTTTTGCTGATTACTGTTGATGATTAACTGAACAACACTTCTCATTATGCACAGACTCTCCCTTGATGAACGGTCGGCTTAAAGTCATAATTTCATTTTGATTGCCCTCTTTTGCAAGCATTGTCCCATTGTCTTTGAGTTACTGACTTGATAACATGTAGTGAGGAGATTTTTAAAGCAGATTATTACCAGGCTGTCAAATACAGGGTTCTGATTGGTCAAGACCCAACAAAATGTATCTATCCATCAGGTATCTACACTGAGTATCCTGTTTAGGGTTGTCTGTTCTTATCTCATTATTCACTTATTTTCCTTCAAGACATTTTAATTTTATTATTTGCGTTACAATTTTTTTCTTTTTCTACTTCATGTCATTTTTTGGAACTTTATTATTATTATTTTTTAATTAAACATGACAAAAAAAAAAACACAAATACAGGAAATTCCTTGACATCACAGAGAACTTATGCGAGGTAAAAAAAATCAAAGAAAATGAAAAACACATTGGGGCCTAGAAAGCTGAATAAAACTAATGAGTGAAAAATAATCAAGTAAGTGGATAATTCAGACATTATAGCACAGTGCAGTTCCATTAAGTTAAAGAGATATGTTGCTATGGGTAGCCATCTCTTTACAAAGATATCAGACCATAATTGTAATTGAGCAGTTAAAGCCTCCATTCCATACACCTCGCTCAGCTTCTTTTTCCACTGTGCCACTGTAGGTGGCTTTGAATTCATCCATGTTACTGTCACCATTTTCCTAGAAGTCATTAAGAGTATTTGTAGCAGGTACTTTTGGTCTCTGGTGTACTTGTGTCCAGGGGTTAGATCGAAAAGAAACTGACTTGGGGCGAATAGTGAATCAATTCCCAGAACTTTATCTATCTCACTCTTTAGCCCTTTCCAAAAAGGAGGCAACACTGGGCAATCCCAAAATATATTCTCTCCAGCAGCATATTGCATCTGGGTTATCTACAAATTTGGAAACCAACAAAGGCGCCTTGTCTTCATCTTCCAGTTGAACTCCTTCCACATTACCATTGACACCCTTATGACATCCAATGCATATTGTTTCCATGAGGGTCTTACAGAAGTGGACAGCTTCTCTTAAATATCGACCAATCAAGCACAGCTCCATGAGATGAGTTCCTACATTTTTAATACAGTTTTTAATACAACATGTTGCTGGCTAATCTGTAGGTGTTTACACTGTGGAGGAAACCATTCTGAGGCGCTTGAGAGGAGTAACTGACCTGAACTCTGTGGGTGTTGTTGGGGTCTTTGGTGAAGTTTGTGCATCCTGCATGACAAGGTGAAATATACTCCACACCGTCAGAGCCGCACACAGGGTTGAAGGCACTGGCAGGACAGGAGCAGTTGGAGTAGCACAAAGGTAGAGACCTGCAGAGGTAAGAACAACAATCCCATGTCCTGGTTTATGCTGGAACTGGCTATGACTCATTTGCATATATTGACTTTGTCCATGCAAACAGACAATATTGTCATAAACCTGGAAATGTTTTGGATGTGATACACACATTAATATTAGCTTTTCAAAAAGTCTAAGCTTAAACTCTAGTTTGTCATTCAATCCCATGCCATTGTCAACATTTTCATGTGGGCACTTTGCAAAGTCTGTGGTCTGCAAACCTTTATTTTTATTTTTCCCATTAATAAACTCAAAATGAGTGTCCGTTGTTTTCTCTTTTTGCACTGTATGCATGCACAAACAGTTTGTTGTTACAGATATAAACCATTCATGAGCCATTTGGAGACTTTGGGAGAATTCTGGAGCCATTGATGCATTTCTTAACAAACTGTTTCAGACCAACTATTGCACAAACTTCTACGGTGTAAGTACACTGAAAGAGTCCCATAGACACACACACACACACACACACACACACACACGTGTAAACACCATCTTCTTCTTGCTCACCCAAACTGTCCAATCTGGTAATGATTGACCTCTGAGACTTTCTGCGTAGGGCAGCCCATGAAGAAGAGGGGGATACAGAGGAGAGTGGAGATGGTCAGCATCCCCACAGAGAAACGTGGGATGGCCTTAAGAGAGAGACCCGCCTTCTTCATGATGACCCCGCCCATTAGCATCCCCACCGCTACAGCTGGCAGATTGATGGCACCTGAAAACCACAAACAACTTAGTCTTGATTTATATGGCTCTTTGTATCAACCCATAACAATCACTTTAAGAACTGTGGACATGTGGGGCACATTTTAACCACTGAACTGGCTACTTTTTACTTTCTACTTTAAAAGCATATTTTAGGACAGCATGATGCAATAAAATGTGTGCTGTGTGAGAGCATTGTTCAGTCTAATAATATGAGCATTAAGTGTGATAGCAAACTACACTACTGCAAAATACATCAAGCAAGAGAAGTACATTCAGTTTTTTCCTCTCCAACTGCATTTGAAATTTAAGTTAAGGGACACAGTATGTTTAAAAAAAACAGTTGTTGTGGAATGCTAAAAATGACGGATTTGCAAACTTTCATGTGCAATAAAAGGAAGAATATCTTTATATTTTCTTTGCCCCTTTACAACCTGAATTCTAATAAAGTTTGGACGTTGTGTAAAACACAACTAAAGCAGAATACAATAATTTGCAAATCCTGTTTAACCTATATTCAACTGAATACACTAAAAAGACAAAATATGTATTGTTCAAACTGATAAACTTTAGTTTTTTTCTTTTTTCTTGCAAATATTCGCTCATTTTGAAATTGATGTCTGCAACATGTTCCAAAAAAGTTGGGACAGGGTCACCAAAAGACTGGGACAGGTTGAGGAATGCTCAAAAAACACCTGTTTGGAACATTCCACAGGTGAACAGGTTCACTGGAAACAGGTGAGAGTCATGATTGAGTATAAAAGGAGCATCCCCAAAAGGCTTATTGGTTAACAAGCAAGGATGGGGCGAGGTTCACCACTTTGTGAGCAACTGTGTGAGCAAACTGTCCAACAGTTTAAGAACAATGTTTCTCGCAGCATGGCTGAAAACCTACGTTGAATGCCCGTGACCTTTGACCCCTCAGGCAGCACTGCATTAAAAACCAACATCATTGTGTAAAGGATATTACCACGTGGGCTCAGGAACACTTCAGAAAACCATTGTCAGTTAACACAGTTCATCACTACATCTACAAGTGCAAGTTCAAACTCTACCATGCAAAGACAAACACATATATCAACAACACCCAGAAACACCGCCGGCTTCTCTGGACCCGAGCTCATCTGAGATGGACTGACGCAAAGTGGAAAAGTGTGCTGTGGTCTGACGAGTCCACATTTCAAATTGTTTTTGGAAATCATGGACGTGGTGTCCTCCAGGCCAAAGAGGAAAAGGACAATCTGGATTGTTCTCAGGTCAAAGTCTCAAAGCCAGCATCTGTGATGGTATGGGGGTGTGTTAGTGCCCATGGCATGGCTAACTTGACCATCTGTGAAGGCTCCATTAATGCTGAAAGGTACATACAGGTTCTGGAGCAACATATGCTGCCATCCAAGCCACGTCTTTTTCAGGGACGTCCCTGCTTATTTCAGCAAGACAATGACAAGTCACATTCTGTGTTACAACAGCGTGGCTTTGTAGTAAAAGAGTGCAGGTACCAGACTGGCCTGCCTGCAGTCCAGACCTGTCTCCCATTGAAAATGTATGGAGCATTATGAAGCACGAAATACAACAACAGAGACCCCGGACTGTTGATCAACTGAAGTTGTTCATCAAGCAAGAATGGTAAAGAATTCCACCTCCAAAGCTTCAACAATTAGTGTCCTCAGTTCACAAACACTTATTGAGTGTTGTTAAAAGGAAAGGTGATGGAACACAGTGGAAACATGAGCCTGTCACAGCTTTTTAGGAACGTGTTGCAGCCATCAAATTCAAAATGAGAAAATTTTAAGTTTATCAGTTTGAACAATAAATATCTTGTTTTTGTAGTATAGTCATCTGAATATAGGTTACACAGAATTTGCAAATCATTCTATTCTGTTTTTATTTCACGTTTTACACAACATCCCAGCTTGATTGGAAATGGGGCTGTACAAAGAAGTTCAAATAAATTATCCACAATTAACACCTGATGCAAATTTCCTGTGCAAGTCTGTAAATCATGGTGCTGAGGGGTAAGGAGCACAAGGCAGCACAAACCTTAACAATAAAATTAATAATGATGTTTAAAACCTTTTGCCTTGTTGAAAAGAAACCCCAGTATGAGTCACCTCCACAGAGTTCATAATAAAGGTTTAATACATGTCCTGCTGAACATAAGGAGTTGTATTATTTAAGAGCTGACATTGACTGACAGGGCTGTAGTGATCTATAATTGGATCTTTTTGTAATGTCGGAACACGAAGAGTACCTACCAACCAGCAGGCTCCCGTAGGCAGCTGAAGTGCTGTACTGCCGCTCCAGAAACTTGTTCAGGAATGTGGAGA
Organism: Labroides dimidiatus; assembly: GCA_030710495.1. Classification (NCBI taxonomy): domain Eukaryota; kingdom Metazoa; phylum Chordata; class Actinopteri; order Labriformes; family Labridae; genus Labroides; species Labroides dimidiatus. The sequence continues at coordinate 26,563,625 of CM061146.1, forward strand.
GACCTGCGATCACTGAGGAGAAGCAGCACTGTGCAAGGACCAGCATCAGGAAGAGAGGGCTCAGCAGGAGGTGGACAAAAAGCCGGGGAAACACTGATAAAACATCACCACAACAAAAGCATCATTAATTTCAACTCTGTTTGTCACAAAACATTTCAGCAGTGTAAAGAGTAAACAAATTTAGAAACACTTACTTCTCAGGAAATCAAGAAGAGAGATGTCTGGTTTTTTAAAATCATCTTTCATTTCATCCTCACTTTCAATATCCTGAAAAATAACACACAGAATAAACTGCTGTGAGTCTGTGTGAAGGTCACTGTGTGCTGAATAACAGGTACCAACTCAGAGAACATGCAGGGTAGAATCAGTCAGGAAGGCTCAATTTATTGCTTCAAATCAACCCTCTCTCTTTATTTTTCCTCCAAACTCTTTTCTTTTGCTTCATATTCTCCGGCAGCTGCTCTCCGTCTCTGTGGGCTTGATTATGTGACACGCAAACATTCGACTGGTTTGACAGCTCAGTGCGATAGCTTCACACTGTTCAGGCATTCAGAATCATTTGAAGCTGTCAGGCAACGCTGTATTTTACATTTTTGCCCCTCTTTTTGTGTATTTTCCTCACTGACATACATGCTCTGAGTTTTAGAGCACGTTTTCAAGAAACCAAACAGTTTTGGTCAGATGTACCACCACAAAGCAAACAAAGAACCCAAGCAACTGGTTATCACAGCTTGACAGCCTGTCACATTGAAATCCCTGTCATTTTGCTGTGTTGATTAAGTATGAGTTCCTGCTGTTAATGGCAGCAGTCTGGGTGGTTCATTTTATTTGTGTGGCAAAGTGGTTCCCAAAGAGGGGGTTGGGACCCCTTGGGGGGCTTTGAAACACTGGTAGGGGGGTTACAAAATGCTTTGCAAAAATCTGAAACTATTTACAATTGCATTAAAAAAATGAACCAAAATTACTGTTTGACCTGTTTTCCAAATTTCTTTGTTGAAGACACCTGCAGAGACACAGTCAGGTGAACTATGGTATCAGTAGAAGTGGACTGAGTTAGGGAACACAGCTATATGTGCACACAGGTAGTCTGACTTTACACAGATACCCTAAACTACTTATCCACACAGTGTGTGTGTTTGTGTGTTTGTGTGTGTGTGTGTGTGTGTGTGTGTGTGTGTGTGTGTGTGTGTGTGTGTGTGTGTGTGTGTGTGCCCCTATGTGTGTGTGTGTGTATTTGTGTGCAGTGGGTTTGTATGGTCACGTGATAATCCAGCGTGCAGAGTGTCCAACATGGATTCTAACAGGCAGTGGCATGACAAATAAGCTGAGAGTGAACCAGTGAAAAAACACATCTGCTATGTGTGAAAATTATAGTTTTTGGTATGTTCAGGCTGAAAAAGCCATTTTTTTATGCCAGTGTTATGTTTCTTTAGGAAAAAAGGTCAGATCTTTAGTCTCACTGCTAAACTTTGTCAGCCGGGACACTGTCATCAAAAAATGGCTTAGGTGCTGTAAAAGAGTTTGTCTTCTCTGGGAAAATCCAACCCGACTACGGATACTGAGAAGTACCGTTTAGAATTAACCAAACTTTGTTGCTGACAATCTCATTCTAAATTTAAATCATGAACAGGCAAATAAATACAAGTGAGACTATTTCATTATCACTAATAAAATCCTTGCAGTGTCTTTCAGTTTTGGTTAATAAAGAGTTGCTTTAAGTTTAGTACAACTTTGCTGTTGTTGTTGTTGTGCTTTAAAGGAAAGCAGTTGTAATATTTAAATTAACCTTTCAAATGATTAATATTTTTTGAAAACTGAGGTAAAAGAAGGACTTTTTGTATTTTCAAAACTAAAAAGGTTTTAATAAATTTTGAATTTAAAATTGAGAAACATCTTCCAAAACTTTCAATAGACATAATTCCCCAAATGGTGCTAATGTAGATAGCTTACTGCTAATGAGTTTATTCTTATGATCTCTGTCTTGTGTATAGGAAAGCATTGGCACAATAATTATATTAATTTATTCAGGTTTTTACAACATTAAATCTGATGGAAAAAACTTTGGTGTGCTCAGAGATTTTTTCCACAATAAATATGTCAACTTTGGAAGTTTTGAACATTTGGGATAGAAAACTGAGAAAGTTACATCCTAATCATGAACACATTTCATCCAGACTGACTCCTGGCTACAGCTGGGTGTGGATTAAGGAGACTGTGTGGGATAAAATCTGGCTTCATCATATCTATGACTCAGGTTTTCTGCAGAAAACTGATTCAACTATAAACATTCAAAAGTATGAATCAGATTTAAGGAATCACAATGTACTCAGTGACCAGGGCCAATGTTTACAAAGCATTTTATCTTCCCACTAGGTGGACTTCTAAATGACACTGAGAGTTCCTCACTAAGAGCTTTCTCTTAAAACCTTTTTCACAAAGCTGCTCAGACTAACTCTTACTAAGGAATTCAAAGAACTTTTAAGCTAAAAGAAAGGGGTGGAGCTGAGCCCGTTGCTATGGATGATGTCAGAGAAAGGTGTTCGCAAATTCAAATAAAGATTTTAACCTTTCACTGCCTAATGTATCATATTTGATGCATGAGTTCTGAGACCTCTATCAACATGATAAAATTTTCATTAAAAACCTGTTCAAAAAATGAAAATGTATTTTACCCCCTTGAAGATTATCATTCCACTACAGGCAGCTGAAGTTGTTTTTCGGCCCTTTGCAAAATTTCTGCTCTCAGGAAATTATCCACACATATTTTTTAGGAAAATTGTTGCTAACTTTCAAGAAGTTGTGGTTAACATAACATCTTAATTGTTACTCATGATTTCAAATGAGTATTTTATGCATTGAATGAGTGCATATTTACTGAAAAGTTACCAAAACCACTCAATTTATGAAATGTGATACAAAAAATATAAACAAAATAATTTGGCAATATTTTTTGAGGATGTTTTTAAAAGGGTTAATAAACATCCATATTCCAAAAAAAAAGAGAATTTTCTTGCTTTTTTTGATGGCTCCGACTTTTGAGTGTTAAAATAATAAAAAAAATGTAGGCTACTGATTTAACATTAAATCAAGATTAATATACTGACTAGTCAAGCATGTACTAAGCTAACTGTAAGAAGCTGCATCTGGTTAAACGATTAGCAGATCTACATATAACCATGGCAGGAAAAAGAAAGTGTCAAACAAACTGTTCACGTGATTATGGGGTGGATCTCCAGCAGCAGCCATGTTGAGACTCTTTCTGAACTGGTCTTAGTGACTTAGGAGTCCTCTTCACTATTTCTACATTCTCACAGGTTTAGGAGCTTATTTTAGTGCTCCTAAAATTAGGACTGACATGCCCATTATTTTTGAGAGTTTCTCCTAAATCAGCAAGTTAGCAGCTACTTTTAGCTTTAAGATGTTTAGTGAATATGGGCCCAGATATGTGACATAGAAACTGCAAATGTTGTTTCACAAAGAAAGCTTGCCTGTACTTTTACAAAAAGGGTCAACTCAGTGGGTAGAAGAAAGTGTAATGCAGCCTAAGAGCCAGCAGGTGTCAGTAAAACATGAGATATAATGAATGATGTTGCGGAGATGAATATTTATTTATTAAAAAAGGCTGTTTTGTAAGGGAATGTCTGACTCACATTATCGTCTGTCAGCATCCTGCGAGGGAAGAAAAAATAAGGGATGGATGTGAGAACCAGGCAGCCGGTGGCGATGAGCAGACCCATCCACCAGGCCCCAACCCAGCGGGGATCACCGTGTCTCAGCTCCTGTTCAGCTCCTGCAGGAAGCAGCAATCATCAGACACACACTGAGAGGCATCTTTTCAGCCTTAAACTGTCCATAACAACAAAGACCGGTCATTACCTAAACCAGTTCTGTCCACGTCCACGTAAATCCGCAGCATCACAGAGCCCAGCAGGTAGCCGATGGCAGGCCCGAATACAGAAACTGCAAACAGGATGGCTGTGGATGAAAAGGTGAGGCAGAGTACTTCAGAGATGTTTTAAGACAGATGTTTATCTGACTTGGTTTGTTTTACAAGCCCAGAAAATTCACCTGAACACAGCATGTACGTACTCTCTAACACAAAACAAGCAAAAGTCAAAGATTCATGATAATCTAAAGGAGCACTCTGTCATTAGAGTTATTAAGTTGAAATGCTGACTCAGCATTTCAACTTATTGTTATTCGACTTTATTATTATTATTATTAAACTTTTTCTTATTCTTCCGTACACTTTTTGGCTCTTTTCACAGCCTTCAAATTTTCACCGATTTTCACCGTTCAACTTTTAAACTATTCAGCTCCTTTAGGACATTTGTGCTATATCTTTTCACTTTTCTAACTCTTAAACTTTTTGAATTATTTCACTTTTTGTCAAAAAAACTTCCCATCTGAAATGACTGGGGAACTCAGACTTTTGCTCCTAAAACTCCTTCAACTTTGAGCTCCTCAAACTTCATCATACTTCCACTTACAGACTCCATTCTTGCTTCAAAATGTTCACTTATCTTTACACTTTTCACTCATCTTTCAACTTTTTCACTATCTTTCACTGTTTTTGAGATTTCACTCCTTAAACAACACAAACTTTTCAGATTTTCCACTAAAAACTCAGCTTTCACAGTGCGTGACATCAACAGTCAGAGTGGAGCAGCAGCTGATGACACACAAAAAACTTCCCAAACAACCTGCTCTTAAAACCACAAACTTCACTCCACAAACATAAAAAACACATCAAAACGTAGGTATTTTCGTTGTGCTTCTGTTAAAGTGGCTTTTGACATCAAAGGATGAAGCACTAAGTCAGAAAAGGACCAACTGTCAGGACACCCCCCTGTCCTCCCCTCATCTACTTTCACTGTAAGCCCTTGAGGGGTTTCCTCAGAGATCAGCATAAGATCACTCATTTTCAACTCAGATTTTCTGTGCTTTCTACTGGCCCTACAGAAATAAAATGCACATTGACAGGTTCCTCATAGTCTTGTGATTCCCACAGTGTGCTCGTTTTTCTCATATCTATCACCGTTTCGGCACAGCATGCGATGTTGAGATCCCAAATCCCAAAGCCTTCAGCTGCTTGAGCAGCATTCTAACTGCAGTTACTCTGTTATGATTTGAGCTGTGGTCGCCATGGTAACAGCTGAGCTCAGCTTTCTCACTGCTTCTTCAGTCCATCTTCTTCACTTTTTCTTTCCCACTTCATTTTATCCTTCTTCTTTCTCACTCCATCTCTTTTAGTTCTTCTTTCTCACTCTTTCTTCATGCCTTTCTTCACTCTTCACTTCTTCACTCCTTCTTTCTTCTTCTTCTTCTTCTTCTTCTTCTTCTTCTTCTTCTTCTTCGTCTTCTTCTTCTTCCTCACCCCTTTCCCCTCACTCCCTCTTCTTCTTCCTCACCCCTTTCCCCTCACTCCCTCTTCTTCTTCTTCTTCTTCTTCTTCTTCTTCTTCTTCACCCTTCTTCTTCTTCTTCTTCTTCTTCTTCTTCTTCTTCTTCACCCTTCTTCTTCTTCTTCTTCTTCTTCTTCTTCTTCTTCTTCTTCTTCTTCTTCTTCTTCTTCACCCTTCTTCTTCTTCTTCTTCTTCTTCTTCTTCTTCTTCACCCTTCTTCTTCTTCTTCTTCACCCTTCTTCTTCTTCTTCTTCTTCTTCTTCTTCTTCTTCTTCTTCTTCTTCTTCACCCTTCTTCTTCTTCTTCTTCTTCTTCTTCTTCTTCTTCACCCTTCTTCTTCTTCTTCTTCACCCTTCTTCTTCTTCACCCTTCTTCTTCTTCTTCTTCTTCTTCTTCTTCTTCTTCTTCTTCTTCTTCTTCTTCTTCTTCTTCTTCTTCTTCTTCTTCTTCTTCACCCTTCTTCTTCACTCCTTTTTCCTCACTTCCTCCTCTTCTTTTCTTATACTTCTTCACTCTCAACTTTGTTCAAAACATTTTTACAATAGAATCAGAGACTCTGCTTATCCACTCAAACTCATTAAACTTCATCTGCTTCTACCTTCTGCATCCTTTGACTCACAGACACCATTAACACATTTATGTGATCACGTGACTTCATGCTATTTACACATTACTCATGGATTTTGCTGTCATTTACATTTTTTAAAACATTTTATGACAAACATTTTCTCTTCTTCACTTCTTTTTCACTTTATTCACTCCATCTCCTTCAGTCTCATCTTAAGCTCATTCTTTTTATCCTGCTTTCTCATTTCTTTTTCTTTTCTTCTTCTTTGCTTCACATGACTTTATGCTATTTACACATAACTCATAGATTTTGCTGTTATTTACATTTTTTTTCAACATTTTATTGTTTAAACAGTCTAAAAACTTCTTAAGTTCTTCTTTGCTCCTTCTTCTTTTCTTATACAGCTTTCTCATTTCTTCACTCCTTTATTCTCACTTTTTCTTCTTTACATCCTGGCTTCTTTTTCACTTCTTCTTCACTACTTCTTTTTCTTCATCACCCTTTCTCTCTCACTCCTTTCTTCATCACTTTCTTCACTTCTTTTCCCTAAACTTCTCCTTCACTCTTTCTTCCTCACTGCTTCTTCACTTTCTTTTTTCCCCACTATTTCTTTCTCACTTCTTTTACACTCCATCTTTCTCTTCACTTTTTCACTCACTCCATCTTTTTCAATCCGTCTACCTCACTTCCTGGTCTTCTTCACTACTACTTCTTCATCCTTTCGTCTTCACTTTTTTCCACATTTTCAGCTTTGTTTCACTATTTCAAGTCTTCAGCTTCAGCATTTCAACGCATTTTCTTCAGGAAATGCAACTTTTCTAGTTATTAAGTTGAAATGCTGACTCAGCATTTCAACTTATTGTTATTCGACTTTATTATTATTAAACTTTTTCTTCTTCTTATTCTTCCGTACACTTTTTGGCACTTTTCACAGCCTTCAAATTTTCACCTATTTTCACCGTTCAACTTTTAAACTATTCAGCTCCTTTAGGACATTTGTGCTATATCTTTTCACTTTTCTAACTCTTAAACTTTTTGAATTATTTCACTTTTTCTCAAAAAAACTTCCCATCTGAAATGACTGGGGAACTCAGACTTTTGCTCCTAAAACTCCTTCAACTTTGAGCTCCTCAAACTTCCTCATACTTCCACTTACAGACTCCATTCTTGCTTCAAAATGTTCACTTATCTTTACACTTTTCACTCATCTTTCAACTTTTTCACTATCTTTCACTGTTTTTGAGATTTCACTCCTTAAACAACACAAACTTTTCAGATTTTCCACTAAAAACTCAGCTTTCACAGTGCGTGACATCAACAGTCAGAGTGGAGCAGCAGCTGATGAAACACAATAAACTTCCCAAACAACCTGCTCTTAAAAACACAAACTTCACTCCACAAACATAAAAAACACATCAAAACGTAGGTATTTTCGTTGTGCTTCTGTCAAAGTGGCTTTTGACATCACAGGATGAAGCACTAAGTCAGAAAAGGACCAACTGTCAGGACACCCCCCTGTCCTCCCCTCATCTACTTTCACTGTAAGCCCTTGAGGGGTTTCCTCAGAGATCAGCATAAGATCACTCATTTTCAACTCAGATTTTCTGTGCTTTCTACTGGCCCTACAGAAATAAAATGCACATTGACAGGTTCCTCATAGTCTTGTGATTCCCACAGTGTGCTCGTTTTTTCTCATATCTATCACCGTTTCGGCACAGCATGCGATGTTGAGATCCCAAATCCCAAAGCCTTCAGCTGCTTGAGCAGCATTCTAACTGCAGTTACTCTGTTATGATTTGAGCTGTGGTCGCCATGGTAACAGCTGAGCTCAGCTTTCTCACTGCTTCTTCAGTCCATCTTCTTCACTTTTTCTTTCCCACTTCATTTTATCCTTCTTCTTTCTCACTCCATCTCTTTTAGTTCTTCTTTCTCACTCTTTCTTCATGCCTTTCTTCACTCTTCACTTCTTCACTCCTTCTTTCTTCTTCTTCTTCTTCTTCTTCTTCTTCTTCTTCTTCTTCTTCTTCTTCTTCTTCTTCTTCTTCACCCTTCTTCTTCACTCCTTTTTCCTCACTTCCTCCTCTTCTTTACTTATACTTCTTCACTCTCAACTTTGTTCAAAACATTTTTACAATAGAATCAGAGACTCTGCTTATCCACTCAAACTCATTAAACTTCACCTGCTTCTACCTTCTGCATCCTTTGACTCACAGACACCATTAACACATTAATCTGATCACGTGACTTTATGCTATTTACACATTACTCATGGATTTTGCTGTCATCTACATTTTTTAAAACATTTTATGACAAACATTTTCTCTTCTTCACTTCTTTTTCACTTTTTTCACTCCAACTACTTCAGTCTCTTCTTAAGCTCATTCTTTTTATACTGCTTTCTCATTTCTTTTTCTTTTCTTCTTCTTTGCTTCACATGACTTTATGCTATTTACACATTACTCATAGATTTTGCTGTTGTTTACATTTTTTCAACATTTTATTGTTTAAACAGTCTAAAAACTTCTTCAGTTCTTCTTTGCTCCTTCTTCTTTTTATACGGCTTTCTCATTTCTTCACTCCTTTATTCTCACTTTTTCTTCTTTACATCCTGGCTTCTTTTTCACTTCTTCTTCACTACTTCTTTTTCTTCATCACCCTTTCTCTCTCACTCCTTTCTTCATCACTTTCTTCACTTCTTTTTCCTAAACTTCTACTTCACTCTTTCTTCCTCACTGCTTCTTCACTTTCTTTTTTCCCCACTATTTCTTTCTCTCTTCTTTTACACTCCATCTTTCTCTTCACTTTTTCACTCACTCCATCTTTTTCAATCCATCTACCTCACTTCCTGGTCTTCTTCACTACTACTTCTTCACCCTTTCGTCTTCACTTTTTTCCACATTTTTCACTTTGTTTCACTATTTCAAGTCTTCAGCTTCAGCATTTCAACGCATTTTCTTCAGGAAATGCAACTTTTCTAGTTATTAAACTTTTTCTTATTCTTCCGTACACTTTTTGGCTCTTTTCACAGCCTTCAAATTTTCACCGATTTTCACCGTTCAACTTTTAAACTATTCAGCTCCTTTAGGACATTTGTGCTATATCTTTTCACTTTTCTAACTCTTAAACTTTTTGAATTATTTCACTTTTTGTCAAAAAAACTTCCCATCTGAAATGACTGGGGAACTCAGACTTTTGCTCCTAAAACTCCTTCAACTTTGAGCTCCTCAAACTTCCTCATACTTCCACTTACAGACTCCATTCTTGCTTCAAAATGTTCACTTATCTTTACACTTTTCACTCATCTTCCAACTTTTTCACTATCTTTCACTGTTTTTGAGATTTCACTCCTTAAACAACACAAACTTTTCAGATTTTCCACTAAAAACTCAGCTCTCACAGTGCGTGACATCAACAGTCAGAGTGGAGCAGCAGCTGATGACACACAAAAAATCTCCCAAACAAATTGCTCGTGAAACCACAAACTTCACTCCACACACATAAAAAACACATCAAAACGTAGGTATTTTCGTTGTGCTTCTGTTAAAGTGGCTTTTGACATCAAAGGATGAAGCACTAAGTCAGAAAAGGACCAACTGTCAGGACACCCCCCTGTCCTCCCCTCATCTACTTTCAATGTTAGCCCTTGAGGGGTTTCCTCAGAGATCAGCATAAGATCACTCATTTTCAACTCAGATTTTCTGTGCTTTCTACTGGCCCTACAGAAATAAAATGCACATTGACGTGTTCCTCATAGTCTTGTGATTCCCACAGTGTGCTCGTTTTTCTCATATCTATCACAGTTTAGGCACAGCGTGCGCTTGTTCAAAACTGTTTCAGCAGAAATCCCAAAGCCTTCAGCTGCTTGAACAGCATTCTAACTGCAGTTACTCTGTTATGATTTGAGCTGTGGTCGCCATGGTAACAGCTGAGCTCAGCTTTCTCACTGCTCCTCAGTCCATCTTCTTCACTTTTTCTTTCCCACTTCATTTTATCCTTCTTCTTTCTCACTCCATCTCTTTATTGTTTAAACAGTCTAAAAACTTCTTAAGTTCTTCTTTGCTCCTTCTTTTTATACGGCTTTCTCATTTCTTCACTCCTTTATTCTCACTTCTTCTTTACATCCTGGCTTCTTTTTCCACTTCTTCTTCACTACTTCTTTTTCTTCATCACCCTTTCTCTCTCACTCCTTTCTTCATCACTTTCTTCACTTCTTTTTCCTAAACTTCTCCTTCACTCTTTCTTCCTCACTGCTTCTTCACTTTCTTTTTTCCCCACTATTTCTTTCTCTCTTCTTTTACACTCCATCTTTCTCTTCACTTTTTCACTCACTCCATCTTTTTCAATCCATCTACCTCACTTCCTGGTCTTCTTCACTACTACTTCTTCACCCTTTCGTCTTCACTTTTTTCCACATTTTTCGCTTTGTTTCACTATTTCAAGTCTTCAGCTTCAGCATTTCAACGCATTTTCTTCAGGAAATGCAACTTTTCTAGTTAAACTTTTTCTTCTTCTTATTCTTCCGTACACTTTTTGGCACTTTTCACAGCCTTCAAATTTTCACCGATTTTCACCGTTCAACTTTTAAACTATTCAGCTCCTTTAGGACATTTGTGCTATATCTTTTCACTTTTCTAACTCTTAAACTTTTTGAATTATTTCACTTTTTCTCAAAAAAACTTCCCATCTGAAATGACTGGGGAACTCAGACTTTTGCTCCTAAAACTCCTTCAACTTTGAGCTCCTCAAACTTCATCATACTTCCACTTACAGACTCCATTCTTGCTTCAAAATGTTCACTTATCTTTCCACTTTTCACTCATCTTTCAACTTTTTCACTATCTTTCACTGTTTTTGAGATTTCACTCCTTAAACAACACAAACTTTTCAGATTTTCCACTAAAAACTCAGCTTTCACAGTGCGTGACATCAACAGTCAGAGTGGAGCAGCAGCTGATGAAACACAATAAACTTCCCAAACAACCTGCTCTTGAAACCACAAACTTCACTCCACAAACATAAAAAACACATCAAAACGTAGGTATTTTCGTTGTGCTTCTGTTAAAGTGGCTTTTGACATCACAGGATGAAGCACTAAGTCAGAAAAGGACCAACTGTCAGGACACCCCCCTGTCCTCCCCTCATCTACTTTCACTGTTAACTCTTGAGGGATTTTCTCCGAGATCAGCATAAGATCACTCATTTTCAACTCAGATTTTCTGTGCTTTCTACTGGCCCTACAGAAATAAAATGCACATTGACAGGTTCCTCATAGTCTTGTGATTCCCACAGTGTGCTCGTTTTTCTCATATCTATCACCGTTTCGGCACAGCATGCGATGTTGAGATCCCAAATCCCAAAGCCTTCAGCTGCTTGAACAGCATTCTAACTGCAGTTACTCTGTTATGATTTGAGCTGTGGTCGCCATGGTAACAGCTGAGCTCAGCTTTCTCACTGCTTCTTCAGTCCTTTTTCTTCACTTTTTCTTTCCCACTTCATTTTATCCTTCTTCTTTCTCACTCCATCTCTTTTAGTTCTTCTTTCTCACTCTTTCTTCATGCCTTTCTTCACTCTTCACTTCTTCACTTCTTCACTCCTTCTTTCTTCTTCTTCTTCTTCTTCTTCTTCTTCTTCTTCTTCTTCTTCACCCTTTTTCCCTCACTTCTTCTTCTTCTTCTTCTTCTTCTTCTTCTTCTTCTTCTTCTTCTTCTTCTTCTTCTTCTTCTTCTTCTTCTTCTTCTTCTTCTTCTTCACTCCTTTTTCCTAACTTCCTCCTCTTCTTTACTTATACTTCTTCACTCTCAACTTTGTTCAAAACATTTTTACAATAGAATCAGAGACTCTACTTATCCACTCAAACTCATTAAACTTCATCTGCTTCTACCTTCTGCATCCTTTGACTCACAGACACCATTAACACATTAATCTGATCACGTGACTTCATGCTATTTACACATTACTCATGGATTTTGCTGTCATTTACACTTTTTAAAAACATTTTATGAAAAAAATTTTCTCTTCTTCACTTCTTTTTCACTTTTTTCACTCCATCTCCTTCAGTCTCTTCTTTAGCTCATTCTTTTTATACTACTTTCTCATTTCTTTTTCTTTTCTTCTTCTTTGCTTCACTTGACTTTATGCTATTTACACATAACTCATAGATTTTGCTATTGACATTTTTTCAACATTTTATTGTTTAAACAGTCTAAAGACTTCTTCAGTTCTTCTTTGCTCCTTCTTCTTTTTATACGGCTTTCTCATTTCTTCACTCCTTTATTCTCACTTCTTTACATCCTTGCTTCTTTTTCACTTCTTCTTCACTACTTCTTTTTCTTCATCACCCTTTCTCTCTCACTCCTTTCTTCATCACTTTCTTCACTTCTTTTTCCTAAACTTCTCCTTCACTCTTTCTTCCTCACTGCTTCTTCACTTTCATTTTTCCCCACTATTTCTTTCTCTCTTCTTTTACACTCAATCTTTCTCTTCACTTTTTCACTCACTCCATCTTTTTCAATCCATCTACCTCACTTCCTGGTCTTCTTCACTACTACTTCTTCACCCTTTCGTCTTCACTTTTTTCCACATTTTCAGCTTTGTTTCACTATTTCAAGTCTTCAGCTTCAGCATTTCAACGCATTTTCTTCAGGAAATGCAACTTTTCTAGTTGCCTCTGTTGCTAAACAGTCACATGACTGAAAGAAATCTGACTCAGACTGGGATCAGATGCACAGATTGAATCATGTACTAAACATATTTTTTCATCATAATGTAAACTTCACTCCTCATTCACTCCCTAACCATGGCAACCTTTAGACTAAAATGAAAATTCATTCTTAGTTGTAGATTTTACATTTTTTCCGGAAATGAAGGGTGATGTCAGTGAGACTACATCTCTGATAGCCTTATATCACAAAAAAGGAAAAATAAGTATATTTAGTCCCTCCAGGGAGTTACGATGTGATCACAACAGTGATCCTGCCCTTTGTTTCACCTGCCCTCTCAAGTTTCTCAAATCAGTCCTGTGTAAAACTCGCTTCTTAGTGTTTGAAATTGTAGACATATCCAACAAAAATGCCTCTGATTTATCTACAAATATTGCAGCTAAGGACCGTGGTGCAAGGCAATAAGTGGTGCATAGCAACTAGTTCTGCATTTTTTTCTTATTGCTGCAACTTTATTGCAGAAAACATCTAAAAACATTGCAACATGTATTGTGTTTTTTTCAAAAAAGTTGCTGCGAAATCAGCAATTTTAGCCTGCAACAACCCCCCCAAAAAGTCCCCAAAATCCTGGAGGGACTGTGAGAAAATACTGATGTTACAAATCTTCACTCTGCAGAGTCAACATGTAGTGAGTCTACCTGAAACCAACAACCCAGTCCTGACTGGGTTCTGACTGTCAGCTACTCACCGATGTAAAGAGGGGAGTTGGCTGGTCCTGCAAAGTCATCGATATACGAGATCCCAAACGGCTGGATTGGCACTGAGCCCACACCGAAGAGCAGCTGAGCGCTGCCCATGAACAGCCACAGGTTGTTTGTGTCCTTCAGGCGCCTGCTGTCATCGCGGCCGCAGGTCTCGGGGGCGCTCAGGTTCCCCTGCAGGTTGCAGATGTCATGACGATCTGGAGGTGGATAAACACGGAAGAAGAGGGGAGGAAAAGGGGGGGGGGGGGGGGGGGGGGGGTGAGTTAATAACACGTCAGTAGATGCTGATGTTCAGCTACTTTTAATTTCCTGAAGTTTCTCTGGCTCCTAACTAGTACTCGGTGTGACGCCAAAATACTCAGACATAAAAAAAGGAGGAAGACGGGGATGTTTTTACAAATTAAAAGCCCTGGAGGAAGCTCTCATCTCTTCATCTTACAATGAGTGCTTTGAGATTATTAACTTTCTTCTGCTCAAAGACAAAAATTCATTTGGAGCTCAAACCAGGCGGACTTTATTCACCCCCCATAGTGCAGACAGACAAACAGCAGACACTTGTTTGACTCCTGCTGAGAGCTGAAGGCTTTAGCCGAGAGATGCAACATTTTTTTGAGCCAATTTCACAAATTTGTAAACTCATGACATTCCCTGCTGTCAGTGTGGTGCCAGTGAAAACAGAGAATCAGCAGGTGGTGTGTCGTCTTACTGTGGAGAACAGAGTCGTATTCGTAGGACTGCGACAGGAAGTGAGGTAAGGTCAGGATCATGGCGCTGACGGCCATCAGAAGCCCACCAACTCCTATCACCCGAGGACGGTGAACCCGGTTTCCAAAGTAGCTCACGAACACGATCAGCAAGCTGTTACTGATCTGAGAGAGAGAAAATCAAACATAAGACACATTTCAAATCAATCCTTTCACACAGTTTAGATTTTTTGAAAGCTGCACCGATGCAATCAGGTTTGGATTGAGAAACAAAGCCTTAAACCTGCAGGAGTTCTCATGGCCAGCAAGAGGCGAGCAGCTAGTTATAAGAAGTAGTCTGATTATTTGGGAATGACCCAACTTTCCCACTGAGTCCTAAGCGTTAGCTCGCACTCTGTCAAGAATTTATATTCACTTGTTTCAAGTTTTCAAAGCTGCAACATGGTAGATGTTTCATAAGTTGCTGTCTCGTTCAGAGACTCAGATAAAAATACAGCAGAGTGAGCTTTATCTGTATCTACCTGTGCTCAGGAAGTTGCTGGCTTGTTGTCGAGTACAATTATTTCTGGCTCAAAGAAATGAAACCATGCCAAAGTTTGGGCTTTAGTGTCCACTCCCCGTTTATGGTCGATGATTCACGGAGTGACGCCTGCAAGCTACTTCAGGCAGGCAACCTGAGCTCCAGTTTCACAAGTTACATGCGTCATCCTCACAATTACCTGATAAACAAACCCTCCCAACACAGCTGATGATTTGAGCTGACAGACTCCCGGACCCTCCCTCTGCTCTGTCATCAGCCCTGCGGACTGACGGCCCTGCTCAAGAGTTACCCTCAGCATCCATCTTAGTACGCTGACAACAGGGGGTTAAAGAAAACACACATCTCACGTGTCTCACTCAGTTAATATCTGCATGCAGTGATAAGAGTGTAGCCTTGCTGCCAAATACCTTCAATGCAGGAAACGGTTTACAAACATCTCAAATGATGTGAGTTGTCTGACTGGATGATTTTTCAGTTTAAGAAAATCATGACAAACTTGAAATTAATTAAGTATCAAAGAAAATAAGTTTGTTTATTGTCTGTTATATTTTTACCTTTCTGGGATACGACACCTAAAGAGAGACAGGAAACTTGGACAGAAGAGAGACATGCTGCATGTCTCTCTTCTCTCCAAGTTCAAGGCTGAGTTTGGGACTGGCAACTGCTGCGATAAAGGCTTTGAGCCTTTGTTCATGGGGTGCACGCTTAAACCACCCGTCAAACAGCACCCCAAAACATTCTCAGCTTTCTCTCTTGTCACCTGCGTTTACATTTTTTTTCTGAACTCAAACTGTGTGTGTGTCCAGTAGAGAAACAGGCCCCTAATTTGAATCCTGTTACAAAATGCTGATCCTGAAACCTGGGTTAAGTGGAGTAGCTGGGATCCAGAGTAGGGAACAATGGCACATAGCTTTCCTGTGTGTTGGCGTGTTGGTGGGCACATGTTTTGTGAGTTTCAGCTCTGACATGCAGACAGCAGCGGAGGAGAGGCGAGAGAATCTGCAGCCAACCAACTAAAACCTATCATGGTTACATTTCATCACACAACTGTTTGGGTTAAATTATTTACCCATTAAATGCTAAAAACCAATTCTGATATTTACTAGCTGAATAGAAAATCTGTCTTCATTTGGCACTCAAGGGTGTAGATTTTAGACCCTGCATTATTCCTTTTATAAATTTTCCTTTTTTATATGTTTCCTTTAAAATGTTATTGAAAAAGAATTTACCATGAGCACTATCACCCATTGTCATAAAGACATGACTCTTACCAAGGCATGTGTTTGTTTTGGAGAGCAGACCTTCTCTTTAACTCTAGTTTTCTTTGTTGAACATCATGGTTCCCAGGATGCAAAGTGACCAAGTAATGCATTTATTTATATTTATGTAGCAATATTGTTTGAAATATGACAGCAATCAAAGTTTGTAAACTCAGTTTGTAGTTTAGTGTCCAGAAGGTGAGCAGACTGTCTGTTTAGTGTTCCTCACAGCCCGGTGCTCTGAGACGTGTCCCTAACGTGTAACGTTAGTGAATCCTGGTTATGTCCACTACCAGAGCTCATCTACCAACTCCAACCTCACCAAGCAGAGCTAACGTAACCTCACTCTTCATTTTATTGACAGACTCTTCAAGTTTGATCAGATCACTGCAGAATAACTGCTGCATGTGGTTTGGAATAAACATTATCACAAACAGATTAACCTGTGTTCCAGCCTGTGCTCTATCACTCTCCTGTTTAGATTTCTTCTGCTCTGACGTCCCTTTTCTGTCTGACAGTCCAGTTCCAGTGTCCACCATCACAACTAGATAAATCCAAGAAATCCTTTTCAACAGAGGAGAACACAGATCTCTCTTCTCACTGCTAAACTCGGTCGGCTGGTGTGGTGTCGTCATAGAAACTCTTGGTTAAAGTGCCATAAATGGATTCATGTTCCAACCCAACCAAGGGTGCTGAGAGACAGCATTTGGACAAACAGTTTTGGTGCTGATAATCTCATTTTAAACTGTGGATTATGAACATGCAAATATATAGACTATTTTGAGATTACCCTTAAACTCTTCACAGGGCCTTTAAGTTACCTCATCCTCTATATCACTTATCCTGTTTTGGGTCATGGGTGGCTGGAGCCTATCCCAGCTGTCTTAGGACAGGAGGCAGGGTACACCCTGGACTGGTCACCAGTCAATCACAGGGCATAAAGAGCATGTTTTTGGACTGTGGGAGGAAGCTGGAGTATCCGTAAAGAACCCACGCATGCACGGGGAGAACATGCAAACTCCACACAGAAAGGCACACCATGCTCAAACTGGGATTCAAACTAGTGACTTCTTGCTTTGAGGCAGCAGCGCTAACCACTGCACCACTGTGCAGCCCCCTTAAAGTAAATAATGAAAAATAAATTTTTCTGTATTGCATTTGATTTCCTCACTGTTTCAACATAAAACAAACCAAGACCTCAAACTGAATCTTTTTACAGCCCTCCTCACTTTACATGATCCTTACTTCTGATCGTCACACAGTCACTTTTTTACTTTTACACATTTTTTTTGTTTTCATTAAATATCAAACACCGAGTCCAATCTGGTGAATCAGACTTTAACTCCCAGGTGCTGCTAAATCTTATGAAGGTCGTTGCTACAAAAAAAAAAACACGTAGAGAGCAAAAGTTAACACAGTGAATTAATAATTTACCTGTAATCTCACAAAACATGTCAGAAAGCTAAAAACAACCTTTTATCCATGTTATCTATGTTCTGTTTAAATCCCAACCGACCTCATCCCCAAAGAGCACGTACGGTACATTCTTGTTTTATTCCTGACCCTTTGTTTCTGTGATAAAACAGCTTCAAAATACCGAGTGCGGCCCGGGTTGTCAGGAAGTGTGATTCTGATACACAGCTTGTTCTCTGATTCCTCCTTTGTCGTGGATATCCTTGAAATAAATCCATCACTGTGAGGATATGTTTTTGTTGGCTCCTACCTCGTTCAGAGAGGAAATGGTTCCTGAGGAGTAGCTGCTGAGCCCGTAGCGCCTCTCGATTGTGCTGATGGTGCTCTTGAAGTAGGCGCTGTAGAGCAACTGAGAGAACTGCAGGAGGCCATGGCACAGGACGAACAGCTGAACAGGTAGAGAGAGAGAGAGAGAGAGACAGAGAGGGGCTTGAGTCAACTAAACAGAGATACAGGCATGTGGAAAGATAAAAAGAGGCAACACAGCAAAAACAATCTGCAAAATCTGTCACTACATGAGAAAAACAAAGGAACGTTTGCTTTGCAGTATTAACACAAGCTGCAAATGTTGGGTTTGTTTCAAAAAAGTGAGGCATCCAAAGTAAAACAAGAAACAAGTCGTAAATGTCAGCTTCTCTTTAGGCAATTTAAGCTGAGAGTCACTTGGCTTCACTCTCACAGGAACAAAACAATTTCTTAAAGGTTAAAAACCATATCCTCCCCCCTCCTGAGAGGTCTAAACTGTTCCTGGGAAAAGAGACCATTTCAGAGGAGCCACACTGTCATCTCATAAGTGGAGTCCCTGAAAAGTACCAGAGGATTTGAGTTGAATTCAGTTTTTCAATGTTTTCGGTACAAACGTCAAACTGAGCTGACATAAAGTTCACCCAGCAGAGTTCAAATCTGAGGCTGAAAGACATGAAATGATGTCTGCGCAGCAAAGTGTGGGGAGCAAAGTGGAAAGAGGAAACAACTGCTCACAAAGGTGACACAAGAGCTCAGACCCTGCTGCTCCAATGAAGTTAAAGATATGAAACAAACATTTAAGGAGTTGTGTTCATTTTGAGAACAGAAGAAACAGACTGCAAGCCTGAGGTTTTATGCATTTAAAAATATTGTGGTGAAAGTAATTCAAACTTCTGTGAAAATATGCATTTGATGACCTATAAAGGTAGGGATGCACCTCTCTGATCCTTGTATCAGTGCAATACAGACTCAAAAAGCTGATCACAGATGGGGGGCAATGGACTGACCCATCGGGCAGATCTTCATATTCAATATTACATGTATAACATTCAACTCCAGTTGCAAAAGCCTGCAGTTGCCCCAACATCATAGAGGATATTAAATTAATACTGGTTACTGGATCGGATCAGTATGGGTACCAATCGATACCTAAGTCAAGAATCCGGATCAGTCTCAGGACTGAAAGGTTGGATTAGTATATCCCCATATAAAGCAAACAGACGCATCAGCATAAAACTGAGCTGCATCTTTGTAGCTGTTGAAATTAATGGGTTCAGTTTAAAAAAAAAAAAAACAGATACGTTTGACATTACAGCAAAGACCTCATAAGCCATACGTGTAGGGTTTTAACCCAGACACGGGTAAAAACTGGGACACCTTTGGGTGTCCCTGTCTGGCCAACACAAGGTTACTCGTAAATTAGGATGTAAATGGAAAAAAATATGTTGCATAGGTAATACACCTTTGTTGCTTCAATTTAAAAAATGGCATTTCTGTTTGGACCCATCAGCACGTGTGAGCCCTGCACGTGAAAAGGACAAACAATGAAATTCAATAAACTCATATACTGATCCTCTACTGTATCGCTTCCAGATGTAAGTTGCTCACGCTGAACACTGAGGTGTACTGAGTCCTGCCAAATCCAGCTGCAGTCCTACAACAATCACATTATCTACGTGTGTCGATCGAGCTATACTCAGTCCATTCTCGGTCTGACTGAGCTGTTTCTTTGCATTTTAGTAATCAGATTGTGTGCCGACTAAGCTCATAGTCCAATTCCTCAAGCTGCATGTAAACATACCGACTGATGATCACCTCTCAGCTGCCCTCAGCACAGCCACCTCAAAAATTCATCCACATTTCAATGCGCTTGTTCAAGCCAAAGGAAGACAAGGTTTTTCTCACGGAAGAGGTAAAATAAAGAGAAATACATTCAAGTGATGGTTTATTTTATTTTTTGTTTTAAGTTTTTATGCAATTTTTCAGTGTTTGTGGAGACTAACAAGCTGAAAATAAAATTTATCACTAATGCTATGATTGTTTTTTTTTTTTTTTTTTTAATTACGTTTAAAGTAGTATTTTCCTCTTTGACCTACACAACAATTTCACATTTTTACAGAATATCCTTATTCTTCTGGTTACCAGTAGCAGCTAAACAAAATATAAGTGAGTGCGTTTTCCAAAGGGAAAAATGTTATTTTGAGCAGAATTTAGCTCACGTTATTGTTGGTGCAGCCCTCTGACACAATTCAGGATTCTCATGTTGTCCCTCATAAAAATTAGTTTCCCACCCCTGGTTTAAACCCTTAACCATCCCCCTAAATACCAAAAACGCCTGTTTAACACCAAACCAAATTATACTAGATGCTGTTCTTGAACCCTCACCACAAAAGTTTGGTCTCTCTGTAAAAGTAACACTCTGAATTTAAAACCTCAGCAGTCAAACTTCTTCTAACTGTAACTAGCCTGCAGTTATTGAAGTAAGAACACAGAAATTGAACGTTTTTGTTCTCGCCTGAATTCGTTTGTTTTTTGTTTTTGTTTTTAGCAGCAGACAGAAGTTGGACAGTATGAAAACAAAATTAAAATAAGAGTATATGGGGGTCCGTTTACAACATGGTCAAATGAGGTGTCAATCAAAAGGACTACAGTGTTGTTGACAAAGTCCTATTGAGATTTGAAACACCTTGCAGAATCTACAAGACTGTTTCTTCAAATGGAGGTCAAAATGGCCAAACACTTAAATCAAAACAATCAAAGGCTCAAGAGATACTGCCAACGCCACACCAAAATCAACATGGACCACTCACAGGAGCTTTAAAACACACCCAAGTTTGAGAAATAGGAGCGGTAATCACAGAGGAGCTCAAGATGTGATAAAATAACTGATAAAATTCCAACTACAATGATAATATCACTCTGCAGCCTTTCTGAGATAGTTGTAGTAATAATATAAATCGGGGATGTGACTCGCAAAGGACACAAAAGCAGGAACACATGTAAAAAAAGCAGAGCAGGGTGCAGAAAATATCATGTTTTTAAAAATCTAACTGCACAAATATTTGACCCCAAAGCGAACGCATGCCCAACAAACATTTGGCTTTGGTTTCTGGCATCCAGTGAAGACTTGTAGCAACATTAGCATCATTAGGGTGCCAACCCTGCTAACATGGTGATCGTCCTTCAATCTCTAAACAGCCTCTTAAGCCGGACTTTAAGTACCATCTTGATCCTCACTGTGTTCTGTGGTGAGCATTTTGTGTTATTTAGATAATCTGTATTGAAAGCAGCTGCCTGGAAGTGATGCTGTCAGAGCTGTGCTGAACCAGAGCATTCATGTTTATTGGCCAAAAAGCAAAACAACGAGCCAAAAGACACTAAAGAGCCAAAAAAAGACCTGCAGGGTGAAGTTTTACTGGACAGATCCTCTTAAACAAGTGTCGGCCATTATGAGTTTCAGGCTGTTTTGGTGAAAATTAAACAATAGCATCATACATGAAAAGCATGAACTCATCAAATTTTCCTACAAATCAACAGCTCGCCTTCAAAGAGTCATAAAACACATGATTTACTGATTTTGGAATCACTGTCAGCCAATTATGCAGCTCTTGGTGATAATTTGTTTGTCTCCAACTGCTTGATTTTTCCGAAGTGGAAATTTTAGAGTCAAACTGGACGAGCGCCCGGTGGTCTGGACGAGTCCCTCGCCTGCTGTGAGGCGTTCATGGACACTCGTAGGGACTCTCTGTACTGGATTTTATTTCCTTGGGGGCCATGAATGTAGGAATGACGCTGAAG
The DNA here is from genome assembly GCA_030710495.1 of Labroides dimidiatus. Classification (NCBI taxonomy): domain Eukaryota; kingdom Metazoa; phylum Chordata; class Actinopteri; order Labriformes; family Labridae; genus Labroides; species Labroides dimidiatus. The sequence continues at coordinate 26,585,041 of CM061146.1, forward strand.
ATAGGCACTGAGATTAAGAGTGAATTTGCAAAGAAAACAGAGTTAAATCCGAGCTTTCAGTGTGTTTACCGGCTGCCAGGTCGAGTGAAGCTGAAGGAGAGTTAACTTTGTCCGTCTCAGAACACTTAATTCTCCTATTAAAGCTTGGCTTTATGGGCTGTTAGTGCACACAATAGAAGCTTTGACACTTTTTCTGATTCTTCATCCTCGCCTTACATCAAATAGGCTCAATTATCCAAATGATTTCGATATTTACTGGCAGAGTTTCTTTGTTTAAGGATTACAGTCAAACAAAAAGTCGGCGCTTTGTTTCGTTACGATCCACTTTAGCATTTAAAGAAGGCAGATTTATACGTCATTGCAAGGATGGAGATAATGCTTGATGTAATTATCATTTTTGAGTGAAAACTCTCAGCCTTTCATAGGAACACATTATAATTCTGACTACACCTAATCCACTCAATAGCAGCATCCACTCCTGACGTCACGACACGTCAAAGGCTGCTCGATACTAAAGGTGCTGAAAGGAGGTGTGAAGTGGTTTAGAAACAGTTTCACTCTCTAACTGACGCATTTTCATGACCTACATACATAGTTGAGTGAAATTATTAGCTAAAGGAGTGGTTACCTTTCCTATACTGAATTTTAGTGCCAGTGTTTGGATCATTATTTCTGTGAAAATTTGAGTCAATATTCGTCCCTCAAGCTGAAGTATGTTTGGAGCTCTGCTGGTGAAGTTTGCAGAAGAAGAGTTTATTAGATTTCTCTTTATGATCTTTTAAATATAATGTTTTGTCCTCGTGGCTAAAGGACAGATGGAAAAACCCGACAAGAGAAGAGTTAAACTGTGTGACTTTTTACGTTATTCAGACATTTGTTGAGACACCTGAGTGCACGTCATGAGACTGGGGCTGTGACAAACTGCGTCTGATTACCTTTAGTCAGCAAGCTACCTGCAATTAACCAGGGTTTATAAAGTTCAATCATTTTTAGAGGTGCTGGAACTCGATTAAAAAATTAATCTCATTAAAGTTTCTTTTAATTAAAAGAACTGTGAGGACTCCAAAGTGATATTGAAAAAGTTTCACTTCTAGATATCTGCCTGATCATAATGTACAATTTAAAATAAGATTACCATCACCAAACTAATTTATTTTCAAATGTCATTTCTTAGCTTCCTGATCGGGTCGGGCAGGACCGGATTGATGTGCACATTGAAGACTCCACATATGACCACACCACATCAGCTCACAAAGTTTAGCAGTGACAAGAGTTATCTGTGTTTTTCTCTGCTGAAAATGATTTATTTTGTAGTGACGGTGGAGACTGGTGTTGAACTGTCAGACAGAAAAAGGTCGTCAGAGCAGAAGAAAGCTAAACCAGAAAGCAATACTGTGAGCTAAACCACGAGCTAAAGGCTAAAACACAAGCTAAACTGTTTGTGATAATGTTTATTCCAACAATAGATTGTAAAAAAAAAAAAAAGGACGTCATCACACTCTGCTCAAACTGAGGTCCCCACAAGTTTCTTTTCCATTAGTTCTTAGACATTAAAAACAGGGTTTTACGTCTCATTTAATGATGATTGACAGCTGCCGTTCTTGTGTAGTTTTTTCAGGAATAGTAAAATTGACTGTGTGCTGTGTGCTCATGCTAAGCAGCAACCTCCGGTCTGAAAATATGACACAATGTGGAAGTGCTAAAATCTGCAGTTCATCGAGTGTCCGCTTGAGGCTGGCTCTGGAAGTACCAGACCTCACAAACACACCAAGCCAAAAAAAGGCGTTCACACAGCAGAAATAAACATGTTTACAGCCTGGTACAAAGAATGTCTCCCATATGAATCATTAATTTCGCTAACAGCATGCCCTGAATGTGGGTTGAATTTTTTTCTAACTCTGCAGTTTAGAAGATATTAAGATCTCCAGTTCGTCCAATCAGAGGCACAGCTCAGCTCACATGACTGATGGGCACCCTATAGCTGTTAGTGTGGAGACTCAAAGCCAGCCTCATTTCTAATATGGCCGCGCTGGCTGATTTGCTTCAAAAATCTGTTTCAGTAACAGACGGGTGACGTCATGGAGACTACGTCCATTAATTATTCAGTCTATGGCTCACACTCAGACTAGCTCTGGCGACCTTGCTCACCACTTTCAAGTAGTTTGTGGCCGCAACATGTCGAGCACTAAGGTGATACCAGAGGATAGAGTTTCTCGGCTGATAATCAAACTCTCGGTGGCGCTGTCCTGCTTGCGACCCGGACCCCTGCGGCTGTTGCTGCTGCTTTAGAGTTTCATTAACTGGCAGCTTCATCTGTGCAGCTCTTGGAGTACAAGACAAATTTCCCTAAGGGGACAATAAAGTGTATCGTATCGTATCGTAACTCTTTGATAAATACTTTGAACACAACAATGTTCTTATCCACGTTTCTATCGGAATTTCTGTTTTACCTAAATTTTCCATCCACCAGGCCAAGCAACAGTCTCCTTCATCTCCTCTGTACTGTTCGTATCAGCCTGGTGCTACTAAGGCACCTTCCATTGAGTACTGCTGCACTGCTATAATTGGTATTCCAGGAACTCATGTACTGAGACACGTTCCATGTTGTCTGGAGTGCAACAAGAAATTGTGATAAAATATGTCAAATTTTTAAATCAAACATTTTTTCCTGTAATTTATTAATCATAATTAATGTGTTACAGTCCAAACACTAGTTTTTACGGTTCATTACCTCATCGCTTTGCATCCAATTAAAAGTTGTCTTAACACACATCTTCACCACAGAGGGTAAGGTGCTCATGGGAGATGCAATCAAGGGGTCACCAGATTTAAGCTGACATGAAAAACTCCTTACTGTGCCTTTAAAACTATCAGGTCAGGTTTTCTCGGTGAGTTAATTTGGCAGTGTTTCAAGTTTTTCATTGAGTTTTATAAACCGTGGTAAGAAAGAGCTGCATGCTAGTTCTTCATTGATCTAAAGCTTCAGTAAAAGTCATTACATCAGGTGTTCTCACTCTGCAGGGTCTGATCAGGTCTATTTATCTTTCTTAAACTCACTCAGCTCCGTCTGTCTGGAACTCTTTGTCTCAGCCTTCACCCCTGCTGTGAGGGGAAGAATGCAGGGAAATCCACCCTGAGGTATCAAATGCTTTTATTTCAGGGATGCGTGCTGCTGCTGTGACAGTATGACACTGGAGTTTCTTTATTTTTGTCTCAGGAAGCCCCGACCTTGAAACTGGTCAAATAAAACTGGAGAAAGTCTGAGGTCTCACAGGATTCACGGAAGGAAGAGCGACGAAAGGAACGCTCGTGGAAGAAGTCCACAGACTCCTGTTTTAAATGTGATTTAATCTTCACCTATGTTAGTCCGTGACTTATCAACTGAGCTTAATGTCATAAATTACAAAAGAACTTCTCAAAAAAAATGTAAAGTTGGACATAAATCAGCATAAAAACAATGAAACATATCAGCTTAGGATGCAGATTTGAACATTTAAATACTTTCAAAGATCAATCATCAATCAAAACCTCAACTTTTCCTATGATCTATGACATAACTGACGGTATTAATGAAGCTGAACACAAAGGAGGCGACAAACAAACCTCTGCAAACATTCAGTCACAGAAAGCATGGCTCAAACTATGTAATGTGGATTTCCTGGGATTGAAAATAATCTGAATTGAGCAGAAAATATTGAGACTAACTGTGCAGTAATTTTCCTATTTGTACTGATTAAGAAAAATAAGCTTTTCACAAGGTTGTGTGTCAGTCAGGAGGTCATAATCAGTCAGGCAGCAGGTTAAGGTGGTGCTGATGTTGCCTGTGCACAGAGAAACTGGTGTGCCAGCTTTGTCAGTCTGGGAAATCTCTCTGCAGTAACTTTCCACTAATCTGTGGAGTAATATCCTGTGAAGGATTATGAACACTGGAGTCCATGCCATGAGCAGCAGGAGCTGTTGTGAGTTGCTCTTTCAAAAGAAAAGCCCTTGAGGTGTCAAGGTGCTCTGGCTCTCACTGTTTCCGATGGTTGCAACACCTTCAGGCAGAATCAAACTCCAAACACCTCTCTGACAACTGAATGAAACATCAGAATTTATTTATCTCTAGCTGATGGAATCAGAACAAAAAGCATGTTTGAGCATGTTCGAAACATGAATTACTTGAAACTGGATTAATTGTTAACATCTCTAACAACAACTCAAACAATGTCTGAGAAGTACTTAACATTTCATTGTACAGGTAGGTTTCCATACCCATACTGCAGCTAGTCAGTATTTAGGGCTCTTAATGTTTTTTCTTCACTTTTATTGATCAGTTGTGCCCTCCATATTCCCACATCCATGTCTTCTAAACAGTTTAACCCTAACCCTTACTGAATGAGAAAATACAACTGCTATTCCAATGAAGTTGGGATGTTGTGTAATACGTAAATAAAAACAGAATACAATGATTTGAAAATCATATTTAACCTATATTGAATTGAATACACTACAAAGACAAGATATTTATTGTTCAAACTGATAAACTTTACTGTTTGTTTTGGGTTTTTTGGGTTTTTTTTTTGCAAATATTCACTCATTTTGATTTTGATGCCTGCATCACGTTCCTAAAAAGCTGTGACAGGCTCATGTTTCCCACTGTGTTCCATCACCTTTCCTTTAAACAACACTCAATAAGTGTTTGTGAACTGAGGACACTAATTGTTGAAGCTTTGGAGGTGGAATTCATTACCATTCTTGATTGATGAACAACTTCATCTGCTCAACAGTCCGGGGTCTCTGTTGTTGCATTTTCTGCTTTCTAATGCTCCATACATTTTCAATGGGAGACAGGTCTGGTCTGCAGGCAGGCCAGTCTAGTACCTGCACTCTTCTACTACGAAGCCACGCTGTTGTAACAGGTGCAGAATGTGTCTTGTCATTGTCTTGCTGAAATAAGCAGGGACGTCCCTGAAAAAGACGTGGCTTGGATGGCAGCATATGTTGCTCCAAAACCTGTATGTACCTTTCAGCATTAATGGAGCCTTCACAGATGGTCAAGTTAGCCATGCCATGGGCACGAACACACCCCCATACCATCACAGACGCTGGCTTTGAGACTTTGACCTGAGAACAATCCAGATTGTCCTTTTCCTCTTTGGCCTGGAGGACACCACGTCCATGATTTCCAAAAACAATTTGAAATGTGGACTCGTCAGACCACAGCACACTTTTCCACTTTGCGTCAGTCCATCTCAGATGAGCTCGGGTCCAGAGAAGCCGGAGGTGTTTCTGGGTGTTGTTGATATATGTCTTTGTCTTTGCATGGTAGAGTTTGAACTTGCACTTGTAGATGTAGTGATGAACTGTGTTAACTGACAATGGTTTTCTGAAGTGTTCCTGAGCCCACGTGGTAATATCCTTTACACAATGATGTTGGTTTTTAATGCAGTGCTGCCTGAGGGGTCAAAGGTCATTCAGTGTTGGTTTTCAGCCTTGCTGCTTACATGCAGAGATTTCTCCAGATTCTCTGAATCTTTTGATGATATTATGGACTGTAGATGATGAAATCCATCAATTCTTTGCAGTTGTATGTTGAGAAACATTGTTCTTAAGCTGTTGGACAGTTTGCTCACGCAGTTGTTCACAAAGTGGTAACCCTTGCACCATCTTTGCTTGTGAACGACTGAGCCTTTCAGGAATGCTCCTTTTATACCCCATCATGACTCTCACCTGTTTCCAATGAACCTGTTCACCTGTTGAATGTTCAAACAGGTGTTTTTTGAGCATTCCTTAACTTTCCCAGTCTTTTGTTGCCCCTGTCTCAACTTTTTTGGAACAAGTTGCAGGCATCAAATTCAAAATGAGTGAATATTTTTCAAAAACATAATAAAGTTCAGTATAAAGTACCAGTTTGAACAATACATATCTTGTCTTTGTAGTGTATTCAATTGATTATAGGTGAAACAGGATTTGCAAATCATTTTTTGTTTTTAATTAGGTTTTTACACAACGTCCAAACGTCATTGGAATTGGGGTTGTATTAGAGATACGTTAATCAACCCCAAAATGCTGAACTTTTGCCTCAACTGCAGACACGGCGTGTGCCAGGATCTGATGAGCACTCAGGTGTGGAGAGAAGAGAGAGCTCAGAGCTTTCGAACATTTCTTCTGCTCAGGATGTAAACACTGTGTGCCCCTGAGCAGAAACCTGGCTCGGAAGTTGGCACAGACACCCTTCAGGAGAGCTTGATGGAGTGACTCAGTTTGCCGACTGGGTGCAGCTTTGAGACGTTTAAAGTTGTGAAAAAAACAAACAGAATGTCCTGATGAAAAGGTAAATACGAGAGCAGAGCGCTGAGCAGCGTGTACTCATGTCAGGAAGACAAATGGACGTGATTGCTCCATGTGGAGCCATTGTTGAAAGCTATCTTAGCGTTTTTGTTCCACGTGAAAAGGAAATTTTCTACTCTGATTGAAATTTCTGGACTGAAGGCAAATTGTAGTCAAGAGTTCTGGCATTAAGATATTGTAGGAAGAGACTCCTCTGCTTTGATTTCTCACCACTGCAGGAGAAAAAATAAACTCAGAGAGAGACGTTTCCTGCTGCTTCTATTCTGAATACTCCCCTTATCTAAACAGATCCAGCTTTGAACTCCAGGTATGTTCATGCTGTGCAGGTTGGGTGATAGATGTCTGCAGGATGTCTGATTTTCTTCCACCCTCCTCATATTTGTACATCTTGATTTCAACACTGCTGTGTTTTTAAGCACAGACTTAAAATGATAAACACAAGAAGATTAGTGGTACCTGGACCCACCACAGTCTGCAGAAAGTAAACAGCTCCTTGAATAAACCTTCAGCTGGGAATTGAGGACTTTCTAAAGCTGTTGGTCTCCCCCTCCTCTGAAGTTACAGGACACAGGTGCATTAGTCACACTTCACAGACAACATGCAACACGGCAGAGAGGACATGTCATTTCTCGCTGAGTTCAGTAAGCCAAGTGTGGTTGTGCTTCATTATTACTCAGAGAGCGGGAACAAACTGTTTCTCTCACATCCCTGCCATACAGTGAAGTACAACAACTGCCGGCTGAGCACTGTGAGGTAACGTTTCTGCCTTAAGTCAGAACTCACAGGGAGGTTTCACTATCAGAGCCAAAGACGAAGCTGGACACTGACTCACTGGTGTATTTAATGTTAGACAATAAAACTTTCTGTCTTAATCAAATCCATCTGAAGACAAATAAAACCACGAGAACTGCAATAATTTAATGTATAACCCACTTCTCTTAAACACCATTGTGCAATTCTTCACAATCGCTGGTTTAAAGCCGTAAAATCAGACGAGCTGGTGCTTTTATTGGCCTTCAGTGACCAAACTGAAAGAAACATTTGGAGGTTTTTGACTTTTGATGTGTTAAAAGTTTAAATCACTTCATCATGCCCTGGATTCTGAATACTCAGAGGGGTTTTCTATTTAATTTCTTTTATCTATTATCCTGTATTTTTTTTTCTTTTATATAAAAGTTGAAGAGACAAAAATGGCGAAAAAAGTTCACCTTGAGAGCACACCTTTGTCAGAGCATGGGGCATAAACACTAACATATCACAGTGAAAATTGAACCACAATTAACCATTGCAAATCACAATCATTCCATGAAAAGAGGCAGAAAACATTTTATGCCAACTTCATGGGTTGATTTTTATAACATGGCAGATATTAGCTATAATTGTGAAGCTGGGGTAATAAAATATGTCTGCAGATTAAAGCAACACAATTAAAAAAATCTTGATAAATGCCCTCAGCAAATTGTTCCATTTTAAGAGGTTGAGCTGCTGTTGATGCAAAACATGCAAGAATTAGTCTCTATCCCACAACACTAATATTTTCCAACGTTGTGCAGAGAAATTCCATTCAGCTGCTAACATAAAAATCTACTTTTGTTTCTGTATAAAAAATATGGCCTGAACAGTTTGTGAAAACTAATATTTTTCCATTAAAGATAAGATGGTCAAGCACAAGTTTCTGTCTTTAAATGGACATAACACGCCAGACAAAAGATACAAGTACTCAAAATGAGCTGTTTCCTGCTCCACCCGACTTCACTTGAATTTTCTTGCAGTTTATTTTAAAAAAAATCCTTAAAAGTTTGAAGCTTTAAAAGGTGGCCACGAGGCACAAACGCCTTCCCACTGTGTCCGCTTGTTACTCTGACGTGAAGCCCTCTAAAACTTGTCTGAGCCAACACTAACAGACAGGAGTCAGAATGTAAGCACAGGTTTGTCTGACAGTAATTTCTGTATTATTATCAGGTAACGTTATGTAATCCACCAGGAATAAATCAGATAGTTATATAAACAACGAGGGGAACAAGTGCTGCAAGTTAAAACAAGCCAGTTTATAGAAGTCTAACTCTGCAGCCTCCTCTCCTCTCTCTCCCTCTCTCTCTCTGTGAGAATGATGCCTACCTTTATGCTGCAGCAGCGCGCGCTCGGTGTCCTCATGGTTTTGGGTGACTTAATGTCCATGAGTGGTGCTCGTGTCCTCTCCAGGTCTGACTCAGGGGTTGTTCTTTACAGTTCGAGCTGCTCTCCTGTTTTATGACCGCTGGTGATGTAATTGGACTCAGCCCACAGCCCCACGCGCGAATGTTTTGAAAGTTGTGAATTGGGAACAGACAGTCCCGCGATGACTGGCTGAGTCATGCGCGAGCCTGACTGTGCTGCACTCACCTGTAAGAACATGTCATTCATGAAATTACGGTTTCTGTTTACTGTTGGTAGTTTATTTGTTTTTCTAGTTCATTATAATCCATAAAGTAATAATTAAAGCACTTAAGGATTTACCTTTGCCTCACTGAAGCCTTCCTGTGTCCGCCGGCTGCGCACACAAGCCTCGTGCTTCATTAGTTTTGGTATGTGGCAAACTGGGCTGTTTCCCCTCGAGCTAATGAGTGGTGGGCCCAGAGACACACTGAGAGAGAGAGAGAGAGAGAGAGAGAGAGAGAGAGAGAGAGGTGATAATAAATGAAGCCTGAAAACTGTGAACAGAGGAGTGTTTATGTCAGCCTGTTATTATACACAGTTCATGTTAAACTATGGAACCTCAAAGAGAAAACCTCAGCACAAAAAGTTTGTCAGTGTGTGTTTGGTGGATTGTTTCTTTGTTTTTAACACTGCTTCTTGTCAATGAATCGTATATTGTCCTAAAGCCTATTTATTTTTCTTTAAAGTGAGACATTTAAAGGAGCACTCACTTGTGGGATGAGTATGTTGGTTGTATCCATGAAAAGTATCCAAATCTTCTCAGCCAGTGCTGAACAGCTCATTCTGCTGTTGACTCTTGTTTGCTGGATTGGATGACTAAAGCCTGACGCAGTAAGATATGTTGGCAATTTAACTGTTTTTTTCCCCCCATTCATTTTGTTTAGGAGATGTCATCCCATTCTCCAACCAGCATTTGATGCAAGTCATGCCATGTCGGATCTGTGATGGAGCAACTTCAAGCTGGTGTTCAGCAAAACAAAGTTGGGGGTGTGTGGGGTGGCATCTCCCTCACCGGAGCGTGAGCGTGTCATCTTTGGAGGCACTCTCAGTGCAGAGAGATACCCAGATGAGATTCTGCAACCAGTGGCAACCACATATCTCCAGTCTGGGACTGAAGTCAATCCTTCAAGACGACAACCAACGCTCGCCCCCCACAGAGCAGGTTTCTCAGAGACTATCTCCACCATTTGGGAATGGATGGAACCTCAGACTTACTAACTTGTTTCAGTGCTTATGTGGGTGTGCTGTTTGTGCCAGATTAACAAAACACTGTTAGCTGACTTATCAAATGCAAAAAATGAATGGAACACCTGTCCCTCAGGTGTCTCTTGACACCAGATGATCAGTGGTCATTTTTCAGCAGTGTTACCTGCTGCGTAAACATCAGCAAACTCTGCTTCTGACCAAGGAAAATGTTCTCCATTAGGGGGCGATATGGGGAAAATATGTCAGGATGTTTTTATGACAGGATCAGGATCTGGATTTGATCAGGACTGTTTTTCATACTCAGACTATTTTGACCTGCAAACATTTTTATCCCCACATATCTCATCCTTCATTTTAATGCCTCGATTTTGGCCTTTTCTGCTCCATTTAATAACGTTAATCTGGTCTTGTGTCCTCTGATGTGGTTTCAAATACATTTATTAGAAGACGTCAGCTGTAAGAGTTGTTGAGTTTCAGCAGGATGTACAGATCTTTAGCTTCATACAAGTAGCCTATGAGTTAGTGAGACATAACTGGATATACTTGAATATACAGAAAGTGTAAATGTACACATCATTTGACCATAAATAAACCCTGAAAACTTTAAAGCTAAAAGGAAATCACTTATACTATAAACTCATAAACTCTTAACTTGTGGCTGATTTTTACAGATACCCTGAGGCAGAGTGCATAAGGATTATGACAGATCTGATAACAATCTGATATGATATCCAGGGCAACCTTAAGTGTGATATAGTGGTTAAAGCTTCACAGAGTGAATTACCCTCAGAAGAATTTATGACTGGCCCATAGGAGGAATACACCCTGGCTGATCTTTGGTACGACTGTATTTACATTTATGATTGTGTGTATTCAGGTTTGTACATGATATAAAGATTCAGCTAATCAAATGTGACTCTTTAGGGTTATCCTGGGCGAACGAGCCATAAAAACAGAAGACGAAGAAGAAATGTCATTTAGAAACAACACAATAAAAAGAAGATCCAAAGGTGAGCCTGAGTCAGCTCATTTTCTTACTCTCTGCTCTTTGTTACTTTGAGGATGAAAACCTGTTCCAAGAAAGACATGTAATAAAAAAAAAAAGTCACAAAAAACTCCACAACAATCCAGAACTCCCCACAAACCTGTTGATATTACGTCTGAAACGTGTCCTCAACAAACCACAGAAGAGTTGTGACAGTTCAGTCTGGAAATAACATTTTCCGCTTACTCAACTTGTCTTGAGGCTGCGTTGCATTAAAGTCTTTGTTGTGCAGCTGGTGAGGAAACTTTAGATCGACTGTGAAGAACTAACACAGACCTGAGAATGAAAGGACGTCGTCCTGAGAATGAAAGGACGTCGTCCTCCAACGCCATGGAAACATCTCAACGAGGCTCCAGATCTGTGGCATCTACCTGGTGATTCAAAGAAATAAGAGCACAGCGTGGCAGGATGGGACGGGAAACATCACAGTGACTGGCGTTCAAAGATCACTGACAATCGTTTAGGCACCGTGAAATGTTGAAAACTGCCTCAGTGAAGAAACGCTGCAGTCAGTTTGACATTTTTTCCCACTCATGTTAAAACAAAAGTCTTTGAAGTTTACATTTCTGGTCTTGGTTTAAACAAACTCTTCCCTCACATCCTAAAATGTTTAAAGGTGAATTTTCCCATCGTCAATGCCTGCCACAAAAATAATTGATTGCACATCAGGAGGAGGAATTTTGATGCAAGGGATTTAGGGCTTCAGCAGAAATTAGATTTGACATAATTTTCCATTACAACATCTTGAAAAAGTGCAGCATTCATCGGACAGCGACTTCAGCTTAAAGCCAGAGAGGCAGAACAGAGAGACACTTTGATAAAACAAGGAGGCTCAGAAACCGTAACAGTGATCTTTTTATTACAAACACAGGGATCAGATTTTGTAACACAGATACTTGAGTGTTAATTGTTTGAGCCGAGAGTCTCGTTTTTCCATCACAAAAAGGAGTTTGGCTTTGTTTTAAAAGAAAAAGCATCTCTGTGGTTTGAAGCTCTGCAGGCTAAACATACACACAGATTGGAAACAAAACATTTGGCTGCTTTTGTGCTGCAAACCAAACATTTACTGTGAAATCAGTCAAGACAATGAAAAGGGCTATTGTTCAAGATTTTTATTTAACCTGGGTCTTATTTTTAGATAATTCAAGGTCATAAAGCGCTTTGGAGACGCTCCAGTGGATTGCTTCTACAGGTAGCTGTAAAACAGGCTGTTAGTGCTGAGGGGCAAATTCTCACGATTAAAGTGAACCCACAGAGCGCTTGTTTTTTCTACTGACAGGCTCAAATGACAGCCTAACAGGGAAACAACTACACAGACAAACCTTTATGTAAGAGTATTTGCTGTGTTCTCAAGACCTCCAGACTCCTTTGAGAAAGGCAGCAGTTTCACCTGGCAGAACACGGAGCTGCAGATCCACCCTGACCTGGAGTTTGGTGATTAAATGTTTCATAATTTAGAGCTGAAAACTGGAATGATCACAAATGCACAACCTCTAATTTAAATTAAAAAATGCCAATTTAAACAGGATATGTTATATATATATATATATATATATATATATATATATATATATATATATATATATATATATATATATATATATATATATATATATATATATATATATATATATATATTATTATTATTATTATTATTATTATTATTATTATTCAAATTATTATTCAAAACTTTTTATCTATTTTAATCAAGTGAAGCCTGACCCATCAAAAATAGCCAGAAAATTCAATTGACTTTGGCAACTCTTTTTGTGAAGTTTTTCAATGCAGAAAATACTTTTTTCAAAAAAATAGTAACAATTTGGATTTATTTTTATCACAATTTCTTGAAAATTGGCATTGATTTTCCTGAGAAAAAGGTGTGGATGATTTCATAAGAGCAGCCGTTTGAAAAGGCCCTGTTAGAGGCTGATTTGTAACAACAACCTGAATTATTATAATTTAAAAAATTAATAAAACCTAAAATGTGATAACCAGTGGATAATGTTACGAAAGTGATGAGCCCAAAATGTGAAAACTGATTCAGGTTCAAGTTATTAAGTTTTGGGCTCAGCAGCTTGTAACATTTTATATCAGATCATATTTATCATATTTTGGGTTTTATTACTTTTTTTTTTTTTTTTTACATTTCGGGCTCAGCACTTTTGTTACATTATCAACCAGTTATTACATTTAGGGTTTTATTACAATTTATATTAAATTTCAGAATGTTAGGTTTTATGATTATTTTTTTTAATTTATTACATTTTGGATCACTGTTACATATCAGGCTCTAACGAGGACCAAAATACATATTAAACTGCTTGTAGTGGATTGATAATCCTCAAAGAGTTTCTATTACTATTATTATTTCTTTCATAAAAGTTGTGATGGGGCGTGTTTTTGACTGTTACATCATCTCTTCCTTTAACAACACTCTGGAGACAAGTTTTGGGAGAACTGAGAGTGGAATTAGGTCACATTATTTCCTGATACAGGATTTCAACTGCTGAACAGTTTAGGATGTCGTTTGTTGCAATTTTTTTATTTCAGGAGGTGATAAGTACGGAGTGCTGACAGGCCAGTTTAGCACCCGCACTCCTCTACTACTGAGCCATAATGTTGTATTAAAAGCATGATGTGATTTGGACTGGTCTTGCTGTATTTTTCTAGGTCTCCCCAGTGGAAGGCACTTTGTCTTGATGGCTGCATAAGTTGCTCCAAAACTTCTACAAGTTACAGTGCTTAAAATGTTTTAGACCACCACCCAGTGTGAGGTGCTGAATGAACAGTATTCTGCTGATTACTGAAAGACTTCTTATGTTTCTGTACTGGTTAATCCATCAGGATGTGCAGGATCTTTAATCAAAATAACATATTTAATGTTTAAATACAAATGCTATTGTTATCCACAAGTTTTTAAATGTACTTTTACATAAAGCAGACAAAATAGTAAAGCACAATATTATTCTTTGATTTCCACATTACAGTTGACATGTGGTCTAATAAACCTGTTCAGCACTGTACATATAATTAATGCAGCCTTTACAGGTAAGATTTGTAAGCTGCCCATGCTGTAGACACTAATACATCCACATGTCATCATGAACACTGTGAGCTGAAAACAAGCTGGATGGTTCTCCGGGTTCTTGTGCAGAGTCCACAATTTAAAAACAAACAAACAACAACAACAACAACAACAACAACAACAACAAAAAAAACACATCAAATTTTGATTTTGATTTTTCAGACGGCAGGTATTTTCCACTTCTTTCAGTCCATTTTATGCTGGGAATACACCATATTAACATTATGTGTTAACTGTGTGCTCTCTCAGCTTTTAACACCATAGGCTTGTTTTATTGTGAAAGTCAACTGACATTTTTATGGGGTTTCCATGCACAACTTCCTGTCCCGCTTGAGCTGCTTTGTGCAAATTGATGAGTCATCGCTCCAGCTTCAAGAAAAAATGGAGGTCTTACACATGTAAACTGGAGGGCCCCAACCTGCTGGAGCTGAGACGCAGGTGGAGTGCAAGAAAGAAGAGCTGGTGTGAGTCAACACATTGAATAGATGGTAGAATGGATAGAAACTCATCAGATCCAGAGCTGTGACAGAGACTCATCTTGTGTATGTTGGCTGTTCGGGACCAGAGGCCTGTACTAGGAAGCTGGATTTTTCTCTTAGCGAGGTAACATCTGGCTTAACCCTGGATTTTCCATTTTACACTGCTGGTTCACTTCTTACCAGGATAAATCACCGTGGTAACGTATGCTGAATGGCTAACCTGTTTGGGTCAGGTTAAGATCTTGATAAGAGATCAACAAGTATAAAAGCACCACCTCCTGACCAATCAGCTCTCCCGGTAAAGAGCCTGCCCATTCTGTGAAGATCCTGTCAGTGTTGGTGTGCAGATCGTGAGAGGAGCGCAGTACAAGAGATTCAGACTTTCATCAGATGGACTGAACTTCATTTGTCAGCTGATGGATCCAAAAATAAATAAATTCAGTTGATTTCATCCAAACATCAGAGACAGTGTGAAGAAATAAAGCCTTGTCACTGACCGCTTTGAAGTCCGTTTAGCTCCACTGTGTGCATCTTAAATAATGATGTTAATAATAATGGTCACACATGGCAGAACTGCAGAAACAGGAATTTATGGAACACACAACTACGTGGGAGTTCAGGAATTAATATTAATTTTATTTATGAATATCCAACACAACATACGCTCAGACAGGTTGCTGAGCATCCAAAGAACATAATGTAAAATTTAAACCAAAGGAAGAGCACGGAGGAAGAGCTCTGCTCCAAACGTCTGTAATGAACACAGAATGCTGTCTGTTTATATTATCTGATAAATTAAAACTGTTTAATCTGATGAATTTACACATTAACAGACTCAGAAAATTTTGCCAGCATTCCTTCCTGATTTTTGCTGCAGCAACAGTGTTGCTTTTGTCCCGGATGACGTGTTTAAATTCTTTGTATGTTTGAAGAATAACGGTCTGCTCCTCCATGGTGAAGTCAGCTGCTCTGCAGGGTTTCTCCTGTTTCTCCATGTTTGTGATTGGTCAGACGCTGCAGACTCCACCCCTGATCAAGGCTGGAAAACCCTGGATTCACTGAGTGAGTTGATATCCAGCTTCAAAGTTCAGGCCTCTTGGAAGCTGCCAGTGATTCTGGAAGTTTATTTTCTTGTAATCTGCTTTTGTGAATGCAACCATAAAGCTTATTCACACATGATGCTATTTAGGAGTGATTTTGAGCCCATGCAGCGACTTCCACTACAGAGTCATTTGTTCTTTCGTTCTTGTTCCTTTTTTTTTACAAAGACTTCTCCAGATTTTCTAAATCTTTTAAAGATATTACGAACCGTAGATGATAAAATTTTTCTTTAAATTCTACGCCCAGGAGCATTATTCTGACATTGTTGAACTCTTTGCTCACAGTCTCACAGAGTGATGAACCTCTCTCCATCTCTGGAACTCTCTTTAACAGAAGAACACTGATCTGGAGCTTACACAGCCCGTATTACAGCTCCTGGCTCATTCAAAGTAGCTGAATTATTCCAAATATTTGTTTCTTTGTGCTGTTCAGACCACAGAATTTACAAACCAGTGCTCAGGTTTTAAAATATGAGAATTCTCCCCTAAAAAAATAAAAAGACATGCTTAAAAGATCCCATTTAATTTGTGGATATGAACTGGGGAAGCACTTTACAACCTTAATTCAACATGCAGTGATCATAAAAACACATCAAAAAGATGTTAAAGGTGAGAGGATAAGATGAGACTGAGCTGGAGGGAAGCTTTCCGTTTGTTCACAGTGATGATCAGTGATCCGCTAACTCACATGAATCAGTCCAGAAATCCTGTGAAGGGCTGTGTTCTGACGCAGAACAATCAAGCTTATGAAATGAAAACACGATAAATCAGTTCGAAGGACACGTGACAGTGAATATGAAAAAATGTACAAAAAAGAATGAAGGTGCTGGCCTCCAAAAAAACAAAGTGTATAAAATTCACTCTGCGTCTGAAGCTTTGTGTTGCTGATTTTGTCCAAGCTGTCGTGTCCATTCGTCCCGATCCACAGAGTGAAGACACGTATTTTGAAAACAGCGTACCGTCAATGAAGCTCTCGGAAATCACCCGGATGAATCCGAACTCGATGAGGCCTTGTCGTACCAAGCTTGAGCTGACCACAGCTGAGTGAACTCACCTGTTGGGAGTCTGTTTACATCATCAAATGAAGACCTCCAACCTAAAACTGGTACCTAAACCATCCTGCTGCAGAGTCCTTTACACATCTACCATTTACACTGTTCCTACGTTTAAAAGCTGTAGAGAATACTGTCTGAAACACACGGCTGTCAGAGGGTTGAATTTTGACGTATGGCACATAAATATTTGTAAATGCTGGTGTGCTGTACAGGCGAGGACGTCTATCCGATGTTTCCGTCCTCATTGCGAAAGAAAAGCACCGTCTTGATGCTTTCAAGCATAAAACAACAACACAGAATCTTTTTACACTGCTATGCTGTAAAAAGATAATTCAACTATATAAAAACTCAGAAAGTACTGTACAGACTAAAATCATCAGCTCGAGTCCGTTCACTCGTCAGATAAGGCACATCTTCATACGCGTACTCCTTATGAAAAGTGTCCGTCAGCTTTTCATGTCGCTGCTGTTTTTTTTTAGACGTAAGCGCCCAACGCTGCGTGAAACTCTGTGAGACACTGAACAAGCTGCTGAAACTTGGGCCTCTCCTCCGGGTCCAGGGCCCAGCAACACGCCATCACTGCAAACCTGCAGCACAGAAACACAACAAGGGAGGAAAGATCAGGCAGGAGAAATGGAGGCGGCTCGTGTGTAGGATTAGATGCGAACAGGCTTCTGTTACACACATGGTCCACACTCCTGGAGTTGACCCTACACCTACAGTTCATGCTGTATTGTCCTGAAACAGGAGCTGCCTGTACAGAACTGATCCATGAGGGAGATAAAATCAGCTCTGCCCTTAAATGTTGTATTTAGAGACGTCTAACATTTTGGAAAAGGAAGGCGTCCCCTCAGCACCTATTGAATTCAGAAGGAGAACATGTTCCGCTGAACAAACTTCAGGAACTTTTCCATGAGCTGTTCGTGGACTGGCACGAGTTTTTAAACCTAATCAGGGAAGACAAAAAAATGTAGCTTTGAGACACACTGACGTCTGTAAATATATGAAACTGGGATGGAAGTTGCCAGATGAGTGAAAACTTGTTGAAGCACGATGACCCTGAAAGATCGGTGACGTTCAAAGACTATGTCCGTATTTTATCCAGTCTATGGACGGACAACGTACTGTCACAAACAAAATTTAGTCGACGATGCAGAAAATCTCTTCTTCCTTGTTTGCTTAATGTAAAGTTGACATGTAGGCATGTAACGAAAACCAAATGTTTAACTGGGAAACAACGTAAGTGAGAAATTATCTGTTTGGCTGCTGCAGAATGATAGCGTGTACTGAAAGGACTTAAATACATGTCCGTATCAGAGCCCTTTGTGATGTGTGGTTTTATGAGGCTTCATCAGTTGTTGATTTCTTAACTTCAATACAGCCTAACCAGTGTGACACAGACAGACGTGCACATCTTATTCTTCAGTTTTGCAGCTTGAAGCACCTGTTTATTTACTTGCTCGTCACTTCTTCTGGAGATCAATGACTCTTGCTGTGCTCTTTTCCTCGCTCTCATCTATTAGGCTGAAGATTAAAGTATGGATGTGGTTTTTATAAAGTCTTTACTGGTTTAGGATCATGTGAGAACTTGAAAACAAAATCTGATTGAAGTCTAAGTTTGTATTTGTTGAATGATTCATTAAATCTTCAGATTGGAATTAAGAAATGCATACTTTTATTTTGGAAGGATTTAAGATTTTTGCTCTCCATTACTTTTAGGTTTGGAGGAATTTTCTGAAGGAGACCAATGACGAGTTTGGAGTTTGATATGAGTCTGTGGATGTGTATTTGTGTGTGTATAGGTACATGTGAGGCCTTTTTGATTTATTTTCAATTTCTCCTGTTTTGTTTATATCCTCTTTTTATCTTAATTTGGGGAGAACAGGGAGGGCAGGGATGTGGGTTAAAATAAAAACAAACCCCGTACGAATCATTTCATCACTGATATTGTATCAGGATGGATATTTCTGTTGTTTTTCTGTGATAATTCAATGGAAATAAAAAAAAAAAATTATACAGAGAAAAAAGATAATGTGAGGATACAACAATAATGAATACAGCATGGCTTTTGGAAAGAACTCGAATTGTTAAATTGAGCTTCAAACACCAAACACAGTCTAGTATGGAAAACCTCTGTGTCATAAAAAGCATCACCTCCTCTGTCACAGCACTTATCTCTTATTGGTATATTAAATTCTGTCAAGCTGGGTAATGCAATAGAAAGTCTATTCATGTCAGACTTGATTCAGAGAACATCCGTCTCCTCTGAGCAGGAAACCTGCTGGTTATTATTGTCCGTAAGTGTCAAGGTGACAGGCTTTTTGTAACCTGATACGGTGCAGAGGGAAAGCTTCCTTTTTTCTTCTGGACAGTTGCAGGATGTCGATAAGCCTCACACACAAACAAAGCTGGAAACTGATCAACATTTCACTCAGAGTTGGTGCGTCTGTGCTGCACAAACAGCCTGTTGGATGAAGGAGTGTTAAAGACCTGCTGACTGAGGGTGTCTTTAACTCATAATACGTGTTTATTTTGATGACGATGGGACAAAGAACAAACATGTCCTCAGAATGTCTGCAGCAATTTTATCAAGTCCAAACAAGTAATCTGTCTGCAGCTGTGAAGGCCAGCTGGTAGACCCGTCGACTGTCTGTGGTTGTGTAAGAAAACAGGAGCTGTGATAGTTCCTGCTGCTTAGTCCATGACTGAACATACAAGACAAACACCTGAAGACACTGAAGAAGAAGACAATTTAAGATCCCTTCAATTTTAAAATCAGGTTTGACCATCTAAACTCCTTGTTTTTTAACCAAGTGATTTATCTAGAAGAGATGAAGCCTCTATTTGTATATGTTTGTGTATGTGTGTGTGTGTGTTCTTCGAACAACGTACAGTTCATCTGGACAGTTGATTGGCTGTGCTATTCGGTACCCATCCTTCAGGTATGCAGACATCTCAAAGGGGTCGATGTCGACGTACGGGGTCTGACCCAGAGTCATCAGCTCCCACAGCGTCACCCCAAAGGCCCACTGAAAAAAAACAACACAACATGTGATCAACACCGAGTCCAGAACAGAGCATTTATTTATCATCATTTCTGAACATTTTAAACACGAGCTGTTGTCTCTAACGTGTTTCCATCACACAGAACAAACATAACAACCATTCCTATCCAGGGGCCGGAAAGCCAGCGGTGCCCACATGCAATCAAATACAAAATGTTCTGCAGGAACAATGTGAGGAAATTCTGTTGATAAATTAATACATCATCGTAATAAATCGTTGCTGCACGTTTTTGTTGAGACTGAGCGTAAACACAGGGGAGCGTTATGTTTAGGGAGACGGCTGGTTCAAGCTCTCGTGTGTGAAAAGGCTTCGGTCTGAACTTACCTCGAGGAAACAGGGAACAGAAACATTTCCTATTTGGTGTTTTCGAGGGATACTCTGATTATTAACCCATATGTTAGGTCAGTGTAGGTGTTGACCCTGGCAGTACTGCTCATTCTTTATCTCAGATTTGGATTGGCAGCTCTCACTGACCGGGCTGTGATTTCAGAACAGAGTTCATCATGAGATCACCGCTAAAAAGACGCTTTCAATGGTGGGAGCTTTTTATGACCTGTAGTAACACCACAGCTGAGTTCTCTCTCTTTTCTTCTTCTGCTTCTTTGACCTCAAAATGCGTGCCTTCAGTGTGCTCCAAAATGCAAGAAATTTTGCACAAAATTCAGTCTTGGCAAAAATTTTATGAATCCAGTGTTTTTATGCTGATATGTGCTCCACGGCGCCCTCTAATGACTTAGAACTGCAGCACCTCCAGCTACTTTGAGCTACAGGCCTGATTTTTGGTGGAAATAAGTATCATCCCAAGACCTGCAAAAAAGTTTCTTATGGCCATAGTAAATTCAGAGCAGGAAGTTCGGAAATTGGAGTTAAACTTACGATTTTAAAAATTTATAGGGTACGTAATTGATCGAACAGTCCCAGTTCTTTTTGAATCATCTTAAAAAACTCTTTGACACATTGACGATTTTCAAAGGAGTGTCACAACCTGAGAGCATCTATATGCTTTTTTGTCCACCTTAAAGTACAGCGCCCCCTACTGTCAACAGGAAGTAATACGCTTTACTCTGTGATTAAAAACTCCTCCTGTTTTTCCAACATATTCTTCTCCATTCTGCTCAGTCATGTCTTTCAGCCCTTCGATAAGCATCATCGACAGGCGCACAGGTGAGACATTGTTTGCGGCTTTAATTTCATTTACTGTTTTAGGAGTTTCCCAGAATAAGTCACATCTTGTGAATCTGAAAAATCAAAGCCAAGGATGTAAAAGCAACCGGACCACAACAACCGTTGATGGCTGAAAACCGGAAAAATCAAAGATGGAAAAAAAAAAAAGTCAAAATTTAAAGAAAATGTTCTCATCACTTCAGTAGCTTTCTGAACTTTGTGCATATTTCAAGCTTTAAAACGTTTCATTTTTTAGAAATAGAGCTGATGTGTTTATTTCCGTCATCTAAATGTCTTGATTTTCTAAATCTTGGTGCATCTTCAAGACTTCACTTTATATCTGGTAAAAAAATCTGCAGACCTTGAAGTTTATAAGAGCTCTGTTGGTTATATTCTCTTAATATGATGTTTTTAAATCACCTGGTAAGCATTACAGATATAAAAACCTCCTGCAGCTGCCACTTGTTTCCTGAACAATAACAAAATGTGAAAGACGACGTGAATGTTTAGATGTGTGAAACAAAATCTGTCCCTTTGCCAGTGATAAATCTAAAAAGCCAAAAACAGTTTGTTTTCATTCAGATGAAGATGAACAGGACTGTTCAAGCTACATCTGTTTTTAAATGAGTTACAGAGCAGAGACACTGATGTGAGACAAGGACAGAATACTCCAAATAAGGCCTCTCAGTGCGTCTCTCTTCCAGTACGTATGGACGTTACATGTGCGTATCCACTGACATGAGTTATGGAGCCTTTCCTTTGTTAACACTGCTGTGTGCAATGCTCTCCTGATGCTTCACAGTTCTGAGTAATAGTCTCGACTTTCCCCTGAATCTGAGTGGGCCGGTAGCGCCAGGCCTGTGTTTTACTGTCAGAGCAGCGAGGGCAATGACTGCCATGAAACAGCGTGACCAAAGGAGGAATGTGGAGAGGAGGGGGACGTCTGGCTGGTGTCTCTGAGGAGATGTCGAGCCTCCCGACAGTCTGCCGCACCCACTCCACTATCCTGGGACAGGAAAGAGGGAAGAGCCAGAGACAGACACGCGGTTCTCAGCGCTGTTCCTCTCTCCCCTTTGACACCTTGACAAAGTGTCCAAGAATGGTTCTGACACAATACAGGCCACTTCCTCCATCACCTCTTCGGTATCATATCCTTTTATTTTGTAGGAAGCCATTAAAGACAAGGAAAGGTTAATGAAAGGTTTCCGTGAAGTAAAAAGTGTTTTTAATGCTGCAGTCCTTACAGGAAGAAACGTGGAAGAGCCAAAAGCTGCAGCTCATCAAACGGCCACTAGAGGATGGCTGTAGAGAGGAGTCGCTCCTGTGGAGTCTGTTTTAAACTTTACTCAAGAAATAAACATGTTTACAGACTAACACTAAAACTAATTGGTTCGCGACCGTGAGGGAGATCATTTTGTTATTCACCTCATCCTTTTTATACACTGTCCAAATAAACTGGATCTGTGATTTTTTTTCCCCCTAATAGTCGTATTCTTTTATTTCGGCGTCGGTTTCACACTAGATACCATGTTAGCTTGTTCAAAGTTCACCGTAAAGTAATGATAAATGACACGGGTCGACTCTTCTTTAGAGGCAGGATGGTTGCCTTATTTTATTTCAGTTTACAGGGTTTGTTTTGCTGATCAGCAGCTTGATCGATTATGTTGTGCCTGACTCAGACGTTGTGTTTCTCTCTGCTCAGCCCTCTAGGCACAGATCTTTTTGAGTGGGACTATCTTTTGTAATCTAATGAGTCAGCTAATGAATTCAAAATGTGCATCCACTGTAAAACTCTGATGCCTTGAGATTTTATTTTCAAGACTGGGATTTTGCTAAAGCAGCATGATGAAGCTGAACCATCGTACAGATTTAAGCTCGTCGATGAACCCCACAAAAGCCAAATACCGGCGTCACAGTGTGTGATTTTTATTAACACTGTCTTTGCTGCATCTACTTCATGTAAACGGTCTATGCTCTCACCACGTCGCTGGCACTGGAGAAGTCGTTGTTGAGCAAGCTTTCCAGAGCCATCCAACGGACGGGTCGATTCTCATTATCCCCCAGACAGTGGTAATCCATAGGAAATAGGTCCCGGGCCAGGGCGTTATCTGTGATCTTCACCTGCATGTTGTCGTCAATGCTGTCAGAGGGGAAGTAGAGGAAGAGGAGACAACAGAGAGTAGTTAGTGCCTTTATGTTGGAGCAATTAAATCACCTGAAGGCAACGTGGAGGGAGGGAGGGCAAATGACGACAGCTTGGAGCCGGGTCACGGACACTTACACACAGTTCCTGGCAGCCAGGTCTTTGTGTATGACCTCCCTGCGAGCCAGGTAGCTCATTCCACATGCAATCTGTATGGCCATGTAAACCAGGTCCTGTTGAGAGATGGCCTGAAGAGAAATGAGAGAGAGAGAATGTGGGGTTAGAAACCGACAGAGGAAAAACACAAAACTGTTAAAAAAAGGGAGGGAGCACGGACAGACAGCACAGCTGATGCGACCTGAGGTGAAATTGTCCTTCTGTGTCAAATTGTTCTTCTCTCCTTTGACCGGAGACCAAGTCAGACACGGGTCAGAAATGGGAGTTACTTTAACAAAGACTATTTCAGGCTTTGCATGCAAGTTAAAGACCAGTCAGCTGGAAAATCCCAACAGGTTAAATGAACGCTGTAGCCACTTTCCTAAAGAAGTTAAATGCAGGAGGTAAAAGCAGAAAAAAATATATTGTTACAAACTTTCTAACCTGTTCACTGTAGGTGCAAACCTCTCAGTATGACCATGTTTGTTCTCTGGTCTTATTGTTGACAGCTAGTTTGTTTATTGCCATGATTTCAGTGTAAAAATCCTCGAGTAAGACAGATGAGAAGCTGCCAGAACTCTGACACTTTTAACATGAAGTGTCTCAGAGATTCATGTCGCCCACGCGAAAAAAAAAGAAATTTGGTGCTTTTAACACTTTTTAACTAACAACATCATCACTTTCCACAAAATGGCTATAAAACAATGTAACACCTCACAACAGCTTGATGCTGTTGTCATTGGGGGATTTTACTAACTGGTGTGATGATGTAGGGGTAGTTAAAAGCTGCACTGGCTACACATCAGCTTCAGAAATGAAGGTAGACAGTTGACCCTGAGTAACTTAAAACTGACCCATTTCTTTAATCGTCCTGATTAGGGTTGGGTACTGAAACGTGGTGCCAATTAGGTACCAGTTCAGACGTAACTGGCAGTAACCAGACCAAATAAAAACAAACGTTTCAGTACTTGACTTTTTTTCTCTTTTTTTTTTTAAAACCAGCCCCTTGTTCCGATGTAAACATGCGTGACGTCAGTGAAGCTACTCACTGCTACTCAGTCAGCACGCCTGTTGATCTGATACTAGCGGTGAGAGGATCGATTAGGATGCTGAAAGCAAAACGATCAAAAGTTTGGCTGCATTTCACAGCCGAGGATGTTGACTCGGCAACATGTAGCAAGTGCAATAAAATATTTGCAAGCAAAGGAGGTCAAACTTCCAATTTAATGAAACACCTGTCAACATGTGACTTGTATTTAAACTGTTTAAAGATTTACTGTAAGTTAATACTGTGTTTAATTTGGCCCTGAAAATAAAAGGGTGCTTTGTTTTTTTTTTTGACAAAGTGTGTGGGGTTTCGTTTTTTGCAAGTACCGGTTCAAAAACTGTTTATGCACAGCGACCGTTTAAGAAGTACCGAGTAGGAACCCTCGTCCTGATGTCCTGTTTCTGTTCTCTTAGCATTAAAAGAGAACAGACAGCTCAGGTGATACACAGCACCTGAGCTCAACATGAGATGATTTAGCTCATGAGAGGACATATAATGTCAGGAAGTTTAGGTAAAAAATTCATTTGAGCACATGGACAGTCTGTGCCCTTTCTTGAAAACGCAGATAAAAATTTGACTTTATTTGCAATTTTAATATAACCCACAAACTGTCTGTGTGCTCCGTGAGTTTTACCTTAGATCATTATTCTTATTTAGGATGCTGATTGGAGATTTTATGAGAAAGGTTTTTATTTTAAGCACAAAAGTTATAATGAAGTCACTGGGACCCCTGGTTGATAAAATTTATAAGCACGTTCCCTTAAACCTACAACGCCAAATGCATTATATTTGATATCTGAGTTTCAAAGACTTCTATCTCATTAAAATGATGAAAAGTTCCTTTAAAACTTTGGAGGTCAGAGAATTTTACCTTCACACATTATCTAGTTCATGCAGACAACGTGGCTGAAAAAAAAACAATGCTGAGCTGATGTTTGGCTGATTACTTCTTTCTAGTAACAACACTTCTTGGCATTAAATCTTAAATTGTTGTTATTCATGTGGAAATTTCTTTTTTCAAATGGAGCTGCAGTGCCAAACGGATTAGAATTAGTGACAGACGTGAACTAAACCATAAATCAGAATACTTGCAGAGCACTTCAGCTCCTTCTACACCCTACAAAGAGGCGTACCTCAGACAGTCTATTTCTTGAAAGGTTTGAGTCGGAGTGCGACTTTAAAGAAATCTGTTTGTTTTGTGTGTGGGGCCCCTGAAGGGTCTGCAGACAATGGCTGGGTCAGAAGGTGTGTCTGAGAAAAGCCTCAGCACTGAGCAGAGAAAACACCCCTTACTGCTGCGTGTACACAAACACTGTGTGTAGCTCAAAAGGCTACCTATCCCTCTACCTTCATCATGTATTTAGAAATCTGTTTTTCCCCCTCCCTCCCATCAGCAGACAATCTCTGCCTCTGACACACTGGAGGAAATTAAAGTTTAATCTTATCAACCAGATAAATGATTTATTAATCTGCCCCACTACTCTGGAAAAGAGTCTTGGCTACCAGTGAACCCAGATAAGAAGAGTTTTCAGTAAACACCTGGAGCAGAACTAAGAAGTGTTTCCTTGGTACAGCTGGGCTCTATCCATCGTGCTCCGTAACTCCAACAGGTGGTTTTCACTGAAAATATGACAACTGTGGAAAAGGTCAACACTAAACCCTTTTTTTTTCTTAACTGTGCTGCTTCCAAACCAGATGTTCACCTTCATAATAAATGCAACACATCGGTATCATCTTCCCTGTCTGATAAATCCATGATTTATAGCTCGATGTTTATTGCACCAGCATAATTATAATGACTAAGTCCTCGTCTCCTACGACTGCCAAAACTACATAATGAGATTACTGAGAACGAAGGTGCTGGTGTGTGAACCTGAAACTTTACAAAGCGGGTTTGATGAATGTGAACATGAGGCAAGCTTCGTCTTGTGTTGGTTACATCTGTATTTTGGGGTTGAGTGATTGGTTGGATCTGTGATGCGGCTTTTCCGAGCGAATCAAAGACTCCCTGAGGTTAACCTGTACAAAAGCCTGATTGTCTTTACACAGGGAATAAAAACCTTTGCCCTGGGCACCGGCTTCAAGACTATATCAACAGTCTTTCTAATAACAGTGTAAACAGGAGTTTCTTGTGGGTGTTATGTGGTGTTGAGTGCTGAAAACGCACAAAACATTCTTTCATACTCTACTCGAGTCAAATTCAGGGGATTTATTTTAATAGCATACTAAATGTCTCAATATGATTCCATACATAGCTTCCACTGAGGCGTTTACTTTAATGATTTAATAAGTGACTCCTGTTTCCAGCTGCAGAGCCTCACCTGTGGGTTGTTAGCCTCAGCTAGCTTGCACTGTCGCAGGAACAGCTTGAGGTTCCCCCAGGCCATGAACGGCAGGAGCACCATGGGCTTCTCTCCTTCTTCTGTGCACACATGACTGATCGGCAAGAGGTTTCTGAAAGAGCAGGAGCGGAGCATTACACAACGCAGTTCATGGAAAGGTGTAGAAATCCACAGAATATCCAAGAGATCCTTGAAAGATAAAGAAGCACACGTCAACGGGAGAAACTGAAACCATTTCCAAACTTGTGAAGAGGAAGTGAAAACAGATACTATTAACTGCTGACCTCAATGGGGAGAAAGAGGAAGGAGTGGGCCATCATGACGATGGCTGTCTATGCTTTGAAATTACACTGAAAGTCCAAGAATGTTAATAAATAAAGAGAATTAGCTGTTTCACTTGTACTACTAAACTAAAACCAAAAAAACTAAAACAAAAACAACCAGAAAATAAACAAACTAGACAACAGTGCAACAAGCAACCACAGATTAATAACCGTTTAATATTTGAGTGAATGAATATGGCCTTATAGTCAAGGATGCAGACCACTCTGGGGTTTCTCTGATTGTCTTATGAAATATTTCTGAATTTCTCATATTTTTAAAGGTTTTTTTTTTATTGGGGGGGGTCATGCTTTTGTAAGGAGGGAAGACAACGGTGACCCTGTGAGCTCACAGCACTGCAAATTAAGAAAACAGCTTCATTAATATGACAACACATGGGCAGCATTTAAAAAACACACTGCAAAGACCACAACACAACACATTAGAGAATGCAAAGCAAATCAACCGCATGTCAGGACGTGTGCATCACTTTTAAGTGTCCTCTGGAAACACTTCTGTTGTGTTTCGGTCTGTTTGCAGCGCGTTTTCTAAATGCTGCGCATGTGTTGTCATATTGATGAAGATGTTTCTTAATTTTCTTGTGTTTTGTTCTTTTTACAGGTGTTCTTTTAAGATGCAGAGGTGTGAGCTCTCAGGGCCACCGTTGAAGATGGTTGACAGAGCTAAATACAGGGAAGAGAGACATCACTTATTCAAGGTGAGAGTTAAACTCCTGACTTTCACTTTGAGGGCTGTAGCTTTAATTTATGTAAGCGGAAACAACAACAAAAAATCTCTGGCTTGTGTTTCTGTCCGCTTACCTGTGATGGAGTCCACGCAGCTTGCAGCTTTCAGTCAACATCATGGTCACCTGCACCTCAGATGCATGATCTAAAGAGATTGACACAAAATCATGTCAGAAAGAAGAGTGATCAGGTCAGTCAAGGGTTCATTTATGACCTCTTTCTGCACAGCTTTGTTTTTAATGTGTTTTCCTTGCACAGATTTCTCTCCCATACAGGGAAGCTTCAGAAAAAAGAAAAAAAAAAACGACTTCATGTGCCAAGTTCAGTGTTTTTTTTTAATCTGTGTATACAGCTTTGCCATCTTCTGGTTCTTATGGAAAGAGGAACTGCTACCTTCCCCAAAAGGCACAGGGGGAGGAAGCAACGACTCTAACAAACCCAAGACTGGCATATTGTTCACAGACTGGTATCCACCCCTCCCTGAGTAAACACCAGAAAGTGGACGAGAGGTCAGAAGGCAACTTGCAGACAAAGCTGACACACGCTGCGAACAAAGAAGCTCGTAGCCCAAATTAAAGAAGCTCTTTTGTTTTCATGTGAACCCTGAAGTATGAGTAAGACAAACTTTTCATTCACTGTCAAATCTGTGTCCTCGTTCACTGGATCAAATCCATGTAAGGCCGTCTGCTGAGGCCATCAGAAAAGCTCCTTATATATCCGATAGACAGTGTTTGGTTAACAATTCACAAAGCTTACTAAAGAAGAGGAATAAATCAAAAACTGTGCCAACTGAAGTGTTAGCTGGGAACCCCAGCCATTCATCTTCAGCTGTTGGCATTACACAGGCGTGTTTTGGTCCAATGACGTTCACTGAGGATTACAGAGTGCACAATGCAAACAACACTCGTCGTGGAAAGGCCCCAAAGAGAAGCACATTCATTGAAACACAGACGTCTTAACAGTTTATCTATTCCTTTGACAACCGTGCATTCAGCTCTGCTTTATAACTAGGATTGAACCACAATAAAAGAAGAAGTTCAGACTACAGGTCAAAATAAGGAGAAGAAGAATTAAAGCTGACTCTCTCTACAAAGAGCGACTTCTCAGGATGTGGGAGGAGGAAGTTTGATTCTTCTCAGCTGAATAATTATTACAGCAGACATTCTTCTGCAGAATTAATGTTCTATCTAATCAGGGGCCACGTGATGCAGTTTTAAACTTAATTGACATTTTTCTTTCAACCCGGCCCCATGCTTCACCTCTTCATTACTCCTCTGATGGTTATTCCTGCTCTTCTGCTTCTTTCGGGCAAATTTTTAACCTTCAGTTAATCAGATAACCAGGTGCATCACTGCTGGTTTTCTGCCTTTAGTAAAGCATGAAGTTCACTCCAAGGACGACTGACTTTAAACTGAAAAACAAGCAACTTTGCTGACCTTGATGATATCTTGTTAAATGTAAGGCTTCTGTTCATTTTTTCTTAAATCTATTTGATTAAAGTTCCTGTGAGGACTTCATCAGCATCTATCAGCATCAATATAAGTTATTTCTAAGCCTCTATGACAACTACACGCCAGCTGACGAAGAGAGATCTGTGTTTTTCTCTGCTGAAAACGATTTCTGTGATTTATTGAGTGCTGATGGTGGACGCTGGAGCTGAACTGTCTGAAGGAAAAAGGACGTCAGAGCAGTGGAAAGCTAAATGAGAGAGCGATAGTACGAGCTAAAGGCTTAAACACAGGCTAAGCTGTTTGTGATAATGTTCATTCCAACTGACATGCAGCAGTTATTCTGCAGTGATCTGATCAAACTTGAGAGTCTGTTAATAAAATGAACAGTGAGGTTACGTTAGCTCTGATTGGTAGATGAGCAGGACATAAGGATTCGCTAATGGTACACGTTAGCCTACAGATACATTTCAGACCACTGGGCTGCGAGAGACCCTTAAATAGCCAGTTACTAAACTCCAGAACAAACTGACAAAGTTTAATTGTTGTCAAGTTTCAAAAAACAGCGCTGTGCAACTGTTGATAAATACCTCACCCTCGTCACGTTGTATCTGGTACAAATTGTCTTGAACAGAGAAAAGTAGTGTTAAAAAGAAGATCTGATCTCCATTCATTTCCAAAACAAACGGGCAATTCCAGCCAAAATGTGTTTCTGCAGTCCACTTGAAACAGACAGTCCTCACAGCTTCTTTAAAACTGGCTTAAGAGTTTAATAGCATTACTGATGCACATCAGAGTTAACAGATATATCTACGATAACAGAGACTCGCCTGGGGCTACTGCAAAAAAGTGTCTCCCTGACTGACTGATTGATTGACTGATCTAATTCTGTTGGTGTGTCTTCCCCTGATCCTGGCCTCTAATTTCACACTCAGTCCACTGACTTTTTTTCTTAGTAGGGTTTTACCGAAATAGAGCTTCAGTGGAACCAAATTCATTTTGGGAAGAGCCATTTTTCAACTTCTTGTTTGAGAAATTCAGGCAACTCTTTTAAGACTTCTCTTTAGAGTGGTGTTCATGTGGAAAATAATACATTTTAGGCTGCAGGGGGATGTTTGGTATTTCTTTGCTCGGGTTCAGCTGCACTCTGGTATCCAAATATAGTTCAGTATGGCTCCAAAACACAACCTAATGGGACCAGTAGGTAAAAATCAACACTCAAACCAGCTGTGGTTACCTGTTTTTTTTATTTAGGCAATGGTTTGAGCACATACCTTTCACGGTCTTCACAAAGACCTGCTTTTCTTTACTTGGGTCCTTTTCATCCAGCAGTACGCCATGGAAGATGCGTCCAAAGGTGCCTGTCGAAGACAAACCACAGGTATTTGTTTTTTTTTAAAAAGGCAGGAGAGACCCACAGCCAGAGGCTTCACATTCACTGCTTCAAATGTCACCTCACTCACAGGGCGCCATGCCTGGCTGATCTGTGGACAGAAGTGGACAGACTTCTGCTCAAAATGTTTTGTTTCCTAATGAGATTAGGCAGCTTCTGGCTCTTGACTCACTGACATGAGCCAGGAGAAGGATTCACCGAAGCTCAGCAGACCTTTCATCACGTAAACCATTCAGAAAGATGCACACGAGGAAAGGCAAAGTGAGCGTGTTCATCATCTCCTTTGTCTAAACTGTCACCGTGTTGCTCCAGGACCTCAATGAGCTAAAATACCATTTAGGCTTCAAGAAGATAAACCATCAACATAAACTTGGAGAAAAATTTAAAGCCTGAGGCCATCTCTGCCTTGAGTTTCAACAGGAGAGGAGAGAGCACAACAACAGGGTTAGTGTGTGACTGTCTCACTCCCTCCCCTTCCTTTCCCATCGAGCCTGTCTGGACCTGCTGGCTCCAAAAAACAGAATCCAGCTCAGAGTTTAACTGCCCCTGGAAAATGGCCTTGTGCTTTCTGTATTTCTTAATTTCTGCATTGTTTCTTTTTAGGCTTTAATTATACTAACTTGC
This sequence comes from Labroides dimidiatus, assembly GCA_030710495.1. Taxonomy (NCBI): domain Eukaryota; kingdom Metazoa; phylum Chordata; class Actinopteri; order Labriformes; family Labridae; genus Labroides; species Labroides dimidiatus. Next base: position 26,615,991 of record CM061146.1, read on the forward strand.
ATTTGCTGTAAACTTGAATGAAGGATCTGCTCTTTTAAGATAAAATCACTATTAAAGCTGTTGTGTTGTTAGCAGTGTCCCTGCAAGGTGTAATGATGGTAACTAATTCTCCCTTGCTACAATGAGCTTGCTGGTATATGGCAGTTTGACACAGTTACTGTGTGTTTTGGCTTTGCTGAAGTGGCATTTAGCTGTATTGCATCAAGTTACTGAGAGTTAACCCACATTTACAAACTCGTGCTGATGGGTCTTTCTAGTAAAAAGCTGAGTATGTTAGTCTCACTGGTCAGGATAAGAATTTAAAGACTTGACACACCTTCAGCCATAGAAAAAAATAACCAGGAACAGTTACAGCTCTTACATCATCTCCTGTAACTTCTATTTCTAAGTAAAATTTAACAATGTCCATTTCTTCCAACCCTCTTGTAGTACAAATCTAATGAAGTGTAATGATTCCAGATGACTGCACACGATGCACCTTGTAATCATGGTACAGTTCGAACAATAGAGAGCAAACAAGATGTTTGTGTGTATCAAAATAAGAGATGCACTGATCCAAATCTTTTGAACTCCTGAACCGATGGTATCCACTGAAAGTGATACCAGCATTAATTTAACGTTCTCTATTTATTAATATGAGGATGGGACTGAGAAATGATGTGTTTCATAAGATTATAAATGTATAAATGTGTGGTGAGTTCACCTCCAACACAAACAGGACACAAACTGTAAACATCAGCAGTGGATAAGTGGGGGGTTAAACTTGCACATGTTGCAAGTTGTCACCTGATTTGTTGGTGAAACATGTGAAACACCTCCACACCCCTGAGAGCCATCTTCCTTCATGATGTTTTGGAAACTAGTAGATTAAAGACTCAGTAAAACCATTTTAAAAGCTTTACAGCCAGCAAGGACATTTTTGAACACGTTTTATGTTCTGGGTTAAAGGCTCCAAGAAACAGCCATGTAAATGTAAACTCTTAATATTTATTATTAATTAAGAGCAGAGAGCACTGCTTCTGCATTGTGATTCAATAATTTGATGGAAAGGTTGTTTATATACCAACAGGCGGCCTTCAAGTGGCATTCAAAAAACAGAACATCCACACTTTCCTCTTCTATTGTGTGACTGACACCCTGGGGTATCTGTTACATCACTCTCACAGCCAGACTAAAGCCCAGAGTGGGCAAGTCTCCAGAAAGCAAAGCAGCGTCTTGTCCAGCATCATCACTCCATGACGATAGTGATTCCTCTCTAAAAGCATTCAAAGCTAAAGTGAGGAAGACGGATTGAGCCAAACTGAAGCTCAGTCTTGGTTGATATGAAGCCAAAGAACGAGATTAAGAGACTTTAACTTGTTAAGCTTTCTGTCAATATGTAATATGCCTCTGCAAGAACTTTATTTTTTGTTGTTTAAGTTCCACGGCAAATTTGTGCTCCTGCTGATCTGTTGGGGCATGCTTCAGAACTGCAGAACAAACATAGCCCTCGAGTTTAAAAATCAGCTTGTTCTGTTTTTATTTCATATGCAGGTAACACAGATGTTTATGCAAAACAAAAGATATATGCATTGCATACAGCTCCTTCACCACTGAACTACTAACTGAAATTACAGACCATAAGAATCTCGCCCCGTCCACTACTTAAAAGATTTATTCACAATAATACAGACTTAAATTAACGTTGTTCGCTGTCCCCCACTGAGTTGTCTCCTCTTGAGTTCGGAAAATGAAAAGACTTCCCCCCCACCAACCCACCCAAAAAAGAAAACAACAAAAAACAAAGACAAACCCCAACAACAACAAAAAAAACACCTAAATTTTTTTTCCAAATTTTAATTTTATTTAAATGTGAGCCATGATAATCTAAATGGAGGCATTTGTGTCTGGCAGATTATTTTTTGTGTTGTAACAACGCTTCCTGGCCATTAATATTATACTGTACTATACCGAAAGCCTGTTTATTTCCCCTTTAAATGGTGCCACATTTGTAGGGAACATGCATTTGTGGGTTGTGTCCATGAAAAATTTTATAAAATCTTCTCTCCCACTGCCAAACAGCTCATTCTGTTAAATACATTATTTATTTATTTATTTAAGTTCTTCTCATAACCTGCTTATTTAGATAAGTTAACTAAATATCAGACTGTCTATTGAACAGGCTTATAGTAGGGAAGAACGGGGTTAGTTGTCACGTTCATTATATCTCGCCACCAGAGGGCGCTGTCTCTGAAAGTGTAGGAATTTACAGAATTGGGATCAGAGCTCACCTACATAGTCTTCACTTGAGTTAGACAGCTGAACTTTTTTATCTTTTTTTATCTTGGTAGCTCCACAGTATTTAAAGTGTGAAGGCAAAGATATAGTTCAGATAGTTATTAGCTAGCTAACTAGTTGTTACACAGCTGTTAGCCTTGATGTTAGAGCATTCAGAAACAAAGATTATTTTAGGAGTTCAGGTCTTTTGCTTTTTAATTGGCTGGTTGATAGGATTAAAAGGCAATAAACAGACTCCAGGTGCACAAATATCTGCAACTTATCATGTTACAGACCTCTTAACGGCTCCTGCTGATGTCTTTCTGAACATTATTAGTTTTACATCTCAAAATGACATTTTTGAACTAGGTTTGTCCTTACCTAAATCACTTGTTGCGATGACAGAATATATTCTGCAGCCAGTGAGATTTCACAGCACAAGTTGTGTTGTTTGAGTATCTTTATAAAATGAATTTAAAAAAGAGTTTTAAGTGTTGTTAAAAGACGAAACCCCGCATGTTTAATTGTTCTGTTTGTGCAAAGACCCAAAGAGGGACAACTGGCGAAAAATAGCACAAGCTATCAGAACACTTGCATTCAGCGGCCTAATTTGTTGTCAAAAAGCATCTCCCCCTGTTGTCCTCTGTCTGTGTGGTTATATAATCAGCCTTTGTTGTTGGAGTAGCATTGTGCTACTTTGGTTGTGTTGTTGTATTTGCAGTTTCTTTCATAAAAGCAGTGCACGTGTTGTCTTTTTCAGGTCGGTGTTTTCTTGATTTGTTTGTGTTTTGTCTATTTGCAGGTTTTCATAACTGCAGTGTGTTTAGCTCTTGGAGCTCTTTGAATTTGTGTTGCTGTTTACACATTTCATATGAAAACAACTGTTACTTAAGGAGGAAAATTAAGTTTAAAAAAAGACACAGCGAAGAAAAAAGAGGTCCCACAGAAGACAGACAAGTACCTTCATGTAAGACATCTCGTAGAGTGACTCTCTCCCTTGAGATGGCGATGTCTTTCACTTTGGCTTTAGCCTCCATTAGAGTAACACTCCTCAGGTCATTCTTCTCTATACGCAGAGATGGATAACCTGTGGAGATGGAACCATTTAAAGCAGCGTTAAACAAATGATGTGAATGTAAACGAAACATTTTTAACAGCTGACAACTCTTTCACACAGAATAATAACAGAAACCACCTGTGGCATCGCAACGCATCACTGCTGACAGAGTCACATTTCTCATCAACAGACAGGTTAACACTGAAATACACAGAATCCCTGCCCCGGTTCAAAGAAATGCAGCACTTACAGGAAAAATGATGAATGACATACGTACAGTGACCTACACGTGTTGCATCAACTTTACACGAAGTCCTGTGTTACAGCACTTTCATTACACAACCCCTCCATGTCATTAGCTGTAAGGTTAGATACAAACACATACAAAGTCCCACTGTGTCAGAACAGAGGGACACAAACAGTGTCAGAACCACCACCTAAATTCAGTTCACCTCATGTGAACAGTCAGTGATCAGAGATAACTCATTCTTTCCTCGTGTGTCTGCAGCTCTGCTCAGGCTGAACGATGAATGGCTGTTGAGATAAAGGTCAACGGAGCACTAGATGGATCGAATCAGCAGAAAACAAATGAAAAAATAATCTTTTTAAGAGAGGGGAGATACCAATAAGCTCCCAGCCTCATCATATTCTTCTGAGCTATAGTTCACATTTTGTATGTTTAGAATCTGAGCTGTGAGCTTGATGAAATGGAAGCGGAGGACTTCATCTGGATATGACTTTGTCTGAAAAGCACATATTGTTGTGAGGTGCTTTGCTTGAATTCAAGGACAAGGAAGATTCAATTTAAACTGTAGCAAGTTAAGTGCAGAGGGAGCACTACTACAGACCAGCTCAATGCTGCCCCCTACATATCAAATGTGGAGAATACAATTTTGAAGAACATAAAGACTAAAAGAACTAAACACAAAAATGTTAATATTTGGACAACATAGAGCTTAATGAACAGTTTATCAAGAATTCATGTATCATCTGGACAAAGAAATAGATTATAATTTAAAAGGATTTTTTTTATGTCAATAAACCTAAAAATAAAAAAAATCAACCTTATGTAAATAACAAATAATCTACTTGATTAACAGCCCACTGAAGCGTTTACATCTTATCTTGTCAGTGAAGCTCACCTTATTTAGTCTAAAATATTAGTCACTGAAAAATCAGGGCTGTTATGTCCTCAATATGATATAATGACTGGTATTGCACACACAAAAAAAATCCAATCTGCATTTGACAAAACATGACTTTGAAACTTACATTGATCCAGAATTCTTTATTCCTAAAACTGGTTAATTCATTAATCATAAAATTCATAATTAAAATTCAAGCATGACTCGGTCGGCTTAAATGTCAGAAAACAACATAAATGCCAATTAAAAGTACCCAAAATCAAACCACCTATTAAGATACCAGTCAGCCTTGAAACTTTATTTATCTGTGAAGTGGTCGACCAAATTATGAACTTTTTTTTTTTTTTTTTTTTCTTCTTTAAATGCAGATGTGTAGGACTAAACTAATACAAAGCTAAAAAAGGTGACAAAGGATGTTGGTACTGAGTAGGTGTGACGTATGGGCTGAAATATGAAGACTTGAACTAACACACAAAACTATGCTTGAGTGGATTTAACCATTTAAAATCATCATCCTAACTAGTCGGTACAGTAATAACCAGTCAGTTATTAATATTTTTCTTATTACTGCCCCAGGACTGTAGCTCTGGCTGTTGTCAACTGCCGAAATGCTTTAATGCTCGACTACCTGAACGTAAACAAGCAGACGGCTTCACATAATGCAGCACAGGTGACATAAAACAATACATTTTTTTCTTTTGACAGTCTAATTTCCTCCTGGTTCTTCATCCCGACCTATCCTACTATTCCTGAAGAAACAGCAGCTGTCAATTACTGTGAAACGTGATGTAAAACCCTGTTTTTAACATCTAATAACTAATGAAAAAGAAACTTTTCAGAAAAAAAAGAGGACCTGAACACAATGCAGCTTCATAATATAAAACTATCACCACAGCATACAGATGTATTTCTACCTCTACTGCAGCCAGCCAGCAGAGGGAGCCGTTTTTGTGGCAACCTCAGTTCAAGCAGAGCGATATGACATCTATTTTTTTTTTTTTACAGCCTATGGGTTAAACTGGGAAATAACCACTCCAAATAATGTGTAATCATCAGCACAAGCATGTGAACATTAACCTGCAAGGAGAACCACACGCTCGTAGTTCTAGCTCTGCTACATTAGCCATGTTGTTTTTTCTTTTTCTCATTTAAGGCTAGCCAACATGTCAGAATTACATTTCTATTTAAATGTTATAATGAAGTGAGTGAAATAAGGAAGTAAGTCTGTACTGAATTTATCCAAGCAGTGTAAGTTTGAGAACACTACAGACCAAACACTCACAGAGGACAGGGTCTGACAGTTAGAATAATCAGGCAGTCTTTGGAGTTTTAATTGAACTTACTTTTGGTTTCATGAGGGGGAGCACCGGGGTTTTGGAAGGAGGAGGCAGCAAGCTGGAGGATGGGTGCAGAACCAGGGTGATTGTCTGATAACAAGAGGAAAAGAGGACAGGAGGGAGTGGAGGGTGAGAGAGAAGAGGATGTGATTTATTGGACAGTTCACTCAACGGACATCATGATCTGAATGAGTTTTATTTGTGTGTTCAAACAGGAAAACTATCAAACTAGTCATGCTTGCAAGTTGAGTGAAGCTGTCCATCAGCAGTCAGGTAAAATTAATGCGGTGGATGGTGGGGCAAATAATCACAAACAGCAAAGCATAAAGGAGAAGCGAGTAGCTTGAACATAATGCACACGAGGTGAAGTGTGGGCTGAAGCCACAAGAGGGCGATGAAAGACCAAACAGACAAAAATGAAATTTAACAGCTGCAAGAATCCGGTGCTTCTGTCTCAACAGGAGATTCATGTCTACAGTTTGAGTCTCCTCACAGATATATCATCATGTTGTGTATTAACAGAAGTCTGTTTCAATAACTCACTGACAAATTACCGATTCTCACCGGCATGTGGTTTCAGAAAACTTTCACAAGTTCATGGTTAAAAGTCTTTGAGATTTTTCAGGAGAAGAGAGAAACTTGGAAAAGCTCACCCAACCTCCTTTCACATTACGCGCTCAAGGCAGGACTATTAGCCCACTGTTAGGCCTCCAGATCAGCGGACATATCACTGACACATACAGGTGGAGCAGAGATGTTTGATAAGGTGTAGCAGAGGTGAAATTAGGACACTGAAGTTCAGACAGCAGAAAACGGGCACTGTGCGTGTGCGTGTGTGTGAGGCTACTGTTTGTTAACAAAAGCCTTGTAAACTTTCACAACACCATGCAATTCAAAGGTGCCAGTACAGAAATATTACATCACTGCAGGGATTGATGTAAAAGTTCAAAGGTGACAGCAGAGCTCTGTTTAATCACTGTGCTGGACTCTTATTGTAATGACAATCTTTTTGCCTTTGAACGACTTTTTTGTTGTTTGCTTTAAATAGTAATCATGTTAAATAGAAGTGCTTGACAGATTTTTCTCTTTCCCAAAAGTATTTTTTACAAACTGAAGGCAAAACTTTAAAATATATTTAACTGTGATCTTTAGAGATGCTTGTAAAAAAGATTGTGTTTCCACTGGATATAGCTGGGCTGGTCATTTCCCCTGTTTAATCTTTCTCATATCTAGCTCCAGATATGAGGGCAGTATCGTTCCTCTCATCAGATTCTTTGCAAGAAAAATACACATACTTCTTGAATTGTTGCCCTCTTACATAAAGCTACAGCTCTCAGGGGGTTAGCTGCTAGCAGCATAGAAAAAAAGGCCAGTGACCCAATATATATATATATATATATATATATATATAGAATTCCATCTTCATTGTTTAAACGGTTTATGTGTAAGTAAGATACAATCGTTTGTCAGTCAGACCTCACATTAAATCAACGTTTTTTGGTAATACTTCCAACAGGAAAACAAAAGCGTCATTTAATGGTCCCATTACTGACAGTAATTAAAAGACCATCGCAGTACACACAGGTACGTTTGTTAAAGGGACTGTGAGGACTTTCTGAGTGGTCTTGAAAAAGTCAAACTTCTGGATGTCTGTCTGATCCTAATCCACAACTTAAATGAGATTATCAGCACCAATAAAGGATTATTTCTATATGCTATTTCTTAGCTTCCCGATTGGGTTGGACAGGACTGGATTGATCTACAGTACACTGAAGTCTCTTTGATAACGCCACGCTGGCTGATGAAGTTTAGTAGTGAGAAGAGAGATCTGTGTTTTTCACAGCTGAAAACTATTTCTGTGATTTATTTAGTAGTGATGGTGGAGACTGGAGCTGAACTGAGGGACAGAAAAAGGACAGAAGAGCAGAAGAAAGGATGAGGAAAACAAACTGGAGAGTGATAGAGCACAGGTTAAACTGTTTGTGATAATGTTCATTCCAACCCACATGCAGCTGTTACTCTGCAGTGATCTGATCAAACTTGAGAGTCTGTCAGTAAAATGAAGAGTGAGGTTACGTTAGCTCTGATTGGTAGATGAGCAGGACGTAAGGATTCACTAACGTTACATGTTAGCCTACGGATACGTCTCAGAGCACCGGGCTGCGAATAACGCTAAAATAGTTGACAGCTTAAATACGGTACAAACTGACAAAGTTTGCTTGTTGTCACGTCTCAATCAACAGTGCTGCGTAACTGTTGATAAATACCTCATCTCACTGCGTTGTATCCTGTAAAAAGTCTTGAACCAAGAAAAGTAGTTTTAAAAAGAAGATCAAATCCCCTGGAGCACAGATGGCCTAGAGGTTTTAAGTTTCGCTCCATATGGCAAACAGCCCTTCAGCCGACCGCCCGGGTTCAAGTCCGGCCTGTGGAGAATTTTTCCACGTGTCTCTCCCCACTCTCACCCGGTTTCCTGCGCAATCCACTGTCCTGTCCTCTCACAATAAAAAGCCAGAAAAAAAATCAATATCAAAAAAAAAAGATGATCTGATCACCTTTCATTTCCAGAACAAACACACACCTTGTTAAGAGTCACGTCATCATGACAGTGTGCGCGCAATTCCAGTCAAAAGATGTCGCTACAGTCCGCTCCTCACAGCCTCTTTAATATTTATCACTTAACTTAATCTTGTTTGTGTCTGTCAGTATTTTCCACCATGCTCTAAAATTACATCAACACAGATTAGACCAGTTCAGCCTCTGCCAGATCCAACATAAAGGACTGCTTGTGCTCGTCTAACTGCTGAACAGCTGGCCTGATACAAAACACAGCTCGAACATTTACACGTTGCTCGGACAGTAATGTGTCACGAGGGGAGCAGCAAGTAAAAAGAAAGGAGAGAAAAACCCACAGGAACTCTGTTCTCCATTACAAACTTGTGATACTAGTTAAACTAAATAGATCATTCACAGTCTATTATTGCATTTGGAAGAGCATGCACATTGGTGGATGCCAGTGTGAACAGGAAGCTGAAGAGCCACAGGAGAACAAGTCAGGCTGAATGTGCTGAAACAGATCTCTGTGCCATCAGGTCAGTATAAAATTAAGTCTTCGATGTTTTTTACAAAAATAAATAATCTTGCTCTTGAGTGCTACTGTAATATCTTACTGGTGACAGGGGCGGCGTTGTTTGGCGTGTCCGCCCTCAGGTACTGCGTGGTCTGGGTGGATGGCTGAGACAGACCCTGCGAGCTTCCGCTGTCACTCACACTAAAAAAAAACACACAACAGAAGAAGAGCGATTATCCAGAGGCACGTGGATGAAGTTTCTCCAAGTATGTTGATGGAGGGATTTTCACATCACACTGCAACATTTAAGCTCTGATTGCGAGTCGATCTGTAAGAAACATTTTTAGCACTGCCCAATGAAATGACTATCAATAAATCACCGTAGCATCTTAGCAGCATTGCAACTTCACATAGTCTGCAAATGAACACACACACAGAAGGAAATAGTATTGGAATTCATGTGATGAAGATTAAAGCAGAGTCCTGGCTGAAATTGGTGTAACAAGCAAAAAGCAGAAAGCTTCCACTTCCAGATGAAAATGTTGCTTCTGTCTTGAGCTTCAGCCGCAGGTTTAGTAAGAAATTGTTTGTTTAAAAAACTTTTTCTATTGAATACTGATCAAATTCCAGAGAGATGAAAAAATAAATCACAGAAAACAATCTTGTGCCAGCTAAAGGAAAAACATTTTTTAAACCTGCTGAAATAAAACGAGGTGTAAGAAGTGATGTTCAATTACTCCTGTTTGAACTTGTGCACGGTGTACCTGAGCATGTTCAGTTTTTAATCACCATAAAAACCTCTTTTGAGTTCTGATTCAACTTCTTCCGATCTTAATTTTTAACGTGTAGTCAGAGCTCCGAGTTGTCAGTTTGTTTGTGAGCTAAGCAACAGCTCCACCAGTTTTAGAAAGTGTAAATGTGTCACTATAACTATGACCACACCAGTGTGTGTGTGGTGTAAAGTGTAAATTTATGAGCATGTAAATCTTCCCCCTGCTTAACACAGATGTTATAACTGAGCTAATTTAATCATACAAACAGCTGACTCCACAAGCTTACAGACACTAACAGTGTTTCTAACTTCATTACTGAGTGACTAAAAATAGGAGGCCTAAAACCCTCCTAAATAAACATTCAGCTAACCCTTCCTATTATAGTAATTATCAAAAAAACAGATGTTTATATTTCAGGTGCTGAGTGGACCGTCCTCTGACAGAGGGTCTGTCTCACACAGGATATCTTCAGTGTGGTTGTCTTGGTTACATTTGGACAGCATCCTAAAGGCCCTTCACAGGGATGATTTCATGTGGCTGAGATGCATCAATGACTGCTTGGAAGCTGGACATGCTGCAGAAACAAACCTGTCCTCCATCTCCACTCTCTTCATACTGTGCAGGTGCAGGATGGCCAAAATGATGGCCACCAGAAAGATGACAATGCAGCAGACGCTCACACTTATATAGAACACCTGGGTGGAGGTGGTTGGGGCAGTCACACCATCTGGTGATTAAAGAAAAACAACACTCATCAAAAAAAGAAGAAGAAAAGGAGACTCAGGGCGAAAAAAGAGGCACATACAATATACCATTCTTACTGCAGGAAGCTTCAAAGAGGACGTTATTATGAAAGAATCTGAGCTGAAATACTCCTATTTCTACTCAGGTAATTAGACGCATACATGAGTGAGAGCAGGGAGAGACTACAAGTGCACCTAGGGCTCCACTTAGCATTAATGGAGGGCTGGAATAGAAGAGGCTGCTCAGGATCCAGAGTCTGAGAGCTTTTCTCATCACCTATTTAAAAGCCTCTGAGGGCCCCAGGTTCCTCAGGCCTACCCAAGCAGAAGAGAGACAACCCACTAATGGTACTTTGTTGCTGGTGGCAGTGGGCTCACAAAAGAGCCTGAATAGATGCCACTGGAAGAGGACCACCATTCCAGAGGGGTGGGGGCGGAGAGGGGTGAATGCTCCCCTCTCTTTAGCCTCTGAAATCATATCCTGTTGTTATGGGACTTTGACTAATGCGCACTGCTATACAGAGGAACTATTCAGTGATAATCCAGCCTCTGTCTTATCAAAATGATGCGACTACTGAAAGATAATAAACTGAGCTGAGAGAGAGGGAAAAGTCGAGCAGGATGCAGACGCAGGATAACTTACAGTCAGGTCGTGAAAGAGTGGTACTGTTGGGGGGAATGGAAATCTTGGGGTCAGACTCTATTCCTGTTGAAAGAAGGAGACAGAGGGAGAAAACCATGAGGTCTGGGGACAGCTCAAGAACTTCATTTTAAGTGTGCAAAAGAAACAGAAACACAAAATTAATCATGCTTTATGCGATTGAAAGGAGTAAGACAATGTTTTCATTTGTCCTGTTTGCAGGGAACACTGATGGATATTTTATAATTTGACACTGTAAGATACAAAGCAAACAAGCAGGACATACCAATCATAACATCAAATCATCCAAATTTTTATTTACTACTCAGATGTTTCCAAGACACTGATTAAAAACCAGAAACAGCTTTTAGCAAACTTCAGAAGTCCTCTAAAAAATAGAGTTTCAGAAGGACTGAGGACGATAATAAAACGGGGCTACTTTTAGTCCTCTGCTACAAACAAGCAGATTTAAAGAGAAGACTGACAGGTTTGATGGTTTCTCAGCATTAACTTTGACAACCTCTTAGTTATACACAGAATCTAATATGGCTGTTAGCTCCACTGTTGCTCAAATTAAAATAGAAACAAGTTTCTTTCCATTGAGATAAGAATGAGGGAAGAAATTCTTCAGGCTGGGACAGAGTGGTACAAACTGAACACAGAAAATAGAAACATTTCTCAATGTGAGTTGACAAAGTTCAAGATTCAGCGTCTCTATTGTCATGGGAACAGTGAGGAAACGTGTTTCCCTGTACAGTGAGATGCTTCTTTTGCCATCCACAGTGAATGCCAAGCAAAAAAAGATTAAAATAGATAAATAAAGACAGAAAAATACAAAACATGCGATAAGAAATATGGAATTTACAATGAAGGCAGAGAAATACAATGTATCAAATACGAGGGCTGATTGATAAGTTGTGAGCCTCATATTAAAGGGTTTGACTGTTGGCGGACTTAGTTCATTATTTTTCGACATAATCTCCTTCAGTATCTTTTCACTTTTGCCAGCCATGTTTAAGGGCCTCGATGCTACTTTTAAAGAAGTCCTTTTCTTGACTGTTCAGAAAGTCCTCCACTACATGTATGACATCATCATCTGGCCCAAAGTGGGTAAAATGATGACATCATAGTGGGAAACAGACTTTCATCTGTTTCCAAAATTGAAAAAGTCTGATGGAGTGAGATCAGGCCAATGAGGCAGATGTTCAATCAATTCAAAGCCACAATCATTAATGGCAGCCATGGCGATTACAGACTGACGAACAGGGGCATTGACCCGCAGGAACAGGAGTTTAATATTTTCTCTTAACTGCCTCAGAAATTATGCATATCTTTATTGACCATTTCTGGGGTTGCAGCAGTGACAGGCCTTCCAGGACGGGCGTCATCCCCAAGGCTCTGCCTGCCACGCTTAAATTCCACCACCCACCTTTTCACTGTAGCATATGAAGGAGCATCATTCTCTAGTGTTGCTACCATATCAGTATGGATATCCTTAGGTGACAGACCTTTCTTATGCAAATATTGAATCACTGCTCTTTCAGAGATTTTATCCATTTTTGTTAAAGTCTTTTGCCTTGTTTACTTTAGAGAGCTACCTCTTCAACATGAACCGACCAAATGACACCAGTCTGCAGGTTCACAGCCTGACTGTTTAAGTCAGGGAGTAGTAGAGCTGAAAAAGGACATCCCTGCTTCACTTCTTCAATACACGGCTCACAAAAAAGAAAAAAAAACAATAAAAATAAAGAGGGCTGCACTTTTTCCTGATGCCTCAAAATGCATCTGCTGAGACCAAGAGCTGACTGATACTCACTTTTGTAGCACATTTTCCTCCTCTTGAAGTTGAGCACTGTGTAGTTATTAGCATGTATGGTCAGGTTGAGCTGCACCGTTAAAACAGCCTCACCATCCACCTTTCCGGAGCAGAAGAGGTCCACTCTGAACACTGTTGAGACACAAACAAATGTTACAAATAGATTATTTGTTCCTGACATACATAAAAGCTGTCATGAAACATGAGCAGCACACAGCATTTAAAAGGTGAGTCGGTTCATCAAAGTCCAGACTATTCCTGCTTGACTTTATCATCACAGTCTCAGAACTATGACCTGATCATCAAGATGCCGAACAGTTTCTGGTGGGTTTTTGCTTCTGTTACATTTTTACTCACTGTGGTCTCACTTTTCTCTGCAAAGTGAAGTCCTGCACCTCTATAGAATCAGTTCAGGCTGTTGGCTAACTCAATTACATCAGCTCGTCATGGAGTGTAACCAAACTTTAAAGGCTATTAAATAATAAGAAAAAAAGGAAAAAAGAAAACTGATTTTATCTGATTTTATTTATACAATTGAAAAGAATAAGGAATTAGTGTAGACAACACATTTTCATAGGGAAAATATTTGTTGAGGAAACAAATTCAAAGAATCTACAAATTTTGATGTTTGGATTTTTTTTTACTCCATGTGTCCATTTATCACTGCAGTATAAAGTCCTACACTGCTTTGAGTTCAGTCAAATTATAATTACCGGTAATTATTTTCTGCAAATTCTCCATGAAGACAAGAATCAAAGTGATGTCCATTTAATTCTCCAGTCTTCGCCACTGGGTTTACACGTTGCTGACATCACTTGTAATACATTCAGGTACCCTCGGACACTTGAGGATCTGACGATTATGCCAGTTTTTTCCGTTTTTGGACGGACAAATGGCTTGTAAATGCAACCCATCTAATCCCGCTGGTGGGTTTGGAATCCAGAGTGTTTAATTTGTATCAACATGAAAAATCAGGAGAAATTACAAATCAGGAGTTCAGCAGGAGAGTGGGTTAAAAACAGGAGACTCCCGCAGGAATCGTGAGTGTTGGCAAGTATGCTGACGAGATGATCGGAACAAAAGTGAACAGTAGATCAAATATATTGTCAGAAAATGGTTTGAGTCCATATTCTAAGCTAGTCTACTCACAAAGTATCATATAATTCAAGACAGTGGCAGGACTTGTATCAGTTTTCTCATTTCACTCTGAGCTGAGGCAGTAAAAAGATTCTCTTAAGAGACCCAACATCTTCTGCTTGAAAAGACCATAGCTTAACATTTTCAACATTTAAAGACACCCACTAACTTATTTTACAAACATGAATGAAATCAGATAACAACAGCTTCATGACATAAACATACAGTTCCATATTTGACTCACCAGAGGGGACACGGGGCACCTCCCCCTGGATGGAGATGTTGGTCCGTGGTTGGTTCATGGCCAGAGGGTTTTCTATGTGGAAGCCCAGCCGGTAGTCAACCTAAAAAGCACGTTGAACAAAAGTTGTAAACAGCCTGTCATGCTTTTGCAGTAATCATACCTTGAAGTGACAGATAAATGAGACTCACCTTGGTCTTGGAATGCCATGTGAAGTGAAGGCTGTGGGTCTCACTGGGCACCGGCAGGGTAAAGGAGAGAGCGTAGTGATTCACCACATTGTCCCGCACGTAGTAGAGCTCAGCATCCAGACCTGTATGAAGACGGGGGACAAACAAGTTGCACTAAGTTTACCTTCTTGAAAAAGAGAATGAAAAAGAAACTGTGAATGAAAGAATATATCTTTTCTAATTAATAGAGCATCAAACAAGCCTGCAGAAATTGGTCAAATATCCACTTTGACCACTTGGAGCTTGGATGACGAGTCCCTCTCGAAGTAAGAGAGATGAACTAACCACATCTGTTAGTACTTGAGACTTCTTAGTGCCCAAGTGGAAAACTTCAAAATGCTCAAGTGAGACAACATCCAAAATATGACTGCAATTTTCAAACCAGGAAACCAAATTGGGCAAGGGAAGGGTTAAGAGGAAAGGGCTGGAATGCCTTACATTTGAAAAAAAATGTGAACGTCTATAAAACATCCACACTGCATAAACACTCAGGCTTTATCAGACGCATAGCTGGGAATGCAAAAACACATTAACAACAAACATCTCTCTGAGTTATGCTACTTTCTTTGTACTTCACAACATCAGAGAGTCTTTTCAGCAGGCTCCGGATGCATCAGAAAGCCGTACAGTTCTTATGTGTACTGTTAAAATCCCCGACCCTGGCCCAAGGCAGTGCTATCAGTCCTTGAAAGCATCTGTGTGGCAGAGTGGGGTCTGTCTATCAGTCTCTAAGTATCTAGTTAAAAGAGAGGGGAGGAATGTGCCCAGGCTCCCCCAATACCCTGGGGCTGTCACAGAGCTGCAGCTCTTAGACCTCTCTCACATTGGCTCAATTAAAAACATTCTCAGGCATTTACCAACTTTAAGAGGGGACTGGTGTTACATAAACTGCTCTCAACCAAGCCCAAAGAGTCAAATAGCTGGCTTTTCCTTCCATTATGTGGAGGAAACTGTTTCTTATTTGTTCCATTAGAACTTCAAATAAAACTTAAAACAAATTATACCCATGGTAAACAAACAATTAGTCAGAACAAATACAAGTTAGACTTTATATCTCCAAGACTCAAGAGGATAATGAGCTGAATTATACAGATGTGAAGCCTGTAGCCTATTATTGATCTTAAAAATAATCCAACAACATCTACCACAAAATCTGGAGTCTAAGTCCTAAGACTGACTTTTTTTGTCTGGATTGTCGACAAAGTCCTCAGCGGACTGAGCCTCTCCCTCATTGGCTCTGTAGCTGAGCCCCCTAAACGACTTTGCATCTAACATTGGTGCACAATGTCCCAGAAAAAGGTCCGATCAGTCCAGCTCAAAATCTCCCATTCATCAACAATCAACCTTTTAAATAGCAGAAAAACTCCAGATGTACAGTGTATCTGGGAGATGTACTGTTTGAAAATTGTGACATGAATGACAGAAAATTACTTGGCAAACTATTGGCACCAAGCAAAAAGACAAGACGAGGCAAGAAAATGGTTTAAAGCAGACCCACCCACCATAGAGGAATGGATATTAATTACATTAGAAATAACATTTTCCCTCAGAGTACAACAAGAAAAGTTTTATGTACTGTAATATGGTCTGACTTTAAACTGGACTTAAACCAAGTTTTTTTTGTGAAATGTGAAAACATACCCTATATATCTTGGTTTTATTTATTTATTTTCATTTTGTTTGATTCAGAACCAGCGAGTTTGGATGTCGCAGTGGATGATTGAGTGAAAAAAAAAAAAAGTTTGGGAAAACTTCATGGACTACCACACTCTGACTTTCTGCACCAGTCTTTCCTAGGTCCCAGAAGAAATGGGGACAAACAATAAACAATTACTTATAAGAGGAGTGTAATGAAAAACATACTGTGTTTTTCCTAATAAAAAAATACCCCCCAAAAAAACTGTTGCAAAAAACTGATTTCGTTCCAATAAGGCAAATGTATTTCTTAAGAATCTTCACCTTTGATTAAATCAACTACATGCGCGATTCTTGAAGCAAATGTTCAGCAAATTATCAACTCAAAGTTTGTTTTCACCAGCTACATGCTGATTTCACTCATTCTGTTATCTGCAACTTGGCACACTGTTGAATTTAACACACTGAAAATGACAGAAAGTAAATAAATCTGAAAGAACAAAATACTAAAAGTTAAAAATAAGTTTTTTAAGGATCCTTATAAGTAAATATAATAACATAAAGGAGATATTAAAAAAAACAGGCAAAGAGACAACAAATTATTCAATGAATACCAGCAGGTCGAAACAAATTTTGCATCTATAACATCAACTGCACACCCTTATTTGGATGGTGGGACCATAAGTAAAGTTGCACCTCAGAAAACTAAGCTCACAGATGCTGAAACCACTGAAATGACACAGCAGAAACTTTGCTAAACCTTAAATCAAACACTTGAAGGATGTTAAACCAGGACATCTCGACACAGCCTCTCATGTGGCTGTAGTATGTGTGTACACAACAGGTATGCACAAGGCCACACAGTCTACTCCTGTAATAATTGGCTCTCTCAAAGTCAACTCTGTGTGCTTTCCTTGTCTCAACATGTGGCCGCACTGCTTTGATACCAATTAAACTATGCAACCAGGCAGAAAGGCCCAAACAGAGCGAGTGTGAGCCTGGCTCATTTGCCCCACCCACATGCAGCTACTTATCAGGCGGAATGTTAGAAATAGCGGTCAGAGCGTGACGGGGTTCATAGAAAGAGGACAGAGAATGAGTGTTGAAGGCTGGGGGTTTTGAAAGGAATGTAAAAAACAGCAGAAAACAAAAATACTGCTCTAAAACAAGATCCTTATCCTTAATAGAGAGTTTGTTCACAGTAACACTAAATAATCACGTTATCATCATCTTGTTTGCAACTACTGATGTAAATGTTTTTAAAGCTTAAAGCTTATTTCAAGGCTAACAGAGAACAACATCATCACTGGGAATTCCAGTGTGATAACTTGGCAGCCGGTCATGTTTTGAAGCTTTATTTCCTGCTGGACATTTCCATTTCTCTCCCTGCTGGTGTGAAGTGATTAACAACATCCAGGGCAGGACGTACTGTGTCACCCGCACTGATCTGAAAACACACGACTCCAGAACATGCCGGCACAATGACGAGAGCTACAAATGAACATCTGAATAAATGTTTTTGGTATCCAGTGACAAATCTTCCAATTTCACAATTGATTTTATAACTGATTAATTAAAGGATGAGATTTTGTGAGTGAAAAAAAATCTCTTGTTCGGCTTTTTCAAGAAAAAAAAAACACGAGTAAATCAATTCATTTCTTTCAACTCTGACTGATACCTTCTTCTCCTGTTACAGAATGTGATCCATTTCAAACCATTTTTCATGCGTTACTCTAAACAAGATGTCAGTAAGATCCTCTATCAAGGAAGGAGCACATACCAACATGTTGAACCGTGTTTGGATAAAACAAGGTGCTGCTGATGTAAAGTTTGGTCCACAATGACAGGCAGCCAAAAAGAGCCAACTGCTCAAATCAGTGCTGCAGTAAACTGTTGATGCTTGTCATGAGATCAAATGATGTGGCATTAAAAATTAAAATTATGATGAAGCTCACCATCATCATTCACAAAATCAGCTGCTCATGTTGTAGAAAATCCACATCCATACTCTAGCCTCCTAAACCTGGACATGGAAACCGATGGTTTCTGTTATTTAGGACAGTGTTGGTCCTTTGTTTGACAACTAACATCTATCTTTAACAGTCCTGAAGCTTAGTCGATAGATAGCTGTGAGGTACAGATCAAGGGGCAACATCTGGTAGAAAAAAATGAAGCCTTTGCTGAGTTGCTAAAAGTTGGTGGACATGGAGAATCCGCACACATCAAGCCAAAAAGACAGAAGTTTACAGCATTAAAAACATATTTACAGCCTGGTTCCAAAAACAGCTCGAGTCTGAAATGCTAATTTCGCTATTGGCACACACTTGTGACGGTTTTGTTAATGGAATAGTATTATTTTATTGTGGTCAATTATTTCTGGGGTGCCAGCCAGGTTTATCCTGGCAATAAGTCAGTTTGGAGTCAGTTTTTCTTTTACGTAAAACAAAAAAAAAACCCATCACACAAGGTGTACAAGCATTAAACTTGCAACCTTTAAATTGACAGAAGGAAAGAGGATGTAATGTAACAAAAAAAAACCTCTTCTGTTTCGTTATCAAGACAAAAAAAATTGTATTGATTGTATAAATCCACTTTTACCCAGTATAAATCCCACAGCAAACTCTTATCATAGGGAAGAACCGAAAATTAAAACAAAACAAAACAAGATACCATTTTTTCTTTTTACCTCATCAGGTTCTTTTTTCAAACAAAATTCAGTTCAATCGAAAAAACAAACAAACATTTTTTTCATCAGGTTTTTTTTTTTCTTTAGAAATGTTCAGTTCAGTCTTTTTTTTTTCTTCTTAATTCAAACGCAAATTAGTTCAGGTTTTCCCACAAGTCATAATGTCATTCTTGAGTTCAAAATCGGTAGGAATACAGAAAGAGGGAAGTGAGGGGAAAAAACACACAAACCAAACCCAAATGATCGTACTCACAGCTGCGGAGCCAATCTGTGAAACAAAGATAGATCAACGTCAGCTGTCAGTCAGTCTGTCAGTCAGTCCCGGTCGCTCCTCCTGTTTAAAGATAACCCATAATGGTCACACATCCACATTGCATCCAGCCGATCTTGGATCCAAAAGACATCGACACGGAAAACAAACTTTTCTCGTAATTGGGAAAAAGAAAATCGGAAAACGCCATCAACCGCGAGGTGCCGGTTAGTTGTAGCCGGCTTCACCTTCCGCCACACCGAACTCTTGACCCCTCTTTGATGACGTTGAGGTCATCATAAAAAGATGTGTCTCCTCCTCTATGCCATGGGGGGGGGGGGGGGGGGGGGGGGGGGGGCGGAGAAAAATGCCAGGAGGGAAAACAGCGAGGCATGAACTGGCTCGTTACACACTGTATAGCGTTTTTTTTCTAACTCAGTGGTTTATTAGATATTAGGATTACAGGTTTGTCCAATCATAGGCTCAGTTCAGCTCACGTGACTGACGAGCCCCCTATAGCTGTCATAACAGAAACTCTAAGTCTGTGTCATATCCAAGATGGCCCTGTCCAACAATTGGCTTCATTCGACTGTATCAGGAACAGACGGGTGACGTCGCAGAGACTACGTCCATATTTTTTCAGTCTATGGCCCAGACAGACACACTGACCGCAACTACAGTGCCAAGATAAGCCCCACTGACGTGGCTGCTTGCTTCTTGGAGCGCCACCTTTTGGGTGAAATACAGTGGCACAAAAACAAACCTCTTTCTGTATTTTGTTCAGGTGTACCAATTACACCTGTGTTTAGGACGGAGCTCACCTTTTAGATGACCAACAGATTTAAAAGTGTATCTTAAAGACCAAAGTTTATGGGTTATTTTTGTCTTGTAGTTGATTAAAGTATCTGTCTGACTTCATCTCCTTCGACAGCACAGAGATTTATTATTTGGAATGTGGGAAGTAATTTCAGGAAATTGCTTCTAGACCCTGATGACAGTCTTTGAGTACCATCACATCCTCAGACATCCTCTGTTCAGTCAGTCTTCTGCTGTTGGATGCTATGCAGTGCTACAGGAGTAAAGTCAACCGCTAAGTGGCCTTGCTCAAGGACACACAAACACTTCTTTTAGCTGTGGCTTCTTCTCCTCTCACGTTTTTCTCATTGCACAAGACATGGAGCTAGACAGATTTCTTGAGGAGGATATTCAAATTTCAGCGTGAGAAGTCTTTGTTTTTATTTTCATTCAGGAGCATAAAACTCTAAACCACAGCGTCAAATCAGGATGAATAATTCTCATCTAAGTTTGGCTCAATATTCTTTGGTCCTGCAGACGTTCGAGTCCACATGCAGGTTTTCCTCTGCAAGCTGCGGCTCACATTGCAGACTTTGAAGGAGAACAAAAGGTGGCGGTGACCAGGTGGTAAGGTCCAGGATGGATCTAACAAAGAGCCTCTTGTGCATACAGTCGACACTATACCTCGTGAAACCTTCATCCCTGAGTGCTCAGGAGATAAACACCCCCCTCAGTGCTCGCTGGAAGATACCAGCCACATTAACCAAGGAAGGAGAAAATGAGGGCCCGCGTGAAACTCTATCAACTGGAAAGTCCAAACAAATCCAAAGACATGAATGAGGAGGGAGGATAGCAGAGGAAGGTTCTCAAGATTTAAGATATCAGACATGCTGGCAAAGCTCTCAACTGAACAGACCTGGCTTTAGAGGCTACCTCATGTTCCTTCATACAAACATGTCCATCAGAAATAAAGATTCAATAAAACTGATGACTGATCAGGCAAATAGGACGAGCTGTAAAGCAGTGCTATAAAGTCTAAAATAATATGATCAAATTTTAAACAAACATTTAAAGTGTCTTTTTCCAGAAAGTGTGGCACCACTTCCTCCAAAACCAGCAATCCTTGCTGTTGTAACACCCTCTCTGACACGAGGCTCTGGGTTAACAATGTCAGCAGGAAATCACCTGACATGCCATCCCATTTCACAGTCAGCTCTCAGAGATGTAGGGCATTCAGGAGCTGTTTCGCTGTAAGTCATTCTCCAGGTTACAAAGTCTGCAGGACTGGAGTTTCAGGTCTGGGTTTGTCATTTGTGTCGTCTTTCAGTTTAGACCCTCAGATGACGGCTTTGTGGAACAGCTTAAGCTCTGACAGTCCTTAAAACTCAACACAGCACATGAACCCCTGATGCCACGTTCCTTCATCGCCTCCTTGATTCTGCAGTATTTCTTGATGTGTCCTAAAACTGCTGATTTTACCACAGCTTTCAAAAAAGTTTCAACATTTAGAGGCTATTTTTCATAGAACAAATTACTCATCATCAGTGAGCAGATGAAACAGTGAGCTATCTGCTGACTGAGCTATTTGTATGTTGAGTATTCAGTATGTGCTGTATATGTAACAGGGATGAGAAGTGATTTTCAAATATTTGATTAATCATTTAATTACACTATTATCTCATCTTAGAAAGGTATCTTTTTCCATCAAATATAAAACGTCCATAATAACAAAAAATTCAAATAACACAAGAAAGCACGAGCGCCAGTGGCCAGAAAAACAGGTAGGGGGCACTGTGAGACTCTGAACTCTGAGAAAAACACAAAGACTAAATATAAAAAAAGAAATATAAACGAAAAATGAGGTTAAGTGCAAACTTTGCAGGGTAAAACTAGAATAAATACTCAGATCACATCCATATCTAACTAACCTACAACCAACTTTGCACAGTCATTAAATAGATCTCTGTCTCCTAATGTTTGTATGAGGGGCAGGAAACTATTTGAATAACCGGAAAATAGTAAGCAGTGACTACAGAACATTCATAATCCCATAAAAAAATAATACAGTTTGAATTTATAATTATTTCATTTCAGTTTTACAAAGTTAGAAAATAATGGAGATGCCAAAACATAATTCTGTCTCACCCTCATATTAAGAAACAGAGAATTTTAAATTTATACTGGTATTGGATCAGACCAGTATTGGTTTTGGTTAATACCAAGGCTAGGTACTGGTATTTGAATCAAGATTTCAGCATACTTCTGGATTTACAGTCTTGTGATACGTCATCAATCAAAGTCAAAGTTCTGTTCCAATTCAAAGTCGGCATCAAAACAAGTCTGGTCGAAGTACCACGATGTGGACTCGCTGCGCCCCTTTTACCAAGTCTGCTGCTGGACGTAACTTGAGCAGACTTGACACAGTTACAATCCCACAATGCAATTTGCAAGATAGTTGTGACAGAGTTTTGTTTGAACGTTGGATGAGTTTGGTAAAATTATACGTCAACAAATTGCTGGCAAAGCAACCGGATGTGACGTGTTGTTACGTAGAAGGGGACACTAGCGAAGTCTGCTGCTGTTCCAATAGTAGTAGGATCGTTCTGCAGACTCACGTACCTCTGAAAACCAAACTCTTGAACAAACTTGCCAAGTCTGAACTTCTAGAGAAAGCAAGTTCAAACTTGTGAACTCTGATTGAGAAACAGCGACCGTCTCTGATTGGTGGAAAACCTCTGATTGGTGCATGGACACAACAGGAGGCATCAGAGAGTTGAGTGCTAATATTGAATTGTTTTACACAGATAAATAACAATAAGAAGATACAGAGTATTAGATTTAGAGTGATATATAAACAGTTTGGAATTGCTAGACACAACAGTTTAAGAGGCACAAAAAAATCACACTGGTCGTGTGAGATTGGTGCAGCTGTCAGTGAAAAAAAGGGGAGTCTCACATATGCAGCATACCAAAGATATTAACACCAAACCGTACTCTCAGATGTCTCTATATAACACTTCAGACTTAAGGGGATCAGAATTCAGCTTATTAGAGAAGTGAATTTGGGGACGTACAAACCACATGGGAAAAATGTGACTGATTTGTCGTATTTGCGAGGTCATAAAAACTGTGTTGAACTTGGATCTGCTGGATCACTAGTCACTGGAGAGGCTGGGAGTTAAAGGAGATGATGGAGCAGTGTATGATGTAGTTTAAGCCTTACACGATGAGGTATTTTCTTTCTCTGATTACTTTCAGCATGTAGCTGGAGCAAACATGACCTCATAGACACAGGGTTAGAAACTATTGGTTGTTGACGATGTTTAGAGATGTTTATATTCTCTGAAAAATCAACTTCACATTCTTACCAAAAGTAACAGCTAAGCTTTCACATATTCAGGCCAAAACAGCGATACTAGTCACATTCAAAGTATCTTCGAGTATCATTCCACTGGTCAAAGGATCGATTCCAGATCCCGATATGAACTGGTGCACATCTTCCCCCACTCTTTCCTCTCTCTCTCTCTTTCTCTAGTTGTCCTATTCATTACAGGCTAAAAGCACAAAAAATAATCTTAAAAAAAGTCTCTCAAAGCAGGAGGAAAAACACACATTAAGAAGAATCTGTGTGGTTTTCTTTTGACTCACTTCAAAGCAGCCATTCATCATTTACCCTTTTATTCCGCGAAGCTCCCCGGGGCAGACGAGGATGAAGGCAGCGTGAAGAAACTGAGCAAGTCTGTCTGCCACTGACGTCCCTTTATGGGCACCATGTTGATGGTTACATGTTGCTGAAGGGGCTCCTTGGTTTGCTCAACAAATATCAAATGCTTTAGTGAGAAAATGATTAGCTGTCTACGGCGGGATGATTTCATGTTAAGGAGGTCTCAGGCACGCCAACTCACTCGTCTATTTTCGGCTGTTGTTTTTCACGGGCAACTTCGTGAGTAGTAGCAGCGGTTTGAAAGCCGGGGCTGTGAGCGTTAGGACAAATATTTTGGTGTTTTCTCTGGTTTAGAAAGGTAAACTTGTTTACTGAAGTTTCTTCTATTTAAAGCTCCTGTGGGCAACTTTTGGTTGAGGGGGAAAAAATGGCATCTCTTGTTTCTTGGATGACTTCTCGAATAAGTAGTTTAACTTTTTACTATAATACTGAAAGTCGTTTGCTTTTGTAGCTTGTACAGAGGCATAAATATCAGTTTGCTATCGGTGTATTCTGGGATCAGTCTGATGAAGATTTTCAGATTTTGACACAGAACGAGAAAGCTCCTTAAAGCTGCGGCTCGTCTTTTGTCTACGAGCTGCAGCTTTTAGACAAAAGACGTGAAAGCGGGGGCTCCTTCTATTCAGCCACAGGATCCTTGGAGAGTGGCATGAAGGAAATGAATACTGCTGCCAATCACTCCTCGCTGTTCTCGGGCTCTTTTTCAAAGCCCCTGCTTGCCTTTCAGCTCTTTGGAGGAGGGGAGACGGAGGGTCGGTGAGACGTGCACTTGGCCCTTCAGAATTCGCACAAATTTGAACACTTGTGGAGAGATTCATACGACCTTGGTTATTTTTTCACTTTTGCATGTTTAACCAGAGGATTAAAGCCAACAGTGACCTACTCGCTTGCTACAAAAAAATGACCACATCAGCAGAATGTCCAGAGTAAGATAGCGTGGATACAGTTAGTGTTTTCTGAAGATTAGTGTGAGGTAGAAGTAACACCATGTGGACTTTGTCAGATTAATTCTGCACTGCAACATTTTCTTTCCCCTACAAAAAAGGTTTCAGATAAACTCCTGGCTGTAATGGGAAATAACTTATTCACTCTGCTCAATAATAATCTAGTCTTTTTTGCTTTGTTTGGAAAATCTAAGCCCCGCAGCATGCAGCAAAACCAGCGACAGTGAAAAACAGAGCCTGTCAGAGCCGACTTTCCACCAAGAAAAATTCCTCAAAGCAATGTGCTCGGGATCAAGTCGAGTGCAGAATAATCCACGGAAAACCGGGCTCAAAAAGATCATTATTACAGCAGACAGCAAGTAAATGTACGGAGATCTATCTCCATCCATCGTCTTCTAAAGTTATCACATAGATGGTCAGAATGCCAGGAAACAGGGAAGAAAGAGCACCGTTGAGGCTATAAAATGAATTTTATAGCAGGAGTTGTGGGCCTTATGGATGTTTAGTGTGCAGTCAGATGCTCTCTGGGTCTCCCTGGCAATAAACTCAAACATTACCAAACAGCTGTTTTAATAACAGACCTTTTCCATGGCCTTGGAGTTAAATTCGTGAACACAACTCAAACCCAGGGTGAAGGTCTTCAGATGATAACAGGAGCTCACAGCGCAGCATGGAGAGAGAGCTTCCTGAGACAGATGGTTTACTACCCTTTAGTCATATGCAGAAACAATCAGGGATGCTGTCTGTAGTTCAGCCATGGACAAACACACCGTGTATGCAAATCCTGCTTCAGCTCAGGCATGACGTCTTCCTGCTCTCTGCCGACCCTTTGAGA
The DNA here is from genome assembly GCA_030710495.1 of Labroides dimidiatus. NCBI lineage: Eukaryota > Metazoa > Chordata > Actinopteri > Labriformes > Labridae > Labroides > Labroides dimidiatus. The sequence goes on from CM061146.1 coordinate 26,641,305, forward strand.
GCTGCTAGTTTGTTAAAGATATCAAAATGAAATCTTAAATGGAGAGTCCATGTGTGAGTAGAGCGGGCAGAAGAGAGCAGGACTACAAGAGTGGGTGAGCTCACTCAGCAACCTCTGCATGCTTTATTCACACGCATAAAGTACGGCAGCCAAAACAGAACAGTTAATAGAAATGAAGAAATAAATTTATGGGTTGCAAGAAACTGGTAAATTACTATTCATCTTGGACCCTTTTGAAATATTACATCACTGACAGGAAAAGAACATAGACTGTAAATAGCATGGACAGTGTGGCTCTGCCTTTTACCATTGTACAGTTTTGAAGCCAAAAAACCTCCATCACAGGAGCTATTGTGCAGCCGGAGTCTGTGTGCAGTAGAGACTATGAGGGAAAATCTGTGTGGAAGCAGGTGACAAAAATAATTTATTTTCTGTGGACAGTCTAATCTCTTAACTCTCCTTCCTGATGTATTTTACTGTTCCTGAAAGAAATACACAAGTGTGGCTGCTGTCAATCATCGTTAAACAAGACATGAAATCCTGTTTTCAACGTCTAATAACTAATGAATAAGAAACATTTCAGAACAAAAGAGGACTTGAACACAATGCAGCCTTATAAAATCTTCCTATCACCACAGCATGCAGATGTGACGAACATTTCTATGAGGTGTATTCATTTTTTAAAGTTTGACTACAGCCCATCTGGAATGAATACAGACAAAGTTTTTGACCTATACTGCAGCCAGCCACCAGGGGGAGCAGTTTTTGTTGCGCCCTCAGTTTGAGCCAAGTGAGATGGCGTCCATTTTTTTTCCTTGACCAATAAGGCTGAAATCTGTATTTCCTTCTTTTCTGGAATGAAACTGCATTTCCCATAAACACCATCACCCACCATTGTAAAAAGTATGCTCTTACCAAAGCATGCGTTCACGGACAGATCTGACAACACTTCTTTTTGTATTGTAAATTCTATAGACTGATTTGTTATCGTATGTTAGTTTATAACCAGATGTACTGGTTTAATGTTTATTTGCCACAGACCCAGTGTCATAACATGTCCTGCTGTCCTGATGATGTTTGAATTAGACATCAGGTGCAGATGCCATTGTTAAATTGGTATTAAATTGAGTACTTGGTCTGTCTCTATCCCGGATAGCATAAATACTGAGGCAGCAGCAATAGATTGAGTAATGAAATAATCAATCAGTATTCACATAAGAAGTAAAGTTTCCTTCTCTGATTTTTTTTCATTAAATACATTATTTCCATTGGTTTAGTAAAGGGGCTGTGAGGACTCTCTGTTTGAAGTGGATTGCAGTGACACCTTTTGGTCGTACACACACTGTCATGATGACATGACTCTTAACAAGGCGTGTGTTTGTTTTGGAAATGAATGAAGATCAGATCTGCTTTTTAACACTACTTTTCTTTTATCAAGACAACTTTTTATCGGTTACAACACTTTCAGCTGTTTTTTTTTTTTGGCTTTTAGCTTGCGGTTTTGCCTTTAGCTTGTGTCTTAGCCTTTAGCTGTGCCCATTTAGCTTTCTTCTGCTCTTCTGTCCTTTTTCGGTCAGACAGTCCAGCTCCAGTCTCCACCATCGCTACAAAATAAATCCCAGAAGTTGTTTTCAGCAGAGAAAACCACAGATCTCTCTTCTCACTACTAAACTTCATCAGCTGGCAGGGTGTTGTCATAGAGACTTCAATGTGCCCTAAATCAATCTGGTCCTGATCGGGAAGCTAAGGAATAGCATTAAGAAATAACCTGTATTGGTGCTGATAATCTCATTTTAAGTTGTAGATCACCATCAGGCAGATATCTAAGAGAGAAACTTTTTCAAGATCACTTGGAAAGTCCTCACAGTCCCTTTAATATAAAGGCTTATCTTTTATTTCTAGGCTTAAAATCAATTACTTTCAGTTCATTTGACTGGCTGATGCACATTCACGTATAAAACCTTTTATACTTAACTAATACACCTGAATATGAGGCCATAATGGATTTTAAAGATTAAGTCAATGAATTGTTTCAGAAATATATCATAAATCTGTACATGATTTCGCTCTTATGCTGCATAAATGGTAAACAGGCTTGTTTTTCCCGCACCTTTCAAGTCTTTCTGACCACTGCCAGTCTCATTCAGCTGTCATCCATCATCCATACACTGATGGCACACAGAGGCTGCTACAGTAAGACACCATTCATACACATTCACACACTGATGAACAATGGTAGGAGCAATGTGGGGTTGAGTCTAGCTCAAGATCACTTTAGCACGTGACTCCAGGGGCTGATCGACTCTATCATTATGGGAAAAAAATGATCTTAAGATAAATATAACCTCCTGCTTAATAACTAACATCTTAATGCCAAACACTTCTGGCTACCTACTAATATTAACTCTAAGATGTCATGTAATTTTACTTTGTAGGTCATACAGAGAGGACAGGATGACAGATGCTAATTCAAATCAGTGGAAAAACCCTCCTCAGATCGCCTCAAATTACTCAACTCAAGCTGGATGAAGGCAAGAGTCGGTTATTTTGACCAGTTACAAGTCAAATCGCATCTACTTGAACGTGGTACAGCGTGCACTTCCGATACCAGGAGTCTGAAGCTGAAGCAGTCAAAGACGAATCTCGTTCATTTATTGTGATGGTTTGGGCTCAAGTCCCATTGTTCATGCTGGCTCACTCAGCAGTTCTTTGGAGTAGAGTCACAATAATTGCTCTTAAACATCATCTGACAAAGTCCTTTTCAATTGGACTAAAAAAAAATCTACACACCACATAATAAATCCAAAATTTGTATGCACTGCCGGCCAAGGGAAACCACACAATAGTTCCCCTAATGACAGAAAGAAAACAGACTAACCCAACGTGCCCAAACACACCGTGTCTTTCTTTAACTCGGTCCTCGGCTGTCTGTGTCTGTTGTTTCAGATACTCCCAAGTCAAACAGGAGATCCTTCAGAAACTCCCAACACTGTTAACAGACACAAGCCCTTTTTTAGGAGATCACACTCCTTTTTTGTCAACAGGATGTCGTGGGCATGTATGTGTGTGCACGCCATGTGTGCTCACAGGGCTGCTGGTGGCGGCTCAGAGTGGAATATAGACCTGAAAGAGAGACCGACTTCAACTCCTTACAGCAGGGAAACTTCTGGAGGCCTGACTCATTGAGGTCACTTATCCTATCAGCACCTCATCCTTAGTTTATCACTTCATGCATCAAAAAACAGCAAACTGTAAACCTCTACATCCATCTGCTCTGAGTTTGATTCTACCGTCGAATGCGTCGCCAATCCAAGCTCCCTCCAGCAGGTTTTTCCAACAGCTGCCCCAGCATGATGGAAGTTTCTGTCCACAAACATACTTTAAACTCGGCACACTAAGTTGTCAAACATTAAGAGATTTCTACAAACGACCAGACAAGGTTTCAGGAAAACCACAAGAGAGGCCCCGGTCTGGCAACGCAGGATTAACTATAGCGTGATGGAGAGCGAGAGGAACCAAAACGGACAGAGTCGGCCTACGGTCCGACACCAGGGAAATTATAGAGTGGAGAAGATGTTGTTTCAAAGAGCACAGTACGAGTTACTTTAATGCGCGTCTCAAAAAGCTACGGGCCAAAATTATCCACCAGACCAAAGCATCACGTGATCTGTTAAATCTGCTGTTTTTACAGTTCACACTAACAAACATTATCGTTTATGTGAGGAAGCACTCAAAAACTTTGCTTATGCAGCTCGAGGAGTAAGCATCCGGCCGAAAAACCTGCACAGCCTGGACTCTCCTTGAGAAAAGGAGAAGAGACACTAAGTTGCTGAGTCGTCCTGAATCCCATCTGTTGTGAAAACGCTGATGCCATGATAACATGATGGTACGTGTACTTACAGCAGCACATTAGTCAGTCTGAGAAGCTGCAGCATCAGCTTCCTCTCTCCACAAAGACATCTCACACTTCTACCCGCTCATTAAGCGGTACAGTGGCACTCAAACGGTAAATGACTGGTTTCAAACTGCCAACTCCAGACATCTCTGGTAAACCCGAAATTAACAACTTAAGACCGATCTATAGACTTTGCTCCATGTTGGCAGGGAGAGAAAAGAGAGGGAATCACTCACAGCTTAACTGTGCTGTAACTAAATCTCTCTCTGTGTGTGGGTTTAGCTTTTCTCCTTCAATGTAAGGAATATGACTTTGTCTTTTTGTTGCCTCAACAAAAAAAAATGAACATCACAACAAAGCTGAACAAACAAAGGAGGACAAAAGACAGAAATATTTTGACCACATGTATAATGAAATCCCTTTAAGGCAGTGTTCCGCGCTGGCTCTACGTCCCACTGGATTTTATCTTCTTTTTTTTTTAAACTATTTTGACCTGAAAACAACATTTTTTAGCCCCAGTTATTTCTTATCCTGCATTCTGAACTATTTTTTGCACCATCTCATATCTTTAATATCATCTTGTGTCTTCTAATGGGTTTTTGAGCTCTCACATTTTCACATCCCGATAAATTAATTCATTTAAAGATGTCAGCTGTAAGAGTCGTTGAGTTTCTACAGAGCTTTAGCTTCATACAAGCAGCCAAGGAGTCCAAATGTAGTTTAGAGAGATGTTACCAGATATACTTTGGTTTGGTTTGTGCTCTTGACAGAAAATGTATATTAACAGATCATTTAGAACACGATTCATTTCAGTAACAGAATAAATACGCTGTGAGATGAAAGCTGGGAGCTGTATGAAAATGGAGCCCAGGCCTGACTTTGGACATGCCTGACCTAAACTGTATTCTTCAGTGTAATTTCAATGTGAGTTATATCCTCAGTTATTGGTTCCACTGCATTCTTTGCTTTTGATGTAGAGGAACCACATCGAGCAAATCGAATCAGATCATGTGTGAGCTGGAGTACTGCAAATACCGCACAGAAGAAAGATGAAGACTTCTGAGGAGAAACAAACCAGAAATGTTATAAACTCTGAAAATAAGATGCTACCCAGCGGACAAATCACAGGGTCAGCTCTGGTTTGTAGCAGGTTCACCTCTGGGCCACGTGTGTAGGCTTCTGCAGAGCTACACGACCAATAGTATTCACTCCTGTGTCGATTCAACACTGAAGTATTAATCAGACTAAAGAAGAACAAAACAATAAGCTGTCTGAGACTTTCATTCATTCATTCACTCTGTGATCAGGATAACAGAAGCCTACTCATTTCCTGCTACTGTGACACTTTTCCAGAAGTGATTATAAAAGATGTTTAATTCAGATATATTCATTTTTATTCATTTGATGCTGCTTTTCATTTCTTTATAACTGCTCTGCACAAAATGATCATTTTTTTTGTAAGTTTGAGCTTTGTCTGTTTTAACGGAGTGAACCGCAGAGGAACGATTAAGCTGACTGAACTCAGACGGACTGAAAGAAATGCACACAAAAATAAATACACAGCACAAATTCATACTTGGAAAGAACTTGTGGCCGAGAGCAAGCATAAAAGAAAAAAAAGACCATAAAACACTGCAAATGTTTACAGGAAGTTGGAAAAAACAGATCAGGCTAACATAAATACTAAAGACTTAATATGGCCAAGGCAGTAAACATCACTGAAAGTTGATTAAACCGTAATAAAAGCTGCATTTTTCATCTGTTTCTGTGGCTGGATAATGGACAGACACAGAATGAACTACAAAGCCAACCAAACCCACCTCCCTTTGACTCACTTCACGTTACCAATCACAGTCAGGCACTAAACCACAAATATCCTGCGCTGTTTTATTGAAACGTATGGTTCGGTCACTTCCTCTGTCCTGGTGACACATCAGCAAACCACCCAGAGGTAGAAACACAACACAGCTGTGGAGCTGCTTCATGCTTGATGATGCAAAGCTCTACACCAAAGTGTCACTGATCTGACGTAAATATTTCTGCATCATGTACAGGTTTAGTCAAGGACTCTGTCTTCATCTAAAGATCACCTGAAACTTGCAATTCATCCATGTTTCACTCAGGCACATAATCTGGACCCCGCACATTCTGACTGCATCTTATGCTTCGATCTTTTCCTCACTGTCAGTGCGACCGGCTGCACATTTATGACAAACATTACAGCGCTTTCATTGCATTTGAAAAGACACATTTGTTTGATCGCTTGCTATTAAATGTCCAACATTTCAGAGCACTGATAAACACCAAAACAGGGCAAATTTCATTCACGTATTTAATCCTATTCTGATTCCTTTAAGAATCACTCATTTCTCAGCGGCCTGTCTGTAATATATTTTTCAATACATGTAACAAAATGACCTTAAAGTCAGAGGGGAAATTTTTACAAACAAAATAAAATGACTGAATAAAAGCTTTTAAATTATAAATATATAATTAAACGATGTGTCTTGTGAAGTGACGAGAAATGAAGGAGCTAACTTCAAAACATGAGCTGCATAAAACTTCAAATGTGATGTAAAATTATAAAAGAAACTTCAGGAATTTTGTTGTGAAAGAAAAGCACTCTGTTCACAGGATTCACAAAACAAAACCATAACTCTTTCTATTATGCAACTTGGGAAGAAGCAAAGAATTTTGCACTTCTAAAGAATCCAAGAATCAACATCTACAAAACGCCCATCAGTCACACACCTGAGTCCAGACACTGCCAGGTCTACTCTTCATCAGCACTCAACAACTTCCCTGTCAAGCCGCCTGTAGTTAAACAGTGTGAGGGTCACCAAACTGAACAGTTACTGTTTGCGGCACTAAAGCTGCTCTATTAACACAGAAGAGAACGTTTTTTTTATACTTGAAGAGCATTAGTCGTTCAAAAGAAATAATGTGTATTAGAGAGGCTAAACTGACAGAGCTTCATCATAACTTACTCTGTGTTCCAAATGATTATGCTAATGATCTTTACTGGAACATCTGGAAGGCTGCGGTTCAGTAAGAAACAGCGTTTTAGAGTGATGGATTTCAGGCCCAGAGCTTAAAAACAAAACAAAACGAAAAAAGAAAAAAAAAACTTTTTTTAATCTAAAAAGCTTTTTCACATCCTTTATCACAAACCATGTGTCAATAGTGTCAAGAGTCTGAGCAACAGGGAGTCTACAGATGATACAGCCAAGAAACTTGAGCGTGATCAGTGAACCATAAAAAGACACCTCCAACATCAAGATGGGAGAAAACTCAGAGTAGAATTAGCTTGTTGAACGTTATCAAGCCAAGAACTGTAAAGAATCAAATGAAAGGTTTTTAAAAGGCTGGTGATGGACCCAGGTCTACTGGATGTAGGATGCTAAAAGGAGGGGCAAAGGTCCAGAGGCAAAAGTACGACCTCCAGTGAAAAAAAATACATCAGGAGAATGACTGGAATGGGCTATTCAGTACAAGAGTAATCAGATGAGCCAGATGGATGGGCATCTGGTTGAGTTTCTAGTGTCCATGCATGACAACGTCTCACATTATACCCAGGACTCATCAGCATCTCAGGGCTCTAAAGACGATCACCTCATGAACCGCCCTGCCTACTCATCCAATCCCAACCTGATTGAGAACTTGTGGTCGATAATAAAAAGATGATTTACAGTAATGCCAGCTCAAAGAAGCAGCTTTGGAAAGCCAAACAAGGTTCAGCAGAGAAATCATCAGAAACCAAACTGCATCAGTGTACCAGCAACTTCTGATCCTCGGTGAAAGAACAGGAGGTGATACCTGACATGGGAAAAACTCTTTATACCTGACACATTTCAGACAATAACAGTTTTATTTTATATGCAAATTCAATAAAAACTTTTTAGTAGTTTTAATACAGTTGTAGCAAATACGATCACTTTCAATCAATGAATGTTTTTAAAAGGTTTCCAGTTTTTATTTTTCACAAGTTAAATGCTCCAATCACCAACTTGCATAAATGACCCCCCTCAGTTCTATAGTTTGTGCATTTATTGAAAAATACAGTCTACGGTACTTTGAAAAGTATGACATTAACTTGATATTTAAAGAAAGTTTTCACGTGCTAACTTCTTCACAAATCTTAAAAAACTTGCAAAATAATTTGGACCACAGTGTAGACACACATACACACACACAGGCACACACAAGAGGACAAAGTTTGAGGACAGCTGTCTTTAGGTGAAGGCCTCCTTACCCAAAAGCTTCTTCACCTCCTCCACACTCATGTAGATGTTGACACTGGGCTGGTTGTTGTTGTTGACGCCTGAGGGGATGCTCGGGCTGGCCAGGCAGCCTGCACCCTCCAGCAGCAGGAGGAAGAAGAAGCCCCCGAGCCTCCACAGCACCGAGTGTGGCCAACCCCGGGACTCAGGCGGGCTGCCAGAGCCGTGAATCAACCCCGACATAGCAGCGGTCGTCTGGCTCTCGGTAGTTCTCGTTGTTCCCTCGTCTCCGAATTCTTTCTCATCCGTATCTGAAGTTAATCCCGAGAGGCAACATTACGAGAAGCCTTGCCTGCTTCTTGGCGAGCTTTGTTTTTGTCCTTTCTTGTTGAACGAGAGCGGCTAAGTTAGCCGGAGCAGGCTAACTTTTGTCGGGTCGTGCTAACTGCGAACCGTCAGCCGTCGGACGTTTGAACGCTCGGGATTCAACGTTTACGAGGGTTTCACAGCACGTAAAGCACACACGGGATAACGCCACATTGAAGTGTTTCAAAGAGTGCAGACGAAAGCGAAAGAAGGAGGAAAAGTGTCCCAAAGTAGAGCAGCAGTCTGGCTAATACATCCAGCTTCCTCCTTCCATGGTCTTTCCTCACTATCTCAGTTTTCACTCTGAGCAGAGCAGAGGGGGGCAGCGGGGGCTCTCTGCTCCGACTTCGTGAGTGGAATGATGCATTCAGGTGGCATTGGAAAAAGTAAATTACAAACTTACACACCAAAAAAAAAAGTCAAAAACAGATCATTTTGAAAGCTCAAAGTACTAGTAGTAGCGATAGTAGCAGGAGTAGTCACCATCACAGACACTTAATGAAGTTAACAGTTATAAAATAATTGGTAACTGAACAGGTACAGGCAGACGCAAAATGCTTTAAAAAGAAGAAAAAAACGTATCAAATTAAGCCACCAGTTTCCAAAGTCTCTTAAATCTTTTTAAAAAGATCGTGTGTTTTTAACCTCTGGCTGCTTTTTGTCTATCAGTATATTAGGCAGGGACTTTGATCTATTATATTTTGATATTTAAATTGGTTTAACCTTAAACCTTTATTAATTTTCAATCTCTTATCTTTTGGCCATTTATATTGTTTTGTTCTCTTCTGTAATTTTTGTGGTTTTAATCTTATCCTCCTCACATTTCTTATGTATTTCTCTTCAATTGGTGATTTTTTTCAGGAAGGAATTTTTAACCTGGGTTTAAAAAGCATCATTAATAAAGTTGACAACAACATTGACATGTATAAGCTTTCAAAACAGCTTTGCTAATTTTTAAATTTTTTAAAAATAAAATTTTCAGTATGCTCGATTTCTTTTACCCAAACAAGAGAAACACAGAAACACATCTCCCTCTTTTATTCCTTTGACTTTTTGTACGGTGAATTTGTAGAATTCCGAGGTTCATTAAATCCAGCACAAAAACCGCAGCTCGGGCAGCAAGTGGACTGAGAAAAAAGCATCGCACTGTCGCTTGGAGTTAGATGATCGGGCTTCAAGTACAAACTACATTTTCCCCCTCCTTTTATAAAGACTTAGAGAGATATATCATCACTGAGCAGACAAAGACGTTGGTAAGAAACCCGCTTTAATACAAAAGAAAGGCCTTTCTTATTCAGATCTGTTGTAGGTGTCGGTTTCATGGGTCAGGTCAGTGGTCTTCAGTCATCGCTGGAGGTTCAGTTCGACTACCCTGCTTGCAAAAATGCCAGTGCTTCAAGTATATGAAAACACGTTTTTTTCATCAACAACGAAAAAGGTTACACGAGGCAAACATTTCATATTTTGAAAAAGCATCACAGTACATAACCTACAGTCAAGAATAATTCAAAGTTAATGTGTTACCCTGATTTTACACTAACTTGTAGTTATTATAGAGATTATGCAAAAGTAAATTCAAAGTGAATCTCCTGAACTGAACCTGAAACCAAACTATAGAGTAAGAACATCATCATGGGTCAACATCTGGTAAAAGTGAAGCTTAACTTATCATTTTCGAGACACGCAGTGACTTCCTTAAGTTAATACTATTGTCCTTTGAGCCTGTTAAGTAGTAATAAGGTGACTATTGCTAAAGACTTGACCTAAGGACCAAGTAAACATTTGAGGACACTCATTAACCCCTGACCAGGCAGGCTTCATCCCACACAGGGACGTCTGCTGAATGTTATGTATACCACTAAATCGCTAAACTCTGCCATCCTTCCACACACCTGTGATCAAAAAGAATGGAGATGTATTTTAGCAACTCTTAAAAAAGGTTTTGGTAAAAGAAAAAAAACCTATCTATTTCAGAATGCTTTATGCTTGCCCCAAATCCTCCATTCTTACTGGCCATCAGCTCTACTATACCATGAAACCAGCCAGCACTGCTACTTTTTGCCAAGGCTCTTTGGGCAGCACTTGAACCTCTCACCATTTCAATTGGATGACCTTAAGTTTCTGCGATACTGTGTTTTTTCTGACTCTGTTGTAGGTCTGTATGCAGATGACGTTATCCTGACTCTGCCTGGTGTAGCAGCATCCCTCTCTCACTTTCCTGATCTGATCAGGAACTTTGGTCAGCTCTCAGGGTTTACCATAAACTGGGGGAAAAGCCTCTTCATGACCCTATCTGATGGCCTTGACCCCAGTTACCTTTCAAAATATCCAAAAGTTTAGACTTCATTACCTGGAGCGGCTCAATAAACAAAAAGGTAGGATAGAGAAGTGAAAACTTCACCTTCTTTTCTTTTTAAAGGGTGAGTCAACATTTCTGTACAGGACTGTAAGAGGATGGTAAGGGTTTTCTTTTGCATTACTGTTAAAGGTGTAGTTTAACAAATCCTATATGTTATTTTTTGATATACAGTATATTATTGATATGTGCATACATGTTATGCACATTTATTGTTCCTGCAAATGACTGGGTAAGCAGCTGCTGTAACCGAAATAATACACTGAGTATATTTGCAGCATAAGTTATGTGGTTAAACTTTTAGCGTTTCATCCATGAAATGCGAAGATAAAAATCTGCACATGGACACTGAGAGAGATTACTTTGTTTTAATATCCAGTTATAGATGTAATCAGGTTAAAAAGACACCAGAAACATTTCAGCATTTTACATTTTTATTATTAAAATATTCACCTACAAAATGGCCTATAAACACTATGTACAGAGGAGCGAGCTGCAGTGAAGCCTGCTAAGACAGAGAAAGAGATTTATACAGAGAAAACACTGTGCGCCATTGTCAGAGGAAGAGATGAATTAACGGGTGTGGAGAAAACAAACATTTCCCATCGTCTTTATCAGTAAATCTTCAGAGCTGGTATAAGGAAAACTCTACAGTTATTTCCCTGAGGGACAAACCTGCAGTTGAATCTCAAAAACCTCTCCAAATGTGTCAGCACGGACGAAGAACTGAGGTATATCAGTCACCAAACATCGCAAATCATCAACAACTCGGGCCACCTTTTTTTTGGGGATTGATTGAAGTCCTCTTAGGAAGCACATAGCCACACACACACGCACTCTCTCTCTCTCACACACACACACACACACAGCTCTCAGGAATGAACAAATACAACCTTATTTTCAGATGTCTCTAAAACATTACAGTGGGTTCTGACAGCTCAAACATCACCATAATCAGTCACTTCAAGTAGATTATAAACACCAAAAATGAAGTTAGGATTTTCACATGACAGTGATGACGGCCCGTCCAAGTGATCTGAAAAAGAAGAAGAAAGTTATTGTTCGTAGAAATATTAAAAAGCTTGTGATCTTTGACAGCAACAGTAAACAAACATAAATTTCCCTCAAAAACAAACCTTTACTGTTGTCTGTTTGTTCTTCTCTCTGTTAAAGAAGTGAATATAAACACTTTAGAGACATAAATGCATTTTTACTCCTTAAAAAAAACTTTTTTTTACATCTTTTTAGACTCACTCTGATTTCTCTTTGGAAGCACTGTTTCACAAATCTCTCGATAACAAACATCCTGCTGTACTTTATACGTCCTTTTGTACCTGCAAAGAACAAAGCATACTCAAGGATTTGGAGTTATCAGCTTTGACGTGTCTAAGACTATAAAGCAGACTCAGACAGAAACAGGAGATCTGTATCCTGATAAAACTCACAGGTAGTGGCAGACTCCGCCCTCCCACACTGGCACACTCTTGGTCTCAGAGTAGAGGCGGGTGCAGGGGTGCGGCACTCGCTGGCACACTAAAAAAAGCAGTCACATGAAGTGAGGAATGAATGTTTTAAGTTTTGACAGAGAGGGAAAAAAAAGGTCTGCTGTATGGTTTAGGAGTCATGTGGGATGGAGCTGCTCTCCGGCTGATGGATGGTTTTAGGAAAGGAATGTTTAAACAATCTGTCACTGGATGTTTAGGTGAAGAAAAGGACTCAAGAGAGGCGAGGGGATGTCCAGTGTCTGCTCATACACAGCTTCATCAACATCTGATTATAAAGAACGTAAACAATAGTTTATTCCTGTGCGCTTCCCTCTTTGAAACAGTTACAGATTTAACAAGAGGATGTTTTTCAAACCCTTTTTAGTACTTCAAACTGTAACTGCTACTGAAAAAAGTAGTTTAGATCATTTTCTTCCATTCTTTGGAGATGCCAGTCTTGAGATGCTACTTGTCTTTTTTTAAGTGTTTGTTGTTACATTTTTTTAGTTTCAATAATACTCCATTAGTCATCCATTTATATCCCTGATTGAGGAGTTGATCGTTGGTGAGTTTGGGATATATCTGTAAGAAGAAATTGCAGATGTTTTTAAGTCTAATGCAAGTTTGGTACCTTTTATAATTTCTAAGTTTGTTTTAACCCTAGCAGTGCATTTGTTTAGATTATATTTTGGGGGTATTCAATGCGCTTATTGGACGGGTAGCACAATGGATGGAGGAGCAAACTGTCAAGAGACGGTGGGAGATGACATGGGGTAATGGGCCGTGGACTACTCACTGCTACAGAGCCAGGAAATCTCTAAGCTGTTGTTTAAAAAATGGCGGCTCAATGTTTACACCAGTCTTGTTGGTCATGATAACCCCGCCCACAGCCCCTGATGTATTTGGTTCTTAGGAAGGAGTTGGTGCTTGTCTGGCAACAATTTTGAGTACACAAAACTGGACTCTGTGCTCTGAACCAGAACTGGAACCAGCTTAGTGGAACAGGTGTGTCTGAGGACCTTGGCCTCTGTACATGGGGCGCTCAGTTTAGGTGTTTTAATAGAATTTTAATAGTTGATCAAAAATCAATCAAATTTTTGAATCACGTTTAAAAATAAAAATCTTTATCATTTAAACAGTTTTTAAGCACAATATTAAGCTCTTCTTATAATTTAAAGTGTTCAACAGTGTTTAACAACACGTCAACCTGGGGACCTCGCTTAGACCTGAGGCCACAGGTCAGTGGTGATACACACACTCTGAGGCCCCGTTTACACCACAATGGTTTTAGGATGAAATGCAAAAGAATTGTTAAGTTGCAGCCTCTCATTTACACGGAAATGGCATGTTAGCCGATCTAAACGGAAAAGTTTTGAAAACGCTCTTCAGAGTGGAATTTTTCTGAAACGCTGCAGCCACTGTTGCCATGTAAACAGCACGCTAGAGTTTTAAGTGTAAACACTGAGGTCACCCTCTGCTTTGTGCGTTCCACTTTCATTGTGGTAACTTTTAATTGCGATGTGCAAACTAGACAACAACAACGATTCAATGGCGGAGTACCATGTTGTGCTTGTGCTGCTGAATCTGCTGACTTCCTTTCAACAACATGTGCTTCTGTTGAACCACTTCTGCACTCAGATAAGACGCATTCAATATAAACACCAGATGTTAAGCTCACCTCTACTTTGGCAGAGGGTTACCAAAAGACGCTACAGTTATATTGCCAACTACAGGCCTGGCATGGATACTACAGCATTTTCAGTCCCTCACTGTTTCCGTGTAAATGCAGATTTTTTTTTTGCTTTTTTGTGTGTTTTCGAGTGAAATGCTGTGAAACATTGTCGTGTAAACGGGGCATTAAATAGAGCTCTGCGAGCCTTCATGATGCTGTTTCCTGCTGACATCAGACTGATTATCTTAACCGGTATGCTCAGATTGTCAATAATAGCTCAAACTCTAAGTAACTCAAACTAAAGTATTTTGTTGATTTTTGATTCCAATTGAGACTAAATGCATTTGACCTTTGACTGGTTAGCTGAGCCTGGGTGTGGAAGCTTTCTTGAAGTGAAATGTGCAGTATTTAATGCTTTCAGGTCCTTATCTAATAGCAGTTAATTCATTAATGCTCAAAGCCATTATTTAAATGTTTTTTTCCTTTTTACTTATATGAGATTTTTTGTTATTTTACCCAAAGCTAAGATTATCTTAATTTCCTCCAAAGGATGGTGTCACAGAATCATTTATTTTATCATTTTTTAAAGGTTACTTAAGTTTTAAAAAGCGTGTTATAGATTTTTCTGTGAGAGACAGTTAAGAAGTAAATATAGAGATAGAGTTCAGCCTGAACAAAGGAGCATATTGTCCAAAGAAACTCAGTTATAATAGTCACACAGGCTTTTTTGAGAAAAGAAGAAAAAGCAGTGTGGTTCAGATAATATGGTGCTTTGTGCCTTTCTCTGACTCTCTATTCATGTTGTACATTCATGCCCCGAAGCCTTCACGTTAACCCAGTCCTTCATAAAGCATGTCAGAGGGGTCAACTGTCAGCAGAGTGTGTTTCCTGCTTTTAAAGAACCAGCAGGCTAAACATAGCTCAGCGCTACATGTCAGAGTACATGATGACATGAAAATCTGACACAGATTGTGCTGTACGTTCACGCCGGGTGATGCTTCAGTCACACTGACAGTGAGGAGAGATACAGCTCCTGGGAACATAAAGACAGAGTGGAAATCCTGCACTGATACTCAAGACGGTCAGACAGCTGCTGAGCAGACGTCTTACAGCTACACTGTAGCTGTAGCTGAGGCAGGTTAACACCCATCAGAGTGAGGAAGGATGGTTTCACTTCTTTCATTTCTGTTTCTAAAACAGATAACTGACAGTTGTTTCAGAGAAAGCCAACAAATGAAGCCTTGGATCCCCATACTGTGAGGTTACAGACTACTCCTGCACAAAATGAGTCTAGATTTTGGATCAGTTCGTGCCCACATCTGATCAGGAAGATGGTAAAGCTTCCATGCTGGTTGGCACTCTGTAATGATAACATTTTATAAATACAGGAAGCCGCCTTAAGGTGTAGATATTTCTTGTTTATTTTATGAACAGGATCCTAATGATCAAACTGATCATTGCGTTGCATAGAATTATTCATGAAAATGTTTTCTGAGGTGATTAATCACCTGAGAAGCAGGCTCATTTTCCGTCGGCCTTACATGCACTTTGATCAACTTTTGAAACTAGTGGAGTCGCCCCCTGCTGGCAATTGGATCAAAGCAGATCAAAGATTGTACAGAACATGGGTGCAGTCTCAGAGACATCATCTGCTTGTCTCTGAAGAAGCCTAATGAAGTTCAGGAGGACATAGCCACATTAGAAATGACTGATCTAGAAACCGACAAAGGACCAGAGCTGGGACTATAACACCTGTCAGTTAAATCAGCCTCAAACATGTTTAAACAGATAAAACCCTATCAGTCAAATAATAAAAAACACAAGTTAAAAAAAAATTGAAGTCTGTATATATAGTATATGTAAGTAATTACCGTACAGAGATCAAGACTGTGAACACGATGAATTCTGCTGTACAAATGGTCACTCTAATATGGGCTCTTATAGAGATTCTTTGGCTTTTTGGGGGAGCCTCTAGAGGCCACTCAAGGAACTGCAGTTTTGGCACTTCCTCATGACTTCATTTATCAACACTTAAGCCTGCCTCAAACATTAATTTTTTTCAGTAACTTTTTGTGAGTGTTTTTTTAGAGAGGCCAGGACAGCAGTTAGAGCAGGACACAGGATGAGAGTGTGGGGTGACATGCGGGAAAAGGACGCAGGTTGGATTGTAACTAGCGTGACAATATTCTGAAAAGAGGGCATCCTACCCAGCTTCTTGGAGATACTGCAAAAATGTAAACGATGACAAAGTAGCTTTATAAACCATACATTTATTTTAAAGGACTGTGAAGACTTTTTTAAGCGATCTTGAAAAAGTCTCACTTCTAGATATATGCCTGATTCTAATCCTCAGTTTAAATGAGATTACCAGCGCCAACATAGGTTCTGTCTAAAGGCTATTTCTTAGCTTCCCAATCGGATTATGACACCTTGAAGTCTCTATGACAACACCACATGGATGAAGAAGTTTAGCAGTGAGAAGAGAGATCTGACTTTTTTTCTTCTGGAACCACTGAAACAATTTCTGGGATTCATTTTGTAGTGATGGTGGACACTAGAGCTGAACTGTCTGACAGGAAAAGGACAGAAAAGCAGAAGAAAGCTAAATGGGAGAATGGTAAGGCTTAAGCTAAAGGCTAAAACACAAGCTAAAGGCTAAAACACAAGCTAAAGGCTAAAACACAGACTAAACTGTTTGTGATAATGTTCCTTCCAAACCACATGCAGCAGTTATTCTGCAGTGATCTGATCAAAGTTGAGAGTCTGTCAATAAAATGAAGAGTGAGGTTACATTAGCTCTGATTGGTAGATGAGCAGGACATGAGGATTCTCTAACGTTACATGTTAGCCTACCGATACATTTCAAACTGACAAAGTTTATTTGTTGTCATGTTTTGAACAACAGCTTTGTGCATCTGTTGATAAATACCTTACCTTGTTGTGTTATATCTGGTTAAAAGTTGTCTTGAACAAAGAAAAGTAGTGTTAGTGAAGATCCAATCTCCATTTATTTAAAAAACAAACACGCCTTGCTAAGAATCACACGCTGTCATCACGACAGTGTGTGCACAACTTCAGCCAAAAGGTGTCGCTGCAATCCACTTTGAATATAGTCCTTACAGGTTCTTTAAAACATAACTTTTCTGTTTGAAGTGAAATTTTTCTAAACATAAATAATGCCTCACAACATGCACAAACAAAAAGGAAAAGAGAGGTAGCCCATTGCTCAAAAATATACTTCTCTCATGCAAAAATATGAATTATGTCTCAAAATCTTAGTTAAAGAAAAGAAAAATTTGTGAAAGAAAAAGAGGGGTACTTTTTCTGCAGTTCGTCTGTAAACGTACATTTAGGCTTTGGCAGATCAGAGCATGTTTTCTGTTTTGATCAGAGAGAAGGAGAAGCCTGGGTCTTTCACATCATGACACACGTGGTGTGCATGCTCAACATCTTGACAGTTAGTTAAATCAGAATAAAGCCAGTGGCCCAGTGCAGCACTTTATTATCAATATTAATGGTCTGTAGGACAAGCTGAGCAAAACCCAGACATTTTAGAAAATATTATAAAATCCTCACAGACATAATTTGACGACCAAAAAGGAGGACACGTCCGGGGAAGAAGAAGACATATGGTCACTCTATTGTAACCCCAGCTGCCTGCTTAAGGGATAACTCTAACCAAACAGGCAGCTCAACTCAGACTCTTTCTGTTTAACTTTTACTTAAACTGATAATAGATCATTGAGACGGGGAGTCTAGCTCTCAGTAGTGACCTGGTCAAGCCTAAAGCAGCAAAACGGCAAAAACAGTTAAAGATCCAGGAGACATTCAGTAAAGAGAAATGTGAAGAGCAGAAGTGGGAAAGTATGAGTCAGATTATATACTATGAAGAGGAACAAAACCACACTGACTTTTTCCAGCAGTCGTAAAAAAAAAAAAGTTCACATCCCCCTGGGGGCTCATGCTTTTAACATGAGTATGGTAAACATTAAATTAGCATACATCAGCATGTGAGAACTGCCTTTGCAGCACGACTCCAGGGAACTGCTGGCACTGCTGTAAAGCTTATTAAAACTTAAGAGACTTATTGATTTAAGGAAACATTTCCCTGACTGTAGCCTGCCTTTCAACTCACAGCTGATGAGATTTCTTCAAGCCTCCAAGTGTCACCACAAAGGATAAGCAGCTATAAACAGCTAAATGATGTATTGAACGAGTGAGCATGTGTACATCATGTGTTTGTGATTAAAATCACTCCCTGAAGAACACATTTGGTTTCCTGGTACATCAACAGGATAAGCAATCACCTAACACATTTGCTAGTTTTACAAAAAGGATGTCAGTTTCTCTGACTCTACCCTGTGAGTGTGTGTGTGTATATGTGTGCGTGAACTGTGTGTAGAGGAAGCACATAAACTTACACAGTTCACACTGTCTGCCCTTGAACCCCACGGCGCAGTCGCAGATGAAGGCGTCCCCTCTGTCCACACATGTGCCTCCGTTCTGGCACTGCAGACTGCGGCAGTCCTGTGGCAGCTCTGAAACACAACAGCTGCGGTCAGCATCCACAGTAAAGAATGAGTGTGAGTGTCAAGTTTCAGCCCTGATACTCCACATTACCCACAGCTGATAGCATGTGTTGATAACCTCTAGCTGCTTTACCACTTCCCCTTCTCCTCCTCTGTGATTCTCCTTTGTCTTAGAAGAGCAGCACCCTCATAAATATTTGAATCAAAAAGACTTGAAAGAGGCGGATTTTCAACAAAGCATCCATCAGATGCAAACAGGGGAAAACACTCACCAGGTTTTGTTTTTAAACCCTCTTCTTGAGTCTCAAGTGCGAGGCTGATTTTGTTTGTTGTTTCTTCCATCTTCTCCAGTTTTACTGGAGGGTCTGGTCCTGTGAAGAAAGACACTTCCAGTCATAAATCAGCAGAGAAAAACACAATAAAGACAACATTTTGGGTGAAAAACATATAACAGGCCTAAAACATTAAAATATTGAATGAATGGTCAGACAAAATGTACCAAAATCATCCTGATTTCATGAAATAACGTTTACATGGAGACAAATTCTTAACCTAGAAAATGAAAATATTTATCAAATCTATGAGGAAAATTAAAAGAGAAGAGAGAGTTGTGTTTTTTTTTTCTGTCAGGCTTCGACTAAATGAAGCAAACAGCATTGTTCAGATCGCTTGTTCCTTCAGTGATGGATGAGAATCCAGTTTACATTAGAGGAGCAGCTATGTGTCATCCAGACCGGCTGCAGTGTGTGTGTGTGTGTGTGTGTGTGTGTGTGTGTGTGAAGCACCACATGGTTAGAGGACTACAGCCTGAGCTTTTCCATCTGCATCAGGAGGAGCTGCAGATCATTGTTTGGACAACCTGAGCAGATCTGAGCGGTGAGGCCGCTAAAGTTTTCACTCAGGCTGTAATAACATGTTAGTGCAGCAGATAAAGCTTGATGTAAATCAGATGATCGCTGAATCAATCCGGCTTTAGAAGCAGGATACTTGACTTTATTGGGTGATGATGTCAAATATAAGACTTTTCATGTTAGAATCTGTATATAAAACAATATACAGCCTGCGATGGAAGATGTCAAACAGTGTTACAGAACTGACTCCTGTGAGGAATCCCTCTTGGACTTACTGTTACGATGTCTGATTGCTTTTCGAGGCAGGTGAGGAAACCTGGCTGTTATCTTTGCTCTTCTGTCGATGAGTTCTGTGTATCTGCAACACATAAATCAGTGCTTGGGGTGTGGCACAGCTGGTTTGATCAGGAGAAGGAAACCAAAGCTTTTTTTTTTTTTTTGACAAAGCCTTGAAACACCATGAAAACTTTATTTTAGGATTCCCTGAAATACAGATTAATAATGCAACTGTAGTTGTGCTGACCATCTCCACAACAGGTGGTTTATGAATAACCATCTTTATATTGTGTACCTGTGCAGCTCCTCTGAGTTCTCTGTTTCTGCTGTGCCCCCCAAGTCCTGACGCTGAGATGGGGTCGTTGTGCGAGTCCCTTGTCCAGTTAGCGTTGGCCTCTCTCTCCGCCCTGACCTCGCCTCCATGGGCACTAGGTTAAAGGAAATATTTGCTTAATTTTAGGTATCTGTACTTTCATAAAAACACACCAATTTGAAGAAAACGTATACAAAACTTCATCCAAAGCGGTGCAGTCATGATAACTGAACCCAGGCACTCACAGGTAGTGAAGGCTAAGTGCTGAGGTGTGCTGTGGATCTGCTCCTGTCCCGTGTTCCTGACCGACATCAGAGCCACATAGTAGTGCTGTCCTGGGGTCAGTTCCCGCATTGTGTAGGATCCTAACTTCCCGTTAGGCAGGAAGCGACTCCTGGTATTCAACCCTCGGGTCACGTTGACCACGAAGCCGTCTGGGATGCTTCTCGGGTGGCGGCTCCAGGTGATCTGTGCAGAGTTAGTGGTCACATGTGACAGAGAGAGGTTCTGTGGGGGGAGAGGCCCTGAGGGAGAAACACATCAACATCGTCACATGAATAGAAACAAAGAAAATTCTTTCTTTTTCTTTTTACATTACTAACTTTATACTAAACCAGTCATCTCACTCTTCATGCTCACTTTTTCTCTTCTTCAGCCTCATTTCTTAAAACCTCCAAATGTGAACTAACATGACAAACAGTAAGGATGAATAAGAACCATTGGCACTGTCACAGCACTGGGCAGCATCATTCACGACAGACTGCTGCACCCACGGTGTGTGAAGGAGAGGAACTGAAAGTCCTTTTTTGCTGCTGCCAAACTCTTTACTCAATTCTGTTTCCTGTTGTCCAGTTACTGAAGAATCACATCCAAAATAAAGAGTGAACTCAGGGACACTGAAGCACACTTTTACTTGCGATGTGAAATAACACGTCCAATCTTTTGCTGCATGCAGCTGGATTTTATCAGGTTCTGTGTGTCGCTTACTTTGGTGCACTTTGTTGCTCCTTTAAAGGTAGTGTTGGTGATCAGATTTAGATACACTTTTTGTTACACTGGTTAAATTGATCTTTATGTCCTGATGGCAATCAATACATGATGTGTTCTTAAAATAGAGTGAAAAATATCTGCTGTCTACAGCAGAAGTAAACCTGGGTAAGCATCAACCAATCCTAGTGTTTGGCACTCGCCCTGATTCAATGTGTATAACCAAGGGGGATCCAAATACGCTGGAGAATGGCAGAAAAACTACCTAAACCCTGATTACTGGTAACATAGTGCAATCAAAAAAGATGTGCTAAAGGACCAGTTTGAGTCTGTGGTTTTGAATCAGTCACCATCATATGATTGGGAATTAGTTGCGCTCATGCATGTGAGCAGGGGTATATTTTTGGAGGAGCTCCAAGTGTGGGAGGGTGGGGGCTAATTAGAGTCTTGAGGAGATGCTACATTCAAATTCATGCTAGTTTTCCGAGACTACCAATCCTGCCTTTAAACACCAATAGGTTCTCTTCTGTGGGATGAATAAAGTTCATCTTATCTTAGATGCTTCAAAAACTGATTTATTAAACGACTCTTTATGAAAGTGTCAAATGATACACCTATAGGATCTATTATTATGCTATGTATACTTGTAACTAAAGCTACGGTTAGTAAATCTTCAGCTTTAAATTTCCTCTTTTTGGTCCTCAAAGTCAAAACGAAACATAGACGAGCAGTTTTCAATTTTTATAGTTTATGTATCTGTAACAAACTCTCAAAAAAATTGAAGGAGCAATGAAAATTTGAATTCCTTTAAATAAGACTGCCTTTTTCCAAATAATTTTATTTTGTTTTAGTAACCACTCAAATAATACTCACTGCGTTATACTTCTCTTACATATTTTAGCTGTTGTTTCAGCCTTCTCTTGGCTTTTTTTAAATACTTGTTCTAAATCCTTTAATTTCCTCTTACAATGTGTTTCTTCTGCTCTTTATAATGACGTGATGTTTGGATGTCCGTGGAGCACACTGAATTCATTTTCTGCTGCTACATGCTTTATAAATGATTTTTTCTGGTCTTTTGGTTTAATAAAAGCAAAAAATTATTATGATAAAAAAAGTAAAATATCTGCTGAACCAAAAAGTGCCTTTGTACTAACACAATTGCAAAGTATCAGTATTAAATTAGGTGCATCCCAAATATTCTGTGGTGTCACGTTGAAACAGACGTTTTAAGGGTTAATCCTAAAAACTGAAGTCAGCAGTCACAATTTGAATGTTTTAGGACATTTGATGCTGCTGATGTCGATATGAAACCTACTCGTCCAGAACTGCAGGGGTCCAGCTGAGTGGCTGGTGGCGGGAAATTCATCTGGTCTGATTCCACTTTGAGTGACAACATCCACTGTGTACATCTGGCCCGGGAGTAATGAACTGAAGATAGAGAGGAACTCATGAAAACGGCACAACAGCGATAAACATCCAGGAAACAGTGACACCTAGTGGCGGAAAGTTACCAAAAGCCATTCAAAGTGCAGCATTTAAACAGCGCCGTTTAGTGGACACACAGATTACTGCAGGTCCAGATATTTCTTTTTAAAGTGCAAACCCTGACCTGAAGGTGTGCTCAGTGATGCTCGTGTTGAGCACAGCAGTGCGAGCCTCACTTCCATCTGAAGGCAGCAGAGACACGTGCACCCTGCTGACTGCTGCATGACGGGCTGCCTGAACCAGCCAGCTCAGCCACACCTGAGAGGAGGAAACATTCACCACCTGCAGCTGCTCCACCTGCCGAGGTCCTAGAACAGAAACACGCACTCATGAAATCACATGAAAGCATACGGACATACAGGAATCCACACTCTCAGAGAAAAAATAACACTCACTAGTGCGTATCAGTGCAGTGGCAGGCTGGCTGATGTCGTTGCTGTTGGTGTTGCGTTTGGTAGAAAAGGTGGAGATGTTGTACAGCAAGCCGGGCACCAAGCCTCGCATGACGTGCGTGGTCCTCTGCCTGTCCAGAGAGTCTGATTTGCGATTGCTCCAGCCAAGAGGACCGTAAGTGACGACAAACCCGCTGATCAGACTATGAGAGGGATCCGGCCCGTCCCAGCGCAGCTCCACCTCGTTCTCCTCCACTCGCAGCACATGGAGACCGGAGGGAGGTAACAGGTCTGGGAACAGTGGCAATCATACATGTCAGATTTATACATTGAATAATTACAGAGCTGTCTTTGATGTGCAGAGGATGGGCTGACAGAGCTGGGTGAAGCTGACTCTTACCTTTCTCACAGTCTTTGCCTGTGTGCCCCACTTTGCAGATACAGTTGTAGTTCCCTCTTCTGTCACTCCTGCACAGACCACGGTTCCCACAAGGCTGCAGTACGCATGGATTCTCCACTAGAGGGTGACAAAGACAAGCAGTTGGTACCACGCTGTTTGAATGGAGGATTTATAAATAAGCCCATAAGGCAGCACAGATTTACACTCACACATCTGGCACTGGTCCCCGAAGAAACCATCTTTACACACACACAGATAGTTCCGTCTATAACCACGACACACGCCTCCATTTAGACAGGGATCTGACTCACACCCGTCCTGCTCTGCACACACAGAGTTAAGGCAGAGTTTGATTACTGTGCTGCACGGCGTGTGTTTATAATAAGCTGTAAACAGACATGAACACTCTACCTGTCTCACAGTTCTGGCCTTTGAATCCTGGAGGGCAGTGACACAAGTAGGAGCCAGGCTGGTTCTCACAGGTTCCCCCATGCAGACAGGGCTCCATCAGACATTCATTTACATCTTAATGGAAACACACATACATATAAAGTAGAACTACATGTGTGTAGGAGCACTCTGATGTTATTTTTCCAGTTTCTAACAATCATTGGTCTTCACTGAAGCTGTTTCTTTCTGCTCCCTCACAGTCAACAGTCAGAAGAATGACCTTATCATCTCATTGTCTCTTCCTTTGAGTGTGTGTTAAAAGTATGAGCAGAAACACAACAGTTCAGAGGGGGAAGAAATATCCATAAGTTATAACACTGCATATTTTTTCCAATCTAATTGCAGAAGTTAAACCAGCATAAATCCATGAATATGTGAAGGGATTTTGTTGACAATACAACTTTGAAAGTTGCAGCTATTTTGTTTTGGCACTTTCATCAAGTCACACCTTTGCTGTGAAGGACGGCTTGTACTCATGAAATTCAGGTCGTAGCTAGCTGTCTGGTTCGACAGAGGATTAGGGCCAAGTTTAAAAATTAAAAAAAAAAAAAGTATAACCCTCCATCGTAGTCTGGGGCAGAGTGTTTTGCAAAAGCATGTTGTTCTGTCAAGTTATTGATCTGTGTAGGAGGGTTCTGTGAACAGACTTCAAACTTTGAAAGCCTCTCTTGTTGTGGTTTGAGCATGAGCATGCATGTTTGTCTCCTCCTAAGTGTTAGTTAACCTGACCGTCAGGTGGTAGATATCAGCCAATCAGCTGGCAGTCACACAGTTGATATGGAAACCTGAAATCATTTTTATTTTTCACTTTCATTATACTGCTAAAACTGAAATCCGAGCCAATTTTTTTTTCTTATTTTAGAAAGAAACGTCTGATACACTTGACCTGAGCCACAATCAACTGACAAGTCCAGAAACATGTTTTTTTTTTTTTTTTTTTTTAAGAAAAATTACTTAATGTATTAATACAAGAAACTTCCTCTTACCCCACTTGAAGATTTTTTTACTTGTTACAGGTTATTAATGTCTGCCTTTGAATATCTTGAAATGAGACATTTTTCTGGACCGGTCAGTTGAATGTAGCTCTTATTGAGTCTATAAAGACATTTTTTTTTTTTTTTTTTTTTTACAAAAAATAAGACAAAAAGCACTTGCTTGGATTTAATTTTTTTTTGCAGTGTACTCATGAAAAAATGCAACATTAAAATGATTAAAATGTAAAGAAGTACTCAAAACTACCCATAAAAAACTTGGATAAAGTTTTGAATTTAAAAACTATTAAAAAAAAATATGATTAAAAGAATAAAAGCTTCTCTCATACAGAACTTCCTACAAGCTTTTAAAAGAGCAGTCAGAGTGACGAATTTAACAAAGATTTCTGATGATGTACATGTATGAGTGTGTTTGTGAGTGTTATTCTCAGTTTATTGGAGGAATAAAGAGCAGGAATATTAATCAGTCTCAGATTATGTTGCTTACTCAAAAGGATGAAATTGAAACCTAGTTAAATTATTACAGGTGCTTTTTACCTTGTCTACACACCTGCTGTGTACAGTTGGGGATAATCAGTGACATGAGACATTCAAATGTGATTAAATTGAGTACATTTTCTCAACACATTCTTTTCTCTATGACCATTTTATAAAAAAAGCAATATTTAGAAAGTCGTTATTCATTACCAAGTGTTTGATAAACAGTCTGCAAACAGTGTTTGAAGGTGATGAGATGTGACTGAGAGTTGATGGTTTAGAAAATCTAAATAGTTCCTGAATTCATTTTGTGTAATCCACTGCAGGTTGTGTTTTGAGTATGTCAGAAATTAAAATCATAACCCTTAATTATCAGAGAGCTTTGAAGCTTTACCTGTCTGACAGCGTTTTCCACTGAAGCCCTCACCGCACTCACACAGGTAGGATCCAACCTGGTTGCGACAGGTGCCACCATTGAGACAAGGCTTTAACAGGCATTCATTGATCTCTGTAACAAATGGGAAATAAAACAACCAAAGGCAACATCAGAGGACAGTTTAGACACCATCTTTTTTTTTTTTTTTTCTTTATGAGAACTCAGTGTGTGTTTATGAGCTGGTGTCTGTTACTGACCCTCACAGGTGGGCGGCTGGCTCCAGTCTCCCTGGATACCACAGATGCTCTGGGTGGCTCTGGGCACAGACATGAAGCCTGAATGGCACACATACACAGCCACTGAGCCCGGTGTTGTCGAGGAGAACTGGACTTCAGCGTGCCTGACTTGTGGAGGCGGCCCACAGCTTGGATCTAAAATGAACACAAACACATTTGTGACGTCAGCACGGCTGCAAAGTAACACCAGATCAGACACTGGGGGTTTTAAAGGGGCTCAGAGTGACGGTGTTTTCCATCCTCTTTCTGTTTCTGTCCTCCTAAAATTACCTCCAGCATGCTCTTAAAGTGTGCAGACATGATTCATCTCGTTTTTATATATAGCCTGCGCAACTGTTCTATATCTGTGAATGTGGGTCCCTGAGTGCAGCAACACAGCTAAGATTATCTGCAGATGGATGGACATCCTCTCTCTGTTCCAGATTCATTCAAGCCAAGCTCAAGCAAACATTAACATGCTTCAACATATCATTGACGGCTTACCTGAGGACGTCTGTATTGAGCTTCTGTTTATTTCACAGTGCCTGCCACTGAAGGCCTCCGTGCATTCACATTTGTACTTTCCTATGTAGTGAAAACACGTCCCTCCGTTCAGACACGGGCTGGAGGCACAGGGGTCCGGCTTACCTGCAGGAAAACACACATACCAACAATAACTGTTCATGAGAAAAACAATGATGTCTGTCAGACATGTTTCATGGAAATATGTAGCTCAATGTTCAAAATTTAACTATAAGAAAAAGGGTTGAAGGATGGAAACTAGCGGACACAAATGGCAAAGATTTACTAAGTAAAAAAACTGATCTACAGAGCTGTCTGTTTTACAGAGGAAGAGTTTGAAGCCATAAAAATAGGAATCCGCTTTCAAATGAACCTCTTAATTAAAGGAAGAGGAATATCCGAGTTCATGTTTGAACATGAACTTTAAGGAAGCTTCTTATTAAGTCTGCTGGTAGGTTATCTGAGGCTCTATAAACAAGTCAGAAGAGTTAAGACATTTTTTCAAGGGTGAAAGTAGACGAGAGAGCTCTGAGGTGAGGGTTAATGTGGCCTCTCAGAATTATCTAGAGCCCTGATTTCAGCATGTTGGGCTGAGTGTAATTTTCTCAAGGGTACTGGAGAGAAACTACGGACGCCCTGAAGTACAAAATACAACTTAAGAAAAAAAGAAACAACAAAAAAAGTCATATTTAATTTGTGAAGGATGTTTTCTGATGCACCCTGCACCAGTAGACGAAGTTCAAAGCATATCATAGCTCTTACATTTTGAAATGAACAGGGAACAAAGCTTCTCCTTCAGGTAAAAAACAGAATTCCAATTCCAGTTTCCTGCACTTACCTACCTTTTCATGTTGGACTTAATCTTGTTGTGTTTTCTTTTTACTTATGGTGGGGGTTTTTTTTTGTCACTTAAAGGCAGGGTTGGTCGTCACAGAAAACTAGCATGAATTTGAATGCAGCATCTCCTCAGGACTCTGTTAAGCCGCCACCCTCCCACACTTGAAGCTCTTCCAAAACGTCGCCCCCTGCTCACATGCACAAGCGCTGCTGATTCACAATCATATGATGGTGACTGATTCAAAACCACAGACTCAAACCGGTCAGCACGTTGTTTTTGTTTGCACTAAGTTACCAGTTATCAGGGTTTAGGTAGTTTTTCTGCCATTCTACAGAGTACTTGGATCCCTCTTGGTTATGCACATTGAATCGGGGGTAGTGCACACTGGCAAAATGTACACGCAGGAGGTGGGCAGAATGGCAGGATGAGATTTGATTGGTTTAAAAAATTGGATGCCAAATGCTAGGATTGGCTGGTGTTTTCCCAGGTTTACTCCTGCTTTTAAGAACACATCATGCATTGATTGCCATCAGGACATAAAGATCCCTTTAACTATTGTTTGAAATGTGTCAACAATCAAACTTTGTAAACTCAGTTTGTAGTTTAGTGTCCAGAAGGTGAGCAGACTGTCTGTTTACTGTTTATCGTTACTCACAGCTCGGTGCTCTGAGATGTGTCTGTTTTCTGCAGGGAAAAAAAAAAAAAACAAATCTTGCTTCTCACTCCTAAACTTTACCGACCAGCATAGTGCTGTAACAGACTTTCCATCTAGGTGCTGTAAATGGACTTGTGTTCGACCCAACCACTGAATTGGCACTAACCAAATAACCAGTTTTGGTGCTGATAATCTCATTTTAAATTTGTGGATTATGAACAGGCAAATATATAAAAGTACACTATTTCAGTATCATTTATAAAGTCCTCACAGGGCCTTTGAGAAAAATGTAAAATTCCTGCAAATCTATGTTTTTGAACTCTGACTGCAGTGCCTAGTTTTCTACTCAATAATTGTTAAAAGAAAAAAAAAACCTCACTGAATCCGATCAGGAGAGCAGTCAAAGACATGGTCTTGGTGTCTGTTGAGCTCTCACTGTGCAGTCCTACACACAAACTCTTTATGATTTCACATAAATCTGTAAGGAAACAAGTTGTGCATTGCCTGAGGTTATTACTCACCTACTTCACAGTGTTTCCCTGTGAATCTGTAAGGACAAACACATCTGTAGCTCCCTGCCTCCTCCTTACAGGAGCCTCCGTTGCGGCAGGGGCCAGAAGCACAGGTATTGAGTCTAACTGGAAAGAGACAGGGGGGGTGGGGGGACTCTTAACTTTTAATCATACAAAATAAATCTGTTCCAGCCCATTACAGTTCAAGGCAGGAAAACAGCTCAAAAATCAATCATACGCACAAATTAAAGTAAGCCTTTTAGCTTTGTAATATTTCAAGCAGCATTATGAGTTGGGCATGTTTCCTAGTGCATTAAAACTTGAGCCTGAGTAATCATGCAAAAATAATAATGTTGTGTTTCTTAATAAAGCTACCTTTTTCACAGTGCTTCCCCCAGTATCCGTATTTGCATTCGCAGCTGTAGCCCCCATCCCGCTCAAAGCAGTAGCCTCCATTCAGACACGGAGAGGAGTCGCAGACCGATCGGGGCTGTACTGAAAAACACACACCGAGACTTGACTGTGTTCCATGTGCACTAGGAAACATAACACTACATTCATTACTTTAAACAAACATGAGGTCCAGCATTTGAGAAACACAGATTATTTGTCACTCAAAGATTGGATTAAATACAAAAGCAACCAGAAGCATGAATCATGTTGAAACATCTCTGCGTGCTGTAAATGTTAACTGAAAATGTGACCGTTTCTTTACAAATGGAGGGTAACACTTGTCCAGACCAGTGTGTTTGAAAATGTGTTGGTAGCCACAGCAACCGGCTGCTGATGCAATGACACATAGCTGCAAAGTGACTTGTTGTTGGGTTGGTGCCTGAGTGTCTTACCATACGGGTAGAAGTCCCTGTGATCGAGCTCTGATCCACTGGTCTGACAGGTACACAGGTAGGTTCCTCCGTACTCCAAACAGGGACCTCCATCAGGGCACGGCCTGCTGTTACTGCATGGCATCTGGGTTACTTCTGAGAGGAAGAAAAGGTCATGCATTTTGGAGAAAGAGGCTCTGATTGTCTGATTTTATTATTTAACAGAGCCAAGACTTTTCCCTTGTTCAATACAACTTCAGCCATCAGACTGAGGATGTAGGAGATGATCTAAGTATCAGAATATTTCCGTTATCCTTTTATATTTTCTATAAATAACTATCAATGTTAAATTTGTCCTCCGTCCATCTCTCTCAACGTGAGTCTGTTTGCTGCTTGAGGTGTCTGTCTGTTAAAGCAAGATTTTCTGCAAAGGTCTCTACTCATGGTGGGTTTAGATGAGATTAGACTCCTCATCTTGTATTGATGTTGGGTCTTTGCTAATAATACAGTATACAACATAAACCAAGCACAAAAAGGAACTAAATTTGTGTCTGGTAGATTATTTCTTTGTTGTAATAATGCTTTCCAGCGATAAAACTTATATCGTTATAAAGCCTGTTCATTTCTCTTTTGAATGGAGTCACATTTGTAAGGAACATGGAGAATGTGGGTTAAGACCGAGAAAAACTGACCAAATCTTCTCTGCCAATGGCAAACAGCACACACACAAACAATTCTGAACCCACCGTCTCAGGGTGGATAAAACATTATGTCACATTATTTTCAGGCTTGGGGGGTAACGGAATATATGTGACGGGGTTACGTGATTAGAATAGAAAAAAAAGGTAACCGTATTCTACTAGAGGTACAGAAAAAAAACTTAATCAGACTACAGTTACATTTAGCAAAAATTGGGATTATTTAGCAGGATTACAATCTCAATGTGTTTTATGATTATTTTTCATTCAAAACGAGAGCAATGGAGAGAGACGGAGAGAGACGGTGCACGCATGAAACTCATCACATGAGTGCACACCACTACAACACTTGAGGAGACTCAGCACCATGAGCTGTGCAATGTTGCCAATTTAGCGACTTTGTCAATATATATATATATATATATATATATATATATATATATATATATATATATATATAGCAACTCTTTTCCCAAAATAGCGACTAGCAACAAATCTAGCGACTTTTCTGGAGTTTGGAGACTCTGACATAAAAGCATGTATTGACTTTACTCTTCTCAATGAGCAGCCGGAGCTGCCATGGGCCCCTCCCCTTTCCAAAACACTCAGACAGGCAGACAGGTCCCCTCACTCCCAGCAGTCCCTCTGCCTGCGGCAGCCAATGAAGTCCAAGTTACGCCTTCTAGCTGTGAAATTGCTGATAATTTTGTGTTTACTGTATAAGGATCAGCCTTTATCTCTGTTTTGTATACTGTTCTGTAGGACCATACGTTTAATTTAGAATTCATAAGCCCACTGCTTGAATTGACATCATGGCTTTCATTATCTTTCATATTTTAGGGATTTTTTTGTTGAAAATTTAGCAGGTGAGCAAGGTTACATTGTTCAGTTGTCTTACAGAACACACAAGCATTAGTCATTTTATCAATATTCAGATTCTTTTGTCTTTATTTGCATATTTTGTATCAGAGTAACCCAAAAGTAACTGAAAATAATCAAGTTACCTTACTTTAATATTTAATTTTTGGATTACATTACTGATTACCTCTTTTAACAGGTAACTAGTAACTGTATTGGAATACATTTTTAATGTATCTCTCCCAACTCTGATTATTTTACAGCACTGTGGGTAAAATTCAAATTATGCTCCAAAAAGTCAAAGTGTTGGATTATTGTGATAGTACAGAAAGCACACCATCATAATATCATGATTAGAAAGAGTTAAAGGGTCAATAAATTGTTTTTATATGATCCTTTTCTAGTTTTCTGACCACCAAAAACACTTTAATGCTCCAGGTCACATTAACCCATTCATACCCTGGTGGCAGAGGCCGCTCTGTTAAGTGCCCGTCAGAATTAACTCATCCCATTCACACACCACTTCCTATGCCACAGGGAGCAATTTGGGGTTCAGCCTCTTGCCCAGAGACATTTCATCATGTTACTGCAGGAACCAACATCGAACCACCAACCTTCTGCCCGAAGGAGGACAGACTCTACCACAGAGGCACAACAGCTTCATTTAACCTTCCTCCAGCTAAGAGAAGCTCCTGTGTGAAGTCAGTCAAAGGGAACTTTATCTGCATTCACAGCTGCAGCCTGCCTTTCATTTGTCCCACTCACTGGTGGTCACTCACTCACTTTTTCCTGCTGACACTGTTGGGGCTGTCATTGGTCAATCAGCTGTTTTTATCAGCTGGTCTAATCTGTCCAATAACACAGTGTCACACCCTCACTGTCAGCCTATCAGGTTTTTCTGCTCACTTTTTAAATAAGGTTCCCTGCGCTTTAGTTCCTTCATGCTGACCATACGTCTTGTGGCTCTCCACTTCTCCATCATCAAGTCATCAGCTATCTGCTCATCTTTCATCTGGTTACTGTGAGGCACCACCAGGAGTAAACAGACGCCAAAGGTCTCCCCAGGGCACCAGGGACTCTATTCAGTCACGTTACTACATTGCTTGCATGTTGTTTATCAACTGATTTGTCACTCCTGATTTGAAATTTGAGGCTCATTCTGGGTGATTATGGGTCTTCCTCTGCCCCTTCATTTCAGTTATAGATAGCTGGAATAATGTCAGTCATACAAACGTGGAGATGGATTCCAGAGATCTGATTGTGACATTTTTCAGATGCATGGGAGCCATTTGGTTCCGCCTTTCTCTATTGATTACCTTTCAAGAGAAAAATCCGGGCCCACTGTACTTATTCCCCCATATCCATTCCACAGGCAATTAACAATCACTAATTAACCTGATGAGCATGTTTTGCAAACTCCACACAGAAAGGCCACCGGGCAAACCAGGATTCAGAGTGGTGACCTTCTTGTTGTGAAGCAACAGCACTAACTGCTGCACCACCATGCAGCCTCCTCACCCCTTTCCCCATATCATGCAGAGCAATCATCCTGTCATGGGCTTGGTAACTCGGGCATGACAACAAGTCAGTAAGAAATAAAGGTTTGTTAGCGATGCAGATTTCTTCCTTAAGGCATTAAGTAAGTTAGAGTGCTCCTGGAATTTGTATGAAATCCTTATTTAGTGTAATAGTCATGAAAAATTTCACTTCACGGTCATTTCTAAGGGAATTTATACAGTCAAAAAAAATTACAGTAATTTTTCTCCTCATTTTTCTTGTTAGTTGTCAGAGATACAGAGACACTGTGTCTTCACTGGACAAGGGTCACATGTTGTCTTAGCTTTTTATGTAACCATTTTCCAAAAGTTAGAGCCATTCAAAGAGTCTCCCATCAAACCTCAGTGTTATAGATGTAGAGGGTAAAATACAAGAAAAGTACTTTTATTACATTTTTATACATTTCCCATGTGCTGTTGTACTTTAATATATTTTGAAGAGGTTTATCTGGTATTTTATATTGAGTAAAATGTACCTACTGTTAGTGATAGTGTTTCTCATTGCTCATGACTGTTCAAGGATTAACCTGTTTGTTTTTTTTCATCAAACACATGCCTTTACATTTGTTTTTGTATTTCCACTCTTGTCTGAGCCTGATGTTTTTTTTTTAATTATAATATCTTTTTTTTATGTTCATCACGACCCTTGTTACATTCAAAATCAAAACACCACTTTTTGCTGCCTTTGCAAAGAGAAAAAAATGAAAATAATATATTTATTTGAATTTAAAAAGTAGTCCTGATTTTGTGAGTAATTTATTCAGAATCAAAAATGTTTATATATGAAGACAAAGTGTAGACAAATCTCCCAACGGGTACAAATAAAGTAACCTTTATGTTTACTTTATAGCCCTTATCAGCCTGACTGAGTATCTCAGTATAGACTGGGACTGATTCTTAATTTAAAGCTTCCATACAAAGATTTGATAATAGCTCAGACTGCCAGAAAAGTAGCCTAGTACACTGGATGGTATACTATCAGTAATGAGTCCAAATACAAATCTTGCAGCAATTTTGCACAATAAGGCAGAAGTTTTGAACTCCAGTATTATCAATGACTGTTATTGCAATGATAATATCACAGTACTTCTGAACACATGCCTTATTGTCTTTAAATCTTCAGAACACACAGGGCTTCACCTTAGTAGGATTATACGTCTCATACTCACCAAACTGGCAGTAGACTCCTGTGTAACCTGAAGGGCATTCACAGGTCCCATTGTTGTCCACACAGACACCCCCATTCTGGCAAAGACACTCATCTGCAAACACAAGAAGAAAGAGTGAGAGAAAGAGATATCACGTGTGTGTCGGAGAGAAGTCTGCTCCATCGACATGAAAGTAAGTCCTTAAGTTATGTTACAACATTGGTCTGACTGTAAACAAAAACAGGAGGCATAAATGGTCAACATGTGCTCCATATGCTCCATATGCTCCGTGTCTTTCATCTGCTTTACTGTAAACTTTGTATTGATTCGCTGTCATTTCTCTTTCCCAGCACAGTTCACAGGACCGGAGGATTAACAGTCAGCGTGCTGCATATCCGCTCGGTTCAAATTGTAAGAATGTTTTTATTTTCCTCTGCTTCCTAATTGCAGCAGCGGATCAAAGGACACGGCCGTATCACGGCTAAATGGCTCCCCTTTGAAGTCCCGGGAGCTCAGTGGAGGGTATTATTTTTCTGGTGATATGGAGCATATTTTGCGAGCAAAATGAATGGCCCTCGGGGCAATTAATGGATTGTTAATTAGCAAGAGACACTTTTCATTGGCCACCTGTGCAGCCCGGGCCCTTTGATCTGAGGGCCTGATTAGGCACTTCTGTGTCCCACTACTTTCTCTTCCTTGGAGGATCATGCTCCTTTTTCCACTGTGCCTTCCAAGTGAGCCAGGCAGGAAAGTATTTAGAAGATTTAAGCGAGCCTATATAAGCACAGATAGTTATTTCAGCTCAAGGGTGAGAAGTACCATGCATTTGCATGAGCTCAAACACTATCAAAGAGCAACTGTTATCAGAGGCTGACACTGACCTCTGATGGAAGCCAGAATTACTTTTAATTGGCTCTATGGTTGTTTTCTAATATATTAAATAAGACTCTGGCATGGAACAGAAAAAAATGACTCAAGCTGCATTTATGAGGCAAAGTTATGAACCTTTAATAGAGGGTGATTACTTTTTACATATTTTGCCTTCAAATTGCCCCTTGGTTATGCAACCAGCAGCTGTGCTTGAACTTACAGTGAGGTGTGGTGGCCACCTTCCAGAGGAGCAAGTAGCAGTGTGGAAGCATGCATATTTCAACAGCTCTGTCTGAAGAAATGACCTGAATACCAAAGAGCTGCTTTGACTCATAAAGAGGCCTTTTCAAGTCTAGACGAAGCACTTCCTCTTGTTGGTAAACTAATAAAAATGTGCTATAAAACAATTATTCACAACATCAAGCGACTGGTTCCCGTAGTAAACTGGGTGAGGCTGTGTCAGTTTTGATAATTACAATAATCCATCATCACAGCAGCCTCTTCCAGGGGCACAGCTCCAAATTCCTGTGGGATAGCAGAGATCCTCTTTAACTACCCCAGTCTGTGCTCTACCTGCTCAGCTTCCTGCAGGGAGGGAACAATACCTTCACACTTGTCACCGTAGAAGCCCGGAGCACAT
This sequence comes from Labroides dimidiatus, assembly GCA_030710495.1. Classification (NCBI taxonomy): domain Eukaryota; kingdom Metazoa; phylum Chordata; class Actinopteri; order Labriformes; family Labridae; genus Labroides; species Labroides dimidiatus. Next base: position 26,676,222 of record CM061146.1, read on the forward strand.
GTGCAGTTGTAGATTCCAGAGGTGGTGTGTTCACAAATCTGGTGCTTCTTGCAGTTTTCCCCTTCACACGAGGCTGCATATAGAGAAGACAGTCAGGCTCGAACTTTAAGACTCAAACTTTGAGTGAAGGAAAAAAAAAAATCTGGCAACGTTTTTGCGGTAGCTGTGCCTGCTTTTACCTGTTTGGTTTTCTGCCTCAGTTGAATTGACTTGAGGCACGACCAACTCTGCGAGAGGAAAACAGGAACATGTTTTACAGGTTTGATTCATCCAAATAACATCATAATAATAATTTCCTCTCTTTCTTCTGGTAATAAATGTCAAAGCAGATAATTCAGGATTAAAGTGGCTTAAGGATTGTAGAGGAAGGAAGTGGATAGAGTTCAGGCACAGTGCTGAAAAACTAGGTTATAAAATATTCATCAAGAGTTTTTTGTTGCTGTAGTTGGAACGGGAACATCAAATCACCAATGGTGATGCTGCTTTTGGGCTCTTTTACCGTTTAAACTGACTTTTTTTTTACAATGTGTTAATTGTTTATTTCTATTCACTTTATGTATCAAAACTACTTTGGAGGTAGCTATATGTGTGTAGTGCTTCAGTCCAAGTAAATTTCTGAAAGTAATCTCATGTAACATCACATTACGTGGCGTAACGTAAAGCAACGTGATGTCACACAACATGACGTAACGTGACATAACATACATCATTTAACCTGAACTGAATTTGACACAACATGGCGTGACGTACCGCTTTGCCCCGCTTTCCATTGGGGCATGTCCTATTATAACATACCTAATGCTGCTGAAGGCATTATATTGAGTTGAGAAAGAAAACCTTAAATTTCTTTAGAAAAACTGAAGGTCTTAAGTCTGATACATGATACGTGATGTAACATCACATGATATAACACAGCGTAATGCAATGTTACGTAATAAACCTGACCTACATTATGTAACCTGATCTAATGTAATGTAACATAATGTCATGTACAGCATTGCACCGCATCAGATCGTAACATACTGTTTCATACCAAATCCTGTTCATCCAGTTGTATTTCAGAGCAGAAAGCCTCAACCTTGTTTTGAAATAACTGAGCAACTTAAGTCTGATGTAAATTTCCCAATCAATTGTAATACATTGTAACCAGTGGTGTGTCCATGGTTGCCCCCCACCCCTTGTGGACCTTGTTGAAAAACGTGCACTAAAGTGCCCACCTGGGAGCCCAAACCCATGCTAAAGTGCTCTCCTGCTTTGGAAAAAAACACCTAACTGCCCCCTTGGCTGGTTAAAACATGACTAACTGCCATCTTTGGTAGCAAAAATGTGCACTAAAGTGCTCTCGAAAATACGCAGAACTTAGCGCCCTCTTCAGCGGCTAGAAGGCGCTGTATATGTGCCTTTTTTCTCTGTTTGGGCCTGCCCTTCAAGAGGTCGCCACTGATCATAACATAATGTGATATGTCAAATAACATAATGGACCTAACCTATATAATGTAACCTGACTGAAGATAATGTAACATAGCAGGATGCAGCGTTGCCAGACGTACGATAATTATTATTTGTAGACTAATTTAGCCCTCTGTACAATGTACGATCAATAATACCAAAAAAGGCTAAATGTACGATAATTTGACAATTTCATGTGGTTGTTACAGATCTACCCCAGTATGACAGATTTATCCGTAAACCCTAAATGCATCTTATATCATGTGACGTTTCCAGCCAATCACAGTTTAAGTGTCATTCGTCTCAGAACGACTGACAGCCAATCACGGTCGTAGGAGCTCCGTCAGGAGGAAGTGAGACAGTTGAGAGAAAAATGAGCACCGGAGCCTTGAGCTGCTGATCAAATGCTGCTGATGTGGGGCAGGACGATGAATGCCCACAAAAGTGCCTGTAGGACACTAAACAAAGTGATCAATTGTGATTTTTGCACAACAATAAGACAGTTGTTTTTATCATTATCAGTTATTTTTATTATTTTGTCGGGTGTACGATAATTTCCCCCAAAATATGATAATTTTGAGGCTCTGGTACGATCATTTTATATTTCCCATCTGGCAACGCTGGCAGGATGTAACATACTACACTTCAACGCATGGAACTGGAGCATGTTGTTTCATAACATACCAAACCCTGTTGAGTGGTGTTGCATCCAGTTGTGTAGGAAGAAAGTCTTAAAATTACTTCTGGAAAATCAGAAGCACTTAACTCTGACGTAACTTTCCACCATTAAGTATATTATATCACAACATAATGTATTATATCCTATTGTAATGTAATGTGACATAATGTAACATAACGTAATCTAACATAATGGGATGTAATGCAATACAAGGTGACATAAGGTAAGATAATATAACCTACTGAATGTGCCACTCGCATTAGAACATATTGTATAATGACATACCCAGGAATGTGATTGTATTGTGTTGGATTTTAGGGAAATAAAGCCTTAAATTTGTTTGAAGTACTTGTTTTGGCTGCAGAGAGCAATAAAATATGACTTGTTCATCATTGCTCAACTTCATTACCCAATAAGTACAGTTTTGGACTTATTTGAAAGTACACATTCTTATCTTATTTCCTATCAGTAAAACAGACTTAAAGCATTTACTTAATGGTGCTCTGTATTGGCTAGATTACAGCTATACTTAAGTTTCTTCTACAACAGTTGCCAAAATAGTTGACCCTACCAAATTCCTACATGTTGTAAATCTATGCAGTAGCAATAATGTTGAATTTTTAAGAACAATGGAGGAGCAACAGAACGGGCTCACTGGAACAAAGTTCAGAGCCGTAAATACTGGTTTTGATCTAAAAGAGGTATGATTGGATTCCCTTTGAGCTTGTCCCAGTTGGAAGAATACTTCATAACATGAGGCCAAGGCAAAAGTAGGACTAATAGACTAAAGTATGTCAGCATTTTTTATCATTTTTTTTTTTTACCAAGAACCATTTTTCCAAACATGCTTTTCTGGCAGAATTCACACTGAAAATCAGTCACCTGTCTCACAGAGCATTCCTGTGAAGGTAGCCGGGCATATACAGGTGAAGTTGGCCACCTGATCGACGCACTCTCCTCCGTTCAGACAGGGCTGGGACTTGCATTCGTTAATGTCTGGAGGATGCACAAAAGTCAGTTCATCGGACAAGAGAAGTTTATCAGCTGTTGATTCGATTTCACATGATGATTTTTCAATCTTGAATCTTGGAGAAGCAAGAGGCTGCTGTCTGGGTTTGGAGCACTGAACTTCCCCTCTTAGAGCATAAAGTTTCATTGAGCAGGTGTCTCGTATTAAAGAGTAATCCTGTCTCATGTAGATACAAGGATTCATGAACTGTGCAGAGTCTGAAAATTCAATTCCCTGTTAGGTTCAAGTTCTATCAACAATCAATCACCAGACAAACAAGATTAGGAGAGGAGTCTTCAAACAGACCTGGTTTCAGTGAACTTCCTCACTGCTACACTGTGTGACCCAAGAAAAGGAAAGGATGAATTGTAATTGCAAATGAAATCAACTGTATCCTTAACTTGGACCCATTTGTCTAAGCAGACTGGGAAGCTCTGGATGAGAGCAGCTGCCAAAATGACTGAGTTTGATGTAAAAAACAGCAGAAATATTTCCTCAGGAGGACGATGCCTACTTTCTCCCCCGGGTGAGAAAGATTCCAGCTCACCTGTCTCACACAGGACACCAGTGTATCCTGGCTCACACACACAGGTGAAGCCGCCCCTGCCTTGAACACATGACGCGTTGTTGAAGCATGGCCTGTCTCTGCACTCGTCAATGTCTGTAACACACACACACACACACACACAAGGACAGACACACACACATGGAATATTTACTCAGCTGATTAATATATCCGCCACACTGCTCCCCTCACTCTGCAAGTATGTGCTGCTGGCTGTGAAAGGTATTAGAAGAGGTTTGAAACGTCTCCACAGGCCAAACTGTGGGAATAAGAACAGAGAGTGAGTCCGATATTCTAAAATAGTTTTTTTGTTTGGAAACTGCTTGATGAGGCACAAAATTATTTTGATTAATCAGATTTTTTCCAGGTCAGAAGTGCATTTGGAGCGAGAAGTAGGAAAAGATTTTTTTTCTATGAGTAGTAAAAATGTCCACATTAGAACAACATGTCTGGGTAACTTTTTGCTTTTATAGAAAGAAATATTTCCTCCTCTTGTTACGCTGTTCAAGGTTCATGTGAGGGTCTTTGAGTTTGCGTTGATTTTGGCGCCCCCTGTGGACAGGGAGTACCTCTTATTTCTCTGCTGATTTTGTCCTGAACATGTGTAAGTTCTGTCACCTGTCACCTTGCGTTGTGCAACACTAAACGGTGTAACTCGTAGGATATCTGCAATTAGATATGTACGAGGCTAACAGCTAACGCCTTCCCACTGCCGTCAGTTTTAAATGTTGAAATAATTAAACAGAAGCAATCAATCTTTTGACTGGTGGTCTGGTGGGTTTTTTTTAGGTCTGTTTTGTCAGCAGATATAACCTATCAAAGGAGTTTTAATTTAAACCTGTTGACAATTTTCTGATATTCTCAAGAAAATCTTCCAAAAAGAAAAAATATCAGTTTTAGTTTCAGCTAACAGGGCTGCTGAAAAGGGTTAAAACTCCAGCTATATTTGAAGTTAAGAGAACAACTGTTATGGTGTATTTCCCTGTAATCCTGCTTGTTGCAAACTTGCCTTGCTTGTTTATGGTCATTTAAGTGTGTTTTAAGCAAAACAACCAAATCAACACTGGTTTGCATGACTCAAGTTCATTAAAATGCTTAAAGCTGCATAAATCTAGAAACTTCAGTGGAATATTAACCTCTCTATGGAATGTAAACAGCTTTGCGGTAGGTAATACTGTCTTTTTCAGAGTGAGGGTCAAAACAGGGATATTTGGAGCATTTCAAACAATCATCCTCAGTGAAGCAGGAGAATTTTCCAGTTCTGTTGTTTCTCTGTCATCTCTGAATTTTGCAGTGACCACAGTGTTTCCAAAAGTGCAGCTGCAGGCTACTGGTTGGCTGAGCCGTGTTGTTTTTTGAAATTTTCCCTTGGACACGTAAGTAGACTGAGGTAAAAAAAAAAAAAAAAAAAAGTCTCTGAGGAAATGTAGATTCAGGTTTTTCATGATTAAGACTTTAAGTCTATCAGATAGAATTTCAATCATGCCATGAGTGCAACTGGAAAAATTTTGTACCTGTTTCACACTGGTTGCCAGTATATCCAGGAGGGCACTGACAAATGAAACCATTGATCTGGTCTTCACAAGTCCCTCCATTCTGGCATGGACTGGAGGCACACTCATCGACATCTACAGAGACAGGCAGGAATACAAAGGATGTAGTTTGACTCTTTTAATTAAGACAAAACATCTGGCCAAGGTTAGTTAGATTGGAAAGGTCTGCGGTAATAAGGGTATTAAGGAAGTGTATCCAGGTGTCCCATCAGCAGGTCAGGTGACACTAATCCTTTTTGCACAGGTTGACATTGTTTTCCCTGGATCTCAGGTGGACAGTTTTCATTCACAGAGTGCAGCGAGTGTCAAGCCAAGACAGAGCAGGAAGCAGTGTCAACCATAACTCACCTATCTGGCACCGTCGACCAGTGAAGCCAGCCAAGCAGGAGCAGGTGAAGGAGGGGTTACCTGTGATGCAGTCATCAATGCACTGGCCCCCGTTCAGACACGGTCTCAGGTGTGGGCACACGGATGCTGCAGAAAGAGGTCACAGGAATCATTGTTTCAAAGCCAGCCAGGAGGAAACAATCCAATCCCTTTGAAGAAGGACTCACCTGAGTTATTACAACCACCCACTTCCACGTTGGCATCATCAATGCGAAAGACCCATCTGCCAGGGTAGCCCACATTGGTGGTCCCCTCAACATTCACCACATCCGCTGTGCGAGAGCCGGGGATGTTGAAGTAACGCTGGCCGTCACCAGCATTAAAACCTGCCTGAGAGGAGAGTAACAAGGAGGAAGACGTCACAAAAGACAGCTGAATACGAAGAGATCGCCCTGTACATTTTCATTTTATAAAGAAAATCACCATCATGGGATCTTACCTGCGCTGCAATCCCTCCAAGCCCAGCCAGGTTTCCTCCGCTGCTGGCATGCATGCCTGTCGTCCAAGTGATGTTATTGTACTGGAATATAGTGAAGGAAAGCTCTCCATCTGTAATGAGCACCACTTGGAAAGTATTTACCTGCATAAAGAGGAACAGGCTCGGTTAAAACCTTTCCTGATTTCCAAGAAATGCATCTCAAAGACTCCTGGTATTAACGATAGATTCCTCAAACTCAGTCAGGCTAGAGGCATAATCGACTCATCTGGACCTTTTGTTGAGGCACACAAGATATTCCAATCATCCCACAATTATCACTGAAAGGAAACCCAAAAGCTCTGTTTCCTTATCACACGATAAATCCAATTTTTAAACATAAACAGCAAGACTATTCTTTGAGACCCAAAGATTATCTGGGCCAGTGGATTCTGGTTCATCCCAATGAGATGAGATAAAGAACCCTCTATCAGCACTGCAACTCATGTTCAGTGTGGATTAGTAAGGTTCATAAATGATATACTTGAAGTGGAAACAGTTGATGTGTTGTCTCAAAGATCCATGGATTGAACGCTGTGGATTAGGGAGGCTGTCAGCTTGTTTGGTAACTTGTAAGAGAGAGGATGCCTGCAGCCTATGAGGAAAGGGAGCCTGTAGAAACTATATTGTTCAATACTTCATAATATTAAGAGGTGTGAAAAATATCTGCATTATTAAAAACTGCATGTTGGCTGTAATGGTTTTTGTCTGCTGGAGTTGAGGGCTAAAATCAAACCACTTGGTCATATCTGTGCACCCAGAAAGCTGTTTTCTTTGTATCACCAAGTGACCAGTTTGAGGGTGGTTAAAGAGGTGGTTACACTTTATCATATCCAAAAATAAAAAAGGAAGAAGAGAAAAAAGGAGATTTGTTCAAACAATGATGTCCCCAGGTTGTTAATCTTCATATAAATCATCTGCAGATTTGGGTGCACCTAGTGTGGCCTAGTGGTTAGGTCGCAGGCCTTATGAGGCTAGCTCTTGAGCTGTCGACATGGGTTCACATTGCACCTATGGCTCCTTAATGCATGTCACTTTTGTCATGTTTCCTGCTCTATCCACTGTCCTGTCCTCTCTGAATAAAGGCGTAAAAAGCCTGAAAAGAAAACAATAAAAAAAGAGCAACTTTGTCATTTTAAAAAGAGAAAGCATACTTTGTGTTGTACCGCAACAGTGAAAGAGACTTACAGAGTGCTGGGTTCTGAAATGCTGACTGAATCAAAAAGCACCGTTGCTATGAACACTTGGCCGCCACAAGCCAGTTATCCTTTTGGTATCTTTTCTGACACCTCCTGCTTAAAACCCAAAAAGTCAGAGGGATTGTGAGTCCCTGCTTTCACTGTCTGTATTCACACAGAAAATCAAGATCAAGCAAGGTTTTGCTGCGTTATCGTTTAACAGGTGTACCCCCCAGACCTGGTCTAAACCTGTTAATGTTTTTGAGAGGTGCCCTGAGATAACATTTCTTATGATTTGGCACTATATAAATAAAGACTGATTGATTGATTGATTGATTGATTGATTGACTGACTGACTGACTGACTGACTGACTGACTGATTGATTGATTGATTGATTGATTGATTGATTGATTGATTGATTGGGTCTTAAAGAGACAGAAGCTATAATTAAGTGTTTCACACAGAGGTTGAAAGGAAGCTGACATCAGTAAAGATGTATTTTGAGCTGTAAAGAACATAGAGCTACTAAAAGAGAATCAGAGCGACAATATAAAGCATAAAAATGAGAATAATAACCCCTCTTTAAAATCTACTTTGTGCTTTAACTGACTGCATACATTTCTTTAAGGCAAGAAGATTATACCAGGGACTTTAACCAACACCAAAATGAACGTTTGTTTTCATAAGAAGGCATGTTTTTGTCTACATCAAGAACTGTTTTCAAGCCAGTACTCAAAGTTCTTTGGGTATCCAGACTTCACTCCCTGAGGGTTGTAAATGGCTACTAAACTTATACTGTAAAGTAAATAAAAATGTATATATTTTGTAAGGTCTTCGCACTCTCTTTACAGAGGATTTTACAGAAGGGACCTTTGTTGCATCAGTGAAAACATCCTCTTAAACATGATTTCTGTCATTTTAATTCATTCTTACCATGATAATTTAGGACCAAATCTTTTCCTCTGGGGAGGTCGTATTTGATTGGTTACCTGATGTTAGAAAAACCTGATGTTTGACTTCATGTCTGACAGTTCTGTTGACAAACCCAGCTCCTGAGGCTGTTGGTGTTCACCAAGGAGGAACTGAGTACCAACAAAAAGCTTTCCATAGAGGTGAGGGCGTACCTTAAACCAAGTTTACTTTGTGTAGTCAATTATCTAATTATCTTTCTTGATTTATAAACAAGTGAAATATATTTTCTGCATGGGTGTTTTGGTTTGGTATTTTTTCTCAACAAGAGGAGGTTGATGTTTGTTCTTCACCTTTAAATGCTGTCAAGTGGGAATCACTAATCTGGACCCCAAAGACACTTAAAGCTTCAGCTTATTCTGCATTAATTACAAGAAAAAGGGAGAGAAGTGAAGTGTGAGTTTGTACCGGTGTGTTCGAGTTGCCTCCAAAGAAAGTAACTTGGTGCCATGTAGAGATGAGGACCCATGTTGCATTAAAGTTGGGGAACTCTGAAAAGTACGTCCTGACGTCACCTGAAGCCCTTTTCAGGATGGAGGGCTCCAGGCTCTCTCTGTAGAAGACTTTCCCTGCTCGCCGGTTGTCAACATCAGCCCAGAATGGTGCCACGACCCTCCTGTCTCCAGCAATTGGAAAAGCCACTGGTGTGAACTGAGACACCTCCCTCAGGAAAGACACCAGGCCATTGTTGTTAACCTGAGAAGGACAGATTTGAAAAAGAAGCAGATTCAAACAGTATGCATATATTTTGTTCAACATGGCAGCTCCTGTGACTTGTCTGTTGGGAGGGTGGGGTTAGAGAGGAAGTGTGGAGGAGAAGAGGTGAAGGTAGACAAACAGAGGTAGTTCTAACCTCACAGGGCAAACAGCAGCATGGTGCAGCGGACGCTCCCATAACGGATGTTTGCACTTCCCATGTAGCAAACAGATGCTACATTTATTCCGTGAAATGACAGCAGCTGAGAAAACTGTGTTTTGCTGCTCACGCACCTGCAAAGTCATCACACCAGGAAGAGCGTTCACAGGCTTTAAATCCACAGATGTCTGCCAACGGCAAAGTAACCAAATAAATGAACCCATCCTCCCCTCGTCCACATAGCCCCTCTGTGAGAAAAGCTCAGTCAGCACCACAGTTTCAGACTGCAGCAAGGTAAAAAGGAGACTTTAGAGAAGATTGATTTTAGTAAATGGTGTTCAACGAAATTAATATGGCAATTAATCAGCCATTTTATTGAACATAAACCAATAATTTAAGATAAACATGTATTTTTTGTGTTTTTTTGTCATCACATAGTGAATACTTTTGGACTGTATGTCAGATAAAACTTAAGGAAGACACTGTGATGAGTTACTGGGACCTTTTAAAGTGAGAGCAATTCATTTACAACCAAAAGTAACTGATAAATCTTCAATTATAATAGTTAGTTGTTTTTAGTAATTTCTTTGGATTATAGCTCATATTTTAGCATTTTTGACACAAAATAAGAACTTAAAGGCAGAATATTTTCACTCTACAAATGGTCATAAAAAGACAAAATACACCTGGATGTCAAATCCAATATCATATCTTTAATGTCACCCATGCTTATTAGGTTGTAAATGTAGACTTAGTCTATCAAATAAGTCTTTACAACAATCAGATTCTAATGGGCAATAAACCAAGACAACAGGGAGGGTATTATGGTTTTCTGAGTTTCTGTTGTTCCTTGGAGACTGCAGTGTCTGGGGCTGTATCTCTAGGATGGTTTTGTTGGTGGAACAGTATCTCAAGGTTAGGGTAAGGGTTACGGCTGGACACTAAAAACAGAAATAGACAGTGGTCATTAGTGATCAAATGCTCTAGGTAGGGACGACACAAACAACAACAGTCTAAAGATTGTTTCAAGAAATGTGGTCCTAAATCTGCAGCCTCCAGGTCTGCAGAAACAAAAAAAATGTTTTATTTTAGCTACTGTCTCTCTTTCCTTCGGTAGAGAAAAATGAAGCCAATGCTGAAGTGCTAAAAGTTGCTGTTCATAGAGAATCCACTAAAGGCTGGCTCAGAAAAACCAGAGGTCACATACACATCAAGCCAAAAAAACTGACTTTGACACCATTAAAAAACATATTTACAGCCTGGGTAAAAAAAACAGTTATCGGCATATTTGCTATCAGCACACACTGTACGTGGGGTGAATTTTTTCTAACTCAGCGGTTTATTAGATATTAGGATTATGGGTTTGTCCAATCAGAGGCACAGCTCAGCTCATGTGATTGACAGGTGCACTATAGCAGTTAGAAAGGAAGCTCAAAGTCATATCCAAGGTCATATCCAAGATGGCCCTGTCCAATGACTGGCTTCATTTGACTGTATCAGGAACAGACAGGTGACGTCACAGAGACTACGTCCATATTTTATACAGTCTATGCTCTCTCCCTTCTTTTGATTATCCGGTGCTCAAGAAGCCTCGTTTTTTGTTGCCTAGCTAAAAGGTGCTGTCATTATTGATGCAACCAGTGTTTCTCTGTTATAGATGACATACTGTGAAATTTAGTTGTATGTTTTGTACCTAAATTCAACCAAGAAAGAAAAAAGGGGGACAACAAGATATTCCCATGATTCACCAATCAGTGATGTCACAAATCGATCAAGTCTTGCGTCCCTCCCATAAGCTGTTCAGAGCAGCTTGCAGTCTCATCTTGGGATCAATCCAACATGTTTTCCTCACAATTTGAAACCTTAACAAAAACTTCAAAAACAAAAAAAGAAGAAGAAGACAAACAGTTCATCTCTGCTGCGGTCATCAAAATGTCTTTAATTACAAGACAAGTGTTGGTGTTCAGGTCCTCAAGGTTAAGCTGAGGAGATTATTAAGTGTTAAATAAAAAATGAGTGATGTGTTGGGATGTGTCAGAGGTTAATTTAGGGGTGAATTTGTTGCTGAAATACATAAAAGAAGATTAGAGTACATTAACAATAGAAAACCAAAAGAGTAGGAGAGTACACACGTTGGGAGTCCTTAAAGTATTACCCAGAGTCTGATCCAGCACTGTGCTCAATATGAAACATAGCAAAAAACAAACTCCTAAACCTGGGTGGAGGGTATTTCTCTAGGCCTCAAGGTTGAACCCCAATGAAAGGCCTTCATTCATTCATTCATTCATTCATACATCTTTTTTACATATTATCAACAAGGGGAGATTCTTCCCACCAGCACACCTATCCTGTTTCACCTGAACCCAGGCAGGAACTCTGCTGCTTTGCGTTCAAAGCACAGTAACATGTGACAGTGACAAAGCAACATCAGATGGCTCGGCTCTGCTCTCTGCATGTATGAAAACCATAATTTGAAGGACTTTGCTGTAAAAACAGCCGAGGAAGTTTTGTTTGGCACGGCACGGGGGCTCAGTTAATTGCCCGACCACAGTCTTCCCCTCTGCATCAGCGTGATGTGGTGAGAACGTGGCTGATGTGGGGAAAAAGAGGAGCGACTGTAGGGGCAGGGCCCAGGGGTCAGCCAGAGCACCATCTGATACTGGGAGAAAAACAAGCGCGAGGGCACAGGGCTGCATGAATGGAGGGATGTACATATGAATCACCAACCTCCCACACCCACATACCCACTAATGAGAGACCTGTGGTAGCGGTGGTTTGGAAGTCAACCGTCTTACACCAAAATTAGTGTAGGAAATCATGCTGAACACTAAATAAGCTTTATAGTCTAATACTGGAATATATTTAGTTGACTAATCCAATCTCTTGTCACATCTGGAAGTATTTAAACAAGTGTATTTCCTACTTGTTAAGATTTTTTCGGGGACCATTCCAACATGGCAATGACCTCAGAGGAATTTAAACTGAACTTGGGACCTTTTTCTTAGTTTCACATCGCATACTTCTCTTTTCTCATGGATTCCAACCAGGCCATAACTAGTACAGACTTCCAGTGAAGGGTGCTTATGCATCACACTTATGTGAGAGAGTGAATGGGTTCAGAGCTGCCTTGTGTTATGCTGTAACATGACCAAGGTCAGACTCACAGGGGGAGAGGTGCGATCAGTCAACCTTGTAAGAAGCATCTTGCTCTCCATATTTCTTCCTCTCACTCTCACTGGTGCCACTCTGCTCTACAACTCCCTTGTTATTTTTTGGGGAATTCTTTGCCGGATACATTCAGGATTTTGCTTGGGTGGTTTTTCTTTGGAGCCAAGCAATTTATGGACTAAAATAAACTTTCATCTGGCTTAAGTCAAGCCAAAGCAAACCCCTGAATGAAAAGGTGCCCATGGATCGACTCAGGAAAACATTAGTTTTCCTTGTCAGAAACTGAAGTTTCACAGTTACAAGCTTGTCCAAATTATTTGACGAGGCCAGAGGAAGTGACTAAAGTCTGCGCACTTGGTGTGTTTCTGTAGCCCCGGCTCACCTTTAGCTACAAACAGGTTAGACTGAAGAAATAAATCCTATCTTCAAGAGAGTGCAGTGACTCAAATACAAGAAATACAACTTTCATGGTACAAATGTTTGAGAAAAAGATATTGGCATGTTATTTAAATGTAAAATTAAGAGATTTCAAGAGTATGCAGTATTGCGTTTTTATACCTGCTAGAAGGAGTCCTGCAATGAGGAACAGATTGGATCTTTGCAGACACATAAGAAACATTACATGTTAATACAAAAACATGGTTTCTAATGCCTTGGCAATGGGTTTTGGTATGGTGAGTAAAGTTTTAAGTTGGGAGTGCCAAAAGAGAAATATAATTTTGGGGAAATCAATGCAAAGAGTCCAATCCTGTACCAGTCTTCTCTTTTTGCCAGGCGCAGTGATTTCTTGGAGTGTTTTGATAATGTGAAATCCATGGGTCACCCCTCAAGACTCTACAGAGGTCCTATGCCCAGTCTCCAGTTTCCTATAGCAGAGTTTTCAGCCAGTACTTCTTTATGTCATTACTGTAAGGAAAATTTTAAAAGTTTATTGTATTAATATGTGTTGTATTTGTATTGTATTAATCATAATCATAGACTGTAAAAAATATGGACGTCATCTCGCTCAGCTCAAACTGAGGTTGTCACAAAAACTGCTCCCCCTGGTGACTGGCTGCAGTACAGGTCAAAAACTCTGTCTCCCATATCATTCCAGATGGGATGTAGTCAGACTTTAAAAAATTAATAAACCTCATAGAAATGTTTCTCACATCTGTATGCTGTGGTGATATGAAGATATTATTAGGCTGCATTGTGTTCATGTCCTCTCACAGCTGGAAAACAAGTAAACAACAGCAACATGTTTACAAAACCAAACCCAAAAGCCATGGTACCTGAACTTTACCAAGAACAGGGTCAAGACTTTAAAAGACATGCTGTGTCTCAAATCATGTACTTCATGAGTACACTTACATGACGTACACTGTACTTACTAGAATAGTGCACAAAATCTTACAGGACAGTGGTGTCCCAAATCAAACACTGCGGCTTCACACTTACCAGTAACTAAGATTGCATTTCGCAACCATTCAGGTGTTCACCTGCAATTTACTGATAACATCCATCAACCATTGCTTGTTTTGTGGCTGCCCCTCTGTCTATGTAACCAATATGGCGTCTGTTGAGTGTGTGTGAGAGAAGAGCCCAGCGTTGCACACTCAACTTTTTGACATTTTTGAGTGCACCAGTCAAAGTGCACTGCGTTTTTCCACTCTGTCAGTGTAAACGCACTTATGCACTCAAACTAGTAAGTGTAAGTGCAAGAGTACGCAATATGAAATACAGCAACAGTTTGGTCCAAGTTCCAGCATCAAATTTACTTGGTAGGTTAGGATACAAATTGTACTTTGGTTTAAAAAAAAAAAAGCATCAACAAGTGTTATTCAGGATGTGGACAGTAGTTTCGCAAACTCTTTTGTGAAAAAGTTAACAGGTAGACCTGCCTGAAATGCAAATTTTCAGCCAATCAAAGCACTGAGAGATTAGAGTTATAGTCTAAGTAAAACATGATGTAGTTAAAATTCAACTTACAGATTGTATAAAACAAGGATGAAGTCTCAGTGATGTCACCAATTGGTTTCTGGTGAGGTGTTTTAAGCACAAAGATGGTGGTAGTTTTATTTGAAATGCTGAATCCAACCAACTTAATTTAAGGTCTGTTTCTGATACAGAGTTTCAAAGAAAATCCTCAATGGAAGCCATTTTTGGAATGAGATGAGCTTTGAGCATCCACACTAACAGTTAAAGAGTGGTCACCTGTCGATCAGCTGAGCTGTGCCTCTGATTGGGTAAACTCATCATCTTAATATCTCCTCGACTTCAGAGGTAGAAAAAAACTTCACCCCCTCACAGTGCGTGCTGACACTATGACACTGACGCTATGAAAAACAGTCAGTATTCGTCTATACCTAAGCTTCAATGCTGATGCTAAACTGAGCTAACCATTACTCCGCTGAAGCATAATTTTTCATGGAAGGACATGAGAATGTACATCCTCTCTTCAAACCTAACAGAAAAAAATGAACATATCCTTTAAGTCTGAAATGTCATTTCCTTTTTTTTAAAAAAATAACACTTTTAAAGTATGTGCAGATATATTGTGCCTATGGTAGATAAGCTGCTTCTGATATCACTCTGTCACATCGCTCATCGTACACATGCATATAAAAAGCGCCCATTCAGAGAACAAAGACTGAAAGTTGATGCACACATCTTTGAGCCATACCTAGTGGTGAGTGAGAGTGAGTGAATGAAATTGCACGAGTGTTGAAGCTCTTCAGAGGAGCAGATGAGCACTAGCAGATGTGCAGTCTGTAAAAAGTGCAGTTACTATAGCGCGTTCTTGGCAGGATCATCCAAAAGCCTAAATTCATGTCTATCTTTCAGACAAAGTCCAGAATATTTTGTGTATTCTGATACTATAAATTGTATGGTTCACAAAATAAACATGAACAGTGAACTCCTGAAAAGCTCGGGCCCTTTTCCTGTCCATGAGTTTATCTGCTTCTATGACTTCCTTTGATCATGACCGTCGATTCTCACATCTGTTCAGAACTTGTTTTCTTTCCTCTCTGACCTTGGATATCCTCCGTCTAACTCCTTTTATACTAGCCGTCCGTAAAAGTAGTTAATCCGTGAACTGCATTGTTTGGAAGCCCTTAAGACGCTTTGCAGATACATCTGTGTTCTGTTAAAGTGATTGGTCATTTCTCAGATAAAGCAGCTGGACAGTTCCAGGGGGAAGACCCCTGCCATGTTATCTGAGGCGTGGGAGGAGGGGGGAGGAAGAGAGATCCCAGCAACGTGTGAGAACTCCCAGACACAAACCATAACAGAGGGACGGCTTAGTTACCAGGAGGCAGAAGTGGGACAGGCGTAGGACCTCGTCATGGGGACGTGTTTGTGAAGGGATTTTTAAGTTAATGTTGTTGGGACACAAGTGCCCTCTGCAGCCAAGTGTCACATAATTGTGGCTTTCTTTAAGTCTGCTGATGTGTTTGTTGATAACAACAGCTAAAAATAAGATGTTTTGCTCCATGGAGGAATATGGGTTAATCGTAAATCGTGTCAGAGGATCTGCTGTGAAGGGGTTCAGAATATGTTACACAGCAACACATTCTTAAGTCTTGTCAAGTACAGCAGCTTAGTGTGTCATCCTCAGCTTCAGTGTTTGATGATCAGCACTTTAAGTGTCAGAGTCAAGACAACTTGTGTTGTTGAAAACTGAATCAGGAAAACTGCAGCTCTTTGAGTGTCCACTAGAAGCTGGCTTCAAATGCCCTGGGATACCTACTAGGTTTGATGATAAAAGGTCTTATTTGCAGCTAAAATTTACAGCTTTGTTTAAAAACTGGTTCTGGGTTTGGGTAATGCATCTATTAAGCTGATATAAAGTGGGAGAGTACAAACTTATATACTGATATGTTGGCATGAGGTAACTGTTTTCCAGGAGGCCAAAGCCCTGTTTCCACCAAGTGGTTCAGTTTGGTTCATCTCGGTACGGCACAGATTTTGTGACATTTCTTTTGACTCAAACTAGGACAAAATATTGACCCGTACTGTGCCACTTTTTGGTACTCTTCTGTTGGGGTACTGATGTGACCCCAGAAGGTGGAGCTGGAAACACTGCAGTCCGTTGATTGGTCAAAAAAATTGTCGCTTCTTGTGCAACACATAACTCCGCAATTTTTAAATCTCCAGTCAACTTTGTGAAGAAAACATTCTTTTTGTTTTGGAAAATTTGCATAATGAAATGGTTTACTGTGTAGTGTTTATGTTCTTCGTTGGATTTCTTGGCGAGGTACAAGTTGTCACACTGCTATGCCCTAACACTGTTACATAGCTGACACAGCGATCAGCACCTGGTTTGCACACCACCAACTAAGGAGGGCACAGTTGGCTTTGGAAATGGAAGCAGGGTCCGGCTTTACCGATTTGACCTGTACCAAACTGTACCGATTCATACCAGACTGCTTGGTGGAAACAGGTCTTAAGAGCCTCCGCTTTGTATTTGCTGGTGCATAGGTTGATTGGAATTGGAAGTTGAGTCAGCACTTCCAGTACTGCTCTCTGACTGTTGCGCAGCTTTTAAACATGCCTCTGGACGCCATTGTATGATAGCACAAAGACTAGGTTGATGTTTTTGCACGGTTGGTCACTGTGGTATGTGCAGCTGGCATATGATTACCAGGTAAACACCTACAGTCTTGAAATTAGATGTCAGTGCTGAAATTTGATGTTCTTTCAAAAGGTTCACTCTGAAGCCCATTTTTACAGCATAAGTAAACATGTTTACAGCCTGGTAGAAAAGAAAGTTTTTGGTCTGACTAGTCCATTCCAAAGGATGGATTCTTGAAACTCAGAAGCTCTGAAGGTATTGATGTTATGGGTTTCAACAACTAGAGGCACGGCTGGCTTGACTGACAGGGAGGCAGCTGGAGCTGTTAGCCAGGAGTCTAGGGCGCAGTGTTTGATTATTTGATTGTGAAGCCTGGTTTGTTCTTCTGCGCCAATTAACAGCACATCCAACAATGTAGGATGGCACCCTTTTTGATGAAGAAGCCTTGGGATGTAGCCTGACGTACACTTCCTCCCAAATTTAACTATGCCTTAAATTTTACAACATTTCTGCTCATCAGCTGGGCATTTTATCTTCTCCAACTTCTCCTCTCAATCCTTCTTTGTTATTGTTGCTGTATGATAGACCGCAAGATGTATCTGCTTCAATTTCATTTAATCCACTCAAAATAAGTGTGATAAAGCAAGCGAAAAACATAGTGGGCCCAGGAATAGGCAATCTGATGATCATACGGACCACGCTGCCCTCTTGTGTTTCGGAGGAGTTCTGCACATTGGCACATAGCACTCACAGTATGACACAGGGTCATCACAGAAGGATAAACCAGGCTTTAGGCTGAGTCAGCATATTTGATATGATGACTGCTGTTAATGGGCTTCAAAAGAGCACTAGTGAAACAAATGGAGGATAATCACAATATACCTACAATTAGGTCCGAACGATTTTGGAAAATAATGTAGTTGCGATTTTTTTGGACCAATATTGCGATTGCGATTTTGCATGTGATCTTTTGGGGGGACGTTTATCCTCTGCATTATTCTCTAAAACATAAGCAATAAATCATTCTATAGTATGACTAACACAACAAAGGATCCTGTCAACATATAAACAGTTCTTTTCTTGGTGGTTGGGGTTTTAGCCATACAGTTGTCATACGTGGCCTTGTGGTGCTTCCTTAAATGCTGGAACAGGTTTGTAGTGTTGCTTCTTGTTGTAACTACAGTAGCCAGACATGTTTTGCACATTACCTTACGCTGTGCTGCATCTTCTTTCCTAAATCCAAAATAGGTCCAGACAACCGACGTGCCATTCGTCTTTGACACCAAAGTTGCCTCTTCGCCACTGGCAAACCAGCTGAAAGGTGCACAACCGCCACCTACTGCATGCATGTCATGTAAGGGTGCGTCTGTGTACGTGAAACTTTAATTTTTTTTAAATTGCAGCCTTTGTGATATGAAAATTGCATTCTGTTACATTGTAATGTTGATTTAAATTGGATTAATTGTTCAGCCCTACCTACTACACCACCTGCTTTTGCTCTCCATACAGACTGTTTTTCCTCCATACACCAAACCCTGCAAATAGATGCTGGTCAATGCTAAATGTGCAACAAACATGCTATGAACAGAAACCAGATTAACTCTCATTCTAAAGTCTTGAGTCTGTAGAATCAAGTAAACATTTTTATAAGGAAGCAGTGATGGAGATTACAGCTCATCAGACTCTTGCTGACACACAGCTCTAATGTGAAGAGCTAAACATATCAGTTATAGTGATAAAATGATTTATTTATTCAGCCTCTATGAAACCCAAGCTTTGAGGAATGGCAGAAAGTATTCATAAAATCAGTGCTCTCAGCGCTCACTTAAACATTAACGGTTCATAGCAGCTCTGTGGTGGCAAAGATCACCATGTGGCCCACACACTTTACAGCACATGTGTAGTGGATTCAGGTGAGGCGTTTAAAATGAGCGTGACTGTAATTTAAAGTGTCTGTCATAATGTGTTATGCTCCCTTCGCGTGAGTGCAGAGTAACAATCCAGTGAGATACAGAGCGAGCAACAAGATATCACATCACAGCAGAAGGAGGAGTGCTGGGATTTTATCTCTAACAGATGATAATTAAGCCTCAGATCAACACGTCAAGCAACCTGTAGCTTGTCTAATCTTGTCTAATTCAACTATTGTGTTTCAGTGGTATAACAGCAGATGCAGTGTGCTAGAATTCATTACACATCTGTGAAGAACATGTCCTTATAACGCTGGCTACCTGTGGCTTTAAGACTTTATTATGAAATAGTACTGATTGATTATCTGACAGACTATTCATCTGATCTTTCCTAATACACAATCTCCAACCAAAGTTCCAGAAATGCATTGCTCTATGTTGTTCAGACCAATCCATAGAAATGATGACTCCCAGACTTTGGAGTGAACTTCAGTGAAATGTGCACCGTGTTTTCTTTTCAATAAGACCATTATGTTTATGTTTTGTGGTGTTTCTGGGTCTTTAACTCTCTTTGTTGCTCAAAGTGTGATTTTTTTTTTTTTGTATTTTTTTTTATTTTGTCTTGTCATGATGCACATTTTTTAAAATCTAAAGCACTATAATTTGGAAGTTTATCTCATTATTGTAAACATCACAGAGTAACTATATTTGTAATTTAAAGAGGGTTTGAAATCTTCTTCCGGACTCAACACTAACATGCTGCACTCCAAACAAACACTGTGTCAGTGATACTATGCACTGTGCGTGGATGCAAAAGAGTTTTAAAATGTCTGTCTGACCTCATCTGCATGTTGCAGATGCTTATATTAGAAAGACGACCTTTGACCTTGCCCATTGTTGCCATGGTTCCTCAGCCTCCCCTGCCCCTGCTTGAACAGGGAGGAGGAAGGCGAGGCTCGGATAGAGGGGGGAGGAGGAGCGGGAGGGGGTGATTCGGGGAGAGCGAATGCGGATGCATAACCACAACAGGTGGTGTTGATTTAAGGGAGTTCTGCCTTTCCATGCGCTGGAACGGAACCCAATACATGACAAAGGCAGATCAAAGTGTGTTTCAGAGTGCTGTGCGAAAACCCTCGTCAAACCCCTCTGCTTCCTCCCATGAGCACTTTTCTCTCTCTCTTTCTCTGCGCTGAGGATATTTCCTCTCACGCGCTCTAAGAAAGAACCGCTCACAGATGCTCCGCGGCAGCAGTAAGAACACAAACTGTCATTTCCTTTAACAGCTTATTGTGGACTTATCAGAACAAGGCTTTTCACTGTGCTGCTAATAGTTTCTCTCCTGCACTGGAGAGCCTCACAGAGTGCAAGGAGGGCAGATGTAAAGTGAAGAAAATGTCATACAGGATTATAATTCCACCCGTAGGGGAAAACACGATATTCTACAAATGAGGCTACACACCAGAGCCTGTGAGTGCACATAAACATATACAAACTCTCACAGGGCACTTCAATGTAGTTTCTGGAACCAAGCCAAATTTCATCTCCCTCAGGCTCTTATACAATCCACACCATGTCAGCTTCAATTGCCAACTGCCAAGTGCATGCACACACATACACGCTGACATATGGAGACATAAACACACACACACACACACACACACACACACACACACACACACACACATGAGTGAAAAAAAATAAAATCACTGCTCTGTACTCACATAGAGTCCTGTGTGCCTGTCACCAAAGAAGGGGAAAGCAACAGAGATCTCCACCAGCCTGGAGCCACCGTCGTCCTGAGGGATGGTCTGGGAGTCCCCCTCGTCCTCACCAAAAGGGTAGAAGTCCTTCAGGGGCACAGCAGGTTCCACCCCAGGCAGCAGGTCCAGGGAGAGCAGGGTGCAGAAGCAGGGCAGCAGGGCTCGCAGCACCAACACCATGGCCTCAGCCAGCCAGGGATGGAGCTGACAGCAGGCACCGTGGATGGGGAGGGAGGAGCACGCACACCTGAGGCAACAAGAGCAGAGCAGAACAGGACAAGACCGTACGTTCCTCCTCTCAACCACAGCAGTGTGAATCCTCCCCTGACTGCTCTCTGGCTCTGCCTCTTTCTCTCCTCACTCTCTTGTCCTTCAGGAGTGAACTGGGCTTCTTGTGTGAGGCAGGGGAATACTGTAGATTCCTTGCATTCTGCTTGCTGCTGGGTGCTGCATGAGAGCTACACTCTGTCTCACTGCAATGAAACAAGGGAAGGAATGAAAGAGAGGGAGCAGCGTGATTCAGCTGAGATTTTTTTTTTTTTTTTTTTTTTTTTACAATCCAGCGACTTGGTCCCTGATGGTCAGCTTAGAAATATCCTCAATAAAAGCTCTATTCTGCCTGCCAAAGGAGTTCTTTCAGTTTTAGCCCCACCTCCCCCACAGGGATTCACTACCTTGCATAATTAGCTGCTTTCAGCCAATAGCTGTAAAGAGGCCGGTAACTGGATAACCACTGGGCGGATCTATGATAATCAAAGGGCTGCTTTAAAGAAACTCTGACAAGATTTTCTCTTTTCAGTGAAAGTCCTGCTATGTACAGTAACAGAGGCATGCAAGGTTACACGGAGAGAAGCATGTGCACTGCTGTCGGCATGACAACATTTACAGTAAGTGCTGAGCTGAGATGAAGGGAGTGACACAAACACATGGAAACAACATATTAGTGGTTGTCATGAGCCGCAAAGCAAAAAAAAAGGAGACCGTGGGTAAACGGGAGACCTCTGGGTTGGTAATCCTCTGTCCCCACAGACCTTGTGGAGTCTGCAACCACCTCTGCAGGAAAACACTGCGGAGAGCGTGAAGGTCATTCTCTCACCCACAAAACTGAATCCTCAAAGGCTTTAATGGTGCAAACCAAACAAGGACAGGGCTGTGCTGTCCTTCGCAAAGATCCCAGAAGACTAGTTCACCCCAGTCAGAGCCGTCTTACCAGAAGAAACACCAATAATGATGAAATTTGTCAAACAAAATTCAACAATTATGCTCTGATACACCCCGTTTATTAAAAACAATCACAGCTTTTGATGAATCAAAAACACTCTGCAAACAATTATCATAAATATTTGGATAGATACTTTTGTTAGATCACACAAACAATAATTACGACAAAATATTGGAAATGATTAGTGTGACAAACGAGGATCATAAGATCATAATAAAGCACCAACCAAGGAAACATTTCATCACAGTTTCCTAAAAACTGACGCAGCATACACAGACTTAGACAGCCAAAGGAAATCCTTAAAACAATTTGGCACATCCAGTCTACTTATACACAAAACACTCATTGTTTGTTGTTGTTGTTGAGTTTTTCCGCAGATTAATTTAATCCGGTGTGCACGGGTGGGTGCAGACGCCTCGCCTCGGGAGTGTGTTTGTGTGGACGTAGCTTGTAACTTAATGTTGTTGGGAAGCTGCCAGACGAGCAGTGAATGAGCCAGCCAGAGGTGCTACATACTTCACTGCAGGGTCCCCCGCCTCTAAACACCAGGCTGGAGCATCTGACTGAAATAGGCCCGTCGTCTGCTCGTCTCCTGTTCTAGCTGCTCTTTAAGTGTTAGCAGCTTCCAGAAACAAACAAATAGACGTTAATTCAGGAGGAGATGAACAAACAGACATTAACTGATGGTATGAATGAGAATCTTTACAAACATCTCCCTGAAATTTCAATAAAAACATCAAATACCTGCTCCTCCAGGCATTTGACCCTCTGCCGATGAGCCTTCTCTCTGCTCTCCAGAGCTTGTTCCGCTTGGAGCTGACCCTCTCTCAAACGCTCTGTCCCCAAATCCAGCTCCTGGTGATGGCAGGCTGTCACCTCAAGGAGGCGCTGTGCATGTGAGTGCTCCAACTGGGAGATTTGTGCCTGAAGACAGTTGACGTGAGTTTAAGAGAGAGACTGGGCAACTTTCACAGCCAGTGGAACTCAGAGGCTCTCTGACCCCGAGGAAACTGAGGTCATGACCTGTAGCTCACTTATATGGGTGAGTTTACAACTTAAAAAAAAACAAATGTTGGTGTGTGTGGAAGAATCAAAACATGTCCTCCAGAACAGAACTGCATTGGAAGAGTTGCAGTTTAACTTCCAGAATCATTACTAATATGCTCCTGCTGATCAAACGTGACTGGGCTGTGTGGGGGCTTAGTGGGTGTCTCTGGTTGACGCTGGCTGTTTAAGGAAATGTTCTCACACTGATCTTCGGATTGCTTTTCACATCAAAGTATATGCAAAAACTCTACAGAACATTCATCATGTAGTTATTGTTTTGTTCAAGGTTAAACTAATCTCTTGTTTAAACAACAAAACTCTCCAGTCCTCCTTTTAGATCTGAATCTGTAAACGTAACTCTTAATTGTGATGTGAAGCTTTTTCCAGATACTGCATCTGATTTTTATGCTCAAATCTGCAACAGTTGGCACACAAAACAATACATTCATTCATCCTCAGTGCCCTGAAATCGAATGGTTCAGAAAACGACACTTGGTTGTTCTGTATTAGAGAATGTAAATATTGACAGTCAACACAAACCGCTGTTTACATGTTTAGTGATTTTATGATCCGTCCCCTCATTGTGTCCCCTGTAGCCTCTAACCTGCACCGCCTGCACCTCCTCCTGTTTTAAAGCCAGATGCTGCTCCAGACTCCGGACCCTCTGTCCCAGCTGCTCCCTCTCTCTGGCCGCTGCCACCGCCTCCTCCTCCCTCCTCAGCTTCTCCATCTCCACCTGACAACAACACGAGGGTGACATAATGTGAACGACTTTACCATGATTGTTCTGCGCTCGTGTGCCTGCCTGTAATGCGTGTAGCAGAAGCAGAAGCAGAGCACAGAGCTTCATAGTTCTCGCGGTCCATGTTTCCATCCCTCTAAGGTTTCTATGAACAATGTGACAAAGTACATGAAAACATTTGACAACAAGTGGAAAATGAGACAAACAGCATCCCACAATGACTGAAAATGAGTCTTTGTCTCCTCTTACAGTTATTGATGTAACAGCTTACTTATGTGCCTCAATGCTTGGGAAACTGCACGTCTGCTCTCAGTCCAGAATGTGGCAGCAGGGCTTCTGAGCAGCTCTGAACACATATTACTTCAGTCCTGGCTTCTATACCAACATGAGCTTCCAGCAGTTTTTAGAGCTGACTTTAAGATGATTTTAATTACATATTTTAAAGCCATTTGTGGTTTGGCTCTCTGATGTATTTCGAACCTTTTTACCTCAGATTCAACACCAAGACTTTACAGGTTTCCTGACCAAAAGAGGCTTCATGTTCTGGGATCCAACATAGGCAAGAGGTGGGGTCATTTTTTTTAACTTTGAACATAAAAAGGCTGCTTTTTATTGCTCTATCAGAGCAGCTAAACCTGTAGGACAGAACTCTTTAAAGTTTTATTTTGAGTATTTATAATCTCTTACTTGTGCTTACATTGTTTAGTAAGTATATATTGATTAACACTGTGTCCCTTTAAGTGCCTTAAATGTATGAAGGTCCAGTGTTAGACCCTTGCCGCATCATTTTACTATCCCTTCACTTATGAACACACATTAGAGACAGGTCAATACATTTTTTCATTGATATATGAGACCAGTACAAGCTGTGCTCCAAGGAGCAGCATGTTTTTTCAGATTTGCAATAATATGATTTTTTTTTTCTTTACGGAACAATGTTGCAGAAACCGATTCTTGAATTTATTGAGACATAGTGTTGATACATACTTTGTCGAAGTGAGCATATTCCAAGGCTGAGTAGACGCTCATGAATTTTTTTTTGGTAAGGCTCTGTGAGGACGATCTGTTTGGTGTCGATTGCAGAAAGATTCTCTGGGAATAAAGACTCTGTTTCCCATGAACACCATCGCCCAATCGTAAAGATGTGACTCCTTCCAAGAGCATTTGTATTGGAGCAAATGATCAGAGAGCAGATCCTCTTTTTAACACAACTTTTCTTTGTTCAAGAAAACTTTTCCCAAGGATGCAAAGTGACAAAGTCACTTGTTTGAAATGTGACAACAGGATTTCTTCTACTTATGATTTTCTGTCTTTTTTTTTTCTTTTTGACAGTTCAGCTTCAGTGTCTGCCATTACTACAAAATAAATGATGGAGGAAAAGTCTGACCAAACCATTGTTACCTAGGAACAGCATTCATATATAAACAATTTGGCTAATAAAGTCATCACCTTTAAAGTTGCCTGCCTTTAAAGTTACACACAAAACAAAGAAGAATCCACGGTCCATCCAGTCTGACACGAGGTGGTGAGTCTTTTCATTTCACATTTTATTGATAAGAATGAAATCAATAAAGTGATAAACAAAAATAATCAAAGTTGGTTTGTATTGTAGAATTCTGAACCTAGAGTAATTGTGGTGAAGCATGATGATTCAGCTCACCTTCTCCAGCGTCTTTCTGAGAGCTGACTTGTCTTTCCCGAGTCGTGTCAGGACCCTCTCCAGCTCGACTCTCTCACTCTGAAGCTTGTGCAAAGATTTCTGGAGATTGGTGACTTTGTTCTGAAGTTCCTCCTTCTCTTGCTCCAGCTGCTGGGAGCTCACCTGGGCCTGCACTTCAGCTTCCTGCTGCTGTCTCAAGCTCTAGATCACAATCAGACATGTATATTAAAACGCAGCCCCAGCTTTTACCTTGATTTGCACTTTAACCTCGGGATGACTCACCTCCTTCAGTGTCCTGTTATGTTTCTCCAGCTCACACTGTTTGAGCTCGACGTCCTCTGTGGTTCTTTGGAGGTTCTGGTTCTGCTCTGTTAGCTTGTGGCTCAGCTTCTTACTCTCAGAGAGAGCATCTCGTGTTTTATCCAGGCGTTCCTACGGGCACATACATGGTGATATACAATTGACAGGGAACAACTCAGCTCTGTCAAAACACATTTTTCCACTTCAGCTGACCTTATATTTCTCACCTTTTTTTATATCCTGTCTTTTTTACAGTTCTTGACACACCCTTAAAAGTTGCAGGCAAAAGTTGAGAGTTTTCCCTTTTTACAGCAATGACCTGACAGCAAATCATGAGATTTAGACCGAGCTTGTTATATTTTGTTTACTCTGTATCCTTTAAGTGCAGTCCCGAACTCAGACCGGAAAGCTCTCCGGAGTAGCTCTCGGAGAATTAATGAGCTTGCCTGAGAATTTTATTGCTCAGTCTTTGGGGTCCTTCAGGAAAACCACAGCAGCAAATGTAAATAGAAAACGCTCAGTCTGGAACTGTGAATGTTACCTGCCGCATGCTAAATCAAAGCACGGGCACTGAGAGTGTGGCTATTCATCTCATTTTGAAGTTTCAATCAAACTTCTTTATTTTTAAAGAGGGAAAGCTTACGGATAAAAAATGAACCGTGTCCATGGTTTGTTTTAGAGTAAGGGTGATGTTTTTCTTTGGGTAAATTTTGCCTGAAGCTTTTACATTTAGACGTTCAACATATATTGTTTGTATTTATTGATACATATTGTGTACCTGCAGCATCCTTCGGTCCTGCTCGCTGGCAGTCAGAGCTCTCTGCAGCTGTGTGATCTGCTCCTGTAGGGCTCCACCGCTGCTCCTGCTGTCACTCAGAGTGTTCGACAACTTCTGGATCTGTTCTCTCAGCTGGCTCTCGCACTGCTCAGCTCGAGCTAGTGATGTGCCCAGCCTCTCCTCGTTGACCTTCAGTGCTGCACACCTGTCCTCACTCTCACCCAGCCTCCTCCGCAGCTCTGTCAGTCTTTCCTGCAGCGCCTCCGCCTCTGCATCCAGCTCTGCCCCCTTCAGCTGAGCCCTCTGTAGCTCACCTTCAAGGGTTCGGTTTGATAGCTCCAGCTTTCCTACCCTGCTCTCTGCTGCTTCTAGAGACTCCTTTAGCTTTAACCGTTCTTCATTTGCACGAGATTCCGAGGCCTGTAGGAACTCCAACTGATCCTGTGGAGGAATGAGAAGAGGAGTTGTCACAGATTGCAGCATGATGTTAAAATTCAACCTGTCTTTATATCTTTTACATACCTGCAGCGCCCTGGACTCGGCCTCGGCAGCTTGGAGACTTATCCTCAGTTGTGCTACTTCCTCCTCAACTCTCCTCTTTTCCTCCTTTGCACGACATGCAGCTTCTTCATGCATGGACAGGGAGGTGTGCACTTCATGAAGCTGTTGTACCATCTCCTTTTTCCCTGTGAGAAAACAATTCATTTCTTCAAACAGACAATGGAAATGATTATCCTTGTTCTCTGTGTTTGAGGGATCAGATGGTTTTCTTACCCAGCTCCGACTGCTTCAGAGACTTCTGCAGTTGAAGCAGCTGGGTGGCTGATATATCTTGGCTGGCTTGGAGCTCAGTCACCCGCTGACTCAGACTCACTATCTGAGCCTTGGCTTCATCCTGCAGAGGGAAGAATATTCATGAGTTTTAAAAATGCCAAAAAATACTGCTTATAAATAAGCACCAGGAGGTATTTATGACTGTTTACTGGATCAGATCAACAAGTAACTCTGAGCTTGATTTTAATAGCTGGTCATAAAAAAAGCAATAACCAGGGGAACAGATGAGTCCCTCATAAAACTGGAATTGATAAAACAATTCAAGATACTTTATTGAAAAACAGTGTTTTCACTGAGTATGGAATGTTTCTTAATTTTAAACCTCATTATTTTAAAGAACTCTGTTGCAGCTTCTTTTGCTCAAAAAACACTGTAGCACAGCTGACATTATCGCTCTTTTTTGTTCAAATTTCGAGAAGTCCAGCACTTAACCCCACTTATGATGACTCTGTCGTTGTTTGGCTGATAAGAGTAGTGATCTGAGTGAACGGTAAGATAAACTTAAATTCACACGGAGCTGATTGTTTGCTTTCTTGAACCTTTATTATGTTATTAGGTGGTTTGAACGTACTCTTTCTCTCTGTGTATCCCTGAGTTCCTGATGAAATTCACGTAGCACTCTGTGCATTGACTCCAAGTCTATCTCTTCATCTTCATCATCAGGTAGAGACACCACAGATCCGTCTGCCACAGCACTGCCCCCTAAACCAGAGAACACTTTGTTTGATGCTTGTGCTTTCAGGAAATAACAGCATCCTAACACGTAATTATGAAAATGTATGAGCATACCTTTGAATCGCAGATGGTTTCTCCGTGGAGAGGGAGACCTTTTACGGGAAGCATGTGTACCCAAAAGTCTTGTACGGCTCGTGCAAACTGTGCGACGCAGAGTCGAGTGTAACCCTGACAACTTGAGCTCCAGCTCCCTACATTTGGCACCACCCAGGCTCAGCTGCTCCTCCAGGCTCTGGATCTTCCTTTCAGCAAGGCCAGCCTGAACAGAGAGTTCCTTCACCTGGATCTGGGCGTTCTCCAGTGCTTCCTCCAGCTGGGCGGTGGTCTCTCTGTGACTCTGCTCACACTGCTGCTGATAAGCCTCTCTTTCCTGCTGTAGATCTTGATTCTGATGCTCCAGCTTCTCCAGCTCCACCACGCGACGCTGCAGAGCCGCAACCTACGCACACACAAAGAACACAGTCACAAGGTAAACCTTAAATCTCCTCTGTGCTGATTAAATAATGAAAAAGTGACAATCAATAGGTTGAACACAGTTGCCTGTAATAGAAACAGCACCAGCTCTGAAGAACAACATCTTCAGCAACAAAACTTAACTGAAAAGACATTTTAAATGCTTTAGGAATAAAAGCTTGTCAAATTCTCTGATAGAGGTTCAGAAAAAAGTTGTAAACTGAACCACAGGAGGTTAAACACCACAGAGCCCACAGGTAAGACATAAAACCTGACAACAAGCTTTGAAAATGAACAGATCTTCTGAGACAGACACAAACACTCAGCCGTCACTTCATTAGGCACACTGCTTCATCTGCTCATTTACTCAAATAACTAATCATGCATTCAGACATGTACCGTCCGGAACGTTTTCACAGCGCTTAACTTTTTCCACATTTTATGTTACAGCCTCATTCCAAAATGGAATAATTTTTTTCTCAAAATTAGACACACAACACCCCATAATGACAATGTGAAAAAATGTTTTTTTGACATTTTTGCAAGTGTATATTCAAATTAAAAACCCATGTACATCAGTATTCACAGCTTGGATGTTTGATGTTTGATCAGATTCAAGTCTGGTCTCTGGCTGGGCCTCTCAAGGACATTCACAGAGTAATCCTGAAGCCCCTCCTTTGATATCTTGGCTATGGGCTTCAGGTCTTTGTCCTTCTGAAAGATGAACCGGGGCCCCAGTCTGAGGTCTAAAGTGTTCTGGAGCAGGTTTTCATCCAGGATGTCTCTGTACTTTGCTGCATTACATTGCCCTCAATCCTGACTGGTCTCCCAGTTCCTGCTGCTGAAAAACGTCCCCACAGCATGATGCTGCCACCACCATGCTTCACTGTAGGGATGGTGTTGTCCAGGTGATGAGTGGTGCCTGGTTTCCTCCAAACATGACGCCTGGCATTCACGCCAAAGAGTTCAATCTTTGTCTCATCAGAGCAGAGAGTTTTCTTTCTCCTGGTCTCAGAGTCCTTCAGCGGCCTTTTGTCAAACTCCAGGCGGGCTGCCATGAGCCTTTTACTAAGGAGGGGCTTCAGTCTGGACCCTCTACCATACAGGCCTGATTGGTGGATTGCTGCAGAGATGGTTGTCCTTCTGGAAGGTTCCCCTCTCTCCACAGAGGACCTCTGGAGCTCTGACAGAGTGACCTTTAAAAACCTGAAGCTGACTCCAACTCTATGTGGGCTTCTCTTTAAGTGTCCTTTAATATATTGGAGGCAGAAAAAATAATATGCCATGTATTTTCTTGACAACACTTCCTGCTGCAGTCAGAAGAAAACAGGTTAATATTCCGTAAGTTGTAGGATAAACAGCCTTATTTAATGTTGATCTTAACTGATGACAATGAAACACTGATACAGAGAAGTATTCAGTGTGTCATGGTTCAGCCTCTCAGCCTCTCTGTGGATCTGTGATTCTTCAGGTGTGTACACAGAGGTGGAATGTTTGCTCGAGCATGTTGTTAACAGGCTACTTCCCAGAGACCTCCTACCTCATTCAGCGCTGCATCTCTGCCAGCCTCGCACTCCAGCACTCTCTGCTTCAGTGTGAAGGCCTCGCACCGTGCCTCCTCCTCCTTCTGCTCCTCCTGACACACCCGGGCCTGCAGCTCTCGAAGCTCCTGTTTCTGCCGGCTGCTCTCTCCTTCCTGGACTTTAACCTGCGCATTTAACACAACATTCACTTCCTGGAGGTAATCCTTTATCAGAAGTAAATCACTTGGAAAGCAGTAAACTCAATGATCTTTTTACCTGTCTGCGCAGCTCCTGCAGTTCTCTGCGGGCCTGCAGGCGGGACTTCTCCACCTCTCTCATGCTGCTACGTAGACTGGTTGCTTCCTGTTGCATTGAGGTTTTACATTCCTCTAAGACATTTACCTTCTGTTCCTTTTCCTCCACAGCTCGCCTTAAGCTAGCAAAGGTATATTTAGAGATAAGATTACAAAAACGATCACGTCCTTTGATGGTAACAGGGAAGGAATCTGTTTGACAGCTGTACCTGCTGTTGTCACTCTCGGCTCTTTTGATAAAAGCTCTCAGCTCCTGGTTTGAGGTTTGGATTGCATCTTTCTCTCTGGTCTCATCTCCCAGGAGCCGTCTCAGGTCCAGAGCCTCTTTTCGCTGCTTGTCCCGCTGCTGTGCACACTCCTGGAGCTCTCTGTGAGCTTCAATCAGCTCAGCTTTCACTTTAATGAGTCCGTCCTCTGCCTCCTGCAGCTGCCTTCGAAGGCCCTCCAACTACAAAGCCACCGAATGAAACGATGACAAAAAAAGGAGCTCTTTAAATCAGCATAATATAATCTAACAAAAATTAAATAAAATCAACACTAAAGAGATTTTCACAAGAAAAAAAATAGAATAGAATAGAATAGAATAGACTGTATTTATTTTCACTGCATGTTCTCATACAAAGAGTTTTTTTGCTGTTGACTGCAGTCACACCTTTGACCGGAATCTTTAGTGTTTTTCCATGATGAGAAATCTGTTTCCCATGAGCACCCACTGTCATAAAGACATGACTCATACCAAGATGTGCGATTGTTTTGAAGCAAATGAATAGAGAGCGGATCTTCTTTCTAACTCTACTTTTCTTTGTTCAAAACAACTTTTCCCAGGATGCAAAGCAACAAGGTAAATGTATTTATTTGTAGCTACATAGCGCTATCGTTTGGAATGTGTCAACAATCAAACTTTGTAAACTCAGTTTGTCGTTTAGTGTCCAGAAGGTGAGCAGACTGTTTAGTGTTCCTCACAGACGTCTTGTGAGACGTCTCTGTGACGTCAGTGAATCCTGGTTATGTCCTACCAGAGCTCATCTACCAACTCCAACCTCACCAATCAGAGCAAATATAACCTCACTCTTCATTTTATTGACAGACTCTCAAGTTTGAACAGATCACTGCAGAATAACTGCTGCATGTGGTTTGGAATGAACATTATCACAAACAGATTAACCCCTGTTTTAGCCCGTGCTCTATCACTCTCCTGTTTAGCTTTCTTCTGCTCTGACGTCCTTTTTCTTTTAGACAGTTCATCTCCAGTGTCCACCATCACTACAAAAGAAAAAGGACAGATCCTTTTCTTGCTGCTAAACTTTGCCAGCATAGTGTCATCAAAGGGTCTCTATGTGCCTTGAACAGATTTGTCTTTTTTTTTTTAGGAAAATCTGACCTGACAACAGATACTGAGAAACAGTATTCGATAACCAATTAAACTCTGATAATCTCATTTTAAATCATGGATTATAAACAGGAAAATATACAAAAGTTGAATTATTTCAAGATCATAAAAAAGTTGTAGTGCCTCTAGGAAGCGTCCAAAAATGAACGAAAATAAAAAAGCCTTCACACACATTCAAATCTTTAATCCTCTAGTTGTCTGTCTCTTACAGTACATGAAAAGCTCAAGCACATGTTTTGTATTAAATGATCAAATTAGAAAATCTTTCAGCGTACTGTAAGGCTGATTTTGGATCAGATAACACATTTTAGCATCACTGTTTGAAAGCTAAGCCTCAGCTTCTCCTATGTTAAGTACTGTATGTGCATTCTTAAGATACTGTATGACCTATATTCAGTTTTATGGTAACGTGTTGTGTATAGCAGGAGAAGCAGGGAGGACAGAGCTTATCTGGGCATGGATAAGAGCCATTTGGGCTTAAAGCCAGGTGCTGTCTCTCCCCATCTCCTTACTGCAGCTCAAAAGTGTAAAGAATCCACAGAGAGCAACTTGATAAACAGCAGCTCCTGCCCCCCCAGGATGTATCAAGAGAGGAGGGTTAGAGAGAGGAGGATGAGGAGCAGAGCGAGGAGGAGTGTTATGTTCAAAGGCCACACAAGATGGTTCTTTCTCATAAACTATAATGTGAGAAAAAACAAGGCAGTGCTGATCTGGCCAATTATACTTTATTTTTTCTGATTTTTCGGGGGGTGTTGGAGAAGACGGGCTGAGAATATGAGGGCAGCAGTGTTGCATTATATGGATGAGAGACGGGGACCTGGAGTCCCAGCGGAGCCAGCCTTTCACTGCTGCAAGGGAGAAAATAAACACTCCCCCACTGGCTTATTTACACAAGGGGTTAACTCAAACTTTGATTTCATATTATGGTACCAGGGACCATATCCCCCTCCCTCCCTCTTCTTGCTCTTTCTCCCCCTCTCTTTCGTCCTTTTTTAATGCGCTCTAGCTCTCTGTCACACACTCTCACTCCTCCTTTGTCACAGGCTGACATGAGAATCCTGGGATGGGATAAGTAAAAAAATAATCAAACAGGGAAACGAGCAGGGGTAGCAGCCAAATATGACGGCCTTGCTGAAGCTTGACTTGATATATGATAGGGAGGGCTCTCCAAACCTCAGAACTCTTCTGCTCTGGCTCCACACAACCTCATTCACTATACTCTGACAAGACTAAGGAGACAGAGGGAGACAGGATGATCCTCGTTTTTACTTTTTGATGGAAACCAATAATTCCCACACAGATAAACAATCCCCCTTTCCAGGGAAAGCAAGCTTTTAAATCAAGGCATGGTGAGGCCCCTTACTACTCTGCAGTTTCATCTTAATGAGGTGACTGTGAGCTTGTTGTTTCGCTAAAACGCCCAGCGACCCTGTGCCTGGAATTCTGACCTCAAGCAACCCCAAGAGATGAGATTTACGGCTCTCGTTTGGCTCGGGGAGCTTTGTCACCGGCCAGAAATTATAGTCTCTAATTGCGCTTTTATGTTTATATTAAGGTCAGTGGAACTAAATTTTCCTCTGGTGAACTTGACAGGGTAAAGACACAGAGAACGAGTGCAGAGCATGAATCTTCAGAGTGGACACCAGCTCTGCTTGTAGGATTTGGCTCTGCACACCTGATGGCACACTGATGCTAGTTAAGCTCTGTGGCATCAGCCAATGTCAACAGCAGCCAATGGTAAATGGCTCTCTCTCGCACTGGTACTAATTAGTGCTAACTCCCCCTCGCTCTCCAGTCATATCCCTGCTCTCCTATGCAACGCCAATCCAAACAAGCCTGTAATTTCAAATCCATTTCTGAGGTCCTGCTGTGCAAACCACCTCTGGTGACACACAACATAAGTTCAGTATTTCATAATCTATTTTTATATGACAATTCAATCAACTGAAGACTGACATCAGTCTTTTAGTTTGAGTCATTGATGTCATTAATAATAGCAGTGTTATGATTTAGAGTAGTTTTAAAAACATCCCCGAAAAGACACCAGAGCAGAGTCTGGTATGTGTGAGTGTTCCAGTTTATGCACAAACCGGTAACGCTTCAAGATTCACTGGAAATGAATCCTTCCTATCTACCCTAACTTAAGAGCTGCACACTTTGTAGAACTGTATTCTAATGGAATTTGGAAACACATTTAAAAACATCACACTTGAACTTGGTGGGTAAATGATGCAAAATTAGTTTGTAAAGTATGGAAAATTCTTTCAGAACTAGCACCACCAGCCTTCAGTCCTCATTGCAATTTAACATCTACATACCAAACGTTAACATTACACATTGCTTTTTAATGCATGTGTCTGTGTGCATTCATGTATATCTATGTCATTTGGTGCAAAACTATTCAGTGTTAATGGGTGTGTGTATGGATGTTTATTTTGATACACGTTCTTTACGTATATGTATTTTTTCACCTTTCATCATAAAACATGAAAAACTAATAAAAATATTGGAAAAAAAACCCAAAACATTACACATTGCTCTGGTTGAATGCTTATAAATCATCCTAACCAGTTACAGCGTACAACTTTATCTACATTTTCTAGATTAAAACTGGGCCATCATTAGAGAAGTTTTTTTTAATCTGTGCTTGTTTCCATCCATACTTTGAAAGTAGCTATTAAATGAATTATACTGATAATTCTTTAATGAAGTGGGAAATGAGGTGTGGAAAAGTGAGGGTGACAACTTTTCATCCTTTATTTGGCCAAATGCAAACATGCCCAGAATTAGGATTGTTTTAGTCTTGTAAAAAAAAGAAAAAGAAATGTTAACCAGGTTTTAACGTCAGACAGACGTTAAGCAGAAGTTGTCAAAACCCTTTAAGATTCACTTATTGAACATAATAAACACACTTTTCAAGACAGTTTCTCTTCAAACTGTCTTATTAACACTCTTTGGTTGACATAGGAAAGAGTGATGCCTTCTGCATCTTCACAAAGGATTTTTCTTTATTTAGTGGTTTATCCATCATGTTTCTTTCAGTTTTACATGTCCAACGCGATAGGAAAGAAAGTTAAATTGTATATTTATTCTTTGAATGACTTACATAGCTGCCAACACTCACGCATTGGCTGTGAGACACACGCATTTGATTGGCTTCACACGCTCTCACGCCACATCCCTGATTTCTCACGCTGAAGCATCTGTCTTCAGCAAAAATAAATAAATATAAATAAATAAATAAAAAATGTATTATCTCATATCGACCTGTTGAGCTATGACAAACGCCACCCATGATCAATTAGTTCAGCCTTCAAAGCCAGTGAAGGGGTGAGTTCGGATCTTGCACTGTTGGAACCAGAAACAGAGACCACAATTGCATTGTCACAACAACCAACACTCCAGATTTTCCATGCTGGTACTGCAATGCACTGGGTGGATTGTTAGTGTTAGATAATGGGAATATGTTACTGTTGATATGAGTTATTTTGTGTTTGAGAATTTGCCAAAAGTTGGCAAATATGGACTTATATTAAAGATATTTATGATAATAGTAGTGATAACACAGTCATTAAGACCAACGATTTTGTTTTTGTTTACTCCACCAGTATCAAAATAAGACTTGAAACTTGCCGTTTCGCTAATTAAGGCATTGAAATCTATTGAATGTGAAAAAATACAAGATAATGTTAATATCAGTGCAAAACAAATAACATTCATAGATTCTTTCACCTCTTGTTGGTTGTCTTCTCTCTGCTGGTTTAACTCTCTGACCTGCTCGGTCAGACTCTTTTTGGTGCTTTCGTGGGAATTTAAAGACTCTTCAAACTGAGTCCGCAGGCCCTGCAGCTCAGACTGAAGAGAAGCCATCGTGTCCTGTAATACAGACGTACGTAAAGAGTTGATCTGAGCGATACACAAGGATGAAGAAAAGTCACCAAAGTCCCTGTGGCCTCGTCACGTTTTACCTTATCCTGCTCCCGTTTGCTAACTGCCTCCCTCTGCATCCGCTCATGCTCCATGCTCGCCGTGGCCAAGTCTTGCTTCAGGGCTGCTAGCTTCTCTGTGAGGATGGCCTTCT
This sequence comes from Labroides dimidiatus, assembly GCA_030710495.1. NCBI lineage: Eukaryota > Metazoa > Chordata > Actinopteri > Labriformes > Labridae > Labroides > Labroides dimidiatus. Next base: position 26,711,818 of record CM061146.1, read on the forward strand.
CTGCCTCCCTCTTGGACAAAGCCTAGTCACAACGGATATGTCAGCGTCAGAGCCTTCAAAAACTTTAGGCACAAAGGAGTTAATGTGCTTGGGTAAAATTCCAGGTGGTACGAGCAAAAAATCCAGCAGTTTGCATTAGAATACCAACTGAATACAAAGGACTTACACTGAAAACTGTGAATTCAGATGATGTGATATTGTAAAAAAAAAAAAAAAACCTTTTGGTTTTCTTAAAATTGTAAAGGGCATTAGAAAGAAATAAAACAAAACTTAAAAGAGCACCGAGCACACCTGCTGCTTTTCACTCTCAGCCTGCAGGAGGCTCTGGTTGAAGTCCTGCTGCAGCCTGGCCTGCTCCTCCTGCACCTGCTGCAGCTCCTTTTGGCTGCGCACACGCAGCTCCTCACACTGTCTTCGCAGCTGTTTCTCAGCCTGCTCTCGCTGAAGTGTCAGCTCAGTGCGCTGCTGTTCCTGTTGACCGCCGCAACCACAATTTTCTCATCAAGTTGAGGAGTCAGATCAAAGTTTTGTGAATCCCATTATTATAAAAGTTACCGCTTTTCTCTGTTCTGCATCCAGCTGCTCTCTGTGAACTTGCTCTCTGCTGTTGAGGGTCAGCATGGTGTTCCTCTCCACCTGGGCCAGTTTCTCCTCCAGTTTACTCTGCTCTCGTGCTGCTTGTGCCACCTGATGTTCAGCATGCACGCGCACCCGAGCACCTTCACCTAAACAGATTCATCATAAATCCACCAAAACAGTGTGCAGAATCGCTATTTGGAGTTTTATTTAGAGAGGATATTCAACCATGTTTTTTAGTGGACAAGCTAGCTCAACACCGCTTATCCGATCCATGTGTGTTTGTGGAGAGTGTAGGGACCCTGGTCAGCTGAAAAAGCAGCTCCAGTGATCCTGCAGCCCAGCTGTTGCAGAGCTCACAGCTGAAATATGGATCTCTAGTGTGCTGTTGGAAAGACTTCATGGTTAAGGGGCTTGGCACGGAGGACAGTGGGGTCTCTGAGGGAGGGGACTACTCACGCGTCAAGGCCTCGTTAGCCAGGAGTAAGCTGCGCCTCTCCCCCTCTATCCTGCTGCGTTGGGCCTCCAGAGACGAGGCCAGCTCCTGGCTCTCAAACAGCGCTGTCTCCAGGGACTCCTTCTCTGCTCTGGAACACAGTGGTAAGTGGTTTAGCTCTGAAAATAGGACCTTTGAACCGCTAGGTGTAGAAGATCATAAAATTCAATGATCCATCATGAGTATTTTCCAAATAAAACCATGTTACTAAAAGACTCTTGTTACATGTGACTGGCTGTGCTTTAGAGAGTAAAAATTTGCTTAGAAAGTCAAAACGGCCTTAGACACACACTTTCAGAAGGTCTGACTCTAAAAAACACACCGACATGCTCCCTGGGTCTTTATGGTGTTTTTAGGGAGACTGTACTGACAAAGATGAATCTCTACCATAACCATAACAGATACACACCAAACCCCAACCTTGACCTTTAACCAGTGAAGACAGACACAATTTACTGCAAGTCATGAAGAAAACAAACCATAAAAACTGGCTTTAAATCTTCAAGTGGTCCAAAATATTTTGAAAGGTCAGACGCCAAAAACACATTACACAAACAAATACACAAACACACTCAGACCTAAGAGCAAGCAGCTCTTGCGTGAGTCCACAGGCTTGTCGGTCAGCAGAGTTTAGCTTGACATCCAGAGCTGCCTTGTCCTTGGCCAGCTCCTCCCTGTCATGGGTAGCTCTCTTTAGGGCTGCGGTCTGCGTATCCAGCTCCTTCCTGCACGCACACAGCTCCTCTGACACACTCTGCATCTGCTCGTTGACCTGAAGACAGACGCACACACAAACAGAAGAGGCATGGAGACGCTGATGTATACCATTTGCTGATGAAGACACAATACAGACTACATTAAAAAGTTTCCTAATGTCTGATAATGTCTGACTGATGTGTTGCGATTGGTCTACACAGTGTTTTTACGCAGTAACATTTGCTTGCCTGATACTGAATTCTGCAGACTCTGCTTAGTGCTGTTGCAAAACTAAAACACAAGGCCATAAAAAGACATAATCTGAGAGTTTTTGAGTTACCTCAATCATTCTGAAACAGCACAGGCACTGAAGCTGTATATTTAGAAACACATGATGTCCTGGAAAATATGTAGTTTATGCATCACTTTGAAATTTATTGAGCACTGAAACCTGAAAACTATTTTTTCCCCCCCTGTTTTAACTGTGAAATACAAATAAATGAAACTGGCTAAAAAGTTAAGAGACTTGAGGCCCTGAAACCAACAGGTATCAGTGTCATAAAAATCCATCGAATGTAAGGATCTGATGATGCTGTCTTACCTTAGCATACCTCTGTACTGCTTTAGTTCTGTTTTGTTTTTAAACTTTGTGTCTCTCCCTGATATGTTTCTGATTACTCTTGTGGATGTTCACTCCCTCTCTCAAATATTACTTTGCTCTTGTCCTCAGAAAACTGGGGCTGCAGAGGAAATGAACCTAGATTTGAAAGTGCACAGATTTTCTTTTAAACCTCAGTACTCTGTAACATGAGCTGTTTCCTGTTTACAAACAGAGAGAATATAGAAAGTAGTCGAATGTCAACGTGGTCAGTGTTTAAAAAAGGCAAAAAAAACTTAGCTAAATCCTTTAAATATGAGTAGGAGTTAATGCATATATATTACTTTCACTGCATTAGCATGCCCTCAAACAGCTCTTTATGCTTGCACAGTATTTGCATAACAATACTTGTGTCTGATTCCTACCCATAATGCAATGGACAGTGCGACAAACTTCTGTCCATATTTGATCAGAACTTAAACTCTGTTTTCCTGTAAGTCAGGAACTGTAGTGTTAATCAGCAAGTGCGTATATGATGTATTTGGTAATGGTTTTACTTTAACTTCTTTGCAAAAGGCGACCAATGCAAACAGCAATGTTGGCTCTACTCATAAAGCAAAACCACTCATAAGCATCTCGAAAGCTCATAACTTAACACTTTATACGTTGTGTGTTTGAACCATACAAAAACTGAGGTGTTTTAAAAACATGTTGTGGTTTTACAAGGGTTTTTGGCCGGGGCCAGTAACATCCTGAAGTCTCCGATGCTTGCCTGGCAACCTCCCTGTGACAACACAACTCCTCTGGTCTGGGCAAGAAACCCCCGTCTGAAAACCAAAACCTGTCATGTTTACATTTCTACTTATGTTCGGATGAAATAAACAAGAGGGGAAGTGTTAATTAATGAGTTTTCAAAGTGCTGGGAGTCAAGTTTCAGGCCGGCAGTTTCCTCATTATTCAAGTGTTACAAGCAAACAGGCAAGAATGAGGTATTATTGTCCTCATCCAACTCTGAGAAATATGGCTGCATCAAAACTGCTCAGGTTATTCCCTAAAATATCAAACTGTTTCTAAGGATGATAGCTCCAGCTAAATTCAGTGAATAATGGGGCTCTGTTCTGTATCAGAGGATAAAAAGCATCATTTTTTCCCTTTTACTTTGCCTTTCAAGACAGTTAATCACAAACCACCACACTAAGATTAAAACAGGCCTCTGCAACAGCTAATCTTTCATTGCAACAGATTGTTTGAAAAGTAACAATCACTGTAATTTGATTTTGAACCACAGTGAAATGAGCTCACACTAACTAAATATTAGCACATGATGCCTCCTGGCTTCAGCTCAGGTAAATATTAAACAGCGCCCAATAAGAGGGTTAAACCGTTAGCCTGGTGCCACGGATGGCCAGCTCAGGGCTAGCTTTAAGTCATTTATTTTTACAGATAAGCTATCTCAAAATGTTTGGATGGAATTTGTCAGATTGTTTAGGTTTGTTTTATTTTAGCTGAGATCAACATGGATATCCCAGTTTCACGTCCAGAGCAGATAACAAAACAGAAGAGGATTCTTTTCATTCTTTGGGGAAGCAGGGATCTGCTGAGGGGTGAGTGGGAATACTTTAGGTGTTAATTTATTGGTTCTCTGCTAACCCACGCTGGATATTATGTGTCTATCTATTTATCTTCTCCGGTTCACAATTTTTCATGAGGATCCCTTGTTTGTTATCTCCCAAGTTACTCATAAAGCACAGAGCTGGGCTCAGACTGACTCCATATCCTCCATTAGAGAGAAGAAACCACGGCAGATGTGTCCAGGGCCTCCAATACATTTTAATGCGACAACAAGCTCCGTGAACCTGCTGAAAGCTATTAATAACATCAACATGATTCTTCCAGGTGGAGAGATATGGGAAGATGGAGGCCAAACTGTGTAAACGGCCCCGGGGCCCCTGACCTGGGAGTGCTGCTCCAGGGTCTGAGCATTCTCCCTCTGCAGCAGACTCAGCTCTGATTCTAGCTTCTGGCAGAGATCCTGCATATGGCCTTGGGAGCTCTCCAAGGCTTGTTTCTCTGCAAGTAGATTCATCATCTCCTGTTGGAGCCGCGCTGTCTCCTCCCTGGCTGCTGCCCGTTCCACTTCAGCTTCCCGTCTGCGTTCGCCGAGCTCTGCCTTCTCGCCTTCACTCTGCAGGGGAAGCACAATCAAACTCCTGTACAGCTAAACTCTTATAATGTCACAAGTGCATCTGAATGGCTACTAACCTTCAGTAAAATACGGTTTAGCTCCACCTTGTCTTTGGCTAAACCTTCGCTCAGAGCAGCCATTTTGGCCAGAGAGTCCTTTAGAGCAGCTTCCTGATTCTGCAGTTTGGTGAGGGCTAACTCATGTGCAGCATTCTGAGACTCCATCTGGTGAGAGCATCACAAATATTAGAAGAGGGTGAACCTGAGAGTAAGGATCAGTTAAGGGGGATGATGGGATGATGGGATCATTATTTAATCACTTTGCTTCAATGTCATGTGACCCATCTGCATGCATATATCAGATTTGCTGAAAAAAATCTATAGTACAATTTTAACTCAGCTGTTGTTTGTTAAATAAAGCATGCTTGTGTGCTTATGTTAACAAATCCCGACTCACTGTTGTCAAGTTTAGAGCAACTGTAGAGAGGATGATGAACAAATCTTTGTGTAGGATGTGAGTTAAACCCCTGCATCCTCATCAAAGTCTGCACAAGGCGGGCGATCCGTGACCTCAGCTGCACTGTTAAAGTTCCACACTACAACTACACAGTAGCCTACCTTTAAAGTTACAGAAAAACTGATGCTGCAGAGTGCTACATGTTACCGGTATGTATCCGTAAAAAGGTGCAACAAATTGAAGAAATCCTTATCTGTACCTTTAAAGAATAACACAAGCTGCAGATGTTTTCAACAAATTAGTCTTTACTCACACATAAGCACACACCCTGACAGCTCGGGCTTTCAGGCATCAAACAAAAAAAAAAAAAAACACAGTGTACCTTGCTGAGAGCCAGAGTGAGACTGGCCTTATCATCCTCCAGAACCTCCTTGTGCAGGTTTAATTGACTCAGAGCCTCTTTCACTGTCACAAGCTCTCTACGTAAATCTGAGTGCTTTCCTTCAAGCTCCTCCAGACTCCTCTCACTGAAACACACAATGTTACAAATACATGACTCTCTAACCCTGTTATTTGTCTTACACAGATTATTTATAAACAAAATCCCTCAGCAGTAATCCTTCTCCACTTGAAAAGATGGAGGACCGTTGGTGCCAAGGGCCAGAACTCTGAGGGAGATACTTTTGTGCTGTGTTGCATGTCATGCTCCAGTTCATTGCTAATCAAATTTTTTTGAAGCAGAAGAAACCCTCAAAGTGGAGAACAAAGTTCTCTTCTTGCATGAATGGAGTAATGCAATGTAAATCATTTACATTTTCATTCAGATGTCATCTGACTGCACTGCCGGACGGAGAATGACATGTGTTACTGATCTGAACTGTAAACAAACCAAACTTGAAAACAATCACGGGTGACGGGGTGTGTGTTGTGTAATGGTCATTCTTCCTCTGCTCGTGCTGTACCCTCTCTGGGCCTCCGTGCGCTGCCGTGCAAGTTGCATCTCCAGATCCTCCCTCTGCTGCCTCAGGAGGTCCCGCTGTCTCTGCAGCTCCAGTGTAGAGCCCCGCAGTGCCTCCAGCTCAGTGCACTGGGAGTCCACCTCCTGCTGCAGCCCTGACAGCAGCTTCTCCAGGCTGCTCTTCTCACTGTGGAGCATGGAGGTAGGGGAAAACGACAAGAAAGCGTTTTAAGACTGATTGTTGCATAACTATCAACACAAAAACATAATGTCAAATGTTATTAAAAACACTCCAAGGATAACATGCACAGTACAGGAAGGAATAAAACACCAGCTGTATATCTAAGATTTCTAAGCCTGAACAAAGTAGAGGAAAAACAAGTCAACACTTAGGATATACCTTGAAATGAGTTCCAGTGAGCAGCGCTGTCTGTTGCTGTCTCTGAAACTTTCCTCCAGACTTTTCTTGGCCTCCTGACTCTCCCTCCTAACCTCCTGGATCTTCTGCTCCAGCTCTCTCCTCTCAGAGTCCCTCTCCTGCAGGTGATCACGGAGTGTGTTCGCTTGCTCTAGAGCAGCATCTAGATGCTCACGCAGGTCCTGTTGTGCAATGTTTGCAGTAGCAGGTAAGAAAACTTGGGTTTTATCAATAAGCATTAAAAATTAGCTTTTTAAAAGAGTGCTTTCCAAATATTTTGGCTCATCAAACCATGCAATGTATGGCATAAGAGTGCACGTGAGCAGTCAAACACAGAATGATTTTCCTTTCTCAATACATCACATCTGAGGAAGTGAGGAAATGTATTGTTTCTCAGAAAACTAGTAAAATGTTCCATGATCTTTCACCATATCTGAAGGATTCATGCTCTTTAAAAGTGTATGCTTTGCAGTTAATTATACACATTTTTTTGTTTTGTTATTATATTTACTCTATTTTACTTTTGTCTTGTAGGTTACCATGCCTAAACCTGCCTCCATATTAAAGAAAAGTCTGCCCCATGTGCATTTCCTGTCCTAAGATTTGGAGCCAGTGTTCTCAGTCAGTAGAATCAGGGATGCACTGATCCAGCTATCTAAGTCCTGAAACAAATACCAATACCTGGGCTTTGGTATTGGCTGATACTGATCTGATACTAGTATTAATTTAACATTCTCTATCCCTTAACATGAGGATGAGACAAAGAATTACGTTGTGATGACCTCGGGCTTTTCTAACTTTGTAAACCAAAATGAAATGAAAATATATTCAAACTCACTATTATTATTTACAAGATTATAAATGTGTAAATGTGTGGTGAGGAACTCTCCAACACTAACACGAAATACAGTTTATCTGTAAACCTCAGCAGTGGATAAGTGAGGAATTATACTTGCACATGTTGCAAGGTGCCATCAGAGTTGTTGGTGAAACAAGAGTGAAATGTGTCCAAACTGCTGAGGTTCTGTAGTTATCTCCCTTCATAATATTTTTGCTTTTCTGTAGTCATGACGTAGTACACATGCATGATTGCTGTAAACACAGTACATCATAGAACCAAGTTGAATAGATCTGCCTTGGATCAGCCCTTTGTCATTGATGTCCAATCTTTGAGTCGATATTGGACCGATATTGATGCATCCCTAACAGCAGCTAAGACCAGCTTCTTTGGTCTGACCTGTGTTTGTTTCTGGTGCTTGGAGAGAGCACTCTGTACAGCCATCAGGGTTGTGTTCCTCAGTGGGGAGCGGCCATGAAGAGGTGAGGACACACTTTCGAAGCCACTGCAATCACTCTCAGCACCAACCAGCTGGTTGAGACAGACACAGAGGGAAAGACATCTAACTTGTTTTTCAGCCATCAGAGGTTAAAGGAGATTCTGTTCATTACTTCATTATCCTGACCTTCTGAATGTGGCATAAAATCGTTTGGAGGGCTTGGATCTCTGAGTGGAGGACCTCCAGCTCTGCTTTATCCTCTGTTCTTCTCGTCTCCTGCGCAGGAAACCATTTGGGTCAGATAAAAAACACACATAAAGCAGGCCTGACATTCCCCAGACAGCAGCCCTCGAGACAAGGAAGTTGTGGTGTTTATCAAACTTTAGGTCCAGACTGCAGCCAATTTAAAGCCTCAAGCCCCCTTAACCTATCGTCTATCTGCCACCCCCAGTCATGATTCCCAAAGTCTCACCATCCTGTCCAGACTGATCTGCATGGTGTTGAGGCTGGCATCCTTCTCAGTGTTCTGGTTACGGAGGTGCTTTACTGTGTCAGTCAGCTCCAGGATTCTGCACAGGTCAATACAGATGTAAATGAGTCAGGGAATAAAATGACACACTCACAGACAAGACCGGCATGTACCTCTCCTCATCAACACTATCAATTTCTCTGCACAGAATCAGAGGATTAACGATGACATTTAGTGCCATCAAAAGCAACACAGGATCCAGATTACAAAAGCACTGACATTCCTCTGAACAAAGCCTCCCAGGAGAAGACACAAAAGCCTGGACTCCTCTATACCAGGACAGGAGCTCACTGAAAACAGCTCCATGTGCAGTGTTTTCATGATCAAAGTTCTAGTTAGAGGATTGAATTCGTCTCTCCTTTCAATCACAGTGAGAACATGAATTTTATAGATGATCAAACAGTTAGACTATAGATGAACCCACAACTAAAATTTCTGCAACAAAGTTCTTGAAGCTCTTTTCTTTTTTAACAGTCCTTTCCAGTCAGACCAGTCTACAGAATTGAGGGATTAGGTTTAGAGGCTGGCTGATGCTGCAAATAAGACCAACAAAGAAAACCTTCAATTCTGAATTATAGATACTGTGAACATTTTCTTAACTGGCTGTAAAAATTAAATTTGTAATTATGATTTTTTTATGGACTAAAAGAGCAAGTTAGACCAAAAGCTACAAAACAGACAATTCTTTATCACAATTCTCTATGCTTGCGAGTAGGTACCTTTCACATTTGAACCGATACGGTACCGATGCCCGGTACCTAGGAATGGGTACTGGTACTCAACGGTACCAATTTTTGATACTTTTGTGTGTGTTTATGTGGTAATAATTTTTAATTTGTTTAATAATAAGATCTCATATTTCAACTAGGGCTGCACGATAAAGCCTAACACCAATATCTCAATATTTTTAAGCCATATCGTGATACACTAAATCTGGATATTCTGATTTATCCTCTAAATCACTATATGAATGTTAAATTTAACCCTTTGATGCATAAAATGAGACCAGGATAATAATTCAAGCAGAGCCTTCAGTTGTATTTTTAAAATTTGCAAAAAAGAGGTAAATCACAGTCAGATTAAATTTAGTGATCCTTTTATTGCAAACCAAACTTGATGTAGTTACATATTTCAATTCCAATAATAAAATAATTCATTCAGATTTATTCAACTGACTGAATGTATTATAAGACTGTCTCAATAGTTTTCTAAAATTTCAATTGTGATAACAATCACACTTTGAAAATAACATGAACTAAAGTTGGAGATGTCTTAATCTTACTTTCACTTCTATATACTGTATCAGCTCCCCGAATATTGTTGGTCATGCTGAAAGGACTCTGCCCGAGACTTCTGTCTCTCAGTCTGGGGTCTGGTTGTAGTTTGGGGATTCTCCTCCTCCGTCTGTTTACTTTGCAGCTTGAAGTTCTCTTTTTGCTGTTTGTATACGTTTGTGGAGTCACGACGGAACCTTATTTGTTTCCTGTAAACATCCCAGCATGCAGTATTTTGGTATTCAGCTGCATAATAGGACCAAAAGAAGCTCCTCTCTGCCATCCTGTAGCGCGCAGCACACAATTAAGTGTGTGTGTGTGTGTGTGTGTGTGTGTGTGTGTGTGTGTGTGTGTGTGTGTGTGTGTGTGTGTGTGTGTGTGTGTGTGTTGGGGGGGATGTTAGCAGAGTAGGTGAAAGAGAAAATGAAACTGAAGTACACGTTGTTTCTCCGTGTAGAGAGCTGGGAGAGAATCCTCACAGGAGCTTTAACTTTAATCAGTTCTAATAAGTCAAAGCTTAGTTCTGTGTTGGTTTAGAAATAAAAAAAAAGATGTTTATCTATTTATCTCAAAGTTCTGGAAGAATAAGCAGCTTTAAGTTCTCCTGAAATAACAAGAAAAGTGCTTTGATTGACTGATTGTTCTTTGATTGAGCCAATAGCAATGAGAATAAGAGGAAGTAACTGTCTGTCCTGGTGGAGAAACACAAAATAAAGGACCTGTCATCAACACCAAGAAGACAATAGAAAAATAACTACAGCACACTGTGGAAAGAAATTGGCTAACAGTAAACAACAGTAGCATAAACAAAGGACGTGATAGAAAAACAACTATTTTGATTAATGTAAAATTAAAGCTCCTTTAACTTTCTCTCTTTTTGCTCCATTTTTGTGTTTCTTTTTGGAAGACTGCATGTGTTATAACTGGCGGACCCATACAGACATGGAGATGAGTTTACCGTGAGTTAAGCTCCACTTTCTCTGCATCCCAGCGTCCTTGCAGCTGCATGGCCTCTCTCAGCTTCTCTTTCAGCTGCCTCTCCAGTGCAGACATCCCAAAACCACTAGAAGTGCTCTCCTGTATCACTCTGGCCTCTAGGTTCATGCAGGCAACCTGTAGTTGCCTGCTGGCATCCACATACTCCCCGCGCATATCGGCCAGAGTCCTGCGTATCAGAATCATGTACATCAAGACTTACAGGATGTATAAAACATAGGAAGGCTTGAAACTGAAAAGCATCACGACATGCTGATTTTGTTGTACAGTTGTGAGCCATTATTGTAATTAAAAAACCGTCTGTTTGTGTTTGAGCAGGGTGGATGTCTGTTGTGGTTAAGCCCTGGGATTGGGGCTCACTTTGAAGTGTCTTCAGTTTAAATTACCGTACAGCCTGTGACATGATCACAGCTGTCTACGAGCTGAACAATCATTATTAAAGCAAATTACACTTCACTTGTGCTTGTTGTGGTTCAACATGATAGAAGCCACATCTTATAGAGCTCAAGCTTTGTCCTGATGTATGATTTCAACAATGAGCCCAGACACCTTAAGCCATCAGTCCCCCCAGTGAGGAAACAATAAGTGGGGCAAATGGTGACCCTGTTGACCTGTTCCACTTTGATCCCTGGCTGAGAGATGGATTGTGGTTGCTGTCGTTAGCGTGAGACACAAGAGAGGTGGGGGTACTTGTAGAATCCTGAGTCGCTGGAGGGCTTCTGGCAGTACGCCACACTCACCTGTCAGTGAAAGTCCTTAGCTGGGTGAAAGTGCTCCGCAGGGAAGCGGCCTGGCGCCACAGAGCTCTGACACGAGCTTGTTCACGACAGAGCCGGGAGGCGCAAGTCTGCAGAGAGAAGCAGACAACAAGGAGATGGAACACTAGAGGGGTGGTGGTTAAGGTTGCTCACAACAAATGATGACACCTTGGATTTTATTGTAATCCCAAACACATGTAATACCAGAACTCCTGGACTCAAACTGGCACACATACAAATAATTGGATTTCCCTGAATCAACAGATGTAGCCCATTTACAGCACGAACACCGGATTGTTTGCACAAAATTTTCCTCCCCCTCAGCAGTTGGAATGTTTTCACAGGAAACAACAACTCAAAAATCATAGCAATGAAATGAACAGAGAATGAGAGTGAATTGACAAAACTGGCTATGAATGGAATTCCTACCCCATGTGAACTCAACGGGAGTTTAATTGCACAACCTCTGTGCAGGAAGGAATAAACTTAAGCTTTCTCTGTTGTTGTTGTTTTTATTCACTAAAGCACTTTGTTTTTGTGGTTATTCTCACCTCCTGCTCTCTGCGCAGACGGCTATCGCACAAATCAGCGTCTTCACGAGCCCTCCACAGGCTCTCTGTTAGACCCACGTTAACAGTGCCGGCTTGATCCAGTTGTTCCCGCAGCAGAGAGTTGACTTGGCTGAGGCTGGCACACCTGAAATAAACAGGAAAGGGATAAAACACTGAGAGACTGTTTGGTAACTCTGACAAAGCCTGATTATGACGTCCTCCTTTAAACTGTACACAGCACTTCAGCTCTGCCATTCATAAAGCCAACATAACACTGTTATATCTGCGGGCCGTAGAGCCACTTTTGCCAACCACAGTTACGGGGTGAACATGTGTGACAGTTTTACAGCTGCAGTGTCGACTTAGATTTAATATCCACCAGATCAGCTCACAGAGTCATTCCCAAAAGTATTTACATCATTCACACACTAAACACACACACACACACACTCACCCTGTTACAGTAAAACAAGCCACATTTTATGTTTGGTTATCTGTCTGACGGAGAGCCAAACCCATGTTTGTGTGTAAAATGTGTTAAGAGGGAACTGAGCCATATGGAAAAAGAGGGATTGAGTAATCCTAGTTATAAGCAAAAACATGTAAGTCATGGCTGTAAACTTGATCCCTAAATTACAAAGTGTTAAAGCTGATAGAGCTTGGTAGCAGTGAATGGTGTCAAATTAAAATGATCAAGTTCTGGCAAAGTTTCCGCAACGGGCAAAACAAAGTTCCATGGCTCCATTAATAATGGGGCATTAAAACCTGGCCACAGCAACAAGAGTTGGCCCCAGTGGATGCAAAGCATCATTAAAATGATTTGAAAAACAAAGCCAACATAGCCCAACTAATTTTCTCTGACAAATTGGATGCTGAGATTATTTGCCAACAAGGGCAGGTTCTGTAACCTTCCCGCAGCAGGAGCAGGAACAACAGCAGGAAATATCTCTGCTCCAGCTCCAAACTGAAATATTTCTGCTTGATTTCTGCTTCTCAACAGAATGTGTAGTAAGTCAAACTGGCACACATTTCAAAGAGTCTTGTCTGTGAATTTGCTGTTTTAGGTCTGCATCCAGAGAGCGACACCCTGCTGCTGCAGCTTCTGGTGTGTGGATGCCAAACTTTAAACACTTTTTAAAAAAAAAAAAAAACTTACAAAGCCCGCACAAGGTTCCCACCCCGCGCTGCATGGTGCCCATTTCTCACCTTCTCTGCTCCTCCTCCAACTGAGCAGATTTATTCTGGATGACCGAGTTCAGTTCCTGCTCGGTTTGCTGCTGAAGCTGTGCTGAGTCCTGGTGGGCCTGCAGCTGAAAACACACAACAACACCAAACTACTGCTGGCACCCTGAGAAAACTTCATTAAATTGTAGCAGTTAGAAAATGTCTGCAAATCAACTTGATTAGAGAGAACATCTACTGATCCCAACTAGCATAATATTTGGATGGTTCAGAAACATCTTACAGCAGTGTTTGTCAAACTGTTTCAGACCAAGGACCACTTAGCCCCCCAAACAAAAAAACAAAAAAAACACCCAAAACCCTCACGGACCACCAAGCTAAATAGCCCTGGACTACAGCCCAGATAAGCAACTGATGTATGCACTGCACTAATGTTAGCCTTCTTCTTTCTCTTTTTATTTTCTTTTTACTGTCCCCGTCTTAAGCCACTGATACATGGTGGATTTTTTGTGTAGGCTCGTTAGTGGAGTAACATATGCATGACCGTTTTCTCTGTAGGGGAGTTCAAGGAGACTTTTGTGAGTCCCAGCCAATTTATTTGTTTGTTTGTTTGTTTTTCATTTATTTATTTACATTCCACTAAAAAAATAAAATTACTCATTCTCATGGCGGATCGCTAGTGGTCCACAGACCACAGTTTGAGAAACACTGTCTTTAAAGGGGGCTACAAACATAACCATTATCAGGTTGTTTTTTTGTCCCGACTTTCCTCCGTGTTAAGAGTGGATTTGTCCCGATAATTGGCTGCGAAACGGGTCTGCTGACAATCATAAATATTAAACTCGTTCAATATTTAAGACTAAAAAGATTCATGCGTTGGGGAAAGCCGACGACTCCCATGTCCTGACTTTGTGAATTGTGATGTGGAATAGAATGTAGCCAATCATAGAGCAAGCTGACTGAGGAACAAGGAAGCAGACATATACAAAAATAAGTATGGCTGACCTGAAACCGAAAGTTTGGTGGAAAGACAGTCCATGTTCCCACCATCTCCAGGATGTTTTCCACAGTCTCTCTTCTTTTTTTTTGTTGGTTTGGTAGTTTTCCGTTAGAAGTCACCCCAAGACCACCATCATTCCCTCCTCTATGTCCCCTTTCATGTTGTGCTTTGTGTTTACCGGTTGTTGCTACATGTTGCTATTTCTTCTTTTACATTTTTAGAGATACCGTTTGGTCACTTGACATTTCTTTCTTGGAGGACTAGATTCTAGATCCGTGGTAGGCCAGAATCGTCATGTGTGTGGTGAGCTGTGTTAAGATTATCAGAGCACACCACACAAAATACGATCGAAACTATTCAATGTCTGATTTTTGATCTTCATATGTTGGGACTGTAACAGATGAAACATCAGATTTAAAAAAACCTTATGTGTGTATCCCCCTTTACAGAATATTTACCCTGCCTTTACAGGACAAATAAAGGTTGATAGTTCTCATGTCTTTGTTTATTATTACGGAGTCTGGGGATGAATGAAAGTAATACAACTACTTCTAACATAAAGTAATAAAAGTGTAAGATTTAACTTGATAAAGTTTCAGTCTGATTGGATGTAATAAGTAGCAATTCATATCTACCATTCTACCAGGACCTACCACCAATCTCATCTTTTCAGACTCTGAGGTCTTTTCCAGCACCTGTTCCTCTAGTTCCCCGCACCTCTTCTTGTACTGGAGAACCTTGTACAAAACATGCAGTGCAAAGTGAAACCAAAGCAGTGTAATATTTGAGGCAGTACTTTCTGAATTGTGCTGATCATTAATAGTCACCTTGTTCTGAAGCTTCTGCACAAGTTGTGCTTGCTTCTGCTGGGCCTCCTGGAACACCTGCAATCGTTGTCTATAAGCCTTGTCCTTGTTCTGCTGGGTTTGCAGGGATCCTGGGGATTTGCTGTCCTGGTCTGAGTCCAATGATGACTGCAGATTCAGCATTTGATCAAGCTGGCAGGGAGGGAAAACTTTAGATTACAATGCATAGCCTCCATCTGCACTGTCTTATTGTTATTTTAAATTTGAGCAGTCTCAAGGAGACTTTGTAATAACTCCAGCAGCTTGGTTTATTCTGTTCACAACACGCGTCATATTGAAGCTTAGCTTGTTTCATTCATTTCACTTCATCATTCTCACTAATTGCATGAGTGTAATAATTTGGTCAAATTATTTGGTCAAAAAGCTGCAGCGAACAGGTAGTACCATAAAGCAGATTTGAGGGGAGGCAAAGCATGTTTATATCTCAGGTGAAGTAACTTTGACATTTTACCCGTCACAGACTTTCAAAATCAAGCTTTCCTTCTCCGAAGTATCCTCCCCCAGCTTAATAAGCCACTAACTCAGCCTTACTCATTCTAACTATCTCGATGTAGCAATGATTAATGTTTGAGAGAAAGGATATGTTTGTATTCTGTTGAGTCATTTAGCAGTTTTCAACAGTTCATTGTGGGTTCAGCTTAAGAACAAATAAAGTTAACGCATGAGAGCTCAGCTCCATGCATTTTTGAGGTTTTACATAAACGCGTGTGCATGCCAAAAAGAACATCCTAAAATGCAGCTCCTCTTGATTGGTAATTACTATCATCACTTTATTGAATGGTACTGATGAGACGGTCCAAAGTACGTGAATGGTATGTTTCCCTGGTGAACACAAAGCGTGTAATTTTTAACATTTGATTGACTCGCCAATCTAGAGACCATCAGTATCACTTCAGTGTGAGGCTTGGACAAACATTGGCCAGACTTAAAGACGTACGGGCTAATAACTTCAGTCTATGGCATGTCCATGTACAGTCCACTTGTTTACTGGTTTTAATGCATGACTGCTACGGTTGTTCAGTGACTCTAAAAACAAAGACACAAACACTCACTGGTCTATCTCATCTCATATCCTCTCCCATATCTGAAATCCAAATGTCCTGTAACCTCTCAACCTCACACAACCTAAACTCCCTCTGCACCACCCACTCTCCATCCTGGTGCCAGACACCCTGTCCTCACTAATACAAACCACATGGCCCCAGAGCACTACAACACTCTGCGTGCCTCCAGCTGCCCTCACCGACTTCTCATTTAAAAGGAGAGGAAGAGAGCGAGAGCGTGAGCAAGGAAGCCCCCTCCCTCCAAACCACCATCCAAGCCCTTCAAATCAACCCTGCGACCCACTCCCTCCTCCCACCTCTCCTCTGTACCTCATCTCTTCTCTGGGTGCTTAATCTCTCCAGCAGGCTCCAAGAGAGCCAAGACAATAGTCTCACTGTTCAACACTGAGCCCGGCCACTTTGCCACCATTATTAACACATTTTCAAATGCCCCTTTCAGATTTTTATACTACAAACTACACTAACAGCCATGAGGCACTTGGCCCTGTGCTTTTGGTGTTTTTCTCCGAGGACATGGCGAGCACAAAGCTTCTTTTACTGCCCGTTGTTGAGGTGACAGCTTTAGGGACTGAGAAAAGGAGGAACAACATGGGCGGAGTGTTTGAAACACACAAAACTGCTGCAGCTGTGTTTAAAGGGACTCCTGGAAACAGCTGTGTGAGAAGCACAAGTGATTATGCATCTTTTCAATTATTTTGGCACAACCAAAGCAATAACACTGACTTACTTGCTCGGACACAGGGCCATACATAGCTCGGGAGATTTGTGACATGACAAGCACAATCTGACAGCTGAGAGAAAACTGAACGATGTCAGTGTAACTCATTATCAAATGACAGGAACAGTAGGTCAACCCGTCAGTTAAAACCAGTCACGCCCCTGATTAGGCTTCATTTTGCAGAACACTTAGCCCTAATACACTCAAAACATACTCAATAATATCAGTTTTCATGCATAAAGAAACAATTTAAAGACAGCCAAGCTTTTTGTTTGGATAATGCATGAAACATGAGAATCTGCTGTTAAAACTGGCATTTTGATACAGGTCCCAGCAGAGTCTCTGTGGCTTTTGGGGCCAGCCTCAAGTGGACAATAGAGGAGCTACCAGAGGTTTCTGCCTGGTTTTTCAGTGGAGAGCCCTGCATGAAAAGATTCCTGTGTATCTTTCTGCATCTTTACATAGCCTACAGTATTTCATACAAGTCTTGGCCTCTTGAAAGATGACTGTATTTTTAATGTGTCACACTCTTGGGACGCCCGTCCTTTACACATACCCTGTGCTGTCCCTGTTTAAACTCTAACGTAAGTGAAGACGCAGTTATCCCAGCAGGCCTCTGGCAAGTTGCAGTCATTTTCTGTGATCTATTTCCATGTTTTAGAGCTTGATTCTTTCTTTCCTTCTTTTTTTTTTTTTTTTTTTTTTTTACTGTTGTTTTGTTTGTATCATGGAAATGCCCAGAGACATTTGTACTTGCACACACCCAAGCTCTAGGGCGGGGTGATAAATAATCCTGCAACTCCAGTGATCACGAGATGACAGAAGTAACACAAACACAGAGGCTGAACAGTGCACCAATCAAGGTAAGGCTGAGCGCTGTTAGACAGTAAACAAGGATGTAAACATAAAAGGATTTAAAATATGTATACAAACAAATATCTTTGTAAATGTTGCATGTGTTACATGTTTTTAAGGCTTCATGGTCACAGGGCTTCATGGTAAAGAAACACTAAATGTAAACAAAACTTAACATCACCAAATCACCAAAAAATGATATCCATGCTAAAATCTGGAGTTCAACAATGCTAATGTCAAATAGAAACTTTAAAGAGGGGGCATTGTGCTAATGTTCAGAATTTTGATTTTCTTTCACATAGCTTAAATATAGCTTTAAATGATGTATGGTCAAAAAGAAAACCTGGACTTATCCAAGATTGGTGTCCTTGACCTTTGGTGTCACTTAAGCCTATGTCTGAGACACTGTCTCTTTAAGGCCCACCCAGGACTCCACTGTTGACATGTTACAAAGCAGTTGTAATAAATGAATGGGTGTTTCTCTAATATAAATGACAAATTTTGAAATACGGCTTTGTGTCTTGGTCTCCAAATCTGACCCCAAAAGTTTGGAAATGGATAAATTAAATCCCCTCCAACGTAGAACACAGGAGGAAGATGTTTCTTTTTGGCAAGTGTTACGTTTATCGTGCTGTTTCAAGGAGATTCACATATCATTCATTCACTCATCTTCTATACCGCTTATCCTGTTCAGGGTCGCGGGTGGCTGGAGCCTATCCCAACTCTCTTAGGGCGAGAGGTGGGGTACACCCTGGACTAGTCGCCAGCCAATCACAAGGCTGATTCACATATCAGTGATGTAAGAAATGAAGCCAATCTTTTGTAATTCTCAAGCGTCTTTTTGTAAAAACCCAAAGATATCATGAAACACAGAGTACAGGAATGAAGCAAACCACCACAGAGCCTGATCCTTTATTATATTACAGTAATATAAAGATTTGTTTATTCTTTACTGTTTATTTAAATAATCCTACATGTCATAGTTTGCCTTCTCATGTGTACACAAGTTCCCTCAGCAGTAGTCACTGCTGAGTCCCTCCTCTTGCTGTGTACTCATTGACCAGGTATCAAGTAACTCCACACAGATCAGCAGGGTTCTTTACACTCGTTCATACATATCTGCAGTATGTGGGCATCCCGCCAGCTCTTCGCCCCCTTCTCCACACACTACAGAGGGGACGCTTTTTTATTGTTCCTCCCCTGTCAGCTATAAAGCAGGAGGCCGGGGGCTGCTCTGGATTAGCCATGCTTCATGCAGGAGGGTCCCAAGAGGGCGCCAGAACAGTCCATAGCGCAGACCTCCACCTTAACTGTACTCCTCTACACCACCATCTATTCTTGCTCCGCTTGCATCATTTAATCTCATCACCCTCGTCCCCAAGTGAGCTTGAACTCATTGTTCTCCTCAGCACACCGTCAGTGGAGACTGTAAAAAAGGCAAAAGAGAGGCGAGTAATCCTGGCCCTCCATCTGCCCTAACTCAGGGGCTTACAGGGCTTACTGGGGGCCCAGAAGTGTGCTCACTGAACACCCCTTGCTATTTATGATCTGACTCCGAGTAAAATCACTCTGGAGAAGCCTCTGTGGCCCCCTAAAACGAGCTGAGCTCAGTCCCAATGAAGTGCACCTCTTTGAGGTCATCTACTGCCCTTTTGCAATAATGTTCACAATGCAATTTATACAACAGCCTTTTTTTTTTAAAATCGGTTTTATGCTTCCATATGGTTCCTTTCCTTTTTTCATACCCACAAATTTGTTTCTCGAGCCACACTTATGTTTCCAAAGTAAAAGACTTTTTTAGTCTGCTTTGAATTAGCCTTTTATATTCCTTGATATTTATGATTTGTGCCACTCCTTGCATTGTCTCTTTTGATAAATATTTCAAACAACATCAAGGGATAATCTTGCTTTGATTCCTCTGCCAACAAGCAACAAGAGAATCAATTTCAAGGCTCTTGTGAAGGCTTTGGTGTTTGGGCCAGAACTTGCTGCCTAGCTCATGTGGTAGATCAAACTCCAGTCCATTATCGTAACCAAGTTATGATTACAATATTCTCTCACTGACCTCATGTCACAACATTTAAGATCTCACTAGTTTATCGAAGATTTCAACTGAGTTGGGTCCATGTAAGAGAAATGCTTTTGCATTTCTGAAGCCTTTTCTTTTTCGTAACTTTACAAATCTGTCTCTGTGTACACGTTCATCTCTGCAGAGATAAACTTCCAAGAATCTTCAGCAACTACTCCACATCCTCTTTTTTTTTTTTTCATATCTCGCTTTCAACCCAGAGCAAAATCTGTCCATGAGTGCAGTCCCAGTCAGCATGTGAAGGGTTACAGCTGCAACCGTTTTCCCTGGCTTGGCCTGGACCCAGAGGCTTAATAAAGGGAATTAATGGAGTGCACTATCTGTCAGATTCCTAAACACAGCTGGAGCGGATGTCCATCGCCTCCAAGCTGCCCAAAAAATCGTACTATCCTACTTCAACAACATACCCCTTCCCCTCACATTACCCCCGGAGTGCTGACTCCGTGAAAGAGCCCCAGCTGATTGTGAAAGCTGTTTATGTATCATCACTGTCGGTAATTACACAATGCGGGATAACAAACAAGGGGGAAAGGGAGTGAGGAGGAGGAGGAGGAGGAGGAGGAAGAGGAGGAGGGGCTGCTTTGTGTATGTTACCATGGAGTGAACTTTTTGGTTACAGGGACAGCTGCTGCGTGATGGCACTCAGGGATACAAGTGATCTGTGTAAATACAGCCAAACTAATAATACATGCTGTGTACTGACAAGCATGTGGCCGGCCTCATCGCACTTAACACAACGCCCCCAGCAAGGACAATGCTGCACAAAGCCTGCGCACACATACAGCCACTCAGCTCGTTCAAGACTTCACATCAGATTACACAATCTTGACGTGAAAAAGAGCTGAGAGTGGTGCTTAATTTCTGACTTTAAAGTCCAGAAACATGAGCACTCTAATGTCAAAAGTTGAAACGTTTTAATGGAAGACTTTCATCAGAAATCCATGACCAGGATGTGTTTTTAAGCCTTTTTTTCTCAGAGGACAGCAATTAATTTTTACAATTTTCATGAAAGATCATTGTTTTTGGCATTGTTCCAGACGAACTGCAGCCGAAATGAATGATTTCATGCCAAAAGGAAAACCATACGAGGAACAGAGGGGGTGGCAGAGTAACAGGGGACAGTAACACAATCCTTAAAAACGGACTTTATCTGCTCAAACCACATGTGACAGACTTCTGATGGAGATTCAGGTTTGCAGAGGGCACGGGCCAATGGCAGTTGGTGTCAGAAATCATTCAGCAAGAGTTTATCTTTATCTAACCCGCTGCCACACTACAGCTTTGTGCAGCCACTCTACGCTGAGTGTTCAGGCTGCAGAGCATGGATGTCTATGTCTGAGAAAATGCACGCTGGCAGGCCTCCAAAAGCAACACACAGGGTTCAGAATTCACCCCATCATGCTCTCCAACCTCCAGGGCCCATGCAACTCACAAACTGGGCCAAGGTTTATCCAGGTTCAGGTGCAATTTTCGGGGGTCACCAGAGATCAAGCCGAGTGACTTAACAGAGTAACAGAGGAGGGCTTTCAGAGTCCAGGTGTGACTTCACCAGTGCTGCGTTAATGGTGCTCTGTCAGGTCAACAAGACTTCAGGGTGGCTGGTGAAAAAGGGGATTTGGTAAAATTAAGTATGTTTTTCAGCTGTCACACATCCAAAGGCGGGTCTTTCTAAGCTGTCAGATGGAGTTCGTTAAGAAACTTTTGGCGCTATATTTATTATCATTTTAACAACATGTGAGAGGACAACCTCGTTTTAAAGTCAAACAACAAGGTACTTCAAAAGAGAAGTTGACATTTTAGGAGATCGGTGTGTTTGCTCTCATCAAGAAAGTTTATGAAAGTGTCAAATCTTTATAGTGAACAGAAATCTACGACCAGCTTCTGGTTTTACAGACTGGTTAGAAAATCAGTTGAGCCTCCACTGCATTAAAAAGATTGACATGAAGGGTCTTTGTCTTGGAAATCACATACCTGGCAAAGCAGAACTAAAAAAAATTCTTCAATCTCCCTGTTGTGTACTGGCAAATCTGGGATGAGGGGCAGAGTTATATCTGCTCCCCACTGTTGTGTGCTTTTCTGCAAAGCATGCACCAAAGGTCTGTTCTTAAGGCTCTCCTTACCTTTAACTTAGGTGCATAGCGGTGCCTGCAGTGAGAGTCATTGTCTCCTAAATGCAGTGGTTTCTGTGATGGAACTGCATATATCAGCCTGTGTTGAGATTTTTTTCTAATGTGTTTTTTTCTTCTTAGGGCATGAAAAAACACATTTTCATTTCAAATATTTGTGGGGTTTTTTTTCAGAAAGTTACAGACATGCATCAGAGCATTAAAAAGCTTACCAGCTGAATCAATATCAGTATAAAGTGCTGATGGGGTCCTCATCAGAATCACTCTGTTATCATGAAAATGTAGCAGAACAATGAAACTCTGAGGTCCTATGATAAGTAAGCAAACATTTGTACGTGTATCAGTTCATTTTATACCATTGTTTTTATGGACGTATGTGATTTTGGCATGTCCCAGACACTGCTCTGCAAACTACGGTGTGTTTAAAAAGTGATTAAATGATACTAAATCAGAAAATGAGTTATTTGATAAAATGAGTCACTTTGATCAGGTTTATTCTATTTTCATTATCATATTGAACAATTTGCACGGTCCCTGAAATTGCAGTCCACCCTGTGATTACGGGGTCACTGCCAAGAAATCCTCTGATGGTTTCAGCGACATCATTAGCAGTAATTTGTCTTTTTTAATGGAGGCTGAAACAGTGGCTAGCTGCAGAGAACATATTTACACTCATGTTATGTGTGTAGCTGGATGTTGTCAAGCTAAACATGTTCACTATGTTTGAATTTTACTTGAAATTCAAAATATATTTGCTAAACAGCACACAGTCAGCTCACTAACTGAATCATGTTGCTAAGTGAAGGTCCACCATGTGCTCATTAAATGGTCACATTAGCCAAAAATCTCCATCCTGTCATTGTCCACCCTGTTAGTAAGCCTGTGTAATTACAATGTAATTACTCTACCTTGGAATTACTCATGACAGGATGAACATATTTATCTGTATGCATGTACACTGTCTGTTTGTAAAAAGTGTGGGAGCTTTAAAATCATAACATCTACTTAAAACAGGGCTTATTATGAGGTTCAGTGGAAAATCTCAGCTTTTTGGGGAGAAATTGGGAAGTCTAAAAGGCACCTTGTGGTGATATTGACCCAACTATGAAACACAGTTTAATTCATTTTTACACTGAGATCATACGGTTTTATGTTGAATGATCAGGTGCATGATGTCCACTAAAATGGGCATGTCTGTAACTTTATGAAAAATCAAATATTTGAAAAAAAAAATCTTTTCATGGCCTAAGAAGCTCAAAACACATAAGGAAAAAATCTTGATACAAACTTTAATAATTTGTGCATTAGAGGGATAAAGGAGGTACGGTATCATATTGCAAACTGTGTAAATTCACTCATCTTAGTGGGCACAGTTTGAAGACATTTCACAGAACTGTCACCCTACAAATATGAAGACAAGCACAGCTAAAAGTTGAAGAGATCAATAAATCAATTTCAAAAAATGTGCTTGGAATCATTCTTTTGAAAAAAAAAAAAAAAGATATCATAGCTGCATCATTGAGCCACTAAAGGACTGCGTCTGTTTACTATTCGAATGTGAGCTGAGGAGCTGCTTTCTCAAGAGCAGGTGAGCTCTACTGATACAGGTTTCACAAAGTGCTGGAAAAACACTTTCTGTGATGTATTCAGTAATTCTAGCCTTTCACAGCAAATGCTAAAGGCAGAAAGCTTCATGCAAATCAGACTGTTGACACCGATGTTAGCATCACACAGATGCCACAGTCAAGACAGTAAATGAAGCCCAAGGGCACCGGTTAGCAGACTCAATAAACAGTGCCCAAAAAAGTGCCAAACAATCACGTTGTTTTAGAGAGAATACATAGCAGGGAGGAGAAAGTAGCTTTCACTGGAGGAAACAAGTCAAGACAGGAGTTGCAATGAACTCCCTGACTTGTGAGCATTACTGGATCACACATTAAACAGCATCAGTATTTATTATTCCACTGATATTTGAGAGAAAGTTAGTCCCATACAGACCTTTCTTATCAGGAGCATCTCATGTCATGGACACTCACTCTTGTCCCTTCTATTTAGCACCCTCTAACATCTAAAAATATCTACAAAATAAATATCTCCCAAGCTAATTAAGTTTTATTTATAGCCTTGGTCTTAAAATAAGTACAGAGAGTAAAGCAAGCAGAGGAGGTTCATTTGATTTGAGCAGCAGAATGAAGGCAGTGTTATCACAAATGGCTGCTTTGTGCAGCATGAAAAACGAGCTTTTTCTTCAAGGGTCTCAAGGGAGAGGTCAGTGACCTTCACAATTTTCCCCAAAAACATCAGCCGCTACATGGAGGGGGAACCATGGGGGTGCTATGAAGGGAGACGCCGGTCCTCGTGAGCACAGGGGGTCTGAGTCTACCTGAACAGACCACAAGGAAACCCTTCATGAACCGGCCTCGTCCTGCTTTTATTTACACTAACAAACACATACACACGCTCATGCATCCACACTCACTAACACATACACACAATGGATGCTTATACAGCACTAACTTTAATATGTTACTGTAATTCTACAGCACGTAATCAAAGAGCAGCGTATGCCTTATAAAATGAGCTTTTTCCAAGCTAAATTAATTCCCTGTGAGCGTGTGCAGGAATATTCCAGCCGTCTCCCTCTCTGTTTTCACCACAGTACATGCAAAGCTGTTTCAACCTCCCCACACTGTTTGTTTGTTTTGCCCCAAAAGGCTCTCCCTGCTGGAAAGAGCCGTGGTACACTGATGTTTATGCTAACCATATTCCATTTCAAACGCATCTAGCTTTTTGCAGTCAATGCTCTAGTGTGGTAGACCTTCTTGATCTCATCTCCAAACAAAACTGCTCAAATTTACCATCTACAGTATTACACACTCCAAGTCTGTGAAGATGGGACTTAAAAGACACTGTCTGTGAAGTCACAGTAAGGAGACACAGGCAGGATGGAAAAAAGGTAAATCACAACATCATTGATACAATTTAATGATGCGTTAGCCCCCATTGTGGTTGTCTTTACACAGACATGTACATATGTGTGTATTTTTTTCAGGTAAGATTTTAGTTTCTCCATGTGTTTGGTGTCTTTCTGCAGCTCAGGTAGTTCTGACCAATAATGCTGCAGCAGACATCATCTGGGGAAGGTCTTCTATTATGTTGAGAGCTAAGCCTGATTTATGCTTGATGCACCCGCGTGGATGAATTGCGTCATTTTAACAGCCTCGCCCCCTTGCGTCGTCCTTTTCCAGCGGAAAAATTCCACGTCACATATCTCCAAAAATTTCTAACTTCTGTGGGGACAAGCAGGGGCTCCTTGTGTCTGAAGTACAACAAATAGTGGCATTTATATGATTCACCACACAGAGATCATTGATTAACAATTCCTAGCGTGAGATTGCAGCCAAACTGGGCAGAGAAGAGGAATTTGTGAAAAAATGTAGTAAACTGTAAACAACCTCTACTTCTCTAGTTTAGTACTGTGGTAGCAATACATGCGTTTGCGATACACCGCCCCCTGCAGTTTGGGAATGAATGCCTTGCAAAGTGTGAAAAAGCCTAAAAGCCACACGTGGCCTCTCTTGTGGATCTCATGCATCCAATTTTCATGCGTCGTTTTCATGCGGAAAGCATAATCAGCCCTTTAGAATGAATTAAAATGCAACCCAAATTATGTAGCTTATTTTCTGACAAATATTTATTAATCTAATCATAAAAGTTGTGTTCCAAGTTGTCACCATGAGACTAAAGTGTATTCCTGAAACAGAGAAAAAAATAAATGAAAATATTTTTTCAGTTAAAATGTCTCATAAGACTAAAGTGGGGTACACACATCATTATTATATGCTGTTTTCAAGCTTTCCCATTCCCGACCAAGCACGGCAAACGGCCAATTATCTTGTCTTTTAAGATTATCCATTATAACCATAACCATTATCGGGTTGTTTTTTGTCCCAGATTTTCCTCCCTCACAACCAAGGATGGCAAACGCCCGATTATCTTATTATCTTATGTCTTAAAAATAAATAATAAATAATCCCATCAGATTATCCTGTGGTCTGAGGTGTGTTAAGATTGAATTTGTTTTAATAATCAGCTGTGAAACAGGTCAGGACTGACAATCGTAAATATTAAACTTGTTCAATATTTACAACCAAAAATCTTCACGTGTGAGGAAAGCCGAGGACTCCCAAACATGACTCCGTAAATCGTGGCGGGGGAATGGAATGTAGCCAATCAGGAAGTGAGCTGAGGAACAAGGAAGCAGATATAAACAAACATGCATGGCTGACCTTCCATGTTGCGTTTGGTGTTAGCCAGTTGCTGCTGTCTGTTGCTATGTTTCTTCTTCTACATTTTTGTTGGATGACGTTTGGTCACGTGACATTTCTTTCTTGTAGGACAAGATTCTAGATCGATGGAGGGACAGAATCGTTATGTGTGTGGTGAGCTGTGTTGAGATTATCAGAGCACACCACACAAAATATGATCCAAACTCTTTAATGCCTGATTTTTTATTTTCATGTGTGGGCTCTCTTACAGATAAAAAACTCTCCAGATTTAGAAAATCCTTATGTGTGTACCCTCTTTTAGAGATCTCATCAGGTCCGTCTCGGTTCCTTTGACTACTTCTGTTACAGAATATTCTAGTTTGGCCACAATGACATCTTTAAAATGTCAGCGATATTCCACAGTTTGGCCTTGACCCAAGGCTGTGTTGCTGCCTGGTGTCCCTCCTACCTTGTCAGTGAGACTAGCCTGTTTGATTGGCACCTGGTCACGGTTCATCTTGCTTGTGGATGGCTGCTCCCGCAGGGCCCTGCTCTCCTCCAGCTCACTGACTGCAGGGATCTCACCTGAGACAGATCATGCATACAGAAGTGTCAATCTTCCTGCTTGTGTCATACAATGACTGATATTGAGGAAAGCAGCTGTGCTGTTTTTTAATTCAACACTCGTGGCTGAGCATTCAGGGTCAAGCTTTAGTTCATACCAGCTGGCTGCTCTGTCAGGTTGCCGGTGATGATCTGGCAGATACGTCTTGTGACAGGTGTTGGTGTGACACTGGACTCCTGTCCATCACCCTGCAGGGTGAGGCTTCTGTCTCCAGAGCTGCCATCAGAGTGAAGCAGGGACTCCTCCAACTTCTACAATCATTCCAGTCACAAAAAAAAAATAAAATAAAATAAAAAATCACATACTCCAAAAGTCAAAAAAAGAACAAACTCATCAAGAAAATCAGAGAACACACTAATAATTTGACTTTGTCTACATTAAAACACCAAAGTTTATGCTACAAAGCTACATTCTTAACTGGTTAAGAATGTATTCTGGTTAAGGCTGTATAACTAGATCATTAGCAATGATTAACCATGCAAGAAACAACTGCCTATTCTAGTAGTAATATTTTAACTTTGTATGGTTAAGGTATTTTTCAATTGTCATACAATGTACATACTTTATGACAAACTAACTCAAACTGATTTTAACTTAAAGATAATTGTCCTGACAATTCGGAACATTCTAGGGTACAAAATACAACTAAGGTGACCCTGATTTGTTTAGCAGCTGCAACAAGAAAGACAACTATTATATTTTCAATATGAGTTTCTGTGTTTGTTAGTTTCGATATTTGCTACATTGTCTCCGTGCTCCTATTAAACCAAGTGTGGGTTTCAGTAGTTTGTAGATTATTACATTCTGTGCCTACTACGCTAATGTTAACTTTAAAAGTAAGCACTTCAGTGAGCAATTGAACGTCTCTATGGTTTCTACCAGTGACGTGCGGTGAGGTACTGACGTCAGTCAGGTATACAAATTTATGAGCCAAACAGAGTAACTTATTTGCCGTTTAATTAGCACCCTGGCATCAAAAACTTCTTGCTTATTCAACGCTCATTAAATTATAAAGTGGTGTGACCGTGATCGTCTAACCTGATGTTTTGAGCAGACCTTTAAGCTCTGTTGAAGGTCTTCCTTTATTAATTAGATCCCGTTTTGATTGGTATTCCTGTTTTGATTTTTTTTAGCGCTTTATGCAATATCTCCCATGTTTGGATTTCATTTGAAGCAAAACTTAAGAATGGGCGGACCACTGCTGCGCACTTGATTTTGGAATTGCGACTAGTGGTAGCTAGCTAACGTCCCTGTGTAGACGAATGGGAGCAACGTAAACCTGTGCTCACGCGCGCCCCCTGCAGTGAGGTAGAGAACTGTCTGCCTCGCGCTTTATGTCTGCATCTAATCATAATGTGTTTAATCCTTTACTCTTCATGATGAGCCTCACCTGCTTCCCCTGACCGCACGTCCCTCGAAGTTACAGTCCGTGCAACAGGAGTACAGCTACAAGTAGCTTTGCAATTCCCCTTTAGGCCCCTTGACACCTCCATTTGATTTAAGTGTCAAAAACTGTTCGTATAGGTTGTGCAGATATGTATGCATACTTATGTTTAAACTGTATTAAGTATTGATTTAAACATTTATAAACAGTTTGATTTTTTTTCTATCAGTATTTCTACTGCCAGTGTGGCACAATACAACCTCAATAACGTACTATTATTTTATCATTCTTTTAATCTTTCCTATTGTGAGTATCGGTATAACATTGCAGTGTGAGTGATCAATGATGTGGGATAGGTGGGAATGCAAAAATACCGGTTAAAATTAGTTTTGAATCTCAATAACAGAACTTCATTTGATTAAGTGTCAACCGTATGCTTCACATCACAGTTATATTTCACATGCCAAGTTAATGGTTACTTTGTAGGTAAGTGTTAGTATTCTTAATTGTCTGCATTTTTGAAGACACAAGGGGTAAGTTAGTAATTTCGTTCCCTCCTCTTTTAGAATAGAATAGAATAGAATAGAATAGAATAGAATAGAATAGAATAGAATACACAATTAATCCCTGAAGGAAAATTCAGGAGTCAAATTTCTTTGCACGTTCCGTAAGTTTAAAGGTATTTAACTGCATTCCACATCAGCTTCAGCGTTACTCACCTGAATCACAGCCTCCAGTCTGGGTGAATGTGCACCTTGCTGTGTACTCATTTAACAACGTTTGAGCGAACAAGTCTCGTCAAAACTTCAGTGGTGTCATTTATCGAGAGAAATACTTAAGCAAGCACTATGAAGTTAGCAGCTAAAACTTCAGATAAAATGTTGAGCTAAACAGTTAAGCCCTAATAGTTCGTTTATTAGTAATATAAAAAAATAAATGAGACACGGAAAAACAGTAAATATCTGGGTATGAATAGGTCGAATTGTATCCCTGACGCAGGGTTCTAGCAAAGAAAGTTTTGTAGCACCTGCAGGAAAGTAGCTCTTGAATCAGTGTCCGTAACCAAGGTGACCACACACTTCCGGGCTGTTGCCTTAGAAATAGAAAGCTGGCTTGTCTGTGGTTCCCATGGCAGGACGGACGCCATGACAGATTCCGATGGGTTAATGATCACCCAAACACCACACATAAAAATCACATTTTCACACTAAACAGAGTTTTTTTTAAAAGAACACATTTTAATTTATAATAACGCTTCAAGTTCAAAACATTTGAAACACAAACATTAATAAAACACTTTCCTTTTACCATTAACTACAGAGCAGCCCTGCTTAAAAACAGTTTCTGCAGAAGTTCAAGGAATCACAAGCACCTTTTTCCTTCTAAGTCATGCTTAAAAAGAGGGAAGCTCAACTGCTGTTGTCTTGTTGCCGTTTTGGAGCTTAATTATCTGCTCCAGCTTGACCAGGATTTAAAAAGACAATAAACAGATTAATCCAAATGGAGATCTGCTCCTGCTGTAAAGTAACAGCTGTTTTTTTGGTTTCTAATCCATAACATTCACTAATAATATAAATTTAAATAACTTTTAAAGCACTATCCCAACTGTATTCAACTGATGTTCTCCACTTCAGAGAGCAGCAGAAGTAGCGAAAGGCTAACAGGGCTGAGATGACTAACCTTGGAAGTCTTAAATATAAGGCAAAGGAAGCAATATCATCAATGAAATACTTAATAATATAATTTCTATGGGATTTTGTCCAAGGTAATGTTCTTTTTCTTATCTTTCATGAATTTTGTGGATGATAATTCAATGTTCAGTGGTGGCACCTGTCTTGTTTTACTCAATTCCCCTTATTTAGGCCATTCTACGCTCATTTTCATTATTTAATGTAAAAAAAAATGCGCCAGCTACAACTTAATTTCTTAATTTCTGTAATCTTGGAAGACGAATTTTCAGAGAAAGGTTGTTTAGGGGGGTTTTGACACCCAAGAGCCTTAGTTTGGAAGTTGCTGTTGTCTTCTTGTAAAGGCCCCATTAATGGGCTGAGTTTAATACTACAAAAAAGCAGCAGGAAACATTAGGATCCAGCCACTTGTAGACAGCATTTGCGTCAGAAAGCCAATATAACCGAGTAGTTAAGTAAACAAACTATGTATACTTTGAAACATGGACAAATTTCCTTCAGATTTTTGTAATCAATTACTTTTTTTAAATTGTCCATTTTGAGCAGGTAAATGATAACCAAGATTTGTAACACTCACAACCTAGAATAAAACAGTACATCCTTTCAGCATAATTTTAACTTTTCACCTTAAATACAAGAGGAACACTGTCAGTGTGTAACTACGATATATAAAACATTGAATATCTCATTTTCAAACACATGATACGATGTATAAATAAATTGTGTAGCAGCCAAGCAGTGCTCTAAAAACAACCCTGATGATCATGTAACACACTATTCTAGGACACAATGACACCCAGGGACAAACATGCCATTTACATTGCAACATCAGTATTACAGCAACACGTCTCTGAGAGCCCCTTGACCCTGAGTTTAGTTCTGTTGCTTCAGGGGCCATTATGTTGAATCTATGGGGAAGAGCTCAGGCCATTGGGATGGATCAAGGAAGATAGTGCAGACTCCACTGTAAAACCAAAGTCTTGGCAGGAAGCACTCCACCTCCCAGGTGTTGGATGCTCGGTTATAAATTTCCACTTCCACCCCGTAGTCCCCCTCCATACCTTTCCAGTGGCCTCCAGTGACAAAAAGCTTGCCATCTAATGTTACCAGGCCGCCATTCTCATGGAGCATGTGTAGAAGCTGGACCTGGGGAGGAAAAGTCAACACAGTTTAAGGTAATGGGACAATACAACTGACTATTTATACTGTATTTCTTTCAATCTATGGTTATCTAGGAGTGGTGTCTTTACTGACCTTCTGCCATATGTTTGCCACTGGATCATAAGAGTAAACTTTTTTAGTGTTGTCAGCAACCAGATAGATGGTCCCGTCCACGCAGACAGAACGAGGTGAGGACAAATATTTAGGGAGAAATGGAGAACATATACTGATCCAGCTATCTGTAAAAAAACATAAAGACAAAAAAAAAACATCAAGTATATTTATGGTGGTTATTACAGTGGTTTAGAATAACTAATTTAAGAGCATTCGGCATAATCCTAATAATAATAATAATAATAATAATAATAATAATAAGAAGAAGAAGAAGAAGAAGAAGAAGAAGAAGAAGAAGAAGAAGAAGAAGAAGAAGAAAAAGAAGAAGAAGAAGAAGAAGTGTTTAAAATGATAATGAGAGAAAAAAATAGTTATGTCAATAGCTTATGTAAATTTGATTTGGAAAAAACACTGCTTGATTAGCCATCATCAGCTTTAAATTACAATACTAGTGAACATATTTTATGAGAAAAAAAAAGCTTTTTAAACATTTTGAAAAAAAAAATCTCCCAGTACTTTTTGGAGATGCATTTCCATTGAAGACAATTTCTGAAATGTTAAGCATTGCAAGCTGAACCCCTAAAGCATGGATTTTTTGGTTTGGTAAAAATTGTTCTGGAAATCCATTTCTGACTTAAGTTCCTGTGTTTGACCATCACAAGGTTCCTAGGTCTTTGGTAAAGATCCTTCAGTGGAAACTTTACTAATAGAATTGAATAGAATAGAACAGAATGTACTTTATTAATCCCTGAAGGGAAATTCAAGTGTTGGGCAGATGAAATTATAAAAAAAAAAATCACATAAAACAAGCATTTCAGCTAATCTCCCATTGGCTTGAGTGTTATGGAGCCTAATGGCTGCAGGGATGAATGATTTTCTTAATCTCTCAGTCCTGCTGCGCAGAGAAATGAGTCGACCACTGCTGCTGTTTCTCTGCTCCACAAAGATGTTGTGAAGAGGATGGTCTGTATGATTAATAATGGCCTCGAGCTTCTTCTGTGTGCATCTCTCCACCACAGCCCCCAGTGAGTCCAACCTGGTTCCAATCACAGTTCCAGCTTTTTTCACCAGTTTGTTCAGTCATCTCTCATACTTGAACTTTATACTTTCCCCAGCAGACTGCAACATAGACACCTAGATATTTGTAGGTTGGCACCACCTTGATGTCCACCACTTGAATATTAACTGGCTGATGGCAGAGCCTGGATCTTTGGAAACCTACTATAATTCCCTTTGTCTTTGTTCAGTAGGAGGCAGTTTTTGTGACTCCAGTCACTGAAGGCTTTTGTCAGATCCCTGTATTCGGATTCCTGTCCATTCTGGATACACGCCACAATAGCAGTATCATCTGAGTATTTCTAGATGTGGCAGGACACAGTTGTATATGAAGTCTGCTGTGTACAGTGTGAACAGGAATAGAGCCAGAACAGTACCTTGTGGAGCTCCCGTGCTGCTCATTATTGTCCCAGAGACACAGTTCCCCAACCTGACAAACTGTGGCCTTGCTGTGAGGCAATCTGTGTAATATGTGTGATGTCTGAAAAAGCATCTGCTTAAGCAACTGGTATCAAAGGAAATGCGACCAAAAGCAAAAGGAAAAAATGTTTCTAGTTTAACTGAAACCAAAACAGTGGAAAGAAATTTGAGGTCTACATTCTTTTTATCCTTACCTATAACAGGGTTGTAACATTGCATGGCTAAAGCATTGTACTTCACGGCACATGATCCAATCACATAGAGTTTCCCATGACACGCTGTGGCAGTGAAGTTTGTCACATATTTGAGGGCAGGGCACGTCAAGGCCCAGGTGTCACTGTAAGGGTCGTAATGCTCCACCTCAACACGATCTGCTGTCGTACCTACGAGAAGGACGTCAGATAATACAAGATTATTCTGGTTCACAGTGCTGTTGATCTAAAAATTACTCTAATCTTTTCAGTAATGCAAGCTAAGCTGCTTGAGCTGATTTAAACATTCTGTTCAACTGCAGGTTTGAAGCGTCACATTCACTATTGTATTTATTTTTTTGTACCTCCGATGACGTAAATCTCCCCGTTGAGGGTTGCTGATGTGTGATTAGTCCGAGGTCGGAGCATGGGTGCCACAGTTACCCACCTCCCCTCTCGTGTGATGTACTTCCAGGTCTCTGTGGTGGACCAGGTGTTGGTATTTGAACCTCGTGATCCCCCTGTCAGGTAGACAAAAGCACTTTATCAAAAAGTCTGTCTTACATTCCTCACGGAGAAAACTAATGACTTCTGTTCAAAATCGTTTATCATCACTTGGTTCCCATTCACTCCTTCAGTTTCGACATCTCAGAGAGTTGTGTACTTGACTCACCTGTGACATACACATCATTGTTCAGGGACACCATGGAGTAACCCCACTTGTTAGGGTTGGGGAAATTAGGGAGCTCATGCCACTGCTCTGCAGGGACAAAGAGAAAGGAGTTCATGTTGGAGCACCAGTCAAGAACTGTGGTGGATAAAAAGACTTCACACAGGCAAAAATATGAGAGCCTGGCACAGGAGAGACAGATGAGAGAAGAAAGGTATGCTTGTAGTTTGGCATTTTGGGAATGAAGTTGAAATTTCAAAAATAACTTTCAGCTTTCAGTACAAGGGATGCCAGGGGTGAGAAGCTCTTTTATCTTTATGCAAATACAGTACTGACTTAAATATTTAAAAAGTCACGTTTATCTCAAAGTTGTATGATATTATCTTAACTTTAAGCAATCACTCAAATGCTAAACTTAAGTGTTCATGGGAAGAAGAACAGGGAATACAAATACAGGAAGAGTCCTGGGAACAGGCCATAGAGAGGACATGATCTACGATCTTATCTAATTTAAGATCTTAGACAGGGTGCATTTCTCTATAAGTCTACACTCTCTAAATTGTATCTGGAGTGGAGGACAAATGTGATAAATATGCACTGACTTTTCTTGTCACCTTGATCACATGTTTTTTCTTTGTCCTGATCTAAAAGGTTTTTGGGTGGGTTATTTTACCATCATGTCCACTGTTCTTGGAGTAGATCTCTAACCTTGTCCTCCCTTGCACTTAACACTACACTTAAGGAAATTATAACTATCACATCCTTACTAGCATGACGTTCTTATTGCTACATTGGAAGTGTGCTAAATATTCCTCTCTCTCCTGGTGGCTCAAAGTCACCATGTTTTTTTTTTTAATTAAATACACATTGAGAGGATGTACAGTCATATTACAGTCACAAATGGAAACCCTTTAGCTCCCATTTCATTATTTAAAGGTAC
The DNA here is from genome assembly GCA_030710495.1 of Labroides dimidiatus. Lineage (NCBI taxonomy): Eukaryota > Metazoa > Chordata > Actinopteri > Labriformes > Labridae > Labroides > Labroides dimidiatus. The sequence goes on from CM061146.1 coordinate 26,746,003, forward strand.
TACCTGATTGATTGTGTGACTGTTACTGTTGTACCTTTTGTGATGCATAAATAACAAGTAATATGTGTGTTAGTCATGGTTAGCTGGAGGGAGGGGGGTCGTTCATTGTTTATTACACTATAATAAACTCTGTAATTTGATTTCACTGTTTTCTTCTACATTCTTATCAGAGTGGGGTTTTTGTTTTGTTTTGTTCATGTATATGGGACTGTGTACATATGCATACATGTTAAAAAACAGAAAAAGGTAAATTGTATTTCTGTGATTGGAAGTATCAAAGTGGGATTTTTTTTTCAATAAAAATATTTGGGGAAAAAAGTTGACTTTATTGTTAACCTTAAATTAAACTGTCAAATTACATCGATGCATCCCTAATAAATAATGAAGCCCTGGAGAAACTTTAATCACAACCCTAAATTCTGCATTATTTTTTCTCAATCCTTCCTGCATGCTTGCTCCTGTTTTTTCAGTAGTCATCAGGTGTTCTCACCTGTTCATATCAACCTAGTAGCATTGCAGCAGTCTCTCATTGGTGACCTATCATTTTGCTGCTCTGTGTATGGTATGACCCTCTCCTCATTCAGTTCATTTATTTATTGCATGCAAACCTCAATTTCAACATCACGTTTCAGCTCTTTCAAAAAACACTGATTGAAGACACTGAGAAGATGATTTCAGTTCCTAAGATCTATACAGCATTATTATTACAGAGCTGTTTTATTTAGAGGCCCTCCATAAAATTATAGCATCAGATCAGAAAAAGATCTGCGGACAAAGTTTTGCTTTAAAAAAGATGAAAACAGTGTTTTTTTTACTTGTGTTGGTGTTGTAGAAGGCACAGTTCCTCTGAAGCAGTCTTTGTAGTCTGGGGTCTCTTTCCTCATCTTCATCTGAATCCTCATCGTCTGAGTCATCCAGGGAGCGACCGCCCATCACAAACAGCACCTCTTGCAGGTTTGGCTGTGGACTCTGAGCGTTGAGTCTGTCCATGAGCTCTGGCGAGGATTCCATCTTCTTTAAAGTGAAAGTCATGGGTCTTTTTTAGGAAATGTGCACACATCGAACAAACAAAAAAAAGAAAAGAAAAGAAAGAAAAAGAGTAGGAGAAGGAAGCATGAACTCACTGACCTCTCTCTGAATTTTCTCCACGGCCTCTCTGCAGCTGGGAGATGCTTGCACCAGACTGTCCTTCAGCAGCGAGTCAGACAAGTAGTCCAGGCTCAGCAGAGAGAGACGGGACAGGGTGAGGAGTTCTGGAAGGTGGCAGAGCCGGGACTCTGAGTGGTGCCTGACCCACTTCAGGATGGCCTCCACACGGGTGACCTCTGACCTGATTTGTAGTCCTTCATCTGACAGGCAGTTAACCAATCTGTCTTTTTCCAGCAGCAGAAACTCCTCACCTTGTTGCACAGCCTCAAAGTTCTCCAAGAGAAAGGCCCACGCTTTGGCCATCACCTCAGGGCAGCCATGAATCGTCCCAAACTCCAGGATACCCAGGCAGTTTGTAGCATCGATCTGGTGCTGGAGGTACCTGCTGCACACGGTTCTCACCGTCTGGAACTGCAGCTGGCTGGAGGTGCAGATCAGCCCCTCTACATTGCTCTGGTTAATGGTCAGTTTGCCTGTGTAGGCAAAGTCCAGCAAGTAGCTGAGTATATCCGGATCAACATCCTGAAGCTCCACACGGGCAGCGATGCTCTCCACAAAGTCCCCTGAGAACATGCAGCGGAAATACGTGCTGCAGAGGGCTAACACACCGCGGTGACAGGGGAAGTCCCGACCTCCAGCACTCAGGGTTACATCGACTAGTTTTGGGTGAGAGCAGAGAGAGCGCAGGCCTTCAAGGATGCTCTGAGGATGGGAGGAGAGACAAAAGTCCAGGTCATCCACGTTACGTACCATGGTTTACTTCAGTCCAAATTTAGCCCAGATCTTCTTTTTCGCAGTGATGGCCAAAAGATAAGTTTGTTTACCTGGTAATAAAGAGAAAACATGAATATGAAGACATCCTGACTGAGGAATGTTTATCAGTAAAAGCACTGGCAAGTACTTTGTACTACATGACTCCGAGAAGGAGTCTGATCAGTGTCACTCGAAGCAGCTGCTCTGATTGGCTGGAGTGGAGTGCACTTTCTTCCTTATTTAAAAGATAAACAGAAAAAGCATGCTGATTTTGACATGCAGTGTTTAATAGTAGAAGGCAGAATGTATGTTTGAATGTTGCTGTCACAAATAATAAAGTCAATATTTTATTTTTGTTGCATTTACCACCCCATTAATCACCTCTTCAAGTTTGCAATGCCCTCTTTGAAAAAGAAAAAGCTTTTCATAGAATTCAGCTTTTTATAAATCAAAAAGAACATGAACACAAATTCAAAATATCTACACAGCACGACTGGACTACAAGAGACATTACATAAGGACATTCAATGGTAATCTACCAAATATAAAAGTAATTACTGGGTCTCCTAAATGGAAAAACAAAATAACTTAAGTATAGAAGGGAAATTCAAATAACACCTTTAAAAATACTTTTTGCATTTTAACAAAATATGACACCATCGTCTTTAACAGTTCTCATAACAGAGGCTGCAGTTCCTCTGGTCTCTTTCTTTGAATAACATGAAGACTGAGCAGAAAAACCTCAAATCACGCTTTTGTTTTTATGAATATTGTAAGAATACTTTTAATGGCAGGAAAACAAGTGATGGCTTCACTGTCACTGTTGTGCACATGATGGTAAAGAACTTGAGCCTCAATAGCATGGTCTACCGGAACAGTTTGACCTTAACTAAAAGATGACTTGTGGCAAATTCAGATGTGTTTTTGTACAAGAGACACAATGAAAAAGCTTCAGTGGGAGTTAAAGAGAGATCAAGATGTACTGAGAGTCACTAAGTTCAGGAATAAAGTGCAGTTTCCCCTCAGTGACTTTTCTGATTCGAGTAAAAATCAATAAGTATCTTTTAAAGATTGCCTTATTTCTCAAGAGTGGCATCACTGTCTCGTAACAATGACTACAAAGTACTTCTGGCTCCTGATCAGAGTGATTCACTGTTATAGTAACTCTAATCTCATCTAAAACCAACATAACTACATTTCCTTGTCATCAAATACTTAGTAAACCAAAAAACACACTCACCACAGAGGCAGAGAATGGAAATAAAGGATCATCCTTCCAGTCAGAAAGCCGTTTGAAGCTGATCAACATGGAGTGGGCAGCATGGTGGAAAAGCTTTTGCCAAGTCACTGGGACGGGCTGCCTGTCTCTCAGTTATTTTTAGGACACACAGTGACGCCTCTCTGAAGGCAGATTCCAAACAACAAGCATGGGACACACAGCTGCTGTTACACACACACACATAGTTTGCATTTTGTCAACGGGTCTGGAAAGTTAGCCAACTAATAAATGAATGGGTTTTTTTTCATAACAGTACACAATACATGTGTGACAGTCAACCAACTGTTTGCCTGATAGAGTACTTTAATGTGAAAAAAGATTGAAAAGGAACTCTAAAAGATGCAAAATGAAAACAGGATGTATTGAAACACCAGATTTAATAAAAAAGAGGTGTTCAGGTACACAGGAACGGAGGTTACACAGTATCTGTGTATTGATTTATTTATCATAATGTCAGAATGTTGTGTTCCTCACAAATCTCTGTTTGGAACTTTTCCAGTTTGGTGTAGTCTTATGCAATTTGAAAAACTATGATCTCAACGTAAACAAGTTACTCTTCAGAGTAAACCAGCAGGGTTGGTACAGTTTGACTTTTAGTGGAGAATTTGATACCTGAGTTTGAGTAGCAGTAAAAATCTGAAAAATGGATTCACAAATTTATAAATTCCATCACAATTTTCTTTTCTTCTATTTTTTTTTTTTTACAGTTGAGTTCCCAACTTCTGAAACCAATAGCAGATAAACACTATGACATAGTACAAAATAAGAAAAAAACTTCTAATAAATTTAGTAAACAAGACGAACAATCTGGCCAAGCATTTTGTGCTAGTTTTTGGTACTAGATGGTTTTAAAAACACAACAATTCACAATTCAAACAGCACTTAGAGTTTTAGTCACCAAACTACAAACTATATAAAAATATCAAAAAGATGACACAATCAGCTACTCAAAATCAAAAATCTCTGCTTCCTTCTCCTTCCAAAAAGCAAAACTGCGGTCGATGTATTTGCAGATTTCCTCATTGCTGAAGCTGGAAATGTCGACTCCACTGTGGAGCATCCCCTCATCAGGTGTGGGAGTCTGCACAATGACTTTAGGGACCTGTCTAACCTCAGGGAGGGTATGTTTCACCACTTCTGCATTGCTTTCAGACTGACTCACAGTGTTTCCAAAGAACTTGACTTTAATGTCCTCAAAGCCATCCTTCCACTCACGGTTCCCGGCCTCGATGTCCTGCATGACGGCCTTGTGGAAGTCCCTGACCAGCTCCCAGGGGAAGCTCCCGATGTGGTCGAACACCTCGAAACACAGCAGGTGCCTCATCTTGCGTTCGTCCACGGGCAGGTCCAGCTCCAGGATGTGAAAGTAGCCCAGCATGAAGAGATCCAGGGTCAGGTTGTCGTACTCCACGGGGACTCCATCCAGGCGAGGCAGGAACTGCTCTGGGGAGTAGAGGGCTTGCTGCCTGTGGAGTCTGCAGGGAACACCAGACAGTTATTCACAGTACCACTTATCAGCACCATCTCACACCTTCCAATACAGACTTTCTTACTCTTTCAGAGAATTTTTTTTTAATTTGTTCTGTTTTTGCTTCCTGTTTGGGGAAAGGGGGAAGAGACACTTAACTTGGGGGGCAGAGCATCTGATACAAGCAAAGAGGCTTAGAGCTCCACAGAGCTGTAGAAAAAAATCACTTTATTACTTCTTTAATAAAACTTTGAATCATACAAGTTTTGTTTGTGCTGACAAAAAAAACCAGATCATGTGGCAGTACACTTCAATATTGTAAACAAGGTTGTTTATTATTGTTGTTGACTGTGTCTGTTTTACAGGTCTGTGTCCTGATTGATCAGAGCAACATGTTCTTACTTTCCCGTCTCAGTTTTCAATGTTTAAGGGTCAGATTTCTCAAGGAAGATTACAGCATTTAAAAATAGAGGACGGGGAATTAAGCACAACTCAAAACTGATCCAGTGCCGGATCAGATTGATGCTGACTTTTAATGGCACACAAAGATCTATTTATGTTCTTACCTCTTCGTCATTAGACTACTCTGGAAGTCTGGTAACAGGCAGAAATTTAGAATCAATCTACTTTTTTTGCTCTTACCTGCGAATCTGTCTTGAAGGTACACTGGAGATCATGCTCCTCCAGTTGCCCAGCATCTTGTTGACAGCACTCCTCTGCTTGAAGAAATGACCCAGAGAGCTGTTCATCATCTTTGACTGAGCGCTCTCCTCGCCACTGCTGCCAACCGACCCGCTTTTGTCACCCATCCCTGAGTCACCACCGCTCATCTTCCTCTCTGCTGCATCCTTGCTCTTCAGTGCCACAGTGTAGGCCGATTTCTTCCAGTGGCCTAAGAACAGCACCACAATTCGCTCCTTTCTAAGGCTGGTGGTTTCTTGAACATCTGTGAGATTTTCGTCATTATCGATGCCAGAGTCACTGTTCTGGTCTGTCTCCTGGGCTGGACTCAAGACCTTGGGCTGTTTGTCTGATTCACTGACATCAAGCTGTGGGGAAGTACTCAAAACAACCTCTTCCTCTGGCTCATGTGACAACGGCAAGATCTGTGACTCAAAGTTAGACTTCAAAGTCCTAACAGAGACTCCAAACTGATGGATTTCATCCTCTATCCTCTCCCTGCGCCCTCTGATGGAGTTCTGTCTCTCTGGCGTCTGAGAGAACACGGTGATCAGGTCTGTGTTGGGCATCTTACAGTAAGGCTGGTCTGTCAGGTTGGTCATGAGCAGAGACATGCTCTTCACAATGCCAGAAATACGACCACACCACACAGGTAGAGGAACGTGACTCGTGAAGTTCCTGAATTGCGTGTTGACGGTGATGTTCACGATGGGGGCTGGCAGGATGTGCCGGAGCTCCTCAGCCAGGCGAGCGAGCTCCAGCTCGTAGCCTTCACAGTTCCTCTGCATGGAGACGTTGGCAATCTGCTGCTCCAGATAGATGAGGTCATTCTCGGCCAGCAGCTCACCAGAAGGCCCCAGGATGGCATTGTGGGCCTGGGAGTACCTCCAGGTGACTTTGGCAAATCTGTCCCCATTTTCCTACACGGGGTGATACAAAGAGCAGGCAGAAATAAATGCTGATTTTAACACAAACAGTATTTTTCAATTTCATGTGGCGGAGGCGTGAGAGGAGTAATGAATAGAGAGTAATGATACAGTAAAACTGCAATCCAAACCTCAAAAATATGACTGGAACAGCAATGTGTTATATGTTTAGTGAGTTGTTGGATGTAATTTAAAGTAAATGATGATGAAATGGCGTCACAATCTGACCATAATTTTCATATTGCCCGCTGTGGTCTGCTTAGGCTCAATGAGCATTAGTTCAGAAGGAGATTTCATTTCAAGTAGGCTGTATAACATGTAACTACAGCGAGAGCTGCAACCTTTGTCTTATTTTCAGCCCACTTTTCTGTCAGTTAACTTGTCCATTAATTGAGCAACCATTTATTTTTAATTTGATAACTGGGAAAATACAGGACATCATCTTGAATAATTAAAAAAGATCCACTTAAAATTGGCTCTGAATAAAACCTGATGGGGAAATGGTCCATAAACATGCCCTAAAGTAGCCTGCATTATATAAAAGGGCAGGATGTGTCACTGTGTCAATCTTTAAAAGTAATAAACAAGCAATATGAAATTGTGCAAAATGTAGGGCGAGAAGAGATTCCAAATAGATTAAAAACAGAAAATAAAAAAGACGCAATCTCCTTTCTAGTGACTTCTTTTCAGTCACAGTAACCATGACCTTTGACCTTGACCAACAAAATTCAGTCAGTTAATTCTGGAGTTTCAGGCTGTTTTCACATTTTGGTTGTTTGCTTTGTTTCAATTAAGATGAAAAAAATCAAAGCTTGTCACATTTTTTTTTCTAAGACATTTCTTGTTCACACAACACTGCACAGCTTCAGTGATGCTTTGTGAACTAAGGCTGGCTCTAAATGCCAGCAGGACAAAGATGATGTATTTCTCAAAGGTCAGGAAGGATGGTGAAAGATCACATTTTTATTTAACTAATGAGGTGAGTGAATTTGTCCAAACTTCTGTCTGGCCGCTGGATGAAAATCTACTTATTAGTCATAGTATTGATTATCGAGAGACCAACAAAATAAAAATGGATAAGTTGGGTTTCCTTTACCGACAGAAAGGGGTTATTTGTCCATTTAATGCTCTATCTGTACTCGATTACAGTGATATTCTTTATCTGCATGCTACCTCAGCCTCTTTTAAAGTGTTGGACTCGGTGTCCCATGATGCATTGTGTTTTGTCTCTGTTCTGGGATCCTTACTCAACAAAAGTGTGGAGCATCCGTGTATCTTTCATTATAAGGCCAAAGGATCTGCCATCTTACTTATGCTCATCACTGACCCCCGGAGTTGTCAGTGGCTGTAACAGTCAGCCCCACAGACAGATCCTGTTTGTCCTTCCTCGGACTACCTCTGTCTATGGTCCAAGTGCCATAAACAGAGGCACTTTCAGTGTTTTTCCTCCTTCAGCCTGCAGCCATTAGGCTCCATAATGCTCAAGCCAATGGGAGATGAGCTGAATTTCCTGTTTTGTGTGATCTTTTTATAATTTCATCTGCCAGACACCTAAATTTCCCTTCGGGGAATAATAAAGTACATTCTATTCTATTCTATTCTATTCTATTCTATTCTATCCTATCAATTTTAGGGAACCCTGAGATATTGGTTGTAGTAGAATGGAGCAGATGGATGAACAAACAACCCTAGAACATATTTTAATGCATTCAGAAACAGCAGCATAGATCACTACAAACAAATATAGATATAAATACTGAATAACATCTGAAATGAGAATCAGAATAAAAAAAATAATGAGTGAATGCCCATAGCATCTGTCTACAGATTAAGTGTTTATTTTCCACTGATAACACTGTCACATCATTATGTCAGCACTCCCTTGTCTCTAAATTAACCCAACATGTGAAGACGCTCCAGTGCAAATATAATATTCCTAATTTTCAGGCCAAGCCTTTCATCTATCATCACAGCAGATCTTTCAGCATTAGACTAATGTTTGATTATCACACACCCTGTTTAATCCATCCAAGTGATTACCTTCCTCCTCTGATCCTCCTCGTCCAGCAGTCTGGCCTGCAGCTGTCTCACCATCACCTGCCTCTTCCACTCAGCAATTGGACGGCCTCTCTCATCATGTGTGGGCACCAGGTAGTCGATGTCAGACAGGTTGGCCTCCTCAGTAGGCAGAACCACCATCTTATTCTGAAAACACACATGAAAGCGTAAGGAAATAAGCACTCACATGGGAAGGATGTACTAAAAACGTAGAGCACATACTTGTCCACTGAAGACTCCTGATAAGCCTGATTGTCTGAAGGACTTTATGGACTTCATGTCCCCAAGAAGTTTTTTCTCAGCCAGGAGATTTGCATCAGGCGTCTTATCAGCCGGGATGGTTACTTTACTTCCAGAGACCTTGGGCTGATTGAAACCTTTAATGACTGTAAAACAAATCAGAATCATATTTCCACCAAGCAGTTCATTCCTGAAATGACTGTCTAAGACAAAACTTTTTGTTCTGTACCAGATGTCGCAATTTGAACTTGTTCCATCCTATTGACGTTTGTTTTCTGAGGCTTGGCTGGCATAGCTGAGGCAGAGGATCCAGGAAGGTCAGAGGGTTGAGGGTATCTCGCCTGCGGGCACTCCTCACTCTCAGGTTGCTAATTTGGAAAGAAAAGAGAGCCATGACCCAGTTGTTTTGGGTTACAAACAGGAAGTTGTTAATAGTAAACCTGATAAACAAATGTTTACCTTTAAGCTGTCCATGAGTGTGTCAGCGCTGAAGCTGTCCCTGCATGTGTCACCAAGGCAGCCGTAGTAGTCCTCCTGTTCCCTGCTGCTCTGCAACAACACAGCCGGCTTCGCCTTCAATTCTTCCTCCTCTGGAGTGATCAAAGCAATGGGCTGATCCACACAGGCAGTCTACAAGAACACATACAGAACAAGGCTACATTATTCTATGATATGATACAATATGTAACGATGCATAGTAATGTACAGAAGATATGTTTTGTTGCATCATGTTACGTTCTGATATGGCAAGATACAATACGATACAGTACAACACGATATATTACGCCACATTATGCAACGTTATGATATGACACAGTACAGTACAATACAGTTTGTTATGATACAATACGCTATAGGTTCGGTTACAATACAATACCATACGTTTCTGTACAAAACATTACAAAACAGCGAGTAAGTTATGTTATCTTACGTTACGATATGATACAAATACAAAAGGTTTTGTTGCATAGGGATGTGTTACATACAATGTGGTTTCATACGATATGTTCTGTTCCCAAATCTTATGTTAGGATATGATACGTTACGGTATGCTGCTATACAAAACATAATGACACAATATGATGCAATTCAACACAATATGTTACGATTTGTTACGTTACGATATTTGTTCTGATACGATACAATACATTATGTTTCAATACAGTTTGATATTATACATTATACCACAATGTGTTACGGAACATTACAGTGTGTTACCATGCATTAAGCCTGGTTTATACTTGATGTGAGGTCTACGTGGCTTTGTGCGGATGAATGAAGGCATTTCCGAAGCCCCCTCGCACGATTTTTTTTTACGTGCACCTCCGAAAATTTTAAACTTCCACGCTGAGCTCCTTGTGTCTGAGGTACAAAAATACTGGCTGTACTACTGTATGATTCACCACACAGAGATCACCATGAACATTTCCTGGCATGAAATTGCAACCAAACTTGGCAGAGAAGAGGAATTTGTGAAAAAATGTTGGAAACAGTGTAAACAACTTCTTTGTGCATAGTTTTTTATTTATTTATTTATTTATTTATTTATTTATTTATTTCGGGCACGTCAGCACACTTATACAACATCACACATTGTCAATAGTTGATCACATTGTACATGTCCGAAAGGGAAGACTGGAGAAGCAGAGCTTATCGAGTCCCGTCCCCATTTCCTCAATATTTAGTCTCCTCTTTTCCACATATCATCATCACAGTGTGTTTGCAATAGACCGCCCCCTGCAGTTTGGGAATGAATGCCACGCTGAATTTGAAAAAGTAGCCACATGTGATCTGTTACAGTGCAGTACGATGTGTTACGGTACGATCCACTATTATCCAATATGATACAATATGATACTTTATTGCTCTTTCAGGAATCTTTGATTTGTACTCAAAGGTTTTTATTTTCCATTGAGCTACCTTTACAGTAATAGTAATAAACAATCAGAATGATGAAACAACAGTTCACATGTAAACAGAGACACACATAGTTTTATATATGGTACATGCTGTATGTAATGGTGGAAGAGGTAAGGTCATCATGATGCTGACATATGATTTAAGACCTCTGAGGCTCATTTACTTTTAGAATACTTTCAAAAGGTCAGAGTATGAGGAATCAAATGGCAGGTGTGTCAAGAAACATACCTTAACATTCTTTCTGATCAGAAATACAATAAGGTTTTGTTTTTAAATCTCAGCGCCACAGAGTAAAAACATCCTACAAGCCAGGAGGAGAAACTATTCTTATCAATGGAAACTCACAATATCTAAAACAAAACTTTAAGAACTTAACAAATCCGATTTATACTTTGCTCTTTTGATGAGAAATGACCAGAGATTGAGGCTTTGTTTTTTCTCTTCACGCGTTGAAATAATGTGTCAACTTTTATGGGAGAACAGAAGTTACCAGATGACACTTTGCATGCAGAGGTGACATGTTTTGTGTCATCTAAAGGAAAGTTACCTTTTTTAACATCTGTACTCGAGTATCTTTCAGACATTTTTTTTAATGACAGTTAAAATTTGGCATCAAGTCACTGAGGAAAATTTGACTGCTATGAAATCATTCACGATAACTGTAGAGCTTTGATATAAAACAAACAGGACGACGTAGAGCTACAGTTTTATCACTGTATCAGAAACAAAACGATCTATGGAAGGATGCTTCCCCTGCATTTGTTGACACAGCATTTACATGTTGGTGTAATGTAGATTACTTAATCTGAGATAGACCTTTCCCAACAAACAAGTTTGGTTCATGTATATTAGGTTAAGCATCATTATCCTTACAAAGGAAGGTTGTGTTTGTTTCTTCTTCTTCTTGTCAAAAATAAACATCACGCTGGTCAAATATATATATCCTCAATCCGAGCAAAAGGAGTTCAATAAACAATCTTAATAAAATTATGTAGAGTGTTTAGATGAAATATATCGGATAACAATTTTAAAGGCATGAGTGACCAAAGGGCCAAACAAAAGCATGGGATAGTATGAACCTTGAGTAACTGGCAGGCTTTCACACCACTTCTGGGAGGATGCGGCATGTATGGAAACATTTAGATCCCCTTTAATGAACCTGCGTTGTCCTAATGCACTCCATGCAGAATGCATATCAAATTCAGCTCTCCAAGGACATTATTAGCAACCAAAACATCAAAGGCAGCGCTAATATGCTCCTGCATGCTGTTGCGCTTTGTGTCCATGAGGTGGTCTGTGCCATTTCCTCTCACACAGCACTTTGATGTCGACCAGAACAAAATATACTGTGACACTGCTCGGGTGGAGGAATAAACTTTCCTGAAGTTGTGCAATCCATAAATAGATAAACAACTGGGCTGGGAAAAGAGGAAGGGGGAGACTGATTCCTTTGTGACCCTTCTCATAACAGTTCAATGTCCTAAAAGCTATGATGAACCAGTCCTCATGAGTGGGTTTCTTATTTTTTGTGGTGTGTGTGTATGTGTTTAATTAGCCCCAGTGGCCGGAGAGCATTTGGTTTTCATCAGCACCCCATCACCACTGCCACGCAAATATAGATAGCCTAGCCCTGTTTTGGCCTGGATCCACTCTCTCTCTATCAAAGACCACAAAGAGCCCGATCACTACAGATTAGGAGCCAAGAGTTAAGAAACAGCTACTCTCATTGTCAGACATGCAGCACCAGTAATCTGTGGTCCCTGTGGGTCGAGCCATGAGAGGGTTGAAGTATTTCAGAACACCATGTGTATTTAAAAAACATGTCTTGTAATTCTGCACACTGAAATCCATCATTAAAACAACCTGTTTCCATGTGAAACCTTCACGTTATGGGTGATAAATTGCAATGTGGAATGTATACAGCGGGTGTACATTATACACAGAACACTATAGTGTAAATACATGTCCACTCACATGTTAAAATACTCTCAGGTTTCCTGGAGTTTAACGCCTCAGAGGTTAACAACAGACCAGCATGATGCTTCTGTTAACAGTTGCAGCTTTTCACATCCATGGTAGCGAAACATGACAGGTGTTAAACTAAAGTATTACTTCTTTACCTCTTACTGTAACATTTAAACATGCTGGAGAAAAAAAAAACAGTCATGGGGGTTTAAAAAAAACTAAGTGCAATTTGCAGAAATCAACAATGACAACATATAGTAAGGTCATGAGCAGGGGATATTAGTCATGCCTAACCGTAAGAGGCCACAACTGATCAGAAATCAGCTAAAATACTGCCAAAACATCTGCCAATGAGAACCTCTTAACAGAACAAAGCTTTCCTTTCATTTTAAAAATATTACTCAGCCCCTCCAGTCACTTGTAAAAACTTAAAAATAATGTTCTTAAGCAACTAGAATTAAAAACAAGCAAAAGCAGCCACACAAGCCACGACTCATGGCCAAAGTGATTAATAATCCAGCATAAAACATACTAACCTTGACCTGAAGCTATTCTCCCAGCACCGAGAAGGAGGACTTCACTGCACAGTGACACCCTACAGTCACCAGCTCTAGCAGCCAGGTATCCAGGGCGGCTGCTCTGTGTTTTTGTGGATGTGACACTATCTGAAGATCACCAACCACTTGTTTGACACCAACATCAGCATCTCTGCCAGTGGCTTTACGGCCGCCAGGCAATAAACAATAAACTCTGATAGGAGAATGCTGTTAATAATTAAGGGAAAGGATAGGATGGCCGGTAATGTCACTAATGCATGGACAAACCAATGACCACGCTGCTGCACGAAGGGAGGTATCAGCGGAAGACTTGTCAAAGCAGCTGGAAAACAGACATTTTATCCTTGAGCGTTCAGAGGCTTTTTTCCACTTGTGACAGTTGAATAGAGGAGCTTATTCCTCAGGTGTTTTTTATTGTGGACAAGGAGGACAAGCGGGTGAGATGTGACAGTGGAAACATAATGTGATACCATAAGCGTCCAGAGATGGGTTTGACTGTTGGCTGGAAAAAGCTGACAATAACAACCTAAAACACTGTCACATGCTGTGGCCACATTTTCAAGATTTTTTTTTTTGGTAATGTTTGTCTACTCATTTCAGAGTGAGTACTATCTCTGTTCCTTCAGATCATGCATAGTCAACCTTCTTCACATTAAAAGATTTTTTTTTCTTTGTCAAAGAGAAAAAGGACTTTGATTGGCAGTGTCCTTTTTTTGTTTAGAACTCTTTAGAATTAATCGCTTCTCTCTAAAAGGCATTGATTACGATTTCTGAAACCCAAGTTTTTGTATTAGAAAACAGTATTTATGCCAAAGAAAATTCAAATAGTGAAGTGGCATTTATCAGCAGTCAAAAATGTTCTCAGCTTACCAAGAGGAGTTTTCTAATGGTTCGAAAGTAGTCTCAGTTTAAAACTTATACCGCCAACCGCTGATACCCACTATGTCTACCAAGTTATTTTAGACTCTTGACAGAAACAGAAATTCTTTTTCAAACCATAACAGCAACTATTTTCTATGTTCCAAAGCAAAGATCAGACTTCACATTAGCTGAGGCAAATGTCCCAAGAGAATATTCAAACAATGAACAGGTTAGGATAATAAATGCAGGCTAGAGTCAACCTTGGTCCATCTTTCAGCAGCTGGTCAGAATTCCTGCACTTATAAAAATTTGAAAGGTTTCCTTAGGCTCTTTTAAAGTCTTCATTTTCTTTTTTGTTAAAGAAAATAATGGGAGACATTTAGGTCTACAGTCCATGCACATTAGCACAGATGTAACTGTAATTCAACTAATGACATAACATTCATGTTGGTCCTGCTACTGCTGCTGTAGGTTTTTATTGGCTTACGATTGGGATAAGATGAAAATGACTACACAGACACTGAGGATATTTTCATGTGGTCTTATGCACATGTGAGAAAGCTCTAATTCTGTAACCACTTTGTGACAAAGTAAAAACAACCTGTTCAGTAATCAATACAAAAATGAGAGCTTACTCAGTACAACTAATAAAAGGATTAAACTAACTCATAGCTTTCATAACCATTCGCTCTCTAAAGTTATTGTGAGCTAACATCACTTCAAGCTAGTTAACATATATATCGATTTGCTATTATCACTCCTAGATAGCTAACATTGCTTAGATTGCTAAAAAAAAATGTAAGCTAACATTGCTTAGATTGCTAAAAAAAAATGTAAGCTAACATCAGTTTAGCTCGCTAACATATCTTCTGGCTTGCTAACATTGATGTGAGCCAATATCACTTCGAGCTAGCTAACATGACTTTTAGCTTGTTGACACTGATGTGAGAGAACATTACTTTTAGCTAGTTAACGTGACATTCAATTTGTTGACATAAAAATAACCTAGCATCACTTCAAGCTAGCCAATGTTACTTTTGGATTGCTGACATTAATGTGAGCCAACATCACTTTGACCTAGCTAACACAACCATTAGCTTGCTAACATTACCATATGGTGAGATCACTCCTAGCTAGCTAAGATTACTATTGACTTGCTAACACTGAGGTGAGCCAATATCGCTTTTACCTAGCTAACATAAACCTTTAGCTTGTTAACATTAAGCTAACATAATTTCTGACTAGCTAACATAACCGTTTGCCAACAATGCCCCCACCTAAAATCTGTTTGCAGAGAATTCATGCCTTTTCAAACACATTGCAAAGCACTATTAGATTGTAATGGTTGAATCCTCATGTTAGCTGTTAGTTAATGATCCACAGTTTATGATTCATCCCTTATTGTTTCATTCTGAAATATGTATGTCAAGATTTTAAAACTTCTACAAGAAGTACAGAACAACTTTAAAGCTTTCCACCTTCCATCATGACAGCAAGAATGTGGTTACTGCATCAATAAAAGCTTCACCAACAAGATTATTATTATTATCATTATTATTATTATTATTATTATTATTATTATTATTATTATTACAGATCATCTGTATCCATCCACTCATTTCCTTGTTGTCATATGTATCCCTGTTAATTTCTGATGCACTCTGGCTTTGTGACACTCTGTCAGATCAACATACCAAGTGTGAAATAGGATGGAATGCTTCAAAATAAAAAGTTTAGAACTGTTTAATCTGCGTGAAAGCTTCTAAAACATTTTTTGTTTATTTCTGAAAAACACAGAAGCGGAAACTTTGGAAACATCCTAAACAACACAGTGATGAATAAGACAACAGTTTTCCTCCCCTGGCTGAGAAATCTAAAAATACTGTCCTTAAACAACTGTTTCTCTGGCTCGATCTCAGAGAACTGAGAGCAAAAGAGCCCCAAATGTGTGTGAAGTAAACCTCACAACACACTGTTTATTTGATTGCAGCTGTTTCTGAGAAGCGAGATGAGGAAGTGCGGTTGACAGAGCTGAACGAGTCTGACCTCGTTGTGAGCGATCCAAACATGCGGAGAGGCCAAATGTACTGCTCTCTTTGGTCAACATCCCAACTCATTTAGGTCACTGCTCGGAAATGAGATGATCTGAGTGTCACTTAAGACCCAATGAAACCTGTGATCTACGCAGGACTTACAAACCTGAAACATCAGCAGAAATGTAATTAAAGCATGTCTACCTGCACTGCAAACATGGTCTGCCCTCCAAATATTACGCTGATTAAACTCAATCAACCTCTGTTTGGGGTTCTCTATCAGATGACCCCTTTGTCCACATTGAGCCTCGGTTTGTGTGATCAAAAGACACATGATCCATCGTTCTGTCGACAACCCACATCACACAGTCTCCAGAAGTGACAATCATAGCACTTCTTGTCCCTGGAAAAACATGACACACAATCAAACGCATGTTTGAAGCCAGTGACATCCTGCTCTCCAAGTCCACAGAGGGATAGAGTTGCTGGTTCCAGGCATCAGAATGGTGAAAACGCTGAAACTTAAGCTTGTGGATCTCATAACGGACTCAGCCCCTGGGCCCTCCACCTGAGCCACTGGAGAGGGGTAACTGATAGGCCCTTAGCTGGCGCAGGCACCGGCTGCGTTGGACGTCGGAGCGGCCCCGGCGCTAATTAGCTCTCTATTGTTCATTGGGAGGATTATTTCTGAAGGCAGAGCTCTGCAGCGAGGCTTCAGCAGCTCCCTCTCATCATCCTCTTCATGTATGAGTGCTGCTCTTCTCCTCTGACTTATTCATAGCTTCTATTATCCGACAGCTTTCGTTACTCTGTGTAGTCTGGGCTATAGGCGGCGAGTGAAGTGTGAAAGAGAGAAAAACGACTGCATGTGGACGTTTAGGTTCAACAAGTCTGCTGACAGAGTAGTCCCCACAGGCTCTTCCAGTTATCAGTGTTTTCCTTTTTCAAATTAGTTTCTCAAGCTCAAATTTCTGAGCTCGTAACACCTGTAACTCCATAACTTAAAAAAAAAAACCCAAACACACCCAACAGAGTCAGGATTTATATGAGCTAAAAGCAGGTCTGTTTTAACCTCACTGACCCCTGACTTGTACAGCCAACACCAGCACAAACAAAGGTGTTAGCACTAAAATATTCATCAATCACACAAAGGAGTGTCGTGCGTCTGCTCAAAACAAAAGAGCCAATCTCAGAGAGTCCTCAGCAGCAAACTGAGAAGCAAAGTCCACTCCAGCACTCACAGCATCATCGCCTGTAATGCCCTATTAAAACACAAAAGCCATCATCCTCCACTTTCTGAGACCTGTTAAACTGAGAGCACGGCAATCAGGCTGAGTGGAAGGCAACAGGGCTGGAGGGGAATATGCCTGACCTACGCAAAAGTACATGTCACAAATTAAGAAATGACTCAGCGAGGCTTCAAGACCTTCCAGATGTTTGCTGTTGACCATACTCCCTAAAATGGCTTTGATTTTCATGCCAGAGTAAACAGCTGGGCAGTGCTGACACAAAGAGAGATTCAAAACAAGAAAACTTTGCAAAACAACACAAAATGTTAGAGAGAGAGAGTGAGAGAGAGAGCTAGCTTACATTTTTCTCCATGGCACAGAGGTATCTGGCACATTCATGGTGTCCATTGTAAGCTGCCAAATCTGCTGCTGTGAACCCATCGACGTCCCGAGCTGAGGGGTTTGCATGATTGGACAACAGGATTTTGCAGCACTGAAAGGAGATGCAAGACAAAGAACAATTTATAACAAATACTTCTGTTTGACTCCACACAAACTATGACAAAAAAAACACTAAATAAAAACAATCAATCTAACCTCCAGCTCTCCATTCTCTGCAGCATCATGAAGTGGGGTTCCTCCCCAGTAATCCTTGATGACCTTTGAACCCATGTGGAGCAGTGTCTCCAAGATGCAATAGTGCCCTCTGCTGGCTGCAAAGTGCAGAGCAGTTGCTCCCTCTCTGTCCGGGCAGGACAGGCTGATATCAGTGCACGTGGCCTTTCAGGTGTTAGAGGAAACAAAATCAAAGATGTGAATGATAAAAAACAACATGTCCTGTAAACCTTTGGTAAACCTCTGTACTAACCAGCCACTCCACCACAGCCTGGTGACCCATGTGAGCAGCTGCATGCAGGCAGGTCATGCCATCGTGAGCCCTCAGGTGGACGTCAGCACTGCAGTTATTCACAAGGTGCTCCACGACATGCAGGTGTCCCTCCTGACAGGCCAGATAAAGAGGAGAGGCACCGAGGCTGGTCTGGTGGTTCACACACCTGTACTCAAAAACAACGTAAAGCAGCACCCAGTTAGACTGTCAGCCACCAAAAACTTAAACACACACCAAGTTTTAATCTAGCTTTAATTAAAAAAAAAGAATATATAAAGAGGAGAGGCATATATATATATATATATATATATACATATATCTTTTGACTGCATTGTTAGCATTATTCCTTTGCTAACTTGTGTTAAAAATAATTCTGTATCATTTTTTTTATATCATATTTTATGTTATGGTCTTATTGGATCTTATTACACTGTTTTTATTGCACTGATCTAATTTAACTTTGAAGTATTTCATTTGACCCATCTGCCATGTTGCGGTTATTTATCATCTCGGCCGAGTGTCTTCTCACACAACAAAATAATTTAATTTCCATTTTATTTAAAATTTCAGTCAAATATGCCAAGAAGTTTTCAAATTATGACTTTTAAGAATTCAATAAAAAGCCTCCCCGTGCATAAATTTAATGGTTTCCAAAATATTTTAAAACACAAAATGTGTCTGAACTTTGAGTAGAGATTGCAAAGGCTTAAAAATGTATTTGAGTAAATTAAGATAGTTTTTATTTTTTTTTAAAATAGACCCTGCATCAGTAACGTGTCATTATTGTATCTCTTGTAATAGAAACCCATGGTGGGGAAAAATAACTCTAAGCATGTAATGAATATTTAAAAAAAACTGTAACCATAACAAAAGTTAGAGTAAGATGAGGTAATAGTGAAATGTGTTATACTGTAAGCGCATATTTTAGTATGTCTGGACTCCAGACAGATAATTAAAGATTAAGAACTGTCAGCTTTTTACTTCATTTACATTTTACATCAGCATGTACACTGATCTTTAACAACCACAAGGCTGACATGTGAGCGACATTCCTGCCCAGCATGCATTATTCACAGGTTACTGATGGTCACATGTGATGGTCTGACCCTGCCATGCATCATGCAAATGACAGTTACACTCTCCACTAATGAGGAGATGAAACAGGAAGAGCGACCCTTCTTTATCAGTTAGGCACTAAGTATTGCTGTCTTATGTTTGGGAGACGGGAGAGAGATAAGACTGGTCAGAGGATGGTGAAATTTCATATTTGCATGGTATGAGTTTTTTTTAGATATGCAAAAGAATCTGTCCACTATTCCTGTGGTTATCAAAAAAATCTCAGTGTCAAGAATAAAGACCCTCCATGAAGCCATAAAATGCATACTTTAGCATGAATCTGCCTCTGCAATACACCGCTCTTTTCATGCTGAAAGTGAAATTTGAGCAAGATACAGTGGAGCAAAAAAGTATTGGGACACCCACCAATAGTGCAAGTTGTCCCACTCAAAAAAGATGAAAGGGGTCTGTGATGTTCATCAAAGGTACACTTCAACTGTGAGAGACAGAATATGGAAAAAAAATCCAGGAAATCAAAACTATTTATTTGTATAATGATAGGAAAATAAATAACTGGACACGAACAAAACTTCAACAGTACTTTGTCATGTAACCTCTGTTGGCATTTACACTGGTCAAAGGTTTCCTGTAGTTTTTGACCAGGTTTGCAAAAACTGTAAATAGAATTTTGTCCCATTCTTTCATGCAGATCATCTCCAGATCTGTGATACTTTGGGGCTGTCGCTGGGCAACACAGACTTTCAACTCCCTCCACAGATTTTCTATTGGGTTGAAGTCTGGAGACTGACTTGGCCACTCCAGGACCTTGAAACACTTCTTACGGAGCCACTCCTTCATTGCCCAGGCAGTGTGTTTGGGATCATCGTGATGCTGTAAGACCTAGCCATGTTTCATCTTCAATGCTCTTACTGAGGGAAGGAGGCTTTTGCTTAAAATCTCATGATACATACAGGCCCCATTCATCCTCTGCAATACGGATCAGTCATCCTGTCCCCTTTGCAGAAAAGCGTCCCCAAAACATGTTTCCACCCCCATGCTTCACAGTGGGTATGCTGCTCTTGGGATCATGCAACACAGCATTCTTCTTCCTCCAAACACGGCGAGTGAAGTTAGTTGTATTTTGGTCTCATCTGACCACATGACATTCTCCCAATCCTTCTCTGGATCATCCAGATGGCCTCTGGCATACTTTAGACAGGGCTGGACATGTTTTTGTCCAAGCAGGGGAACCTGTCTGGCACTGAAGGATTTCAATCCATGACGACGTAGTGTGTTGCTCACCGTAACCTTTGAGACCATCTCTCTTCAGGTCATTGACCAGGTCCCCCCGCCTGGCCTGATACTTCACTGTTCTCAAGATCATTTGTACCCCATGAGGTGAGATCTTGCATGGAGCCCCAGACCAATAAAAATTGTCAATGAAGATGTCTTCATTTCCTAATAATTGTGAAAACAGTTGATTTTTTTTTCTCACCAAGCTGCTTGCCTATTGTTCTATAGCTCATCCCAGCCTTGTGCAGGTCTAGGCCATTGTGGAGGTTTGAGTCTGACTGTTTGAAGGTGTGGACAGTCTTTTATACAGATAAGTTCAAAAAGATGCCATCAATACAGGCAACAAGTGGAGGATAGAAGAGCTTCTTAAAGAAGAACTTACAAGTGTGGAAGAGCCAGAATTCCTGCTTGTTTGTAGGTGTCCAAATATTTTTTTTTTTTTGCAAGAATATACGAATGAATTGTTTAAAAATCATCCAATATGTTTCCTGGATTTTTCCCCCATATTCTCTTACATTTGAAGTGAACCTATGATGAAAATTACACATCTTTCATCTTTTTAAGTGGGATAACTTGCATAATCAGTTGATGTACCAATACTTTTTTGCCCACTGTATAATGATAACTGTTAATTTTATTTTTGAATACAGCATGTGAGAAACACAAGGAGCTGACTTTGTGAGCCCCCAAAATACAGGAGTGGATTCTATGTTACAAAATAACTCTTTTTTTTAAAGTCTTTAGAAAGATGTGTTTATTTAACGCTTAACCTAGTGGACTGAATTTGAAAGACCCTTTCAGACCCCATGTTAATTTTGCCACCAAAGCTTGCATTGTTTAAACAACAGTAAAGTTATAGCTCTACTTCATTCAACCTCCATCCAACATCACAGTGTATTTTTATTTATTTTTTATTTTGTTTGTGCTTCCAAGAACAGTTGGTGTGAACTCACCCAGGAGCATGTTGAACCAGTAGTTTCAAACAGGTGAGGTCCCCAAAGGCTGCAGCATAGTGAGCAGGAACAGCTCCACAGTTTGTCTCCACCTCTGCCTCTCCTCCTGCAGAGAGCAGCCACTCAACCACCCCGACACAACCAAACCGAGCGGCCAGGTGGAGTGCTGTTGCACCAGAAGCATCCCTGTCCTGGGATTATCCCAAAAGGTCAGAGTTAAATGAGTTTGGGGTCCTTTAATACCACATTTATCATCTGAGAGCCTTTGAAAACGCACCGCACATAACCTTTATTTTACCTGGGAACATTTTTAAGAAACACTTCTCATTTACAAACATGACCTTACCAAGAGGCACTAACAGGAACACATACACATGTAAACTACAGAGACAGACATATGAACATAACATAGAACAAAAAGTAAAAAGCATATATATATATATATATATATATATATATATATATATATATATATATATATATATATATATATATATATATATATATCCACTCGTGGCCTCCAAAAATAGAAGAAATACTGGGGATGACAAGCTTGATGTAGACACTGGACCCAGTGCAATATGAATTATGGGGGACATGAAGAAGAGAGGAAAGGTAGGGAGGTGTCTTGCCCAGGATTAACCTACAAACAAAATGAAACCAATGGTGAAGCCAGGTATGAAGGAAGGCCGACTCACCAATTTATAGAGCTCGCAGTGGTGAGTGTGGAAGGGTGCATTATTGGCAAAGTGGAGAGCTTAGTAATAGAGTGTCTAGTATCTTGAGCAAGGTACTTGAGGCCATTTTGAAAATGATGTTACTATAATCCAGAATCAGGACGATTGTCACCATGACAAGGGTGTATTTGGCAGCATGAGTGAAGGAGGCTTTGCTGCAGAAAAGGAAAGCTGGTCTGGCTCAGAGTTTGGTTTAAAGGTTGTAAATAAATGTGTCAAAAGACAGAGATGAATCCAATCAGAAGCCTAGATATTTATAAGATGAGCTGAAGAGTGGATGCTACAGAGTGGAGTGAAGGGCCAGCTGAATATAAGATGGTATCATCAGCATATAAATGGATCTGAGAACTGCCTGCAGCATTTGTAACATCATTACTGTAGCTGGAAAAAAAAGGTTGGGCCCAAGATGGAGCCCTGAGGTACACCATTCGAGATGGTATGTGCTCCTAAAAGAGCAAAAAATAAGCACAAAATACTCAAATTTAATGAGAACCATAAATGCCGTCTTCTTCTTCTTGAAAACTGAATTAAATTAATAACTATAATAGCTTATTGTAATAGTTTCGGCAGCCCATCTGGACATAGGTGGTTTTCCTGTCCTTGCTGCTGGTATTGTCTTGTCCCTGCCTGACATGTTGTCATATTAAGAACTCATCCTATTTTTATAAAGAGTGAAATATTTATCTCACTTTGAATCTTTGCTAAAGAAAAATAACAGAAGGCTGCTTCTTCACTTTGCAGTAAATCGTTGAGTCGGACTCCCACCTCCCAAGAACAGTTTCAAGCATTAAAAATGGAAACCTACAGATAGTTAATGTTATTGATGGTGTTGTTTGTTTGTTTTTTTTCAGGTCAATTGAGAGACTGTTGATTCCAGTCTGTTTCAGCACCAATCACTCTTCACTGAAGCTTTAAAGTAAACTTGACTCCAAAGTAAAAGCTGAGTTCAGAGGGAGCTCCTCTCATGCACCTGAAAATAATTACACTTGCTACATAACACTAATGGATGCTTAGTAAGTCAACACCACATGATGTAATGAGCTGGTAATACATCTGAAAAGGTACCGCAGTGCACCTTTTACAACTGCAGTGATGTAAGCTCACTCTGGGATCAGTTAGACGGCCATCAAAAGCCATCGCCTGAAGATTTAGACTCACGCTCCAATGAGTGGATACAAATTACCAGGAGAGCTGGATGTGGCGTCTCTCCAAGGCATTCAGGCTCTGTAGGTAGGTTATAAAGACTGTTCTCTGTGGCTAAATTTACCTCTAAGTTGCAGCCTCCTTGGTCCATCAGCCACTGCAGTTCCTGGATGTGGCCAGTAGCTGCTGCATCATGTGCTGGTGTGGCCAAGTTCGAGGCCCGGATGTCACCTGCCAGTCCCAGTTCTCTCACCAGGTACTTCAAGCTCTCCAGGCGTCCGCATCTTGCAGCGTGGTGCACCGGACCAGCACCTTGCACATCAGTAACGGCTGAAGAGAGGTGACCTGAAGATGCAAGCTCCCTCAGGAGACCCAGATCCCCGGCTCGAGCAGCCTGGATGGCTCGATGAAGCACCATCACTTGGCTGCTACGAGTCAGTTATGGCACACAAACAAGCTCTCTGGAGCTCTTCACGTCCCATCAGGCTATCATCTCTTTTTTATGCATGACTCTCATATAATAACAAAAAACTCATGCACTCATTGCGTCCACTCGAGCCAGGAAAGTGACACCTGAGCAGCAGCCAGCTGGCCAGCATGGCTGTTAGGGAGAGAGGAGGGGGTCAGAGCGGCAAGATAGAAAGGTAATGAAAGACGGGTGTAGGCGCTCCGCTCGTGGCCTCCTGCTCTCCTTTGTGTGGCAGTGACCATATGCTGGCACATGCACCAACGCTTCACTGGAGATGGGGGAGCTGAGGCAGCACGGAAACTTAAGTAATGGGAGAAGTCAGAGCCAAGGCATGCTGGATTACAATGAGTGTTATTTTTTTTTACAACTCTTCAACATGTAGCTCTCAATGGGTATAATTATACAGCTGATAAATCTGCAACATTATAATTCTGACAGAACTTTCAAAGTGTATTTATAACAATACTTAAAGTGTATGCTTTAACCAAAGTCTCCTGACTTAATTTAGCTGATTAGCTACTCATATGACGTGATGAAAGCTGAGCACATTCATCTCTTAAGAACATCAGCCCTTATGTTGCCTCCAGATCTCCTCGTTCATTTCTTATATTAAAAATGTCATCTACAATAAAAAACAATGTTTCTTTAATTCTGTACATCCTCGTTTGACCTCCAGGATAAATGTTTCTGTCTTCAGCGTGCGTCTTCCAGGAGCTGCACTGTTTCCCTCAGATCTTCTACGACTGCATCCACGTCTGCTTTCGTCGTCCCCCTGCCCACGCTCATCCTCACTGCGTTAGCCGCCACCTCTGAGGGGACGCCGCAGCTCAGGAGGATATGTGACGGCCTAATGGACAGACAGTGCACAGGAAGGGGAGTTATGTAACTGGTGTGTGGAAAAAAAGAATAGCAGGTGAATAGGCGGCCACATTACCTGTGTCCATTGTCTGAATGGCAGGCAGCACCGACGCTGGCCAGCAGCCTCGCACAATTGAACAATATCCTCCAGCCTAAAGCAGCAGTGAGAGAATCATTCAGAGCCTTTGTCGTTTACAAATAGCCCTGTGGAGGTCGTGACCTGCGTCTGACCTGCACCAGTGAAGGGTGAGAGGACAATGTTTTGGAGGAACAGGTATAGGACAGAGATAGATGAGTCATGAGATCACCTTGTAATCCTGGGCCCAGGATGGAAACGTTACATGTGTTAGGGAGGGTATCAGAGCCGGGGTAATGGCTGTTGAAGCGGATCTTGTCTGCAAAGACTGCCTAATAGAGAAAAATATACCAAGTTTAACATTATGACTACAACTGAAGACTGATACTATTAGTTATATTTGATAAAGGCAGGGTTAGTAATCACATTTAAACACACTTTTTGTTACTGGTTGAAATGATCTTTATTCTTGCTTGGTGGAAGAAAGGTCCATTATTTTCCACAGATTCATGCCCTGCTTGGGTAGTCATAGAAAGATCACTTTGTAAAAAATTCCTGTTTTATTCAGTTTTTTTTTAATTATTATTTGGGGTGGGGGTGGGGAGGCTTTTATTTTCTTTTTCTGGTTATTGTTAAATTTGTATTTTCTGTGTTTGTAAAAAATAATAAATATATTAAAAAAAAAAATCCTGATGGCAATCAATGCATGATGTGTTCTTAAAATAGAGTGAAAAATATCTGCTGTCTACAGCAGAAGTAAACCTGGGGAAAAAACAACCAATCCTAGCAACTGGGATCCAATTTATTAAACCAATCACAGTTCTGCCCTTCTGCCCGCCTCCTGTGCGTACATTTCACCAGCGTCCACTAGTCCCGATTCAATGCGCATAGCCAAGAGGGATCCAAGAACACTAGAGAACGGCTGAAAAACTACCTAAACCCTGATTACTGGTAACGTGGTGCAAAACAAAAAGGATGTGCGGAGGACCAGTTTGAGTACGTGGTTTTAAATCAGTTATGATCACATGGCTGCATGTGAGCGGGGCGTTGTTTTGAAGTAGCTCCAAATGTGGGAGGGTGGGGGTTAAACAGAGTCCTGAGGAGATGCTACATTCATTTTCATGACTACCAACCCTGCCTTCAAATCAAATATTAAAAATCTGATGAACTCAAACTTTTCCACAGTAACTGACATAAACTGACCCACTCTCTTCACTGTACACATGACACACGCCTTTGCAGCTATCACAACCACTGTTTTATTTATTTAACCTTTATTTAACCAGATAGAAAAACCCAATGAGATCTAAATCTCTTTTGCAAGGGTGGCCTGGCCAAGAGGTCAGCAGCACACATCATAATAAATAGTTCATTATAAGAATAAGTTAAAAAAAAAACAACATAATTTGGGAATAAATTACAGATAAAGTGCTGAAAGTGAATTACAATACATGTTCATAAGCACCCACACTGTTCCATAGTCTCACGCTTTTCATTTAGTATGGAACAAAAGGCTCCAAAGGAAATGAGTTCAGGCAGATTAGGCTCTGTCTGGAGAGCATTCCATTCAGAAGGGGCTGCAAAGCTGAATGCTTTTTCCCCCATTTCAGTCCTGACACAAGGAACCCAAGGCATAAATGCTTTCAGTTCTTAAAAGCAGAGTGCATGGGTAAGAGGGAACCAAGAGAAGAACAGTCTTGGAAATAAAAGTCCGCCAGTCAGTGTGCCTACAAGCACTCAGAGAAGGCCACTCAGATTAAGCGTAGAGCTCAGAGTGATGTGTGAAGCCACAACAACCAATAACAAACCTCAGAGCACAATGATAAATAACATTTAGGGTCTGAAAACATTCGGCTGAATCTGACATGTACAGAAATATGCAGGATGCTGGATCACAAACTTACCTCCAGTCTTTCTTCCAGGTACAGTTTGGTACTCAGCATGTGACTCTTGTAATCTGACAGATTAGACGTCACCAGTTCTGCAGCCTGACGGATACAGACAAAATGAGAAGCTGTAAATTATTCCAAACAAAAGGACAGTAGCATTAACCTTACATTAACACTACAGCAGGCTGTTTCCTAGAATAACTATAAGCAATCGTATTGGTCAAACTCAACTACGGCTTCAATATAGTGGTAATAATTCAGACAGTGAGAGACATCCTTCAGATTTCAGTGAGTAGAAATGTTAGAAGCTACACATTTGACACAGTTGAAAGAAGACAAAACAGTATGAGAGAAAGGAAATTATAACTTATTTACAAGAAGCAAAGCAATATGTGTTTGGTTGATTATTTCTTTGTTGTGACAACGTTTCTTGGCTATAAAACCTACATTGTTGGAAAGTCAGTTTATTTCACTTTTAAATGGAGCCACATTTGGAAGGAACAAGCATTTGTGGGATGACCAGCAAGGCCAACCACCAGGGGTATCAGAGGCTCAAAACAGGAGTCAACAAGAAACAGCAGAATAAGCTGCGTTCAGCATTGGCAGAGAAGATGTGGCAAATGGGAACAACCCACATACTCGGCTCTGCTGCTCATCCCAACAATGCATGTTCCTTACAAGTGTGGCTCCATTTAAATAGGAAATAAACAGACTGAACCCTCAAGGGTTGATTTTAAGGTTAATTTACCACTGGCCAAGAGGGCAACACATCATACAAAAATAACAGGCCCAGAGGGTCAGTGGCATATCGAGTTTACTGGCCCCACCACTTTAACCACTGGCTAAGGAACATTCTCTGTCATTTTCCCTCAACTGTTTTGCTGACACTTTCTTTTTGTTTACATTTTGAGCAACCTTGCCCGGCGTTTAACTGGAAACCAGAGGTTTCAAAAACATTTTACCAGTAAGATGAAAGAGAAGAAGCCTGCACTGTAATGTTCAGTTGTTCAAACTGACGTTTGTAGCTCACTGGTGGGAAACAGTGTTTCCAGATCTCGCAATGAAACCCAAATTCCAGTTGGGACGTTGTGTAAAACATTAATAAAAACAGAATGCAATGATCTGCAAATCCTGTGTAACATATGTTCATTTGAAGACGCTACAAAGACAAGATATTTACTGTTAAAACTGATAAACATTTTTTTTTTTTTTTCAAATATTCACTCATTTTGACTTTTGGCCTTTCCTTTTAAAAACACTCAGTAAGTGTCTGTGAACTGAGGACCCTAATTGTTGAAGCTTTAGAGGTGGAATTCTTTACCATTCTTGCCTGTAGAACAACTTCAGTTGCTCAGCAGTCCGGGGTCTCCAATGTTTTATTTTGGGCTTCATAATGCACCATACACTTTCAACATTCAGATTTAGTCCAGATTAGACTGAACTGGAAGTCCTGAACACATCTGGATTAGGTCGGAATCATGTGTCCAGATCAGGTCCAAACCGGTTGTCTGGAAGACGTCCTGAATAGGTTCAAACTGGACATCTGTATAAATCCGAACTGGACGTCCAGATTAAGTCTCAACCAGATGTCCAGAAGACGTCCAGATTAGGTCCGAACCGGAGATTGGTCTGCATAAAGTCTGAATTGGACATCTGGATTAGGTCCAAACCTGATGTCTGGAGGTCTGGTTCAGATCAGGTCAGAACCAGACCTCCAGATTAGGTCTGAACCAGACATCCAGACTTGATCGGGTATTAAGTTTGAACTGTATGTCAGGATGTGGTCTGGATTTCATCCAGATTAGGTCCAAACCAGACACCCAGATTTGGTTTGCAGCCACTAATAAAATCTACTTGTCCTCTATAAAGAAAGATTTGGAAGCGAGTGGTGCTGAGTTATTTTGAAAGTAGATATGATTTGTGAGTATCAGGAGTCTTCCATGAACCTCTCAGTAGTCCCACATTTTCACCTCCAATGCTTAAACTGCTAAAGATTTGTAACCATCTGCCAAATTTCCACTTGCACATGCACAACAGTGAAAAAAGATAATATTTAATTCTGTCAACAGAGGTAAGCTTCCGGGAAAATGTCCTAAAGCTTAATTGCTCATTAAAGATTCAGTAGTGTTTAAATGAACGAGCATACCTTTCCCAGACCAGCAATCATTGGTGTGTTTTCAGTGCTGTAATGTTCAGAAAGAGAGAAAATAGACCCTTATATTACAGTCCATATTTTATGCAGGCTGAAATGATTCTTTATGAATAATTTCTCATGTAAGACTGTATTACCCTGGTCTAAAGTTTCTCTCCTGTCCTCCTCCAAACAACAGTGGATACAGTGGTGTTTTCATACCAGGGCCGTTTACGAACAAAGCCCCAATCCTCGGAGCGTAGAACTTCAAATGAGTGTGAAAAAAGAGTTAAATAATAATACTTGTTTTTTATAAAGCTACTTTATCAAAATGCTTATGCAAATCATTCCTGACCTTGTGCCCCACAATGGTGAGATAATCCACTCCTAAATCACAGACATCCACTCGGATTTTCCCCAGAGCTTGAGCAGCATCCGTGTGCAGCAGGATCCTGAACCTCTCACGCTGCTTGTTGAGGGATTTGATTCTCTGGCAGATCTCGTGGACAGGCTGATAAGAGGGCGATTATTGAGTACACAAATTAAATCATATTGTGCCAGAGAGACTGAGCGACATGTATGTAGGGTTTTTTTTCATTCTTCGCTAAGAGAAACTTTAATCTTTGACAAATGACCCATTAAAAGATTTATCAGCTGTCCTAGCTACTACAGAAGTCTACTTCTTCTGCTGCTCTCCTCATTTAAAAACTGAGGGATTGCTTTATTCCTAAATATGTTTAAGGAGAAAATTGAATTTTTGCTGGTGTGAAGACATTTATATGAAGCTGAACAAAGTCTTCTATTTTCTGCTCTCTATCATCTTACCATGATGACTCCGGTCTCGTTGTTGGCCAGCATCACAGAGATGAGACATGTGTTGGGACGCACAGCAGCAATAACATCCTCCACCTCTACACGGGCCGTTACCCTAGACACAGGTACAAATGTCACATCTGTGACAAAAACACACACACACAGTTATCATAAAATATAAAAAAAAGGAACTTACCCGTCTAAACATTTCAATGTCTGTTATCTTTATTACTTCCTTTTGTTTATCTTATTTATAATTTAAAGGATTCTTTCCTACCTGCCTTTCCATTTTCCTGCAGGTGCTCAGCTACCAGTCTGACTGAGTCATGTTCCACATTAGAGGTGATAATGTGAGGAAGGCAGGCAGCGCCTCCATTCTGATGCCCCTCTCCTTCCTCAGCAGCCCTGTAGCTTCTCCTAAAGTGCTCTACAGCAGTGTGGAGGACCAGGTTATTAGCCTGCAAAAAGATTTATAAGCTGTGATGATCCACGGACGAATGAATCAAACCTGAAAGCATCAGTCTTTACACTACATATGTTGCACTGCATGCATGACTCGAATGCACGTCAACAGTACAGATTACCTCTGTTCCACCTGATGTGAAAATGATGTCCTCTGCTCTACCTCCAACCATTCTTGCCACATTCTCTCTGGACTGGTTAATCACTGCCTTGGCTTTGGCACCTGGAAAAAAAACATTAAGAGTATTTTTAAATACTGAGGCATGAGAGAGTGACAACAAATGTAAGGTGCTGAGAAGATGAAAGAAGGATCAGCATTAGAAAACAGATATGAGGGAAAAAAAAGTAAACAGTTTACCTTGTGGGACTCAAAATATGATAAAGTGATATTATGATGCAGGTTTAGGTATTTGTCCCTTTTCAATCAGGGTCTCTTGACTTTGGATCGGCCTCGCTCGAGGGTATAATGCTCGCAGATTCAGTGTCATCTTTTAAATCTCTTTGTAAAACACGCTTTTATGTGCTGTTGTCTTCTTATTACCCTGTTCCAACTTTTTTTTTTAAGTTACTTTTTCTAACTGTTTCCTTTACCTGATATCTTTATTCTCTTCTAGGTTGTATGACTCTGTTTTATCTTACTTTTGTATCTTCTTTAACTTTCATTATTAGTATCATTATTTTTACTATATCAATGTTGTTATTAAACTAAAACTATCTGAACTTTTGATATTATTATTATCATAACTATCATTTTATTTTTGGTCCACAGGGTCTCAGTCTATGTTTATAGGTTTTTGTGCTGCCTTCTGCTGCTGAGTTTTTGTTTCATTGTACACTGTATATTTTGGGTTGTACCTCTTGATTAGGTTTTAATATTGGATCATTCAATTACTGGACTTCATTTTTTCTTCTGATTATTTGTAAACTTTTTAAATCTCAAAGTCTGTTTAAAGCAGCAATAAATATTGTGTTCTGAGTTTGTCAAACCACAGAAACATGTGTCATTGACCACTGACCAAATTTGAAAGATTAGAAAAATTGTTAAGTATATAGAATAGGTCTCAAAATCATGGAAGAATAAGCTCTTCTCTCTGCTGTGGAATGCTGGGGGCATGTCAGTTAGAGGTGATGGATCATTTATTTCTCCATTTATCACATTTAGCAACATGGATTACTGACTAGTGAAGTTATAGCCTAGACCAATACAGTTAGGCTATCAATCCACCTGTTTCCTCAGAAGCCTGTGGGTGTTGATATGACAGACGTGTCTGTGACGTAACGTGGTTATGATTTCTGACCCGCCCATTAAACCCTGAACACAGAAATTTGAAACAGTTTGTGAAGCCGAGCTCCACAATTAAATCCTGAATGGCTTTGACATGTTTAAAGTAAATACATTTGTGACCAATTTAATGTGTTTAGAAGACAGTGGCTGATTTTGCTTTACACAGACTTTAATGTTTTTAAAGGTGCAATATAAAGTTAATATTATTATTATTATTATTATTATTATTATTATTATTATTATTATTATTATTATTATTATTATTAAAACGTTCACCTGCTATGTAATTGCTGCTGGGGTTGCCCCAGGCATCCTCAAGGGCTTCTGTGATGGCCTGAATCACTTCTGGCTCCAGTGGAGTTGTGGCATTGTAGTCCATGTAGATTCTATAACATGAAATACATTACAGCATATATTTGTAGACATATCTACCGCGTTAAATCAAGACAGCTTGTTGAAAATACATTGATTGCATTTTAAGAATCATTAGATCTGCCGGATTCTGCATCATTATGGCCTATATATATTTATATTAGATATTAAATATCTTTAATCAAAGCAAAGTGCTTTCTTATATACATTAAACCTTCTTACCTGTCTTGATTCATTTCAGAATAATGATGAAAGCCATGGATAGGGAAGGTGTGGTCCACAACCAAAGAGATGTCATCAGATTTTTTGGCCATGATGATAAATCCTAAAGAGATAAGATAAGATAAGATAAGATAAGATAAGATAAGATAAGATAAGATAAAATATAAAAGATAAGACTTCATTGATCCCAGGGGGGGAATTTCTTTTTTGTTGCAGCATACAGCAAGTGAAAAGTTGAATAACAATAACATGAAAAGAACAATGCACTAGCTAACTCTAAATCGGAATATCATATCTCAACTACTGTATCAAAATAGTGAGAGTTACAATTACCACCCAAGCTTTGAGCAGTGTTTTAAACCTGTTTGGAGGGCTGGAATAGTTAAAGTCTGTAGATACAGTTGTCAGAAAAAGCACGTGAACCCTTTGGAATTATGTGGATTGGTCAGAAAATGTGTTCTTATTTTCTATAAAGTCACAACAATAGACAAACAGTCTGCTTAAAACTAATACTACACAAACAATTATATGCTTTCACTGAATACACCATAAAAACACGTATAACATAAGATGTAATCCTTGCAGTTTTCAGGGGTCTGATACTGTATAAGCAAATTTATATTAGGACAGACACTAGAATAGCATAGATACATTTCTGTTATGAAATATATATTGTGGAAGTTGATTAATTAAAAATACAGTTGAATAAAAGTGGCTGTGAGACGTTAACTCTTGAACTTCCCTCTCTGCCACGTAGTGTACACGTGTGTTTGTGTACGTGCAAGCATGCACATAGAGCTAACAGTTAGTTTGCGCATCGTGTAATACTTCTAGAAGCTCTTCTCTCTCTAACTCCACAGATACATGACCAGCCTGTGTGTATCTGTGTGAAGCACACTAAAGTCTAATGTTGATTGTGTGATTAGTATTTACTTCCTGGTTCTGACTTCTTCACTCAGTCATTTAAAAAAAACAAAAGAGCTTAAGGTTGATGCATTTGTACAACTATTCATTCTCTTTCCCAGAAATATAAATCACACCCAGGTGATTTTTAGTAAGCTAACACTTATTTTTTCAGCGCAACATCTGTTAACTTTAGCTAAAGCTAGCCAGTCCTATGAACTGCACTTAGACAGCAAAATGACGTTTATTTACAACTAAACCGCTTCAAAATGAGCCAAATACATCCTCATCCATAAAACACGTCAGACTTATCATAAAAACCCTGTCTAACCTTGAAAAACGATGAGAAGACGTCCTTGGTAGATTTATTACTGTCAATCATCTGCTAGCTAACTGTTCAGGGTGACTGGCTAAAACGCCCCTTCCTCGGGTTGCCAGATATTCAGAAGTAAATCAGCAGCTACAGATTTAAGTTATCAGATAGCGGTCAAAATGATGCTCACTGAAGCGTTTGATATACAACACAGTTCGTATACTAAGTTTGACCAAAATAAAGTTGTAGTCTATTTTATATAAGATACCTTTCTTATGTATTTCATATTTTATTAAAGGGAGAAATAACAGATTATTACTTGACACGTTTGTTTGCTTGTCCGTGAAAAAACACAAAGAATTTAAAGCCAAAGATCTTAAAGTTTAAATGATTAAAGGCATTCATATTTGGATTTTATGTCTATGGGTTAAACACTAAAGATGAATGCATTACACACATTTGTCTAACGTTTGCCTTCGGACATGGCAACTCAATAACCAGCTGTGTTCTGCATTGCCAGAGTTGCCGAGTTGATTTAAGGACACGTAGTATCTCTCGAGCTTTAAACATGTTCTGTCAGATAGAAATTAAGAACGACATACTTAACTAAAATTAGATTGTTTAGGAATATAAAATTCCAAAGTGACAGATCTTCATGTGCGTAAATAACATAACTTAGTCACCAGCTTTGTGGATACAGTCAAACACAAAATAAAAGAGCCATTATGTGTAGATCAGGGGTGTCCAGATTTGATTTTGTGAAAATGACCAATTGCCAGCAACTCTAACTGATATATTTTAGTTCAGTAAAGTAACGTAACTGTAAAAAATCTGTCACTAAGTGTGGTCAAACAAAGAACTTGTGCCATCATTACAGACTTATTATAAACCTCACCTGTCCCTCAGTTGTCTCTTGATACCAGATGATAAGTGGTCAGTTTTCTGCAGTTACATAATTTTTAGCCAAAAGTATTTCTTATCCTGCATTCTGAACTATTTTTATGCACCATTTCACAACTTACATCTAGTTCTGTCCTCTAATGTGTTTTTTTTTTTTACTCTGGATGTTCATGAAGCACATTTTCACATCATGATAAAAAAAACATTAATTTAAAGACATCAGCTGTAAGAGTCGATAAGTTTCTGCAGAATGTACAGAGCTTTGCTTTGCTTTTGCTTAACCCAAGTAACCTGTTAACAGTCCAAATGTAGTTTAGTGAGAAGTTGATCTTTGGTTTAGTTTGTGCACTTAACTGAAGAAGTAAATGTTCACATAATTCAGAATATGATTAATTTCAGTGACATAATTTATATATTGTGAAATGAAAGCTGGGGGCCATATGAAAATGAACCTTGGGCCTAACTTTGGACACGCCAGATGTAAATAGTCATGAAAAAGTACAACGTGATGAGATTATATTCTGAGACTCAGTTTCATTGCATCACATACTGTAGGTTTCACAAATGAGAGGACTCCGTGTCTTTGTGTTGCATAATCTCAATGTTTATTTCTTATATGACAATGTGTTTAGTGTACACAAACATTTGACGCTTAACTCCAACACTCAGAGACACCGACTGAACTACTGCCCATTTCAGGTTTTGCAAATGGGTGCAACTTTATAATACACTGTTCACAGCAATCATGTTTATATACAATGCAAAATAATTCAAAACAGAAAAAAATGTACCGGTGCAATCTGATAGTGCAATAAAAAAAAAAAGGAAGAAAAAGAAGGTTAGATATGGAAGCACAAAGGTGTGAATGAGATTCCTTCAAAGGGGTTAGAAAAAGTACATTTTGTGAAGGCTTTCAGAGTATGATGGTGAAGGTAAACACTGAAATGAAAGTGAAGTTTGTGAGATGTGTAACCTACAGCATCACTCTGTGCCTAGCAGGGCCAAAATCAACCAACCTCCTTTAGTACAGGTTCTTACAGAAATATTCATTAAGTGCCACTTGGTTCCCTGATTACCCCGACAGTCGTTGAGGAACCACACTGTGAAGCCAGAGGACAAACCAACACAACCACTCCAGCAGAAGTATCAGTGTACATTCAGTGTATTTATTAGTGTATGAGCCAACAACACTTTGGTTGGCTGTAACGTGACGCACAGATAAAGGCCCAAAGGAAACAGGAGGAACAATCCCAACACAAAGATCCTGTCACACTTTTCAAGACAAAATGAAATGAGTGCTGAGACATGTACAGTACATCATGGTTTTCCTTCAAATAATACGCAACAGCTGGATCAAACACAACTTAAGTTCTGCCAAGAATGTCTGATACAGACTTTGATCATGATACTCAATATTGTTATTATTATTATTATTATTATTATTGTTATTATTATTATTACTGACAGCTGTGCACAGATCTGCTGTTTCGTTTTTACTGTATCACTCCAAAAAAGGTGTCCAAAACACACAGAATACTTTCAAATATCAGGAAACGAGCAACTTGCTCGGCGATATAGTGCATGTACCTGTTTGTCAGAGGAACTTTTATGATCATGCTCTCAAGGCTGGCTGACCTTAGGCATGCTTATTCATCAAACTCACAAGTATAACCCAACATCTCACAAGCTTTCACCAGCCCTACTATTTGGAGACACTCACTCATAGTAAAATTGAATGAATGAGAGAAGAAAATACAGGGGGTTTTTCCCCTGATGTAAAAGCTTTTGATAGCTTAACTTTTAAATGTTTTCAATTCAAAACAAAAACATGCAGACATCATTATTTTTCTTCCTGATAAAGCTGAATTGTGCTCGTGAAGGGTATCCTAATGTTTGAATATGTCAGTGATGATAAAAAAAATCTTTGACAGGTGATGAGAAATGATCTGCAGACACTTCCAGAAAAGTATGATAGCAGCATGAAGGATGTCGTTCCAAAGCAACTGGTGCAGAGGCATACTGTCCAGTATGACTGAAAAGAGAGGCACTACATTAACAAATATACATATCATTCAGAAAAACAGCATCTTCTTCTGTACTGTGAGGAAAAATTCAAACTTTTGATCCCATAATTTTGTGCAAACCACCTTATTATTCTCTACCTTATAATGTTTGTTAGTCAGGGAAATGGTTAGGTATGACTATCCTACTCTTTAAGGGGATAGTTTTATTCAAGTAATCTTAAGCACAAAGAAAGGAGCCAATCATAAACCACTAAATTGCTTAAACAGCCTAAACTACAAGGGGACGAGGTTTCATTATCTAGATATTTATGGAACTCATATTAAAAAGTGCAGTGTGCAGAAATTGCACGGTACTACTTTTTTTTAGAAATATAAATGTCTTTGTAAATAAATACATGCAGAAATAAATAATAAAAGCTGTTAAATATCTAAATATATCACATTTTAAAGGAAATTCATGTCGAGATTGAGATGAAATTGACAGGATTAAGGGTGATGATACTCGATTACCTAGAGTGTGTGTGAATGCAGATACCCTTGGTGCTCCGACGAGTAGCTAAACCTACATGAAATGATCGAAATGTCACAAGAACATGAAGTCTACGATGAGAATGCCATTCCCTTTGCCAGGCTGTGTGTGCTAAAGTTTCTAAGAAGTTTTAGGAAACAGGAGGCAGATTACTCGATGTCAGATTTACGGACCACAAAGAAAAAAGATTACTCTAAAGAGTTACACTCAGCTGTCTGTTTTTTTAAAGATCTACGAGCATGTCTTTGAGCTGTATGCAAACCAGTTTAAACACTGTATATATAGCTGCAGAGTAGAGTAGAGAAGAATTTGCATGTTTGTCTATTTACCGATGCAAATGTAGCAGTGTGATCCTCACTGACACGTCAGCTTCAGGTCAAAATAAACGTCACTGCATTCTTTTTTTTTTTTTTCCAAGGAATAAATGTATAAGGCTTGATGTGTCACTTACAACAACTACATTACAGTACCACACATTTTGTAATCAGAGTTAAGAAACTGTTGCTACTTTCTTCTTTTTCTTCTTTCGTCCAGCTATGATTAAACTCCAGTACAGTACAGTGACAGAAGAGCGTCTTCAGACTACGAGACTCACACCGCAGCAAAGGTCTGACACGAAATGGGCGCTTTTGGTGCTGAGGACACTAGTGATAAACTGAGGACGTACAGGGAGGAGAATGGTTGTTTGTGACTGTGTGTAGAGGGGGTGGGGCTCAGCACGAGGGGCGGGATAAGGACAGGGGTCTATGTACATCTTAGTCTTTGTTTCACATCCTCATCGGTCCAGCTCGTCTTCTTGACAGCTTTGACCTGAGAGGCAGAAAAGAAAAAACACTTTTACTTCAGCTGCCTTTGCTTAGTGGTGTTCGTGTTCATGTTCTTATGTATTTTTACCTGATCGTTCCAGCGAGGAGAGGGTTAAATGCGTACAGCCAGTCATGCATCTCTTTGTCATTTGTGGCTTGAAGCAAAATTCCACGATGCTCTGTGCACACAGCAAATGTGTTCGGGGTCTGAAAGAGCCAAAAAAAATTTACGTCAGATCACAAAACCAAAATGTTTCGTCCCTGAAAATAATTCAGGCAGTGCAGCCGCTCAAGTCAAAGAAATAATCATGAAGAAACACAGGAAATGAAGAAGAGCATTACTGAGACAGTGAATCAGCAGTATAAATGCAGAGCTTTGCAAAGTAGAGTTACTACATCAAGCAATGCACAGCTGGTTTAAAGGAGCTGTGAGGACTGTCTGTTTGAAGTGGATTAAAGTGAAACCTTTTGACTGGAATCACGCGCACACTGTCGTAATGACATGGAGAGCTAAGAAATAGCATTTATAAATAACCTATATTGGTGCTGATAATCTCATTTAAGTTGTGGATTACAATCAGGCATTTATCTAGAAATGAGTCTTTTTTTAAGATCACTTAGAAAGTCTTCACAGTCTCTTTGAGGAGAGGTTGTTGTCCAGTTTGATTTTAGGATTACACTTCTGATGTGTTGCAAAAATAGTTGTCCAGTTTCCCTTTAGTGTTGCAGTAACACAGCCTATTATACGCTGGTGTACCCTGTGCGATTGTATTTAATGTTGTTATGGAACGATAATCCACACTCTAAAGGTGAGTCATTTTTCAATCTGGTGCAGATTTGGATGTAGAAACCAGCGTACGACAGGGTTCACGAGTGATAGATGAGACCTGTCTATCTGGGCCAATCATGGTGTACGACTGATAAGGTGTTGATAAAAGTGGCGGCTGAAAACAATCATCATTTAAACAATGTGTCCCAAATTATAAATGTTTAGATGGCCTGACACAAAGGATTTACGACACTGTTAAAAAGAGACATCTCTGTGCTGGAGAAGTCATAACAACAGAGATAAAGAGAAATGAAGCTGTTGTTTGACAGCCTGAAGAGAGTTTAAGATTCATTTATAAATTCCTCTTTAAAACTGTGACTTATTCGTCCCAAATTTTAATTTTAGAAGTCCCAATATAATCAATTATTCACAGTCTTTCTGAAAAATCTGGACACCTTAAAATTTCTATGTCAAAAATGTGCCGTGGTTCTTAAAAGAAGCTGCAGTCAGATCTCAGCCTGTCCTAGACTGAGGAGTGAGTGGCAGCATTTGGAGAGTCTGCGTTGGTTTCAGGCATAAGTGTCTGAGGGTCAAATTTAGATTTACCTTAAGCATGGCCTGCTGGTCCTCGCTGTACTCCACCTGTGCAGAGGAGAGGTTGAGGATGGCTCGCTCCACAGTGTCTCTCTCCGTGTTGTAGATGTAGACGTATGGCCGCCGCACAACCACGTAGCGCTTCACCCATCCGTTTGTGTGTGGCTCCAAGAAATGTATGTAACCCTTCTTTGACACAATGGGGCTGCAAACAGAGGGGTCAAATAACAGTATGTGTCTGTGTTCCAGCAGATAAAAAAAGACATCTATTTTAGGCTGCTGTGCAGGTTTACCTGACTCTGATCTCCTGAATGTCTGGGACAAATCTGCGGATCCTGGGTTTGGCGTCAGAGGCTCCGTTGATGGACTTCTTAGCTTCTTCTTCCTGCTGTTTTTCAGAGGTGGGACTGACAGCATGAGAGCGAGGTGCAGGAGGTCTGCAGAACAGAAATAAGAACACATCAACATACTACCCGAGTGACTGAAGTACTATGCATGGCTTGACATTACCATCCTTAGTGCTGTATGTCACAAAACATTTTACACAGGGTTCAGGCAGTCCTGCGTTACCTTGGTTTTTACAATTAATCAGCTACATGCATTTCTTTTCTGCAGTCTGGTATCAAAACACATGAATAAACAAAAAAGTCCACCTGAGGACTGACCTGAGTTCAGCACTGCTGTAGCAGCCATCAACAAGTGAAGGGCATGTGGTGGAGGGTATGATTGTGTTGAGAGCAGAGATCGAAGTGGAGTCCTTTAGCGTTGTGACTGACATCTCTGAAATCTGTAAGAGACACACAAACACAAATATGAGCTGGACGGGAAAAAATCAGCGGACATTTTTCTGATGTGTTCAATGTGAAAGTTTTATTTCACTGCAGAGGGATTACCTTGCTTTCACTGGCGCTGACACACACGTGACTGTATTCTCTGTTAAAGGAGTGTGTGAGCAGCCGCAAACACTGCAGAGGAAGACAGCACTAGTTCAGTACTCTTTAAAAAACATAAGCACCATATTTCAATAAAATATACATGACAGAGACACATAAGGATAACCTGAACATTAGCCTTAGCATTAGCTAGGTAAAGATGTCCCACCTTAGCAGCGAGCTCTCTCTGCCTCTCGGTGGTGATCTCAGTGCCAGCGCAGACCTCCTGGTCCCCCTCAGGAGGCTGTGGAGACTCGCTCAGCTCCTCAGTGACACAAGTCAGCAGGGCCTCCTGGCCCAGGATTAGCGTCGACTCCAGTTTCTCCCTCAGCAGGAGATAATGTTTGGTCTTCTCCACCTAATACACGAGAAATAATAATTTTCAGTGACTGAAGAATGCTTCCCTTTTAAATGTTCCTCATGCGCCCAACACAAACACCGGAGAGACAGCTTTCTGTTTTTGCATCCCAAAGACTCTGGGACTTTCTCCCCTTGAAGGTCAAGACATCAAGCCCTCTCTATGTATTTAAAAGTTAACTTAACCCTTTATTGCATGCTGCGTGCTTTTTTTCTATGGCAGGTGTTATAAATAAAGTTGAGTTGAGACTGTCAGACGATGTTGCTTAGGCTTAAGGAAGGTTGTCTGCAAGTGACTCCTTGAAAAAATAAGGAAAAAACTGTAAATAAGAGAAATTACAGACTGGTGACCACCATGTTTGTAGCAACCTGAAGCAAGTTTGTCTACTAGTTCACATGTACCAACTCTTTCCATTGACATTTTAACTTCAATATAACAGTGTTTTATTGCTATAAGATTACTATCTCACTTCCCTGTCCCTTGCTTTGAGCTGCTGGAACAAAAGAATTTCCCCCGATGGAGGATGAATAAAGTATACCTTATCTCGTCTTGTTTTATTCTTATTTCAAATTTCAGTTTTGAATTTTTATATTGAATATTAAGAATAAAAGATTTCATGCCCTGTCTGAACTCTCTCCTATAAACACACCAGAGTCAGTATTTATGAAGACATATAACGAAGTTTCCCTCACATCTTGTAGGAGGCTGAGCTTCTCCAGCTCCCATTGGTGATCCAGAATGAGACTGTCACTCCGGGGTCTCCACCCAGCCAGGTTCTCCTCTCCTCGGACGTAGGCCACTGAGGTGTCCAGCACCCGCCTGCGTCTCCTCTGCATACCTGAGAAAAGAAAAATACAAAACTCAAATTATGAATGTTAAAGGAGGAAGTTTGATTATGAATGCTCGCTTTGCTGTGATTCTCACCTGGGCTGCCAGCATCTGCCAGGTTACACAGGCTGACCTCATAGACTCCAGTCACACGGTTTCTACAATGAGAAAGAAACAGAAAACTTAATCAACACAAAACTTTAAGACGAGCTTGATTCTGTAATTCATGGTTTGATTTTTCACTCACCCATCTGCTGCCCGGAGGCTTCCAGTACCAAACAGGTTCCGGATGGAGCGTGAGGCTGAGAGCTTTGTGTCTCGAGAGTAAAACACCATGCAGATATCTTTGGTTATGACTGCAGGCTGGGTGCAGTTCTCCATCTGTAATTGATAGAAATAGGAGGTATTTCTCAAAAATAATCCTCAGGGTTCATTCACACATTGCCTTTGAAGCTCTCTCTGCTTCTTATAGATGCAGGACTGTACCTCCAAGTAGGCAGAGAGGGTCATGTAGATCTTCTCCCCGTATGGAGTGACTCGGTTAAGCAGCAGGGAGTTGTGCATGGAGCTATCCCAGGCAGCCTCGAAGCGGTAGAACGTCCTGGAGTTATCCAAGTGAAAGGAAATCAAGCAATGAATCAAAAAACAAAATTTAAGTCAAATTAGTGATCATTTTATCAATATTAATCTACTCCAATTCGTGTTAGTTTGTTTAACCTATTTTGAATTTTTTGGAAGAGGAATTCTGGTATTTTTGAAAATGGCCACTGAATCTCTCAGAGAAACAAAAAGAGATTGTAATAGATCTGATAGACTGCATCACCTGGAAGCCACAGGACGGGTTGTAAAGGCTTAAAAATAAGCTGATAGAAGAAGATCAGCTGATGTCCAGGATTAGACTGTAAGTAATATGATCTGAGCGTCACAAAAATGCCATTGTCCGGATAAAGGTTTATTAGTCCCTTTAAACCAGTTAGACTCAAAGTGTGTATTAGATTCTTTATCTTCTTCAGTATATTTTAATCTGAGTAGGATCCTCACTGTATTCTATTGCATATTTTTAGTGTAGTTTATGAACTATCTTTTCTTTTTTCTTTGTAAAAATGATCTACATCCCTGCAAACTGTCCCTTAAGAACTGAATCAGTCAAATGTTCTGTGATGGTGACAGCCTGTCTAGAAGCTTCCAGCTGAGGCAATCTACTCAGAAGTATACATTTAAAAAAAAAAACTTTTGTACATGCTTAGAAATTAGGACTGAATTTTAAAAAAGGGTCTTGGGTTTGCATAATAAGAAGTCTTTGTTGTCTTTGTATTCAGAATTCTGGATTAAATACATCATTGTACAAGGTTTAAACATTGCAGTAAGGATGGAAGAACTTTCTAAAATCACAGTTCAACAAGAGTGATAAAGAAATCTTTGCATGCAACAGAATGACTGTGTCAATGTGCATTTTTTACACATAACAGCACAGAGGAGCTGGGATGACTTTAGTACAGAAAGATGAG
Organism: Labroides dimidiatus; assembly: GCA_030710495.1. Classification (NCBI taxonomy): domain Eukaryota; kingdom Metazoa; phylum Chordata; class Actinopteri; order Labriformes; family Labridae; genus Labroides; species Labroides dimidiatus. Next base: position 26,788,234 of record CM061146.1, read on the forward strand.
GAGAGGATGAGGCTGAGAGAGCCAGATGGCATGAGGGACAGGACAGTGAAATACCTATGGTCAAGTCCCCGGGAAATACTGTGAGGAAGAAGAAACCATGAAAGGAACAGAAAGTGAGAGCAGGAAGTTTGCTGTGGTTGTGTGCTTGTATGGCTGGGATGGCGTTTCTCTTTTTTTAATCATATCTCATTACGTGAACAGAGCCAGGAAAAGAACAGACTCCACTAAAAATAAAACCAATTAACAACCAAAGGAAGGTTTAGATTGAAATGATGACATCTATCAGCCTGCAGGGCCTTTACTTGACTTAAATAAATATTAACATCTCTTCATGAGCTGCATGAGGAAACCAAACCATCAGCATAAAGACTGAGTATTTCTATCCAATTAACTTCAATACCTGAAAATGCTGTAGGGGGGTTCAGAGGAGGCGATTTATAGCAGTGGGTTGTAAACCACTGCTGAGGGGGTTGCAAAATGCCTTCTAAAATCAAAAACTATTTAAATGGTATTTATCATCCATTTGTATAAAAATATAAACAAAAATAATGGTTACATCTGATATAAAACCAAGCATAGAGAAAATGTTTGCTCTGTTTTCCACATTTCTTGGTTACCATAAGACCCCCAGGGTGACTAAACCAGGATAACGATGGTGATGTTGGTCTATTTTTCTACTGATCATCTAAATTAAGAGAATCTCGGGCCTTTTGTTTTTCTTTTATTGCCGGTTTTTGGATTGGCCACTTAGTGTATTCCTACTGTAGGGAGTCGCTGGTCTCAGGTACCACTATTGTTGGGGTCAAAAGGAGCCGTCTATGTTTTCATTTTGCACAACAGAGATTCACAATTTGTGCTACATTTCACTGTTGATAAGATGAACTTTTTACCATTTACACACTAGACAGACATCAACTAAGACAGTGTTTCTCAAACTGTGTGAGTAATTATTTTTTTTTGTAGTAACCCTAACCTAACACTAACCCCGCCCTAAGCAGTCCTTGGTTTGAAATTATTGGAGAAACACTGAACTAAGACATGTAGCTTTGTCCACAAGGGGGCGCCAAAATCAACACAACCCAAATCCAAGTTCTCTACCAGAGCTTCATTAAATATCAAATAGCAAACAGTCATTTCCTATTGTTATTTAGTTATTTTGTATTGTTTCTCATGTACTCCAAATGTTCAAGGGGACTCATAGGAAACTTTTCTTTGTGTTGATTTTGGTGCCTCCTTGTGGAAAAAAAGTTTTTACCTTTTTGCTAATCTTGTCCTTCTCATGCAGAGGTGATGTTTTTTTTTTCATCATTCCAATGTCTTTTAACAGTTCATTGAATCATTTGCTGTGAATGTTTGTAAAAAATGTACAAAAAAATACTCTTAGTTTTTATTGCAGCATAAACTTTTTTGTCTGATACCAACCACGAGCTAAGGATTACAGGCATTACAACAACTGCTATAATGAATGGTATTACATTTTGTCATTCATTGGGGGAACATATGTCACCAACTTGTATGAAAATTTAACTCAAAACAAATAAAAACCACCATTTTAGGTGTAGATTTTATGCTATCATTTATTAGTTTACACTTTGGGTTTATTTAAAATTATTAAACTAATCAATAATGTCACTGAAGGGCTTTATTTTGCTTTTTCAGGTCATTATAAGGCACCAGTATTAAGTTCAACCTGTTCATAACCAATTAAAACCTCCTCACAGGGGCATTAATAAAACAATTTCCCCTTTCGTTAAAGGGGAAGTGATCACACACTGAAATTAGTTATTTTTCTGGTCTGCATCCCAGTACAGCCTGATCCAAACATGACCTGTACGAGGACATCAGTGTTTCTGTAGCCATGCAAACAGGCTCATTTTCCTTGGACTGAAATGACCCAAAGAGAAAGTGAACAATGTCTGACCCTGAAGAAAGCTCACAGTTCACTTTATGGCATCTTGACTAAAGAGATGCTGTGCAGAAATGGCCTGTCTTCAAAGGAACTAGCATGTGAACTCACACACACTCACACCTCCCTCCCAGCAGTAGAAAAACTGTTCACTTGCACTACAAGGAAGCAATTTCCTCTTTGCCCTGCCCCAACATGTGCCTCTCCGTGTTTTACTGCCTCCTAAAAGTGCCGCAGCCAGGATTGAAGTCATGCTGCTGGCGTGACATGTGAGGGGCCGTTTGTTTCTGGTGTTTGGCAGAGTTTCACCACGGGTACAAGAGATTTAAAAAATATTCACAACATCGCAGCAATTTTGGGCAAAGTGCTACCGCTGAGGTAATGGTTCACTGGATTACATTTTAATAGCTGCATTTGAAAGCCGTGCCAGGGTGAGTACTGTAAATGATGTGATCCATATTACAACGCTGGAGTAATCATGTTCCTGTTAATATTTTGCGGCTGTGATGGGAAGTGCTCTCTGGCTCTTGGGATCAGAGTAGCAAACAAATCATGTCCATGGATTCAAAATAGTGCTCCGCTGCAGCACTGTGAGAAAAGGCTGAGAGTTTGGTAGAGATGGGCAGATGATACTGGAGCTCTGGAGCTTGTTTACTTGAGTGATCTGCCCTGTTTCAGTACACTGTGTTGGAGATTGTATCTCACATTAAATGTCACATTACCGGAGACATGCAAAGCTTTCATTGTCTGCTGCGTTCTTTAATTTCGCTCTATCCAAGGGTTTGTGGGGACACTTCAGTACAGCAGTATGTGAGCTTTTGTGATGTGTTGGCTCAGTGGCATCAGTCTGGGCAGCTGCACCTTTATGCTCAGTTTGGAGATGGTAGTTTAGACTTCAAGTACTTTCAGAATATTTTAATTCTCTCTGACAAAAATAGCGCAATAGTGCAAGCTATTACAAACAAATAAATATATAAGCTCAAAGTGACCAATTCATTTAGAAAATATTTGGTCTTTAAGAAAGACTATAACACATCTCATAGCTCCTTTCAACTATTACACAAACATTGAAGGAAGCTAAAGATACGAGACAAAAGACACACTGATAAATCTACACGAAAAAGGCTTGTTTACGTCCAGTCTCACACAAAAATAAATCAAATATTAGTCTCTGGGGACATATAGTTATTTTCTGCAACAAACTCAACGAGCGATGCATCGATCCTGAGGTCAGGTATTGACCGGATCAAGCCCCTCAATGCTAGATCGGGTAAGGACAGGGCCGATCTGTGGTGCAGATCTATGTAACCAGCTCTATGCCTTTTTTTTTTTTTTTTTCTTACAGAGAGTCTCTTATTTTGCTCTATAAAATTTTGTTGTCACTTTAAGAAAGAAGAACAGTTGTGTAATACAGTTTTTACTGAAATGTTTCCTCTGATGCACTTTCTTTGTTTTTTTTTGCTCTATTTCCAGTCTACAGGGTGTATTAGTTCACAATTGAATATTATTTGATTTGAGTTCTGAAGCTTCATTTTTTTTGTTGTTTTTTTTGACTAACTGCTTGTAAACATTTACACATACTATAGTTTTAATAAATACCAACTTCAGTAGTTCCATATGTACTCATCTTTTGCCTTTTACCCAAAACATTACCAGTCTTATCCCACAGTAGGGCATGCAGGCTAATATTTCAACACTGGTATCGGATCAGGATCGGTACTGGTTGATGCCCAAAGCCCAGGTATCAGGACCAGAAATGGTGCATCCCTCAACCCAACCCATATCTAAACTGAATGCCACTGGATTTACTGGAATGGATTTATTGATTGTAAATATGAAGTGTAAGATTTGGGATTTTCACGGACTGATGCCTTCTCATTGTAGCCCTGACATCACTACTTTTAATATAATGACCTGATATAAAATATAAATCCAGCTTTATCCATTTTGTTAAATGTATCTGCATGGCCTTCATAAAGTACAGAAAATATGCCGTCTTTTATCCAATGCATGTGTATGCAAATCACAGGATTGATGTATTTGCCTTTATTGATTTAAGTGAATCATGTTGAAAAAAAAAATGGCCGACTACCACCCTCTTCTGGCCCACAGTACTAACATTTCATTTGCAATTAAATAGGTTTTTTTCTGCTTTAAAAGTACCTTAATAATTGAAACGCAATCAGCAGGAAAACTCAATTTACAGACTTTAAAAATGTTTGAAACAATTTAAATTCATTGTTTAAATCCAAAATTTAAGATACATGCCCTGTATACTTTTTTATGTAAGCCTTAATAAATGCTCCAGTAGCAGCTGCTGAAGTGGAAACAGAGTCTGATACTGGCCCCACGACACCTCCAGCAGAGACACAGTCAAAGACAGTCTGTATGAAGCCAAGCGAGCCATGCAGAACCCTGCTCTTCATAAACCACAGCCCGATAACATCTCAAACACACACGCCCAGCGCAGCAAGAGAACCAGGGTCATGCAGAACCACGTCCCTCACGTCTCGTGAGAGGGAGAAAAAAAGAGAAGTACAGATGAAAAGCTGACAGTGATGGCAGAGACAGAGACAAAGGAAAGAAAATCACTAAAGTCAGAGAAGAAACGATGAATGGAGGGAGAGGGTGTTAGAAGGATGGAAGGTGTTTCTGTGTAACTTAAGAGCATGAGGAGAGAGGCAAAATAATATACCTAGGCATGTCCGAATCAAGAAACTGTCTGCAAAAGCAAAAAAACAACAACATTCAGTTAGTGGACAGGGAGGAGAAAAACGTTAGCATCCATGTTTACTTTGTTGTTAGTCTCTGCATGACTGAGCAGAAGCCACTCTGGACCACAGCCTGACTCTGTGTCCAGACAAACAATGAGGGCTGATGCTGGGGGGGGGGGGGGGGGTGCAGCACAGCGGTCAAAGAGAGGCTGGTTGAGTAAGGCTTCTGGACAGTGCTGCATGGGGCATTTGGCTGTTTCGAGATGGATTCAGTAAACTCAGGTCCAGGTTAGGGTGTTGCTGTTGAAGTTAAGCATTTTGGAGAGGGATTGGGAAAGCAGAGCGATTAAAGCAACAAGCCAAAAACAGGCAGTTAAAAATGGCACAAATACACAACAATTTGTTTGAATTCCTCCCTGAGGAAATGACATTTTAGGTTAAAACATTAACAGAGAGTCTGCCCTAAAATATCAGTTTACAGTTCTAAAATTACTGCATCCTACCACTGAGAAGTATTTGGTAGCAAAGCCGAAGTTCTCTCAAAGAGGCCAAGGGTGCTAGAAGGAAACTACTGCCCTCTACTGGCTGAATGCAGTACTACACTAAGCATTACACATCAAAATATATACAAGGCCTGTTTTCTTTTGCTTATACAACCCTTACCAGACTTTTTAGCAGGTCATAAAACTGTATTTCGCAATTTTGCAAACTGTATTGTAAATTCTGAAAGTCTAAATAAATAAATAAATAAATAAAAATCCATGTAAGTTTCAATGCAATGTTTTTTCCAAAAGTTGTGAGTTTCATTAAGGATCAACTTATCATGACAAAAGACCATCAAAAACACAACTTCAAGGCTTATAAAGTAAACATTATTAACACGGTTATCTTATAATTTGCACTTTAAATTAGGGTTTGGATTCTTAAAAGCACTGTGAGGAGTTTTCATGAGGATTCCTGCGATCACCTCATTTTTCCAGAATGAGGACTGCATTTCCCATGAGCACTGTCACCCATTGTTGTAAAGATGTGGCTCTGGAAACAAATGGATTCAGATCTTCTTTTAAACACAACTTTTATTTTTAACAGGATCCAGAGTGATGAGGTAAAGTATTTATTTGGAGATACATAAAAGATTTATAGCTTAAAAACGACGACTTTGCAAACTCTGATTTATTACTACTCGTTAGCTCACAAAAGATGACCAGATGTAGCGGTTTCACATTAACCAGCACAGCCCTGGTGTCATGCTATGTGCTCCAGTGCAGTGGTGCAGTGAGTAATATAAATATGACCTTAGTTGAACTCTTTAGTCCTAAAAAAAAAAACAGTGAAGAATTCACGGGCTGGCATAAACATTAAATCCTGGTCATGTATCTGTTTTAGCTAGCAAAGCTCTGGTTGGAATTTTTTTTCTGTCTAAAACAAAAACTTCAACAGACATCAACTTCAACTTCAGTAGACAAATTTACTTATTTTTGTCAGTCCTGCTCCAGTATAAGCCCAGAGGAAAAGAAACAAGAAAATTATCCGAACAGAAAAAACTGCTCCCACTCGCTAACTTACTTCTTAGTGCCAAACTTTACAAGCAGAGTTATGGACAGAGACCCCTCAGGGTGAGGTCTGACCCAAACACAAACAATAAATTGAAGCATAAATAAATCACCAATCCTGTGACTGATAACCACATCTTACTCTGAAGCATCAGTATAAGACAGAGATAATTCAAAATCAGTTAAAACTCCTCACAGTGCCTTTAAGTGTCAACTATGATTCTTAAGATTCACTACGGTGAAGATGAAATGTTTGATGTCAAAAATGTGACAGATATATAAACTCTAAAGGTGGATGTTTATTAGTGACCTTACTCTACTTGAAGTGAAACATGCCTCTGGAGAAGCAAGAGAAACTATAAAGAAACATAAACCAAACTGTGTGTTAAATGCATGTTTCTATTATAATAAAAGAGCCTGGTTAAAATGTGTCTCCTTTAGTCTAAAAGCAGCTCAGTGTTGGGGTTAGTGTGTCTAATGATGGCAGAGGGATGAGACAGGTTAGAGGTGAGGTGATAAATACGGTGGGATGCAACGTGTAGGTGTAGTAATGACAATCAGACAACATAAAGCACAGATTAACACCGAGGAGGGTCGCACAGCCAGCAGGGACCAGTGAATGTTTCAGTGACTAACAACGAGGCAGAGAGACGTTAAAAATTCACTCTGCTTTAAGTCACTCTGGATCTTTACGTTTAGGCTCCTGATAATGAAAAGAAAATTAAGTTTGTGCAATCACAAAAATAGAGTTAACAATGTAAAACACTGCAGGAAGGTTTGTTATCACATTCAAGTCTCCAGCCATGCTTCTTTTCTGCACTCATCATGCCATGCATCTGCCCGTTAGCTGTGTTCCAGCGCAGGAGCTGTGTTAGCAGAACTAAACTGAGGTCCTCAGCTACAAACTTTAAACATCACAACTGTCATCTCGTTCCAAAAACCAAGACCAAAACATTTTTCCAGCAATAAATCAGTATCACACCACAGATTCATAAGCTAATGAAACGTTACAATCTGTTTAGTTCAAAGTAAGGACCATCAGACACCTGCATCGATACGTACCGGTCATCCTGCATGGGCCTGACATACCCAGCAGACAGGATGTTGAGAGAGAGAATATTGGGGTCAATGATGGTATCGTCTGCTTCAGGGGTGTTTCTGAGGCGTCCTACAAAGGAAACGGTGCATCTGTTAGAACAGCTTGTACCAGAAATGAGCATCTCAAAGCAAAAACACTATTTAATAGTCACTGCTAACTATTCCACGATTATTGGAACAGTTCCCTCTCCCTGTGCAGACAGAAGGAGAAAAAAATCCATTTAATGACTGTACAGAGTTTTATAGGTTAGTTTGACATGATATACAAAAAGACAGGTCCGACACACATCAGGTTTACCAAGTAAGTTTGCACTTAATCTAATTTTTTTGTTTATATTTGTAAAAGTTCTCTCGTAGTCTGTTTTTCTCCAGTTCTGAATCTCAGTGACAAACTTGTTTTACTGCCAACTGGCATGGATTCTTTGTTGTGATTTTTGGATGTTTTTATGCTATTATGGATGTTTTATGGCTTATACATAAAGGAGCATCACTGGATGTGTGAGATGAGCAGGTTTCTTGGAACGCACAACTTACCCACAACAAGCTCACGGATGTCCCTCCACTCAATGTCTCCTCCTGACTCGTGGACGATGGTGACTGTGACTCTCCTCTGGAGACCCTGAGAATGTGAAGGACGGACAGACCGGAGAGAAATTTAATCTCCTTTAAAGAGATATAGTTCTGATCTGATGTAGTAGATCTGACAACATTGTGGTACTTAAGTTAAAATTCAGACATGTATACTTTACTCCTGAGAAATTACACATTCAAAATGTCCTACAAGGTCAGTTGAGGCTCATAGAGTAAATAGTTCAGTCTGAAACAATGTTGAATGTATGAACTTTCAGTTAATAGGGATTTGGCTCAGACTTACACACTTTAGACTCAAATCTCTAGTTAGATCGTTTGTAATATATAATCTGCTATTCATTTTAACCATAAAAAAGCAAAAAGCCAACTGAAGTGTACAAAGAAACGGAACTTCACACTGAGAGATTAAATGACAAAGAGTAATCAAAAGACAACAGGACAAACTAACAATAAAAGTGATGAGACAGAAAAAATAAGAAAAACCAAAGACAGGCCACGTTAGAATGTTTGTTGGCTATGATGCTATGATGCAGCCATATTTAATCGTTGCTTTTCTCAATAAACATTTTTCAAGACTACGGTATAAAAAACTGAAACAACTCTTTTCAGGTGGAGATTAATATGAGATAATTAAATTGAAAGAGTGATGATTCCAACATTTACATGAGCTCCAGCAGTAAACTATCCTACCACTGACAGCTTATTGTTCATCTCTTCCAGACAGAAATAACCAGTGTATTACTCATCCATCTCTGCTCATTTAACCAGTATCAGTCCATGTAAAGGTATCAAACCAATCCCACGTCTTTAGGACATAATTGCTCAGCATGTGATTGACAAACCTGGTGCAGCAGGAATGTGCCGTGGCACGGCATTCCTCCTCTGTGATCCACCACTGCAGGGATATAGCTGCAAAGACACCAACACTGTGCTCAGTAAGCTGGACATGTAAAGGCAGCTCTCTTTGTTTACGAGGATCATGCTTTCTTTACTGATATAATCTGACAGATATGCACTCTGAACCCAACACTGGATGTTTGATAGAGGGTGACCCAGGATACTCACTCCCCGTTTGCCTCCAGCTCACAGATCTCAAAGAACACCATGAGATCGTATTTGCAGTGGCAGGGTCCAGCCTGCGGGCGGGTCATCGCTGTCAGCTTGGTGGCAGGAACTGTGTAGAAATGAGGAGAGAGAGAGAGAGAGAGTGTGTCAGACAAGAGAGGAGGCTGAGGAGGGCAGACTAGTTTCTAACAGCGGGGAGCAGCTCTAACCCTACAGAGGAGAGAGACGGGGATGAAGAGAGGAAATCAGTGATGCAGGGGACAGAAAAGAAGCAGTCAGGAGCTCCTTTCCTTCAGCAGATTTATAAACTACACAAACGTCCTCCACTCAAGTCCTGTACAACTAAATTATACATGAAAAAAAATTCTCCAGCTATCAAACGCAACCACTGAGACACCACTTTAACATGCTAAATTTAATAGCATGGCTGGGCCGGTCTTGGATTTTTAAAGTGGTGAGTGACCATTTTCAGACAGGAGGGTGGATATCTGTTGCTACACCTCTGTCCTCATGGCTAGAGTGCAGAGGTAGCTGTCAGAACATCAGGCTGTACTGAAGAGGACCTAAAAACACTGGAGACTCTTTCACAATAAGGAAAACGTTTTCTGCCATAATTGATGGAGTAGTAATTACAGTAAAATACTGTAGAAAGTCATGAAAAACCTGTGATAGTGACAATCGGCAGGAATTTTGTAACTGAGGTATGACTTGATAAAAAGATGCTTTAATTGAGACGGCAGAGAAAACCATTGCTGTTTGCAGAAATCCAAAGCTGTAAGACCCCAATTTGCTGCTGTATGGAGACTGAAAAAAATAGAAGTGGGGGCAGCAAATTTTTAAATTACACTATTCATAAATCTAAATCAGCGCTCATTGTTTTTTTGTATTTTTTGGTCCAATCTCCTTTTATTTTTTCTTTCCTTTTTTATGTATTTTCAACTCATTTATTTTATTTATTTCGTTTAAATTTTGTTTAATTGAATTTTTAAAATGCTTCAGTTTGATCAGCTGATGTGTTGTTTTTATGAAGCACAGTGAATTGCTTTGTTTTGGAAAAGTGCTTTACAGCTAAAGATGCATCGCTTTTTGTTGCAACCAGAGAAGTCGCCCCCTGTTGGCCATTAGGAAAACATGCATGTTCAAGGATCCCCAGCTTTTACTTCTATTGTTCAAGCAGAATTAAATCTATTGTAAAAAATTTAAATATTTTATTTAATGTTTTGATAGCTTCGCACATGTAATTATATGTTTTAATTACAATTTATTTCTTTGCTAAAATGTAATTTTATTCAGTTTTGTTTGCTCGTTTAGTTATTTAATTTATGTGTTAATTCTTGCCTTTTTTCTGTCTCTTTAACCAATATGAGAAAAAATGCACTTGAAATTATATCTGAAGAATAAACTGAAGCATTAAAGAGGGAACTTCAAGGAGAATCAACCACGCAGGTCAAAAGAAAACACACAGTACACCAGAGAGCCGATCCAACTGAATCCTGACACTGACAGACTGCTTTTATATCAATCTGATGAAATTACTTCAAAACTTTCACAACTTCTAAAACTCAATTTCTTAAAAAAGAGCCACGGTGGAAAGACTCATCTTGTTTTGACTCTTTTTTTCCCCCTTAACAGCAGGAGCACAAGAACAAGGAACAGAACAACAGAACAACAGAACAGCATCTTAAAGGACTTCAGTGTTAAACACAAAATTCATGCTTGCTTTGACTTGTATTGCCTGATAAAAAATGTATTCCATGACAAACACTTGATATAAAAATTCTCTCAGTCACAGGATTCAGTTGGATTCGGCATCAATAACCAACCCGGCTTCTGAGCTTTAATAACTGAACAGATAGACGTGGGTGGAGCTGTCAGCTGAGCTCGCTCATTTACTTCCAGCAGAAAGGAAGCAGCCAAGCCGGCAGCAGACAGAGCGTGGCCCGACAGCGAGTCCACCAACGCCCCATTGAACACATCTGGGACCAGGTATCGGATCAGCTCCAGAGATTTCTCCCGCTCCGGCGAGTCGTCAGAGTCAACTGCTCACACCCAACAACATGAAGCTGAGATGACGTGACCCGCAGACAACACAAGCTTGGACAAAGACGATTGAACATGAAAACATCTGAGGAGATCAAACAAACAGTGTGTTACCTGGTTTGGAGAGAGGCATCACTCGAGGGAACTGTCGTCTGCAGGGACGAAGTGGACTGTTTGTGGGGACAAAAAAACAACAGTACCATTCATAAAAACAGTATAAAATGTATTTTACGTGCCTGGTTATAAGATTTCAGAGTGAGGTACCTGATGACGTCTTTGCAAAGTGGAAGGAACGGTTGTTTCTGATAGTGTCCGAACACCTCAAACACTATGGGCTGAGTCTTGATGTAGTCAACAAAGGACTTTGTCACTTCCACAGCAATCTATGAAAGCAAGACGGTGGTGTAAGAGTGAGTTAGCTAGTTAGTGAGAAAGACATGCCAAAATGTATCAGTCTGATACTTCTTACATTCTGCACATGGTAGAAGCCGAGCGGGGGGCCCCGGCCGGTGTTTTTCAGGGGCTCAGTGGAGAAGGCCTCATCATGGCGATGGATGAAACTGTCATCAAACCAAAAAAACAACACATTTACATGATACACTGCAAAAAAAAAGAACCAGATTTGATTCAGCAGACCAGGGGAGCTGATGGTTGCTTACTTGAACTGGCAGAAGATGTCAGCGTACTCTGCAGAGATGCTGGACGCCTGCAGGACGGTCACCCTGAAGGTGAAAATATTACCGATCTTCAGATGCTCCAGAGCGGCTTCAGATGCACCGTCCAGAGCGGCCTTCAGAGGATTCTCCGGCTCGTCTACACCTCCTGTGAAGAGCGCAAAACAAAAATCGAATGTGGTTAAAGTTTAAATTATTTTCTGTGAGCTCTCTAAAAAACTGTGTGCAGATGAAGTTTCACTCGGATTTGAGGTTCTCAATTCAGCTGAATTGGGCAGAATGTCTGAAATTAATCCCTACACAGCAAAAAGTGAAATCTAAGCAGTTTTTCTTATTTATAGTAAAATTTTCTAAGTATACTTGATACAAGACACATCCAACTGACAAGTCCAGAAACATGTCTTAATATAGAATAATGACAAAAAGCTCTCGCTTTAGATTTCAGTTTTTTGCAGTGTACGCTCCTATTGGTTTGAGAACACCTTATGTTACTGTCTGTTTCAGATCCTCTGCAGCCATCCTCACTTTAACCTTCTCATTAATAAAAACATCTGGAGCTTTTATAAAGCTGTGGAAACATCTTTATTTAGCAAAACCTTTAACTAGCTATTACCTCCCCTTTACTGTGAGCTTTGATATATTCTATTAATTTCAGGCATTTCTATGTTTAAACATCTTGTAATAATGTTTTTCTCTACTGTTCTTTGGTGCCTGTTTTGCTTGTTCCACAATCGTGAATGTTCACATCTTTATTTGCCTGATTTGTTCTCCCGTTTCCTCAATCATTTGAAGAAGGGTGCATTGTTTATGCAGTTTTGTTGTAGTTATTCTACCTTTAAGCAGCAGGCCTCAACCTTGCAGCTTTGTTGTAAAGGACGATTCAGGGTACACACGCATTTTCAATCATTAATTCACACATAAGATAAAATTACCCGTGTTGTTGTTGACCTCATCAGCTGAAGGTCCCATTTCTGTATTCTGCCCCTCACCCTCCACAATACGGAGCTCCTCCTGGGAGACCCCGGTACGAGACAGACCTACAGAGCAGGTCTCCGACTGGAACTGCAGATGCAAAGTGCAACACAGTCTGATTAACAGACAAGAAATAACAGAGTGAGTCCTGTATGAGTTGTGTTGATTTCTACCTTTTCATACTGCTGATCCTCGAATGAGATTTTGGCAGTGCCGGACTGCCTCACTCCTGAGCCGTAATCAGGAGCTTCCTCATCCGCTGGAGGGAAACACAGAGCACCTTCACTTCACTCCCTCAAGAAATCACACACAGCCTGTACTTATAGAAAAAAACATGATGACCTTTGTCTGACAGCACTGAGGATCAGAGCCTTACCTGATATGGCCTGCACCGCCACCCTGAGGAAGCCCTTCACTTCTCCTTTCTCACTGACGATCGCCACGCGGTGCACGAGAGGGACCGGATACAGCAGGTTACTCAGATACACAAAAGCCCTAAAAACAGGAGATGGAGGAGGACAGAGAGAGAGGATTTATAAGACGCAGTGAAAACACTGGAAGGAGAGCTCACGTTGATAAAACTGGACTGGACGGTGACTGGACAACAGAACACAGAGCTGCAAAGCAACCAAACAGAAGCTGGGACTGCTCTTGCGATGGCCATGGCTGCCCTTTACTATCGCTTTGTAGGGGCTTTCCCTGACCATCAGTAAATCATAAAAACTTCAAGACAAGAATGGGTATGCAGTACTCCTTCAGTTTTGGGCTGTACTGATAAGAGCTTGGTGAGGCAAAGGAGCATGTGTGTGAGGGAATCGAGACTAGGACTCAGCTTCCTAACAAGCTGGATGATGCTTCCTTATGAGTTACAAATCTGATTCTTAAATTGAGTTGTTGCAGAATTTACAGCACAATGTGCATCATAAAAGTGCCTCATTATGAAAACAACACTCTACAAATCAAATCTGATGATCCAGGATAAGAATTTAAGGCACATGTTCATTAAATTTGAAATACTTCAGAGGTAGTGCCGAAGATTAACTTCTCCAGACTATGACTGTGGGAACAACTGCACTAGAAATCTTTCTTTCTTTCTTTTCTAGCTGCATTACTGCAGCATCCAAGGACCATGTTTCCCATGAGCCACTAGGGGTAGACATTTAAGGGTGGAGTGTTAAAAAAAGGAGGCAAATGACAAGATTGGTGAGGTGCAAAGAAGGCATGCTCAGGACAAAAAAAAAAAAAGGTGAACGAAATATGCTTCCAACGTTTTGACTCAAAGGAATCCAAAGCAAATGAGACAGAAATCATCAGACGGAACAAGGCCCAGCTTGAATAAAAATAAAAACTGCCAACAGCTCCATGTATTTAATGCTGCACAAAAAAAACAACAAATGACATCTGAAACCAAAGGGCACCTCCTGGGAGGAAGTGGAAATCTGTGCAAAGGAGGGGGCACGAGTTCATCATCAGACGTATTCAAGTCAAAAACTGACAAAAAAAAAAAGTCAAAATGAAAAGACTTGTGCTCTGGCATGCCTAAAAGAGACAGCTGCAGTAGAAACCAGCTCTTTCATCTTGAGATTTTGAGTCTTCCTTGAACACCACTTTTCTATTTCATCAGAACAATTTTCATCAGACTCTTCTGTGCATTTTTTTTTTTAAGGTTTCACAGCATGCTGGCAACTTTTCGCTGTGTTATGCAGATAAGACCTGAATAAACTCCATGAGACATGTCAGTGCTTTTGGTAGTGAATGATCGCTCTTAAAAAACGCTAGTTTGCATTTAGCCACACAAAAGTGAGACACACACCTCAAGCAGCCGTTGAGCATCAACTTTGCTTGGATTTCCATGGAAACAAGTGACATGAACCGAACCACCCTGAGCTGATAAGAAACACTTTTATAGTCGCAATAAGCAGTCGAGGTATTTAGTAAGTGAAGCAAAATAACAAGAAAAAAAAAACATTCAGCGATAATCGGAGCTGATGAGATTAAAGCCTGAAAGCAAACGATTAACCCTGAGGCCCGGAGATGTCTACTCCGGCATCCTGTTTGAAAAACAAAACTCAGGAGAGGTTTGATATTTGAAAACGTGTTTTAAAATGAAAAATATCTGCTGTCTACAGCAGGATTAAACCTGGGAAAACACCAGCCAATCCTAGTGTTTGGCATCCAATTTATTGAACCAATCAAATCCCATCCTGCCTTTCTACCCGCCTCCTGCATGTACATTTTGCTGGCGTGCACTAGCCCTGATTCAATGCCCAAAACCAAGAGGGATTGTGAATCACTGAAAAAAGATTTGAGCCTGTTAATGATGATAACCTTTCAGGGTTTCTATGAGCAGGCACACTGCAAAAAAATGAAATCTAAGGAAGTGCTTTTGTTTTATTTTTAGTATAAATGTCTTTTTAGACTTAATATGAGCCTCGTTCAGCAGACCAGTCCAGAAACACGTCTCATTTAAAGATATTTAAAGACAAAAATCAGCTCTAATTTGTTTGTAAGAAGTAAAAAAAATCTGCCAGTGGAGTAAGTGAAAGTTTCTTGTATTTAGACTTTATTCTAAACTTGACAAGTAAATTTTTCTGACTCAACTGGCAGATTTTTTTTACTTCTTGCAGGTAATTCAGACCTTATTTTTGTCTTTTAATATCTTAAAATAAGACACGTTCCTGGACTTGTCTGTTGAATGTGGCTTATATTGAGTATAATAAGGCAATTCTCACTTTAAATACACAGACAAATACACGCTTGCTTAGACGTCAGTTTTTGCAGTGCGTGAAAAACAGTTAATGTCCATCAGAAAAAAAATACTAGAGCGATTATAAAAGCAAATCTTAAGACCTCAAATTACATAAAAAAATAAAAAATAAAAATAAATAAAGCTGAGGTTGAAGTAACAACAGTTTAACTTGAAGAAGCTGAATGAAAGAATCTGATCCTCTGTGATCCTCACCTCCGTGTTTATGGTGCAACTACTTTTTTACAGGAAAATGTGAAAAACACAAAATTACACCAATAAAACCAAAGTAATAATAAAAATAACACTAATCTAGAAAAAACACCTTGTTTACCACATATGACATCAGGTAATTGTTTTGTACCCGTGTGTGGACATGCACACCCGGTCGATATCAGGGGACTCTGTGAGAGCAGTCTTGTACCGCATCTTTGTGTTTTCAAAGTCATTGGTCTGTGCGGATGTTTGTCGAGGGAAACAGACCCTGCATCTCAGCGTGAAAGAGCTAGTTTCCTCCACCAGCATGCTCCCTGAAACCTCACCAACCTTCCCACTACACTGAATATAGGCGAGCGGTCGTAAAAGGGATCCTGGCCTTCGCCGGAGCCTCGGCAGAGCTCTCTCTCATCATCATCATCATCATCAACATCATCCTCATCATCATCTCCCCCGAGCTCCAAGCACGGGTCCTCCAAAAAGATATCATCGTCCAGGTCCTCCAACTCCTCCAACTCCTCCGCCTCTCCTCGACCCTCGCGCTGCGAGTCGACCAGCTCAGTAATTTCAGAGTTGGAGAGGGACGAGGACGGGGTGGGGTCACTCATGCGCTCACTCATGCATGTGTTGAAAAGAGGGTTTCTGGTGCAGCCAGAGACACGGGAACTGGGTTAGTACAGATAGATAGAAAGCACACAGTTGATGAAACAAGAGGGGCAGTCAAGAACCATAAAGACCGGACCACAGGAGTAAACCTGTACCCCTTTAGAACCAGAATATTCCTTTATGGGCAGTTCTACATGTCTGCTGTCTGGTGTTTAGTGGACAGCTGACATGTACAGACGGCACACAGAGGACAGAGAGGAGAGTGTGAGTCAAGCTACACGGGCTGTTGGAAGAGATTAGCTGATTTTAATGTATGGTTAAAAAACCGAGCCAGCCCATGATGACGACGTTTGATCAGCGCAGCTTTATGTTAGGCTAAAGTGAAGTGATTCAATGTTTTTTGATTTTGTAAAGATCAAAAAAATATGAAGGAATATGAAATAATCTGCTGTCAATTCTTGAACATCGTATCATAGCTGCTGCAGCCTGATTGAAGCATTACCATGATTCACTGAAAACACTGACATCTGGATCCAATGAGCTGGTTATCTTATTTAAGTTTCTGTGTCCTGGTTTGAAGTGGTCAAGATCACTCTGATCAGGATAACACAGTCTACAAGCTGAGATACACCCGACACATGCTGCTGGATTTTAATGGCTGCAATGACATTCTGGAGGAGCTGATTTTTACTTTTAAGGTTTAACGGTCGGCCGATTTCACTCTGGCTGAGGCTCTAAGTGGCATTTTGCTGATTCTAAAGCAGAGTGTCAAAATAAACACACTGTTAATTGTGATAACGAATTCAGGCCACATTTGGCAAAAACAAAATAAAACAGAACAAAACATTAAGATCACACAAACAAAGTTATGTTCTGAGTTTTTTTCCAAGCTCTTGAGGTTTCTTACCCTCGTTTAATTTTGTATCTTGTTTGAGAAAAGTGTAATTTCACAGAATGTAATAAGACGGTCTACGTCTTTCATTTTGGTCGATGCTGCTGGCTGCTTGGCTGTCCTTTTAAAACAGGTCAGCTGTTAACCAGCTTTATTTATTCATGTAACATCAGGACTTTATTCTGCTTTGTTCATGTAACATTCTAACTTTACTTCAACATTATTCATGTACTGAAACTATTTCATTTTCCTTCATCTCTTATCTGTAATGTCATTATCAAAATGTGAATTTAAAAATATTTTTTTTGTCAATTGTTATTTTCCTTCACCTTCCTTTTAATTTCTTGGCAGGATGTTTTTTTTGTATCTTTTCTCTTCCTGTTTAGATTTCATGTCTAATGTTTTGCACCTTAAACAAATTGTTTTTTTTCCTATGCATTAAAAACAGCGTTTAAACTGATTCTGATTCAGCCAGTCTCAAAATACATATTGAAGAAGAACTTTCTGATGCATTTAGAATTCTAAAAAAACTTAAAAAACAGAAACTAATCTAACACCAGGAGCAATTTGATGACTTGAAACTGTACCCGGACATCAGCGTCCTGGTCGAGTGACTTTTCTGCAGATTATCAGAAACAGCAGCTGCTCTCCATTCATCACTGAGGATGTTATTACAGCTCTGTTCTGGTCTAAGGACAAATATACACTCCAAAAAAAAAAAAAAAGAACCCCCCCCCCCCCCAAATCCAGCTTCAGCTTATTGCTGATAGGTTATTTATGTGGGGAGCTAGATTTCATTATGTGTGTTGCTTTTGGCCTCCCACAGTTAGCCTGTCGTACTTTCAGAGTCTATAAATAGAAAGCCCAAATGAGCTGAAAAACAACATATTTCAGGAAGACATTCTGCAGATTAATGCGTGATCATTTCTGCTTGTCTTGCAGGAGCTTAATGACATTAAAAGCCTGATATGCTGAATGTTATGTAAGCGGGCCATGTGACTGTGTGTGCGACCCATCTGCAAGGAGAGAAAATGACTGAGAGGGAGATGGAGGGAGTTTGGCAGGGGGACTGAGAGGCTGTGTGCCAACGTGGGAGAGAAAGAAACAGCAGGCTCTGAGTAGGAGGGCTGAAGAAACATCGATCTCAAATGTTCCAGAGACGATTTTTCTCATTACAAGAGGCAGGCCGGGCATCAGCAAGACATTGATTGTTAAATCCTTCCTTTGTGTTAAACCTGTAAGACCACGGTTAGAGGAAAAACATGTGTTCCAGCTTCATTCTTTCATAAAGAACACAAAATCTGCTCAATGTTGACAGCTCATGACAGAAAAAAAAGGTACAGCACTTGACATTTGAGGCTGAGGGTCTGTAAGCTCTCAATGCAGAGAGTTTTTCTCATTAGCTGAAAGGACAGGTGTCAAGAAAACTGCATTTTCAGTACCGGAACAGCTGGTCAGTGCTGCTATTTGTATTTGATGCTGTCTGTCTTACAGAGTGACATTTCATTCAATCGTTTCTTTCTGTCATAGCTGTCATTCGTCTCCTTGTGATGACGAAACCACCGGCGGCAGGCAACAACATCACATTGTTCAAGTCTCTTTCTTGAAAAAATCTTGTGGGTCTTAGTGGAAGAAGGAGCAAGCCTTTAACAAGCCTTGTGTGTGAAGTTGTGGCTAAAGCGCACGCTCATCAAAAAAAACAAACAAGTTCAATATGTTACGAATCTGAAGCAATGCACAGTTTTAATCCCTATTGCTAGTAGTAGGAGGCTTCAACAAATCTCTCTTCTCCCTTTCAAGCTAAAAAAAAGTAGTCTCCTTTTGTCTTCAGCCTCTCTTTCTCTTTGTTTTTCACTTTTCATTTAATTTTTCTCAATCAGCTTAAGTTAGGAGTCGTCTGTTTTCTCACCATGTGTCATATAATCTGTGCAACTCATCACTGTCACGCTTTGAAAGATTAATTTTGTCTTTGACCTCAGTCCTGGCAGCTCTGACACCAATGCTGCAGGTGGGATCAGCCAAACTAGAGTTCAGGTTTCTATGACTATGGATACGCTTCCTGTTGACAGTACTGAAACAGAAAACCAAAAAACTTTCAGTTTGTAGAAAAACCTCACAACAAATGACAAAGTTGTGAGGTTTAGACACATCAGAAGTCACACAGGAGGAAGACCAGAGCACACAGAGTATTCAGTTTTGTGACTCCAGTTGAGGATTTATCTTCTAACATTTTTTCCACATCATGTCTTTAATTTTGCGCCAAATGATGGGGAGCGGGAATGAAAAGAGTATCAGTATTGATTTGGAGTATCTGTTTGGATAAACTCTAACCTACAGCCATCCCTGATGAGCTGCTAAGGAGAGATTTAATGACAGTTCGAGGGGCACGCAGACTGCAGGGTAATGACAGAGACCCTGTAATGAAGTTGACTACTGGTTTCCATCAGAACCTCATATGCACTAGATGTGGCATTAGCAGCCAATAGTCTCCCATTATCTTTAATGGAAAAGCACACTGGACATCTGCTGTCTGGCTGCTGCTGCTGACCTTTTAAATGAGTTCAGTTTAATGCCTTCCTGCAGCGTTCATGTACTGGATTCACAGGAGAAATAAGACTCTACATTTACCTGCCAACCAGACGGAACCAGGGGAAGCGGTCATAGAAGGGGTCTCCTCCGGTTAGCACATTTTCACCGTCTTCAGAGGTGTTGTTGGGCACATCGGCAGCACGATCATACATGTCTCTCATGAGATCGAGCCTCTGCCTGCAGAAAGGAACAACGGTTGAGTCAAAATATAACATGACAGTCTGCTGACTGTTTTTTGCTATATTTTAAAGAACAGGTTTTTTTCTTCTTCGCTGACTTTTCTCAAAAACATTTCCTTTAAATTCTTTTAATTTATTTTAATGTAAGTCTTAAAAATGTCAATATTTTTTATCAAAAGGGCATTTTTAGGCTTCTTTTTTGAAAGGCACTATAGACATGATGTAATATTATTTTTATTATTATTATAATTATTTTATTAATATTAATACTATATTGCCCTCATTTATCAATTTTCTTTCTTAATTCCTGCTCTCAGTTTTTCCAGCTTATCTTGTTTTTATTTCATTTTGCAAAGCAGAGTCAGACTTTACGTGACTGATGAAAAATGTTATTTAAATGAAGCTGTTGCTACTTTATGTTGTGGGACAGTGAGGCAGAAATAAATGACCTCTGACTTTTGTTGCATGTTTATGTACCTTAGTTTTTCTAATGTCCAGTAGTGAGTGGCTCCATTTTTCTGATCCTGCACCTCCACGGCCACAATGGTGCGTGGGAAGAGTCGTATGTCTCTGTCCTTAGTCGTCTCAGGGGGCAACAGGTCTGGAGGCAGCGGGGAGTACAGGGTGTCTGTGAGCAGCGTGAACTGGAACTGGACCTGCAGAGACACAACGAGCATTGGTCTGGGTACAGAGAGTGGGGATGAAGCGGAACATGAATAATAAAAGCACAAATCATGTCCAACCTTCTTCTTGAGTTCCACACTGATGGCGTTGGCCTCCTTGAGGAAGATGGCGTTTCCCCACAGCAGATCACGCAGAGAGGTGAACTGGTAGCTCCGCCACTTACGGAAGCTCCACACGGCCATCTCTCTCTCCCTCTCTGTCCATTGAACTGTCATTAAAAGAAGATATTACTCAACATGTCCTTCAATTTAATTATTTATGAACATCTTATTCTGTGTGCCGATCAATTTTCATACCTTCCTCTTCTGGCTCCTCCTCTTCTTCGGTGGCTTCTGGGTAGTAACGATCCACCTGCTTCTGTAGAGCCTCCAGCTTACTCTCATAATCCTGGATGATTAAATGAATCATTAATAATTTTAACACACACACACACACACACACACACACACACACACACACACACACACACACACACACACACACACACACACACAGTCATGGCACTTTAAAATCATGAACACGCATTTTAAGAAAGTATTTTTAAAAAGACTGGACATGGTTAGCTCTTAATAAAATACATGTAATACATGAAGCAAAAAAACAAAAATGAAAACAATTTTTTTTTTTAATTAAACGAAAGAATTCCAACATTTTGGAAGCTTGTTTTCATCTGGCAAATGAAAAAGATTACTGAACTTCTAAAAACATTACAGTCACCTGAAGAAGATACCTGAAATTATGACTTTTCATCTCTTAATTTTGAATTTACATCTCTTTATATAATTTTTATCTCACAATTTTGCCCTTTTATCTTAACTATTCAAATCCTTGTTTTGTCTTAGTCAGATTTCACTTTTTTATTGAAATTTCAACTTTTATTTTAATAACTTTCTGATAATTTGACTGAAAACCTCAAAAATTTCTTTTTTCCCCATGATTCCAACTTTTTATATCATAATTTTGACTTCGTATTTCATAATTCAAATCTGGATTTAAATTCAGGAATGTCTTCTTGTTTTTTTTTTTTTAACCTGGTGAAAAGTGCCTCTACACAAAACAGTTTTCTTTAGGCTGTTAAAAAAAAAAGACAAAGAAAAAGCAACACAAAGCTGCTTATTGCTGTACCAGTCTTTGCTGCTCCAGAAGGTTGTTAGCCTCCTCTCTTTCTTTGCGGTACTGGTCCTCCAACTCCTGCAGCCTGCAGACACAAGCAACATGATGCAGTCACCTCACTGTTTTATTTCTCCATGCTAGCTTCTATAACAAGCAGCGCACATTGCTGCAGGCTGAATAGTGTGGCAGCGAATAAAATTTAAATTACAAGCATGTTAGTCCTCCTTTTTAGCTCTCTTAGCTGTTGTTGCAATCCTCGCCCGGTTTCTCAATGACTTTTAAAAGGCAGCAACCTCCAGTACAAAAAAATTAAGGTCAGTTTCTCAGGTGGAAACTGGAGACAGACTCCAACCTCTCCACCTCTTTACTGGTTTCTAAATTAACTGAGGGGTAGCTGGAGGCAGTATTATCAATGGCTCCATCTTTGAGTTTCACGGTGCTTCTTCAGAGTCATGACTGACACTATTCATCTGTATCACCCTGTCAATGATATTCACAGATTACACCACATTACCCAAAACCATCTTCTCCCCAAATCCTCCCTGTGAATTCTGCAAACTCACTGTTCAGTTTCTGAATCAGTCTGGATACAGCCTTGTGCTAAAAAACAGGATCACTGACTCCAAACAAGCCTCATTTGTTTTTTATTTGGCTCTCCTTGCTGTCTTCAAGTCAAGGCTTAAATTTAAAGGTGACATTGTGGGTACTTTTTGCATTCTCGGTCTTTAAGTTTGTCCCGACCTGTTCAAGAAGATAAGTCAGGAAAAATTGGTTCGTTTCAAGCACATCCGAAACCCTTTATTACAGACCAGCTTCTATCTGATTTTATCTTTCTGAGTACTTTATTCTTTGCTCTCATCTTGACTTTGTCCTTCTGTTTCCTTTACGCTGGTGGAGTCAAAGTTTTGTGGCTTTTACTTGATCTAACTTTACCCTCATCTTATATTTCTTGTCTTTGTCCATATTGTTTGGATTTCTGTTTTTTAAACTGTTTTGATAATATCCTGCTTTTTCTTCTGTTTGTCAAAGCACTTTTCAAACTCGGCTTTTAAAAGGTTCACATCAGTTAAAGTTCATATTATCATAAAGTACCTCTGTTCCATTTCCTGTTTCATGTCAATGCCCTGTTTCTCCAGCAGCTCCCTCTGAGCGAAGGCCCAGTCCACGGGCTCTGAGGGCGTTTCAGCACACGGGGTCCGCTCCCTCTCCGCTCTCGCCTGCACCGGGTGGTTGAACCTGAACACATGGCTCTTCCCCAGGATGATGCGGTTTCCTTTGCAGGGATGATGCAAAATTATCACCATGCAAATCCAATTTCATTTCACTTCAACTTAAACATCTTTACACTGCAAAAACTGAAACTTAGTCAAGTGTTATTCTTTTTGAAAATAGTCCTTTTAGACTTAATATGAGCCACATTCACCTGAAAAGTCCAGGAAAAGGTCTGATTTCAAAATATTAAAGGACAAAAATTACGCCTAAATTGCTTTTGAACAAAAAATATGCCAGTGGGGTAAGAAAAATATGCCTGTCAAGTTTTTTAAACAAGAACAATGTCCTGATAAAAGAAGCTTAACAAGTACGTTTTTGAAAGGTGAAATTTACAGACCTGATTTGAGGATAGTGGGCTCTGTCACTCTCTTCCCATTCACATAAGTCTCTGCCCCCTCACATGGCTCGAGGACGACGGCTGCTTGGCAACAAAAACATGGTATGAGGACTCACCTCCTGCCTGTTAATGTGAAACTCTGATGTATGAAATAACAAGCCTGTGGAGCAAATAAAGAGCACTCACTCTCTCCCAGTGGACCAGAAGCACTGGTGAAAGTGCAGTGCTCATCTTTGATAAAGTGGCCGCTGAGGACGATGTCCTGACGACTGCTGGCGTCCAAACGACCCACCCTGAAAGTGAAAGATAATCTGATATCAGAGAGAAGAAGCATGGATTTCAAAGTAAAACCACCACGGATTTAAGAGGAAAAAAAAGAGACAGGTTCCAACGGAACTCTTCACGAGTTCTTCAGGAGCAGATTTGAACAAAACAGCAAAGCATCACAACTGATGCCACATCTTGACACCCAAAATATAACCTCACCCGTCCCTCAGGTGTCTCACCTGTCCCTCAGGTGTCTCTTGATATCAGATGATCAGTGGTCAGTTTTCTGCAGTGTTACCTGCTGTGTAAACATCAGCAAACTCTGCTTCTGACCAAGGAAAATGTTCTCCATTAGGGGGTGATGTGGAGGGAATATGTCAGATATCAGGATCTGGATTTTATCAGTTGTTTTTTTTGTGTGTGTGTTAATCTACATTGACATGAAAACAACTATTTAAGTACAAAATGTTTCTTCTTCTTTTGTCTTTTGTGCACAATTTTATCACTTTAATCTCATCTTGTGTCCTCTCATGTGTTTTTTGAACTCTCGCATTTTCATGTCATGAAGAATTCATTCATTCAAAGACGTCAGCTGTAAGAGCTCTTGAGTTTCTCCAGAATGTACAGAGCTTTAACTGTTATACAAGTTGCGTAAGAACAGTCCAAATGTAGTTTAGTGAGACTTTAGTGGATGGTTTTGTTGGTGACTTTAACAGAAAATGTAAATTTACACATCATTTAGGACATGATTCCTTTCAAAATTTAAGCCGGAGTTTGGCTTGAGCTTGGCCTGACTTTGGACACGCCTGGTGTAAACTCTCTTCATGCAGGGAAACAACGGTCTGACAATCCACTTATTCAGTCGAAGATGGTGTTTCTTCTTCAGACAGATAATATAACAATACTGAAAAGAAACCTGACATTTTGACATGTTCTGTTTCTTTCATGTTGTTAAAGTAGTGGATGGTTGCTTCAGTGACGGATGATGTCATGGGGCCATTAATCTAAACAAATATCTGACAGCCGTTTAAAACTAAAGTCACGATCGTTCAGATCTTTTATGCTGAATGGTGGAAGGCTAATAAATAGAAATAAAATAAATGTTAGACTCTGACAGTGACGAGGCAGAAAATTTAGTGGCAATTGTCCGTTTAGTGTGAGTAATGACAGCTGGGTGAGCTCATTTTGATCTGCCAAGTCAGTCTTTATGGATGCAGTTAAAACTGTGAGTGTGACAGACGAGTCAAGCAGAGAAAATAAAACATTTTAAGTAATTACATCAGACTCAAATAAATAATAAACAAACAGCCATCCTTTTATTTAGTATTTGGCCTTGTTGCAAGAAGAATAAGTAACAGTGAGCAGGTTGTAATAGCAGATGAAGACAAGATTCCTCTGGCTCATGTCAGGATCCTGCTCACCCTGACCGGGTTACAGCCTGCCATAAAATCTGTACACTCATCATTATAGGATCATAAGATATCTAACCTGGTTATTCCATCTTTAATGTAGTACAGCAGGCACTCAGACATCAGAGGATCCTCGTTCAGATTCACCAGGTGAGGAGTCTGAAGACGACAGAGGAAAAGAGTCACTCACTGAAGACGTTTTGTGGGAGATTCACATCAAACAGTCATCAAACACATGTTATTTACAGTATAACATATGCATAAACTGCACATTAAAGAGCTGGAGAATAAACTCCTCCAGTAAGAAACAGCAAACAATCAAACCATGCAGTCAGACTCACTCCCCACAGCTGCACAGCATGAGTGTTTAATGAAGTCTCAGTCAGATGTTACGGGCTGCAGGCAAACAGCCATAAATTAATGAAACGGGGGCGCCACCATTATCTTTTCCCCCATGTTTACACCCCTCGCCTCCTTTCAGGGAGTGTTTGAAGTGAGTAATGAAGTAGATTTAAGATAACACTCGATGAAAAAGAAAAACCCTCGAATGATCTGCCTGCTGTTGAAGAGAGACTCAGAGCACTCGGAGAAAGAATCAGCTTCAAACACTTCACAGCGACAAACCTCGTTTGGGGAAAACAGACCGACTGTGTCGATAAACACAGGCTGGGGCTTTCTAGGGCTATCGGTCGGCTTTAGGGGTAAATAAAAAAGCATTTTGAGAATTATTTAGATACATAAAAAGGGAGTTTTGGAGATGTTTTGTATTGTCTTACCTTCTTTGGGGAGAAAACACCAAGAGTTCCTCCATCTTCCCGCATCGCTACACCCATTTCTGCCAGCAAGGCCTCTCTGTGAATAAAATCAGACTCATTGTACCAAGCAGCTGCAAGCGCTGACTGATGTGATGCTCTTTTCAACAATTCAGATCATTTCAAACAACCGGGTTTAAAATTGCATGTAGAAACATACAGTTATGTCATATTTGATGTATTTTAGAGTGGGTCAAGAGAAAAAGAGGAGTATGTGTTTGTGATTGATTTTTGCTTGGGGGAAGACATCTTTATGATAATTTAAAACAAAAAAGAAAAAGAGGATCATAAACTGCCAATATATTTTATCTTCAAAAGAAAGTCTATCTGTCAGGTTCCACAATGTGTAAAAAACATGTTTTTATCCCTCTCTTTAAGTCTAGGATTATTCTGAAAATACTTAACACCAATGTATGTTTCACCTTTCCATTCTGATGGCTTCTGTTCTGCGAAGTTTCTCCTCCCAGGTCTCATTGAGCTCAGCAATTATTTTCTCAGTTTCCTGTAATTACAAAAGACAGCAGTGATTAAGTTAAACCAGTTTTTCAAGGACCGGTTTAGAGATGATGTTCTGTATTTATTTGTTAAAAAACCTCCTGATAGACCAACCATGATTTAATCTAGTTAACAGTTCTTTTCTTTTAGCAGCAACTAGACGCTCCATGTCTCTTCCTGTGAGCCACAGAGCTTCGATTATATTCAAAAGTAAAGTTTTAAAAACATGGCTGCCGGTGATGTGGTGATGACTTTGAACAGTTCAGTTAGGGCCTGTGTCCACCGTCCACAGGACGCACCAACAACCTCAGTGAAAGGAGCACTTCTCATCAGCTCCTTCCCTTACTGGGTTATAAAAGCTGTTCTGCAGCGTACCTGCCCCATCGTTACCGATCGTAAGTCTGCTATAAATTGATCTTTCTTCAGCTCTAACCTTGTCAAAAATAATTAGCAGTCCAGCCCCTTTTTAATTTGAGCCGGTCAGTAACAGAGAAATTATAAAAACTATAGACTGTAAAAAAATGGACGTCATCTCGTTCGGCTTGAACTGAGGTCACCACAAAAACTGCTCCCCCTGGTGGCAGGCTGCAGTATAGGTCAAAAACTCTGTCAATTCATTCCAGTTGGGCTGTGGTCAAAATTTAAGAAATTAATACACCTCATAGAAACATTTCTCACATCTTTATGCTGTGGTGGTATGAAGATATTATCGGCTGCATTCAGGTTAAGTCCTTCAGGAACCTGAGCTAAAAACACTCAGAGAGCACCAACTGGGGCGTTGATTGCTCAGTTCATTGGGACTCAGTCTGGCAACCTGAGGGTCACCAGTTCAAGTCCAAAGTTTGGAATTGTGGCTGGTAGTTGGGGAGGTGCTACATTTCCTGAACACTGCAAAGGTGCCTTTGTGCTCAGGAGCGCTCCTCTGGTGGCAGCTCCATCACTCTTCATGTTCATGAAGTCCTGTTTGTGCATGTGTGTGTGTGTGTGTTTGTGTAGCATAATCTAAAATCAAGAGTGACAGTGATTAATAGAGTACATCTTATCTTATAAACCCTATGATGAAAAACAGACACAGTTTATATGTTTGTATGAGGTTTGTCAATCACTGCAGTGTGTCTTGAGTTGAAACTTTAGGCTAATGACTCTGAAAACATTACCGCAGGATTGTTGATTTTGTTTCCCCCAAACTTTATCCTTATGCTGTTCTCCCTCTACAATTAATTTCCAAGTCAAAAACTTCAGTGTAGAAAAATGACTGAGTCTGTAGAAGTCAGATAATATTGACAAACAGACAAATTACACTGTTTGTATTTTCATGAGGCAGCAAACAAAGTGAATTCAGCCAGAAGCTTCAGATAACTGGAGCAGAAGATTATTGGCACAAAAACTGAATGTGATTTGATGATATGCAGCTGAGGAGCATTTTGGATATCCGATGTGTTCCGTGTGTTTTGAGATAAACTGCACAGTAATGTTTTCCAGTATTCACCTTCAGCCTCTCGATGGCCTCCTCACTGCCCGGGCTGAACATGATGCGGTCGTGCAGGCTGGCGATGGATCCGGCTCGGCTGGACAGGGCTGAGAGAGACGGAGAGGGACTCATCCCCGTCATGGCATTGGTCACTGTGGAGAGATCATCCCTTTGATTCACTGCTTGGCCTTTATTGTTATTGTTCTCGTAATCGGATAGGTCTGCCGAACAGGGCGGGAGGGAGCACAGGATGTGTGAGTGTGTGTGTGAGTGTGTGTACAGGAAGAAGGGTCGGGGAGATCGATAAGAGGGAACAAATAAAAAGGAGAAATGCAAACCGATAAGGAAGAGAAGAGAAAGGGAGAGTAGAGAAAAGAATAAGAAAGAGGATATGTGGCCTGAAACAACTCCCACATAAGTCACAAAGAGAAATTTGCTGGTTTACAAGCCAGAGCAAAGCCACGCGCAGGAACTCAAAAGATGCAACAATAAAACCATCGAGCCATGACCAAAGAAAATGCAGCTCTTATACAAATACTTAAAGCAGAGCGTCAAAGGCAGGAACATACATAGAGAGGAGAACGTAAAACTGTCATCTATACATAATTATCAAATTTTCTAAGTCAAATACATGAGCAGGAGGAGGCTTTGTTCAGAGACATAATGACTCATCCTAATCGGGTCAGATTTTCTGCAGAGAACATTAAAAAAAACAGAACTCAATTAAAAAGAGAATCACGGGATAGATAGAAGCATTTAAGCTGCAGAAGGCTACATGATTCCATTAGAAATATATTTATATCATACATTTTTTAATATGTTTTGCTGACCTTTTCTTATGTGAAGCACTTTGAATTGCCTTGTTGCTGAAATGTGCTCTATAAATAAACTTGCCTTGCCTTTTGATCATTGCATGTCACTGATAATATACTATCAAGATGTTGGTCTGATCTGATGTAACAAATTAGTCCAGTCTTAATCAAAGAACCGATCAGAGTTAGTCTGTCAATCACAGCGACTCTCCTTGAACTTGCATCATCAGGCTCTTCAGTGAACTGTGTTGTTAGCTCTCTCTCTCTCTTGCTCACTCGCTCGCTTTGTTTCCTGCCCTAAAGACTTCTGAAAGAACAGCAACTATACAGAACATACCATTTGCTTGATTTTAGATTATTTTGTGATATTTATGACTGACTGTCAGTATCTCTGTCTATCAGTCTTTCATGATGGGTGGACTGGAACAGTTTATTAGCTTGACAACAAGCTAGGTGAAATATTTGGTGCTCCCTTAAATTTGAAATACCCCTTTAAAAAAGCAGTGAATGCCCATCACCATCACAAAAGTCTACTTGGTGTCATGGTTTGAAAATTTGTCTATAAAGAACAGAAACTATCGACATCAAACTAAAAAGGTATAGTAAGCTGACAAAAGTCACATTTTTACCCAGAATTCCTGCACACCAGGCTGTTACAGGAGTGTGTCCAGAAGATCTGCAAGGGGTGGCTTCAGCCCTTCTTGAAATCTGGAAGGACTCATCAAAAAAATAGCCAGAAAATTCTAATTCCTCTTTGGAACTGAGATGTTTAGTGACCCTTTTCACAAAATCCACACATAATATTGGGATATCATTTTGTTTATGATATACTTTTTGTATCACATTTGATAAACTGGGTGGTTTTGGCAGCTTTTTTTTTTTTCTCACAACGATGTGACAAATGGACACTTTTTGTACACTGTGCAGGTTTGTTTGTTGTTCTGCTGCTTCCTGGAGCATTTCATCCCTGACAGACTGTACTGTGTCCAGTCACACCTGTCCGCTGTGCCTTCATCAACACATGCAAATAATCCAACAGATGGAGCTTGATATTATATATTTTTTAATCTGAATTTGTTCCTTTTTGCGTCGCCCTTCACTGACTCCTCTCTGATTGTGTCCTGTTTTGATGGGACCTCAACATCTTTGCTTGTCTGGGAAGCACTTTCATCTTGATGTTGTTCCTCGTCCCCACTATATGAACTTCTATCCTCATGTATGTCCTGAGGAGTCCATTCCTCCTCATCCTCTTCTTCTGCTACCTGCTCCATGTCACCTGTGTTTCCATTCAGTGCATTTTTTTAATGTACTTTCTTTTTCTCTCTCCTTCCTCTGGTCTCGTTGGTCATTATAGTTCTCAAAATCCACTTGAAGATGGCACTTCATTCATTCATAAGTTAAGTTAAATAGAATGTGTTTGTACTTTCACTGGTATAATGTAGATTACATGACAAAAAATGTTATATGAACATTCAGAAAAAAAGCGATTTTAAACACCTGGAGTATCAAACTCAGTAGCGACATTTTAACACAATTAAATTGAAAAGTAAGCGATGAACTACTTAGTAAAACTGCATTCTGTCAATGCAGACACTTATTTTTTTATCTTATTTAAGGAGTAACAATTTAGATGTCATTCTTACCACCTCTTCTTCAAAATTAACTTGAGCTGCCTGTGGCTGTACGATAACGATCTTTGAAGCTCATGTATCAAATACGATACGTTCAGGAATAAAGGGTTAAAACCAAATATTTGGGCTGTGTTAAGAGAGCTTTGTGTTCAAAGAAGCACACGTTTTTGGTTTTCAGCTTAAAAAAAACTCTGAGCAAGTTTATTTAAGTTTAGAAAAAAACAAAAAATTAAGCAAACTTCTTTTACGCTGTCTTACAGTCAAAGTTGCATCACTGGAAGCATTTTAGGGCCAAAAAATCACAGATTAGTGTAACTGAAATGCATTTTAAGTCTCATAAAAACAGATTTTGGATAAACATCCTTTGAAGTCCTCCAATAATTAGGCTAAGAGGACTCATTTGTTGCCACATCTGTATGAACCTCGCAGATGTGTGGTAGAAACAGAAAAAGACATGCTGTTTATTCATGGGTGTGTGTGTGTGCATACTTAATGCCACCCTTGCATGAGTCAGTGACTCAGTTGGGTCAAGAAAATCTGGACACACCCCTGGGCGGCTTCGTTTCAGTGAAAAACATGATTCAAACCCCTGAAAAAAAATGAACTATAGTTTCTCCTGCATGGAAACTGTACAGGTAATTATCCTTCTTCCAGCAGTTATTGAATCTGTGAACTGTTTATCAATATCTGTACATTTTATCTTGTTTGTATTGACTGCTTATTTTTCTTATCTTGTTTTCATAAAGCTCGTCTTCCCGTTTTGAATAAGTGTTTTAGTCTGGACTGCTGCCCTCACGTTGTCTGCAATGTTTACCGAGTCCATTTTCTGCGGTCGATTGTTTTTGTCAGAGACTCACTCACTCACGGTAAAACCAATCTCCTCACAGGTACAAAAGTATCCTAGCGTAGCCTGATTTTACCTCAAGTTCCCCGTCGTCTGCTGAGTGTTTTATCTCGGCTGTGTGGTGCCTCCACAGATTCAGCCAAATGAAAAATATCAACCCTGCAGCTGCTGCCATGGCAACACAGAGCAATAAATTGGGAAAGTGTATCACACCCATCCATCTGGACAGGCTGTTCTCTGCCAAGATAGATCACATAATATTGACTTCACAGTGCAGCTAATAAAACCATGTGTTGTAGAAATACAGTAAAAGTTATATGAATCCAATATTATGTAACTGACTATTCTCTCAGTCTGACAGAAGGCTGCATTGTCATTTAATGTTCTTCTATTATGGAAACCAACAGGAGGGGACAGACGCTGCCAGGGGAATAGTGGAGGTACATTTTCATAACACGTTTTATTACGCTGTTCAACATTTCCTTTTGTATTGCTCTGTGTTGCTTTCATTAAAACAGAAGCTCAGTCAAGCAGCTGCAGTACAAAGCCGCACTGAGATCTCTACAGCACCATGACTTACGACAAAGCGCAAAAAAATCCTCATCAGATGGCGACTTCATGCTAATTTACAACACTTCAACATTAACTTCTTGCAGACCCGCCAAAAAAAACTCCCGTCCACAGATTTCTCCTGACCATTTCACAGCTTCACCAGCTGGGGGCGCTAGTTTAGCCAAGGAGTAGGAGCTCTTACTCCTCCAAGTCCTGCTCTTTCCTCTCAGTGAAAATGCATAAAAGCCTCCCAAAAGTCTTTAGTTTCTCATAAATGCTTTCCTGAACCATCACAGATCACTAATGTGAGCCAGACACTGTAAAAGAAGGTCAGATTTGGATGTGCAGAGTGTCCTGACCACTTAAAAAGACTAAAAACGACCAAAAAAACATGCAAATTTAGGCTGAGTTGGACCAAACAGTTTCCAACAGGATGGAGGGAATGACTTTTGCAAATCTGTAGGAGTTATTCTGTGTGCTGCTCAATGAGTCACAAGTTGACTTTTTTAATTTAGCTTCCAGCCGCCACACTCAGCCAAAAACACTCCTGCATTTAAAAACCTCCACGTTGGCAGGTATGAACTCTTGTTCTCGTGCAAAGAGCCAGAAACATTTTGATATCTTCTCTAAGACGTGTTGATGATGCAGAGAAAGAGAAAAAAAAACAAAAAAAAAAAAACAGAAAAGCTACTTTTGACTGTCACACTGAGCACTGCTGATGCTAAGCTGCTGCCACAAGAGCAAAAGCAGAAGCCAGAAAACACACATTTCAAACCCTCGATCTCAGCCCCAGTCGCTCGATATGCTGGGAGGAGAGAGGACAGAGGGAGAATTAGAGAGAAAGAGAGACAGCGTAACAGCTTCAGATAAAAGAGCAGATTTAAACATTTTCTTGATGTTGACACCTGGACAGAAGAGCTGACACACGTTAGAATCAGATAACCTGCATGACCTCTGGGTAATAAAATGTTTACATGATTCAAATGTGCTGCAGTTAATCATTTATGACACAGAGGTAACAAAGTGTCTGATAGCTTCTGTAGAAGCTTCAACATATAGATGATTGAATGATGATGTTTGTCTTTGAGTGTTAAAGATGGGCCCTTTAACAAAAGTACTCTCATCACAGGACGGCTCCTCCCTTTAATTTGATCCTCAATCAATATCTTCACCTCACAATGCCCTCAGCTCACCAACGTTCTTACTAACAGCTCACAACCTTCAGATATTACAAAGCATGGGAGGAAAGAAAGGAAAGAGAGAGAAGACAAAGAAGGAAAAAAGCAAGGACAAAAAAACACAAAGGAAGGAAGGAGGAAAGAAAAGAAGACCAAGAAAGAAAAAGTGAAGAAAGAAAGGAGTGAAGAAGAAAAGACCAAGAGGGAAGAATGAGAGGATGGCAAGAAGCGCTAAAATGTAAATAAAGAAAGGAGAAAGGACAGAAGACCAAAAGGAAAAGAAGATCATGAAGTAGGAAAGGAAAGTAAGAGA
Organism: Labroides dimidiatus; assembly: GCA_030710495.1. Lineage (NCBI taxonomy): Eukaryota > Metazoa > Chordata > Actinopteri > Labriformes > Labridae > Labroides > Labroides dimidiatus. The sequence goes on from CM061146.1 coordinate 26,821,265, forward strand.
GTTTTACATAGAAGAAAGGAACAAAAAAAAGAAAAGAATAGAAAAGAAAAAAAGGAGATAAGATGAAAGAAACAATAAGCAATGGTAAAAGGAGGGAAGGAAGGACAGACAAACAAGAAAAATAGCAGGCAGAAAACAAAACTAAGCAGTGAGAAAGAAAAGAAAAGAAAAAGATGAGACCAAAAAGGAAGAAAAGGAAGAAAGACGAATGAGAAGGAAGAAAGTAAGGCAGGTGAGGACATAAGGAAGGAAGGACAAGAAGACAAGAAGATCAAGAAAGAAGGAAGAAAAGAAGACCAAGAAGACTGAAAACGAAGACAGAACAAACAAGAGGGAAGGAAACATGGAAGAAAATGACAAGAAAAACATAAAAAGAAAAAGAAGAAAAGAGAGAGAAGGCCTAGAAAAGAAAGAAGAAGAAACAGAAAAAAGGAAAGAATGGAAAGAAGGAAAGAAGCATAAAATGTAAGAAAAGAATGGAGGAAGGGTGGAGGACAAAAAGGGAAGTGAGGGAGTGAGCTTTACTTTGTCAGTCGAGGTCTCACCGCAGTCTGAGAAAAATCGGTATCTCTTTATGGGTCTGGGTCTTTATTTGCTTTGTGTTCTGTCTAAACACACATCAACACACACATCTGTGAGCGTGAAGGAGAGCTGAAGTGCCGTGCCTGTGAGGGGAGCAGTGTGGGCTGACTATGTGTCATTGAGAAAAGTGTGCACGCTCAAAAAGAAGCCATTACAAAGTTATAAATTAAGTCTGGAGATGGCGCTAATGGTCACATAAATCCAATAAATGACCCCTTACTCTCAATGATGTCACCCAGGCCCTGGGCATAGAGGAGGTCTTTCAGACGGGACACCTCCTCCTTCAGCTCTCGCACTAATCGGTTGTTGGGATCCTCATTGATCACAGCGTTACAGCGGATCTGTTTGGCTCTGTCTGCGTACCTGTGAGGGTAAAGGAGGCAACGTTTAGCACATTATCACAGGTAAGAGGAGGTTGACTGAAAGGCAAACACACGTTTACACATCCACGGGACTCTGCAGCCTGGCACTGCAGCTCATGGAGGCTGTTTGAAGTGTGAAACTGATGCAAGTCCCTGAGGGAGCCTGAGGGTATTATGCAACACTTTGTCTCATTACTGTCCTTCAGAGACACATTCAGCAGCTGCGTGGGAGGAAAAGATGCGTCAAAAAATATGTTTAATGCTCTCTACCTGAGTGTGCTGAGAGTCTCGTCATAGTTGATGTCTGCTGGACTGAGTGCAGCAACCATCGCAGTACGAGAGTTACCGCCTGACGAAACGAAGAAGGAAACATGTTCAGGTTTCACTTAGTCAAGAGGAAAACATTTTTAGAAACATCAGATTGTGAGATGAATAAATTCAGGACACATACCCAGATTTTCTCTGAGTAGCCAGGTCAGAACTGAATCTCTGTAGGGGATGAAGCTCTCCACCTTCTTCTTCTTTTTATTCTGCGTACCAAAACAAATGTTTCATCAAAACAAGATGAATTTATTAGCATATACGAAAACAATGAGAGTGAATGAATAAACAATACAAACCTTATTTGACCCAGAGTCCTAAAATAAAGAAGATATAATGAGTAGCTTGTTTAACCCAAACAAAATCTGTTTTTCTCTTGAATTGTACTTTAAACAGACTTTGATAGCACATACCACTTCTGCCAGAGCAGAGATGACTTTTCCCAGAGTGGTGAGAGATTTATTGATGTTTGCTCCTTCCTGTGACAGAGCAACAAGAAGAGAAACTCGTTAAAAACTGGGAGGATAATCTGCCGGTGTAGTCATGGAGACTGTATCCCATGAAGGCAAGCAGATGTGTTTCTATGTGCATGTTTGTTTTCCAAAATGTTGTTGAGAGGAAGATCTCACCTTGAGCCTGGTGCCTTTGGCTCCAGTAGAATCTGCTCTCTCACTGCCGGCCAAATCAACCAAGCTTATTTTACTAACCTGCAAAAAACAAACAAACAAAAGAAACCACAGGTAAACACACTGATTAGCATTTCATCTCATAGCTTCTGTGTGGAACTTTGGGTTTGTTTCACTTTGAGGAAGAGCAGTTCCTGTTATCTCATATTTTCAACTGTCACATGTATCCCTTCTTTTGAATCTTGTGGAAATTTCTACAAAACAGAAATGCTGTTTCACCAGCATGAACAGAGCAGTTTCTGCCATCAAAATAAAAATGATACAGAAATAACCAACTGTTTTGCTGATGTTCTTGTTTGGTGTCATCAGTAACCTTGACAACGATTTTGGATTGTCCAGATTACACATCTGTCAAAAGGCACATCCAGCTTCCAAAGTTTCAAGTTGAGACCCTTTTTTTCTGGTTGAAGTATGACCACACCAATCATGGCACAGTTTAGTTGTAGCAGAGGCAAGAAGCGACTGGAAGCTTGTAAACAATGGAGGCCTGGACAGAGATTAGTGTGAAACAGCTCTAACCTAGTACAACATATATTTTATTAACACTACTACTACTACTACTTATAATAATAATAATAATAATAATAATAATAATAATAATAATAATAATAATAATAATAATAATAATAATAATAATAGGTTCTTAAAGACTTTGCAAATTGCAGAACAGGTAAAAAAACAAACATTAAAAACTTAACACAATAAAACAATCAACAGTTAAAAGCTGCTCTGATTGGCCTGTTATGAATGTGACGGACAGAACCATTCGTCGAATCACCTTCGAAGCTTTTTTTTTTTAAATATCTTTCCCTTCCCACACAGTCTACTGGGTGTTGCCTTTATGGGTGTGAAATACAAACAATGCCACTTTGATCTTGTGAAAATGACCAAGAGCCAGCATCAACCATGAGAGAAACATACGAACGCTCTATTTGTGAACTATTTCTTTCAGTGATTTCTGTAAAAATTGTGCTGTGTAAACATCAGCAAACTCTGCTTCTGACTAAGGAAAATGTTCTCCATTAGGGGGCGATGTGGAGAAAACATGTCAGCATGTTTCTATGGCAGGATCAGGACCTGGATTTTATCAGGATTAGTTTTCAGGATGTTTAATGACTTTTTTTTAACCTTAAAACAACATTTTTATCCCCAAATATTTCTTATCCTGCATTCTGAACTATTTTATGCACCATTTTTTGTTTTTCCAGCACAGTTTCATAACTTTAATCTCATCTTTTGTCCTCGAATGTGTTTTTTGAACTCTCACATTTTCACATCATGATGAATCCATTCATTTAAAGACGTCAGCTGTAAGAGTTGCTGAGTTTCTGCAGAATGTTGAGAGCTTTAGCTTCATACAAGTAGTTTCGTGAGATGTTACTGGATAGACTTTGGTTTTGTTTTTGACTTTGACAGAAAATGTAAATATAAACATAATTTAGAACATGATTAATTTTTGTGACATATTTAACATATTATTAGATGAAAGCTGGGGGCCCATGACTGGCCCCAGGCCTGACTTTGGACATGAGTGGTATTACTGGTGTAGTGGGTTAAGTCATGGAGCGGTACCAGTATAAACTAGATTTTAGTGTAATAATAAGAGGCTAAAAAATCCTCAGAGGAGCTTTAATTTCAGGTAAAAGTCTTATTTACATCCTAACAGTTTTACTGTTTATCAGTGTTGTTAAACAAACTAGTTCACTCAAAAAAAACGACACAACTTCATGTCTGCATGTCTCCTGCCTTGGATCAGAGTTACATCCACTGTTTTATTCTGTAACAAGTGACACACAAGTTACATGATGACCTTCAAGCAGTCATTGATTTTCTAATTTCCCAGCGGACTGAAATCAGTGTGATCAGTGGGCTCACAGATGAGAGAGACAACAGCTCGATGGTAAATCAGTTAGCTGAGGATGTGATAAAGCTCTACCTTCTCAGAGGTGTTATCAGTCTCAGCATCGTGGCGTTTCTGTGTGAATATGATGTTGAACACGGCATGCGAGCGGCTGCTCGTCTCATTCATGTTGGTGGCAGCCACCGTCCTGCAGAGACAGAGATTACATTCATCATTAGTTCTTCTGTTTGCTCTGCATATTTGCAGAGGATGAGGATGGAGATGATAGAGACAGAGCGCCATGAAGTCCTGCCAATCCTGGCGGCGAAAACAATTCATCTTTAACATCGACTATGTGCTGCTTGTTGGGGGGTCTGCTTGTCACTTTCAGCTGGAAGGAAGCTACTAACACTGCCAGCAGGGCAAAATAATTCAGTCACATTTTCATAAAGATGCAAACAGAATAACTGAGACTTATAGAAGACGTAAGATGATGCAGACAATGAGGAATCAGCAGGAATAAAAGAGGGCTGGAGGATCCTGATCCTTACTTATTTAACCAGAAACCTGAAGAGCTGAAAGCTAAACTGGTCTGATCTTCCTGTAGGATCAAAGCCGCCTTTACATATCTGTGCTAGCTGCTCTGGTTCAGTTGTTGTGTGCCAGTTTTGTCAGATACAGCCTGCATACAGCTTCATCCTCATTCTCTAGATCAAAACACTGACAAACCAAACTGTGCAAGGAGAAACTGTCATCTGTGTGGCCTACACCAAGAAAAATTGACACAGTTTCTTAAACAGTCATCAGTCATTCTGTTGCCAGCTAGTGATGATGGAAATGACTCAGCTGAATGTATACATCTCTGCAAAGCAAGATCTTATGAACTCCACATTCCAAACTTAATCTGCAACTAATTTAAACTTTTTCTGTTGGCTATCTTTCAGATTTTTCATTGTTAGTCAGGGTTCTCCTATTTTATCATTGTTTTCATGGTACATTACTTTTAGGATAAACCCTTTCTTGCTAATTGCTCTCTGGTTTTGTGTATTATTCAATTGAACGGTGTTTAATGGTTTAACAAAAGCCTTTTGGCGTGTGGCTTTTATCTGGGTCATGGTAAAACATACTGCAGACAACATTTAAGTGGGCTGAGTTTAAAACAGGAAAAAAGTTTTTCAAATACATCACATGCATGTAAGACAATAATGCGTCTGCACATCACATATGGACACACAGCCCTCATGGACACTCAGTCTGGGACAATAACACTTAACTGCCAAACGTATCAAGTTTGATACATGAGTTTCTAAGAGCTCTGTCTCATCAACATGATAAACACTTTCCTCAAAAACCCATTAAATGAAAAAAAAAATGTATTCTACCCCCTTGTGGATTATCTTTCCACTACAGGCAGATGAAGTTTTATTTTAGTCATTTTCAAAATGGCTGCTCTCATAAAATCATCCACACATTCATTCATTCATTTTTTATTTATTTATGTTTTTTATGTTTTTTTATTTTTTTTATTGTTGCTATTTTTATTTATTTATTTATTTTTTTTTGGGGGGGGGGGGGGTCATTGCTAATCATTGTAAGAAGCTGAGGTAAGAATAACGTCTAAATTGTCGCTCATTTAAAAAAAAAAAAAAAATTCTGCATTTAAGGAACGCATCTTTACTAAAAACTTTACAAAAAAAGTTGCCAAAACTGCCAAATGTGTACAAAAAATATATCCTCAACAAAATGATATAGCATTATAGTTTTTGTGGGTTTTGTTAAAAAGAGAAAAAAAAACATCTCAGTTCCAAAAACTGTAAATCTTCTGTTTATTTTTGACGGGTCAGGGATAACTGACCTGAAGCCACGTGTCTACATGCAACTTCAACACACGACCCCTTTGCAGAAGCCAAATTAGCTAACATGAATGTGGATGTGCATGATTTTTTTTAAACATTTCTTTTTTTATTAAACTCACCCTTATGTTATCTGCAGTGTGTTTTAAAGTGAAGCATTTCTGTATCAAAAGTATTGAATGACACAGTTTCACTTCTTTCATCCTTTGGTGTTTTTTGGTTGCAGATTGTTATAAAGGCTACTTTCTGCCAACTAATCAACAGCTCCTCTACCTGGCCTTGTTTCCAGAGTCCATCAGGTCCTGAATGTCGTTGTAGGAGGTGACAGCCAGCTTGGACAGATCCTCCACATAAGGTCCCATCAGAGGATGCTCTCGAACGCGGAGGTTCCCTTTGTTTTTAGGATTCAGTAAGTCCCGCACACGCTCACAGTAGATTTCCATGTAGCTTACCTGCACAAATATAAAATAAAGGAGTGGATATACAAAGCAAGTCCCAGATCCAGGTGTTCTGCTCTTATTTTGATAACCTGTATTCATGATGATTGACGTCTCCTTCCATAAATATTCATAGAAACATCAGGAGCAGACAGATGACAGCAGAACATGATGCTTACCTCTACAGAGTAGGACATGCTGTTGTCTGTGTTATCACTGATTTTTGTAAAAAGATCTTCACACAGCTAGAAAGAGAAAAAAAAGGACAATTTCTTTCAGAACTCTTAAATCTCAGAAACTGAAAATACTTCATAGATCTGTACATAGAACCATCCGTGTGATCTAAATATGTTTGTACCAAGGGGATGATTCCTTGCTGATCCTTAACATCCTGTTTTCCCATCATGGTGTAGGACTTTCCAGCGCCTGTCTGACCGTAGGCAAATATACAGACGTTGTAGCCCTCGAAGGCGTGCAGCAGCATTTCCTCTCCGATGTCTTTGTACACCAGCATCTGAGAGGCGTAGTTGACATCCTCGGGCTGTGGACAGGGACAAGAATCATCACCTTTAATCTTTAATCGCCATAAAAGAAGCAACAACATGTAAATGTGTGTTTCAGTGCTGGGGTGCAGAAAGCGTTACCGTGGTGTGGGACCAGTAGGAGTAATCAAAGTTGAAGCTCTTGTTGTCTTTGGCCTGCTTGGGGTTGATGATGGCTGAAAGACAGGACAAGAAACCCGGTTCAGAGGGAGGGTAAAAGCTGCTGGGTGAAACCGTATCTGAGCTGTTTGAGTGTCATGTTGTGCTGATAGAGCTGGAAGGCCTCAGTCCACTCCCCTTCTGTACTTGTGCTCATGTTTACAGCTTGGGCTCTTTGCACTAAAGCCCTGCATTAGATAACAGATGATTTGGATTCTCTTTTGAAGGAAACACAAAGAGTAAAGAAAATATTTCCCACTCCAACAGGAATAACAAAGACTGTTGTACATTGACTGAATGAAATGATGATCCTGTAATAACAAAGAAGCCAAACTGCCTCCATGGCAGGCGATGATATGTTGACCTGGTGATCATGTTGGCAGTAATCAGCTTGAGTATTTCCTTTCTCATTGAATCAAGTAAGTATCATATTGCTACAAAAAACGACAGAGTTTTTCCTTTTAATGATCTAATATTCAGGTAATTATGGTATCTGATATATAACTTCTCAGAAAAAAAGACTTCTTGACATAAATCAGCATTATAAGAAGTAACCATGACGACAGAAACCATATTCGAGAAAATGTTCTCGATGCATGGTTTAATTCCTTTGTACTCTAATCCTTGTCCCATCTGTTTTATTAGTGGAGACGGGCTTTACAACTGTTATTATCACAGCCAGTCAGCAAGCAGAGCACTAAATGTTTGGTTTTGTGAAGCTGTCGGGCCTTTCATCTTTTAAACCTGGACTGCAGTGTAAACATTATAACACACTATTAAAACCTAACGAACCCTTAATGATAACTGTCATTTTTATAAGATTACATAGATGAACAGCAGCGACTTAGTCCATGTAAAGTAAGGCCTGTGTCACATTATGTCCCATTAAAACCAAAGACTGAAAATCAAACACTGAAAATCAAAGACTCCATCACATTCGAGAAGTCCTATGTGTGCATTTAATACAACTCACTGCAATGAAATAGTTTTCTGTTTCTTTTTCAGCTAATATTTCAGCACCATGGACAGAGCACAACAGTTTGGAGAAGATCTCTGAAATTCCTCAAAAATATGTACATAATTAAATGAGATTCAAATTGAATTTTTTTTTTCTTCCTTTGCTCTCAAGTTTGTTTGGTGTCTGATTAAAAGGCCATGTTGTTAAACTACCCGGTGTCTTTATCTACCAGAGGCCATTTTAGAACAGCTCAGTCTCAGCTTTTCAGACTCAGCTCATCTTACAACAACGTGACTCAACCATCAGCCCTGAGCTCTTCATCAGGCTCAGATTTCCTCTCTTAGAGCTTCCTCTTCTCATCACATAAAACACATTTCCTTCCAAACCATCAGAGAACTAATGTGTTGATTTCTGGCCTTTTGTCTCTTCTAAGTTTTGTGATTTGTGCCAAGACAAAGTCTGACTCCAGTCTGAATGACAATAATGTGGTCTGGTAGATTTACACCCGAGGGGTGACTCAGTGATGACTCATTCAGAGCTTCAGAGTTCAATACGAAGCCTTGTTTCACCTTCCACAGATTTATAACAAAGACCTTTTATAAATAACACTGAGGTCTCTTTTTACTTGATGAGAGCAGAATTTTTTTGTCAAAGTTTTCTCTACATTTCTCTTATCGTGTGCTCCAGGGGTTCCCAAACTTTTCAGTCTGTGACCCCCAAATAGTGATGCTGGGGAATAGTGACATCCTTCCTGCATAGGAATATATTGATACACCAAAAAATTTGGGAAATTGAGAAACATTTTCCATTTTCTTGTTCTTACAAACAACTTGACCCATTTTTTTGTTAATATTTTTACAATAAGGAACGAAAAATGTAAATGTAGATTGGTTTTGATTTTGCATGCATTTTGCGACCCAACTACCAGCGTTTCATGAACCCCAAGGGGTTCCTGAGTCCCGGCCCCTACTTTGGGAACAAATGGAGTACACTACAGTTCTCTGGCTTTCAGTGAGTAGTAGCTGCAAAGTCTTGTTTGAGGCTAAAGAAGAAACACCTAGCTTTCCAATAAAGTAACCATCTGACAGATTTACATTTCCTTCTCTTTGCACCACATGTGGCAATAAACAGAAGTTACAAGTGTTTGTTTCTTTGAACTGCAACTGCAAACTGAAAATGCTCATTTTCTACTTTCGTGCCCGATAATCAAACTTGAGATTGTTTTTTCTCTTTCTGAGGAACATTACTTTATCTTCCTCAGGAACAATAAGAATTCATGTAATATTGTATAACAGGCATAAATATAAACACATAAACTAAGATAACCACCGAGCCAGACAAAAAGTTTTATTTTCAAAAGAAGAACAGGGACAAATTAAGCCTGTCTCATTCTGCCATGTTTGTGTTCAGCTCTGATGTACTTTGTAGAGCCGGTGGCAGGCATCTAGAAGCATCTGCTGAAGTTCCATGTGATGTCATCCATTAAACTGTTGCCGGGATACAGACTGGACATCCTGAGGCTCTCATAATAATATCAGGACACGATTGGATTTACACAGAGCTGCTGCCTTGCCACCACTGGGTGGGTCAGATCGTGGCCTGGTTTTCCTGCAGACCAGTTGCAGACTCTGTGTACTGAGGCAGCCTGCAACTACCCTCACAATCAGGAGATGGACACCCAAGGTTTGTGAGGCTCTGGGGGACTGCTTTGAATGCATAGATAGGAGTACACTGCTGGAAACGGATGAGAGCAGCACGGACATCAACAGACTTAATTTCATGTTTTGTTTTGTTTTTTTGGATTTTTATAATTTCATCTACCAAGCACCTGAATTTCCCTTTACTGATGAATGAAGTACATTTAATTCTATTCAATTCTATTTAAAGGCAGAATAAGAATTTGTTGTTTGGCTCACAGTTCATAAAATCAATGTTTTTCTCTGAAATACAGGAGAATCTGTCTGCAAGCCCACCCAGAAACAGTATCTGAGCTGTGGTCAGGCGATAGAAAAGCTTCCTCTCTGCTGCTCACAAAGCTCCAGACACCATTTCTCTTCTAATGCAGATCAGTCGATAGGAAGGAAAGCGCCCAGAGCTAAGTACTTTTCTCAGTCAGCGTACACACTCACACACACTCACTGTTATTTCCTCTCCACACTGTTACTATGTCTCCAGCTATGAGATATAGGCCAGTGCGTCTGGCGTGGGTCTCAGGTTTCAGGCCTTTTCCTCATCATGACAGAGAGATGAGGCCTTCATGACTGACAGCTTCTCTGGAGGAGGGCCAAACATGAACCGAGATGCAGTTCACTCTCCGTACTACGCTTCAGGTTCATCCTCGTGAGCGTCCTGTGCTTATGACCAGGGCTGCAACTAATGACTGTTTTGATAATCAACTAATGCGCTGATTATATTTTTGATTAATTGATGAATCGAACATAAATCACAGCCTGCATTTTTTTCCCCTAAATTCCCTTTAATTAAAAACTAGTATTTTTCCACAGTACTTATAAATCAGTGTAAACAATGCTTTAAAAAAAAATCATAATTAGTGTTTGCACAAAGGTCAATAACAAAGAAAAGACATGTCCTTTGAAAATGACAGATGAACTCCATGTGCAATGTATAACTACATCAGTGAAATATTATTCCATAATAATTAAAATAACCAGTATTTAAATAAAACTTAACTACTTTGATTAAATGAAATTACTATTACTCATCCTCCATGTCTACATGCATCTGTTTGCCTCACTACTTCATGCCTTCACTCAGGGCTCCTGTTTAGAGAGTAAATATCAAAACTTATTCTCATGGATTGTGTTACGTGTTTGTTCCTGTTATATTCAGTTATAGAAAGTTCAGGTTAAATAAAAAGACATTGTTATGGCAGTAACCTCCCTAATGTCAGTAAATGTGTTGGACTGTTAACAGAGTTAGTTTTGTTCATTTCCACAGAGCTACGTGCTGCGGCATGAAGATGATGCACAGTTTGCTTTTAAAACACTTTCTAGCTTTCCCTGATGTAAAATGCCCACACCCTGAAGAATATAATGTATTTCACATGTATTATTATTTACCTTAAATTCCGACTTCACTTCCACTATGCTGCGCTCATGTTTACATGATGCATCCTTAATTCAGTGAGGGGCTAAACGCATCAATACTGAAAAAAAAAAAGTTGTCGCTTTTAATAATTGATTTTAAACCCTTGCAGCCCTATTTATGACTGTCTTAAAGTACTTGTGGTTTCTACAGAATCAATTTCATTAATCAGCTAAAAACATTTCCTTGTGGCTCATTTCCCCCCGTGCATCACTTCCTGCTACAAATGGTGCTCCACAGTGATGCATCATGACATCAGACTGAGGCAGCATCATCCCTTCAAAGTACTGCGAGTGAAATCTCATTTCATCATTTACGGTCTGCACTTTTTATCTGTATCACTCCATCCACAGCAGTCCAAGAGGAACAGCAGTTTGCTGTAAATGTTCCTTCAAATGATGATTCAGAGTTTCTGTTTCTGAATTATCCTCAAAGGTCTCCTCCTCTCCCTCGCACTATGATTAAAACCAGTAAGACTCTGCGTCTTACTCTTCAGGGTGTGTATTACCATGTTATAAACTTCTGTCTCTTTCAGGTTCATGTTTAGTGTCCACAAGAGGTCAGAAGAGGCTGCGAGCTGAGCTGCCACTAACTTGTTTCAGGTTGCTCAGCATGTTATTGATCAGGGTGTCCTCAGTGTATATGAGTTATTAACAGGTTTTATCCAGCCCTGAACAATTTATACACCTCTAGTTCAGTTTTGTAAAAATAACAGGATGGCAGTTACTGTAAAAACCAGAATATAAGTGCACTGGTATTTCAGATACAGTGTGTTTATGAGGGGATCTCAAGATAAAAGGTGAATCAGTTCCTGTGTGAAGATCTTCTCTGTGTTGAGCAATGTGTAGTTTCTATGCAGATGTGTAGCTCTTTCTAGTAACATCAGTTATTGTCTCTCTGCCACCTTTGGTACCTGCACATAGCCTGCAGTAGCGTTGACTTTTTTCAGGTTTGGACCATGGATTATATAAATCAAGGACGACACTTGTTTGTTTCTGATACAGCTTTTTTAAGCTGACATCTGTGGGAGCCATATTGGAAAGGAGGCAGGCTTTGAGCCTCCACACTAACAGCTACAGGGTTGCCTTCCTGCCTGTCAGTCAGCTGAGCTGTGCTTCTTATTGGTTGGATTTGTGACCTTAATATCTTCAACTGCTGAGTTAGACAAAAATGTACCCTATACAGTGTGTGCCCATAGAGGAATGATGTACTCAGACCTAAGCTCTTTATTGAACCAGGCTGTAAACATGTTTTTTTTTTCTTTTAATGCTGTAAAAGTCGTCTTTCTGGCTTGGTGTGTTTGTGGTTTCCTGTCTTTCTGCAGCCAGCCTCAAGTGGACACGTGGAGAACTGCAGTGTTTTTGCACTTCCAC